>CM075062.1:92586844-93836844 GCA_037428765.1 Rubia yunnanensis | reverse complement strand
TTTTCCCTCGGGTTGAGTCGGGTCGGGTCGGGTTACTTTCGTGTAATTTTATATCTGGGTTCGGTTGGGTCAGGTCAAAATATTGTTGGGTTGGTTCGGCCAGGTTACTGTCGTGTCGTTTGGGTCGGATGATGTCAGTTATTTTTTATAATGTTTATATTTCAGGCTGATTCATTTTGGTCGGGTTATTATGCTAACCGGTTAATTTTTTTAAAAAAAAATTAAAATACTCACCTAAGTGAGAAAGTATACATTAGGCTCCCCAAACCATATAAAAGTGGTAAAAAAGAATTGAGAATTCTGAATGTACAACTAGTGAAGCTAACGTGGGAAAGCTAATTACAGAAAGTTGTCTTCCATATTTTTCATTGAGATTCTTCATTTAAAACCCCTATCTCAATGAAGAATATAACTCTAAACCCGTGTCGAGGTATATTATGGCCTTCCACCTTCCTGCCTGCACACCCTTATGTCGACAAGAAGAGGTGGCCTTCCATAATACCCCCTTGCAACTCTCTTCCCAAGAAGAGAGTTACTCTTTGTTCTACATGATAGAAGAGGTAACGAAGTCCTCCAATTAGATCAGCAGCCTTTTTGGTGTAGCAGATCCTTGCATCCATCTGATCCACATCTCCATCGGTCAAATTTGGATTGGTTTAGGTTGTGTTTTAATAGTATTATTGTTACAATTGCATTATTATCGGGTTTGTTTTGTTGTAATTTGTAATTCTTAGTTATAATTTATTAAATAATTTTTTTATATTCCTTTGCAAATTGATTTTTGAAATTAATATTTAGTCAATTCTTTACAATTATGATTCTAATTAGACATCTCTCTTTATTTGACTATAATTCATTAGATTTATAAACTTAATCGTATTTGTGCATTTTTAACTTAATATTCTGCATTTAGATCTGTTATGAATTGGTTTTTTGCAATCATATATGTAGACTCTTTATAGATATGGGTTTGTGGTTTTAATTTGATGGACCGTTCCTGCCTCTCAGCTCCAAACCTTCCCCGCTCTTCTCCTCCCTCCCTGACACACCAAATCTCCACCCAATTACGGAATTTAAGGGAAAGATTGCCTACATCCTTCCTCCGGAGGAAGGCGAAATTCTAGCATCGCATTATCAGAATGCTCTTGTTGGAAAATTTAACCGTGGAAAACCCCCAATGGAAACCTTACTCTCTGCTTTCAAATCAATTGGATTCAAATCCAAATTCCAACTTGGTTCTATTGACTATCGACATGTTCTTATCCGTTTTCAGGAAAGCGAGGATTACCAACGGTGCTGGATGAAAGGCCAATGGATGATTCAAGGAGCAACTATGAAGGTCCAAAAGTGGTCGCCAGATTTCTCACCAACTGTGGAATCTTCCATCGTTCCTGCCTGGGTAACAGTACATAAATTGCCTATTCATTTCTATAATACTTCTGCAATAATAGGAATTAACAGCCAAATAGGTAGATACCTTAAGATGATGCAGCCACTAGTGCTTTAACCAGGCCCTCTGCCATTAAGGTATGCGTAGAGGTTGACCTTCTATCCCAGCTCCCATCTTCTATTGTGGTAGGAATCGGAAATAAGGTTGCAGAGTATCCAATTGAATATGATGATTTGCCAACTTATTGCACACATTGCAAGATAATTGGACATAGCCACACTAATTGTAACTTTTTACACCCAGAACTGAGGAAAAAGAAAAATCCTGAAGCTAGTGAACTAAAGACAGTACATGTTTACACCCAGAAATCCACAGAATCCCCCCTAAAGATACACTTCACGTAGAGGGACCCTCAACTCTATCTGTTTCACAAAAGGAAAAGGACTCTCATAATTAAAAAATGATTTCAGGCTCTATATAAGAAAATAACTTTAACACTTCTACTGTGAGTCATAAGAAGAGAAATGTCCCTGTCTACTCACTGGATGACATATCCAAACCAATTACCACATCTTTCTGGAGAAAAAAGAGTCTACAATCTGATCTAAATCCTATCAGGGAAGACTTAACAAAAAAGAACATGATTACTATATCAAATGCCTTTCAATCTTTGGATGACTTATAGGATGATCAGTTAGATGAAGTTGTTGAGATTTTCCACGAGTCACTGGAATCTTAGGAAGCTAATGTGCACACCACTTCTGAGGAGATCTCCACAGCAAGGGAGCCTGTTCCTCAGAATACCAAACCTGGCTCCACCAGTTTTAATATCACCCCAGCTACCAAGCCTCCAGTCAACTGTAATGAGGTCAGTAAAGATGATCAGGTTAGTGACTCTAAAATATCAGGATCGAACTCAAATGTAGAACATACTCCTCAGGTAAGAGTTAGTAACTCTGATGAAATATCTACCCTGGATAACATGGATAACATGGAAAAAAACATGGGCAAATCAGGAAACACAAGTAAGAACCCTGTCACAACAATAAGAAACCTAAGATCATCTCAAAAAGCAACCCCTATTGTTTTAAAATGATTAAACACACCATAATAGGAAACATATTAGTCTGGAATGTTCGGGGTTTTGGAACTTCAATAGATAGATTAAAGGCTTTAAAATCTAAACACAACATAGACTTATTATGCTTAATAGAACCTTGGCATGATAAACAAAATTTAAATACCTTGATGCATGTCCTAGGTTTTAAATATGCCCTTCCTGCTCAGAATGCTAAGATCTGGATTTTATGGAATCATGTTTTTAGTATAACTAATATACGGGAGTCTAATCAATTTTTACAAGTACAAATTTCTGATATTGTCTCCTCTGTAAGCTGGAACTGTTTTTTCATATACGCTAGTGTAAGTAGACAAACTAGAGAGGCTTTATGGAATGATCTACAGACCCCATTACATGCTCCCTCCATTTATATTGGTGATTTTAACACAGTGTCATCTTTAACCGAGTATAAAGGTAGGAAATCCACTCCTAAAAAGAGCATGACACAGTTCAATGGTTTTATAAACAATATGGACCTTCATGAAATACCTACTGTAGAGAATTCCTTCACCTGGAGCAATAATAGATTCAGAGACAAATGCAAGGACTTAAATTTTCAGAGATTAGATAGGGGCATTGCCACCTTAGAATGGTTAGAACTCTTTCCTAATAGTTCTATACAGAATGACATCTGACCATTCCCCCCTATTTCTATCAGTTCAATCAGCTGAAGAATAAGTTCCTAGGCCTTTTAGGTATCAAGAAATGTGGTCTAATAGAGAAGAATTTAAGGCCCTAGTAACCTCTAACTGGAACCTAGTCTCTCCATTCTGTGGAATGCATAATTTGGTTTTTAAATTAAAGAGGCTAAAGCTGGAAATTAAACAGTGGAACAACTCTCATTTTGGTAATGTTAATAATAATTTGCTGCAATCTGAAAACACTGTAAGTGATCTGGAAATCTCTTTCCAGCAAACACAGGATGAAACTGTTCTAGCTGAATTACTTAAAGCACAGGACATACTGATGAGAGCCCAACAAGAAAAAAAATATCTTCTTGCACCAAAAGGCTAGATTAAATTGGTTAAAACATGGAGATGCAAACTCTAGCTACTTTCACCACTCCATTAGGGAAAAGAGAGTAAAAGCAAGAATTAGTAAAATTAAGGATGGTAGTGGGAATTGGATAACAGAACGACATCTAATTAAAGAAGAAGGAGTGAGATTCTACAAGGAATTACTTAATGAAGAGACTCATCAAAAAATGGGAACTTACCTACAGCACTTTCTAAAAGAAATCCATAAAGTCATCACTGATCAACATAATCTTAACTTACTGTCACCTTTTAATATTCAAGAACTTAAATTTGCAGTATTTGATCTTAATAAATCCAGTGCCCCAGGCCCTGATGGATATTCTGGTGCTTTTTACATCTTTTTTTGGGACACAATTAAATTTTATCTTTTAGAGGCAGCAAATGATTTTCTAACTAATGGAAATATCCCCAAGGCTATCTCTAGCACCTGGCTGACCTTAATACCCAAAAAAAAAAAAAACCAATCACTTTCTCTGACTTCAGACCCATTAGCCTATCCAATTTTGTTAATAAAGTTTTCTCAAAAATGTTAATGGAAAGGATTAGACCCATAATGACATTACTAATATCACCTGAACAGAGTGCCTTCATAAAGGGTAGGGATATATCTGATAATGTCATACAGATGCATGAAATGACAAAAATGCTGTCTAGGAAATCACAGGTTTCTAATCTCATAATTAAATTAGACATGCAAAAGGCTTTTGATAGAGTCTCATGGTTTTTTCTGAATTCAATATTACTCCATTTTGGTTTTCATGGTAAATTTGTGCATCGAATCATGCATAATATTGCTGCTGCTCACTTCTCAGTTTTAATAAATGCCATAACTTCAGGTTTCTTTGCTTCCTCTTGGGGTATTAAATAGGGAGATCCACTTTCTCCATTTTTGTACAATATTTTGTCCGAAGCCTTTTCAAGAGGCTTAAAAAAACTTTTTAGGGTTGGATACCTACAACATTTCTCACTACCAAGGTCCTGTCCAGCTGTGTCACACCTGATGTATGCTGATGACACAACTGTCTTCCTGAACACTAATCCCTCTAATCTGAAAAGATTTTAAAAAATTTTGAAAGCTTACGAGCAAACTTCAGGTCAAAAAGTCAACTTTGCTAAATCAGAATTTTATGTTGCATCAAATACAAGTGTTGCTACTACTCAATCTGTTGGTAGAATCTTAGGAATGGTGAAAGGCTCCTTTCCTTTCAAGTACCTAGGTGTTCCTATCTTTCCAGGTCGAAATTTACAGATTCATTATTATCCTATTCTGGAAAGAATGGAAAAGTGTATTCACAATTGGAAGAACAGATGGCTAAGATATGCAGGCAAAATCATTTTGATTAACCACAGTTTTCTCTCAATACCCACACATATTTTTGCAATTTTAAGTCCCCCGAAGATAGTCTTAAAGAAAATGGAAAAACTTGCTTCAGGTCTTTTCTGGGGGAGCTGTGAAAACATAGTTAGGAAAAAATAGAGATCCTGGAAAAATATGAGCTTACCCGTAGATGAAAATGGAATTGGTTTTAGAGATCTTAATGCTATAGTTGACTCCTTTTCCTGCAAATTATGGTGGAGACTGCAAATAAATAACACTCAATGGTCTGCTCATTTATGGTCACTCCCTGCTACTTACAAGAAATCCCATATCTGGAACATAATCTGTAAGATTACACCCAAGGCCAATAACCTTTCTAGAGTCATTTTTGGTCTTAGAGAATGTTCTTTTTGGAATGCTAATTGGAAAGGTGATGGTGCTTTGTGTTATGAATGGCCCCAGGAGTTGGACATTCCTTTTGTGGATATTTCCCTAAGGTCATTCATAACTAACAGAGTTTATTTCCTTCCAACCCTGGAGCCTCATTTGGCTACCAACACTTTTAACTTTTTGCAGGAAGTTCAACTGGTCTACCCCCATGCTGATAGGCTTGTCTGGATTCCTTCATCCTCAGGAAATTTCACTATCAGCTCTGCATACCAATGTTTCAGACAAAAAAAGGCTACCATCAGACACATAATCAAGGTATGGTCTCCTTTTATCCCTAAGAAGATGTCAGTCCTAATGTGGAGAACTTTAAACAGTATCCTTCAATTTGATAATATTCTGTGCAAGTTTGGCTTTTCTATAGCATCCATATGTCCTCTTTGCAAAAATCACTCGGACTCTCTGGACCATTTCTTTAACTCCTATCCTTCATCTGTGGCAATATGGTATAGAGTTAATAATCTCATACACTTCCCACAAACAAGTTTTGGTAATCTGAAGAGTAGAGTAGATTTCTATCTCTCATTTAAGCCTAATTCTAAGATCCAGTCTAATCTGATAACTGCTGCACTTTTAATCACTACATGGACTCTTTGGATAATCAGAAACAAAATCATTTTCGACAACATAACTTTCTCAGAGGATGCATGTTTCCAGGATGTTAAACAATTGATTTACCTTACTTTCTCAGCTCACAACTTGAAGGGTAATATAGATAAACATAAGCATCTTATCCAACAAAGAATCATCCCCAAAATCCTTCCAAAACAGAAAAAATGAATTACTGCTGTAAACTGGTGTAAACCACTAACAGGTTACAAGATAAATACAGATGCTTCATGGCAATCTAGTGGTAAATCTTCTTCCGCAGTCATTGTAAGGGATTGGAAAGGGGTAGTGATTAACATGAGAGTTCACATATTTCATTCTCCATCCCCATTACATGCAGAACTTTTTTCCATTCAATGTGGATATGACTTGTGCTCTGAACTGGAATTGAACCGTTGTGTTATTGAGTCTGACTGTTTACTGGCTGTAAATGGCATTCGGAAACCTATGACATGTCAGTGGAGAGTGTTCTCTATTTGCAGCTTTCTTTATGATAAGCATTTAGTTTACCCGATCCAACACACTCCACGACAAGCTAACACCGCAGCTGATTTTTTGGCTAAATATGCTTTGGAAAATAATTTACAGGGAGATCTAGATTTAGATAATGTTCTTGGTTTTCTTAGGGGTCTCATTCATTTGGACAACAAAAACTTCCCTGGAGTAAGAATTGGCTCTCATCTAGGAGAGTAATTAGAGTTACCATTAGCTTTCTATCTCTGCCATGAAATTTTTCCATATGTACTCTTTGCAATATCTCACAATCCATTTCGAAAAGATACTGTTGTTTTTGCTCTCTTCCAATTGCAGGTTTGAAGATGTAACTTGGCGAAGATCAGACTGTTAGTTTTGCTGTGAAAGAGCATTAGCTCCTGGACTTCTCAGGCCGGATGACTGCTTCACCTTCCCTACCCAAATTTCTTTTTTTCTGATCCACTCATGGTTTATCCCTTCTATTCCTTCTTGACTGATTATCATTGACTAACTGGGATTTCGATTCTCGACTCCCCGACCTGTTCGTGATTTATCAGTCTACAGGAATTCATAGGAAACACTGGTTAGAACACGGTTGTTGTTTTACTGTTATTATTGTCTTAGAATAGGTGTATCCTCCACTTTTGGTAGCAAGAGCCTTATCTTTGGTCTCTTGGATCATCTAATAGATGACCTCTTGTAATTTTAAATTTCATCTCGCGCCAATATTGGCAAAAACTTTAATGGTTTGGGGAGCCTAATATATTTCCCCCCATCCTCGGATGGCTTAAAATTAAAAAAAAATTTGATGGACCGAGCCCAATTGTCTTTCTTAAGTCATATTTTCTCTCCTTCGGCTTTCTTTGCCTAGGGTATAAATAGAGAGCTACGGGTACAGTAGCTTTAGGCATTGTGCAGTGGAGAAAAACAAGGGGTTTAGAACAACTATGGGAAAACACTTCGAGAGAAACAAACTTGAGAGAAACGAGGAATTTTTGTTGGATTGTAATCCTTGTAATTTCGTTTGTTGATTCTAGTGGAATCATTTTTGCAGGCTATCCGAATCTGGGTAAAATCTTGTTGTTCATACACTTTTTAATTTATTTGATCTTGTTAATTATTAGTAGACTCATCACTGATTGCTTTCACACGTTATATATTCGTTGTTTTTCGCAACAAATTGGTATCGGAGCATTGTTTGTAGCAAATTTGTGTTGTTTATTGTGTGCTCACAAGGTGTTTGATAAATTGACTCTTGTAAGCTTTTGTTTGTTTTGTGATGACGGCAACTTCCAAAGTCGATATTGAGAAGTTTGATGGATCGAATGACTTTGGTTTGTGGAAGGTGAAGATGCTAGTGCACCTAGGCAACATAGGGCTTGTCAAAGCTCTTTCGGGAGCTGATAAACTTCTATCTACTTGGGATCAGGCGAAGAAGGAAGATTTATTCACTATTGTAGGACAAGGGCAATAGCACCGGTATTTTTACTCAAATAGCACCGGTAATTTAGTCCCCAAAATACCGGTGCGTAAGTATAGTGGTGTGAAAATGTAACTTATTATCACCGATAATTTATACCGGTGTAAAAATATTTTTACGCACCGGTATGTGCAACCGATGTAGAAAATTAGAAAAGGTGGGGGGCACATAGTATTTGCACCGGTACTTTAAACCGGTGTAAAAAATTGTTGTATGCACCAGTATGTGCAATCGATGTAAATTTTTTGAAAAGGTAGGCAGGGAGGGGGGAGCAGGGTGGTAGAAGCCGGTGTACATTGTATGCCCCGGTTATTAGAAATTTACACCGGTTTGAATAAAAAACAACCATATTTTATGCACCGGTATGGTAAATTACACCGGTATGTAATCAATTTCCTTAAATGCCGGTGTAATTTTATTTTCATTAAAAAATTTTAAAATTTGAATAGTTTTTTAGACCGGTAATAATACTGTATACTGGTGTATTACTTGAAAAAAATTGCAATGGCCAATTTGTTTTTCGGTGGTCTCTCCCGAATCATTTTCGGGGACAATGATAGCCAGAAATACTTTCATCAGAACTATTATAAATTTAAAACCTCGGAAATTGTAAGAAACTTCAAACACATAAGATAATATTGATGGAAGCCTGTGAAGAAAGTAAATGAAAATTTTTACTTGCATTAGTATATTCATAAAATTGGATGTATTATTTGATTAATTGTAATACCTGGAAATGATTATGAGTTCGCACAAGTTGGTTAGTTTGATACACCCCCCTTGACAACGTGTCCAGCGTGATGACCTCTTCCATTCTGGGACGGATAATGATGAGGTAACAATGATTGCTGGCGAAAAATGGTTGTTAATTAATGACAAAATGAAATTGGTTTGAAATATGAAAGTTAAATCTTGGAAAAAAATACTCACATTCTAATGCATGGGAAAATGTAGAACTCAGCATCTGTTGCCTTCATTGTATCCCAGAGAAGGTTGAACTGCTGGTTGACCTCCTGCTCGAAGTTGGACAAGTTTCCACAGTTGCAAGGGCAGAATTGGACGCGGCCTGCATATTTCCCCCATATTTTCTCCCAGAGATGCCTATACCATTAATGATAGTCAAAATGAAATCTTAATCGATTAAGAAAATGAATTAAGCCTGTATGGTTTTTAACTCAGCCCATCCACGCATTGTTTTGTGCATTATCGATCCAGGTCATCGAATGCATATTCCCGAGTCTCTTCCCGAACTCGACCAGAACATTTATTCCAACACCGTTGGTGTAATGACGTGCGAAGGTCAATGGTTGAAATACTGGGAAGAACATACAGTTATTTCTCGTTATCATTTCTAGGATGGTGGCATTGGCTTCCCGAAATAATCTCACCATAATGGGCCAATTTGCCAGGTCCCGTCTTTTAATAATCCGTGGAGGCAAAATTACAAGAAATGCTCATTTAAGTATGTAGAAATGAGTTGTCTTAGGCAATGAATAATAAAGGTTTGCGGTTTAGTGGAGCACCTATTTTGGTAGCCTCTTGAATTTTAGTCACACTGACGGCCGATAATTAGTGCTCGAGTGGAATTTCTTCTCGGCATCACCTTGTTACAAGTATTAATAATTATGGACATGTCAATATAATATGCGAGAAATGAAATTTAAGGTGTTAGAAGAATGTACCTCATCGTCGATGGTGAGAATCATAACCTCCTCCTTGTCATCGTCCATTTGCATACCGGCATCGTCCTTATCGATGTCACTTGGTTGCTCGTCTCCCTTGCCTATCAAAGACATGGGCCAATCCACGATGCTATTCAAGACCTCTCCAACGTTATCAAACAGGCGGTCCGCCAAGGGAAATCCCACCCTAGGATAATAGACTAGCTCGTATACTCTCACACGAGCCACACTTCCTTGTTGGGCATCCCGACCACGAGGTATCTGTCGCAACCCATGCACGACCATTTTCTTCTTACCAACAATATCTTTCACATACATAGTCACCCATTATCCATCCTGTTTTTAAAGAAGTAAAGTAAAATGATAAAATGGTTATGGAGATTTTAAGATGAGTAATTCAATGTAAACAAAATGCATATATTTATGTAGGCGTACCTACTCATCACCTTCTCCATCGCTGGGCTCTTCACCTAACTCTGTAGCACCTGCAGCAATGCCATCCATCACCATCTCGATAAACTTCTTGGGATCGCCAAGGCCTGGCGGAATCTCAACACTGCTTCCAGATGCAATGGGCTTCACCAACTGCTCAAACAATTGGTTGATCATTAGATGGGGTCCTCAGCGGGGTCTGTTTCCTTGAATAACTCCTACCGCACTTGTAGTGGGAAAGATGAGGAACAACCATCGACGTGGGTAGACCCGACTGAGTTCCCCTGTACCTACCTGCCTGGGTGACCCTTCTTCTTATGAGGATGTCTTCACCCGACTGCAGTACCAATGTTCCTTTTTTCCTTCAACTTGTTCATTTTTAACTATATTGATATAGGAAAGCAAAATCCAGTAAGTATAATGTAGGAAAGATATACAAATCAATTTAGAGTTGTAGATTATAGTGTAACTTACAATGTCCGATGTGATATTCTTAACCTCTTTCGATGTTTATAACCCTTATTTGTCCTTGTTTGCCTCAAGGTAGACAAGAGATCTATCCGGTGTGAACTCCTTCTGACTGAGTTATTGCTCAATATACTCATCAGTGAATCCTTTAGCGGTCAACCTCATTATCTTGTTTTCCTTTAGCCCCTCGGTCAGTTTGTCGAGGATGTATCAATTATCTTTTCTCCTAGTGTGGTGGGTGTAATCCTTGCACTCGTTGTGCTGAATAGATCGAATCGCCTGATATCGTTCTCATAAATTTAAATTTAGTTTAACAAAATTTATGACACGGTTACTAACATTAATTATATTTATTCATACCTGAAATTCCCGCTTCTGATGCCTCCGCTCAAACAAATGTCATTCTTCTTCATCCATCCACTTGTACTTCTCCCATGGTAAACCTTCTGATTTGTTTCTGCATTTGTCCACGTTGTGGATGAACTTGGTTGCCACTTTGTCTTCTAGTTCCTATGATGGTCTCTTGCCATGTCCATGCAATCCTCACTACCACAGAGACCCCCCTCTAGCACCGGTTTTTTAGGTTTTTAAATTTTAACACCGGTTTTTTAAAAACCGGTGCTAAAAATTTGAATATTTTATTTTTCCCGCCAATGAAATAGCCAAAAATTTTAAATAGCACCGATTTTGAAAATATTAGCACCGGTTTTTAAAAATCGGTGCTAAATATTTGTAAAATTCTATATTCCCGCCAAAAAATTCAAAATAGCACCGATTTTAGTAAAAAATAGCACTGGTTTTTGCAAAATTAAATAATAGCACCGGTTTTAAAAAACCGGTGCTAAAAATTAAAATTTAGCACCGATTGTTTGTAAATAATAGCAACGGTTTATAAAAATCAGTGCTAAAAATTTTCGAGACTCATTTTCCCGCCAAAAAATATCAAAAGTTTTTAAAATATCACCGGTTTTGAAAATATTAGCACCGGTTTTTAAAAACCGGTGCTAAATATTTGTAAAATTCTATCTTCCCGCCAACAAATTCAAAATAGCACCGGCTTTTAAAATTAAAAACCGGTGCTAAAAATTAAAACTTAGCACCATTTTTTGTAAAATTTAGCACCGGTTTTAAAAATCGGTGCTAAAATTTTCAAAATAGCACCGGTTTTTTAAAAAATAGCACCGGTTTTTAAAAATCGGTGCTAAAAATTTTCTATACTCATTTTCCAGCCAAAGAAATAGCCCAAAATTTTAAAATAGCACTGGTTTTGGAAAAATTAGCACCGATTTTGGAAGAAAATAGCACCGGTTTAAAATTTTCCCGCCAAAGTAATCGCCAAAAAAAAATTTCCGCCAAAGAAATTGCCAATTGTTTTTAAAATAGCATCGGTTTTGAAAGAAAATAGCATTGGTTTAAACCCGTGCTAAAATTTTTAAAGTTTTCCCGCCAAAAAAATTTCCCCCCTAAAGAAATCGCCAAAAACATCTAAATATTTTTCGAAATTGTTTAAATTTCATTATTTCCGCCAAAGAATTCAAGAAAATCGCTAAGTTTTCAAATAATCTTCCCAGAAATTTCATGAGTTGGGAGCAGCTGTGCAGCAGCTCTAAGCTTTTTTTTTAAAAAAACTTTCAAAATCGTTTACTTCCTTTGTTGACTTTAACTAATGACTAATTTAAGTTAAATTAATCATTGATCAACCTTCACTGACATCATATATACAAATAAGAATAAAATTTGTTTACATTAACTAATTAACATTCAACCCTTAATTGATTTAGTATATTCCCTCCGTCCCGGATTAAATTGCACAAGATCAAAGATACAGTCAAACTAAGAAAACTTTGACTACATATTTGAATAGATATATAAACAATCGTAAAAACTTTACTTGACTTTCAATATATAAACACTAATGAGTAGGTCTCCTGACAAGCGGCATGTCTATAAGCTTATGGACAGGCCACTTATTTCTTTCCTTATTCACTGCATTTCTTAAATTACATACAAAATTAAAAAATTTTGAAAATATTTTTTATATCATATATTTTTATATTTTCACCTTCAAATACATATTATTACCTATTTTAACTTATAAAATGCAATATTTAAATTTTATAAAAAATTACAACATTTTAGGCAAATACCCCTGAGGACTGTCCATAAACTCATGGAAAGACCGCTTTTCCTGAGACTTTCCCAACACTAATAACCAGGCTAACTTTGACTAATCAACGGTCAAACCATACTTGACTTTCAATATATAAACACTAATAACTAGGCTAACTTTAACTAATCAACGGTCAAACTATACTTGACTTTCAATATATAAACACCAATAACAAAATTGACTTTAACTAATTAACGGTTAAACTTTATTTGAATTAGTATATAATAAATACTAATAAAAATGTTTGACTTTATCTAATCAACGGTCAAACCTTACTTGACTTTCTATATATAAACACTAGGGACTAAACTGACTTTAACTAATCAACGGTCAAACTTTACTTGACTTTCAATATATAAACACTAATAACAAAGTTGACTTTAACTAATTAACGGTCAAACTTTATTTGAATTAGTATATAATAAATACTAATAAAAATGTTTGACTTTGTCTAATAAACGGTCAAACCTTACTTAACTTTCTATATATAAACACCAGTGACTAAGCTGACTTTAACTAATCAACGGTCAAACTTTACTTGGCTTTCAATATATAAACACTAATAACAAAGTTGACTTTAACTAATTAACGGTCAAACTTTATTTGAATTAGTATATACTCCCTCCGTCCCAGCTCTTTCTGCGGAGAGAGAAATTGGAAGTATTTTTAAGGATATATTATTTTATGTGTTTGAAGTGGGGTATCTTGAAATTGAAGTGGAGTATCCTAATATTATTGGGTTAAAAAAATCAGAAATTGGGCCCAAATTGAGTAAACAAATAATAAAAGCAATCCATTTATGGCAAAAAATGAGGTAGTGCAAAAATAGCTGGGACGTCCAAAAAGGGAAAGAGTGCAAAAATAGCTGGGACGGAGGGAGTAATAAATACTAATAAAAATGTTTGATTTTGTCTAATCAACGGTCAAACCTTACTTGACGTTCTATATATAAATACTAGTGACTAAGCTAACTTTAACTAATCAACGGTCAAACTTTACTTGACTTTCAATATATAAACACTAATAACAAAGTTTACTTTAACTAATTAACGGTCAAACTTTATTTGAATTATTATATAATAAATACTAATAAAAATATTTAACTTTGTCTAATCAACGGTCAAACCTAACTTGACTTTCTATATATAAACACTAGTGACTAAGCTGACTTTAACTAATCAATGGTCAAACTTTACTTGACTTTCAATATATAAACACTAATAACAAAGTTGACTTTAACTAATCAATGGTCAAGCCTTACTTTAATTAGTATATAATAAATTACAAAGACTTGGGTGAGACGGTCTCACCCAAGATTATGGTGAGACTGAGGTCTATATTAAAATAAGAAAAGGGGTAGGGACTTCTATGTAATTATATAGAATAATAATACATCTTTCTTCCCCAATTTACCAACCGTTCTCTATTCGTCCTCTGCTCTTCCTCCATTTTTCCTCCACCGCTTCTCCTCCGCAGCTCCGCTCCTCCTTCGTTTTCTCTTCCACGGTCCACCCCGCTCCAATCTACTCAGATATGCTCTTCTGTGCTCCGATTTGCTCCATCCTTTGCTTCACTCTTCTATGAAACCCTAGGTTCGTCTCTTTACTAGTTTTTTTCTCATTTTCTAATTTTAATCTTTGATTTGTGGTCTCACCATGGTGATTCCGACATCTTTTCACTATTTAATTGATTTTTTATTGTTATTTGTAGGTCCTTGCTCGTTCTCGAACTGAACGAGTTGAGATATGCTCCGATATGTTCAGATATGCTCCACTATGTTGCTCCCCTCTGCTCCGATTTGCTACGCTCCGTTGCTTCACTCTACTATGAAACCCTAGGCTCGTCACTTTACTTGTTTTTTTCTCATTTTAATCTTTGATTCCGTCATCTTTTCACCATTTAATTGATTTTTTATTGTTATTAGCAGGTCCTTGCTCATTGTCGAGCTGAACGGGTTGAGGAGGATCCTCTACCATTGGCGCTGCCACCCTCCGCTGCCGGAGCCTTTAAATCTGGCATTGGTGAGTCTCTAAAGCTCACTGTAATTCACTTCTTCATTTCTCCATTTTCATTTTAATGTCTGTCGATTTCAATTGCATTTGTGATGTTTAAGCGTTTGATGTTACTGAGCTATGGTAGATAAATTCTATATATTTCTATTAGTTTATTGTTTTAAGTACTGTTTTCTATTCTATAACTACTGTTTTTGCTGTGTTTGCATTTTAAATCAATCGTGAAAAGTTAAATTGTGTAACTTAAGTTCGGATAGAGGGAGTATGATGATTAAAAAAATTGGAATAATCAGTGTTTGAATGTGACTTCCGGCTGATTTCACTAAGTATATGCTCTTCTGTTGTTCTATTATAAAAAAGAGAAGCGAGTATTTGGTGCTATTACGTAAATATTTTCATCTCATTTGTTCCATTTGTTAAGTTGTTGAAGATCTGTTAAGCTTAATTTGATATAATATTTACTCAAGAAATCTTAGCCATTGCTTATCTTTGATAATGTTTCAATAGTAGAATTAGTCACACATTATTACTAAATCACTATAAAACTTCTTTTTAGGCAAGACTCCCTGTAGTGTTGAGAATGTATCGTGATACACTTATTGCTGATATGAAAGCTGCTTTCAAGGTAGCAGTTTCTGAGTGGCTTCCTGTTCTCGTTGCCTCAGATGTTCAAGGTGAAAGGATGGTTGATGATGATGGTAAGTCTCATAAGTTACTTGCCAGCATAATCCTTCGTCCCTTCATGTATGGTGGAAAGAAAATATTGTTGTATTATAATCTGCCACAAAATATGTCATAAATTTGTAATCTTTAGTTCCTTACTTTAAATTATAACTAGTTTGAGTATCATGATGGGGAGGGTTTATTTATATCAGTTATTGATACATTTTCTGACAGGGGGAGGTTCCTCGCTTGGAGATAAGCTTAGAAGCCTGTCTCCCGACTGCTTTCTTCAACTTTTGAGTGTTATTTTTATTGCAGTGCAGGTAATGCTTATACGACTATAACTCTGTTTGGCTCATGATGTGTATTTTATTTACAATTGTCATCCTTCATGGAATGATCATAGTCAGCAATGATTGATCTTTTAGCAATATTCATTCTTCTCTCAAGCTTTCTTATTCTTCAGAGTGTAGATAAAATCTTCCTGTCTACAATAACTTTTCCAGATTTTCATGTACCCTTGGGATATATGCTTGGTATATGATTGGTATTTTCAATGATGTCTTCCATGAGATAGAATAATCAATGAGATCAACTCTGTCTGGGATATATGCTTGGTATCTTAGATGATGTCTTCCAGTGGAGAGTTCTGTTTTGTATGCCAATTGTATAATTGACTCAAGATGTGGTAATGGTGGTTGATTGTCATGTTCTCTCTCAGAACAAAATGTCCAGAATCTAGTACTACATGCTTCCAACAAACTTTTTGCCTTCAGGATATTAGTGAAAGTTAGCCTATTCTCTCTTTACCGAATTCTCGCCCGTCTAGCTACATCCAGTTTCAAGGTTATGTTTTTTTGTCAGAATAAATTTACTATCCATCACAAGTTCTTGCTTCCGTGTTGGATATAGTAAAAAGGGAATATATCCTTGCTTCATCATTTTGTTTTCATAGTAACATGGTTTCACATTTGAAGGTGATTGTTTCTTAATGTAGTTTTCAGTATCCAATGACAAAATGGTGTCTGGTAAAATATAGAGTGTGCGAGCATGTAACATACAATTATACAAATGATTTTCATCTATTTCAGTGGTATATGGATGTGGACTCGTTTATGTATTTTAAGAAATATAGTGTCTGCATAGAAGAAAATGGGAGAATTGATAGTGAGGTTAGGATGCAACAAATGGAAAAATGAGAAATGTTTATTTTCTAGGCTAGGATTGTTGGGTTCAAATATGTTCTTGGAGGTACTAGTAGCGTCACCTTAGCCTAAAACAAAATGAATCATATTTCTCGTACTATTGCAGAACCAATACACCCTTTTTATAAGGATGGATGAAGTAATATTTTATATAGTTAAGGGTGAATTAAACCATGAATATGCTAGGTTATCCATGGTGGAGAAGTTTAATACACTGATATTTTTGCAACGTGCAGGTACATGCAACCCCGATGGATTGTTCAAGATTCTTTCATTCTCATTCCAAGGATTTTAGCCACTTCCTGGCAACAATTCTGCTTCAAACGAATATCTCTTTAACCACAATGAGTAATCATTCTTATTGTCCATCTTGTTCTTGTCAATCATTTTTCCAGAATCATTAGATTGTTTCACTAACCACTTGTACCTTTCTTTACCTCCAATTCGGAATCTGGGAATTATAATTACTGCTGATAGGTTCGGTTCTCCCAACTATGTACTCATTTCATCTTTGTTTTTGCAAGAGTAGAGAAGAAACTGAGATTCTAGAGCTATAAGTGAAGGCAGTGCACCATAAATTGTGCTATAGTAGTTTTATTATTGTATAATTAGAACAATTATTCTTGTCATAGTCTTGCGAGACAAGGTGTTTGTATACATTAATGTGAAAATAAATTATTAATTTTGTGAAGTTGATTTTATTATTAAATTAATGTGGAATAAATATTTTAATTTTGAGTCTTTTCCCTTTCTCTGAAAGCAGCAGCGCGCTGCAGCTTTTAGAGGAAGGGATTTTTTTTCGTTGTCATAAATAAATTAGCACCGGTTGAAAAATTGATGCTAACAAAAAAAACTTAGCACCGGTTGAAAAACCGGTGCTATAATAAAACCGGTGCTAATTTAGCACCGGTTGAAAAACTGGTGCTAACAAAACAAATCGGTGTTAACAAAAAAAATCGGTGCTAATTTAGCACCGGTTAGTTAGGAACCAGTTTTTTTTCCCGAAAAAACTAGTGCTAGACCAAAAAAAAATCGGTGCTAGAGGTGGGTCTATGTGGTAGTGCCTTCCTCACCATTTGAAGTTGAGCATCGGTCAAGGGTGTTTCAATTGTGAAGCTCGCCTGAAACGAAACATATGAGCAGGTAGACATTAATCATGTGTTGAATATAACATAGTTAAACAAAACAAATTGCACTAGTCGAGTCTCGAATAGCTTACCAAAACATCCTTCCACAACTCCTCCTTAACATCATCTGGAACATCACACAAGTGATTGCATACGCCAAATCTAATGCAGCGCATGGACGCGTAATTGCCGTAAGTGTGCCACGCTGTCAAAATTTTGGTGCAAATAACTTATTTCCCACGGAACTTCAACGCCAAAGGGACCGGCTTGTAATGCTTTACCAATATCATAGACTGACAAGGGCTAGTTCCACGTTTCCTCATATTACTTTTGATCTCAAAATTGTCAAATCCCTCTCCATGTTTGCCCCCAACCTTTGACAAGTCGCCGTCTACTTCATCAACAGTTGGTCTTGATTTAATGGTGGCTTTCCCCTTTCCCTTGCCGACCGTTTGTTTGGCCATCACTTCACCTGCATCTTCTCCCTCAACATCCCCTTCATTCCCATCTCTATGAGGGGCGGGTTCTTCTTTCTCTGCACTAGTCGAGTTATTTTTTTGCGTTGCTTCTTCCTCAAATTGTATTTGCAATGGGATCCTTTTCGGTGGGGGTTCTTGTTCAGCCACATCGACCTCCTCCTTCTTCTTTGCTACAGGTTGCTTCTTCTTTGTGTTTAACTTACCCCTTTCCGGCAACATCTACGACAATAGAGTAGTTAATTGTTAATCCAATAAGTCAATTGACTCCAAAAAAATAAGTAATTGATGATCAATCATTGCATAGAACTTTAACAACAAAATCACAAAACTCGATACAACATGGTATAGAAATTGAACAATACAATAATAAAACTTGAAAATCGTGCGATAGAACTTGATATAACATGACATAGATCTTGAATGAACATGGCATAGAACTTGATATAACGTGGCGTAGAACTTGATAGAACTTGATAAAACTTGAACAACACAACCCCAAACACACAAACAACCCATACGGGAATAAAAAAAATGGCATTGAACTGAGCATGTATCAATCTCTTCTAATGTGACTAAGAGCATTATCACAAACCAAAAAAATCAAGAAATAAAACATATTTCCACAAAATAAGTAAAACTTGATATCCCCACACTTGTATAATCATTCCATTAATGGCTATCATTTGAAGTTTTCTTCATTAAGTAGTTTGTGTTCGTTGAGGCATTTTGTCGAACATGTGTTGTGCATAAGGGTATACATGATTCTTTGACAAGAAATTGATATGGAAACCCATACATAACTACACAAAAATTACTCACCTTCACCGATGCAACGAAAATGAGAAAACTTCCTCCACTTGAACCCTCAAGAAATCGAATTTGGTGAATCTAGGGAAGTTCCTCCTTCTCTCGTACTTAGCCAAGGGTTGTATCTTGTTCAGCCATTTATAGGAAAAATGAGGTGAGGGGATGTGATGGGGAGTTATGATGATTGATGAGTAGTTATGGTGGTTAAATGTTGTGGAAATTTAAGGGGTAAAGAGCTGGAGGGCGGTTTTGGAGAGAAATTGATGGAGTGTGATGAGGAGATGCGGTTATGGATTTTTTTATATATATAACTACATTTTTTACATCGGTAAAATAGATATTAATGGTGCGTATGTAGAGACCTTGGTATGACTTGGTTGTTTTAAAAATACTAAGTATGTAGCACCAGTACCGGTGCTAAAACTTCATTATCGGTGTAAAATGGAAGTGAAAAGCAGCTGCGAGCAGGTGCTTTAAATAATTTTTTTGTTGACCCGAGAGCATAAAAGTAAAATTTTGGCTAAGTATGTTGCACCGGTATATTGACCGGTGCTAAAAGTTGGTATACCAGTGTAAAGATTCAAAAAGCAACTGTGCACGGCTGTTTTTAATCAGTTCATGTTAAAAAAAATTCCCCCCAGAGAGTAACTCGTCAAAATTTTGGCTAAGTATTCAGCACCAGTAGAAATACTGGTGCAATTTTAATCACTACCGGTGTAAAATGTTCTTGCCCACAAAAAAAAATGAAAACTTGAAAATTTTCAACTGGTGCAAAAAATGATTGAATCATTCACTGGTATAGTTTTAAAAAATATCGGTGCACATACAATGTGACTATATAACAATTTTTCCTACTCTTTCATTTTCCCCCCACATATTTTTTTAACAAATCCAATTATTAAAATTGATACTTATTTTATTTAATTAAACATCGCGCTAGTTGTTTCAACCTTATCTTGACTAACCATAGGCCCGATACAATGAAAATAATAAGCATTGTTTTATTTTATAAAATTTCCACTTTGACCCCAAACATTTTTTATTCACCCCGTCGACCACTATTCCATGGATTCGAATATGATTCTATGATGTACAATACTTAATAAGGACTGTTTCAGAACCTCCTAGGTAATTACGTCTCTAAAACTTGGTGATATTCGTTTCTTACAATTAGGCCTCCCCAATGAGAAATACATTTACCACATGTTGGGAAACTATGTAAATTGTGAAAACCCCAACCGTAATGGTTGAACATTGTCTACAAAACTAACAATTTATTGATGTCACTGTATAATAGGGAAATAAAATAATTTATTAAATGTAATTAGAAATATAAAAAATCTTTGAGGATTGTGAAAAATAAAAGATAATAAATGAATCCAATCATTACCGAAGAGTAACAAAATTCTTCCGGAGTAAGATCTCTTGTGAGAATACTAACATGTAGTACAACGATAATTACGGCAACAAAGACTGACATTAGTCTCGACATGTTAGCAGCAAATTGAGTGCATATATGGTAAGAAGGATATGAGATAGAAGAGGAAATGTGGTTTTGAAATATTGGATAATTTCGTTTATATATATATACATATACACTATAAAATATAGTCGTTTATAACCGATATATTACCATTGGGAATATAGCCGTTTATAGCCGGTATATTACCACTATACATATATTGACTAATTACAGTTAAAAGCTAAGAGTTAATGTTATCAAAAAATAAATAATAAATAAAATAAAAGATATATAAATATATATTTATATATATTTAATAATAGTAATAAGAAATAAGTAAGTAATAAATAAATAAGTAAATGAATAAACAAATGCAAGAATTACCGTGACGAGGAAGCTGGTAATACATATATATATATAATAAATAAATAAATAAATAAATAAATAAGTAAATGAATGAACAAGTAAAGGAAATTAAGGAAAAGAAGAAATGGATGGCAGACGTAAAGAATTTTATCCAAAGTAATTTTCTCAAAGGGAATTACTAGAAAGAAGAAGACGGACGGTGGACGTGAGAAATTCATCCAAAGTAATTTTTTTGGCAAGTGGACGTAGAGTTACAGGATAAAATTTCAGGTAGGTACGTGTCAGAAACTATGTTTTTATCTAGTATAAATACTAGATCCCCAGTTCTTACCTTCTCACACAACCTTAAGAATAATTTCTTACCAAAGAATAGTGGTGAGCAGTGGTAAAGCAGGAGACGGAAGTTGCCCAAGCCCAAATCTAACCAAACTGAGTGTTTTCATTGCCTTCGCGTGAATTGAAGTAATATATGTATATATATATATATATATATATATATATATATATATTATTGTTATTATATGTGTACAGGCTGCCCACAGAGCTTTACCTCTCGAACCCCTGTTGAATAGTAACCGCTCGAACCCCTACCCTCGAACCCCTACCCTCGAACCCCTACCCTCGAACCCCTACTGAAACTACCTCTCGAACCCCTAATAAACCTTTACTTCTCAAATCCCTGCTAGACATTTACCTCTCGAACCCATGCTAAACCTTTACTTCTTGAACCTCTGCTAAACCTTTATCCCTCGAACCTACTGAAAACTTCACCCCTCGAACCTAATGAAAACGTCACCCCTCGAACCTAATGAAAGACTTCACCCCTCGAACCTACTGAAAGACTTCACCTCTCGAACCTACTGAAGACTTCACCTCTCGAACCTACTGAATCTTCACCTCTCGAAACCCTGCTAAAACTCACCTCTCGAACCCACTGAAGGACTTCACCACTCGAACCTTACTCCTAGAAATAGCACTAATGAAACCTTTACCTCTCGAACTAGTACCCTCAATATCTTCACCTCTAGAACCCTTTCCACTGGAACCTCGTTACCAGAACCTTACCCCTTGAACTGTACCTCTCGAACCCTATGTCTCGAACTGGTATTAGTGAAACCTTTACCCCTCGAACTGTACCTCTCGTACCATAGGTCTCAAATTAGTATTACCAAAACCGTTACCCCTCGAACTCACCTCTCGAACCTTACCCCTCGAACTAGTAACACCAGAACCTTACTTCTCGAACTAGTACCCCTGGAACCTTACCTCTCGAACCTCACCAACTGAACCTTACCTCGAACTAGTACCACTTACCCCTCGAACTGGTACCACTTACCACTCGAACCAGTACAACCCGATACCCGTACCACTTGAACCTTCTCCACTCAAATTCTTTACTCGAACCCCTGTACTCGAACCCAACTACTCGAGCCCCTGTACTCAAAATCTATATATTCGAACCTGCACTCGAACCCCATCATAGAGGGACTTACCTGTTAAACTTAAATTGATAATATATACTGATTGTTAACCTGAGTGTGTATATTACTGTGTTTAGCTGTCATGAAACTGAGTTATAAACTGCTCCGATATTTCTCTATGAATGACCGGCTTGTACTTTATCTTTCCGTGCCAAACTTGAATCATATACTGCTCTGATATGTTATGTGGATGACCGGCTTGTACTTTATCTTGCCGTGTCAAACTTGAAAAATCTACCTGATTACCTGTCTCTGATTTTGGGGGCCCCGACGCAATTGTAGTTTGGTCAAAGTCAGCGGGGAATGGTACTGACCAGACCGTCTGATTAGACTGGCTACTCGTGGAGTTTCTGGTATGCTAGCATTACCCATTGTACTGTACTGATACGAGCTCGTAACTGAACATCATATTGGGCATGGTTGTCAAGACTGAATTCTGAACTGATAGCCTTCGAGCACTACTGAAAGGTTGTGCCCTGTATGTTAGTCAGAGTTGCCACATAGGCACTTGCTAGCAACTTGGCACTAACCACCCGCATTCTTTTACTATGTGCTAGGACATATGTGGCTATTTGTTATTTGATATTCTATGATTACTAAAACTTAACTGGCTAAATACTGGCGATGAAACCTCACTAATCAAGGAGCTTACCCTAATTAAACAACCTTTTTCAAGTGAAGAAGAACTGCAAGAGAAAAGCACTTTGATATCTTTACTTATTTTGAGAGAGATCTTGGATGAATCTTAACATGAATTTTGAATATGTAATAGTTAGGTGAAACTTTCGTTTAACACTTATACTAAGACTTTCACTGTAATAGTAAATTAGGATTTAAATGGTCTAAATTGCTTCCGCATATAATTTATCTACTTGTTACTGTAATCATTTTCGGTAGCATGGCCAAACCCGACCCAACACTGTGTGGTGGGTTCGGGGTGTTAAAGATGTGGTATCAGAGCATTCTCAAATCAAGTAAAGGCAAACCCATACTTACCTTAAATAAAAGATTTTAGAGGAAACTAAATGAATTGTAGAATAAGTAAGACCGGTTGAGTCCCAAACTATCGAACTAACAAGTTTGTTATTTCAATAGATGGATGATAATATAAAGATTGCAAGTAATGCTTTCCAAGAAACCATTGAAGTAAAAAGGCATATGGGAGCTTTTCCGGAGGCATACATTCCTTGGACAGAAATTATCGACAATTCGCAGTGGGTAGAAACTCATGCCTACCTAAATAGGGTTATACACATCTTGGTCATAGAACAGGATGAATTGATTAACAGGGTCCATAGCCTCGAGACCAACGAACAGTTAATGAAGGATGCAATATGATAGCAATGTCTGCGCGCCAACGCAGATAAGACAAGGGCGAATACGGTAGTTTCCAAAAACAATCGACTGAAGAACCAGAGAAGCAGGGAGCTCAGACATTGGTATGCAGAATGATAAGAAGTCGTTCAAGGAGTAGGCTTAGTCTTGGAAAATGCCCAATAACTACAAGGAGGTCTGACCGCCTATCGCCGAAAATGAACTGAATCACCTTGGAGGTGCATTAGACAGACTCGGGGCATAATGGAGCACGCTCTCACCACATTACGGGATGATTTAATGGATCGGGCGTACCCTGGGGCCAAGCGAGGAGAAGGAGGTGACTCCATTGAAGGTTCAAGAGCCAGTTGGGATAAAAATGAATTTTGGGGAACAACAAGTTAAAATAATAAACCTGACGTGTTGTAAATAAGTACTAAACTAGAATAAATCCCAGTTTCTGATGTTGGAGGACATCAAAACTATTATGCTGTAGTGAAGTGGGGCTGAAGCTATTTTAAGATGAAGATAATATAAATATTTTTTGAATTATATTCTTTTGGTTAAATGAATAAATAAGGATTAGTATAATCCATGGAACTAAATTATTTAACATATATGACAATGGAAAGAGAACATGGAGAGAGCTCAAATTCGCCCGCGGGATAGTATCCCCCAACCGTTGGAATAGAATTGTTCGCGAGTCAAGTTACCAAAATTTTAAGCCGTATGATAGAGAGATACAATCAAGCTCGATCTCCTGTCAGGGATTAAAGTCATAGGCCAGAGACAAAGGACACGGCCTTAGAACGATTCCAGAAGTTTCATCCACCCAGGTTCAACTGCGGCCTAGATGATGAAGTCGCCAAAAATTGGATCGAAACAATGACTCGGACTTTTCAAGCCCTAGGATATGTAGATGGACGGAAGGTGAATTTTGCCATATTCCAATTAGAAGGCACCACACTAGATTGGTGGAACATAGTACAAAGGAAATGGGACATGGAGGAAACTCCCAGGACCTGGGAAAATTTTGAAAAGGAGTTTGAGAAGAAGTTCATTCCACCTCTAGTTATCGAAAGGAAAGAAGCAAAGTTCATACACTTGAAACAAGGCCTAATAAGTGTAACGGAGTCTGAGGCAAAGTTTTCCCGACTCTCTAAATTTGCAGAGAAGACGGTCTCAACTGATGAGGAACGCAAGAGAAGGTTTGTCCAAGGGTTAAGGATGGAATTGAAGGATGCCCTAGCCCCAACTTATCAGAATAGTTATGCCGCAGCCATCGAATCCACCTGCAGAGTGGAGGAAACCAAAAATGCTTTACGAGCCATGCACCAATCGAGAAGAACAAGTGTGAAGTCCCAGTCGGTATACACTCCAGGCCCATAAGGAGTAAACTTGGAGAAAAACAAAGTCCCTAGGAGAGACATATCCCGACCCTCGAGAATGTTGAAGATCTCGAGCATCGTTTCGAGAGGAACGAATCAGGTTCGTTGTACGCACCGTGGAAAGGGAAACCATGATGAGAATGATTGTTGGAGGAAGGCAAACAAGTGTCTAAGGTGTAGAAGTTCTGAACATAGAATATCAGAAGGCCCGCTAGCTCCGGCAAGTCACTCGTTTCAAACCATGGGTTCTCAACTGTCAGCCGCCAAACCAGCTCAGAAAGGAGGAGTAAGTGGGAGAAGCCAACCAAGGGTGCATGATCGTGTTTACCCGATGGAAGATAATGAAGCCCCGGTTTTGACTGAGGTCATTGAAGGTACCCTCTCTATTTTGGGTAAACTAGCTAAAGTTTTGATAGATCCTTTGTGCTTCTCATTCTTTTGCTAGTTATTCATTTCTTGAAAATGTGGAAGATAAGATAGAGAACTTACCCTATAAGTTGGAAGTTAGCACTCCCACAAATGATGCTAAAATCCTAACTGGACGAGTATGTAGAAACTGTAGGGTAAGTGTGGGGTGTGGGGAATTACCCATAGACCTAATTGATCTACCCTTAAAGGGCTATGAGGTAATACTTGGAATGGATTGGCTTGCTAAAACTCACGCCCAGATAAATTGTCATACGAAGGAAGTTAAGCTGTGTCGACCAGGGGAACCTCCGATTGAAGTGGATGTGGGAAGGAAAAGATTCTCCTCATTAATAGTTGCTGGAGTCAAGGCTTGACGAATGATTTGCAAAGGAGCGACTGGAATATTGGCTTATATCTTGAATAAGCCAGTGGACCAGTTAAAAGGAGAAGATACAACTATGGTCCAAGACTTCCCTGAGGTATTTTCAGAGGAACTAGTAAGTTTACCTCCTAAAAGGGAGACCGAGTTTACCATTGATCTGGTACCTAGGGCCGCATCTATTTCTCGAACCCCTTATCGTATGGCACCGTTAGAGCTACAGGAGTTGAAGCTACAACTTGAAGACTTGTTAGCTTGAGGATTCATTCAACCGAGTACCTCTCCCTGGGGAGCCCCTGATATTGTTTGTTAAAAAGAAGGATGGCTCTCTTCAGATGTGTATCGATTATCGAGGCTTAATCAATGTGACGATTAAGAATAAATACCCCTTTCCCATTATTGAGGAGTTTTTAGATCAACTCCAAGGAGCAGTTGTATTTTCCAAACTAGATTTACGATAAGGGTACTACCAGTTGCAAGTGAAGTGGGATGACATACCTAAGACAACTTTCAATACTCGATATGGCCATTATGAATTCCTAGTAATTCCATTTGGGGTGACCAATGCACCAGCTGCTTTTATGGACTTCATTCATCGAGTATTTCGGCCATACTTAGACGGGTTTGTTGTCATCTTCATCGATGACATCCTGGTCTATTCCAAATCTCAGCAGGAGCATGAAGGGCATCTAAGGAAAGTATTACAACTGCTTAAGGAGCACAAGTTGTATACCAAATTTAGCAAATGTGAATTCTGGCTAAACCAAGTGAACTCTTTGGGGCACGTGATTAGCAAGGAAGGAATATCTGTGGATGAGTCTAAAGTCGAGATAATTCTAAATTGGAGGGTGCCAAACAATAGTATGGAAGTTTGAAGTTTTCTTGGACTGGCAAGGTACTATAGGCATTTCATTAAAGACTTCTCCAAACTTGCATCCCCTTTATTCTACTTAACTCAGAAAGGAGTTAAGTACGAATGGAATGAGAAGACCGAATCCAGTTTTCAGGAATTGAAGAAGCGTCTGACCTCTGCCCCAATTCTTGCCCTACATGATGGAAATGATTGATTCATATTGTATACCAATGCTTCAGGAGAGGGCCTAGGATGCGTATTGATGCAAAGGGTCCACGTGATTGCTTATGCATCCAGGAAGTTGAAACCTTATGAAAAGAATTACCCCACCCATGACCTAGAACTAGCTGCAGTGTGTTTGCTTTAAAGAAATGGTGATATTACTTATATGGAGTCACGTTTGAAGTAATGTTAGATCATAAGAACGTGAAGTACCTGCTCTCCCAAAAGGATCTAAATATGCACCAACGTCGGTGGATGGAGTTTTTGGGGGATTATGACTGTGTGATTAATTATCATCCTGGCAAGGAAAATGTGGTGGCAGACGCACTAAGCCGAAAGGTGAATTTGGCGCATATCTGGATAAAAGAGACGGAGATGATATCGCATGCAGAGAATTGGGAATGCGAGACTAAACCTGACCGACTTGTATTCTTTAATCTAAGGGTACAAGCTAGGTTACCCACAGAGATTAAGAAGGCTCAAGAGTCAGATGAATCATTGGTAAAGAAGAAAAAGCTTATTGCTGAAGGGTAGTTGCCTGATTTTGAAGTAGACAGTGAATGAGTACTGACCTATAGAGGTAGGTTTTGGCTACCCTGAAATTCAGCAATCACCCAAAGAGTGTTGGAGGAAGCTCACCGATCCAAGTATATGGTGCACCCAGGAGGGACCAAAATGTACCGAGACTTGAATAATGGTATTGTTGGGATAATATGAGGAGAGGCATAGCGGAATACGTGGTACGTTGTTTGGTGTGCCAATAGGTTAAGGCCGAACATTAGAAACCATCAGGGTTGTTACAACCATTGGAAATTCCCGAGTGGAAATGGGATCATATCACAATGGACTTTGTGACAGGACTACCTCAAACACCGAAGAATTTTGATGCAACATGGGTGGTGGTTGATAGGTTGACCAAGTCGGCTCATTTCCTACCAATTAACGTTAAATATTCCTTAGAAAGACTGACTGTCATATACATCTGGAAAATTATAAGATTGCATGGGGTGCCGATAACTATCGTGTCCGATAGGGACCCCCGGCACCCCCATTTAGAAAGAAGGGTCGAAGGAAATTTGATTCACTTCCCGTCTCTGGAGGCAACTGGAAGCTGCATTGGAAACCAAATTGAACTTTAGTACGAGTGCCCACCCACAAACAGATAGGCAGTCGGAGAGAACAATTCAAACTTTGGAGGACATGCTCCAAAGCTGTGTTATAGATTTTGGGGGAAGTTGGGACGCTTATTTACCTTTGGTAGAATTCTCTTATAACAACAGTTACCATTCGTCCATTGGTATAGCTCCATGTGAAATACTCTATGGTAGAAAGTGTCGAACACCCCTCTTTTTGGATGAAGTGGGAGAGAAAAAGACTTTTCCAGTTACCAGTATACCTTGGGTTGAGGAATCCATGGATAAGGTCAAACTGATAAAACAACTCTTACAGACGGCTCAAAGTCGACATAAGAGTTACGCGGATCATCGGAGGAGGGATTTGGAGTTTGGAGTAGGTGACCATCTGTTCTTGAAGGTAACCCCTCACAAGAGTCTTGTCCGGCATGGCAAGAAATGAAAACTGACCCCTAGGTACATTGGCCCTTTCGAAGTCGTACAACGAGTCGGGCCAGTTGCGTATCAACTTAACCTTCCTAGCCTGTTGGGGAAATTACATGATGTTTTCCATGTGTAACTTCTCAAGAAATACCACCCTGATCCCGAACACGTGCTAAACCATGAAGACTTACAAGTGAATGAAAAACTTATGTACGAGGAAAATCCCAAAAAAATATTGGATCGAAAAATCAAGACATCGCGAACCAGGGAGATTCCTATGGTTTTGGTATTGTGGAGAAATCATAAGGTCAAGGAAGCAACTTGGGAGTTGGAAGCAGACATGAGGGATACTTACCCAGAGTTGTTCACGGGAAATGGGAATTTCAGGGACGAAATTCATTAAGGAGGGGAGGTTGTGAAAACACCAACCGTAATGGTTGAACCTTGTATACAAAACTAACAATTTATTGATGTCACTGTATAATAGGGAAATAAAATAATTTATTAAATGTAATTAGAAATACAAAAAATCTATGAGGATTGTGAAAAATAAAAGATAATAAATGAATCCAATCATTACCGAAGAGTAACAAAATTCTTCCGGAGTAACATCTCCAGTGAGAATACTAACTTGTAGTACAACGATAATTACGTCAACAAAGACTGACATTAGTCTCGACATGTTAACAACAAATTGAGTGCATATATGGTAAGAAGGATATGAGATAGAAGGGGAAATGTGGTTTTGAAATATTGGATAATTTCGTATATATATATATACTATAAAATATAGCCGTTTATAACCGATATATTACCGTTGGGAATATAGCCGTTTATAGCCGGTATATTACCACTATACATATATTGATTGATTATAGTTAAAAGCTAATTTTTTTTAAAATAAACCAGGGGGAAATTATATTAGGCCTTCCCAAGCCATAAAATAACACAAACAGAAATTAAATAGGTGAAGCCATAGCTTAGTTGATATATATAATAGTGAGCATTATGCTTATAAAGCAACCTTGGTTGCTTCCAAAAGAATGAAAGAACTATGGATGATTGTTAGAGGATTATGAACACTATTAGGCTATGGAAGGAATCTTCGAACTTGTTAGTGAGTCGAATTAACGAAGCACAGGACAGTCAGAGTCATCCCCAAGTCTAATGGAGTTTATCCTCACTAAATAACCAAAAGCTAAGAATTATCAAAGAGTTAGCTAATTGAACGGCCGTATCAGAGAAGCAATAAACCTCCTGAGCACATACTATCCTGAGCCTAAAACTACTGCCACAGACCGATGGAAAAATCAAGCAGCACCCCTGCACTATCCATCTTGTGAGGCATGAAATTGAGGCTAACTTGAGAGGCCTGAAATTGAGGCAGTCCATCTTGTGAGGCATGAAATTGAGGTAGAAAACTCCCAAAGGATCATAGACCCCATGAAGTTAAAACTGGAGCAACACTATCACAGCACTAAGAGTATTGAAGATCATGAAGAACCTGCACGAAATGAGTTAATATCAGTAGCATCCGAACTAGTTAACCATCTGTAAAGATGGAGTACCAATTTGGTCTAGCCTAATAAGTCCCTGGACCGAGTTAGAGAGCTCAGAAAATCTGTGGAAGGAAGAGTTAGTCTCAGTTTGCAGACAATTTTTTGCAAGAGTGTGAGCCACCAAGTTAGCCTGCCTATAGATGTGCACCAGTTTAGAAACACCCAAAGATTGGTGAATCTCATCAGATAGAGTGTACAATTGCCAGTGAGATCTTTGTGGGTCATTAGCAAAATTAACAGCACTGAGGCAATCAGATTCAAAGTAAAAAGGTGAGGAGAAATCAGTAGATACTAGAATAGCAAACTTAATTGCCTTCAGTTCAGCTTCAAGAGGGGAGAAAGCATTTGTATATTGGGTATAGGCCCCCCTGAAACTACCTCTACTGGCCCTAATTATCAATCCAATACCACACATATTAGTATTGTAGCACCATGAAGCATCTATATTAATCTTAAGACCTAAACGAGGCCTTTCCCATGCAATTTTAAGAATTTTAGGCTTAGGTGGAGATTTAACCAGAGGCAAGAAGGAGTGGTCCGCAATAATCAAGTCAATAGGAGAGACTATAAAAACAGGTTTAGCACAGAAAGAATGAAAGATCTGATCTCTGACTTGATTCAAAACTAGAACTGTGGAAGGTTTGATAGAGTCAAATAAAAACTTATTCCTCATCTTCCATAAATTCCAACAAGTAATTACAGCTGCAGTTCGGACAATAGTTGAATGTAATGAACTTAGGGTAGGGAAGGTAATGTAGCATGATAATCTCTCCCATATAGATGGGAAAACTCTATCCCCAATTCCCATAAACTGATGAACTAATTTCCAGACATCCACAGCAAACTGACAGGAATTAAAAAAATGGTCTAAAGAATCTTCATGCACACTACACATACAACATTTGGAAGCTAAACAGTATCTCAGGTTTCTGAGTGTATTATCAAAAGGTAAGAAAGAATTAGTCATCTTCCACATGAAAACTGACAATTTCTTATCAATTCTAGAATTCCAGAAATGTTGTAAAGAGGCAATAGAACCTGTATTGTTGCTAAGTGTAAGGTATGTTGATTTGAAAGAGAAATCACCCTTAATACCCGGTTTCCATATTAGCCTGTCTTCTCTGTGTGGTGCCAGTTTGGCTTCCTGCAAAAGAGAAATAACTTCAGGTGACAGAAAAGGAGTAATTTTGGAGATAAGAATAGATTTATTGGATATAAATTCAGAGACTGTACAGTCCCCATCAATCTCCACCAAGTTCTGATCACAAAGATCACCAAGGAAACCTATATCTAGCCAGTTAGATGTCCAGAAGTTACAATCCCCCCTACCTATGATAACTCTAGAGTTTTCTTCTGCCCATGTATTAACAGAACATATCCTTTTCCAGTTTGAAGAAGTCCTATATGAGGAAGGGAGAGCTGCCAGTAAGTGAGTCCACAAAGCCTCAGCTATTTGGAACTTCCACCACAGTTTAACTGAGCATGTTTCAATTATGGTGGATATAGATCTAAACCCTAGTCCATTTTGATCAGTTGGAAAGCAAAGAGCTGTCCATTTTCACCAAGATCTTTTAGGCTTCAGCTCAGTATGACCCCAAAAAAAGTTACTCATTTTTTTTCTATGGTCCTGATGATCATTTTTTTTGGTTTTATAACTGACCAAATGTGCTGTGGTAAAGAATAGATACATGACTCAATCAGTGTAATTTTATCTCCTGTAGAAATCCACCTATTTTTCCAATTTCCTAACCTACTATCTATCTGTTCAAGAAGAGGTTGGAAATAGGCTCTCTTTGCTATCCCAGTAAATATAGGTACTCCCAGGTATGTAACAGGAAAAGCCCCAAGTTTCATCCCCAGGATCCTTTTAATATAGTTAACTCTGTGAACCGAAGCATGCTTCCCTATGAAGATATCACTCTTATTGTAATTAATCTTTTAGCCAGAGACCTCCTCAAAAGTAGACAAAAAAAATTTTAATCTAATCAAAGTTAGCTTAGTTTCCTTAAAGAAAACAACAGTATCATCCGCATATGATAAATGAGAAATTCTGGGAGGATTACCTGGAAGGTCAAAATATGACAGCTTACCACTATGAAAAATGAAAGCCAAACTCCTAGAAAAGGCCTCAGAAAAAATGTTGAACAAGAAAGGAGATAAAGGATCCCCCTGCTTAATACCTCGAGTGGCTTGAAAAAATCCCACTGGTTTACCATTAATAAGAACAGAAAACCAGGCCTGTGACAGATTTTTCATGACGGAAAAGATGAATTTAGCATGGAATCCAAATTTAGCTAAGACATTATATAAAAAAGACCATCTCACTCTATCAAAAGCCTTTTGTAGGTCCAGTTTAACAATACAATTAGGGACTCTTCGTTTCCGATTCAGAAACCTAACCATTTCCTGTAAATAAATTACATTATCTGAGATGTCTCTACCATGTAGGAAAGCTGTTTGGTTAGGGGAGATGATCCTAGTCATTAGAGACTTAAGTCGTTCCATAAGCACTTTAGAGCATATCTTGTTTATCACATTAGAGAGACTTATAGGTCTATAATCATCGAAGGAAGTGGGGGTCTTTTTTTTGGGGATTATTGTGATCCATGTATTACCAATACCCCTAGGCATATTATTAGCAGAAAGGAAGTCTTGAACAGCCAGAAGTAAATCATTTGCAATAATATCCCATGATTTTATGTAGAACTTAGCTGTAAAGCCATCTGGACCTGGAGTACTCGCTTTATTAAGACTAAATACAATCTCTTTGAGCTCAGTTAATGAAACCAGTTGCAGAAGTTTTTCATTATCCTCCTGATTGACCAGTTTAGGAATGTGATTCAGAAAATGAGATTGAAAGAAAGAACTATTAGGAGATTTATCATCATTTAGAAGGTCCTGGTAGTAATGTATAGCTTCCATCTCAATATCATTTATATCATCTAACCACTGACCATTCCTACTTTTAACTTTTGTGATCTTCAACCTGTTATTTCTTTCCTTTACAGAATTATGGAAAAACCTTGTGTTATTATCCCCTTCCCTGAGCCATTTGATCTTGGCTTTATGTTTCCAAAAATATTTTTGTTCAGCCAAAGCCCTAACTAACCTAGCTTTAGCCTCTTTGAGTTTTACCAGTTCAACCTGAGAATCAGTCTGATAAGATAATAGTTCCTGAGCCTGTAGAGCCAATTCAGCTTGCACTACATTGTCATGAATGTTGCCAAATTTTTCTTTATTCCAAATTTTCAATTCTTTCTTCAGTCTGACAAGTTTAAGGCAAAAAGATAGCATTCCTGATTTATGCAGAGGAATATCCCAATTCTGCTTGATTACCTCATTAAAATCCTTTCTTTTGTACCATGTATTCAGAAATCTAAATGGCCTAGGATTGGAAGGAATATCACTACCAACAGTTAACAGCATAGGATTATGATCAGAACTGGACCTATTTAAAATCTGAACTGAAGAGGCAGGAAAAGATTGGGACTATGAGGAAGTACATAATCCCCTATCTAATCTTTTTACTGTAGTAGTCCTTAATCTATTATTAGTCCAAGTGAACAGGTTACCTACAGTGTTAAGTTCCTCTAAAGCCATTGAATTAATGAAATCATTAAAGTCTTTCATACTCCCCAGTTTGGGAGTAGAAGGACCTTTATACTCATTTATAGAAGAAATGCAATTGAAGTCTCCAATGAAAAGGGATTCAGATTGAGTTAAGGAACTAAGGTCAGACCAAAGAGATTTCCTACCAGTTCTAGTCCTGAGACCATAAATAAAGAAGACATCCATAGTCTTATGAAGATTAATACAATTCAGATGGATTCCAAGGAACTGTAAATTATCATATTTAACAGTTAAAAGTAAGTTAGAGTTCCAGAAGAGCCAAATCTGACCATTATTTGCTGAGATGCAATTATCATAGTACAACAGTTTTCTATACGAATCACACTGCATGTTATCATGTTTAGGCTCAATTAGGCAGATAAGCTCAAAATTATGCCTTTTGATCATATTACAGAGTCTTAACATAGATGTGTCCATACCCCTGATGTTCCAGACCAGCATTTTACTCTTAATTGTTGTATTATTCATATGGAAACATTGCTAGAGCTTTTTGATCTGGTCATGATAGTATTTTTCTGGGAGAAAAAAGACTCATTTCTCTGTTTGGATTCATTCCTTAATACCTTGTCTTTTTTCAGCTTTCCAGGATTAGAAGATGAGATAGAGGAACTAACCTTGCTTACCTGATCAGCACAATCTTCAGTAGGATCCGGGGTAACAGAGGTGACCTGAAAATCCGGAAGTACAGCATTGAGTGGAAAGTCACCCTGGGTGGCTTCCTCACTTGATATTTCTTCATTAGCCAGAGGTAGAAATCGATTTCCTTTGTGTTTCTGCTGAGAAAAGATAAAATTTTTTGCAGCAATAATAGAATGGAAAGGTGAGAAAGACCTGCCCCGTTTGCTAGGAAAATCATCTTTAGCAAAAACTGGCCTAAGGGTTGGAGGGGCAGATAGTGAATGCCTATTTAATTGTACTGATACACCAAGATCAGAAGAAGGTGTTTGGGAGATTAGTGCAATAGGCCAGTTTTGATCAGATTCAGGTGACTGTGAATGGAGGTGAACTACATCCTCCCTGTGACTAACCATTAGATTTTCTGGAAGATGGTGGTCAGAAGAAGTATTAGTATTGGATTTTCGATTATCACAGGAGATAGGATCATCAACCTTAGTTGTTTCAACCTGAAGTTGATCACATATGATCTTAGGGGTCACATGATCAATCACCAGAAGGTCTTCATCAGTTAGGATAGCCTTATTAATTCCTTGTTCACTAACTGGGATAGTAACAATCTGTTTCTTGGGAACATATTTGAATTTCTGAGCATGGAAGATTTTTTGCTTTTCTATCACTGAAACTCCTGAGCTCCCAGCTTTTGTATTATCAGCATGGTTCAGAATAGCATTCACATTAACCTGACCCTGTTTGCCTATTTGTTGATCATCAAATTGGTCTCTAAAATTTACATTATTAGGAGACACTTTATCATTCCTCAGGGACCTAGTTCTCTTAAGCTCAGGATGCAAATAGATACAGCAATTTTCATCATGTCCTATACATTTACAATGATGGCAGTAGGGTGGGATATTCTCAAATTCTAAAGGAAGTTTGACCATATTATATTCGTTCCCATCCTCCTCAATTACAACTCTAATAAATGAGGGAAGCTTTTTTTTCAGATCGGCCTCAACACACATTTTAACACATGAAGGCCGGGAAAGAGCTGCAGTTGCAGCATCCACTTTTATAAAATTTCCAATTTGGTTTCCTATAATTTCAAGCATAGCAGTATTATAGAAATACACAGGGACAAATGGAATAGAAACCCATACCGGAACAATAGATGATTCTGCCACTGGGGAGAAATCAGATGTCCAAATAAATACCTTCATTTGGGTATGGTTGAAACTCCATTGTCCCTTAAGCCAAAACCTCTGATAGTCCTCTTTCTCCTGGAACCGTATTAGCACATGCCGAAAATCAATTGATCCGAGCTGGAATTTTCCCTTGAAGCCCACGGAGTTGAAAGAATCGTTGAGTTGGGTCATCGATGGCTTACCCCTGGCGAACTTTCCAATGAGAGCATTTCGGTAGTGGGAAGCGAGGGTGTCTGCGTCTTTACGGCTTACCAAACAAGCTATATCCCCCTTATATTGAGTTTTGGGGACAATCTCTGGATTCGAAGGAAGGGAATTGGATAGAGGAGGAGGGCGATTAGCAAGAGCCTGAAGGAAGGATTTTCCTCCCCCGTAATTACCACGGCCAGACGGAGGAGCCGCCATAGCGGCGGTGGAATCCGATCAGTGACCGTTATCAGTTGGATGGCTGATGAGGAAGAAGAAGGAAAATGATGAAACGACAGAGAGAAAAATGTTTTGGGTAAATCGCACTATAATCGCACAAAGCTACAGTTGTTATTCGCACAAAGCTAAGAGTTAATGTTATCAAAAAATTAAAAAAAATGAAAGATATATATATAATAATAGTAATAAGAAATAAACAAGTAATAAATAAATAAGCAAATGAATAAACAAATGCAAGAAATTACCGTGAAGAGGAAGCTGGTGATACATATATTTATAATAATAATAATAATAAATAAATAAATAAGTAAATGAATGAACAAGTAAAGGAAATTAAGCAGAAGAAGAAATGGACGGCGTATGTAAAGAATTTTATCCAAAGTAATTTTGGCAAGTGAAATTACTAGGAAGAAGAAACGGCGGACATTAAGTATTTTATCCAAAGTAATTTTGGCAAAGGGAATTACTGGAAAGAAGAAAACGGATGGCGGACGTGAGAAATTCATCCAAAGTAATTTTTTGGCAAGTGGACGTAGAGTTACAGGATAAAATTTCGGGTAGGTACGTGTCAGAACCTTTGTTTTTATCTAGTATAAATACTAGATCCCCAGTTCTTACCTTCTCACACAACCTTAAGAAAAATTTCTTACCAAAGAATAGTGGTGAGCAGTGGTAAAGCAGGAGATGGAAGTTGCCCAAGCCCAAATCTAACCAAAGTGAGTGTTTTCATTGCCTTCGCATGAATTGAAGTAATATGTATATATATATATATATAATATTGTTATTACATGTGTACAGGCTTCCCAAAGAGCTCTACCTCTCGAACCCATACCCTTGAACCCCTACTAAAACTACCTCTCGAACCCCTGCTAAACCTTTACTTCTCGAACCCCTGCTAGACCTTTACCTCTCGAACCCATGCTAAATCTTTACTTCTTGAACCTCTGCTAAACCTTTATCCCTTGAACCTACTGAAATCTTCACCCCTTTAACCTAATGGAAACTTCACCCCTCGAACCTACTGAAAGACTTCACCCCTCGAACCTACTGAAAGACTTCACCCCTCGAACCTACTGAAAGACTTCACCTCTCGAACCTACTGAAGACTTCACATCTCGAACCTACTGAATCTTCACCTCTCGAAACCCTGCTAAAACTCACCTCTCGAACCCACTGAAAGACTTCACCACTCGAACCTTACTCCTCGAAATAGCACTAATTAAACCTTTACCTCTCGAACTAGTACCCTTGATATCTTCACCTCTAGAGCCCTTTCCACTGGAACCTCATTACCAGAACCTTACCCCTCGAACTGTACCTCTCGAACTGGTATTATTGAAACCTTTACCCCTCGAACTGTACCTCTCGTACCATAGGTCTCGAGTTAGTAGTACCAAAACTGTTACTCGTCGAACTCACCTCTTGAACCTTACCCCTCGAACTAGTAACAGCATAACCTTACTTCTCGAACTAGTACCCCTGGAACCTTACCTCTCGAACCTCACCAACTGAACCTTACCACTCGAACTAGTACCACTTACCCCTCGAACCTCATACTCAAACCGGTACAACTTACCATTCGAACCAGTACAACCTGATACCTGTACCACTTGAACCTTCTCCACTCGAATTCTTTACTCGAACCCCTGAACTCGAACCCAATTACTCGAGCCCCTGTACTCAAAAAAAATATATATATATATATATTTGAAAAACCTGCACTCGAACCCCGTTATAGAGAGACTTACCTGTTAAACTTAAATTGATAATATATACTGATTATTAAACTGAGTGTGTATATTACTGTGTTTAGCTGTCGTGAAACTGAGTTATAAACCGCTCTGATATTTCTCTATGAATGACCGGCTTATACTTTATCTTTCCGTGCTAAACTTGAAGCATATACTGCTCTAATATGTTATGTGGATGACCGGCTTGTACTTTATCTTGCCGTGTCAAACTTTAAAAATCTGCCTGATTACCTGTCTCTGATTTTGGGGGCCCCGATGCGATTGTAGTTTGGTTGAAGTCGGAGGGTAACGGCATTGACCAGACCGTCTGATTAGACTGGCTACTCGTGGAGTTTCTGGTATGCTAGCATTACCCTATGTACTGTACTAATACGAGCTCGTAACTGAACATCTAATTGGGCGTGGTTATCGAGACTAAATCTTGAATTGATAGCCTTCGGGCACTACTGAAAGGTTGTGCCCTGTATGTTTGTCAGAGTTGCCACATAGGCACTTGATAGCAACTTGGCACTAACCACCCGTATCCTTTTACTATGTGCTGAGACATATATGGCTATTTGTTATTTGATATTCTGTGATCACTAAAACTTAACTAGGTAAATATTGGCGATGAAACCTCACTAAACAAGGAGCTTACCCTAATCAAACAACCTTTTTCAAGTGAAGAAGAACTCTAAGAGAAAAGAACTTTGATGTCTTTACTTATTTTGAGAGAGATCCTGGATGAATCTTAACATGAATTTTGAATCTGTAATAGTTAGGTGAAACTTTCATTTAACACTTATACTAATACTTTCATTGTAATAGTAAATTAGGATTTGAATGGCCTAAATTTATTCCGCATGTAATTTATCTGCTTGTTACTGTTATCATTTTCGATAGTACGACCAAACCCAACCCGACACTGTGTGGTGGGTTTGGGGTGTTACATAAATTGCCAAATTTAATATTCTGGGCTTATATCATAATTGCAACAAAATTGTGTCCGGGTTGTGAATTGACCAAAAGCGCTAGTACATGTTCTAGAGTAAGCAGTAAAGGTTTACCTAGGAGTTTCAATGTGAAATACTATTATCTTCCAAACTCAATATAGGGTCCGAGCCCGTTCATTTCCCCAATTTTGCAGCTTGCAAATACAATATGGATGTTTGCAGTACCATCCAGTTCAAGCGGATTCAATTTCGATGTACGAGTAAATGTTTTACCTTTTGCACTTTAGTCCCTCCAAGAATCTTGGAAGCTATGAAATAAAATATTGGTGGCATACGATCATGTTCATGCATTTCTATGTGCAACGGGTGCACGGAAGGACCTCTAAAACCAACTTTGAAGGTTTGCACTATACTTCTCAAATTTGCACTATGGCCCCAAAATTAATGTTGGCACTATGCAATTCATAGCTCATAATTCTCACTATGCAATTTAAACTTTGAAGGTTTGCACTCCATAGCTCCTAATTGTCCAATGTTCGGTATTATACCCATTCATGTAATATAATGAAGCTTTTATACACTGTGGTTTTATTTGTGGTTTTATTTGTTGTAGCCCAATAATTTTTATATTCCTTTGGATGTTTAAATGTTGCAAATTGATTACATTGTAGACAAACACCGTGCCATTGAGAGGCGTAAGCATGTGTATCACAACATTAGCTTGGTGAGTGATGAATTTGTTGCTTTTGTTCGGAACTTCTTGGACTATGATTTTATTTATGAAAAGTGCATCCTATGTCTTTATCGTGATTGTAAGAACCGTAAGCATACTTATGATCGAGATTTGTTGCAACTCCATTTGTACATGAGAGGGTTCTCAAAGGATTACTTGGTTTGGACCTTTCATGGGGAGAAATCACTGCCGGATGTGGTTGTAGGTAGCTAGGGGGAATATTTTGGGGATTTGGAATTGGATGAATTTAGGGAGAGGCCTGAGGTTTTGTCAAAATTTCTTGATGAGAAGTACAAACCATTGCATCCTGGTTACAAGAAGAAAGGTTGCAAGGAGAAAGACAATATAATGTTATGTTTGATGGAGTTGTTAAACTTGAAAGGCGTTGGATCATGAACCGATACTAGAATGGATAAGTTGTTGAAGTTTTTGAGTGAGAAGCCCCCCCTGGAAATGGTTTACCGGACACCCTGTACGATGCAAAGAGAATTCTGTGATGAATGGAGTATAAAAATATACATGCACGCCCTAATGAGAAGAAATGATGTTGTAACACGAAAAGGAGAAAATTCTCTCTGGAGAGAAAAAAGGGCGCAGCCCTTCTCTGGCAATACCGGGGCCGATTTTCTTCCAGTTTCTCTCCTACGATTCAGAGTTTTCGGCGAGGAATCTAACATTAATGTTGGATTCCTCGCCGGGCATCTTTCGAGATATGATTTGTGCTTGAATTTGAAGATTTGATCTTTGGATCTGGAGGTTTTGGGTGAAGATCAGACTTTTCGATCTTGAAGTTGGTGATGGAGCGTATTTGATGAAGATCTATCATTGTTCCAAGTAAGTTTTAATCTTTTGTTGATAGATCTAATCTGGATGATTGATGAGGGGTTTATTTTTTATGAATCTGTGTGGATTTGTATGGAAGATTATTTGTTTATGGTGGATAGTCAATGTGATGTTCATGTTGGATTGGGAGTAGAGATGAATTTGAAGCATGAATCTTTGATAGTATTTGGAAGAGTTCATGATGGATCTGTTGAGAGGGCATTCATGTGATCAGATGGCACACTGTCCATGATTGTTTGCTTTAATTGGAACTTTGACCAGTTTGCTATGTTGCATGCCAAGAATTTAAATTTATTTTCTTGACTGATGAACACTCATGTGGGATTCAAGATTTTGGGTGTTTGAATGTTATTGTTCGATGGGGTTGATGGTCTGGGATTAGTCGGATTCAAGACAGATGTTTGGAGATAATCAATTTAATCGGAATCATTAACGACCATAGGCCCAAGGTATTTTCCCCGTTGCTTCAATCTCATGATAGTATTCAGATCTTGATGAATGGAGGAGCAGGTTTTCTGTAAAGGATGGATTTTTTGGATGATGATGGTTTGAATTTTCCGATCGGGTTTGCCGGAAAAAACACTTTTTCCGGTGAGTTATAATGCTTGCTATGCTTTGAAGGATTCGGTTCGTTTTGTTATACATTATCCGATTGGAAAAGTGTTGGAAATTTCTGATTTGAAGTAAAATTGGAGGTTGGTTTTTCGGATTTTCCGATCGGAGGTCGCCGGAAAAATGATATTCCGGCGATGGATAAGCATGAAATTGCCTCGGTTCTCTGGCCTTAGATTCGGATTCGTATTTGTTCATGTTTGGGATGCATCTTAGGGCTGGAAAAGAGAACAAATGGATGTTGATTTCATTGTTTTTGCTCGCCGGAAAAATGCGTTTCCGGCGAGGTATATGGTATTTATCGGCCGGATTATGCAAGCTCCGTATTGAAGGATGAAATTGTCTTGTTTTGGGTGCTAATGCCGGTTGAAATTACATGAAGGAAGAATGCCCAGATTTTGATGCAATATTTTGCAAAATGGTTGCTGGAATTTTTCCAGATTTCGGCCGGTTCCCGATGCCGGAAAACTGCAAATCTGGCGATGCTACGGATCTGGGAGCACGACCCGAGAAAGGCAAACGGGTTGGAGGCTGTTTAGGGTTTCGGCCCGGTTGGAGGAGGCGCGGGTCAAATGACCCGCTAAGGGGGCGGCCGGGTCAGCAAAACAAAAACCTAGGGTTACGGTTGTTGGGCCGAGCTGCAGGGTTGAAAAATTTCTTTCACTGGGCCGAAAAGGAGCAATGTTGGGCTGATAAAATTCTTCATGAAATGGGTCAACTTTATGACCCGGTTTTAACCCAGGAAAGGTATCAAAACAGTAGGCTTCGGCTGTGGTTTAAGTTGAAACCCTAGCAGTACTGGGCCAAGCTGCTGGGCCAAAAGAGATGCTGCTGGGCCGAAAAGAGAAAAATGGGCGAAGGTTGAGGACTCGGGCGAGTTATAACCCGGTTTCTTAACCCGTTCAATGGCAGCTGGGTTAAGGAGAAACCCTAAGGGATAGGGTCTGGGCCAAGCCACTGGGCTGAAATAAGAGATCTGTTGGGCTGAAAGAATTAACCAAGCATTTGGGCTGAATTCAAGGTAGGCCTAATTAAATGGAGTATTTTTCAGCTTTTCTTGGGCTGAATTTGCTTCACTTTTGGGCTCTAATTTGTGGATTATTGGAGAGTTTTGGCCTTCTTTGGGCTAAAATTGTATTGGGTTAATAATGGCACATTTTTCCTCGGAGGGTCGGAGAGTATCCTTTCTACATTTGGTTGCACGACCAAAGGAGTTGGGTAGTAGGTTAATTAATTAGCGTACGCGAATTTAATTAACCCACTGCTAGTTGTTACTTTGACTTGACGGTCATTATGCGCTCTCTGCTCGCGCTACACTTTTGTGTTAAATTAGCATAAAGTTGTCCATTTGCTCAAAATGGAGTGGGCAATTACATAATCGCCGGGCTTGACGCACGCCGTATAAGTTATGTCCGTTCTCTCCATCCTTAGGAGGGTTACTTTTAGAGGGACCCGCAAGAGCTATTGGCACTGCTTACGACACTCTTGCCCTCTAAACTAGCCTCGGTTCATACCACGGGAACGTTTGAAGGCCAATAACACCCCTCTTTCCTCACCTTAGGGGTGTTTATGGTAGAAGCTGCTCCTCCAATGGCGGTCCTAGCTTCATTCGGATTCAGCACCATCAGCACACTATGACGACCATTCAAGACCCGAGTACACCACACTCGGCTGTGCATTTTGTTTATCACTGGCGTCCTCTTCACTATTTTCTTCAAGACCCGAGACTCGCGTCTCGGCTGCGATGAGGATTTCATATGAAGAGCCAGTACACATTTCTGGTTGCTATGAATAGGTCCAGATTTACACATCCGGACTTGCAGTTATTTTTCCCTAGGCTTAGTACTTTCTAGCTTAGGGTTAGCATTTCTTTAAAAATAATTTGGGGGGGGGGGTACTCATTTGGGTACTCCCCTCCCCCCCCCCCCCCCCCGCATCTTTTTCCCTAGGTTATTAGCCTAGGGTTAGACTATGTTTTGTATTTGGTAGGGCTCTTTTAGGGCTCTACCGTGGGCTCCACCGTTTATACTATTTACCTATTTACTCTAAAAAAAAGAAATGATGTTGTTGATGAAGAGGTCGGTGTGAAGGTAAGGAAGCGGGTCATTGTGAAATGCCTATGGTATCTTCCTATTGTCCCCAAGCTGAAGAGGTTGTTCAAGAATGTAGTGGATGCGAAAAACATGACATGGTACAAGGATAGGGGTTGTGTTGATGATGATATCATTAGTCACCCAGCGGATGGGGATCAATGGAAGAATTTTGACAACAGGTATCCTAAGTTTGCTGAAGAGCCTAGGACTTTGTGAATGGCTCTGTGAACTAATGGTATGAATCCCTTTGGTAATATGTCATTAAAACATAGCTCATGTCCTGTTATTCTTTGTATTTACAATCTGTCTCCTTATCCATAAATGAAGAGGAAATATGTTTTAATGCTATTGATGATTTCCGGTCCGAGGCAACCCAAAAATGACATCGATACTCACCTAGTAGACCCACTCATTAAATATTTGAAGTTGTTGTGGTCAGATGGTGTCGAGGTGTTCGATGGTCATCGTGGGACAAAGTTCACTCTGAAGGTGATGTTGTTCTGCACTATTAATGATTTTCCAGCATATGGTAATCTTTTGGGTTATGTTGTTTAGGGCCATAAGGCATGCCCCGTGTGTGAGGAAGCAAGTGATTTTACGCAGCTGAAAAATGGTTGAAAAACTGTCTATCTCGGTCATAGGAAATTCCTCCTAGCGAAGCACAAGTTACGATATGAAGAGATTCATTGTGTTGGGGCGGGGGAGGAGGACGGCGCCAATAATATTGAGTGGGTTTTCCATCCACAACAAGGTGAAAAAACTCAATGTTGTTCTAGGAAAGAAGATATCAAAAGTTGTTGCCTTAAATTACAGACCTTGGAAGAAAAGATTGATATTCTTCGATTTGCCGTATTGGGAGACTTTGGAGGTTCGCCATTGTTTAGATGTGATGCATATATAGAAGAATGTGTGTGAGAGTTTAATTGGTACTCTGCTTAACATTCCAGGTAAGATGAATGACAGCTTGTATAAGAGTTAATTTAGCTCATGAGGTGAAAGGTAAACGGGCGTACCTACCACCAGTCCCTTACAATCTTTCTATCATTGAGAGGATGTCGATCTGTGAGTGTATTGGGGGATTCCAGGTACCATCTGTCTACTCTTCCAGTGTAATATAGTTTGTGAATGTTGAATTACGTCTTAATGCGTTGAAATCACATGATTGTCCCGTGTTGATGCAACAAATATTGCCTGTGGCTACCCAGGGGGTCTTGGTTGAAGAGATGAGATTTTGCATCATGCACATGTGTTTCTTTTTCAACTCTATTTGACGTAAGAATATTAGCAGAAAATGGGTAGATGAGTTGAAGCGCAAGGGGACACTTGTTCTTTGTTTGTTTAAGAAGTATTTTCCCCCGGCATTCTTTGACATTATGGTTCATCTTGTAGTCCACATTGAAAGGAAAATTAGAATATATGGTCCCATTGGTATGCATTAGATGTACTCATTTGAACATTATATGGGGATCTTTAAGGGTTATGTATACAATCGATGCTGACCAGATGCTAGCATTGTCCAGAGGTATGTCTCGAAAGAGATCATTGAGTATTTCACCTTAAGTTTGCCTAAGAAAATGGCAGTTAGAGTTCCCAATTATGTCCACAGTGGTAGGAAGAATGGTATCCCACGTTCGAAAGGTACGCTATACACACCATTTAATGTTGAGATGATGAAAGTTCATCTTTATGTTTTCCGCAACAGTTGTGAGACTGCTATTTATGTTGATGAGCACATGTTAATATTGGAAGAACTGTATCTCGAATGGCCATCGAACCAGTTGCAACTTGAGCATTGTGCAACGTTCATTAAATTGTTTTATAATCTATGTAATATGGAAGGGATGCCGTCAAAATTTTGGGCATTTCCAAGAACACCGGGTTGCACGGTTAAAAGATACCAGGGCAATGATATTAATGGATACAGTTTTTTGACTGCTTCCAAGGATAGCAAAAGCACAACTCAGAACATCAAGGTTTTTTTGAATTTGAATCCATGTGGCAGTCGAGCAAAAGAGACAAAAAATCAATCATTTCCGTGATGGCATTTTATGGGGTCATCGAGGAGATTTGGGAGTTGGATTATGTTGAGTTTAAAGTGGTAGTGTTCGAGGGCCGTTGGGTTGAAAATGGTGTCAGGGTACGTACCGAGATGCCATGGGTTTTACGTTAGTTGACTTGAATTATGTGGGATATGAGAATGACAAGTTCATCTTAGCGGCTCAAGCTCACCAGGTGTTCTACATCAAAAACCCAAGCAATGAGAAGTGGCACGTTGTACTCCACGGTAAAAAGTACTTTTTTATGTGAAATTGGAAACAATGTCAAATTAGATATTGCGGAGTTTCCATATGCTTTCCCTAGTTTGGATGACATTGGTGGACCATCTCTAACTAGGCGATCACATGGGGATGTACTGTGGGTGGACGAGAATGGAAAAATTGTGGGTGGTTATGTTGTCTTGAAGAGGAAGAGATGGGGAGTTTTATTTGTATTTTTCTCACGTTTGTACCTATCGGGACCATTTTATTTGGCCTAGAGAGTATTTTTAGTGGAATTATTTACCTATGTTTGAAAATAGTATTTGCCTCAAGTAATTTTCAGAAAATATCAAAATGCATGGATATTGATAGCACCGGAAAAATGTTAAATTCTGGTGCTATTGACTTAGGAACCTGCTCTGTTTTGAGGCAAAGTACTTGAAAACAGAGTTTGAGCACCGATTTTCAAGCACCGGCAAGGTACCGATGCTCAACACTTAGTCTAAAATTTTGTCAGTTGCTCTCTGGTCCTGGTCTTAATAACAAAAATAAATTTCCATGCATCTACATGGGCCTGCATTGATATTTAGCACCGGTAGTTTCTAGTACCAGTGCTCAACACTTAGTCTGGAATTTTTTCAGTTGCTCTTTGGTCCCGTTCTGAATAACAAAAATAAATTCCCATGCAGCTGTGTGGGCCTTCATTTTTATTTAGCACCGGTAGTTTCTAGTACCGGCGCTAGCAAATTTTGCTATAATCAAACTACCCGGTTGTTATTTTACCTTACATTCATAACCACCTCTTCACATCTTCTTTGAGCGAACCCTATATACTTTCCAGAAGGTGAAAGAGCTTCAAAAAGGTACTGTTCTCTCACTCAAACCACTGTAGTGAAGTGGAAATCTATTACTTCTGTGAATGAATCCTTATTTTATCTAAGATTTATTTCAAGATTGTGGAAATTCCAAAAACAATGATCATTTAGGATTGTTATGTGTGAAATCTTTTTTTTGCAATTACTTTTATTATATAATCAATGTGATGTTGTTCTTCTTGTTGTCATTACAAATGACCAACGCCTTAATTAGATTATTGTTGAAATTGAGGAAAATTGACAATGTAAACAAAGTGTTTGATATAATGCCTCTATGGCCATGTACATGATGGCCTCCAAATCCAAAACAAAGAGGCTTAGGAAAGAAGGGTGTTCTTCATCCGCAGAAGATTCGAACATGAGGGTGGCAGTGGAAAGATTTGTGTTGGACGAGGCAAGACTGCTAGCCCAGAGTTACAGAACAAGGAAAAATTATCCGGAACATGGAATTGAAGCAAATCCATCCTTTCAAGACACTATTTAGAAATTGGGTTGGAAAAAGCTTTGCGCTACACTTCCTGCGTTCAACTTGACCATAGTTGCAGAGTTCTACAAAAATTTGAGGTGTGGATTGGGCACGGAAAAAGTTTTGTGTTGTGGCAAATATGTCACCCTCACCCCAAGCCATCAATGAACTGTATGGATTGCCCAATGTATAAGATAATGAGGATGAGATGTGGCACTAATGATGACGATAATGATTTGAATGACGATGCATGGAAGACATTGGTTAAGTGTATCACAACTGAAGGAACCAATGTGGATGCTCTCGTGTTTTTGGAGTGGACAAAAATTGATAAGAAAACACTAACTCCAGAAATGAATGTGTGGTATCACTTTGTGGCCTCCCATATCAACCAAGCCACGGTTAACACTGAAGTGTACAAGATGAGGATAATCAAGTTGTATGCCATCAAAAAGAAACTTCGTTGGAATGTAGGAGAGGGAATACATCAGGCCTTTACCGAGGACAAGGAGAAGTCTTGCTCGTATGGTTTTTGCAGTATGATTTCTTCACTTTGTGCATTGGCAGGTGTGCCTAACTATGAGAACGACGCATGAGGTCATCCTATTGCACAAATAGATGTAGAATCATTCTACAAGAATGTTACTCCTACCTCCGTACCGTCGATTGAATATCATGTCTCTGCACTCGAGAGTGCGGTTGAAGCTCTACGGGTTGATTGCCAACACCAGAGTAGATGGTGTGACCACATGGGGAAATTAATGAGCTACCAGTTTCTTGAAGCTATGAAGGCAATCGGTCCTTTCCCATCCCATGATGGGGACAATGCAGCTGGCAGCGAGGAAGTGGAACCATTCTCGCATTATTATTCCTAAAATTTCCTAATTACTATGGTTGCAAATTGACATTTACATTTGGTGTTGTAGTAATATTGTGCTTGATGAACACACGAATGATGACGATATATATTTTTATTTTGGTAATTTTTTCTAATGTTGTTGATAAAATTATGGCATCGCAACGTACTCGCAATCAGCTGTCTTATTGGTTTATAGCACCGGTGCATTACCCTATAGGCATCGGTATAGACGATTTGAGCACCATCTTATCACGAATTGTAATACAATGGTATCTTTTATTAATGTTAAAAATAATCTAAATTTTGACACATAACTAAATACCATATATAATTGTGATTACCAAGATTTACATGTTTTGAAGTTGTGGGAACACAATAAACAACATTTGGGGTCATTTTATAATTTTACAAGACTATTCCTATCTCGCAAAGGACGTCCTTCCATTCACTAAAATGGGTCCAATTTGCAAAAGTACATTTCTCCAACATTGAATTTTGTATCTTCCTCGCCAATTTTGTATTCCGACAATTCCAACTTTCTTGGAGGGACTAAATAGCAAAAAACAAAAAGTTTACTCGTAACCCTAAATTGAAATCCGCTCGAACACCATCGTACATCTACACTCCCTGATGTGTTCTACAATCACTTATGTAATTCAATGTAAGTTAGAGGATCTTAACAAGTCTCTATAAAAGTTCCCGAATTCTTAAAGTAAACACTAGCTAATCACATATGGCTAACTCTACATCATATACTAGCGCTTTCTGTCATGTGCCAGTGGTGTAACAATTATTTTAATAATTCATTTTTATCCAATGCAATGAAATATCATGGGTGTACGAGGCGGGAATGTTAGCGTAATTGGGGCGTTTAGTTGGAGAACCTTTTTGCAAACAAATTAAAATTCACCATCGGGACTAGAATCAGTGATGAGGTATCTTTTGTACCTACTCGAAGGCATGCCATAAACCTATTTGATACTCAACAATGTGGATTACGTGGTTATTAGGGTTTCAAAAAATGTTTGGGCGTTATTGTAATTTTACTATAATATATAATCCGTTATCGCTAGAATCTCAAATTCACATGTACACCATCAAATTCCTGCTTTTACAATCTTAATTAAACATACATTTGGTCAATTTAAAAAATCAACTTATTCAAGGTTGGAGGTATAAAACATAAATAATCAGAAGTTGTAGGTTTTTGTAGAACCGGTAAGACCATACTTTACTGGTGCTCAATTTTTTGCGGGAAATGATAATATATTTGAAAATTTCAAACTGGGTAGGTGCGAAAATTGAATATTTGTGAGCATTGGTACGATGATGTTTAGGCACCAGTTTCCTATACCGATGCTCAACACTTAGAAAAGTTTTAGGCCATTTCTCTACTGTCCAACCATATGAATTAAAATAAACGACAAGCAGCTGCGTGCAGCTGCATTTTGTGAATTAGAGCACCGGTATCTAGGTACCGGTGCTCAACACTTAAAAACAATTTTGGGTCATTTTCCCACTGTCCACACGTACGAATTAAATAAATGACAAGCAGCTGCACGCAGCTGCGTTTGGTGGATTAGAGAACCGGTATATTGTTACCGGTGCTCAACACTTAGAAAATACTTTGTGTCATTTCCTCACTGTCCACCCGTATGAATTAAAATAATTGACAAGTAGTTGCTTTTGGTGGACTAGAGTACCGGTATCTAGGTACCGGTGCTCAACACTTTGAAAACAATTTGGGACATTTACCCACTGTCCAACTGTATAAATAAAAATAAATAAAAAGCAGCTGCATGCATGGTTATAAGAACCGGTATTAGGTTTGCTACTTGTGCTGGCATGTAGCATATAAAATCTGGGCGCTTCCACTTCCACTCTTCCATCCCCACTGTTCCACCATTTCCGACCTTGGCTCAACTCTTCCACCACCATCTCTCTAGTTTTAAGCCTCACTCCATCGCACCCTATTCCTCCTCCGTCACCCAGTACTACCCACCACCTCCGCTCCATCAAACCAGTATCGTTGTTCCTCCACACCTCTGCTGCCTCCTATTCCTCTCCACCACCTTCAAAATTCCGGTTCGCCACCTCCACCACCCGCCCATTCATCAAGGTTAGTTTCCACCTTCGTAAACCTAGGGCATTTTCTATGGATTGCATTTTGGATTGTTGATTTTTTCATTGAGAAAGTGGTTGTGTACTAAAAAAATGTATTGCAAATGGGGTTGTTTAATCGTGATGGTTAATAGCTATGTCAAAAACTTGTTGATTTTGTTCATGTTTTATGCATTTTGATGATCAGAGCTTGATTATGGCAAAAGGGTTCAGCTTGATTCTTGATATAGTTTTGGATTAGTGGTTTTGATTAGGTTAGAGGAAGTTTATTTGTTGGTTATTAGTTATGTTAATGCTTGGGAATGGATTATGGGACTCAGTTGCTCTCTAAAAATTTTGAACTTAGTTTGTATTTTTGCTTTTCTGTGCTTGATGGATTTAATAGTGTTTAGCTTGATTCCTAAATTTGAGTCTGATTAGTGGATTTGATTACGTTAATGCATTTTGATCACATGTGCTTGATTATGTCCAAAAGGTTCTACTTGATTCTTCCGTGTCAAATTGATTTTGATTAGTTAATGGAAGTTAATTTTGTCAAAAGTTTTGAACTTTGTTTATATTTACTACATTTTGATCATCGGTGCTTGAATGTGTCAAAAGGTTTCAGCTTCATTCTTGATATAGTTTCTGATTGGTGGTTTTGATTAGGTAATGGAAGTTAATTTTGTCAAAGTTCTTAACTTTGTTTATATTTTCTGCATTAGATGCCTCCCAAGGGTAAGAAAGTGGTTACAAGAGGGAGCAAGAGAAACAAGAGACAGTCAGTTGTGGGAAATGTTGTGGACAAGGAAGAGCCAACCACGCCCCTCGCTGCCCTGGACGAGACTAAGACCATTGTTCCAGTACTATTACAGATAGAGGAGCCCGGAGCCATAGTCTAAGAGAATCCCCACAACAAACAGCCACCAGGATCGACTGGTGATGAAGAAAAGACTCCATCCTTCAAGCCAGGGACATCCAATAAGCGGGGGATAGATAATATTTCCAAGGCAAGGGGGAAACATTGAAAAGCCTTTTACAGGTTTGAAATAAAGGAGTGGTACAAGACACATGGTACAACCACGTGCCAGTCGGTAATGCTGACCAAGGAGAATAATGTCTGGTTCAAACTTCCGAACATGTCCTGCACAAAAAACTAGACAACGTGGACAGCGTACATACATTACGCATCCTGGCGGCGAATAAATTTTGGGACACACAGGCATTGGAAAGACATCCCCGATGACACTAAGGAGGAGGCTTGGAAAGACAGTTTGGTAAGAGAATTTCACTACTTTTATCTATTTACGTTATTAAATTTAATTTATTAGCTAATATAAATTCACAGTTTTCTTTACGTAAACTAACATGAGTTTCTATGCTAAATTTCCAAAATGAAGATAAGCTTCAGGTTCGAGCAAAGTTGACCGCAAGACAACTTGGAAAGTTGAAAGAGTTTGCATACATTGCAGCCAGTAATGCCCACCGTAACTGAAATTAAAAGTGGCGAAGAAATTCATTCATCAAGTGGAAAAAAACAATGCAAAAGTTCCATACAAACCTTGGGACAAATACCAATGGATGGAGGAAGAGGAGTGGACAATTTTGTGAAAAATGAGAACAACATCAGAGTTTAAGGTAAACTTTACATCAACATTTAGTCAAATTCAACATGTGTGTCATTTCGGTTTTTAAATTTCATTATTTTCACTTCCATTTGTTTCCTTTCGATAGAAAATAAGTAATATTAACATCGAGCACTCAAAGGAAAAGGTTTGCACACATCGGACTGGAAGGAGCGGACACTGGGTCACGCGGGAAAAAATAATTGAGAAAAAATGGAAGAGGAGCGAATGAAGCTGGCTACTCAGGGTTCGATGGAGGAGAAGATTAAGACTGAGCTCGAGACCAAGGAGTTCAGTGTGGATAGGTCCCTAATCTACATTGAGTCCATCAAGCTGGCAGACAAAGATAAATACACTGATCCGGCTCACATAGCCATTGTAGAGAACATTGTAAGTTTTTTCGCAGTAATTGATCATTAAAATGTTTAGTAATTCCACTTTGAAAAATATTTCCATTTTTTGAAATTAATTTCATTTTTTATACTTTATGCCTGCCCACTGATCAAAATGAATGAGAAGGCTGCTAAGGGCACATTGGTTCTCAAATCGGAGGAAGACATACTGATAGCAGTGACCGACAAGTTGGATCACCCAGAGAGGTATAGGGGTACTCCATCAAGCCTCTGTAAAGAGGTTGTCATGCCCCATATGTCAAGAAAATGCATAAGCAAATGCTGTAGCAGCTCGTTCCCCGCTCCAGCAGTCCTACAGAAGAAAGCAAATGACCAACCTGTGGTGAAGGCAATGGTGTCATACTTCTCCGAGCTCGTCAAGAGGGGGTCCAAATACCACCTAGCCTAGAGGATCCCATGTTTTTCATAGAGAAGGCATTGGCAGAAGTGAGCGCAGCCCATGCAAAATCAGATGGTACTCCTAGCGATGAGGAGGATGATAAGGAGGTAAAATAAATGGGATATCATTCGTCGTTATGTATTTCATCACTTGGTCTATTACAGAATACATTTCATATTTTTCAAATTATTAACAAAGTTACATGACTAATGATAGGATGAGGAGAGGGCCAATTTGTTCTTGAAGTAATTTGTTGGGTCAAGGGCCCTAGTGGCGAAGGGATTGCTCCAAAGAAACCGCCACGGCCGTACATCAGCTAGTGGAATTGCTCATGTCTGGGTGATTGATCTAGTCTTCCATGCCAAAGCAGGATTGCCCTCTGCCAACTACACATTCGTCGATGTGGGAGAGGCTCTCGGACATGTCATTGACTGCACAAAGTCTTTGATCGACTATGATGTAGACACCCCCACTGAAAAATAGAAGGATGAGGTTGTTAAAGAATCTGAGGAAAAACTTTGTGACTTCCTCGACGTCACCGATGATGAGGTAAATTTGTGACTTTAATTAATAGCATATTATAAGTGTTTAAATGTTTTTTAAAAAAATTAAAAACTGACTACTTTGTTAACACAGCTTGAGGATTCGACCACGAGTTGCAAGCGGGTGAAAAAAATGGCCACTATGGAGATCTCCCCCCTAAGATTGGTAATTCCATTATATCTCGTGACTAAATCATCCGCACATATTTGGAAATTTTACTAATCACTTAACATATGTTTTGTTTACAACTACTTGCATACTGTAAATAGGTGCGCCTTAAAGGAGCATCCAATTATGAGGGAGTTCATCAACCATTGCAACAAGAAGGCAACATAAATGAACCTTAACGGGAAGGAAATATTTTACAACCAGTTCCCTGTATCCACATTTGCCAAACAGTGCAAATCTGGCATTTGCATCTAGCAACTTTTGTAATTTGGAGACAAGTTCGGGAATTGTCATGGTATTACATGGATCTCAAATGCACAAATGGATTTGTTGATGGGGTGAGTTCCAAAAAATTGATGCATGTATCTTGTTCTCTTACATATTCGTGACACGGAATAACTTCTACTGTGACATGCACCTGTGGAGTAAAGTGGAGTACATGAACAATGGCAGAATCTATTTTTGTGCCTCCAACACTGGAAGAAATGATAATTTGTTTCAGGAGGAAGACATAACTTCCTGGGTTCACCTCATCTGGGACTCGATGATTAACTCAGACGCTTCCATATATTTGGTGTTATACCTCAGGAGGTCTGAAATTTTACATTATAATTTAGATTGATATCTATTTTGTAAAATTCAACAGATATATTAACTTTAAAATTATAACACAGTTCACACAGGTTCCTCATCCTCATTTGTCCCGGAAATGATCATGTCTACACATTGGACACATTCACCAATGGTATTCAGCCTAAGGATTACATAGAGACACAAGTTATTTCCAGGTAATAATTTTAGCACCATTAACCATGCTTCTTCCAATAATAGTTTTTTCAAAGGTTGTAACTAAAACATGTCATAGGGTTGTGTGTCAATATGAGAAGTTGAAGAGGGACAATGAACTCTCACCGAATTTCAATTAGAAGATAACAAACATCAACGTAAGTAGTAAGCATACATAGTTTAACATACTTCGTAAGTTTTCTTCTTAACGTACACTAATTTAATTATTGATTCTTTTATTCTATCTTAGCACTGACGACAAGGAAGTTGCTAGGAATGTGGCTACTATGTCATGCAACTCCTTGAGGAGCTCACCCTCGAGACAACTTCTGACAATCCTATCGACGTAAGTATTGAAACTCTAACACAAATGATATAATATGTGTATGGCTTAATGCAGTAACCCCATCATACAAACTAACTTTCAATCTGATCAAAAGACACATTTTTCCAGAGGAGCAAGGCTTGTACAAAGCCTATGAACTTCAGGAGGTGGCGGCCAAGTGGTGCGAGTCATGGGTTAACATTTATGCAACGGTGGCCAGAAATGATCCAGACCAATTTTTTGAGTGATGTCTGTGGAAGGGTTATGGAATTTGGCATATATGAATTGATATGGCATGATTGCATATTGTAATTGATTTCATTTATTGTTTTCATGTACAATTCGTTTTTTAGTTGCCGAGTAAAATTTTCAACTAAGGGCTTATTTATAATAAAAAATTTCCCGTGGTTGATCCTGGATGGCACAAAAATTTTAGAATTGGCCCACATTAATTTTTCATACACTGAGCATCGGTTGGCAATTAAGAACCGGTGCTTCAAATTTGGAACCAGTGACACCTGTTCTTAATTGCCAACCGATGCTCAGTGTATGAAAAATTAATGTGGGCCAATTCTAAAATTTTTGTGCCATCCAGGATCAACCACGGGAAATTTTTGTGCCATCCAGGATCAACCACGGTGCTTCAAATTTGGAACCAGTGACACCAGTGCCTAAATCATCACTACAACCGGTACCATTTAAGTGCTATAAATCATCAATACTACCGGTGCTATTTTTAAAAGTACTAGTGCTATGAATGATACTTAGAAACACCGGAAAACTGGTGCTAGAATATGATTACCGATACATATATTTACTACCGGTGCTAAAAAATACCAGGCATATCAATTGTTTTCACCAGTAATTTAAGTTTTGAGCACCGGTTCATAACATACTGGTACTCAACTTTAGCACCGGTACTAGTTCTTACTATCGGTGCTAGAAATTATACCTAGCTAGCATATTTGTGCACCAGTATCTGAAACTTTTATCACCGGTACGCAACTTATTGGTTCTAATTATTAGCACCGGTATGTCTTACCGGTGATATTACGATGGCTTTTTAGCACCCATCCCATACGCACCGGTATCCCAGATGGCTTCTACTAGTGCCTATGGGGGTTCCTCCCAGTAGTGAATCCTAGATGCCACGAAGTGATACCACCCATTCATTTATGAAGTTAGAGTCTTATTCGGTATTTTGGTCCAACCAGGTTTGACCAGCTCATCAATGTACGTACCTTTTTTAGTCACTGTCCCAACGATTTCCCACCCAATTGGATCTTGCAGATAATAGTTGTTGCCAACGTCAACATGGAGTGCGAGAAACTCATCCTCATCGTTTGGAACATCAAGAAATCCAAACAAACCATTAATAGCGTCTTGTGTGACATAGAAAGTTTTGTCTTGGCAGTAAACCTGACTGAGGTTTGTGCCGCACCTCATGTTCGCATAAAACTCACTTACGATACTTAGGTTTAAAGGTTGCGGAGTCTCACAAAAATTTTCCCACCTAAGCGTGCTGATGGTGTGTTCGAATGGGAGAGAGGTCTCAATTCCTCTCTTTGGGTGATAAGGTTGTCCTTTGTATGATTCATTAACCAACCTAGCATCCTCGAAACAAAGGTACCATCCGAGTACGTGTGCGACAACACTTTTGGCAAAGAAGGAGATGATGAATGGCTTATCCTTTTCAAATTGGATTTAGAAGCCATTTCCTAAATAACTCATTGAATCATTTTATCAAATATCTTACATGCTAGTCAAGTTATTCATTGGTGCAAATATGCCTAACGCGACTGCTTTAGACTGATTTTAATGGAAACAAATTATATTTTTGGACCCGAGAGTAACAAACTAAATTGTTTTCTAAGTATACCGCACCGATACCGGTACCGGTGCGTTAGTGGTACATATCGGTGCCCGTGTAAGAAACAGAGTATATGCTCTATTTTTTTACACCGGTATTTAATACTATACCAGTGTATATATACAGACTCAAAAAAATGAAAAGGTATTGCACTACATTTTCATCAATGCAATTCAAATACATTCAAATGAAATTACAGATCATACCAAGAAATTCTAAAACAAAGAGGGGTCCAACTACATTTTAGGCTAATTCACATCATAATCGGAGCAGTATTATACAAAACATTGGTAGACAAACCAATGGCATGGAAATTACTATCTATCGCTTCCGCTTCAACACATTTTCACCACCTACTATTTCACCGCTCTCATCAACCCACAGCACATCACCATGAGAACGTTGTCCCACCATGGCTCCCCCAACATCCTCTAAACCAAAAATACTGATGGAAACTCTTGACTAACAATTACGATTGTTTGATCAATTTCCTCTTCAAAGTAAAACTTCGTCCCATGTAGCACCACATGAAACTTCTCATTTGAAGGGTCATTGATATAAAAAAACCTGTCGTGCCTGGGCAGCTAAGATGAATTTGTCATCTTCATATCCTACATGAGTCAAGTCTACCAATGTAAAGCCCATGGCTTTTCGACTACAACACCAGAACCATACCCAACGACACTTGAACACAACAAGTTTGAACTCTACATAAGTCAACTCCTAAATTTCCTCAATCGCCCCATAGAAAGGCATCACAGCAACAACCGGATGTTTATCTCTCTTGCTTGTCCACCACATGGATTCAGATTTAATATAAACACCACTGTTTTTGCATCGTGCTCTTCTCATCCTTTTCCAATGTTGGGAAACTAAAGTCATTAATTTCATAACCAAGGTACTATCTTACTGTGCAGTTTGGTGTCCTTGTAAATTCCCATAGCTTACTGGGCATCCTTTCGAAATTGCAGTACTTGTAAAACCAGGTAACAAACCTTGAAGAATGCTCTACCTGTATTTTATTCGAGGGGCAGTCTGGATGAATCTCTTCCAACATGGAAACATGCTCATAAAAATACATTGCGGTCTCGCTACTATTACGTAAAACATACAGGTGAACTATCATCAACTCAGCGTGCAAGGGTGTATGAAGCGTACCCTTAGACCGTGGAGTCCCATTCCGCCATCCGCAGTATGGTTCACCTGGAACACCAACCGCTCTTTTTCCAACCAAGTTTGATGTACAGTACTCGATGATCTCCTCAGTGACATACCCTGAACAATCGAGGCATCTGGCCGACTACGATTATGAACATAACCCTTGAAAACAAGCATGTGATACTCAAATAGGTACATCCAATGCATTCCGACAGGTCCGCATATACGCATCTCCCTAACCAAATGTACCACTAGGTGCACCATGATGTTAAAGAATGATGGGGGAAAATACTTTTCCAACTGGCATAAAACAACAACAGCCTCCCGCTCCAGTTCATCTAGTTATTGCCTGCTAATATTTTTCCCACATATCGAGTTGAAGAAAAAACACAAGCGCATAATAGAAAATCTAACTTCCTCATCCAAACACCCTTGGATCGCAACAGGCAAGAGTTATTGCATAAGGACATGACAATCGTGCGATTTCAAAGCATTAAGATGCAATTTATCATGCACAAACTGACTAACCTTAGAGGAGTAACCAGACGGTACTTTCATTCCTTGGATGCTCTCACACACCGATCTCCGCTCAGCAACTGACATGTTGGAAGAAGTGGGAGGCAGGTACGTTCACTTGCCTCTTACCTCCGGTGCCAGATCCAACCGAATACCAAGGTCCACTAAATTCTTCCTCACATTTAAGTTATCCTTAGTCTTCCAGGGAATGTTTAGAAGTGTGCCAATCAGACTCTCACAAATATTGTTTTTTCTATGCATGACATCCAAACAATGGCGAACCTACAAATTCTCCCAGTACAGCAAATCAAAGAAAATGGACCTTTTCTTCCATGGTCCGTCTATAGTCCCACCACCCTTTGATAATTTCTTACCAAGAACAACAGTCAATTTCTTCACCTTGTTGTGAATAGCTACACCAGTCAATGGTTTTGTTGCCTTTCACCCCTCCTTCCCACCAACGAATGCAACCGTGTTATCCCACAACTTGTGCTTCAACGGTAGAAATTTACGGTCACCCAAATAAACAGTCTTACGCTCATTTTTCAACTGATTGTAATCTGTCTCATCCTCACAAATAGGGCAAGCCCTGTGATCCTTAACTACATACCCGAAAAGTTTACTATATGCCGAGAAATCATTTATGATGCAAAAAAACATCGCCTCCAATGTAAACTCTTCACCACGAAAATCATCAAACATTAAGGTGCCAACCGACCACTGCACCTTCAAATATTCTATCAAAGGGGGAACATAAGTGTCTATGTTATTTCCAGGCTGTTTAAACCCTAAAATCATGATGGGCATCAACACATATTTACTCTTCATGCACAAGTACGGTGTGACACTGTAAATGGCAAGCATAACCGGCAATGAACTGTGTCTTGATGACATATTGCCAAAAGGATTCATACCATCAATCCACAAAGTCATTCTCGAATTCCTAGGTTCAGATGCAAACTTTGGATACATCTTATCAAAATTCTTCCACCGGTGCACATTAGTCGGGTGTCGAATCATATCATCATCTTTACAACCTCCCCTATCAATGTACCATGCCAAGTTCTTTGCATCCTTATCATTCTTAAACAACCTTCTCAGCCTCGAAATAATTGGAAGGTACCACATACATTTGGCAGGCACCCATCTCCACACCGACACAACATGCTCTCTACCAACAACCATATTTCTCTTTTTCTTATAACGCGACATATTACATACTGGACAAAAAATCTTATCATGTAGGTCACCCCTATATAAGACACAATCATTCAGACAAGCATGTATCTTTTCATACTCTTATCCCATCGGACACAAAATTCTCTTAGATTCATAAAGGTTATCCGGAACCCCGTTACCAGATGGAAGTTTCTCATTCAAAAACTTAAGCAATTTATTCATGCTAGTATCACTCCATGACCGAAGACCTTTCAAATTAAACAACTTCATCAAACATGACATGACCGTGTCTTTCTTCTTGCAACCGGGATACAATGGTCTATCCTTCTCACCTAGAATGTTAGCCAAAACCTCGGACCCCCCTCTAAATTTATTAAAAACCTCCTCACACATGTCATCCAACTTAGCATCCCTAAAACACTCTCCCTCATTACTAACTTTCATCTCTGATGGTGATTTTTCCCCATGAAATGTCCACACAACATAATCTTTTGCAAACCCCCGGCTGTACATATGGAGTTTCAGCATGTCCTTGTTATCAGTACAATTTTGATTTCTACAATCATGACAAGGACATAATATCCACTTCTCACAACTAAAATCATGGTCTAAAAACTTATCCACAAAGATAATATATTCGTCGCTCACTCTACTAACGTTGGCATACACGTGTTTACGCCTCTCGATGGCACGATACAACTCTACATATCAATACATGTCCAATAATCAAACTTCAACACATTTATGACAATAGAATTTAATGACAACATCCAAACCATGCAAGATCATTAATGAACAATAAACACCAATATTCCAAATTACAACTACCACATTCATAATATGTCCTACAATATAAAAATCAATAGTCATAGCATTATAGCTACATCAACCTTGAGAACAAATCACAAACTAATATCAACAATTCTACCTCAATCACCATCAAATAATCAAACACACAAGATATATCTCTACCAACCAAAATCATCCATGAAATCATTAATATCCATACATATAATTTTAAAAAATGGTACCTTCTTCACTGTGGATCATTTAATGTCTTCATCAACCAAAAAACACCATTAATGAACTCATTCTCCCAAAAATATTATTTTTACCAAAAACAAAAGGTGGTAGGTGAGATTTTAATGCATATTTTTACACCAGTATAAAGATAATACCGGTGTGTATGCAACTCTTTTCCTAAATTAATAATTTATACACCGGTATAACATGGAACCGGTGTAGAAATTCTACCATTTTCCCACTTTAAAACTTTTTTTTACTCTGGTGAAATAATTTACCGGTTCAAACATAATATTTTTGGCGCCAAAATCATAAACATGCACCATGTTGATACATCAGTGTATATATACTGGTGCAATTGTAAACAATAGCACCGATCACTGCCATGTCTTTAGATATAATCGGTGCAAAAACTAGTAACATCTACACAGGTTAACATTATACAGGTGCGTATGTATTCATAAGCACTGGAGTTTTTGTTATTATGATTTTACCGATGCAATTGCTTACTTTTGCACCCTTGTACTCATGATTTTTTACCGGTGTGTATGTACCTGTTTTCCAGTTGTGATTGCAAAGAGCTCTCGCTACATTGATCCTTAGCCTTTCCGATAAAGTGTTAAGGGAGGTGGATAATTGAAAGTTGGCCACGGTGGTGTGGTTAAAGCTAAAGTCTCTTTACATGACAAAGACATTATCACGGCGTTTATTTCTCAGGGCGCAATTAGTCACATTCAAGGTGGCGGAAGGGCAAGACTTGATGGACTATCTTGATGAGTTCAACAAGTTGGTGTTAGATATAGAAAACATTGGGGTGAAGTATGGTGGCAAAGATCATGTTGGTTGTGCTTCATTTGTTGCCTAAGTAATACAATATCCTAGAATATGGGAGGGACGATATCACCCTTGATGAGGTTGTAGGAGACTTAAAGTCTAAGGATCACAAAAGACGGAGGCATATTGAGTCTACTAGCGAAGATAGCTTAGTGATGCACCAAGGGAGGTCGAAAAAGAAAGATTTAAAAGGAATGAAGAAATCACGGTCTAAATCTCGCAACTCTAGGAAGGATTTCAAGTGCTATAGGTACCATGAGGCTGGTCGTATGGTGAAGAACTGCACAGTGAGGGGAGATGGAGAGACAAAGAGGCGAGATGGTGAAGTAGTTGTAGCCCAAAGTGTGGACCATACACACGAGGACTCTGAGGTCCTTGTAGTTTTGACCTCGTGCCTGGATAAAAGGTAGATTATGGACACCAGTAGCTCATTCTACATGAAACCGAATGAAAGTTGGTTTGAAAGCTATGAAAAGGCACCTTTAGGTGAGGTATTGCATGGGAATAAAAAAAATCATGTAAGGTGGTGGGGATTGGTTCAGCGGGAATCAAGACTCATGATAGGATGGGTCAGATGTTGACGGAGGTGAGACATGTCCCAGAATTGTGGAGGAACTTTATTTTTCTTGGTACATTGGACCATCGTGGCTTTTGTTGGAAAGACAAGAAAAATGTCTTGGTTGTCACCAAGGGTGCGCTTGTGGTCATGAGAAGCGTTAGGGAATATTGTCTTTATATTATTTAAAGGAGCACGGTGGCTAGTGATGTGTCAGCTATTGCAGAGCCACGGGAGATTTCTTTGGCGAGTCTTTGGCACAAACGACTTGGTCATGTAAGTGAAAGAGATTAGAAGGAGTTGGGTAATTAAGAAATGGTTGTTTAGGGGAGATAAACTTGGCAACCTAGAGTTTTGCGAGAATTGCATTTATGAAAAAGGCCACATGGGTGAAGTTTGCACGCTCTGTAGAGGTGACTTGGGATACGTTGAGTTATGTGCATTTGGATTTGTGGGGGGCATCAAGGATGCCAACTCAAGGTGGAGGTAGGTACTTCATCATGTTTATTAATAATTGTTATCGTAAGGTTTGGGTGTACATCTTGATATCCAAGGATGAGGCCTTTGGCAAGTTCAAGGATTGGAAGAAGATGGTTGAGGTCCAAGCGGGGAGGAAGATCAAGAAGCTTAGGATGAACAATGGTTTAGAGTTCTTGAGTGATGAGTTCATCTTTTTTGTTAAGGATGGGGGATGCTTACACATAGAACCATCTGAGGAACCCCACAATAAAATGGACTTGCAAAGAGGATGAACCAAACGCTTCCTAAGAGGGTGAGATGCATGTTGCTTGAAACCGGTATGCTAAAGAGTTTTTTAGGAGAAACCATTAACACGGAGGCTTCCTTGATCACTAGGTGTCCTACAGTGGCTTTGGAGTGTAAAATGCCAGAAAAAGTGTGGAGTGGTTCACCTCTAAAACCTGACAACTTATGTGTGTTTGGTTGTGTGGCTTATATGCACTAACATGAGGGAAAGCTTAATCCTAGAGCGAGAGGTGTATGTTTCTTTGATACCCAGAAGGTATGAAATGTTGGAAACTATGGTACAATGAAGGTGGAGCTTCAAAGCGCATCAATAGCTGAGATGTCATCTTTAGAGGGTCTGCATACTACATGATTGTAATGACTCAAGGAGCCAAGGATAACAAGGAGGTTGCTAGAGAAAGGGTCGAAATTGAGGTGGAGCTATTGGGGAAGTGTAATGAAGATCGAGAGGGTGAAGACAATGACATTGATGATAGGGAGGTTGATGTTGATGATCAAGATGAAAGAGGTCATGGCGATGATCAAGGGCTTCGATCATACAACTTGACAAGGGACCGACCTAGGAGAGAGACCCGAGCACCGAAGGGATATGGTTATTTCGATCTAGTGGCTTTTTCTTTGGTTTCCGTTGAGAAGTTGGGTAACTCGGAACCTATATCTTATCTAGAGGTGAGGAGAAACAAAGATCATGAATCTTGGAAGTGCGCAACGGAGGATGAGATGGAATCACTTGAGAAGAATGAAACGTGGGAACTAGTGGACAAGCCTAGATACCAACGAGTGGTTGGTTGTAAATGAGTGTTCAAATGGAAAGAAGGAATTATGGGGTTTGAGAAGCCACGATGTAAAATGAGGTTGGTGGCCAAGAGCTTCATGTGGGTCGACTATAATGAGATATACTCCCTCATGGTGAAGAACACATGATAAGGATTTTGCTTATGATAGTAAATCAATATGATTTAGAGCTTGAGCGAATGGATGAGAAGATGACTTTTCTTCATTGCAATCTTGAGGAGTGGATCTATATGGCTTAACCGGAAGGATTCATTAAGGTTGGAGATGAGGAAAAGGTATGTCTCCTTAGAAAATCTCTTTATGACTTGAAACAATCCCCGAGGCGATGGTATCTTAGGTTTGATGAGTTCATAGTTCACTATGGTTTTGTTCGGAGCAATTATAATAGTTGTGTTTACATCAAGTGGGTGAATGGTTGTGGAGTATTCTCGTTGCTATATCTGGAGGACATGTTGATAGCTTCGAGGGATAAGAATGAGGTTCATAACTTGAAAAGGCTATTGAGTAGTCAGTTCAAAATGAAAAACATGGGACCGAAAAAGAAGATTTTGGGGATGGAAATCACATAGGATAAGAGATGCGGTGAATTATTTGTGTCTCAATGTGATTATATTCCTAAGGTGGTAACTAAGTTCTAAATGTTAGAGGCAAAGGCGGTTCAACAAGGATCAAGGAGCGGACTCCTAATGCAAGTATTGTTAGAAGTCTCATGTATGCCATAGAGTGCACACGACCAAATTTAGCGTGTGCGGCTAACCTTGTGAGTTGGTTAATGGCCAACCCGGGAAGAGAACATTAGGAGGCATTGAAGTGGGCTCTTCAGTGTGTGAAGGAAACTTCAAATGTCGACTTACACTAGAAATGGGTAAATGAAGGTGTGGCTAAGTTGAGAGGATATGTTATGTGGACTTTGCGGATGACTTGGACAAGAGGCGGATGTTGACTGGTATGTATTCACCTTATATGGTTGTGCGGTTGGAAGGCTCAATTACAACCAGTGGCTGCACTTTCTACGACGAAGCCCGAGTACATCGCCCTCACGGAAGGTTTGAAGGAATCTCCTTGGCTAAAGGGGTTGATTGGTGAGCTTGTGATCGCGCAAAATGAGGTGGAGGTGTTTTGTGATAATCAAAGTGCGATACACTTGACCAAGAACCAAATGTATCCTGAGAGGATGAAGCACATCAAAAAATAAAGTTACACTTCATTCGAGATGTGGTTGTTGAGGGGTTCCTTGTTGTTGAGAAAGTGCACACGGACGAGAATCTACAAAGGTGGTGTCGGGGATCATGTTTTGGCATTGTTGCGACTTCATGAACGTCACGAAGTTGAGCAACTAGACAAGGATGTGGAGAATTGTTTAATGAAGATTCTCTGTGTTGTTGGTTGTTTTACGGTCCCGGTTCTTCTAAAAGCCAAGGTGGAGATTTGTAGGTTTGTGACTTTAATTTAATGGGCTGAGCTATATGGTCTTTCTTAAGTCATATTTCCTCTCTCTTGGCTTTGTCCGTGAATGAAGGAACAAAGGAAAGTGTGGTAGGGGACTTGAAAGGGAATTATTTCTTTGCCTTGGATATAAACTAGTATGGCTACACCGCGCGCTGCGCGGTGAGCTTGATAACAAATTATAGAATATAGGAATGTTAAAAGACCTGTAATTTAAGCTATAAATGTGCCAATTATACATGTAATTGAAGCGTGGAGATGGCGAGAGGTGAAGGTTCGGGTGGAGAGGGTTCAAGTGGAGGGGTTCGAGAGGTACGGATTCGAGATGTGAAGGTTGCAGTGGAAGTTGGAGAGGTAGTTGGTTGGAGCGGAGGGTTCGGGAGGTACGGATTCGAGTGGTGAAGGTTCCATAGTAGGTTCGAGAGGTGAAGGTTCCGTTGGAAAATTTGAGAGGTGAAGGATAGGGGTTCCATTGGAGGGGTTCGAGAGGTACCCATTCGAGAGGTGAAGGTTAGGGGTTCCATTGGAGGAGTTCCATTGGAGGGGTTCCAGAGTTCTAGGTTCCGTTGGAAGGGTTTGAGAGGTACCCATTTGATTGATAGGCTACGGTAATCCACGTAAACTTCTCCTGGTCACACCGCGCGTTGTGCAGTGAGCTTGATATTAAATTATAGAAATACTATAGGAATGTTGAGATGATATAGCAATATTAAAAGAGCTGTAATTGAAGCTACAAATGTACCAATTTTACATGTAATTGAAGTGTGGAGATGGTGAGACAGTGGTGTGGTTAAAGAGGATGATTCGAGAGGTACGGATTCACGAGGTGAAGGTTTAGGTGAGGAGGACCAATGGGTACTTCTCGAATGGGTACCTCTCGAATGGGTACCTGTGGAATCGGCACCTCTTGAATGGGTACCTCTTGAACCCATCCAATGGAACCCCTCCACCTGAAACTTCACCTCTCGAATGGGTACCTCTCGAATGAGAACCTCTCGAACCCATCCAATGGAACCCCTCCACCTAAAACTTCACCTCTAGAGTGGGTACCTCTCGAATGGGTATCTCTCGAGCGGGAACCGCTCGAATGGGTACCTCTCGAATGGCCACCTCTAGAACCCATCTAATCGAATCCCTCCACCGGAAAGTTCACGTCTCGAATGCGTACCTCTCGAATGGGTACGTCTCAAATTGGTACCTCTTGAACTCATCCAATCGAACCCATCCACCTGGAACTACACCTCTCGAATGGGTACATCTTGAATGGATCATGCGGAACCCCTCCACCTGAAACTTCAGCTCTCGAATGGGTACCTCTCGAAAGGGTACCTCTCGAATGATAGCTCTCGAACCCATCTAATGGAACCTCTCCACCTGAAACTTCACCTCTCGAATGGGTACCTCTCGAATGGATCCAACGGAACCTCTCCATTTAAACCTTCACCTCACGAATGGGTACCTTCTAAAAGGGTAACTCTCGAATGGCATCCAATGGAACCCCCCCTCCACCTGAAACTTCACCTCTCGAATGGGTACCTCTCGAGTGGATCCAACGGAACCTCTCCACCTGAAACTTCACCTCTTTAATCGGTACCTCTAGAATCCATTCAATGGAACCCCTCCACCTGAAAGTTCACCTCTCGAATGCGTACCTCTCGAACCTATCCAATGGAACTCCTCCACCTGAAAGTTCACCTTTCGAATGGGTATTGCTTGAATGGATCCAACAAAACCCCTCCACCTGAAATTTCACCTCTCGAATGGGTACCTCTCGAATAGAACCTCTCAAATCGGTACCTATAAAACCCATCCAATGGAACCCGTCCACCTGAAAGTTCACCTCTCGAATGGGTACATCTTGAACTCATCCTATGGAACTCCCCCACCTAAAATTTCACCTCTCGAATGGGTACCTCTCGAACCCATCGAATGGAACACCTCCACCTGAAACTACACCTCTCGAATGGATCCAACGAAACCTCTCCACCTAAAACTTCACCTCTAGAATGGGCACCACTCGAATGGGAACCTCTCGAGTGGGAACCTCTCGAGTGGGAACCTCTCGAGTGGGAACCTCTCGAATGGTACCTCCTGGCCTGAAACTACACCTCTCAAATGGGTACATCTCGAATGGATCTGACGGAACCTCTCCACCTGAAACTTCACCTCTCAAATGGTTGCATCTAGAATCCATATAATGGAACCCCTCCACCTGAAATTTCACCTCACGAATGGGTACTTCTCGAATGGATCCTGCGGAACCCCTGCACCTGAAATTACACCTCTCGAATGGGTACATCTCGAATGGATCCAACAGAACCCCTCTACCTAAAACTTCACCTCTCGAATGAAACATCTAGAATCGGTACCTCTAGAACACGTCCACCTAAAAGTTCACGTCTCGAATGGGTACCTCTCGAACCCTTCCAATGGAACCCCTCCACCTGAAACTACACCTCTCGAATGGATCCAATGGAACCCCTCAACCTGAAACTTCACCTCTCGAATGGGTGCCTCTCGAATGGGTGCCTCTTGAGTGGGAACCTCTCGAATGTGTACCTCTCGAATGGTACCTCTCGGCCTAAAACTACACCTCTCGAATGGATACATCTTGAATGGATCCAACGGAACCCATCCACCTGAAAGTTCACCTCTATAATGGGTGCCTCTCGAACCCATCCAATGGAACCTCTATAGCTGAAACTATACCTCTCGAATGGGTACATCTCGAATGGATCCAACGGAACCCCTCCACATGAAACTTCACCTCTCGAATGGGTGCCTCTCGAATCGGTACCTCTAGAACCCATCCAATGGAATACCTCCACCTGAAAGTTCACCTCTAAAATGTGTGCCTCTCGAACCTATCCAATGGAACCCCTCCACCTGAAATTTCACCTCTCGAATGCGTACCTCTCGAACACATCCAATGGAACTCCTCCACCTGAAAGTTCAACTCTTGAATGGGGACCTCTCGAGTGGGCACCTCTCCAATCGGTACCTCTAGAACCCGTCCAATGGAACACCTCCACCTGAAACTTCACCTCTCGAATGCGTGCCTCTCGAATGGATCCATTGGAACCCCTCGACCTAAAACTTAACCTCTCGAATGGGGACCTCTCGAATCGGTACCCATAGAACCCATCCAATGGAACACCTCCACCTTAAACTTCACATCTCGAATGGGTACCCTCGAAACCATCCAATGGAACCCCGCCACCTGAAATTACACCTCTCGAATGGGATCGCTCGAATGGATCCAACGGGACCCCTCCACCTGAAAGTTCACCTCTCGAACTCTAACCTCTCGAATCCCCCCTAGATCCTTCACATCTCAAATGGGTACCTTTCGAACTCTAACCTCTCGAACCCCTCCAATGGAACCCCTAACCTTCACCTCTCGAATGGGTACCTCTCGAACTCTAACCTCTTAAACCCCTCCAATGGAACCCCTAACCTCTACCTCTCAAATAGGTACCTTTCGAGCCCCTCCAGTGGAACCCCATCTACTCGAACCTCTCCACCCGAACCTTCAGCTATCGAATCGGTAACTCTCGAACCATTACCTCTCGAACGCCCCCCTACTCGAATTCTCACCTATCGAATCTCCACTAGAACCTTCACCTCTCGAACCTCGAATGGGTACGTCTCGAATGGGTATGTCTCGAATGGGTACGTCTCGAATGGGTACGTCTCGAATGGGTACGTCTCAAATAGGTACCTCTCGAATGGGTACCTCTCGAATGGGTACCCAAAATGACGTCATTTTGAGCAGCCACCTGGCAGCACCTACAGGCGCACATGGCGGCGCCGCAACTTTTGGAAAAGGGGATGCACAAAACGACAAAAATGGTGCCCAAAACGACGTTGTTTTGGGCGGCCGCTTGAGAGCACATGCAGGGGCACACGTTCGGCTTGCCTGCAGAATGACCAATATGCCCCTAACGACGGTTGACACAAGCGTGTGGTTTCGGAGTATTTCTTTTATATAGTAATCAGATAGAGAGTTACGGGTACACTAGCTTTATGCAGTGTGCAGGGGAGAAAATCAGGGGTTTAGAATAACCAGAGGGAAAACACTTTGAGAGAAACAAACTTGAGAGAAAGGAGGAATTCTTGTTGGATTGTAATCCTTGTAATCTCGTTTGTTGATTCTAGTGGAATTATTCTTGCAAGACGTACGTGGAAATACCAAATCTGGATAAAATCTTGTTGTTCTTGCACTCTTTGATCTTGTCAATTGCTAGTAGACTTATCGTTGATTGCTTCCGCGCGTTATATATTCGTTGTTTGTCGCTACAATAAATAAAAATTCTACTCCCTCCATCCCAAATTAAATGGTATGAGAGAGAATTTCACGCTCATCAAGAAACTTGTCTAATCATTAATATGTTTAACTACGTATAATTATGGCACACAAAAAGTTACTTTTCAGAAACTACGTGTTACGATGAATCCAACCATATAACATATGATAATATTATTGTTTATATATCTATTCAAATATGTGGTCAAAGTTGGACAGTGAATAGTGACATTTTATGAAGTGTGCAGTTTAATTTGGGACGGAGGGAGTACTTTATTTTAATAAGTATATCTAAGGAATTTATTAGTTGACCAATAATTAAGTTGACTTGATTTCATATTAAATGCTAGTTTACATTTTATAACTATATCTGTTTATGATTGATTACATGTAAGGTTATCTTAATGAAATACAAATTTACCTTCAAAAAAAAAGATTACATGTAAGGTTATATAGCTGAATTATCAAATTGAATTGCGTTCGGGTTGGATCAAATTCGGGTTCATTTCGAGTTCATGTTTAGGTCGAATTCTGGTCTAGATTATCGGGTTATGTTTGATTTTTGGGTTAAATTCAGTCGAGTCGGGTTTGGGTGGATATTTCTCGGGTATGAATCGCGTTTTGGGTTGAGTTTGGTCGTGTCGGATTCAGGTTTGAGTCCATATTTCTCATGTCAAACCAAGTTTCAGATTGAATTTGGTCATGTCGATCTGGGTCGGGTTCTCAGTTTGGGTCTGAGATTAACCACTCTACTCATGAGTAAAACTTCCAAGAATTTTTCTGGTGCCACAGACTCCATAAATAAAAATAAAAAGTTTCTTGTCAAACCGACTAACAGTTAGATCAATCATGAAAAAATCTCGCTCAATAACTTTTATGGTCAAATTATAATCTTTTATAAATTGCAATTAAACATTTTTTTAAAAGTCATGGGAATCTCATTGCAATAAATAAAAAAGAAACATTAAATCGCCTCATTAGTTACATCAGTTATAAAATAACTCTGTGTAATGGTTAGTCGGTCTAAAATATTAATTGTGAAATAAAAAAGGTTTATTCATTTTCCTTCATGAGTCCGTCTCTTGAAAAACGATCTTTCCATAAGTTATAGAAAAACCAAGGTTTAAAGTGCAAATTAGAAAAAATAAGATAAAGTCACCGGATTGCATGAATCGTATTATAAACTTTATAAGTACTACACATTGCATACCAAATTTTTAATATTACAACTAAAATCTTTTACATTTTATTATTCTAAATACATCCCGATGGTAGTTATCAGTCCTGTGTTCCTAAATGATAACTGGAAATTGGAAAAGAAGCAAGAGCAAGAAGAAGCAGGAAGTGGCATGATGATGGCGTTATCCCTAAAACTAATTGGGGCGAAAGATTCACCCCATTACTCCTTATCACCACTCCCAATTTCTTCTCAAAAACTCAATAAACACCGCCACTCATTCCCAACAAACAAGACAATTCTCACTTCACCTTCATTCAAATGCTTCTCACAGTCACAGAAGAAGCCAGTTGAGCAAACAGTAAAAGAAGACAGACCCACAAGTTCACCATTTTGAGAGGCTCTTTTCCATCCTGAATCAAGCCACTCTAAAAAGGGAACCTGGTATTAGCGTACTCCTATACAATTTCTATAGGCTTTCTGTTATTACTATAGTATTCACTGACCTTGTTTTCCATATTGCCTTTATTTGTGTGCCTAGGAAGTCTTAGCAGTGCCATATTTCTTGTGGCTGGCACTACTGTAAGTAATTCTTCTCCACTTTATGCCCACGTATGCAGTATAATTCGGCAAACTCTATCCATTCTAAATTTGAAATATAGGTGATGATCCGGCAGATTTAGTGGTAGTGATTTCAATGCTCAACATGCTGTGTTTATGATTAGTTGATTACATCCACCCCCCCCCCCCCCCCCCCCCCCAAAGATTAAACTACAAGTTAAACCATAATATAACTGTGTTTTCGGTTTCTTATCTTTAATTGTCAGCATATATATGAGGTTAGTTGGGGTTCTAGTTTCTGGCGTTAGTCAAGAAATATGGCACTCCAATTTTCTTCACCTTGTAACTTTAACTTTCGCTGATTTATGGTTTTCTCGCCCTATTTAAGTAATGAGGCTTAATAATTTACTCAAATAAACAGGTTGGCGCAGGCGTACTAGCAATTCCTGCTGTTACTCAAGAAGCTGGATTTCTTGCCTCTGCTGTTACCTGCATCATTTGCTGGGCATTTATGCTACATACTTCATTTACTCTGGTTATAATGTGATAAACAGTCTATGCTAATTCATGTACCTAGAAGAAGACATGGAGTGGGTATCCAGATGATTAAAATCACATCAGCTCATATCCCATCCCCCTCATAGCTGATTTTGTATATTTTTCCTTCTTTTTATTTGTGCCATTATTAGGTTGTGACTGGATTACTCGTTGCTGAAGTGAATGTGAAGACAATGTGTGAATTGGGTTTGGGTGGTGTGTCATTGGTAATGCTGCACAGATTCTTTTGGCTCAGGCATATACAGTAATGTTTACGCAAGTTACATGATTGAATAACTTTTTCCTCAGGCTGCTACAAAATAAGTTTATAGTTAGCTTCTTTTTAAGAAAATGTCCACCTCTAGTAACCATAAAATTCCTGGGGAAAATGGTTACTTCATTACAGATTTAAGTTTTTGCTGAAGATTTGTTTTGTATCAACAGGTACATAACATACTTGTATGAACAGCCTGATCATATGGAGTCAGTCAAAAGATATAAGTAGAAAGTTACACATACCATCCGTCTCTTGCCGTAAATGTCTTTCAAAATTTCCAGGTTTCCATGGCTATGAGAACACTGGGAACTACAGGCGTGCAAATTGCCTGGTAGGTGATATAACTTCATTCTATCAAGAATGATAATATACATTACTTGAGTATATGCTGTTGTTTTACAGCATGGTACTGCTTAAGGCATGATTCTATCTCTTTGCATCTTCTTATAAAGATGTTGGTGACAATGGCTAATGCATATCCTGGGACCTCTGAAAGCTTTTCCAGTCCTTCAATTGGTCGCAATATTAATGTCATCATAGCTAGACTGCTGTTCTTGGAACCTGTAATTCCATGAAGGATAAATGAAAAGAGGATATTTGGTCTAGGGTGCTGGTGGTTATGCATAGGAATTTATATTTATATTGCTTCTACATGCTAGTGAATGCATATGATGATTTCTGGTCTCTTTAGAGAAATCTACTATGACTACTAATAAAATGATGTGATAGAGGACAATGTTCTGCTTTCGAACATATTTCCCTTTACTTCAGATTGAGCTTAGTAAAAAGTAGTGCCTCATATTTATTATCCTTTATTTGCCTTTTCACATTTCTCTATTCAGAACATAATAATGGATGTTACTAACATAAATCAGCACAGACACATTCTCAATAGCAATAAGCATATGGCCTGTTCTGATTAGTTGTTCAGGGACATTAAAGAGTCGTGAGAACAGATGTATTCTGGAGCTTCCATTCCCTATTTAGGCTATTCTTGTAGCCAGACTCTGCAAGGGGCCAAAGACAATGAATATGTTGAAGTGTTTTTTGTTATGAGGATTTTTTTTTCTTTTGTAAAATGTTGGCAATACATTATTTTGTGATTGTCTATTTTTTTAATGGAGGTTAATATAGAAAACTTGTTCCTGATGGCATTCATCCTGTCTCTTGCTGTCCTCTCTTCTTGCAAGAGGTTTTCTCATGTTTCATGTGCCGTACAATTTAAGTGCACCATGGAAAGGGGTTCACACTTCTCTAGTTCTGAGATTGACCTGCATAACTGCATTTAATCCATATTTCTCTGTCTTCTCATGTGAGGTATTCTTTTGTGACAGCTGGTCATATAATTTCATACATTATGCCCTTCTTGTTGCATATGTGGCTCGTTCATCTGATATACTGTCAAACTTCCTTCACATTCCTGTGTAAGTTAATCTGTTGTGTTGCGTAATAGTAATTTTTCCTTGTTTGGTTGATTATCTTTATTTACCATGCCTTGATAGATAGCATTGACTAGATAGCCATGTGCAAAATTTCCCCTTCAGTATCAGAACTAGATATGTGAGTTTGGGCCAACTTGAGGTCTGGTATTGAATGTTTCTGCAGAGATGAACCATTAAGAAGGTTCTTGAGGAAATGCCTTCTGTTTAAAAGTATATCTGATTAAATATGCGCTGCTGTGAACACGTTACTTTTAATCAGGCCTTATCCTCATCTGCACTGAAACAAGGGTGTGACTTTTGCATATTCACCAACACCGAGCAATTTATCCTGAATTTCTAAGTTGACATACAAGTAACAAAGAGTACTATACATTTAGTTATAAACTTAGTCATTGTACTCTGCACATGAGTTAAATTGTTACTCCTGAAAGCTAAGATCTGAATGTATCCCACTTTCCAGTGTGTCTTAAGGCTAGGAAAAAAAAAAGCCTTCTCCTAGATGAACAAAACTTGGTATAAATTTATATTGTAATCACCTTCAATAGAAGAACACGGCGTCGGTATCTTGTATTTTAACCGGATTTGATATGAAACTTTTTCATGGAAGCCAGACATTTCAGTTCCAAATGAAGTCTTAAACCCATAAATGGGTGAGTACGTCATTCATATATATGTGAATTAGGGTACATAATCTAGTTCATCATTTTTCCACTAGTTCTCATTTCTCAACAAAATTTGTAAGTGGGAATTGGAGGCATATTACCATTTACAAATTTACCATGTATTAGACAAGTAAAACAGCTCTTAGACTACATTACTGAAGACAAAAAAGCAAATATTTTGTAAGCAAATGTAATTGGAAAATGTTCTTTCACTAAGTAAAGGAGAGTGATGTTTCATTTTGTGAAGCATTTTATTTGAGACATATTTTTATGCAATCTGTTTTTTAGATACCGTTGACTATATCACTTAATATTCGTAGACCAGTTAGGTTTTGATGGCCCATACTTTGATTGCAGATGGGAAACTGCAACTTTGTTTTCAGTAATTTTTGGAGGAATTTGCTTCATTGGCAGGTAAATATGGATTTTCTGGCTTCTTTCTTATGTCTCGTACATTTGTTTCTACCATTGTCAATCTTCATTGGCTTCTCCTTTTAAAAGATGATGCTGGATTCTTTTTTGCGATAACATGATTTGACTACTAGAGTGGAATTTATTAGCTCAACTTCACGCACTACATATTAATTATGAGGACAAGATAGTGTGGAAGGACACCACATCCCTTGTCATTGATCCATGGCTTCTTCTTATGGATTTATTGTGAAATGATGAATGGAATTTTATTTAGCGTTCGGAAAAAAGTCACTCTTAGGGGGTCCTTCTTTCTAAATCTTTGCAAGAGTTCCTATATACAGTATTCGGTGATCGCTACTGTATAGTCATGACTGCCATACATAATAACTGAGAAATTTGATGTGTTCCCCTACTGACGTAGAATATGAAATTGAGTTTTTATCACTCAATACAGGCATTAAAATGCATCTGCAAGTAATTATTATGCATTTAGCTTCTTGTATAATCATTTTATGTTGGAAAGATAGGTAGATTGCCTTTATCTTGATACCCTGATTATGAATTCACAGAGTGCTGGAGGTTAGATATGTTGTGCCGTTTTCACTAACGATTTATCTCACATTTGGAGTTTCTAGCTAACAAAAGACATGATCGATAAAGTACCTGGTTTAATTGGTTTTCTGGATGATTTTGAAACTAATTTCACATTTCCCTCCCATTGTAGCCAGCGCTTGATTGGGGCTGTCAATGGTGTTCTTGTTCTGGGAATCATTGCTTCTTTCATAGCTCTTGTGGTAAGTTATCCCGTAATTTAGCTGATCTAGCATTCTGCATTAGATTGTCTTGGCTCTTGCATGTATACTGATTCAGTTTCATTGAGCAAGAAAAACATACTGTAAATTGTAATGCGGCTATATTCCCAGTTGCACGACACAAATATTGCTTGGCAAGTCCTTCCTGCTCTCTGCCATCTTGCATCCTAACACATATAAGTACACACTACCACCCAATTACACAATATGTTCTTTTTTCGAGTCGAAGAATATGGAAAAATGTAAGTTCTTCAAGAGAAATTTTCATCTAATTCAGTAAGAATCAGGCTAGCATTTCTGTTTTTTTTAGCTGGCCATTTTGCAGCATGATATCTATGCCAAGGAATAGCCTGTTGAAGCCCAAAAAACTGTTGCAGAATTATTTGTACAGAAACTCCAATTAAATTCCACATAGAAGTTTCAGCATTAAGTTGTCATTCTGATTCTCACTTGAACTATGTTGACTTAAGGATGTCTATCCCTGGTTGTAATTTTCTTACTACTTAAATGTCTACTTGGAATGTTAAGCAATCGCTACTACTACTGTGTTTTCACGTGTGCCATTGATTACTGAGTATGAACTACGGATAAGCTGTTATATTTTACCTTTCGACAGATTCCATTGAGAAACAGTTATTTTCTTAGGTAGTTGGAAGTGGGGACTTGCGTTGGGAATCTCTTTTAAGATTAAACCTAGAAGCGGCACCTCAAAGTATACCTATAATAGCTCTTTCTTTTGTTTACCAGGTAAAAGAACTACCCCGTTTATTGATGTTTACTGTATGGTGCACCGTTTCAACACTTATACAACAGTAGTAGAGTGAACCAGCTGCGTATTTGTTTCAGAATGTTGTCCCAGTCCTCTGTACAAATTTGGAAGGGAACCTGTCAAAAGTTAGGTAATGCATCATCTGGTTACCTCGATTGCTCATTTTCAACTCAGGCTATATGTGATGTTAAATTACCAGATCATGTTCTTTTTGTTTGTCCATAATTTTTTGATGATGAAAAGCAAGAAAATTACTTCAGCTATACTTGGCTGGATATAAAAAGTTTAGATTTCAGCAGTATATATACATTTCTCGGGATAGAGATTTCAGTATTTTGAAAGCTTGGCAACTAGATGTAAAGACGGGTTTAAGATTTCAATGCTCAACTGCTGCAGGCTTTATTTTAAAAAGATCGAAGATGTGATGATGAATTCTTAAAATCTCTTTTATTAACATGTGTATCTTTATATTGATTATCTAGCCTCTGCTTGGGTTCCCTATGCATTGGTAAATTTCTGGAATTGGATTCCTTTTTCAGAGGATCTAAGGGGAAAAATTGCAAGTATATTTGTTCGTGAAGGAAATCACAGCTCTACTTGGTGCCGAATATTGTGTAAGCCTAAAGGCTCTAAATATATTTCATAATCAATGGAAGAAGACAAGAACTTGGAGATGTATTTGGCTTAAACCAGAATTGTTCTTTTCTTATGATGGAAATGCACTTAAACAATGAATCTCATATTCAAGAACCATTTTATTATATTCATCCCCTGAAGGCATTCTTGATCATCCCAATAGACTGCACATGAATCTGAGATAGTAAAGAATGGAATTCAATATGCCGGGTCTATTTTAATACATAAGGAACATCTATTCCTCATTTATACTCCAACTTAGTTTCTATCTTTACTTTGAGACATTCATGACTTCCATCAACTTGTAGGACAGCCATAGTGCTGGGCACAGCTATTCCCCTTGCTTTGTTTCTTGTATGGGATGGTGTTATCCTTGGAACAATCCCAGCTGAAATAGGCGAAATGTTCAACCCCTTGCAACAATTGAGGTCCACAAATGGAGTTGTCGGGGTAACATTTTTGTTCTGTTAATGCTGTTAAAAAAGTTTCTGCTATCTCCTCTCAGTCTTGTACTTTTACGATTGCAATGCAGCCAATAGTTGACGTATTTTCACTTCTCACGATTGCAACTTCTTATATTGGATTTGTTTTGGGTCTTTCAGACTTCCTCGCAGACGGTGAGTTTTATAGTAGTCATTTATCTTTTAGTCAGACGTTTAAAATTAAGGCATACTTAAGTTTAGCTGAGTAAACAGGCCATATATTTACAAACATATACGTTGCTTGTTTGTGCATCCATTGCAGTGCTGAAACTGCCCTCAACTAAGAACAGTCTTTTGGCTTACTCACATGGGTTCCGCCTTTGGTGCTATCCTTATATGATCCCGAAATATTCTTCAAAGCGTTAGATTTTGCTGGAACCTACGGAGGTATGATGCTTGCATTTTACCAATCATAAGTTGTGGCTGATTTGTCGACTGACCATGTATGTCGTTTTTTAGCAGTTCTAGTTTTGTTTGGAATTCTGCCTGCTGCAATGCCCTGGTCAGACAGATACTCGAAGCCATCAGAGTTTCCGAAACTCCCAGAGCTGGTACCTGGAGGAAAGCTCACCCTCTCACTTGTCATGGGAGGGGCGGGGTTCGTCATCATCTCAGAAGTGATTCAGAACTTTGGCCACTCAATTTATTGATGTTGTGAAGAATAAATAGCATGTTATTTTTGATAATATTGCAACAACTGATACAGTTTGATATCCCAACTCAAAGAAGAAGTTTCAAGTACATAGTTTATTGAACTAAGGTTGATTGGATTTTTTATAGCTTGGCAAACAAAGGCTTTCGCTTTTGGAAACTTGCCTTGACAGCCTCTTCCAGATCATGAGATAAGAGTTGAGCAGAATTCCAAGTGGCCACATAATCTAGACCTTGTTCCACACTCATATCCCTGCTCCTCAGCAACACTGCTTTTGTCCCTGTCACTGCAAGCGGGGACTTACCCGCTATATCTGCCAAAGACAAAATCAAAATCAATCACATCAGATGCACCTTTTGTTCCAAACTACATTGCACCTCTTGTTGGACCAGAAATAATTCATGAATGGTTACTGAGGATAGAATCCGAAGTGTTAAATGAAAATTTGATATTAATGCGTGGGGCATAAAGGCCTGAAGGGAAACATTGCAAAATGGAGTCCGAGTTTCAAATACTGAAGATTTGTCAAAGAAAAATAGCAACTAAATGTAAATCTTCATCTACTTGTGTGCTCATTAGTTTAGTCCGGATCGGAGTACCAATTATTAACAAACAAAAATGTCTGATGTCAGCCGGGTTAACGTTTAGCCCAATAACTCTATTAGTCATATTAATTATAAAATTATAAAATGAACTAGCCAGTCATTCCTGGAATAAAACAACAATATGTGATTAATAGGTCAGACAACCTAGAGTTATAACACAAACAAATTTTAACAAGACAAATAGACAACAAAATGTTAGTAAAATACACTTTAAAACAGATAACGGAAGAGACTGAATTACCCTCAGCAATAGCATGAACGCCTTTGTCCATATCATCCTTGGTCGAGAAAACCTTGGTAACCAATCCCATCTGCTTAGCTTCCGAAGCCGAGAACCTCCGACCAGTCAACGCCAGTTCCATCGCCGCCCCGTATCCAACAATTCCGGGGAGCCGCTGAAGCGTTCCGAGATCCGCTGTGATCGCCAAATCCACCTCCTTCACGGAGAAATAAGCGTCATCAGAGCAGTATCTCACGTCGCAGGCGGTGATCAGGTCAATCCCCCCGCCCACGCACGCTCCGTGGACGCTGACCACGACTGGCTTCCGGCACCGCTCCACGGCCGTGATGGCATCTTGCAGAAACTTGATGTCCCGCCTCAGCTTCTCGCCCACGCGGCCCCTGTCCGATACGGGTCTGCCGGCGAAATTGGAACCCAGGTAATTGAAGTCGATGCCGGAGCAGAAGTGGGGACCGGCACCGGAGAGGACGATGACGGCGACGTCGGGGTTCTGATCGAGGGACGAGAGGGCTTGGGGGAATTCGGTGAAGAAATCGGCTGAGAAGGCGTTGCGATGCGAGGGACGATCTAGGATGAGATTGAAGACTTTGGAGTTGGGTGATGTTTGGATGATTTTCAGAAATTTGTAGCTTCCGTTAGCCATGCCCAAAGGGTCCTTCGTTCGAAAAAGAAGAAGAAGACTCCCTCTGAATGATGTCAATTCTTATCAGTTATCAGATGAATTTATTGAGCTGAATTGGGTCTCGGTTGCTTAACCCACCTCTTTTTTTTTTCTCTTGTTTTTTGGAAATTATGGCATGGTCTCTTAAAATTAAAATACCGCTTAAGAGACCAAAAATCACACCACAGTGGTGGTCTCTTGATTGGTCTCTTGTTAAGAGACTATTCACTAGGCTCTTACCAAGAGCCCGGTCTGGAGACCGCACATGGGCCAGCTGAGCTGACACGCACATGGGCCGCTTTGCGCTTTCTTTTTTTTTCCGTGAGTGGGACACGTGTTGCCCCCTGAGTGGGCCACGTGTCCCACTCAGCCGCAAATTTTTTAAATTTTTGTTGCGGACACGTGTCACCCATAGATTGGGCCACGTGTCCGCAACGGTAATTTTTTGGAAAATATCAGAATTTCAAATCTGGCGGACACGTGGTCCAATCCAGGGCCGACACGTGTCCCTCAACGGCTATTTTTTTGAATGGGGCACGTGTCCCATTCTGGTGGCGACACGTGTCCCAACCGAAATTTTTCAAACTTTTTTTTTTCTTAAATTTCTATTTTAATTTTTATATTCCATTCTCCCACTTTTTTTGCCTATAAATATAGACCATTTCAACTCATTTCACCACACCAATTCCAATTCAAATTCTCTTACCTCACAAATTCATCTTCTATATTGTTATTCATTTTTTGTGATGGATCCACAAAGAACGTCGAAAGGCAAATATCGGGTAATTCCAAATTCTTTCAATATAGAGAATTTTTCGCAAAATCCGAATTATCGTCCATTTCCAAATTCGGAATTTAGTGAAAATTCTCCGAACATCCCTCCCCACTTTTATTTCAATTCTCAACATTCATACATGAATTTTCAAAATCAATGCCACTCTTCCCGAAACGCATACATGAACCCTCCTTACCTGAACCACTCTCAAAATGCGAACACCCAATCGCAAAATTCGTACCATAATTTATATGGTCAAAGCTTCCATGCTCCACATCTTGATGCTATAAACGAATCGGGAGCATTTTCACCTCGAGGAGGTCGCGGTTCACCGGGTCAAAATTTTGGTGGTGAAGATGGGCGACAAAATGGAAGTCACGATGTTACGGACGGTAAGCCCTATTTTAATGTGTTTTATTTCAATTATGAAGATTGTAATTTATAAATCATTTATATTGCCTTCATTTCCCTTTGGTATATTTTAAAATAAGTATACTTGAACATGCAAAATATATGTAGCTAGTATATGCATTTAGTATATGCATTTAGTATATGCATTTTAATATGCAATCTAGTATATCATTTGAACAATCAAGTACATCATCTAATATGTTCGTGTATTGAAAAATGTCATAAACATAATTTGAAAGTTAGTATATGTTTGAGATTTGTTTTGCTTTGAAAAAATGATTTATTCTTTTAGGAAATGATGTAGGTGAAGAAAATGATGAAGTTGCAATAGTGTCTGGGAGTAAGGTTACGAAGAAGAAAAGTAGCCGGGACAAATGGAGTGTAGAGGATGATAAAATCCTATGTGGCGCATGGTTCGAGCATTCCACCGACTGTGTGGTGGGTACGGATCAAAATGCTGGTGTGTTTTGGTCTAAAATTATGCGCGATGTGAACCAGTATGCAAATTCGAACCGGTCAATGAAGTCGTGCAAGTGTCGGTGGTCAAAAATGGCTCACGATATTGGCAAATACGTGGGGTGTGAAAGCAAAGCCGCGCGTCACTTCAGTCGGGGCGAGAGTGGCTCTAGCCAAGGAGATATAAAGTCATGGACGCTGAACTTGTTTGCAGATGAAAATGATGGGCAGCAATTTTTATTCTTCCATTGTTATGACGATTGCAGGAGGAACCCTAAATTCATAGCACAATATGGCCCAAAGGATACTGATGGAGAAGAATATTCACCACGGGTGCCATCAACACCCCGTAGTGGCGACGATCCTCAAGCTATGCAATATCCATCCCGGCCTATTGGTGTTAAAGCCACTAAATGCAAGGCAAGGGGGAAAGGAAAGGCCAGGGCAAGAGCAACAAATGATGAACAATCAAAAGAATCCGCTAGAATGCAGTGCGCGGCCGCAATTGAAGCAGCTACAAAAAAGGTTGAAATACTTGCGGAGAGTGAAAGAGCTAAAATGGAGTACAACATATCACAGCGGGAGTTCGTTGAAAAACAATCAGAGCGGGATAAACTGATAGCTAACACTAAACTCCTTGATAGTTTGATTCAAAAGGGAGAGTTGTCTGCAGCAGAGGAAGCACTGCGAGATAAATTAATTGGGGTAGTCTACGGTGGAAATTAATTGTAATAGGTTGTTGGTAATAATTGGTCAGACTAGACCATACATTTTCCATTGGTTTTTCATTGTAATTGGTTTTCATCATTTCATTTTAATCGGTTCAATTCCCGAGTGCAATTCATGCATTCAAAGCCACAAGACCAAAATAGTGGAGTTGTCATGGACACATCCCATCCATAGTGGTGGGTTCAATTCATGCATTCAAAGCCACAAGACCAAAATAGTGGAGTTGTCATGGACACATCTCATCCATAGTGGTGGGTTCAATTCATGCATTCAAAGCCACAAGACCAAAATAGTGGAGTTGTCATGGACACATCCCATCCATTCACATGGGTTCAATTCATCCATTCAAAGCCACAAGACCAAAATAGTGGAGTTGTCATGGACACATCCCATCCATTCACATGGGTTCAATTCATTCATTCAAAGCCACAAGACCAAAATAGTGGAGTTGTCATGGACACATCCCATCCATTCACATGGGTTCAATTCATCCATTTAAAGCCACAAGACCAAAATAGTGGAGTTGTCATCTATATAAATGGGTCATTTGTTTACCTTTCATTCCAACCCCTAATTTCAATTCTTCTACCAATTCCCTTCTTCATCACAACCATGACCTCTTCTAATTCCCCTAACAACGATGATGAGCTTCACTTTGGAGAATCATCAAACCCATCAACCTATGATATTCCCGGTTTCCTACCTGATACCGATCCTGAGACAATGAACTTGTTCTTAAATTTGCCAGAAATGGCTGAACAATGGTACGCAGCCGTTGAGGACGAGAGTGCTCAAACTTCTCCAACCTTACCAAAGAAAACCAGAAATCATATCAGAAGAGATCGTGTTCGAGCACAGGAATTGCTCTAGAGGCAATATTTTGCTCAACCTCCTGAAAGAATGTACGACGACCAACACTTTCGTCAAAGGTTTCGCATGCGGCGACCTGTATTCGAACGTATATTGGAAGATGTCACCAACCACGATCCTTATTTCAGACAAAGGCCTGATGCAACTGGTAATCAAGGATTTTCGCCACTTCACAAGTGCACGGTGGAAATGCGTCATTTGGCATATGGTTGTGGATACGACCAACTGGATGAATGCTTACAGATGGGCAAAACGACGGTTAGAGAAACGGTGTCTCATTTTGTGAATGCTATTATTGCCGTATACCGTCCAACATACCTCAGACCAACAAATCAGGAGGATATTGCTTGCCTGATGCACGTAGCTCGTGGACATGGATTTCCAGGTATGCTTGGTAGTATTGACTGTATGCACTGGGAATGGAAAAATTGTCCTGTGGGTTGGAAGGGGCAATTTCAGGGTAGTAGTGGACGTGCCTCAATTATTTTGGAAGCAGTCGCCTCCTACTATACATGTATATAACATGCATTTTTTGGTATGGCAGAGTCAAATAATGATATCAACGTCCTAGACAAGTCACCATTGTTTGATGACGTATGTGAGGGGAGAGCTCCACGTTTTCCTTACGAAGTCAATGGTCGCAGCTACGATCAAGGATTCTATCTTACAGATGGAATCTATCCTAAGTGGGCGACCTTCATGCCAGCATATACGACTCCAAATGACCCCAAGAAACAACTCTTCACAAAGCGTCAAGAAAGTTACCGGAAAGACGTCGAACGTGCTTTCGGTATTTTACAAGCTAGGTTTTCCGTGATTCGCAACCCAGCCCGATACTGGAATGTCGAAACGTTGGGCAATATTATGATAGCTTGTATCATACTGCACAACATGATAGTCGAAGATGAAAGAGACACATATGGGTTGCAAGTTCAACCAAGTGATTATGACCAAATCGACGACTCTCCTTGGCATTATAACGCCGAGCGGCATGCTGATCTTCCAACTTTCAGGCAAAATTGGAGGGATGTGCGCAATAGAGCTAAACATGACCAGTTGAAAAACGACCTTACGGAACATCTTTACCAGCATTTGGGTGGTCGAGATTAAGATGACGATAGAGTTTCGTCATCCATGTTTTTTTGGCCAGACTAGATCAATATTTATTTTTTTACCTATTTTTAATAATTGGTCGGATTAGACCAATATTTTGATTTTCAAATTGTAATATTGGGTTGGAGTAGATCAATATTTTGTTAAGTATTTAAAGTTATTTTTATAGTTGTTATAATTAGTTTCGCGCATTTTTTATGTTTTCCATTTTATTTTATAGAAAAGATGAATTCTCATAATATTTATTTATTTAATCAAATTTTAATAGTTTCTTCAAAAAAATTGAAATTCATTTTATTTTTTACACTGAAGCATCGTATTGACAAGAACGAGAAGAACAAATCATTTAACATATTTTTAAAAAATGAATTTAAATTTAAATATTTAAACATTATATTAAAATAATATGGAAACAAATTTAAATTTAAAAACGAATTTAAATTTAAATTTAAAAACGAATTTAAATTTAAATTTAAAAACGAATTTAAATTTAAATTTAAAAACGAATTTAAATTTAAATTTAAAAACGAATTTAAATTTAAATATTTAAACTTATTTTTGGTGGACAAATTTATTTAAAATAATATGTAATGGTCAAATTAATGAGTAGGATAGAGAAATCAAGTGGGTTCCATGAATAGTGTACAGTGGTCTCTTAACCATTGTGGAGAAAAAAAAAGGTTGTCTCTTAAGTGATCTCTTAAGCTGAGGTGGAAGAGAGAGGGAGAAAAATAATATATTTAATTGGTAAGAGACCGATAGTGGTCTCTACCACTGCCCATGGCCTTTGCCCGCCTCTATTTAATAGAAAGACTAAACTGGTTTTGGGAAATATATAAATATAATGATATATAATTAAAAAATAAAAATACATCCCTGAGATATTTTTTCAAGGCAAAGTCTTGGGAAAGACGGTCTTTCCATAGGCTTATGGAAAGACGGGGTTTGATTATAATAATAAAAGGTAAAAGGTTTTAGTTGCAATATTAAAGTTTTAGTATGCAATATGTAGTAATTATAAAATTTATAACCCGGTTCATGCAACCCAAAAATTTTATCTTCATTTCTTGTAATTTACACTTTAAACCTTGGTCTTTCCATAACTTATGGAAAGACCGTCTTTCAAGAGACGGACTCTTTTTTCAATGAAAAATAATTATAACGAAAGTGCTAATATAATAAGGCAAAGTCTTGGGAAAGACGGTCTTTCCATAGGCTTATGGAAAGACGGGGTTTAACTAAAATAATAAAAGGTAAAAGGTCTTAGTTGCAATATTAAACTTTTAGTATGCAACATGTAGTAGTTATAAAATTTATAACCCGGTTCATGCAACCCGAAAATTTTATCTCCATTTCTTCTAATTTACACTTTAAACCTTGGTCTTTCCATAACTTATGGAAAGACCGTCTTTCAAGAGACGGACTCATATAATAACACCATTTCCCGCGTTGAGTAATTCCGATCGTCGAGGATAATTTTGCAGCGTGGGCCCCACAAAAACTTAATATTACCCTCGCTTCCCTCCTCTCTCTCTCTCTCGCTTTCCTTGCAGCGGCGGCGCCGCCCTCCACCACCACACAGTCGGCATCAATTTCCTCTGGATTGGAAGCGATTGGCGAGTAAAAGGCCAATCTCAGAGAAGCCCTAGAAAACCTCCACGCCGCCTCTTCATAGCTCCCGACGACGTCGTCTTCATCACCCGTCTTCGCCGTCCCCCATATTTCCCGTCTGGTTTCTTCCTTTCTTCTTCATCCCCCATCTTCTCCGTCCCCCATCATCCTTTCTTCGCCATCCCCCATCTCCGTCCAGACCTTAAATTGGCATCTGTAAAAGACTAAGTCCACAGCCGGACCAGATCGAGGGAACAGATCTAGTACCTCCGGTGGTGTCGCAGATCCCCATCTCCGTTTGGATTGGTTTGCTGTTTTCATGTTTTTAAATTGGGTTTTTGTATGATGCATTCGTAGTATTGATGTATGTTAATTTGCTGGAATTGTTCTGAGTTCTGAGGAAGTGTTTATGGTTTGTTCCAATGTTACGTTATTATGCAATTGAAATTTAGTTTTACCACTTTTTCTAGTACTTGCTAGTGTGTTCTAACATGACTAATCTAATCAATTGCATAATAACGTAAAATGTAAAGGACACCTGACTTGGTTACGCAGTTCGGTGTAATCCACCTACATCTGCGGGGTTTGGCCTAGTTCAGAATGAATTCACTAATTGTGCAGGTATGTTGAAACACAGTAGCCTGACTCTTTGCCATTCTCGAAATTCTCAAAAATCTGTAGGCAGATTTTTGGGCTATTAAATCTGTGAGTATGTAGCTGTGTTTGTCCCAATTTATATCCACGAACAGATTGGAATACTCCTTGATTATCTCTACAATATTTCTATTCCAAATCTGTTTTTTGAAGCATATCCAAATCTCATAAATAAAGGAATTTACCTTATATCAATCTATCTCATATATTCGAATATATCATCTCCTTATAAGTAGGGATTTTTCATAAATCAATTATGCTTCTCAAGCCTGATATACTTAGTCAGATATACGAATTCCATATATCACAAAATACTACAGTATTCTGACTTTGATTTCCATAACTCCTTGGCGTAAATATTCTGAACACAGCGTGTTTCAACATGGAAGGATTTTCGGTTCAAAATAAGTTCATACAAAATTGCCAATTAAATATTCACTTGCAAATCCCTTGACTTTACAATCTCCCCCTTTGGCATTTTTGTGGACTCATAATATTTTGGACATGTAATTCCCAACGAAAAACTTCCAGCATAAAAAACATAAGCTTTCATCAAAATAGCAGAACATAATACCAGAATTCCCTTAAACATGAAATCTGAAACCCAGAAACCAGAAATCCAGGAAATCCAAAACATAAATGTCATCACAGCCAAATTGAACAAAACAACATCCATAAATAACTCTCCCTGGGACCACACATAGGCCAAAGGCAACATAAAAAACATCAAACTAACAGCATCAAGTAAGCTCCCCCTGCATCAGACATCAACTCAAGCTTCCAATCGTGACTTCTCTGCCTCCAGACTAGTTTTTTCTACCTCCAACGCAGTCATTTGTATACCTATAGCTCAAAGTCTAGTATTTAGAACAATTAGCCTAGCCTCCTTTTCTGCTGCTGATGAAGAAGTCGATCCAGATGGTTTCCACGGGAGATCATGCACATGCCTGAACCCGAACGTCTTCTTGTTGGGCCTCAGAAACTTTGTATCAATCACAACATCTGAGACCTTCCCTTTTACTTTTGCACTCTTGGCTAGTGCAGAGATCAGAGCAAGGTAAATAATGGCATCATTGACCTTGAGAGCAATAGCTTGTCTGACTAAATGCTGCTGAATAAGTAGTCTTAGGTTGACATCCTTCTGTGTTCCAACACTATACAGCAATTTAGCCATTTCCCTTGTCAAGACTGTGGTATTAGTAGATGGCAACCAACAATGTACAGCCACCTGATATAATCCAAAGAATCTCGAAGACAAGCAGGATGCTTGTGAATATCCAGTTGCCAATCATTAACCTTATACCCACCAGAGATAACAGCTAATATTTGATTATCAGAAACTCCCAAGTCTTCAGGAAAAACTCCCCCTATCTCAGGTGTCTTAAGACCCAGCAATTTGTTAATCCTGGTAGCAGAAACATCTATGATCTTCCCCCATACATATACCCTACCATACCATGGGGAACTTATCTCTAAATTACCAGTCATAAGGTTAGAATATACCTCAAGTACAACCTGCCTGTTGTACTGTAGCTGGATCGTGGCTGCAGTAGTCATGCCAATTGCTTTCAGATAGTCCGAAAAGCCACTCTCCTTGTAAGCTTTTAAATCCACAGGTCTTTCAGTAATGACCTTCCATTCTGAGAAAAATTCTTCCATCTCTTCACCCTTTGAGTCAAAATATAAAACAGAATAAGTCTTGCTTACATAGGGGGGAGGTAGTGCTTTCTTCTTCGTGCAGCCATGCCTTCTCTTGCTCCTCTTTGCCTGAGCAGAAACCTTAGCTTTATAAGCCTTTCTCTTGCCTTTAGCCATCTGATAGAATTCGTCAAACACCTCATCACTTGAGTATGCTAGATCTAGAATTTCTCGTCTTGGAACACTTCCTGAACCTTCAGCTACATTCTCCTTCTCAGATTCTTCTTCAGACTGATCATCTTGATTCACATCCTTATCAGTTTCTTCACCACACTTAGAAATATCATTCTGGTTAGACAAATCTTCATCAGGTGCCTCATCATTCATATTACCATGAAAATCACCATTATCTGCACCCTCTAGATCAACATCAGAATCTAAATCCATATAATCAGGTTCACCCTTCAGTGTTGGAACACTGTCATCACTGTCTGACAATTCAATTATAACTGTTCTTCTTAATTCTTTCATCATGTTGCCAGACTTCAAGTCATAGAATCCAACCTGCAGTTTATCTCTATTGCTCACAACTTCTCTTCCAGCCACTCCAGCTTCATTTATCTCTCTTAAAGAAACACAACTCGGCAATGGAATATAGCAATGCACATAGAATCTGTCTTTTTCTCTAAATTCAGCATATCTTCCCATCACAAATTTCACATTATAATTCTCAAGCCTCCTTATTCCACCTATGTTACCGGTCACTAACTCCTTAACATTAACATTCAGATATTCTCCTGTTATCCTTCTAATCTTTGTTAAATCTATGGCAACTCTGTTTGCCTCAAGCCATTCAAAGATTTCACCAACACTCTTACATTCAATACCCATGAAGTTTAATGGAGTAGGATCAGGACCAGCTACCATGGGTTTCTTTTTCTTGATTCCAGAGGATTTTTCTTGAGAATCGGTTTCAACTCCGAATTCCCCATTCTGTTTACCGTTGTCGAAAGCCTCTTCCTCTTCCCCTTATTCTTCATCTTACTCAGAATCTACTTCAGCTGTCTCCTTGACCTCATCTTTGTCAGTGCTTCCTTAATTTTGTTCTTTATTTTCTTCCACATCTGTTTCTCCTCTAGCTTAGTCAGCATACCTTTTATTTTCATCAAGTAAAACCAATTCCAGATTGGTTGAAAATTGGTCTTCATCCATAACTTCTGGCACCTCTTCTTCATGTGTAGGAGAGTTTGGAGTTGACATCCTTTAGCACAATATAGCGATGGAGAGGAGTTGTGGAGAGCAAGATTTTTCGGCAGGGAGTTGAAGGGGAAAATACTGGCCAATTGTAGAGGGATACGAAAGGTTTTTGGGCAAGTTTGAATCTCACTTTAACTCTTCACCTATTCACCTCTTTTCCCGCGAAGCACTTTTTAGATTTCCCAAACTTGTAATGATAACACTTTCTCCTCTTGTCAATCAAGTTGTCATTCCCCAATTAACTTCCAACACACCATACTAACCATATCTTATTTTTGTACAACATTGCTACCTTCCAAATTTTTTGTTCTTGTCGGATTTTTCTAAACAAAAATAAACAAAAAATATTTACAGGAAAAATAATTAAGGTAAAAATTACCTCAGATTTGACAAACACCTAAGTGTTTTCGAAGGCTCTCAAAAGAGGTGGCATCCAACGGCTTTGTAAATATATCAGTAAATTGCTCGTGTGTTGGAACATAAACTACTTCCACTTCCTTTCTTTCAACCAGATCTCTAATAAAATGATGTCGTATATCAATATGTTTGGTTCTCGAGTGCTGAACGGGATTCTTCAAAATATCAATAGTACTTGTGTTGTCACATAGAATCTTCAAGAGGCCTTGATGAATTCCATAATCTTTCAACATTTGTTCCATAATAATTGTGCACAACAACTCCCTGCTGCAAGATACTCCGCTTCTACAGTAGATAGAGAGATCGAGTTCTGTTTCTTGCTATACCAAGACACCAAATTTGTTCCAATAAAGAAACATCCACCTGTGGTACTTTTTCGATCATCAGCATTACCAGCCCAATCAGAATCACTATACCCAAACAACTCAAAATCTTGACTCTTAGAATACCAAACACCATACTCAGAAGTCCCACTTACATATCGAATAACTCTTTTAACTGCAGTGAGATGAGATTCCTTAGGATCATATTGAAACCTCGCAACTTCTATCACCTCCGAAAGGTGAAAAACACTGTAGACGAATTTACTTTTAATCATGTGATTTCTGGGGTTGAGCTTGTAAGCGGTTTCCCTAGTAATGTTGGTGATTGCCGTACAAGATACATTTTTTAATAAAAGTAAAACAAGCTCCTGAAGCTGATGTAACTTCTTGGAACTACAAAGTTCCTAAATCTAAGCTTCCTGGTCTGAGTGTCCGTTTTACTGAAGAGATAGAGATCGTGGCCACGCTTCGTGTGCATACAGAACATTTTTGTCATGCTGACTTTGATGCTGAAGGTGTTTTGTCTATTTTTTATTTTGATGTGTTTGATCTGTACGCTTTCATATTTTGACGAACTGTTATTCTCTTCACTTTTTGTGTGTGTTCATATTGATCTATGATGTTCGTTTTGTTTCAGACATGGACCTATCTAAAGGTGAGGTTGGCCCATTTCTCTTCGAAGGCAAAGATGGGGAAGTAGACGCCCCAGTTGTACATGCCGATAACGTTACTGGGAGTAACACTGCGTCTAAGGGTGCAAATACTACGGGCACTGATGATTAGGGTAAACGTACTGAGGGAGGGGATATGAGTGGTCGTTCCCCCGTTAATGAGCCAAAGAAGAAGAAGAATAAGAGGGGTAGGGCGGTGGTCCTTCAAGACATTCAGTTCCCCCCTTGAAAAAGGGGCGTGTTAACTAAACTGGTTCGCAGATTGTGCCGTGAACTCAGAATCAATTGGTGGAGGGGATGATCTCTGATATCCTTTCTAATATTTCTTTACCCGAAACACTGGTTGTGGTAAGTCTACAACTGAACATTAATAGCCTTCCTTATGTCTTGATATATTTTTTGTAAAATGCTGAATAACTTTGTCCCATGTGTCGTTGTCTTATAAGGTCAGTGAAGACATCCAAATTAAGAGTGAGCAGCTGTCCAAGTGTTCTCCTGTTGATGAGTCACTATTGGAAAAGTACAAAGCACATGAAATAAAATTTGCAACACTAGAGAGTTCGCTTAAAGCTGCTGAGGAGAAAGCGAAGGCTGCTGAGGAAGCAGCGAGTGCTGCTAAGGAGTGGGCAAGGGTTGCAGGGGTGAAGGTGACTCAGCTTCGTTCTGAGTTAAATGAAATGCACACTAATGGGCCTGCATCACCTCAATATCCCCAAGTGTTGGTAGATCGACTTTGCAAGACCAAGTTGTTCTATAAATGTTTTGAGGATATTTCCAAAGATGCTCGCACCGTTAGGTACAACGAGCCTGTGAAGAATCAACGCAAGCAGAATCCCACTTGTGATCTTAAGAGCTTACCTTCTCTGAAGAAGTGCACTTTACCCTGTAAAAGAAGAGGGCGAAACTTAACAAAGCCTTCATCTAAAAGATTGCTGACGGGGGACATCCATATGCCTTGCTTTCGCATTTTACTAGTCTTCCAAGTCTTCCTTCCGCGGCTGAGCTGAAGGGGTGTGAGGTGGACTACTTCAAAGATCTTCCATTCAAGCTTAACACTGATGTTCCTCCTCATAACCCTGATGCTAGTGTGGCTAGTGAGGTTAATGCGATCACTGAAACTCCCATCCAGCAGCCAAGCGAGGGGAATACCACTAAGCAACCAAGCCAAGATGTGGCTGTAATCTTTATTTAGCCTACGCTTAACTCCAACTCTGAAGTTAGTTGATTCTTAGCGTATTTTTCTTTTAGGATTTTAGATTGTAACCCTAAAACAATAGTTTTATGTGTGTCTGTACTATTTGTGTAATTTAAGTATGAAAGTTGGCCTATTTTCCCTTTTCTATGCTTTCTCATCGCCCTTGCTTATGTGCAAGGATTAAATATTTTGGTTGATCATAAATTCTTGAAAAGCCTTGACTTTATGGGACATAATGATTCTCTTCATGAGCCTATTATCTTGCTTTGTACTACCCGATCCTTCACTGAAGAGTGTGAAGAGGTTGTTTCTTCTGAACTATTTTCGCGTATGGAATCACTTCCTCTATGCATTGAGTGAAAAATTCCAATTTCGTCTTCATCTCCCTCTTTGCCTATAAGTTGTCCTCGCAGTAAGATTATTACTGATGGATATAATGTTGAATCTCTTAGGAAGGACATTGTTCATAGTTTAGTTGATCTTGAATCTACTAGCAGATACTTACGATCGCTTAATCTCCTTGACCGTGTTCAAGAGTGGGCACTATGTTTAGGTATACGTTTGAAGTATATGCTACTGGGTATCAGCAAACTTGAAAAGAAGTGGAAGATGACTGTGAAGGATAGCCGGGATGCTATGTGTAATTTACGTAGGATTTCAGGAGGGAAAAACAGTCTTATTCATCGACAACAGTTGAACATAGCGAAGATGCTCCGCCAACAAGTAGAGGCTAGAGATTATGATGCGAGTAAGACTCGTGAGGCCCATCAGAAGATGTTGATTATAGATAAACAATGTGCCCGTATTGATGATCTGCTGGGTAAGTTGGAGAAAAAGCAAGATGAGTGTGCTCACTTATTAACTTCTGCTCTTTGTTGGCAAGAAAAGTTCAATAAGCAGTTTGCTGTAACACACAACTACGAAGTGACAATGAGAAGCTTCACACTAAGTGCAACCGACTTGATAGATATGTGCATCAACTTGAGCAAACTTATGTTGAATATAAAGACAAGCTCCAGGCTCTCCCTTTGTCATCTCAAAGGGCTACTAATCATGGAGATGTTACAATGGAAGTTGATTGTCAGAGGATTAACTTATCTAAGTCTGTTCGGTTGCACATTCGGTCCCTAGAAAAGGAAATGCAGGATTTGAGAGTTGTGATGAAAAGGTACGAAGAAACCGTGTATGTTATGAGTATGCTATTGGATCGCTAGGAGTTTGGCCCAATCACTGACATCAAGGCATACTATGCTAAACATCTCGAGCATATGGAACGAAGAGGTTTCATACGCCATCCCACCTATTTTCACATGAAATGACATTACAAGAAGTTGGTTAGTGAAGAAGAGACCGCTAAGGAGAATCGACGTAGGGCCGAGCATTCTCATTGCTAAGTCGAGCATGGCCACCGCTGTGGTAGATCATCATCTTCTGGATCTTTGCGATCCTCGAGGCGTAGATAATTTTTGTGAATCACTTGTCCTTCCTTATAATTTTTTAATAAACTTGTTTATGACTTTGTGAATTTTCAACTTCATTGTTAATAAATTTAGCTATCATCCATCCTCTTTAATTGTGTGGGTTTTTGCTGGAGGAGTTAGAATTTGCGAAGCTGCCAGATCTATGACTTGCTTTAGTCGCAGTTTTTTAGGCATATTTGTTTTGTAGCATGGTTTACTGCTTACTTTGTTTGGAGTGTGTAATGTGCAAAGCTGCAAGGTTTATTGCTTGGTTTTGTTGCTAACAGCAAGATCTATAGCTTGCGATTATGTATATGGCGAAGTTACAAGATCTAAAGCTTACAAGGATCGCAAGTTGTGCAAGATTATAGCTTGCAATTGTTTGATTTATGAAGTTGCAAGATCCAAAACTTGCAAGGATTGTTATCTGTGCAAGATCTATGGCTTGCAATTGTTTGATTTTTAAAGTTTCAAGATCCAAAGCTTGCAATCATCGTTCATTGTGTGTAATCTGTGACTTGGTGTTTGCCAAACTGCTTGGCTTGAAAAATATGGGTGTTTTGATTGTAATAGGTTGCGAAGAGATATTTTCTGTCGTGTAAAATATAGAAAGAGAAGTGTGATCATGGTCCAGCAAGGTGATTTTTTGTCTTGATAATATATTTCCGCAAGAATTTTGCTTCGGAAGCAATGGAAGAAAAGCAACCAAGGATAATATCTTGGCATCTATACAGGTGGATGTTCGCTACCTTCTTCAAATCTCAAACATAAAACTTCCTTAAGTTGATCACATGCCACGTGTTTGGAACACTAGTACCATCTAGCCTTTCTAACTCGTAGTTGTTGGACTTGTGAGCTTTTGTGATTTTGTAGGGTCCTTCCACTTTGGGCATAGCTTTCCTCGCTCCTCTGCTATACTAGCTTCATTATTTCTTAGCACTAGGTCGCCCGTCTGAAATCGTGTTTCCTTCACTTTTTGATTGTAAGCTCTCGCTATCCTTTCCTTGTACTTAGCTTCTATGATCATTTCCATATCTCTTTTCTCTTCCAGTTCGTCAAGTTCCAACCTTATCAGGTTTGAGTTGTCTTTCTCCTTGTAATCGCATACTCGGAGGCTTGCATTGCCAATTTTCATTGGTATAACTGCTTTGTGGCCATAAACCAGACTATATGGTGTTTTCCCTGTTGGTTATCGAACACTGGTTCTATACGACCATAAGGTATTTAATAATTCATCTACCCATCCCGTTCGTTTTCCTTCCAGCCGCTTCTAGATTCCTTGAATGATAGTCTTGTTCATTACCTCCACTTGGCCATTGGCTTGAGAGTGCGCTACAGAGGTGAGCTTAGGGAGAATTCTAAGCTTGGAGCACCAATCCGTGAATACGCCGCTTGTGAACTGCGTACCATTATCCGTTACAATGGTATGTGGCACCTCGAAGCGACATACTATGTTTTTCCACATGAATTTCCTAGTGGCTTTAGTCGTGACTCGCTCTAATGGTCTCGCCTTCACCCACTTTGTAAAGTAGTCGATTGCTACGACTAGGAATTTGGCGTTGCTTTTGCCTCTTGGTAATGGTCTAACTAAGTCAATCCCTCATTTATCAAACGACCACACTCCATATTTTCCTGTCCAAGGTGCTTGTGGTTTATGCGACAGTGAAGTGTTGATTTGACAACTTCTACATTTAAGTACGAAGGTGTGCGCATCATTGAATATAGTCGGCTAGTAGTATCCAGCTCGAATAATGTTCTTTGCTATCTTTCTCACTCCCTGATGCATGCCACACAACCCTTTATGAACCTCTTTTAAAATTTCTGCCACTTGGGCTGGTCCTACTCATTTTATCCATGGAGACAGAAAACCCTTTTTGTACAAGCTCCCATCTTCGTAGGTGTAAGTGCTAGAACGTAACTCCAATTTCCTAGACCGCGCCTTATCTTCAGGAAGTGTTCCCTTGGTGAAGAAGTCTGTTAGTGGAATCATCCAGTTTACTTCATCTGTTTAAACTGATGACACAATAGTTGACACTGTGCTTCTTACTGGAATGACTCTTACCACCACATCTCTATGTTCGCTGAGATAGTCGAACCCTGTTGTTGCTAGCTTGCTTAGTGCATCCAAATTTGTATTTTTGCTTCATGGTACGTGCTGTATTTTAAAGTACTCGAGCAGGGCTATGAGTTTTTGAACTTTTCTTAAGTATTTCACCAAGTGTTCTTCTCGTACTTCATAGTCTTCTCGTACTTGGTGGACCACAATTAGCAAATCACTAGACACTCGAACACTCTTAACCTTCAATCTGATTGTAAGGTCTTATCCACAGATTAAGGCCTCATATTCTACTTTTTTATTGGTAAGTGGGAAATAAAAGCATAATGAGTATTTGTGTTCGGCTCTGTTTGGGTTTATGAATAGCAATCTTGTCCCACATCCTTCTCTGCTGGACGCACCATCAACAAACAATGTCCATGCCACTTCTTCCCATTTTTTTTTCTTTATTGATTCTCAGGCTCTGATACGTGCTTGCTTCTCTCGCTTCTTCACAGATCATTTCTGCGATGAAGTCTGCTTGTGCATGTGCTTTGATCGTTGTTCGTGGTTGGAATTGAATCTCAAATTAGCCTAATTCCAGGGTCCACTTTGTCAATCTGCCCGATGATTCAGGATTGTTGAGGAAGTTCTTGATTGGAAAACCAGTGTAAACCACGATATGATGAGTATGGAAAAATGTTTGCAGTCTTCGTGTTGAGTATACCAAGGCTAGGTTTAGTTTCTCCATCGGCATGTACGCTTTCTTTGCGCTTTGCAATATTCTGCTAATATAATAGGCTGGTACTTGTTTCTGGTCTTCAAGATGAACCAAAACAGAGCTAACTGCATTCTATGAAATCGCTAAATAAGTAAAACATTTCTCCAGGGGTGGGTGGTTTCAGTGTTGGCAGTGTTAGAAGCTGCTCTTTTAAACCATCATATGCTATCTGCATTCTTGACTCCAGCTAAACTTCTTAGCCTTTCTTAGAACTTTGAATAGTGGAAAATTCTTTTCCACTACTTTTGAGATGAACCTGCTGAGCGCTGCCAGTGACCCCATTAGAACTTGTACCTGTTCAACAGTTTGCGGCTGAGGAAGATTAACTATGGCTTGAACTTTGTCTGGGTTAGCCTTGATTTCCTTTGAGGACACCTTGTATCCTAAGAACTTTTCTGCGCCTACCCGGAATACACATTTCTTGGGGTTGAGCTTCATCCCTATGGCACTTAGTGTGTCCAACATTTCTTGCAAATCCACAACGAAGCTATCCACCTTTATGCTCTTGATAACCATGTCATCTACATATACTTCAACATTTAGCCCTATTTGATTACAAAATGTGTTATCCACTACTTGCTGGTATGTTGCCCCTTCATTTGTTAGTCCAAACGGCATCTTTACGTAACAGAAAGTCCCAAAGCTTGTTACGAATGCCATTTTCACTGCGTCTTCCGGATTCATTATTATTTGATGATATCCCTTGTACGCATCTAAAAATGCTAGCACATGATAACCTAAAATCGCCTCAACTAGCTGATTAAATTTTGGTAAAGGATAATAATCCTTGGGGCACATTTTATTCAAATCCGTAAAATTAATGCACATTTTCCACCATGTGTCTTACTTCTTTACTATAACTAGGTTTGCTATCCATTTTGGGTATATGACCTCTTTTACTATGCCAGCTTGAAGCAGTACTATAACCTATTCTTCGATTGCTTTTTGCTTATTGCTAACAAAGTTGCACTACTTTTGTTTAACTGGTTTAACCGCATTACTGATATTCAAATAGTGTGTAGTGATGTGCGGGTCTACTCCTCCCATGTTATGAACACTCCATGCAAAAAATTCTTTGTGACTTTGCAGGATTTTTATGCTTCTCTTCTTTTCTTCACTGGGAAGGTATTTCCCAACCCTTACACCCTTTGAGCTGTCTTTGCTATCTATGCTAACCAGCTTCGTTCCCCAAGGTCTGCTGCCAATTCTGGTTGATTTAGCGATTCTCCATTTGAGATCGTGTTAACCATCGTTTCTTTATCCCCTAATCTTCCTGCCTTCATTGTGATGACCATGCATTGCCTCAAAGTTTGTTGGTTTTCTCTTATAGATGCAATTCCGGCTGGAGTTGGGAATTTCATGACCAGATGGTAAGGAGACTATATGGCCTTTTCTCTGTTCATCCATGGTCTTCCTATGATAGCATTAAACATTCTTGGAGCATCTATAACTACGAATTCACACATGATGGTGCAATTTCTTCCGCTCTCCCCAATAGTGACAGGTAGTTGTATGTTGCCCAAAGACATTTTTTATCGCTCTGTGAATCCAAATAGCAAGGACGTGGACTTTTTGAGATTTGTTTGCTTGCAACCCAGCCTGTCAAAGCAGTCGACAAATAGTATTTCGACTACACTTCCATCGTCTACGAACACTCTGTGTACAGTAGCTTTTCCAAATTTTGCGACCATGGGGTCGTTGTGAGGCAAAGCGTTTGGCATTGCATCCTCTTTTCTGAAGGTGATCACCTTATCTGATTGGAATCTTTTGTCAACGGGTTCTTGTGGGGGAGAATATCGTGCCCTATCTTTCTAAGCATTGTTGGACAATAACTCTGTGGATCCATGTATAAACAATATGATTGTTTCTAGTATTTCATCACATTCATCCTCCTTGTAACCAATTGATGCAGTCATCTTTTGATTCTTTGGCAATGTGGACAATGTCCCTAGATTCCTTTCTAATTGTTATTTTTTCCACACTGGCTTCCCCCTTCTCTTTTATATTGACTCAAGAGGCCATTCCTTAAATTTTCTTCAATTTGTCTTCTAAGGTTTCTGCATTATTCGATGTCATGGTCATGGTCCTTGTGGAAAGCACAGTAAAATTCCCTAGATCCTTTTTCTGGTGGTGCTAGCATGGGTGCTGGTTCTCAGAATAAATCTTTGTGTGCTTGCCATCGTCTACAAACACTCTGTGTACAATAGTATTTCTAATTTTTGCTATAATGGCCATGGGGTCATTGTGAGGCGAAGTGTTTGGCACTACATCCTCTTTTCTAAAGGTGATTGCCTCATCCGATTGGAATCTTTTGTCAGCAAGTTCTTGTGGGGGAGAATATTGTGCCCTAGTTTTCCAAGTCTCAGTGGATCCATGTATAGACGAGATGACTATTTCTGGTATTTCATCGCCTTCATCCTCCTTGCAACCAATTGCAGCGATCATCTTTTGATTCTTTAGCAATGTGGACGTTATTCCTTGATTCCTAAGGTGTTCGCTGTTTTGTTATTTTGCCATACTGGCTTCCCCCTTCTCTTTTATATTGACCTAAGAGGTCATTCCTTAATTACTCAATGTAATGGCCATGGTCCTTGTGGAAAGCACAATAAAATTCCCTGATTTTTTTTCTGGTGGTGCTAGCATGGGTGCTGGTTCTCGAAATAAATCCTCGTGTGCTTGCCACATTTCCTTCCTTGGCCTTGTCAAAGGTGTATCTTGAAATGTTGCAGTCTGCGAACTTGGTTCTCTTCCTTTAAAAGGGATGCTTCCCTTTCCCTTTTTCATGAACCCCTTTTGCGAATACTCTGCTTCTATTGTTCACTTTTCACCCCTTTCCCGCTCTATCTTACGATTGTTTGCTTCTTCCGTTCACACATTCTGCTCAATCATCTTTTGTAGGTCCTTTGGGTTCTCAGGCATGTTCTTCGCTAGCTCTTTATAGAACTCTCTTGATCGCATGCCTCCTGTGAATGCTCCTGATAGCGATTGGAAGGACAAGTTGTGAACCTGCAAGCTTTCCATAACAAACTGATTTTGATATTCTGCTAGGTTTTCGTGACTTCGCTGGGCTATGTTATTAAGATCTGCGGTCGTCTTAGTAAAGTTTTGTTTCTGGTAGAAGCGACCCAGGAATAGGTTAGACAACTGTGTCAAAGATTTAATACTCCCATTTGGAAGGTCTTCATACCAAGTGATCATTGTTCCTGTCAAAAACATGGGAAAGGCCTTGCAAACTAACTCGATGTTCGCATCACAAAATCTCATGTTGTTTTTGTATGAGTGTAGAAACTCTTTTGGATCTGTGGCCCCCATTGTAGATTTTGACGTGTAAAGGAAGCTTGAAGTCCTTTGGCATTTTAAAATCACGCAAATGCGGAGCTAGAGATGATTTATCTGCATCGTCTTCTGCAACGATATCACGTAACTCTTATTCGTAGTTAAGGATTCCACACTCTTGATTTACCCTTTTTTCTGGTTCTGGGGGTGTTTACTTGAGCATTTTAAAAAAATGGTCATAAAGAATTTCTTTGTCGCTTCCAAAAATGCCGCTAACACCCTTTTTTCCTTGTCATAGTTATTGTTTGGAGACTCTACTTCCTCCTCTTTTCCTCCTTGATGTGCTCATTTTCTCTATTCGGGGTGCGTTCCTGCTGATGATGAACTTGTCTATCGCGCCTCAGCATTTGTTCGTGTGACTAGTGGTTATGACTTCTCTCACTCCTGGTGAACACCATTATCTACTTGAATGATCTTAGAACAGAAAAAATTTCAATCCCCAAAGTCGGAGCCAAATGATGTGATATACCGCTAAGGCAAGTTGGTTGTTCTCTCCAAGAATCTTCTTACCTACAAACTTATCCCTGAAATGATTCCATGAGAAGGGCTCCGACGATCAAGTCTGCTTTCTCTTGCTAGAACTGAAATTTCTAGAGATAGTTGCGCTTACCTCAGCTCTTCAAGAGCTTGTTTTATTTATAGGGCAATCATAGTTGCAGTTCCTTGCTTTTAGGGATTAAGATCGTGGGCATACCACGATCGCCACGTCCTGCGTTCGTGGCTTTCGTGTTCCTTGCTTATTCCGCACATCTCGGCCCACGTATTCTGCCACGAATGTAAGTTGCGCATGTAGCCGATCCTTGTCTTAGGCTGAAACATGTTCGTTTCGTCGTGGTATATTATTGGGATGGACCTAGCTGTCATCAATCTCTTGATTGATGGGCCACATATACACCACCCATGGCTATATCGGAAAATTATTTTGGTTTACCTGAAAACCGCGTTTGGGGACCAAACAAATCATTTTGTATTTTTGGTTGCTGAACAAATGCGGTGTTTCTCAAGGAACAAAAGATGGTATTGCGACATATGTTGGGGACCAAAAAAATAATTTTATTTAATGTTCAAACTACACTACTCCCTCTGTTCCAAATTAAATTGTCTACTTCTTTTTTTGACAGTATTCTCTATTAAAATTTGATTGCATATTTGAATAGATATATGAGCAATAATATTAACGTCTATGATGTTGTCGAATTCATTATAACAAATAGTTTCTAAATATTAAGTTTTTATTTTCCATTATTATACGTAGGTAAATTTATTATCAGTCAAACTTGTTTCTCGAACACTGTGATAATGATTTCTTTGCTATTTAGTATGAGACAAGAGAGTATGATATTTATGAATTTTAAAGAGACTATCTTGACATATTCCCTCCATCCCTAGTGTCTTTACTAATTATTTTTTTACTATTTAGTTTATTTAAAAAAAATAAAACTACCAGTGGCGAAGGGATAGTATTAGGGCCCCCACCTTTTTATTTTTTATTTTTTTTAAAACCACCCAAGGGTGGGAGGTTTGTATTAGGTCCCTAACATTAAATAAAATAGATATATACATGAGTATTTTGAGATAAAGTTGTAATCAACTGTAGGCAACCAAATTGCCTTGAAAGGTATAACTAATCTAGTATGACCAATAGGTAAAATACAGGCAGAATGAGATGCGTTTCCAAATTCAGCAATCTCCATCCCCGTGTTAATTTCTAGGTTTGGTCGGGCATATCTCAATCCACAAAAGGAAATGCTAAAAATCCCAATGTCCAATTCCTGCTTCCTGGAATTGCAATGTAGTGTTTTAATTGATCCATAGATTTGCCTAATTCCTTTGATTAGCTATTGTGGCTCTATTCATAGTGTCTTCCTTTGAGCTATGTGGCTCTTCTCTGAATGGATTGCTAACTAGCCTTCCTTCTGCCTTTTGAAATCAAAAGACGTCATCATTTTTCCTTTACAAAGAAAGAGTGAAATAATTATATATCATAATCCAATCTAACCGATGCAATTTACATTTGGTCCAATCTCACGAGACCTCTCACTTTCTGGTCTAAAGATTAAAGGTTTTAAATCTGATCACATACCTGATTTCTAAGAGCATATATGGCCAACTTATTTGCTGCTCGGTTAGCTTGGTGTTTGGCAGTTATTCTCATTTAAAAGGCTGTTTATTCTAAATGCTAGATTATAATATTTTCATATAGCAGTTATAGGCATTAAAATGTAACTTACAATATTAAAACAATTAGATTCAAAAATAAAAGAAGAAAGGTACAAATCTTCCCTAATTCAATGCCTTGTAGACTTGAATATGCTTGTAGACTTGAATCTGTCTCCTGTATAGTGTTTTTTGCCATCACCAGGATCCCCATATGGTTCCTGCAAATCCAGCCTATTCTACGAAGGTCTCCAAATTGTTCCCATAAAGCATTTGTGTTGATCTTGAAACCCAAATCAGATTTCATCCAGAAGACTTTGGAGATGTTAGGTTTAGGTGGAGTTTTGGGCCACAGTATTAATCCATTATCAGACCATATTTTATCATATGGATTTCTGGAACAGATCGACTTTTTGAATAAAGCCAAGTACATGTATCCTTAACTGATTTCTCTAGGATCATCAGGTTTGGGCTTTTTCCCTTCATTATTAGATTGTTTACCTGTTTCCATAGGTTCCAACAGACTATAGATGGAAGTATTGTGACAAGATTTGTGTGGATAATCGAAATCCTTCAAAAGTCCAATATACAGATAATCTATCCCAAATGGTTTGAAAGTGTTGCACAGGGTAGCTAAAGTTTGATGCATCTTATCCCAGAGGGCCTTACTCATCTCGCATTCATTATAGAAGTGATTGATCGAGTCTGAGTTAGTGTAGTACAAACATAACATTTCTAAACCATATGCTAAGATACATATTGCAGTTGTAGATTTTGTGATAGGAGTAAATCTGAGCACTCCACAAGCATCTGGGCGTTGTGTAAAATAGCTATCATGCAGTGTAATGTCCCCAACTATGTGAAGAAATAATTCTCTTCGCATACTAAATCTACGTCAAAACATGACATCTTCATAGATTCTCTCCTCCGGTTCAGCAAAGAACTACTGCAACAACATTTTTGAACTTCCTTCACAGTCTCTATTGATGACCTTTCTCTTACCACTCCTTCCGCTACTTGAATTTTGGCTACGATTGTGCTCCCTTGTTATAATCACCAATCATTCCACCCATTTCTCTCCATCTCTATTTATGTGATGATTGATTTGAGGATTGTTTGATTTCATGATCAGCATCATCGGTTGAGAAATCGGTGAAAGAAGATGAAGACATTGGTTGGTTTGAGGAAAAAGACAATGTATAGCTATAATAAGGAAGTGTGATGAATGAAATTCGATGTGAGAATGAGAAGTAAATCTATTTCCTTCTTTCATAAACTACGAAAAGATAAGAAAGTGTTCGGTTTGGTGTTATGTTGTCACTACCTCAATCACTCATTCTTGTCGGTTGTATAATTTAAACTTTGAGGGTTCACCCATGTGAAGAGATGAGACTTGACACTAACTCGTGTCGGCTAAATAATTTGAACTTCGAGGGTCCACTCATGTGAAAAGATGGGACTTGACAGTTGACACTAACTATTGTAGGGCGAATAATTTGAACTTCGAGGGTCCACCCACGTGAGGAGATGGGACTTGACACTAACTCTTGTTGGCTGAATAATTTAAACTTTGAGGGTCCACTACGTGAAGAGATAAGACTTGACTATGGTGAAAACATTCATTCATGTCGGATGAATATTTTGAATCTAAGAAAAACACAAGAAATTTTTAAAGTTTAGTTGTTATTTTTTTAAAAGAAGAAGTAACTAAGCTTCTGTGTTAAACATGAAGGCATACTCTGATAGCAAACTACAATTTCTTTCATAACAATATGAACACAATAATATTAGATAGTACATGAAATAAACACAAACAAATTACATCAAACTTCACCAGGCTTACATAATATGGATAATAATTAAAACCATGAAAATGAACTGATGAATAAGAAAGACACAAAATTACATAATGAAGAATTGAAATGATAATCACATGAAACAAATTGTGTGCTACTAGAAGATAGTATTCATACAATTTAGCCATCAATTTATCTTGAATGATTCCTTGTTGAGAATCGGCATTCAGACCAAGCATTAGAAGTGTGTTTGGAATCTTACTCTTTCTGTTAAGTTCCTTTTTCACAAGCTGAAGACGCTCGAGTTCCATCCATTCATGTTCAACTACATTATACTCATCAAGTGAACGAGACACGTCATCTTTTCAATTTTGTTTTCCTTGTTTTTTTGCAGCTTTGACGACCATGGGTCGCAAGATAGGTGTGTGGGGGGAGGGGGGGTCTTCACTACCATGTGCGCTTTCATTAGTTGATATTGGCAGCGCCTCTCTCTCACTTAACCTCGACCTCTTTCCGCTGCCCTCACTACTCTGTTCATTCGGATTATTCAGACAAGTGTTCCACACATCTGATTCTCTCGGGACATGCTGAGATCTAAACTTCGGAACCTCACCCCCTCTGTCCCAGTTCAAATTGTATAAAATCTTTTTTAGTCAAACTTATCAAACTTTAAACATATGTTTGAATATATATACGGGAAATATTATTATTGTATGAGATACTACTAGATTTGTCGTACAATGTAATTTCTAAATATTAACTTTTTATATGTCTTAAATATATTTACAGTCAAACCTATTTATTGAAGATCGTGAAAAAAATTCTATACAATTTAAACTGGAGGGGAAAGAGTAAGTCATATCATAAAAATCTCCGCATCACCTTGATAGGCCCGTCAAATATGATTGGGAGGAGAGTTTTGGAGAGCTCTCTCCCTCCTCTCCAACATCTTTACCCCTTCCACTTGACACTAAACTTCTAGCATCACACTTAGGGATGACAATGGGGCGGGTTTTGGTGGAGGTCTGCCCCACATCCGCCCCAATAGGGTGGTATGGAGGTAATTTTGGTGGGGGTGGAGCGTGTATGGGTAGAAAAATCATACCCGCCATGGGTAGTGGGTTGGACGTGGATATTAATTCACGCCCACCCCATCCCCACCCTGTCCCACAAACCCGTTATAAACATGCTAATATAATATAAAATAAATTATTATTTATCCATATTACACACATCTTACCTATAATATTTTCATGTAAATACATTTATTAATTTTAATATCAAAGTTACTATTAAACAATGAAGAGAAAGTCTCAGGAAATGTGGTCTTTCCATAAGCTTATTAACAGTCCACATGAGCTTTTACCTTGAATGTTGTAATTTTTTTTATAAAATTTAAATATGGTATTTTATAAGTTAAAATAAGTAATAATATGTATTTGAAGGTGAAAATATAAAATTATATGACATAAAAAGTGAATCGCTATATTACACCCTGTATTTTACTTGAACACGCCTTGTATTTGTACTACTAAAATACTAATATGTATTTTAAATTTAATTTAAAGAATAAAAAAGTAAATAATTAAAAATCTAATGTCCGGCGGTGGTAGGGTTCGCCGGTGGCGGAGATTGGCAGTGGTTTGGTTCCGCCGGCGTCATTTCCGACCGCTCTCCCCATTCTCTGGCGTCATCCCCGGCCGTTCACTCAGATCTCCGTCCCCCTTCTCGTCCCCGGCGTCATCTCAGTTCCCACCATCTCCATCCTAGATCTCTGTCCTTGTCCCCCCATCTCCGTCCCCGTTCCCTGCGTCATCTCTGTCCCTGCCATCCCCATCCCAGATCTCAGTCCCCGTTAGGCCCGTCAAATGGGTTGGGTCACTCGTTGGATAACCGTTATTCATATACTATTTTTACTTATTGGATAAGACTTATTGGATAATGACTCATTGGGTTAATAGATACAATTGGGTTGTAGTTATTAGGTTTAGTTGGGTTGGATAATAGATCACCTGTTGGATAATTTTGGGTGGGTCGAGTTGGGTTGGGTAATGGGTGATCGTGGATAGTTTCATATCATAAGATAACTAAATTTTCACAAATTTGATTACGAATGATTTAATTTTTATCTAATATATAATCATTTATTATATTATGTACAATATATTATATTTCATAAAATAAATAAATAAATAAATATATATATATATATATATATAATATGTTGACTTTGTAAACTCGACGAAATTAACGAACAATATTAGTTGGGTTCGAGCTCGAATACTGTACGAGCTCGAATATTGTTCGAGCTTGAATATTGTACGAGATTGAACTCGAATACTGTACGAGATTGAGCTCGAATATTGTACGAACTCGAATATTGTACGAGATTGAGCACAAATAATGTACGAACTCGAATACTGTACGAGATTGAGCTCGAATATTGTACGAGATTGAGTGCGAATACTGCACAAACTCGAATATTGTACGAGATTGAGTTCGAATATTGTACGAACTCGAATACTGCACGAGATTGAACTCGAATAATTTGTGAATTATAATTTGTATAATTTGTGAACTATAGTGAATTTTTATGTTAAATATTACACATGAATTTAATTGGGTAATTTTAGATATTTATTTGGTATTTGTTAGGTTCCATTGAATTAACATAATATGAGACACATTGAGATCAAAATTTAATTATTCTCATCCCGCACAATCCCAAAATCTAATGAGTATTTAATACCCGATCCCATTGGATAATGACAACTTGTAACTCAAATCAGAAGAAAATATTGAATGATAACTTATTGGGTTAATTACATAATGACTTATTGGATAATATATTGTAACTCATTGGGTCATATGGGTCATCTCATGAGTTACTCAATGCGTTATCCATTTAATGACCCAACCCATTTATGATCCAACTCATTATGACCCATTATAAATGGGTCAATTGGATAAATACCCATTGGATAACGGGTTAATTGGGTTTGGATGATGGGTTGATCCACTCCACCCATTTGACGGGCCTAGTCCCCGTTCCTACCATTTTTCGTCCCCGTCCCCGGTGCCATCTCTGTCCCCCGTCCCCGGTGCCATCTCCGTCCCCGTAATCTCCTTCTCTAGTTTTCCAATTCCATCGTCGTTCTTGCCACCCAGTTCTTGTTTCCCGTTCAGTCATCCCGTTCTTGTCGCCCTGGCCCGACTCGGTTCTCGCGCCCGTTCTGTTGCCCCTAACTCGTCACCCGATTCTCGTCGCCCTGGCCCAACCCGATTCTTGTCACCGTTCTTGTCACTGTGCGCCTTCGGTTCTCATCGCTGTTCTCATGGCTGGGGACAACGGTGGTTCTCACACTGGGTTTCCATGGTCGGAGATGGGGGGCAAGGTTTCCGTGGCCGGACATGGTGTTGGGCTTGGGTAATTGAGGGTTTCCGCTGGAGAAAAGAGAAGGCGGGGATGAGGGTTGGGCTTGGGTGATGAGGTGGCAGTGGCAGTGGCGCTGTGGTGGCACCGTGATGGCAGCGATGGTGGCGCTGTGATGGAACAACGGTGGCGCCGTGGTGGCGGTGGCAGTGGTGCCGTGGTGGCAGCGTTGGCATCATGGTGGTAGCGGCGGTGGCCCTGTAGTGGCAGCGACGGTGGCACTGTGGCGGCGGCGGCGGTTTCGTGGTGGCGCAACATGGGCAAGGGAGAAGTTTGATTTTGTTTTAATTTTAGAAGTTAAAAATTAGTATTATACGTATGTATACGTAATAGGACGTATTAAGTAAAATACAGGGCATGATATAGCAACACCCTATAAAAAGTGTATGACTCTTGAAAGATGGTCTTTCCAAAGGTCTTGGAAAGACCAAGGTTTAAACTGAAAATTAGAATAAATGTAGATAAAATTTTTGGGTTGCATTAATAGGGTGATAAACTTTATAACTACTGCATGTTGCATAATAAATTTTTAACATTGCAACTTGTAAATCATAGATAATGCAGAGAGAATTCAATACTTCTATTCACAGGAAAGCCTTGATTTATACACATCCTATGATCTATTCTAGGAAACTATATCCCCTAATTACAAACAGATAAGCACAAATACATCCTATATATAACACACAAAATATACAGCTGTAGTACAGCCTTAGGACAGCTCTAACACTCCCCCTCAAGCTGGAGCATAGATGTTAATCATGCCCAACTTGTTACATAGGTAGTTTATTCGAGCACCATTCAAAGCCTTTGTGAAGATATCCCCTAGTTGTTCTCCAGTCTTGACATAACAGGTAACAATCAAGCCTTGTTGAATCTTCTCACGAACAAAGTGATAGTCTATTTCAATGTGTTTGGTCCGCTCATGAAATACGGGATTAGTTGAAATATGAATAGCAGCTTGGTTATCACACCACAGCTTAACTGGAACTGAAGTTGTAATCCCTACTTCAGTCAACAATTGTTTTATCCACGTAATCTCACAAACAGCCTGTGCCATAGCCCTATATTCAGATTCCGCACTAGACCGTGACACAACTGACTGTTTCTTACTTTTCCATGAGACCAAATTTCCCCCAACAAATACGCAGTAACCAGAAATAGACCTTCTATCAATCTTCGAGCCAGCCCAATCAACATCTGAAAAACACTCAATTCGGTTATGCCCATGATTATCATGCACAATACCTCTTCCTGGTGCTCCTTTCAAATAACACAAAATCTGTTCCAATGCTGCCCAATGATGAACGGTAGGAGATGACATAAATTGGCTAACAACACTAACCGAATATGCAATATCTGGACGAGTCAAAGTAAGATAATTCAACTTCCCAACCAATCTTCGATACCTTTCAGGATCTTCAAATAATTCTCCATCCTGTGTAAGCTGCACATTAGGAATCATTGGAGCATGACAAGGCTTGGCCCCCAATTTGCCAGTCTCACTAAGTAAGTCAAGGACATATTTTCTCTGAGATAGAAATATACCTTGTTTACTCCGAGTCACCTCAACACCTAGAAAATACTTTAGAACCCCCAAATCCTTCGTGTGAAATTGATTATGAAGATGAGATTTCAGCCCTGAAATTCCTCCAGCATCACTTCCAGTGATAACAATATCATCTACATATACTACCAGTATAATCAATCCAGCCTTTGAGTGTCTAAAAAATACAGAATGGTCAGACTTGCTTTTCACCATGCCAAATCTCTCAATAGCCTGACTAAACTTGCCAAACCAAGCACGAGGGCTTTGTTTCAAACCATACAGAGATTTTCGAAGGCGACACACTCGCCCGGACTCCCCCTGAGCAACAAAACCAGGTGGTTGCTCCATATACACTTCTTCCAGAAGATCACCATGGAGAAAAGCGTTTTTAATGTCAAGTTGGTGTAAGGGCCAATTATTAGTTGCTGCCAAGGAAATGAACAATCTAACAGACGTCAACTTGGCAACAGGAGAAAATGTCTCAGAATAATCGACACCATAAGTTTGAGCATAACCCTTAGCAACTAGGCGTGCTTTCAATCGAGCAACTGACCCATCTGGATTAAACTTCACAGAAAACACCCATTTGCAACCTATAGCCCGTTTCCCTGTAGGTAAATCAACCAAATCCCATGTACCATTATCATCTAAAGCATTCATCTCCTCAATCATAGCTTCGTGCCAACCAGGATGTGAAGTAGCTTCACGGGCGGTTTTAGGAATAGAAACAGAACTAAGTGAAGCAACAAAAGAGCGAGAAGAGGATGATAAATGGTCATAAGAAAAAAAGGTAGAAATAGGATAAGTGCATTCTCGTTTACCTTTGTGTAAAGCAATTGGAAGATCATCGCTTGAAGCTGGATCAGATGACGAAGCAGGTATTGGTGAAGGACATGATGCCGGCTTGCGTCTAGTGTAAACCTGGGTAATAGGAGGGTGGAAGCTGGGTGGGTCAGGTTGGACAAGAGTTTCTTCTGATGTAGGGGGATGAGCTGGTTCTGATGTAGGGGTAAGACCTGGGGTAGGATGAGCTGGTTCTGATGTAAGAGTAGTGATTGAATATGCTAATAGATTATCATCCTCTCGACTAGGAAGAGTGGATGAAGATGGAAAGTAAGGTGTGTCTTCCAAGAAAGTAACATCAATAGAGACCAAATATTCGTTAAGTTTAGGACAATAACACCGATAACCTTTCTGAACTCGAGAATAGCCAAGAAAGACACATTTTAAGGACTTAGGATCTAATTTAGTGACCTGTGGACGAACATCTCTAACAAAACACGTACTTCCAAATATTTTCGCATCAATAGGAAACAAAGATTTCTTTGGAAAAAGAATTTTGTAGGGAATATCACCATTAAGAACATAGGATGGCATACGATTAATGAGAAAACATGCGGTAGAAACTGCATCAGCCCAAAACGATTTAGGAACATTCATTTGAAAAAGGAGAGCACGGGCAGTTTCTAAAAGATGTCTATTCTTCCGTTCTGCCACCCCGTTTTGCGAGGGAGTGTCAACACAAGAAGTTTCATGAATAATTCCATTCTTAGCTAGAAAAGTTTGAAATGCACTAGATGTGTATTCTTTAGCATTATCACTACGTAAAGTACGAACCGAAGTATTAAACTGAGTTTTAACTTTAGTACAAAATGTACAAAATAGTGAAAACAATTCAGAACGAATTTTCATTAAATATAGCCAAGTTACACGAGAATGATCATCCACAAAAGTAACAAAATACCGAAATCCAGGTTTTAACAAAACCGGGCAGGGACCCCAAACATCAGAATGGACTAATTCAAAGGGTGTACTTGCACGTTTATTGACTCTAGGGCTTGAGCTAATACGATGATGTTTGGCATACTGACATGACTCACAGTCTAAGGAAGGTAATGACTTGTACTGGGGACAAAGCTTTTTAAGTAGGGAAAGAGATGGATGGCCCAACCTACAGTGTGCTTGAAAGGGAGAGTTGACACTTGAGCAAGCAATATGGCGTGATGGAGTTGTATCAAGAATGTAGTGACCTTCAACCTCATGTCCTTTACCAATAATCTTCTTCGTCATAAGATCCTAAAACAAGCAATAATCAGGAAAAAATAAGGCACAACACCGAAGTTGACGAGTTATTTTGCTGATGGAGAGTAAATTGAAAGAAAAGTTTGGCAAATGTAAAACAGATGATAAGGAAAGAAGAGGGGTTGGATTAACAATGCCACAGCCATGAACAGAAGATAATGATCCATCAGCTAATGTAACTGGAGAGCTGGAAGCAGATTGGTATGAAGAAAAGAGGTTTGGATTACCTGTCATATGATCCGTGGCTCCAGAATCAATGACCCATCTGGTGGATTTACCTGAATTGGCAACTGCAGCAGAGAGAGAAGATGTTTTGAGTGATTCTTGGTACTGTGAGAATCTGGCGTATTCATCTCCAGAGATAAGAACTTGCCGTTCTGAGGTACCATGAGTGGTGGCAACATTAGCAGAGGGTTTATGCTGATTTTTATACTGCAACTTATTTTCAGCCATTGGATAGGATAATGGCTAGGGAGAACAAAGGCTAACGAGAACAAATCTGAGGAGGAAAGAAGATATGCGAGTGAAGGGCCAAGGGTTGAATCTGAATTTCGGAGGCTTTGAATCTAAAGTTCGAAGGTTCTGAATTTCAGAGCTCTGATACCATGTAAATCATAGATAATGCAGAAAGAATTCAATACTTCTATTCACAGGAAAGCCTTGATTTATACACATCCTATGGTCTATTCTAGGAAACTATATCCCCTAATTATAAACAGATAAGCACAAATACATCCTATATATAACACACAAAATATACAGCTGTAGTACAGCCTTAGGACAGCTCTAACACAACTAAAATCTTTTACCTTTTTATTATTATAATTAAACTCTATCTTTCCATATGTCTATGGAAAAATGGACTTTTCCAAGACTTTGCATATAATTTTTTTTAAAAAAATCTAAATTTTGTATGCAATTTAACAAATACAGTATATAAGGTAAAAAATAAGTGGTGTGTCCATAAGTTTATGGACATGCCGCATGTTAGAATACCCACTCAAAACTGAATATATGTACATGCCTGGATATACAAAAGCAGAGAAACAGCTGCTTGAACCAGATCCAAAACGCAAGCTACCTGTGATCAATTCCAAATCAAAACTTGCAAATATTTTGTGTTATTTTATTTCTTTGATTAATTATTGCGCAAATTTTTATTTCACTAAGGCAGTTATAACTAAGCAGAGCAAAGTGAGTAAGCTTGAATGTGTAAGATTTAAAAATACGCGGATTCGATCGAAATCACTGCTTGGTTGGACAGGTATTTTAGCTATTTTTGGAGATATAAATGAGATGAATACAATGAATATGACGTGGATAGGTAGACCCAAGTAGATGATGGAATGAATATGAATTTTGTGTAATACCCAATGGGACGGAAGTGTATGAGTAGAAAGATTTTATATGAATATGAATAAGGAGATACCATAATCCATACCCGCTCCACCCCAACACCGTCTATAATCACACTCAAACTCCCTCTCCCATTTCACCATTGCGGGCGCTCTGTGCATTCAAATCAGAAAACTTCCTGTATACTACAAAACTACAATAATGAGTGCGATATCGGAGTAGGATCCTCCAAAGTTTGGCAAAGTTTCGTCGACTCAAAAAGACAAGAATAATAATAAACGGTAAAGTTTAGTACTAATAATTACATCCCATAAAAATTCCCTAGTAAATTCAAAGTCTAATATTAGAGTGCTACAGCATCACTGCCCCTTTTCCATCTGGAAACAAGATTAGTAGGAGAAGCTACAACTGCATTTGCATTCAAAGACATTTCACATGTTCAGTTACCACCATCCTCCCTTTTGGAGCCTTGATCATCTGACATACGAATCCCAGGTTGAACAACACGGCTTCGACCTCGAGTCCTCGTAGGAAGTATATTATCCAAATCAACCTCCGCAAGAGGATCATCAGAGAGATCACTATCCCCATCACCATCGCCACCAGATTCAATTCCAAACTCACTAGACTCCTCTGATTCCTCGATCATTTTTCCTTTACCCTTGTCATCCATCATTATTCCCTTCCCCTTTTGGTCAACAATTTTGGCCTTACCATTTGAATGATCATCATCACTGTCATCCTCTTCTTCGTCATCATCCTCATAGACTTCTTCATCGTCATCATCCTCATCATCATCTTCCTCATCGTCTAGATCCTTTCTTTCGTTGTCTCCATGAATGCTAGTCTGTTCCTCTCCATTCTCGTCTTTATTTTCTTCAGCCTCGCAATCCAAGGGATCAATGTTGTCAGTGGAGGAAACATCAGCCTTATGCTTCTTGTTTGAATCATCCATCTTCTCTTGTGTATCATCTTTGTCCAACGACACAAGATCAGGCTTCCGTTTGGTAAGCAGAGATGCTTCATCACTTTTGACCTCTGCCAAGATACATTCGATCATTCAATTATAGAAAGGACCAAAATCTAAGATGCTCCTGATTTTAAAAACACTAAAACATAATAACCCGGTACCAATCAATATCAGCTACGGCAAAGAGCACATGTTAGAAATAAACTTACAGCCGGCGCACGAGATAAATGAAAGTCAACTAACCATAACACGCAACAACACATACCCAATTGTGAGGATTTTGTTTTAAAAAGCAGCATCTAAAGTAGACCCAACGAACACAAATAGACAGTAATGTTAATCAGAGTACTATAAAACAGAGCGTTTAAGTTTCGGAGATTGAATGAAAAGTGAGATTTGCAAAACATTAATGAAATTTATACTTCGCATCAAGAAAATAATAATTGTACCATGGTAGAATTCAATTGCTACATAATGGCTCATTGCAGTCATTACTTTTCAACACACTTCCTAAACCACAGGAAAAGCCCTAAATTGAATTGCACAAATTATCGCATATGGATAAAGATGTGCAGGTGAACAAAACCCTTAACACAATGTACCAAACAGAAGATTGATAAAGCAGACCTGGACAAGTGCACCAAAGCTAGCGAATCGGTATGAGTTGGACAAGAGCTTAACCAATTTTCAGAAATGCTTACCAGTCATACTGTTAGAGGGCCCTTCGCAACGTCTGCAGCCGTTTCCGAAACCCTAGAGAGTAATCGAAAGTTAGGCGGCGGAGAAAGGCGGAGGGTCGGGGTGGAGACTGGAAATTAGGGCTCCGCTCGGCAATTTTTTAAATTTTAATCAACACCATATTGTGGGCATATGGCATCGTCATTCGGTCGCTGATAAAGGAGCACACAGTTTCCTGAAAATTTTGTATGTTAGTAGTTTAAGTGTATTAAGGTGATGATCCAATAATATTTTGACAATTGTATGTGAATTGGGAAGTTAAATGTAGTTTTTGATTTCTAATTTCTTTTCTCATTTTTTTCTTTAACTTTTATGACACTTGTTAAAATACTATTGGACCATCATATTAACATACTTAATCTCTTAACACACACAATTTTCTCGTGTACTGCTGTGTTCGCCTCTTTGTAGAATAAAAGCGAGATAAAATTTAGAGTTAAGTGTTCATATGACCCTATGTTTTGGTCGAAAGTGTCAATATGACATTTTAAAGTTTAAAAGTGCTTTTGTAACACTATATTTTGCTTGAAAGTGCTAATATAATCATGGAGGCCGATTTAACCAAAATTTTACAAATTGACTATTTTACTCTTATTTAAAAAAATTCAACAACTAGAAAAGACTATATTGCCCCTACAAACCCTAAATTCTTGTCATATTCTTCCGCCTCCCACTAAGCTCCTAAAGCTAATTCCTAACAAGTTCTTCATCATAACGATCAGCCTCATTAATCTATTCATCTCCTTATAACATTTCCTAACAAGAACTCGGTTTCGACCAAAACATATTATCGATTTTGGCATCGCCAGGGAGTCCAGTGGGCAGTTCTGTTGCAGGCTCTTGCGACCCCGACCCGCCGGAAAGCCCGAGCGGATTCGGATCTCGGGCATCCTTACCCCTCTACTTGGGGAGTCACCGAAAGCTGCCCTGCTGGCCACGGGGAAGCGGTTGAGCGACTTCGCGAAGGCTCTAAATCTGAAATTTGAGTTCGTACCGGTTTTAACTCCTATTGAGGAGCTAACCGGAGAATGTTTTCGGGTCGACTCTGACGAGGTTTTAGCTCTGATTTCATGCTCTAGCTTTACAACCTCCTCGACGATGATAGATGCAGTGTAGAAGCCATCTTGAGGCTCGCTAAGTCATTGAACCCAAAGGTCGTCACCCTGGGAAAATACGAAGTGAGTCTCAACTGGGTCAGGTTCCTGACCCGGTTCAAGAACGCTCTGGAGTACGAACTAAAATTTTAGATCCAGAATGGTAAACCAAAAATGCCGGACGATAACGCATGGAGAGCAATGGCGGCAACGCATACAATCTAATTGTTTGTTTTTTTCTCAGAGTTGAATTTAGCATTTCAATGACACCTAGTGGGAATGAGTGCTCGGATTTGGGGTTTTGTGAGTTTTTCTACTATGATTTTTGTTGTTTGCCTTGGGTTCTAGTTTGCTACTTACATAGGGGATGATTTCGTTATGTTTGAGGTGGTGGTGGAGGGGGAGCGGCGGAGGTGGTGGTGGAGGGGGAGCGGCGGAGGGCCAGCGGCGGTGGAGAACCGACGGTGGTGGTGGAGCAACTGTGAAGAGGATGAAAAAGAATCTAGGGTTAAATTTGTTATTAGATTTTTAGTTTTAAAACTAGAGGTATTTCAGTCCTTTTGTATTAGGTTAACACCAGGAATTACAAAGTCAACGCTAGAATAGTGTCAAAAGGTTATATCGACACTTCTGATGCAAAACACAAGGTTACAATAGCACTTTCCAACTTCACAGGGTCATATTAACACATACCACCAAAACCATATCAGTATTTTGCCCAAAAATTTACGCCCATGGAGTTTTTTTGAGTGGGTCTCCTTAGAGGCGGTCTGTCTTTAAGTGTGGACAGATCACTTATTTTTTACTTTATACACTGGATTTGTTAAATTACATATTTGGTGTATACCTATCCCAAGAACCCTATAAAACTGGAATTTAGGCCCAACCCATAACTGGGCTCTACAATAGGCCATGAATTGAAGCGGAAGCAGACCAAGGACAGTTATACCATGAACCGAGAAAGACGAAAGTCATGATTGAGCTCCAGACACGAACCGCTTTTCTCGAAACCACGATCAAACACACGATGACAAATTCAGATAAAACGGAGCCACGTTCACAACACACTATAAAAGGAGGAAAAAGGGCACTAATCCGGGGAAGTGCAACTAGACTGAGAACACTTGATTCAGAAAAGAGAAGTGACTGACTTGGGTGTCGGAGTCTTTTCCCCGGAACCACTTCCGGGATCTCTTTTGCAGGCACATCATGGTGAACAATGGTCACTTGGAAAGATTGGGGATACCACATTTGGCGGCGTCTGTGGCCATCAATTTTTTTTGTTCTTTCATTCTCGACAAAGTCGACAATGCTATTCACCAGAAGTGAAACAAGCCAAAAACACCATACTCAAGAGCAAAAAACTGGAACAAATAGGAACGTACATCCCAGTCAAACTTAGGATCATGTTCTCAGTAGAGAGCAAGAACACATTAGGGATGACACAGAAGATGAAGAAGAGGCAGAGTCTCCTAACACAGACAAAGAAAAGGAAATGAGAGCATTTGCGTTGTTTCTAGAAGCGAACAGAGAACAACTGCATAATCAATTCCTAACCACTCTCAAAACAACGATGGCCTTAAATATGGGGATGAATTAAGAGACACGGTAGCAGATGACGCCGCAGACAAGTCACCACTAGCACCACATCTTCGCATCTTCAAGATGCCGAAAGACTTCAAATTGCCATTACATGTCAAAATTTACGATGGAACGACTGACCCAAAGGAATTCCTGCATTCCTATCGTAATAGCATGAGGTTCCGCGATGCTGAAATTGAGTTGGTGTGCAAGGTTTTCCCTATATTTCTGTCGGGAATAATGATTACATGGTATAAAGATTTACCGAACAGAAGTATCACATCTTGGGCACGACTCTTGGATCTATTCTTGGGACGCTTATACCAAAAGCAAAAGTTCACCAAGACAATAGCGAACCTGAACAATATAGCTCAACGAAGCGATGAAAGTTTGGCAGAGTATCACAGTAGGTTCATCACAGAGAGTCTGTAGGTTTGGGACATGTCTTTTCAATCTTCCTTGGGTGTGCTCACAGTGGGAATGCGATTTTGTGAGTTCTATAAGGAACTCACAAAGAATATGGCAGAAAGCCCAAGAGACCTACAAAAAATGATAGAGTAGTATGTGCTAACCAAAGAAGTCACGAAGAAATTTGGCAAATAAGGGGAAAGAAAAACTCCCTTTCAAATTAAGAGAAGTGGGAACACAAAGCATCTTGTCCCAAGAGACACTGCTAACAAAATTGCAAAAGGAGACCTGACAAGCGAACAGAAATCTATTTTGTGAACCGATACCAATGATAGCACCTCCAGAGACAAGATCAAGAGAATACTATTGTGCCTTCCATAAAGATCACGGTCACGACATTGAATATTACAGAGATCTGATGAGGCAAATAGAGGAAAACTTGAGAAATAGCTATCTAGAACAATACAAGAAGGAAGATTGAGGTAACAGATACAACAAAGAGAGCAAGGAAGGAAGCTCCATGGAAAAAATCTAAGCCACAACAAACACTCAAAACAAGAATCAAAAGATGACGAGGATGTGTCCAATGAGGCTCCATAGAAAGTTATCTTCTCTATACATGGGTCAACAAAGTCTCTATCTAATAATGCTTGGAAGGCTAAGCCAGGTATTCACCACCATAAGAGTCCCTAGACAAAAGATTGTGTGTTAATGAAATAATCACGTTTAGCAAAGAGGACATTGTTCCTAATGTTTCACCCCACAATGATCTGGTGGTCATTGTTGCCAAAATAAAAAATGCGACAGTTCATAGAGTGTACGTAGATTATGGGAGCGCGGTAGAAATCCTTTTCGTAGACTGTTTTGACAGACTGGGATTCAAGAGGACCAATTTGAAGAAATCCACATCCTCGCTCATAGGATTCACAGGGCAAGCAGATGCACCATTAGGAAACATACAACTGCTTGTAACAATTGGCAAAAATGATAGGTACTGCACTATAATTTGTGATTTCATCGTCATGGATGAACAGAGAAAAAGCAATATGGTCTCTGTACCATTTAGTTATAAAGTTCCCAACCCCAACAGGGATCGCAATAGTGAGAGGAAACAAACAAACTGCAGATAGTGTATGGTTATTGCAATGAAAATCGGAAAAATCGCGGAGAAAACGAAGATGGTTAGTACTATCAAGAACAATGACTTACTCAACCAGGTGGACCATCCTGTAGATCTAGGAGAAGAAACTAAATGATAACAATGATGCGTTTAAGTGTGTTAAATAGGGAAATGTCTGCCGGATAATGAGAAAAGTATGGCGATACAAATTCTGTGAGATCACAAGACACATTTGCATGGAGTGTATAAAACATGGGAGGAGTCAACCAAGGGATTTCAACTCATTCTTTGATATAGGTGATTCGATCAAACCGATCAAGCAGAAGCAAAGAAACTTTGCTAGTGATAGACAAAAGGCAATCAAGGAAGTGGTAAAGGCGTTGTTGCAAGCTAGGATCATAAAAGAGGTGATATACCCAAAATGACTAGCGAACCTAGTGATGATGAAAAAGGCGGATTCCGGATGGAGAATGTGCATATATTTCACCGATTTAAACAAAGCATGCCCAAAGGATTGTTATCCCTTTCCAAAGATCGATCAGTTAGTGGAAGCAATTTTGAGATACAAAGTCTTAGTTTTTTTAACGAGCTTCAGGATATTTTGCTATGTGAAGATGCCATTTAGGCTAAAAAATGGCAGAGCAACATATCAGAGGGTGATTGATAATGCTTTCCACAGTCAAATAGGGCGTAACATAGAAGCATATGTAGATGACATGGTCATAAAAAACAGGCAAATAGTCGACTTTGCGAAGGACTTAAAGGAAACCATGGATACGTTAAGGGAAATTTGAATGAATCTAAATTCCAAAAAAATATACAATCGGGGTAGGCACATGAAAAATTCTGGGATACAAGGTATCCTCAAAAAGAATTGAAGCTAATCCGGAGAAAATACAAGCAATTGTTAACCTCCCCCAACCATGAATAGTTAAGGAAGTCTGGATCTTAATGGGATCGTTAGCATCACTTAGTAGGTTCATTTTAAAGGCGGCCAAAGGACACTTACCACTCTTTCAGATCCTGAAAAAGGCTAAAAAGTTCAGCTGGAGTGAAGATTGTCAAATAGCATACGAGCCAGATACTACTGGCCAACCATGTTTAATGACACATATAACTTCATCCTAAGTGAAAAAGCTTCCAGATAAATGCTCCAATATCACACAAGTCGCAGTCTGCATTAACGGGAATATACAGAGCTTGGCCCTTCAATAAATGGGGAATCAATCTGGTCGGACCTTTTCCAAAAGGTGCTAGAAGTGCCAAGTTTCTAATTGTGGCAATTGATTACTTCAGAAAGTGGGTGGAAGCGAAGCCATTACAAAGAGTTGCAACAGAAATAACGAGAAAGTTTGTCTGGCAGAATATAGTGTGTCGCTTCGGAGTACCGCAAACCATCATCACTGACAATATCACACAATTCACAAGTGGAGTCTTTACGAAATGGTGTTAAAAGTTGGGAATCGCACAAATATTCACTTATGTAGCTCACCTTCAAGCGAACGGTCAGGTGGAAGTAACGAACATAACAATCGTTCAAGGTATCCAGAAAAAACTAGAAGAAAGCGAGTAGGCTGGGTTGAAGAGATACCCAACACCTTGTGGTCATACAGAACAACTGTGAAAGAACCAATAGGAGAAATTCCATACAGTTTTGTATATGGGAACGAAGCAGTAATACTAGTGGAAATCGGGAACTCAAGCCTTCAAGTTGAAGAATATAAAGAAGACATTAATCCAGAGATGATGAGGTTAGATTTAGACGAACTTAAAGAAAAGAAACAGAGGGTGGCGATCACGGAAGCAAAGTACAAAGAAAGAATGGCTAGAGCATACAACCCGAAAGTTAAGGAAATACAATTTCAAATTGGCAATCTGGTGCTAATGAAGAATGAAGCTAGCCTGGTTGAGGAGAAAGGAAAGTTGTGCTGAAGTGGGAAGGACCGTACAAGATAATGAAGACACACTGATCCAACTGCTACGAGTTAGAAACAATGGATGGTAGCAGCATTCCCAACACTTGACACATAATAACTTGAGAAAGTTTTATGTGTTGGATCAGCAAAGAGGTAGGAAAATCTAGTTTCATTGTATAGAAACCATGAAATGGTCATTGGTAGTGTTCGTTCCCTTTTTTAGTTTTAAAGGCGACATTATCACAATATAAATATTAATATTTTGGAGCAAGATTTCTTACTTACCTAAATAGTTATGCCTTGCAACCGCAAAACAAAATTAGAAAATCTTAAAAGATAAATGCATGATTGCAGTGATACAAGTTGTCAATTACAAAAGCTACACATCTTGCCACTTTGCATAGTAAAAATATTAAATTTGCAAGTTATAAATCTTGCAATAAGGCAGATATGCCTACTACAAAGTGACAAAAGAAAGCGATAGATCTTGCGGCTTTTCACTCTCCAGAAATCAAGCTATAGACCTTGCTACCGGGCAAACCTGGCTTCAATACAACCACGAAAGCAAGTGACAGATCTCGCGGCTTTGCACAATACATACTTTTAATTGAGCAAGCAATAGATTTTGCTACAAGACAAATATACCTATGAAACAGCGACTAAAGCAAGCGATAGATCTTGTGACTTTGCAAAAAACAAAGTTTCAATATTCAAAAAAAAGACAATACACGTAAAATAAAGATATATTGCAAAGAAAAAAGAATTATTCAAGCAAAAACATCCAAAGTATGGCATCTAGTTTTATTGAAAATAGACTACCACATCATCCAAAAGCTAGAGCAAAAAGAGAATTGTGCTAGAAATGTTCAAACAAAAAATCATTACATATTATCTACGCTGTGATGCACGGGAAGATCCAGAGGAAGAAAAACCGCCACAACGACGAGTTTGTGATGCCTGATGTTCTTCAGTGATTATATGATCATAACGCCACTTCATGTGCAAGTAAGCAAGATGCCAAATTTGACCACTTTGCTCTATGCGATCAAGATACTTAGCATAATAAACTTTAAAGTCAGTTATAGGGCTGAACTTCTCCCAATCGAGTTGCATACTCATAAGGTCGACAGTTTCTTGATAAATCTTATTGATTTTTTTTTCCAAATTATCGATCGTCTCCTGCAGTTGGAGAATATGCGATCGAACAGCCTTAGATAAATTAACTCTTTGGCCGCCAATACTCATTATCAGATAACCTCGACTAGTAGAACCGCGATGGCCAGCATACATAGCTTTCATCTCATCCTTATAATTGAAGCACACTTGCTCAAGTTGATAAACACTTGAATCTAGACGGGTACACTCACCGCAAAGGTGATCATTGTCACTACGCTTTGGATATTCAATGCAACCTGCTCGTTATACTTTCTTTGCCACTATATGAAACAGCAGGAAAGATCATCACATTTGTCTTGCTTCTTCTTCAAACGGTCAAATAAGTCATCGATACGGGAACACTGTTTTTCGATGATACCAGTCTTCTAATAAGCTTCACGTGTTTTACTAGCAGCAAATTTCTTTGCTCCCTCATGCTGTAAATGGATAAGATCATTCTGTTCCGTACATAACCGCTTCATCCCATGAAAATTGTCTTGGGTCTCGTTAAGAGTCTTCTTCCATGCAAGCTCCAAATTGTTAACACCAAGTAGCATGTACTTCAAGCGAAGACCCAATGGCATAGTCCACTCTTCAATGCATTCAGGGAGCTTAAGGGAATGAACATAAGCCCCAACAGACTCTAGATCAACTAAACCGTGAACAATATCTTTACCAAGAGACTCTAAGTTATAACCGTCAGGAATAAACTTACTACATGGACAATCCCTGGAAAATGATATAGCCATTTAAGGAGCACACATGCCCCATCCAAGACATAAAGGTATATAGTTTAGATCCAAATCACCAATGTTAGACAAATGATTACTAGAAAATAGCTCAAGATATTCTGAGGAAATATAGCTAGAAACCTCAATTAGCATGCTAGAATACCAAGTATCAGAAGACATAGACCCAAGAGGAGGCCCAAAATGATCAATAAACCCAAACAAGCCTCAACGATTCAAAAAACTTGTGGTCGATGAAAATAGCAAACCCTCCATACTAGCAAATTCGAAGCAAAGAGATAGAATTAGAATAGGAAAATTAAGTGAAGTAAAAAAAGCACACAATTTAAACATACATAATAGTGTCATTTAATGTTACAGGAAAGAGTTAATAATTCTCCAAATCAAATCATAGCTCTAGAAGTTCAATTGACTTCTGTGTGAGAGGGTGGAGTGCTCTGAACAGAAATGGCAGTTTCTTTTTGGTTCACATCCTGGCTAGGCTTCTCCACTTGTGCTTCAGACTCTGGGAGAGGATTCAATGTGGAATCACGAGAAGCGAAAGAAAGACCTTCAAAATAATCGACCTGACAAATTTTGAGTTCAAAGATGGAGGGAAATGAAGGAAGACCCACAAGATGCGATAGCAAGACATAGGGGTGCCCACCATCCAAAATCTTTCTGATAAAACCATCATTGAGTATGGCCTTCCACTTCACCAATGTTGCAGTGCACTTTTCCAAAGAGGGCAAGCTTTTCACCGATGTAGTTGGGTTTAACTCGCGCAAGCCTTTCACAGCCTCGCAATAACCAACAGTGCGAGCAGAGCTGGAAACATCCTCAAATAGCTTGAAGAATGAGTTTGTTTTGCAGAGCTGATCCACCTGAACTTAAGGATATTTAGGGGAAGCAGGCACATTTGTGCGCATTTCCTTTAATTCAGATCGAAGCTTGTTCACTTCTTCCTCGGCGATCCTTGCATGCTCCTCAGCAGTGTTCGCACATTTGTCTGCAGCTTTATGGGAGGTCTCCGGGGGCGTACATCTCTTCTCCTTTCTCTTATACTTCTCTAACAACAACTCATATGCATGGGAGAACTTTGAAAGACGCTCACTCACAAGCTGAAGACTCTCACCAACCTTACAGAGCAAAACACATACAAACGAAATAATCAATCATCAAAATACAAGGTATCAAAGTATAATGAGAGTTACTCTATCTAAATATAAATATTTCCACACCCAAAGTATTATGAAGGGAAAGTTTGGAGAGAGTGTCATTTATTGTTCCCTCCACCAGCAGATTATCGGTTCGCATCAGAGCCTTAGAGTGAGGCTGGTTGCCACGACCCTTTTTTATCGGAGGCGATAAATAACTTGAGGATCCATAAGTCCTATCCATTTTCTTCTTCTTCTCCTTCAACTCACTAGTGGTATGATCACCACCCATCCCCCCCACCTTCAGTGGACTTGCCTTTAGCAAGTGCGGTACCAATGCTCATTTTGTTAACCCCCTGTTAGAGGATGTCACTTGCAGCAGCATTGTCAGGCTGGACAAGAGTCTCAACCACCTCCTCATCATCGCCATCAAAAAGCAATTTGTCGATAACACCTCCAGCTAGGTCCATGTCTGCAAAAAAATAAACATCACAGATCAAACGAACGCACAAAGGACATTCATTGGTAGAAAATAAGGCAAGATACAGATCCAACATAGTCTAACAATAACGAACAGAGCACCTCCAGCATCAGAGTCAGCATGGCGAAGATGTTGTGTATGAACGCAAAGTGTTACCACGATCTCAGTTTCAGCTAGTAAAACGAACACTGGAACCAGGAAGCTTAGATTTGGAAACTTTGTAGTTCCAAGATGGAAGGATAAATTCGAGGGTTTGTTTCATTTTTACATAAAAAAAATTTCCTACTTCAGGGACCAACATTGCTAGGAAAACCACTCACGAGTTCAACACCAGGGATAACTAAATAGAAGGTAAACTCATCTATGGTATTTTTTACTTTGCAAGATGGTAAAAGTTACAGAATAAGTTAAGGGTGAAAGGAACATCCACATTTTCACTCACATGATGAAATCCCATTATAATAACGATGCCCTTAGGATGAAACTGGGACAATGCAATTTTGTACACAGACAGAAGCTCAACAACATGTTGAGGAAGGGGAAAATAAAGCCCAATTTTCAAATAGCCCAAATAACAAGATCTATAGCCAGAAGGAGGTGTGCAAACACACCCAGACTTCACAGTAGCATGAAGATCACACGAAGATAGAAAGGAAAGATATTTCCTGAGATCTTCCAAGAATGCGCATGATAACAAACTGCTAACTGTAGAAGACCCGATGAAGTGACTAGAATCCTTATATTACTGAACATCTTCTATGGGAGACTCGATGTGGCTAGGGGAAGACATTCGGGCAAACGAGTATCCTAGAATGTGAAATATGAGCCTTAATTAGAGCTATAAAGGTTGGGTACAAATTTTTCAGATCAAAAGTTAAGGAAAACAGAAGAGGATATATCGGAAATGATGATCAGAGTTATACAAATCAAGGTATAAGTAGCAAATCACCAGAAAATGAAGAAATGATACTTTATAAATTCAGCACATGAAACAAAGAAAGGAGAAAGAACGGTAATTTGCAGAAGAGTTAAGAATAACCGGAGAAGATGAGAGTTTTCAATGACTGAGAAGATGAATTGAGGGAAATTAATTCCAATATTTAAGCAACAATGGAGAAATGACAAAATTGAGGAGACTAATCAGTTCAGGAAGCATAATGATGAGATTTTGACACAAAAAAGGTTACTTTTTATAGATATCGAAATGACGGTGGAATTTGATTAGACAGCGCACTGACTTGTGATGGAATTAAATTAATAGATCCCAAATTCTCCATTTAAGTGATGGAGATATAACTAAAATCTGGGAAAATTGGAATAGTATAGCAAAGAATAAGGATGGAATTTCCATCATTGGATACAATATCTAAGCAGATGAGCTTATCAAGACAGTGTTACAAATGGAGAAGATTCAAAATTCAAATTCTAAATTCAAGATTCACAAAGCCACAAGTATACCCAAGAAACCAACTACACTTCGCATTGACAAAAGGAGAAATACTAATGATGAAAAGGTTATTAGAATACAACATCCATTCTCATTCATTTCACATGTAATACCATTGCTTCGTGTATTTTAGTCTTCATTGCTGGGGGGGTGGGGGGCTTATGGCGTATTGATAAGACATCAAATCCATGTATTTTCCAAAGCATTTAACATCTCTTTTGTCATCTTTTGGTTGGAAAATTGTTAGATTTATGTAGGTTTATATCATGAGGGGTTTAGATGACCATTTTCTGTTTTCATATCTAAATCCTTCATTTTGTAACCTATTTATAGTCTAATGAATTTTTGGTTCTTACGAGTGTCTAGATTCCTTTTTGTAGGCTTAATTTGTATATTGCTCGTGAACACTTCAGATTGGTTTAGTGAAGGCCGTTCACAAGGATGGTAGAAGATTGAAGGCCCAGAGTCAAAACGTGGTAGAACATAGAAGATTGGAAGAAGGCCAAATTTCATTTGGTAGAAGATAAAAATCCAGCAACTCCATTGCAGCCGCAACCCACATTGTGGCCCGCAACAGAAGTCAAGAAGCAGCAAATAGCGGTCTTGTTGGCCGCATCCTCACTTGCAGCCCGTAGCAGAAGGTAACAAGGCAGTGGCGGTCAGTAGGGGTCTTGCAGACCACCGCCTCATTTGCAGCCCCCAGTGGATGTCAATAGGCCAGGAGATGGTTAGTGAGACCATTGCAAGCTGCAGTCTCACTTATGCTCGCAACAAACATTTTGGCCCAGATAAAAGCTAATTTTCAACTTTTAATTTTCTCTCTTTTTACTCCCTCATAACTCCATTTGAACTTTTCTCTCAAAAACCCTAGTTCCACATTTATTTTCCATATTTTCTTCTATGTTTACCATGGATTATTGTTATTTTGTTATAGGTTTAGCTAATATAGGCTAAATACACTCTTGGAGCAATTGGTAAGCATTTTTAGTATGAATTTGTGAGATTCAATTGATCATATTTTGTGCTTTTATTATCAAGAATATTTCGTGCTTTATTGTGTGATTGATACATGGTTTAGACTAGGGTGATCAACTAGTTGAAGATTGTGGGTTAGTTATGTGCTAGGTTTTGGTCAAACCCAAAAGACTTTGAATTTTAGTCAAAGTGATTATCGTTGTTAAAAGCTAGGTTGTAATTATGAGTGACAACTAATTATGATTGTTGGTTGATGAAATTGCTTAAATTTGAGATGAATTTAAATGGGTTTAACTAATTATCAATGTGGCTCACTAATAACGGTTAGCTTGAAGGTTGATCCTCGTAGTCGTTATTAGTAGATATATTTGTGCTATCTATATGTTTCTCACTTGTAGGACATTGTGATAGTTATGTTGGGTCTCCAAGTGTATTGCTATCCTCGGGGAAGTCTATGACGCTAGCATCTAGGGTGACCCGGGGGTAAGGGTTATTGTGTGGTGCTGATCGCTCACTCAAAAGTCTCCGGGTCCTATTGTTAAGAATAATGAATTACTTAACTATAACCGAGGAGAGGCAAGAAATGTTTTCACTCAAAAGGTGTTAACAAGTTCTCCACAACATGTGATTAATGCATAAAAATAGGATAATTAATCGATGATCAAAGGATGACTAGAAATGTAAACCAATTGTTCCAAAGACTCGTTATTATATTAATTACATCTTTCGTGCTAGCGTGATCGTAGTTATACTATTTTCTCTGATTTTTTGGTTAATTTAGTTGCTAAAAGCAGTCGTAGAATTATTCCAATATCAAAACCCCCTAATTTGGTAACCACACACGTAGAGTGACTTCTTCGTGTGCTTTTAACTACGCTTCAACACTCGATAAAAACCCATTTTCCTCGTGGACGACCCCATCTTACCACTAGCTACTATTTAGTAGTTAGCCATAATTTGGGCATATAAATGCTATCATTGAGAGGCATGACAATAGCATCCCGAATGTTTGGCGCTGCTGCCGGGGAAAAGACGTATTTTATTAAAGTGTTAGTGTAGTTTTTGTGTGTTTTTGTTTTTAGTTGTTTGTTGTTACGCTTTTCTTTCTTTGTGATTGTTACTTGGGATAAGGTTGTATTTCTTTGGTTCTTGGTTTATGGTCAATACTCGTACCAATAGACAAGAACCCTTGCACAACGACCCCAATCTTTTAGGAACACTCAGGGGAGCATGGAGAGTGGCTTGTTTTATCAAGCCACCCAACCATCGCCCGAAGTAGTTACACCAACTATAGAGGATGATACTAGAACCTTGAGGGAGCTCATAGCTCCCAACCTAGAAAGCCAACCACTTTTCATCACATCCCCCCCTCTTTGGAAAAAATGCCACTTGTGAGTTTAGGCCCAAGATGATCCATTATCTATCAAATTTCCATGGGATGAGAGGGGAGGACACAAATAAGTATTTGTATGAGTTCCACTATGTGAGCATGAACATGAAGCCATCAGGAATTTCGGAGGAAAATTTCAATCTAAGGGCGTTCCTTTTCTCTTTGAAGGATGCAGCCAATGATTGGTAATACTACCTTCCCCCGGGAAGCATAACATCATGGAAGGAGATGAAGGGAAAATTATTGGATAAGTTCTCTTTGGCAACCAAGACGGCGTGGTTAATGAAGGAGATCTTGTGTACCATTTCTTCAATGGTTTGTACGTTGAAGATATAAGGATGATCAATGCCACCTGTAATGGGTCAATTTCCAACAAGAGCTCGAAAGACGCTATGGCATTGTTTGAAGAGATGGCTAATGGAACAAGACTATTCTGGGTGAGAGAAAGGGCAAGGGTGCAGGAAGCTCCACATCCAGAAAACCCCAAGCTTGAGGAGAAAGTTCAAGCTTTAGCCTCCATGATGAAATAGTTAATGAAGGGGAGGATGCATTAAGCCAAAGTTTGTGGAGTTTTTTCTTTGGATCACCACACTGATGTATGTCCTCAAATACAAGATAGAGGGTTTGAAGAAGTAAAGGAAATGGGCTACCAAGGAGGTCAAGGCCAAGGTTTCCAAGGAAATTGGGGATACTAAGTTGGACAAGGGCAAGGTGGACAAAGTCTCCAAAGGGGACAACTCATGAGAAGTATGATCCATACTCACAAACTTACAACCCCGGGTGGAGAGACCTTCCCAAATTTCGGTGGGGAGATGAGCAAGCCGGTCAATCAAATTCTCAAGGTGCTTTTTTAGGTAATCAATGTGGGTTTCAACCAAATCATCAAGGGGCACAAACCCATTACCAAGGAAACCAAGGGTATAATCGAGCACCACAACAAGGCTACCCAGAGGATGAGGGCTCATCTTACCCCCGAGAGGGAAGATCAAGGTCGGAGCATGAGGAGCTTATACATGCCATAGCCACCATGGTCACAAATTTGAAGGGCCGTACCTCGGCTAGATTCAAGAACTTGGAAACTCAGGTTAGCCAAATTGCATCCTCCGTGGCTCGATTAGAGGCTAGGGATTCCGGGAAGCTTCCCTCACAATTGGAATTAAACCCAAAGAAAAATGAGGAGTGGGAAAGAAACCAAGGAGCCCGACCGGGTTGTTAAGGATGGAGAGGAAGATGAAGAGAAGGTTGTGGTAAAAGGCCAAGAGGTCGAGGAGGTGAGCACTCAACCACCAAAGAAGAGGGGAATTGAAAAAAATCCTTCCACCACCACCTTTTCCGGTGGCTTTGTGGGATAAGAATCGCAAGGATGAGAACAAAGACCTTTTTGAAGTCTTCTGCAAATGTGAGGTACACATTCCCTTTTTTGATCCTTTCAATCAAGTGGCTAGGTTTGCTAAATTCCTTAAAGAGTTATGCATTAAGAGAACTAAAACATTGAGGAATGTTGAAAAAATTAAAATCGGTGGACAAGTGTCGGCTTTCTTTCAAAAGAAATTACCTCCTAGATGTAATGATCTCGGCGTGTTCACTATCCCTTGTGTCATAGATGAATTTTTTTTTGAAAAGGCAATGATAGACCTAGGAGCCTCTATTAATGTAATTCCCCACTCTCTACACAAGACTCTTAACTTAGGGATTTTCCATGAAACTAGGGTGATCATACTACTAGCCAACCATTCCCAAGCTATTTTGAAAGGACTAGTCCGAGATGTGTTGGTTAAAGTGGATAAACTAGTTTCCCCCACCAATTTTTATGTTCTTGATATGTTGCATGATGAGAGTGCACCCCATATCTTTTTAGGGAGACCATTTTTGAAAATGGAAAGAACTAAGATCTGCATGCATAGTGGTTCATTGACCTTAGAGTTTGACGGAGAAAAAGTAGGTTATGAGATCTACAAGGATAAAGAGCTTCCAAAGGATAAAATGTTTTGCCATGGTGTCACTATACTTAAAAGTTTTCATAAGCCTCACAATGAACTTGAACATTGCTACATGATTAACTTATTTGAAGTTGATAATGGAATGAGTAAGGCGTCTAAGCAAGTTTCTAGTATTTAGAGGAAGGTCAATGCTGCATATGCGAATGTCTCTAGTACTAACTTGCAGTGAGTGAAGAAGGGGTTAAAGAAACATCATCTAAACCCCTTTCACTCCAAAGAGTCCCTAAAATCGACCGAAAAGGGTGAGGTGCACAAGTGTGTTTAGATGTGAAGGTGAGGTTTAAGGCTAGACAATTTTGGAGACCAATACATGGGGAAACAATAATGGGTGGAATCATGGATGGTGATTCCGGAGACCCGAGGAATGTTTTGAGAAGAGCTTGAAAAAAAGGAGTATGCCATGCCAACGACGTTAAATAAACTTGGTTTTGATCATCCAGATAGTCATTTGTGACATTTCGTCGATGTAATTGTGATCTCTTGTTTGTTAAATGTTGTGGAGATTTGTTGTTTTAGTTGGAATTCATGATTAATTTTTCTTCTTTTTATTTTGAATTTTTTTGGAACATTATTACGCTTGGTTTGCATGATTGTTTTGCAGGGAGCATTTGGTTTTGGAGAAAAAGGAGTGAGAAATATTGGCAAGCAACCAGGGCTAGGAGAAGTTCAACTCACGAATCGTATAGAAGTGCAAGGTCTGCGATGCTTACACACTCCCCCATCTCCAAAGTACCAAATTCCCTCCCTACCACCACTAAATACACCCTGAACCTATCAACCCTCGACACACTTGAAACACACAATTCAAAACAAAAGAGGTATCTCTCTCCTCCATTGCAATTTCATTTCTCTATTCAATTTGTTGTGCATGACACATTGGTTGTTATTGAACCATTATGATGGAGGTTGTGGGGAGAGTATATTGTGGTTGTGGTAGTTTGTCCATTAGATCTTATAGTTGTGATACTAAGCGTGTTTAGGTGTTTGTTACTCACGATGAATATTTCTCTCATTTTCCATCCTTGGCATAGGCTCTAGAATGTTTATTTGCATTGAGGACAGTGCAACATTTAAGTGCGGGGAGGGGAATAAGATGGTACTCGTGATTAGTAGTTATTTTTTTGTAGCAAGTTGCTCTTTTGAGAGCATTTGTAATGAAAAAAATTGAAAAAAAGAGAATAGAAAACACCCCGCTAAGTTGAAAACTCGAGAGGGCAACTTAGGCAAAATTGGGGGGCCCAGATAGGTTGAAAACCTAAAAGGGCAACCTATGCAAAAATGAGAGGCCAAATGGTGCAGAAAAAGGTGAGGGTGAGCCTTTAAAAAGAAAATATGTGTGAAGCTAGGATGAAAACCTGGGAGGGCTCCTAGGTAAAATGAGAGAAAATGAGAGAGATTGAAAAAAATTATGCTTCTCTTGATTTGTCTATTTGGCGGCTTTTTTGGTTGAGTTAGCTAATTTTGCACTTGCATTGTATAACTCACCTTTGATTGGTATGATGATTTCTAAGATTATATTAGACTTTGGGATGTGAGAGTGTGAGAGATTTTTATATCTTGGGGGGTTAGGGTAATCTAGGAATATGATGTTTGATGTTTTGGGGAAAATTTTGCATGCTAGCTTACACGTAGATCTTTGCTCGTTCTTGTTTACTCGAGGACGAGTAAAGGTTAAAGTGTGGGGAGGTTTGATAAAACGTCAAATGTATGTATTTACAAAGCATTTAACATCTCTTTTGTCATCTTTTGGTTGGAAGATTACTAGATTTATGAAGGTTTACAACATAAGGGGTTTATATGACAGTTTTTGGTTTTCATATCTAAATCCTTCATTTTGTAACATATTTATAGTCTCAATTCCTTTTTGTAAGCTTAATTTGCCGCAGTCTCCAAAGGCGTCTAGCCGCAGTCTTCAAAAGGTGTTAACAAGTTCTCCACAACATGTGATTAATGCATAAAAATAGGATAATTAGTTGATGATCAAAGGATGACTAGAAATGCAAACCAATTTTGCCAAAGACTCGTTATCATATTAATTACATCTTCCGTGCTAGCGTGATCGTAGTTGTATCATTTTCTTTGATTATTGGTTAATTTAGTTGCTAAAAGTAGTCGTAGCATTTTTCCAAAATCAAAAACCCCCAATTTGTTCACCACACACGTAGAGTGACTTCTTTGTGTGCTTTTAACTACACTTAAACACTCGATAAAACCCACTTTTCCTTGTGGATCACCCTATTTTACCACTAGCTACTATTTAGTAGTTAGCCATAATTTAGGCATATAAATACTATCTTTGGGAGGCACGATGATGACCTCCCCTATATACCTAGCCCAGGAATCCCATAAAATTGGACTTTAGGCCCAACCCATTACTGGCCTCTACAATAGGTCACGAACTGAAGTGGAAGCGGGCTAAGGATAGTAACCACGAACGGAGAAAGGTGGAAGCCATGATCGATCTCCAGGCACGAACCACCTTTCTCGGAACCACGATCAAACACACGATGGAAAATTTGGATAAAACGGAGTCACGTTTGTAACACATTATAAAAAGAGGAAAGAGGACAATAATCCGGGGAAGTGCAACTAGATTGAGAACGCTTGATTCAGAAAAGAGAAGTGACTGACTTGGGCGTCAGAGTCTTTTCCGCAATACCACTTTCGGGATCTCTTTTGCAGGCACATCATGGTGAAAAATGGTTACTTGGACAGATCAGGAATACCACAACAATATTAAATTTAGAAAATAATTTTTATATTATATATATTTTTTGTATTTTCACATTCAAATAAATATTTATTACTTTTTTAAAACTTTTAAAATACAATATTCAAATTTTATAAAAAAATATTACATTTAAGGAAATGTCACTGTGGACTGTCCATAAGATTATGGCAAGACAACCTTTAATGAGACTTTTTTTTTTAAAAAAATTTAAACCATCACAGACTAGGTTTGGAGGGTGTAATTCCATTTTCATTAAGCTCATCAGTTGCCTAAATGCTTACATCAATTGCCCCAAAACTAGGAGTATCATAAAGGCGCTAAACATCAAACTATAAATTCGTAGCCCATATGTATAATAATAGAAATGGCTACATCAAATGATAAATGGTCGAATACTGATGACATGACTTCAGACTAGTTCGGCTCGAACCATTGGAGGCTGATCACAATATTCAAATATCAGCCACCTTCTCACGGAGTTTCCAATACACTATCCTAATCAACCTCTAAAAATCCAAAATAAAAATAAACTGCTCCAGAAGTGTATGATCCGATTTAACTCCATTAAATTGAAGTTCTTTATCGAAAGTAGGAATGACCTCTGGCATTTTGTCACCAAAAAGACTTTTGGGAATGTAAGTGAACTCTGTACACGACACAAGGTGATTAATCAAAGATTTTTCAACCTGCTCGGTTTAATAATCTGGACTGTAGATTATGAACGGAATCACAAAAGGTAAGTTGTTGTAACTACCTTGACTTGGATTTCTCCTATACCGGCATATAGACCAAGCAAAAGGAGCCATCAGAAAAATTTAGAATTGGCAGAGAGTAGATGCGACTAAATATTTCAGCCAAAAGCTCAATTTTTGAAACAGATACCCCCAACAATTATAAAAAGAGTCCTCTCTTGAAAGACAGTCTTTCCATAAATTATGAAAAGACCAAGGTTTCGACTGCAAATTAGAAGAAATGAAGACAAAGTTTTTGGGTTGCATTATTTGGGTCATAAACGTATAACTACTGCATATTGCATAATAAAATTTTAATACTGCAACTAAAACCTTTTGCCTTTGTATTATTCGAATTAAACCATGTCTTTAGAAAGATGGTCTTTCCCAAGACTTTGCCTTATGAAAATTAACAACGTAAAAACTAAATTAATTAAAAGGCTCCCACACTGAAAAATGAAATTAAAAAGTAGAATAAATAAAAATAAAAATAGAGAAGTACTCCTCGTAACCTTAATATCACCAGAGAAAATGACTCCGTTATGAATTGACCCGAGTTGAAACCTATAGGGCTGAGTTGACCCGCCTATGACTCGTGAGTTGACCCAAACCCTTTGGCAAACCGAGTTGGCCTCTACTAGTTGAGTTGGCTAGTCCCAAACTGAGTAGACTCAATAAACATCAAATCTCAGTCAACTAGGCCTCGGGTGGGTCACAAAAACCCTAGTGCTTGGGTGGTCCTCTAAAACTCCGACCAATAGCTGTGCCGTTCTCCGATCGTGTTGCCTCTTCTCTGTCGTTCTCCGACGTAGCTGCGTTGGGAAGAAAACCTCCTTTGTCAAGATCTGGCTCTCCGTTGCCCAAGGAGTATAATAAAGTGTATAAATTAAAGAAAGAATTAGGAGAAAGACTCCTGTTAAACCGACTAACGGTTATTTCAGAGATTAAAACAAAAATAATATAAGGTAGTGAATAGATATGGGGTACTTTTTATAATTATTTTATTTTTGATTTTTCTAAAAAAAACTTCACAAAATTATAGGAACCTATCTGCAATTTTTTTTATAAATATAGTGAACATTCTCTTTCCTACATTCTCAAATTCCTCCATGGGCACAAAAAGACACTAAACGAAATCCATATAAACATCAACTCGAAACACATTAAAAATCAAAAGGAAAACATAAGCATAAATTTATTTTAAAAATGAAAAACTTTAATACTGTTTATTTTACCACCGATGACAAATAAAATCTTTAAAACTCTTCAAAATATATGTAATTCTCAACTCAAAAAAAACTTAACATCAACATAATATCATTTAATGCAAAACTATAACAAACACCACAGAGATTTTTCTAAATATGCTAATATCAAACAATTCCATCCTATGAAGCTTGGCATTTCCCATCACTTGAACTTCACCCAACATCAGTTTGACTCAGACTTAGAAGATCAAATAAATGATGAAAATTTGAAATTTCATCATTATCAACTATTTGTCACTGAAACTAAAACATCAACAAAATAAACATTAACAATATATATGTAAACATAAACTAAAATTGCATCAACATAATTGATAAATATGTATAAACATCAACATAATGGATATATACGTATAAACATCAACTAAAATGCACTAAACATCATCACTGTGATAAAATACCATACGCTTAAACTAAAACTGCAAAAAAGGTGAAAAGGCTCTTTGTTTCATCTTCACCAACAACAAAACACACTATACATCAATAATTCTGATCAAACACAACTAAAACCAAAATAAATCACAATAAAAAAACTAAAAAAAAAAAATAATCCCCTTTGAGTTTGATCGATTTCATAACTATAATTGAGAAGATTAAAAAACTAGGGTACAAAATTTGGGGGGAAAAACATATAAATCTGGAGGATAAATCGTGCTACCAAATATCACAAAATAGAGAAAATCCTATGTTCAATAGTGAAGAAATCAAAGAAAATCTGGATAATGAATCTCAAAGTAGAAGAGGAAAACAAGGAAAACACGAAAAAAAATAGAGAAAGGAGAGAGAGAAAGGGACTTTAATCAACACCTTTCATAATTGCATTCGTAGTCCCTCAACTTATTTTCATATATTTTTTAAAAACTCCATCTTAATTATAAATTATGTTATTTATAGAATGACTCTCCGTCTAACGATTAATCGATGTAAAACAAGAGTTCTTGAAGAATTCGTATATTCTTGGATGCAAATTCCTTTTTTTCATGTTTCCGGTCTAGGTTTAAAATACTCGTTGTCCAGAAAGATATTTAATTTTTGTATTAAATATGTTGAGGAGAAAAAAAAATTCAATTCCTCCTCACAAGTCAATGCCCAACACGAAGGACACCAATCTCTCTCAATTCATGGGAACAATATCGAATCCTCTTATCCATATTTGAGCATATCATACATCAAAGTCTCAAATTTCAGCAGCAAAAGTTGTAATGTTATCGACACAATGAAGGTTCATGGGGCATGAGTTAAAGCTTCTTAAATGATGTTGGTGTGTTGATAATTGCTAGATGAATGTGATGATATCGAACTCATTGTCATGTTTGTGTTAGGTAGAAAATGAGAGAAGTCTATGAATGTCAATCGTTCTTGACTAATCTTGTGTAAATGCATGAATTGGTTAAATGCTTAGACACAGTGTAGTGTTTATAAGTGTTGCCAAGCTTGTTGGTTCTTCGTGCTCAATGCCATCAATGGGATACTTTTAGTCGTGTTTCGGCTAAAGGAGTCATTGGTGAGGTTTGACAAGAGATTTCGAATTCACTCTTGCAAACTACTATCTAAGAAGGATGGAAGATTTATCTTCACAACAAGTAGTCGAAGTAGTAAATAGATTGTTTCACTCATTCTTAAAGCCTTTTTTATTTAGCATTCATGAGTTCTTAATGCTATGCTTCACTTCATTTATGCCATGGGTTGTTTGAGAATAGGAAGTGTTTGTATGACTTAAGTGTTAGGGTGTTAGGAAAGTGACGAATTCCTTAGCTCCTTTGCATGAGAGTCTAAGAACATGAACTTAGAACTTCTCGAGTATAATTTGTGGTGATTCTTGCTAGTTAAGTATGTTAATGTGGATTGTTCTCATATTTATCCTATAGATGCAATGCAAGGTTGAGCCTTGAATGTGGTTTGTTCTAGGTTTAGCCTAATGAAAGCTATGTTTGGTTAAATGGCTATGTCTTTGGTAGAAGGCTTGTCGTTGTCAAATCTATGGTCCTTCATTATAATGCCATTGATGAAATACCCCTATGGTCGTTGTTTGTCTAGGGTGATCATCAATGAGGTTTGCAAATGGTCGTGGTTTGTCTTTGGAAATTACTATTAAGAAGGAATGAATGTTGATATTCCATTGGCATTCCCCATAGGTAACAAATGTTATAGGATGAGTGAATGGTTCAATGATCTATATTAGGTTTGGAAGTGGATATCAATTGCCCCCAAGACTTTATCTTTTGTAGTTTGAAAACCCCTTTTCTTAGTTTTGTTTGATGATTAGCATAGTTACTTAACTTTGCTAGTCATCTTGTCTTTTAACTTTCATAGCTTAGGACCACCACAACCAACCAAACACCCCCCCCCCCCCCCCCCCATTTACATGCTTTTATATGTGTATATATATCTACTCCTATCATAATATCAACCATTTGTGCTTAAACACTTGAGAAAATTCCCCTTCTTTGTGGACGATCCCGAATTGCCGCTATCTGCTTAGTTGTAGATAGTAAGCAAAAAGGGCATATAAATATTAATTTTGAGAGGTACGGTGATGACCTCTCAATTTATCTATTCAAATTTGATGAAAGTTGACTTTCAAACCGATTTTGAATTCAAAATTTGTTCATTTGTGATATACTTTCTCTAATAGCCATAGAAAAATCAAATGTTGTCGACCAGATGAAGGTCAAAACTCAACTTCTAATTCACAATAGAATTGCAGTAGATTTGAGCTTGAAATACAAAGCTTCTTTAAAAAAATGAAACTGTACAAATAAAAGGTAACAATTCATTCCACCTCATTTAACACGATTGATGTTTCCAGAATTCGTTATGTTGTTTATTGAATTTTGTTTGACGTTTGTCCAACTCCTTGTTTGTACAATATCGTTTGACGCTTTCAAGACATTATTAAAAAATGTGAAACAAAAAGTAATTTTAGATAATATTTTAGTAATATTTGTTTTTTAAGAAATAATGCATGATGTTTTCTGTGTTTTTTATGATCTTTAAATCATGTGCAATTCCCAAATTTCAGCAAAAAACATCATTGCATAATGTTTAAAAGGCAAAAAAAATAAATAAATCAGAACACACAACTATTATTAAATGAACATATTTTCATGTTTATAATCAATTTTTTAATGTTGAAGACGGTTTGTCGTTTGATGTGCACCGTATTTCATGCGTCAACCAATGCATTCGATACAATAATTGTCATGTTTTGCTTGTTGGATTGCTAGTTTTAGTTAGGTTTACACGACAAAGGGTTTAAACGACCATGTTTGGTTTTCTTGTTTAAATCCCAATTTTTGTAGACTTAATTGAAGCTAATGGACACGTCGTGTTCACGAGCACCTAGATCACCATTTATGATCTTATTAGTAAGTTGCTCGTGGATACTTCAACATCATTGTATAGAAGGTCTCTTGCAAGAACGGTAGAAGATACTCGAAGGCCATTCGCAAGAATGGTAGTAGATATGAAGGCCACAAACTTATAGTGTGGTAGTAGATGGAGTTGAGCCAAGAAAGATGGGATTTGATGTTCAAAAAGGTCAAAAATGGAGGAAGGCGTCAACTGGGTGAAACAGCCGACCGGTCGGCACGTGACCAGACGCACCAACACGAGGCTAGACACGCTGACACGAAACTCAGCCATGCCAGCACGGTACCTAGCAAGGACAGCCCATGCCTGGGGAGCTAGCATGGACTATGCCACATCCCCAAGCAGGGACCGTGCCCATTCATGCGACCAGCGTCCCTTTTTGCTTCGTTTCACTCTAAATCGGCTAAGTATGGGAACAGACAGTGCCATTTCACACAGTCCATGCTGTTTCAAGTCTAAAATGTGAAGACCAGCCCACAGGATATGACAGATGACACAACCCGCACAAAATTAATGATCAAAAAAAGCCTCCACCCGATGGCCCGTGCCAAATAACACCACACGTACAAATAAAAAAAATCAAAATGGAGGTCCAACCGGTGGCTCGTACCAGACCGAGCGCCCCGCGCTAGCACAAAGGGCACGACCCATGCCAGACATGGTCGGCTGCGCCAGCATGAAGCAGCGGCCCGTGCCAAATGCAGTAAGATGCACCAGCACGAGGCACCCCTAGCCAACACGGATCGTGCCGGTTTCCACTGGCCGTGTTCATTGCGGCTGCTTGGGTTTTTACCCCATTTTGGTCCTATTTGAAGGCCCAATTCCCTACTACTATATATATGGACCTATGTCTACTAGGGATTAAGTTTATGCTCATTTTATACTTCAAGAGTAGGGTAGAGAGAAAAATGAGCTCTTCATTCTCCCTAGAATCTTTTCTTTTCATCTCTTTATTTTTCCTTTGCCCAAAGGCATTGAATCCAGTGAAGTACTTGGTTTCAATGCTTAGGGAGTAGTTTAATAGCTTGGGGATAGTATTTGTATTCATGATTTGATTTATGTTTTGTGAGATTCCTTATAGCTATCTATTTCTATGTGTTTATGATATTTTGTTGGATTGTTCTTGAATTTTTTATGAATTGCATGAATGATACACTTCATTAGCACACACTCTAATCTACATTCATGTTGGTGGACATATTGATACCCCGAGGAAGAGAAACCTGAATGTGATATGGGTAGCGGGGTCTGGGTCCACGTGGGTGTGTGCACGCAGGTATTTTCCAAGTTTTACAATTATGATGACAACACACCACTCTTAGCTACCGAGTTGGTCCAAAGGGTTACGGGTAGAGATAACATTTAGTAGGAAAACTAGGGTTTAGCGACCCTAGTGCCATCGATAAGGTGCCTATATTCCTTTGCCCCTTTAGGCCCTAGGAATAGAGCATTTGTGGTGTAGTTCCCAGTATGTAATCTTATGGGGGGAGAAACAGATCTGCACAGTTCTAGGGCCATTTGTTACACTCCCCTAATTATGGAGGCGGTGCTGATGGAAGATTGCAAAAGCACCCTACGTGATAGGTATTGTTGATCATCGACCACACCCCATGTTATGAACACTGGAATAGGTTGTTGATATCTTGTATGTGATGGAATCGAGGATCGAGACATTTAATCAATAATGTTACGTAAATATTCCCAAGTGCCTTTCTATATAGTTTTCTCTTGTATTATTTCCTATTCTATAATTGAAAAACTCCCAAAACCCCATTTTGCAATACTTAGCTATTCCTAGCACAGAGACAGATTGACAACCCGTACCTGGTTGTGTTTAGTTGGTTATTAGACATCTAGCATGTCTGTGGTCAAAGTTGATCTTGCCACTAACTACCCCACAGGTAGCTTAGTAGTAAGTTTGGGAGAAAAATATAAGTTTATATTGGATTATATCACATTCAACATTTTTGGTTTGTTTGACTTCCAACGTCTTTGCTTGGGTTAGCTACTTAGCGAACCCTAGTGGAGGCGGGTCAATTTTTGGTGCTGTTGCCGGGGATGCTAGTTTAAAAGTTAAATTGTTAACTTGTATACCATGTTAGTTGAGTAGTTAGTATTTTTTTTATTTATGTTTTGTTGGTTTTTGCTGTTGAGCCTTTGTGTTAATGATTTTCGTACGTCTAATCCGTTTGCTAGTGTTGCTTTTAGTTGTGTATTGTTTGTATCCTTATTTATGGCACACACTTATGCCACAAACTTAGGGACTTTACACTATTTAACGGAGTACGTAGGTAGTAGGAGATGGAGTATTAGAGTATGGGTTCCACCTGAACTGACTTTATTAGCAGAGGAACCGGTTGAGATGGGAGAAGGCAACCGCATGCTGAGAGAGCTGATGACTTCAAATCTTGAGAACCAACCTCTTTGTATCACCTTTCCCCCACTGCCACCCAATGTCAACTGTGAGATGAAGAGTGGGATAATACACTATTTCCCAACTTTCCATAGGATGGCCGGGGAGGATCCCAATAAACATCTTTCAAAATTTCATCTTGTGTGCACAAATATGAATCCTCATGGGACCTTGAAGGATAACTACAACTTGCCGGCATTTGTCTTCTCACTTGAAGACACCATGAAAGACTGGTTGTACTACCTCACACCCGGATGTATCACCTCATGGATGGATATGAAAAGGCAATTCCTCGAAAAGTACTTCCCAGCCTCCAAGCCTGCAGGATTAAAGAAGCAATTGTCTAACATCACTTAGAATGCTGATGAATCCTTGCACAATTACTGGGAGAGATTCAAGACACTATTGGCTAGCTGTCTGTACCACCCGTTCAAGGAAGAGGACTTGGTTTACTATTTCTTTGAGGTGTTGTGCGATGATAACATGGGGATGGTGAACGCCGTGTGCAATAGATTAATTTCCAACAAGAGTCTGAAGGATACTGTGGCCCTTTTTGAAGAAATGACTAATAGGATGAGGCAATTTGGTACGAGGTCTAGGGAAAATATTTGGATGAACCATCTCAATCTCCCAAATTGGAAGAGAGAGTCTAAGCTCTTCAGTCAATAATGAAGGAACTTTTGAAAGGGAGGGTTCACAAAGTCAAGGTTTGCAGCTTATGTAATGTCAACCATCACATCGATGCTAGTCCAAAAAGGGTGGAAGACTTGGAAGAGGTGAAAAGCATTGGAATTCAATAATGGGAATAGGCAATAATTCGGTAGAGGGCAACAACAACAAGGGTTCCGAGGGAACCAAGGAGATTCAAGGCAAGACCTCCACGCGAACAGTTTCAACCCGAGGTACCAAGACCATTCCAATTTCCGTTAGAGGGAGAAAAACCAAGCTCAAGGGTACCGAGGTGGACAAGCTCCACCTCAACCCTATCCAAGGGGTGAAAATCCTTCTAACAGCCTCACCTATCTCTACGAGTCAGACCGGGAAGAAATCTTAGATTCTATTGGCCAATTGGGAAAGAAGCATGAAGTGTTCGCAGAAAGCACAATGTATGAAATTCAAGATCTTGGCACTAGGGCCTTTTCGAGCATAAAAAAATATTGAGATCTAAGACGGGAAAATTGCCACTTTGGTGAATCGACTTGAAGCCAAGAAGTCTGGAAAACTTCCTTCCCAACTGGAGGTCAATTCAAGGAATGTGTGCGTCCTTAAATTGAGAAGCAAGAAGGAGGTGCATGAGGCCGAGAAGGAGGTTTTGCAAGAAGACGAAGGGATCTTGGAAGCCGACAAGACAAACTTTGAGGAGCGTGAGATCGTTGTTCAGAAGGATCCCTCCAAAGAGTTCCCACCAACCAAGGTAAGAGTGACCCTTCCACCACCATTTCCAAGGGCACTAAGAAGGAAGTCGAAGGTGGCGACAAACAATGCAAACATATGGAAATTCTTTGAAAAGGTTGAGGAAACCATTCCGATCCTAGATTTGATTGACACATGTGCCATTATATGCTAGTTCTTTAAAGTTGCATGCACTAAAAAGAGTAATAAACCAACTAGAAAGGTAGGGCACTTGAAAGTGGGGGGGAGTCACCGTTTTGAACCATAAGAATTTGCCTTAAAAATGTGACGACCCCGGGATGTTTTCTATTCCTATTTCCTTAGGTAGAAAGTTAGTAGAAAATGCTATGATAGACTTAAGAGCATTAATGTGATTCCAAATAGTCAATATGAACGCTTATAAATAGGTGAACTTAGGGATACTAGGGTGATTGTCCAACTCATCGATCACTCCCAAGCTAGCCCTTGAGGGTTAGCGAAGGACGTGATGGTTTGAGTTGGTAAATTGGTGTTTCCGGAAGACTTCTATGCCCTTAACGTGGCGTATGGCGGAAGTGCACCCCCCATACTATTGGGGAGACCATTTCTTAAAACGTCAAGGACAAAGATTGATGTCCACTAGGGAACACTTACCCTAGAGATGATATGGATAAGGTGGGGTTTGATACATATAAGTCTAGGCATGATTCGTCTACATCTTTTGTGTGCAAAGGTGTAACTTTGTTTGATGAGCATGATCATTTGACAACTCTTGCATGACTGATGAAAAAAAATTCCTAGATGAGTTCTTTGGTAATGATGCCATTGATGATGGGTCCTATTTGATGCATGATTCTAGTGATAATATGTTCATTTTGGAATGTCTTTCCATGTTCACTAACATGCAGCGGTTAGGGAAGAGTGGCGAGGATGTAAAACCCCCTCGACCTCCTCCTAAACCCAAGGAAATGGCTAAGGACTCAACATTGGCTAGGTACGGGAATTCACTTTCTATGTCAAGCAAAGCACTTAAAGGTAAGGATGACACATCGTGGAGACCTCTCCACAATGATGTCATCATGGGTGGAGTTGCCAATGGAGACTCTAGAGACCCAACGGTAGGTTCTTTCAATTGAAATGCATGAAAAAGAAATAAGTCGTGAGGATAAAAATAAAAATACGGTGTCTGTTCTTGTTTTGTTTTCATGATTTTTAGTGGATAAATTTTGCATGTTTTTATGTGTGATAAGGATTTTGAGATGAAACACTTGTTGATTGGTAAATTTGAGCTTGAGTCTCATGATTTTTTAAACTAGAGAGACTCAAAGTCATGTAAGCTGAACATAAGTATTACTAAGTGCGATCAATAGTGCGATCTTTACTGTTCCTGCTTGCGATCAATAGTGCGAAACACACACCAAAATTTCTTTTCTTCTTCTTCCTCCTATCTCTCTCTGATAACGGTATCTTTTACTGTTTCTGGTAGCCGAACATGGCGTCTCTGACGCCAAACCCAGCTTCTGATTTTCCCCCTCCCATTAACAAAAGCTTTCTTCAAGCCCTCAACACGAAATCCTCCCCGCTCCTATCTTCTCTACCCGACACGCCCAATCTGCATCCCATCACAGAGTATAAGGGCAAGATTGCCTATATCCTCCCTCTGGAGGAAGGCGATCTTCTGGCCTTACATTACCAGAATGCATTGGTTGGGAAGTTCAATAGGGGGAAACCACCTATGGAGACTTTACTAGCTGCTTTCAAATCAATCGGTTTCAAAGCTAAATTTCAATTAGGATCTATTGACTATCGCCATGTTCTAATTCATTTTCAAGACAGCGAGGACTACCAGAGATTTTGGATGAAGGGTCAATGGATGATTCACGGTTCGATTATGAAGGTTCAGAAGTGGTCTCCGAACTTCTCTCCAGTTGCAGAATCCTCCATAGTTCCAGCATGGGTAACAATTCATAAACTACCTATACATTTTTATAATACCTCGGCTATTATAGGTATTAGCAGCCAGATAGGTAGATTTCTCAAAATGGATGCAGCTACAAATGCCCTGACTAGACCCTCTGCCATTAAAGTATGTGTTGAGGTTGACCTCTTGTCTGATCTCCCTTCTACTATTGTGGTAGGAATAGGAAACAAAGTAGCAGACTACCCTATAGAATATGAGCAATTGCCTACATACTGTACTCACTGTAGGATAATTGGCCATAGTCAGGCAAACTGTAACTTCCTGAATCCAGAATTGAGAAAAAACTTTAAGAACAAAGCTGAAGTCAAAGAGAACAAGGAAATAAAATTTCCAGTCCAGGCTGATACTCAGAAAGTCTTAGGAAATCCCCCTAAAGTAACATTTGATGTTGAAGGATCTTCAACTCTATCAGTTTCTCAAAAAGAAATTGATTTCCAAACTCAAAAAAAGATTTCAGGTTTTCTGGATGAAAACAATCTTAACTCTCTTAGAGTTAGTCACACGAAAAGAAATATTCCTTTTTACTCATTGGATGACATTTCAAAACCAATCACTAATTTTTTTTGGAGAAAAAAGAATCAACAGGCTGATCTCCCTCCTATCCAGGAAGATTTAGGTAAAAAGGGTACGGTCACAATATCAAATGCTTTTCAAACTTTAAATGATTTACAGGATGATGACCATGATGCCCATGAGGATGAAGTAGTTGAAATTTTCCATGAGTCCCTAGAATCACAGGAAGTAATTGCACACCCCACAGCTGCAGAAAAGGTAGATACATCGGCAGTACGTTTGCCTACTTCTGATGATGTGCAGGTTCATTCCTCAGAGCAACTTCTCAGTTCTGCAATCAAATCTCCGATCCCGAAGAACTGAGCAGTAATGTAGATCAAATCACTCAACCTGAGGTAAGTAACTCTACTTTAGACATTTTGGATAAAAGTGAAGGCAAGAATGGTAAAAATAGTAAGGCCTCAGTAACGAAACTTAGGAAACTAAGATCATCACAAAAAGCAACCCCCGCAATTTTTAAATGATAAAATACACCAAAATAGGGAATATATTAGTCTGGAATGTTAGAGGATATGGTACTTCATTGGATAGATTAAAGGCCCTCAACTTGAAACACAAGATTGATATTTTATGTTTAATTGAACCATGGCATGATAAACAGAATTTAAACACTTTGATGCATGAACTTGGTTACAAATATGCCCTCCCTGCCCAGAATGCAAAAATTTGGATTTTATGGAATCATGTTTTTAGTATAGTCAGTTTAAAGGAATCTGATCAGTTTCTACAAGCCAGAATATCCGACAATGCCACTTCTGTTACCTGGAATTGTTTTTTCATCTTTGCTAGTGTCCATAGATATTCGAGGGAAGTTTTATGGACTGATTTACAATCCCCAACACCTGAACCATCCATATACATAGGGGATTTCAATACTGTTGCTTCAGTTACTGAACATAAAGGTAGGAAATCAACCCCCAGAAAAAGCATGAAACAGTTTAACGATTTCATAACTAACATGGACCTGCATGAAATCCCCACAGTAGGAAATTCTTACACTTGGAGTAATAATAGATACAGGGATAAATGTAAGGACTTACAGTTTCAAAGATTAGACAGGGGAATGGGTAATTTAGATTGGCTGGAACTTTTTCCTAACAGCTCTATACAAGTGCTAAATAGACTGACATCTGATCATTCTCCTCTATTACTATCTGTTCAATCTGCTGTAGAACATGTACCAAGGACATTTAGATATCAAGAAATGTGGTCAAATAGTCAAGATTTTCATGCTTTAGTAGTCTCGAATTGGAATTTAATATCCCCCCTCTGTGGGATGCATAGGCTAGTGTACAAACTAAAGAGGCTTAAGATTGTAATTAAAGACTGGAACAAAACCAACTTTGGAAATGTTAATCATAATATTTTACAATTTGAGTCAAAAGTCAATGATCTGGAAATACAATTCCAGCAAACTCAAGATGATTCAGTCCTTGCTGAACTCATCAGGTCAAAAGCTATGCTTCTAAGAGCTCAGAAAGAAAATAATATTTTCTTGAAGCAAAAGGCTAGGTTAAATTGGATTAAACATGGAGATGCAAACACTAGCTACCTTCACCACACCATTAGGGAAAAAAAGAGTCTCATGATTTTGATTGGAAGGAAATAGGGTTTGTTTGGGTGATAGAGTTTTTATAAAAAAATGGTAGGAACTAAGGAAAAGAGAGTCCAAATGTTGGCAGCCTTGTGCCACAACAATTAGCACGAGGGGGTTTGTGCCAGAGCCCACAACACGAAGAGGTTTTTGTGCCGAAGTCCATAGCACGAGGGGGGAGGGGGTGGAGGGGGGTCCATGCCGAGTGCTTGCAGCACGAGTGTACACATGTCGGCACCCCATTTGAGCTGTTAATTGGACCAAAAATGCAAATTTTTGAAAGATTTAAATTTTAAGCATTAAAAAAAGAATTTTTGGTTCATAAATTATGAAATTCCTTTATTCTTTAGGTTGTTTGATGTATATAGTACTTCAAAACCTCCCTTGTGCTTAAATTGATTTGTACCTTTGTCCCCTAAATTTTGCAATTACAAAAATGCCATCCTTATCTCATTTCTATCTCCCCTCTAAATCACCCTCCTTGGTGAAAAATGAGATTACTCACTCACACTCTCTCTTGGTGAAACTCGAAATTTGGAGCTTGTCTGTAAAAAATTAGCATTTTTGCTTCTTCTTATGTGGATCTTTCAACTCTTAGCTTCAAATTCTGGGTAATCCATTGAACTTCATGTTTACTTGCTTTATTTAGCATTTTGGCGATGTTATGTTACGCTTGAATCTTGAAAGTGAGTATGTTTTTAAGGAGTTGTTTGGGTTATGTGAATGATTTTGTGTTGAAGTAAGTGTGAGGGGGGGGGGGAATGATTCTTGCTTGCATTATCTTGTTGATGGGTTTCTATTATTTTTCCTGAGTTTATTGTTTAAAAATGGTTCTTGTTTGAATAACCTTTATGTTGAGAAAGCGTGATTTGGAATGAATAGGCTATTTAGGAAGAATGTTCTTTTTGGATGATATTCAATGCATACCCTTGTGTATCATTGCATTACCATTTTTTCCATGTTGGGATAAGATGCCTTCGAAAAGGAATAGTTCCCGTGGTGACAAAGGGAAGAAGTTGGCTAAGGTCGGGAAGGAGCCAACAACTCCCCACCTTCCTAACCTCGCATTCATTGTTGAGAAATTCATGGGGTTAACCATGATCTCCAAAAGTACAGCCTGTAGGTGGAGGTACCTTAATAGTCGAAGAGAAACAATCTTGAGATGAATTTTGCTTGAAAAGAGACATTGGAAGCTCTAGGTCTACTCAAAGCGGTTATGTATCTACTTAGCCAAACAGGCCTAGAGGGTTTCTTGGATAAGCATTCCAAGACCTACATTCAGTGGACATTGGAATTCTTGGCGACATTGGAGCGAGCAATGGATAAGGAGGGATGGAGAGTCATCCACTTCCATTTGGATAACAAGGAGTACACAATGTCACATCGGGATATTGCCCAAGTCTTCGGATATAAGTATTGTAGAGATGTTCCAAGGACGCACTGACAAGGTCTTCCATTTTCACTTGGAAACTTTGGGAGAATCCTATGGGGCACAGAGAGGAAGCATCTATGCAAGAACACCGCCATTGTGCACCCGGCATTGTGTTATGTCCAACGACTTTTGTCCATGGGGGTATTTTGTCACGGGAAGCTGTCACAATGCCCGGGTTCAGATGTTCATGTTCTTTTGGCAATGACTTCGTAGGTGAAATTTTATCCCAACATGGTGGGTGCTTTTGTGAAATAGTATTTAGCAACAGGAGACAAGAAGGTGGAAAGATCTCAATGGGAGGCGTGGTAGGACTCTAGGCTCAACATTTGGGCCATCCAGTCCCTACTCTATTTGCATTGGCAAGTTTCAGACATGATACAAATATCAAATGCTTTGATGACATTTTAAATGCTTTGATGGATCAACTTTAAGATGAAGAATTGAAAAAGGAGTCATCATCGACATCTTGGATTTATTGTTCAAGACTGTAGAAGAACTGAAGACATCATGAAGAACACTATACTTTTTTTTCCCACTGGATTTTTAATGAGGTAGTGTGATTACTATAAAATATAGTAAAATTATTTCTTTTTTGGGTTTATGGACTGACAGTTCGGCATGTGGGCTTTGAAGAGCTGAATTTCTAAAATATGGTCCATTAGGGTTTAGTAATTCAGTTTTATTTTGATTAGAATTATATTTTGGTAAGATTAGATAAGGTAATATTCTTCAAGGTTACTTCTTGGAGAATTCGGCCAGATTACCTTAGGTTACCATTTATTTTAGGTATTTTAGTTAGATATGGTTTTAGCTTCTTAAAGCTCCCATAAGTCAATTCAGTTTCCAATTGTGATTAGGGTTTTGTAACCCTATAAATAGGGGAGGCTTTTGGACAAATTTCATTCACTTTTATCAATAAAATATACAATATTTTGAGTCATACTATTTTGTTGGAAGTTATTCCATTGTTGCTTAACCTCGAGGGCTAGTTAAGTATCAATAAACCTTGTAATCTGATCATGATGGCTAGTTAGAGAGCAAGTCAAAGTTAGGCATACCCCGGGGGCTAGACACCTAAATTTCGTGCGGCACAGAAAGGGTTTGCAAGTTACTTTATTTTATCAAAGATCTTAATTCCTAAATCCAACTTCTTTGCAAGGGGATTCATATCAGTTAGTATCAGAGCAAAGCAAAAGAACCGGCGGCCGAAAATTTCATCAGGAGTTTTGGGTTTTGCATTTATTTATTTTTGATTTTTTAAGCTTTATAAACTCATTTGTGTCATATTTTAACTGTGTTTGTTTGATATTTCTTATCAGGAGGATTGAATCTAGAGTCGAAGGACCTGGAAGAGTTTGAGAGTTAGAATCTTCGGTATTACTATCCGCCTTCACCTTCATCAATCAAGTCAGGAGGATGTCGAAGGGCCTGAGCATTAACAAGTATTATCTGCCTTCACTTCCCAATAATTTTCGTAGTTTTTAGGTAGTTTAAACAGTTTATGTGCTTGTGATATTTTTCATCAACTCTTCTAGAAATTATTGCATGCTCATAATCCTATTTGTTTTCTTTATCGTTACTTGATTCCATGATCTTGAATTTTTCTTTTATTCTTGATTACACCTTATTTAAAAAAATATTCTTGTGTCATTTTCCATATATATAGTGTCATACTCTTGATCCTTTTGATCTTGAATACCTCGAAGTTCATTTGAATCAAGAGGAAGTTGTCGCAATTTTCTTATTCCACGTTTTGTATAGGAAAATTTTTGTTCCAAAATTTTTTGAAAATCAAAAACAAAAAGTTAGAATATTTTTGGGTTTCAAAATCGTAAATTAGGGTTTTGAAATCGGAAATTTGGGGTAGATTTGCAATTTTCAAAAACTGATTGTGAGTGTTTTATAGTAAAAAAAAGAGAATTTGTGGCTGAAAAAGAAGGAAAAAAAAGGAAATCCGATTCGAAAAACAAAAATAAAAGTTAAAATCCTAATCGCAAGAGGAAAATGAAATAAAAGTCAATTGAGAGAGTGGTTTTGATCTGAATTTTTGACTTGGGGACAAGTAAGTCATTAAAATCCTTTACTACAAAGGATTTGGATTCGAGTTCCTATTCCAATTTGTTTTCGGAACCTACTTGTCACCTATATAAAGCCTTCTTATTTTGATCTTCACTTCTTCATTACAGCTCAGATCTGTGCCATTCAAATTGATTTGGTTTCCTTATTCTTTTTAGAATTTTTAATTCCAGATTGTAGAGCCAAATTTTGAGTTTATATATTTTTAAATTTTGAAATAAGTTCTGCAGTACTTATCTCCATATTTTGCTTTGAAACTGCTATGAATTGATCGATTGCACTTGTTCTAGCCTTTGCCTTGTGAGTTGTGAGTGTTATACATTTGGTGAGTGACCTTACTAAACAAAGGGGAAGAGGGGTAGCATTTATTACTAATCAGTTGTTTCTTCTTACCAGGGATGATGGACGATTCGTTCATCCCACTATTTGTTGGCAGTCCCAACAATCAACCTATAATGAATGTTATGAATGTCATGAATTCCTTAATGAGCAATGTTCAGAGAATTTCTCAGAAAGTAGATGAGTTGGAAAATCCTATGCTACCTCGTTCTGCAAGACAAGTTGAATCTGCTCATGACATCAAAGGTTTGAAGTATGATATTCCTAGATTTTATGGTCGACACAATTCGGTGAAATACTTGGATTGGGAGAGGCAGATCAAGAACTTATTTGGTCTTTACAACTACCGTGAGAACGAGAAGATCAAGATCGCACAATATTCTTTCACTCATTATGCCACAAAATGGTGGGATAATTTGAAAGAATCAAGACAACTTGCTGGTAAAAGACCTATCTCCACCTGGGAGAGATTGAGAACCAAGCTTCGATTACATCATGTTCCACAATTATATTTGATGGAGCACCATTCATATCTCGGCAATATGAAGCAAGGAAACCACAGTATAGATGAATACTGGCAAGATCTTGAATTAGCTATGAGAAGAGTTGGCATTAGAGAAAATGATGCCTTTATAAAGAACCGGTTCATTGAAGGTTTAAGAGAAAATCTGTAAGTTCCGGTTAAGCTCCAACATTATGTGTCCATGCGAGATTTATTGGTCGATGCCAGGTTGGTTGAAATTACATTAAGGCCCAAAGAAAGCTCTAATTTCATATATGATAGTCAAAGGCAAGTCTCTGATTTTAGAAGTCCAAATTCGACCAGAAGTGGTTGAAATTCGAACAAGGGTGGTCGAGGAAACCCTAATTTGACCAAAACCTATTCAAGTCCACCATTTGAACCCACCGATCAAAGAATGATTGCAACCAATCAGTCTCTTAGCAAATATACAAGTAAATCAATTTCTACTTTGTTAGATACAGTTTCTTCTAAAACTCCTACATGTTTTCATTGTAATGAACGAGGACATGTTCACAATAATTGCCCCCATGAATGAATTATAACAACATTGCAGGAGGAAGAAGATGATGATATGGCCACACAGTATAACACCGAAGAAGAACAAATAGATGATGAAATCATCATTGTTGATAGAGGTGAGAAAGGTCTTGAACCACAAGAAGTTTTTGAGGTGTATTCCACATAAGTTTCCAAAATTACTCCCCTAAAAGGAGCAAGTATTTTCGACCAAAATAGTATCAATTTTTCCAAAAAGGCAGTAAATGTCTCCATACACAAGTTTCAGGTCGATCTTAATGCAGGTAAAATAGGTAAGTTGCAAAATGATTATGATAAGTAGCATAAAGTCCTGTCTTCACATCTTAGTCCTTTACCTTCTATTTATATGATGAATGCATGAACTATCTATTGACTCTGGTAAATCATTTTATGCTTCAATAAGAGATGTGAATCGAGCTTTGACTAATCATTATTTTGTTATAATAATGGCCTTTAAAGAAAGTTACTATGCTAAAAAAGATATTCCTGTAGATATGCTTTCACAGCTTGTTAAGTTATAGGAATTCAAGGATGTCTTTATAGGTTATATGTTTCCCATTTTGAGGATGACAAATTTTTATCTGGGAGAGAACGATACGAATATCAAATGCTTTGATGGATCAACTTTATGATGAAGAATTGAAGAAGGAGTCATCATCGACATCCTGGATTTATTGTTCAAGACTGTCGAAGAACTGACGATATCATGAAGAACACTATACTCTTTTTCCCCACTGGGTTTTTTATGAGGTAGTGTGATCACTGTAAAATATTGTAAAATTATTTCATTTTGGGTTTATGGACGGACAGTTTGGCCAGGTGGCCTTTGAAGAGCTAAATTAAAAAAATATAGTCCATTAGGATTTAGTATATTCTGTTTTATTTTGATTAGAATAAGATTTGGTAAGATTATATAAGGTAATATTATTCAAGGTTACTTCTTGGAGAATTCAACCAGATTACCTTAGGTTACCATTTATTTTAGGTATCTTAGTTAGATATGGTTTTAGCTTTATAATACTACCATAAGTCAATTCAGTTTCCAGTTGTGATTAGGGTTTGGGGCAAGATTGTAACCCTATAAATAGGGGAGTCCTTTGGATGAATTTCACACACTTTTATCAGTCATATATACAACCTTTTGAGTTCATACTCTTTACTTGTGATCTATTCCATTGTTGCTTAACCCCAAGGGTTAGTTAAGTATCAATAAACCTTGTAATCTGATCCTGAGGATTAGTTAGAGAGCAAGTCAAAGTTAGGCATACCCCGATGGCTAGTTACCTGAATTTCGTGCAGCACAGTAATGGTTTGCGACTTCCCTTGTTTTGTCAAAGGTCTTAATTCTGAAACCCAACTTCTTCGCAAGGGGATCCATATCAGGATGTTTGGAGACGTAATACACCATAGAGAAGCTAACTCGTGCTTCTATGATCGCCACCACCACCTCAGATGATCAGTTTGTATGTTTATATGCGGTGCAACAATTTGAAACTTCATGGTTCTTCCTCTGTCAATGTGCACCGCTATCAACCATGACACTCTATTGGAGGACTTGTTTCTATCACCTTAATGCCGGTTTGAGAAATATTTCTTTAGGATCTTAATAAGCCCATAGATAGACATTGATGAGGAGTGATAGGGGTCAAGCACAAGAAGGCCATTAGGCCAAAGATATGGAAGCCCAGTTAGGAGAGTATTTAATACCCTAACATAATTACTACATTCGTGGGGTAATTAAGGGCGATAATTAAGGATAACGTTATTTAGGACATGAAGTATAAATACAAGGTACACATTTACTTATAATTCATTTTGTCTTAATCATATCAAATGCTTGGGCTAATTTAGGCATCAGAGTGCTGACCCCTGGAACCCCCTAGGGGCATTTTTATTGTAGGTCCATTCGAGAAGAACTCAAACCCATGAACCGGTCGGTTTTCATAGATGCATCTAGTTTGCCCCCCTTCATGGCTCACACCTGTAACAGGCTTCGTACGCAACTCCATTCCTGATGTTTGAATGTTATCCATTTCGATGTCCTCGACACGGGTGTCATTTCCTACTCCCGGATTCTCCGTTGTTAACCTTGGTGGAGATCTAGCCCCCGTACTTATTAACCTGAACCTTTCACTCCTTCGAACACCTGTGGATATAAACTCTCAAAACCCTTGATCTGGCTTATTCGTCCCCACAGTCGGTGCCACTTGATGCATCTCTGAAAACTGACCCGTTCGTGGGCTTGAATTCTTCTTGAATGGACCTGCAATAAAACTGTCCCTGAGGGTTCCAGGGTCAACACTCTGATGCCTAAGTTAACCCAAGCGTTTGATATGATCAAGACAGAATGAATGATAAGTAAATACATACCTTGTATTTATACTCCATGTCCTAAATAATGTTCTCCTTAAATATCACCCTTAATTTCCGATGAATGTGGTATATATGTTAAGGTATTAAATACTCTCCTAACTGGGCTGCCACATCTTCGGGCCAATGGCCTTCTTGGGCTTGACCTCTATCAAGGAGGATGGTGAGACTTCATTTATAGCACCACCTAGTCGCACTCACCTACCCGCGGACTTCTTTCATCAATTGCTCAGGGGAACAACTTGCGAGTTCTACCCAAATTGTGCAAGAGGTCGGTCTTAAGATAGGGGGAGTAAAGTCGTAATTGGAGGAGTTTGGCACTAGGTTGGATTCTATGGAGGGCATTGTGCGAGTTTGGGGGCCTAGATTGGACTCCGGAGAGAGGGAAGTGAGAGAATAATTTGCCATTGTGGATGAGAGGGCGAATGTCCAAGAAGAAGCCATTGAACAATTGATCGAGAGGTTCCACATTTCTAGGTTCGATGGGTTCAAAGACCTAGTCCCCATTGAGAGACAAGAGATGAGGCGAGATGAAATGAACAGGAGACACGAGACCAGGCGATTGAGGACAATGCATGGTTTAAGTGTGGGGGGGGGGGGGGGAGTAGTTGGGCACTTAGGAGTTTTTCATCTTGAGATTCCTTTGTGTTTTTGTGCTTTTGGTGTTGATTTGTTTTGGGGATGTTTTGGATGAAAATTTGGTGGTGTGATTTGTTTGGTAGCACTTTTAGTTTGTCTTGGGATAGTTGTTTTGGAAACTTTTTGGTGGTGTAATTTATATTTTTTTTTATCTTCATGTAGTATGAAGTCCATCTTTGGGGCATTTTGTGCTACACCAAAAAATTGAAAATTTTGAAAAAACAATGGAAAACAATACCCGACTAAGTTGGAAACCCGAAAGGGAAACTTAGGAAACAATGGGAAAAGCCCAGGTAGTTCGAAAGACCTAGGTAAAAATGAGAGGCTAGACTCAGCTAGGTTTATGAACCTAGGAAAAAAATGACAGGCCATGTGGAAAAATGTTAGAATGTGAGCTCAACATCTGTGAAAGCTAGGATGAAAAATTGAAAGGGCTTCTAGGCAAAATGAGAGAAATTGAGAGAAAACGGTAACTAAGTTGACGATTCTTTGGCATTATCCTTAGTTGTAGCTAAGTTGAGATTCTAGAGTTATCCTTAGTTACAACCAAGTTGAGGATCTTTTGAATTTCCTTGGTGGTTTTTTGGCGACGACTCTTGGATTGGTTTTGGGGAACTATTTGGGGAATAAGCTAGTTCAACACTCATCATTTTAGCTTACCATTTTCTTCACTATATTTTGGGTGGTTAGGTTACTTTAGCATCTTTGGGGAGTGTGAGAGTTGTGAGATTCTTACTTCTTTGGGGGAACTAGAGTAGCTTGGGAATAAGTTGAATGCATTAGCTAACTTATCTTTGCATTCTACACATGGGCCGGACCTGGAATTTCATATATGGGGGGGGGGGGGGGGGGGCAAAATTGTATAAATTTTTTTGAACTGACCATCAAAATAAAAAATCATAATAGATTAATGAGTCCGTCTCTTGAAAGACGGTCTTTCCATAAACCATGGAAAGACCAAGGTTTAAAGTGCATATTAGAAGAAATGAAGATAGAGTTTTTGGGTTGCATGAATTGGGTTATAAACTTTATAAATACTACACGTTGCATAATATATTTTTAATATTGCAACTAATACCTTTTACCTTTTATTATTCTAATTAAACTTTGTCTTTCAATAAGCTTATGGAAAGATGGTTTTTCCCAAGACTTTACCTAGATTAATTTATTTAAAGGGGAAAAAAAATTAAATAATAAAGACAAACTAGTGCTAAAGAAAATACAAATTAAAATTGATACTTTTGAAATTGACGACCTTCTCATTTTTATTTAATTTGTACTCTCTCTTTGATCATATAAAAAGTATGAATCAGTGTTAAATGTCTCTGCAATATCCTTAGAACAAACAAAACACTACGTATATTTTGTAGTTATTTTCGATGAATATTAAAGGTAAAATTAGATAAGAAGAACTTTATTTCTTCTTGGACTCTACAATTACAAATAAATAATCCTAACATTTTAAACTACTTTTTTCTTGAATATTGAATTGCTACGTTCATTATTTAACGTATATTCTACAGTAATTTTATTTTGAGGGGGACCACATCCTTTTTTTACCGTTCAAAAACAAACAAAACACAAGAAAAACATAAAATACCCACAGTAAAAAAAGTTAGCGGGGACCAGGCACCCCTAGGTCTACCTAATGTTCTGCCACTGATGCTACACTTTGCTTAGACTTTTTATTTATTTTTGTTTACTTGAGGATGAGTAAAGATTTTAGTGTGAGGGGATTGATGTGCACCATATTGCATGCATTAACCAATGCATTCGAATCAATAATTGTCTTGTTTTGCTTGTTGGATTGCTAGTTTTAGTTAGGTTTACACGAAAAAGGGTTTAGACGACCATGTTTGGTTTTCTTGTCTAAATCTCGAGTTTGTAGACTTAATTGAAGCTAATGGACACGTGTTCATAAGCACCTAGATTTTTATTTATGATCTCATTAGTAGGTTGCTCATGGATACTTCGATATCATTGTATAGAAGACCGTTCGCAAGAATGGTAGTATATACTCGAAGGCCATTCGCAAGAATGGTAGTAGATATGAAGGCCACAAAATTATAGTGTGGTATAGTAGATGGAATTGAGCTAAGAAAGGCAGGATTTGAAGTTCAAAAAGATCAACAATGGAGGAAGGCGTCAAGCGGGAAAACCAGCTGACCGGCCGACTGGCTAGCACGTGACCAGACGGGCCGACACGGACCTCAGCCGCCCAGCATGGAACCTAACAAGCATAGCTCGTGCCTATGGAGCTAGCATGGATCGTGCCACAGCCCCAAGCACAAACTGTGCCACAACCCCTAAAGAGAACCCTGCCCGTTCATGCGGCCAACGTCCTTTTTTGCTCCGTTTCCCTCCAAATCGGCTAAGTATGGGAAGTCACCGTGCCATTTCACACGGTCCATGCTGTTTCAAGTCCAAAATGTGAAGACCAACCCATAGGGTGTGACGAATGACATGACCCGTGCCAAATTACTGATCAAAACAAGGCTCAAGCTAACGGCCCGCATCAAATGACATGGGACATGTAAATCAGAAGATCAAAATGGAGGTCTAGCCAGTGGCCCATGCCTAGCCAAGCGCCCCATGACAACACAAAGGGCATGGCCCATGCCAGACGAGGTGGGTTGCGCCAACATGAAGCAGCTGCCTGTGCCAGATGTAGCAGGCCATTTGTGACCGTGCCAGTTTCCACTTGCCGTGTCCATTGCTACTGCTAGGGGTTTTGACCCCATTTTGTGCCTATTTGAAGGCCTAATTCCCTACTACTATATATATGGACCTATGTCTACTGGGGATTAAGTATATGCTCATTTTATACTTCAAGAGTTGGGTAGAGAGAAAAATGAGCTCTTTATTCTCCCTCGAATATTTTCTTTTCATCTCTTTATTTTTCCTTTTCCCAAAGGCATTGAATCTAGTGAAATACTTGGATTCAATGCTTAGGGAATAGTTTAATAGCTTGGGGATAGTATTTTTATTCATGATTTGAATTATGTTTTGTGAGATTCTTTAGATTTACCTATTTCTATGTGTTTATGATATTTTGTTGGCTTCTTCTTGAATTGTTTATGAATTGCATGAATGATACACTTCATTAGCACACACTCTAGGCTACATTCATGTAGGTGCACATATGGATACCCCCAGGGAAAAAGATACCTGGATGTGATATGGGAGCGGGGTCTGGGTCAACGTGGGTGTGTGCATATAGGTCATTTTCGAGTTCTATCATTACGATGACAACACACCACTCTTAGCTGGTGAGTTGGTCTAAAGGGTTACATGTAGAGATAGCATTAATTAGAAAAACTAGGGTTTAACGACCGTAGTGCTATTGATAAGGTTCCTATCTTCCCTTGCCTCTTTAGGCCTAGGAATAGAGCATTCGTGGTGTAGTGCTCGGGACGTAATCGTACGTGGAAGAAACAGATCTGCACAAGGGCAGAGCCATTGTTGCACATCCCTGATTACGAAGGTAGTTCCGATGGAAGATTACAAGAGCACCATATGTGACAGGTATGAGGAAGTGTTTACCATCGACACACCACGTGTTATGAACACTAGAATAGGTTGTTGATATCTTTTATGTGATGGAATCGAGGATCGAGAGATTTAAGCAATCATGTTACATAAATATATTCCCTATATGGCAGTTTATATATTTTTCTCTTGTGTTATTTCCTATGCTCATAAGTGTTAATTGAAAAACCATTTTTCAATACTTAGTTATTCCTAGCACACGGATGGATTGACGACCCGTATGTGGTTGTGTTTAGTTGGCTATTAGACATCTAGCATCTCTGTGGATAAACTCGACATTGCCACTAACTATCCCATAGGTAGCTTAGTAGTAAGTTTGGGAACAAAATATAAATATAAATTGAAAAAAGTTCTTTTATAACCCTACCTAGTTGACATAAGTGCCAATATAACCTTTCAATATTTGAAAGCGCCAATATAACCCTATCTAGTTAGTGAAAGTGCAAATATAACCCTCTCCGGCAACTTTTAGCCAGAATTTTATAAAATTACATGTTTGCCCTTCTGGAAAAAAAATAAAATACAAAAAAATAGAAAATGACGTTATTACCGCCGGACTGCCTCCGGACGCCCCCAGATTAGGTAGGGTTATATCAACACATTATGAAAACTGGTAGGGTTAAATCAGCACATTCCTAAAATTTCAAGGGTTATATCAACACATTAGTAAAAAATGTAGGGTCATATCAGCATATATTATTGAAAATAGGGGTTTTAATGATATTTTGTTTATTTTGTTGTGTTTAGTCTGAATTGATGATTAGAAGACCTTTGGTGTTATTTGTGATTGTTATTTTGCCATGTTCTTTAACATAGGGTTTTTAATATTGATAAGTTTTGAAATGAGGCTATGATATGTGATAATGGTGTTTAATATAAATGATGGTGTCATGATTTCCAATTTATGTTGTATAAGATATTGTTATGATGTTATAATGGTGTATATGATGATGTGGTCACTCGTTAAGGGCAGCCGAGTACCACACACTTAATATTTATAATATGTGCTGATATAACCCTATAAGTTTTAAGAATGTGCTGATATAGCCCTACAAACATTAGAAATGTGTTGATATAACCCTACAAACATTAGAAATGTGCTGATATAACCCAATAAGATTTCATAATGTGCTGATATAACCCTACCTGTTCCGGTAGCGGTCCGACAAACTATGAGGGTAAAATTGTCCACCTAATTTCAGAGTTAGCCCAAAGGGTATTTTGGTCAATTTACATAGAGTCAACGCCAGAAAATTGAGGTCAATTCCGGAAATGGGGTCTGAGGGTTATATTGGCACTTTCATTAACTAGTTAGGGTTATATTTTCACTAAAAATTATCATAGGGTTATATTGGCACTTACTCAAGTAGATAGGGTTATATTGACACTAATCATCTCTCATTCAACCTTTTTGGTTTGTTTGACTTCTAACGTCTTCGCTTGGGTTAGCTACTTAACAACCCCGAGTGGAGGTGGGTCATTGTTTCTCACTGCTACCTCCTGATAGTGCGCTATTACTAATAGGCTAAGATGGGCATTGCCTAATGAGTAATGAGCTGGACCAATATATATTACCCTTTAGATAATACATATTGGTCCAACCCATCATAATGGAAATCCTCGTACTTGCTCCATAAGAAAACAAAACTTTAGCCCTACCTAACTCTACCTAGAGAGAGTCATCATATATAAACAAAGATATAGGCAAACTATTTGTCCATGATTCATTCACTATTCACTATACTCAGAGAAATGTCATAACTTTTTTTAATCAGAGAGTCTACCCCCTTCGGACCACTCCGTGGGCACTTTCCTGCAGGACTTAGCCAGAGAACTCACGGCGTATCCAGAGGTGAGTCCAAGACACATCAATTGGCATGCCCAGTGGGACACGTCAAGTCACATCATAAGTTTCTCAGTTCATGTTTGTTTTCACGACAAGCACATTATTTAGAAGTGAATGGTTGAAAATCATAAACGTAGGCATCGGTGAAGACGTACGATCCCCGTACAGGGGAAGAAAAATAAGAAAAATGGTTAATCCCTCTCAATCAAAAGGTGCTGGTAGCTGGAGGCCAGGGTTGAACCTTAGGTAGGAGGCGTCGTCACAACCGCCTCTCAGAGCTAGTCGCTGGAATTGCAAGGGAGTACAAACCGCAGTTCATGGAGGCTTTGGCTGACTCTCAAGTTGAAGCATTCGGTAGAGTTATCGAAGAAAAATGTGGTGCAGGAAATGCACCATTCCTATCCCAGCTGGATATGGCACAGACGACATAGACCCCCAGGTCTGTGGGATTCTAGACCGATCCCCTGATGCTCTATCAAAGGATGAGATAACCACAACCACCGATGAAGGATCCAATATAGATCCCAATCCCAGGTAGTCCCAAGGGTATCTTATCTTGCGTATATGGGAACAGTTGCTTAAACTCAACCACAACCTGCTTTCTCGGATTTGGGGAGTGGGATGATCTATCTGATGCCTACATCGAACCTGGTGTTTCCAAACCTCAAGATTCCTTGTTTGATGGCACAGTCTGTAGGGAAAACCTAAGGGTATGAGTTCCAAGGGCACCTCCGGCCTCTAGGAGAGAACTACATTCCCAATCCTTATTACCAGAGGCAGCAACTGTATTATAACCCCACGATAGGAGGATCTTGGTCTCATCCTGGCTATATGACCCCTTAATAGATTTACTAGATCCCATTGATGGGTGCTTCCCAGATATCGAACCCATACGCGGATCCACGCATGGGCTGGAAGGGAAATAAAATAGGGGATGCCTTCACGAAGGAGTTGGATAGGCTGATTGGCCCTTCGAGCTAGGTAGCTACTTCCCTATTTAGTCCTCTGGATTATGGCTACTCGATGGCCCGTGGAGATGAAGCCACTTGAAGGACCCCCCACCTACAATGGGGATACAGATCGTCGATAATTCAAAGAGACCTTCCTCGATCTCATGAATTCACGTGATTTTAATAAGCAATTGACTTGCAAGATGATAGGGAGTAACCTTTGGGGGAAGGATCAAATGTGGTTTAACAAAATGAGATAAGGGTCGTTTCATTCTTACAAGGATTTTTCTAGAGCATATAAGCCATATATTTCAGAAAAAATGATTCAACAAGTCTCTAGCCGAGCTATACTAGAGTAAACAAAGGGAAGAGGAATCCACCGAGAAGTTCTACCATCGGTGTGTGGATGAAAGCCTTGGTGTGATCGACTGTGCTAAGGATGGTGGTATCTTGGGATACATGAATGGGATGAGCAATGTAGAATTGTACAAAAATTTAGTCTCAAAGATCCTTGCCACCATACAGTAGCTACAAGAGGTTGTCGAAAAGTATTCGAAGATCGAGGAGTCAACCAAGAGAAAAAGAGATAGAGACAGGACACCAGAAAGGCATGTGAGATCCTTGGAGAAAAGGTAAAAAAGTCTGAAGCCTCGAGATCCAACTTCGAAGGGTACACCCCCTTGATAAAGTTTCAAATAGAAATCCACTCTATCAATCACAAAATGTTTAGGACCCCACCACCGATAAAGAGGACTTCGAGCAAGTTTTGTGATCACCACAAGAACTACGGTCATTACACAGAAGAATGTCACAATCTTAATACTGAAATTGAAAGATGTGCAAGGGAAGGTCGCCTTCGAGACTACATGGCAAAGCCACGAGCACGAGATGATTCCTTGGAGGGAAAAGGAGAATGACTACCCTGGAATCCATACAAACAAATCTCTAACTAGGGTTGAAGAGTGGAAAGAGATCGACAGGGAGCTGGTAGAGACCGGAAAGAAGCCTTTCCTAGAGAAAAAGCCATGGGTAACCAGGATAACAAAGAGGAAGGAAATCAAGGTGGCAATTAACGAGTAATCAACTTCATCAATAGTATTGTGAGTGACAAGTCTTCAAACACTGTCATCAAGGCCAACTTTCAATACGTCCCTTTGGGTGAACCCTATCAGAAGAGGTTTCGACTCGATGAAACCATAACTTTCTCAGAAGTAATCCAATGCCTAATCAGACTCCACATGTAGATCCCATTGTACTCCATGAAATCATTGGAGAATCTTATGTAAAAAGGGTATTTGTTGATGATGGTAGTAGAGTGAGGGTGATGTTCGCCAGCAGTTTCGACCAGTTAGGCATGCGGCGTCATAATTTGAAAAGAACTACCTTCCCACAATTGAGATTCACTGGGAAGATGGTGCCCCCCTAGGAATAATCAATGTGCCCACTTAGGTCACAGATGGTTATTCAGAGGTAGTTGTCGAATGTAGCTTCGCAGTGATTAGTGCCATTTACCCCCACAATGTGATTTTTGGGAGACCATGGATGTGCCAAGCTCGAGCCACGTGGCCCTCTTACCATCTGATGATGAAGTTCCCTATCAGTAAAGGGATATCGATTATTAGAGGTAACTAGGCAGTAACTTGAAGCTGCATAACGATAACTTTGAAAAAAAGATAGGAAAGAGAAAAATGTGGCCTCGGTCCATGGGGAAGTTAGTCCGGCAGACACCAAGCCACTCCTCATCTGATCCTTGGAGAAGGTTTCCGTGGGAAAGTTAATGCCAGACACTATAGAAGAAAAGTTGAAAACCTTGCTCCATGGCTATGTAGATGTCTTCTCTTGGAACACCTCCAACCTAACAGGGATGCCACGGGAGCTAATGATCCACAAAATGAACATCAATCTATCTCAGAAACCAATAAAGCAGAAAAGGAGGATATTTTCTCCTGATAGGGTAGAAGCCTGAAAGGAGGAAGTCAAAAAGCTCATTCGAGCGGAAGTCATAGAAGAGGTATTCTACCCAGATTGGTTAGCCAACCTCGTGACTAAGCATGATGTTTCTTGGCGCATGTGCATCAACTCTATGGACCTTAACAAATGTTTCCCTAAAGATAGCTACTATTTACCATCTATTGATGATGTGTTTCATTATGCGTGCATTAACCATTGTGTTTGACGTAATAATTGGCTCGTTTTATATGTTGAGTTTACATGACAAGGGGTTTAGATGGCCATGTTTGGTTTTCTTATCTAAATCCCATGCTTTGTAGACTTAATTAATACTAATGGACACCTTGTAACCACGAGCACCTAGATCTTCCTTTGTGATAATCCTTAGTAGGTCGCTCGTGGGTACTTTTCATTACATTCTATGTGAAGGCAGCTCGCAAGGGTGGTAGAAGATGTTGAAGGCCGTTTACAAGGACGGTAGAGGAGGTCAAATTCCATTGACATTAGAATGGTAGTATATGAAAGCCATGGATATTACATCATGGTAGTAAAAGGATGAAGCCAAAGATAGGCGGCATTGAAGTTCAAAATGGCCAAGGAAGAAATGGAGAATCATTATTCGAGAGTTGCGCCAAATTCTAAGAACTATCTAATAAGCATCAACCTTTGAGTTTGGTTCCATTGGATTTGTCTCCTCAAAACCATAAAATCTACTACAAGAACTCTCAAAACGGACTAACGGTTCATCCGTAGTGAGGAAAGAAGTTCACCCAGCCGGAGCATCAACGGGTCAGTGCAGACTGCTCATAGTTGGCACCAAGCAAAGCACCAATAGACCGTGCCACATCAAACTATAAGGCCCGTGTGCTTAACTGCCCTTTTCATTCCAAAATAGCTAAGTATGAGCGCGGACCATCCCGTTTTAGATGACATGCACCGTTTCAAGTGCAAAATTTCAAGATCAGCAAGCGGGATGAGAAGAATTGAGCGGCATGCACCAAAAGTATGAACAAAATGAGGTTTCTGATGATGGCTCGTGCCAAACGACATGGACCACGGATCAGAAGTGAAAAATGACTCCTGAAGATGGGCTGCGCCAGATAACGCGGACCGTGCCCCACATGACCCACACTAGAAGCCACGCCCCGCACCAGGGATGCAGCAAGACCCATGCCAGATCCTGTGGCCCGCACTAGCACAAAGCAAATAGGTTGCGCCAGATCTGGCACCTCGCATCTACAAGAGCCACATCCGTGGCAGAGGCGGCTGACTAGGGTTTTACACATTTTTGGCCTATTTTTAGGCCCAATCCCCTACTACTATAAATAAAGGCTTAGTCTACTAGGGTTTCATAATTTTCAATACTTTTCATACCTTAGATCATATTTTGTAGTTGGGAGAGCAACTTAGAGAGAGAAACACTCTCTCTTGTCTCTAGGATCTTTCTATTTCTCTTTTTATTTTGCTTTAGCCGTAAGATGTGAAATCCAATGAAATACTTAAATTCCATGTCTAAGGAGTAGTTTCTGTAGCTTGGGGAAAATTGTATTCATGTGTTGATTTATGCTTTTGTGAGATTCTTAGTCCATCCTAATTTATGTGCTTGTGGTATTATTATGGATTGTCATTGGATGTTATAATTGCATGAATGGTACACTCTATTTTCAACACACTTTAGTGTACATTCATGTTAGTGCAAATATTGATACCCCCCGGGGAAGAGAAACCTAGGATGTGATATGGGTAGCAGGGTCATGGTCCACGTGAGTGTGTGTACGTAGGTCTTTTTAGAGTTTTACAGTTACGATGACAGCACATAAGTCTTAGCCGACTATTTAGTCTAAAGGATTACAGGTAGAGATAGGAAAAAGTAGCAAGCTAGGGTTGTAAGAGGTCTCAGTGTCATAGATAAGGTGCCTACCTCCCCTTGCCTCGTTTATAGGCCTATGGAATAGAGCATCCATGGTGAAGTGCCCGAGATGTAATCGTAAGGGGGAGAAATAGATCTACAACAACGGTCAGACCTTGTTGTACTCCCCTAATTACGGAGGCAGTGCCGATGGAAGATTGCAAGAGACAGATACGGGGAAATGCTGACCATCGACCACACCACGTGTTATGAGCACTAGATTAGGTTATCGATGTCTTGCTTGTGAATGAATCAAGGATCAAAGAATTTAATCAACCATGTTACGCAAATATTCTGCAAGTGTCTAGCTAATATAGTTTACTTGCATTTTTTTAATCTTTCATGCTTATAGTTGTTAGTTGAAAAACCAACCCCCCTATTTACCATACTTTCTACTCCTGATCTGCTTCATTTTGGGTGTGTTAACCATTGCATTTGGCATACATATTTAATTAGTTTTAGTTGGTGAATTTCTAGTATTAGTTGAGTTTACGTGACAAGGGGTTTAGATGGCCATGTTTGGTTTTCTTGTCAAAATCCTGGATTTTGTAGACTTAATTGGTACTAAAGGATATCTTGTATCCACGGGCTCCTTGATCTTCCTTGTGATCATCTTTAGTAGGTCGCTTGTGGGTACTTTTTGGTTACATTCTATGGAAAGGCTATCCGCAAGGGCGGTAGAAGATTGAAGACTGTTCGCAAGGAAGGTAGAAGTGGAAAATGCCATTCACATTAGAATGGTAGAAGATCAAGTTCATAAACATCAATGTGTGGTAGAAGGAGATTGAAGTCAAATATAGATAACTTTGAAGTTTGAGATGGCTAAAGGAGAAAATGGTGAATCATGGTTCGAGAAGTGTTGCCTTAGTCCGAGAATGATCCAGAAAGAACTATCCTTCAAGATTGGTTTCATTGGATTCTTCTTCTCGAGTACTACCAAATTGACTACTAGAACTCCCAATTCAGACTAACGGCCCGTAGCAAGCAAACGAAGTTCAACTGACGAAGCACCGACGACACTTGAAGGACCGCACATGGTAAAGCACTAGTGGCCCGTGACAAAGCACACGACCTGCACTACACGAGGGACACAAGAGGATCCGTGAAGACCTTCATGAGACCTTCACAAGGAAATGGCGCCTGGCCATGACAAATACCCAAGACCCCGGACCGTGGTGCTTGGAGTTGAAGAATTGAAGATTTGGCTAACTATGGATCCAGTCCGTGAAAAAATTCATGTACCATGAAAAACGTTTTGAGCAAAGACCACAGGCTGCTCGCAGTCTGTGAAAACCTTCACGGGCCATCAGAACTTCTGAGCAAAAATTGTGAAGTGTTAGTGGTCTGTGACAATCTTCACAGAGCATGTGTCACGGGTCTCCCCTTCTGGGTCAGGAGAACCATGATAAACTCAATGCTAGAACGCAAAGAGTCCACCATGATTCCATGGACATTGCACTCAATGGGTGGCTAGATAGCACACCAGGCCTTTAGAGGGACGTGGAAGTCTAGATTCACCAAGAAAGGAGCAGCAAACACAAACACTTGAGTAGAGTGTCCGCATTGTCGTACTTAGGATGCAGTACAAGTAGAAACCAACAACTTGGTGGAGCAAAAGCTCAATCTAGCTTATATTGCAAAAATGAGGTAACCGGGTGTGAAGTTCATTACTCCACATATATGCGGTATAAACGTTATTACAAGTGCCAGGTACATAGGCAAAATAAGGTCAAAGGCTAAAACGACACGTAAACCTGGACCTTGGGAGAAATAGCTTCGCTACACTAATAACTAAGCTATTACAAGTATTTACAAGCAAAAATAGAAGACTTCTGAGACCAGGAGCTTGGGAACAGTTAGTCCTCTCAACAGCACGTTGAGCGGGTTGGCCCGCAGTGTGGATGAGGGAGCTTGGACCAAGGCCACCCCATAATATCCTCCCCCACATATTTTGACATCATCCTTGGCACCGTATAATCTTCAAAAGCATCTAGAAGTGGCTGAAATGCCTAAAGGTTCCTCGCCAACTCCCATGTGTTTTCTTCATCATTACATCCCTGCCACTTAACCAAGTATTATTTTTGGTTCTTATGTGCTCGATACACATCTCAAACTTGGAGAATGCTTTCTTCCACTCTTTTCCCTCGAGCTGGGATGTTGAACTCCACCCTCTACGGTTCACCCTTTCCAGGATCGTGCACGTCCTCATGATATGGCTTTAAGAGACTTAAGTGAAGTACTGGATGGGTCTTCCACCAGTCGGGGGCATCCACCTTATAAGCTACCTTGCCAACTCTCTGGATGATCATCACAGGGCCGATATACTTCCTCATAAGTCAAGGATCCCTCTTACGAAAGGCTTTGCTCTGGTGCTGGTTAGGCACTTTCACCAACACTCGATCCCCAACTTGGAACTCCACAGAACGATAATTTCTGTCTGCATGTTTCTTCATATGTGCAACCGCCTTCTCAAGGACGCTCTTGGCAATGTCTACATTTTGTTTTCCCTCTAGTGAAAAACTCTTGGCTCTAGGAACTTTGGATCGCACAACAAGATCCACCGTGTGGGGTAGTAAGGGTTGCTGCCTAGTGACAATTTTAAAAGGACTCTTGTTGGTTGAAGAGATTTTTTGGGAATTGAATCACAAATGGGATACATCCAGCAGTTTCACCCATTCCTTCTGCTTGACGGTCACAAAGTGTCGAAGATACTCCTCCAACATCCCGTTGAACCGCTCAGTTTGCCCATCTGATTCCGAGTGTGCTGTGCTGCTCATGTTCAGTTTTGACCCAAGAATCTTGAAGAGCTCTATCCAAAAGTGACCAGTGAAGCGAGAGTCGTGGTCACTGACAATATCCCAAGGTAGTCCCCAATATTTGACAATATGGTTGAAGAAGAGCTGAGTCGTCTCTTCTGCAGAGATGTATTGGGGTGAAGGGATAAATGTGGCATATTTCGAGAACCGATCCACTATCACTAGGATTGTAGCAAGATCCCCAACTTTTGGCAACCCAGTGATGTAGTCCATAGAGACACTCTTCCATGGACGTGTAGGAACTGGTAGGGGCTCCAGTAATCCTCCTTTCTACTGGTGGTCCGCCTTATCTTGCTGGCAGATCAGGCAAGTCTGAACAAACCGGTCCACATCCTCCTCTATAGATGGCCAGTAGTATCCACGCCCACACCAAGTCTAAGGTCCACTCCATCCCTAGATGTCCCGCCCACACCGTGTCGTGGCACTCCTTAAAAATGGTCTTCTTTAGCCCTCCACCATTTGGAACATATACTCGGTTCTTCCTGGTGTGCAAGAGCCCGTCTTCAAACCAGAACTGCTTGGTTTTGCCTTCCTTCGCCAAGTCAATCTACTGAGCGGCAGCTCCATCAGATCCCAGATTTTCCCGTATCCAATTCTTGATCCTCGTTGAAACTTCACTTCCCTGCCTCGCAGCCAAACGATGGACTGACGATAACTGGCCTTGCCGACTCAGGGTATCAGCGACATGGTTTGTCCTTCCTATTCGATACTCTAAGGTGAAATTGAATTCAGCTAGTAGTTCCTGCTACCTGGCCTACCGACTATTTAGCTTGGGCTGTGTCAAGAAGTGACTCACCGCCATGTTGTCCGTCTTAACAACGAATGATGCACCCAACAAATAGTGTCTCCAAAGGAATAAGCAATGAACAACCGCCAGTAACTCTTTTTCGTGGCCGAGTACCGTGTCTCAGCGCCACTTAGCTTCCTGCTCTCATAGGCCACCGGGTGACCACCTTGCATCAACACCCCTCCAAGCGCAAAGTCTGAGGCATCCGTATGTACTTCAAATGGCTTAGACATGTCGGGCAACACCAACACTGAATCTGTTGAAAGGGCTTCCATCAACTTTTCAAATGCCTGCTGGCACGGATCATCCCACTTCCATGCCTTGTCCTTCTTGAGCAGCTCCGTTAGTGGCACCGCTATCTTGGAATAATCTTTCACGAAGCAACGATAGTAATTGGCCAACCCAAGGAACGACCAAAGCTCTAGAACACAGCTCGGAGGCTTCCACCGCTTGATTGCCTCTGTCTTCTTGGGGTTTATCCTTATCTTGCCTGGCTCGATAATATGTCCCAAGAAGTTTATCCTTTTCTGTGCAAACAAGAATTTCAAGGGCTTGGCATACAACTGGTTCTCTCGCAACCTGACAAGTACCCATCGCAAGTGCCCAAGGTGTTCCTCAAATATGTTGTTGTAGACCACTATATCATCCAGGTAAACCACCACAAATTGGTCTAAGAAATCCCAGCACCTGGTTCATGAGAGTACAAAACGTAGCTGGAGCTTTTGTTAGGCCGAACGGCATCACCTTGAACTCGAAGGCCCCATAAAACATCACACAGGTGGTTTTGTGTTTGTCTCCCTCCTTAACTCAAACCTGCTAGTACCCCGACTGCAAGTCGATCTTGGTGTAGAAGTTTGTGTGGCATAATTGATCAAAACAATCAGCGATCAAGGGTATTGGGTAACGATTCTTGACCGTGATTTTGTTGAGCGCCCTGTAGTCTACGCAGAACCGTAACGACCCATCATGTTTCTTCTGGAACAAAACCGATGCTCCAAAAGGGGACTTGGCTGGCACAACAATCCCACCTTCCAACATCTCCGTCAGCTGTTTCCTCAGCTCCGTAAGTTCTGGCTGAATCATCTTATACGGTGCATGAGCTGGGGGCCTCGCCCCTGGGATCAACTCAATCTCATGGTCCACTTCCCATTTGGGCGGTAGTTTCTTAGGCAATTGATCTGGCATCACATCCTGAAACTCTCTCAGCAGCCGTTTCATTGAGGGATCTATCGATCTTGACTGTACCTTAAGCTCTTCCCAACACAGGTGTGCTACAAAGCTCTCTTCATTCCATCCTAGTCCCCTTTTGAACTGCATGGCTAAAATCCATTTTTCCTCAGACCTTCCAGGTAGCGCATGTATCATACATGGGTTATTGTCCATTACAATCAGCGTGTTCCCTAAGGGTAAATTGCAATCCGCGCATCCCGTAAGAAGTCCAAGCCCAAGATGAGCTTGAAGTCGTCTATCTTCATGGCATGGAAACTTGTTTGCCCCACGAACTTGTCAGCCTTGACATTGCACGTTTGCACCACCCCCACAATGGGCTGTGCCGGAGAATTGACCGGTTTCACTCTACCGATTGATTTCTACAACATGAGTCCTATCCATCCCACCTCAGACTTAGCTAAATAGTTGTGCGAAGCTCCTGTATCAATCATGGCCCTTATGGGTTTCCCATTCACCGCGAGATCCACATACATCAAGCCCCGATTCTTGTTCTTCATTGACTGAACCATTTCTATCTCATCTTCGGTCAAGGCAATTGTCGGTTTGTCCACCGTCTCAGTAACCCATTGTTTCACCTCCCACTTGGCGAAAGCCCGATCCAAACTTTCTTCGAATGACATGGGAGCTGTCATTTGCACGCCCACCAAGGAATTGGAATAATAGCTCATGGCTCCCACTGGTTCAAACTCTTCCCCTTCTTGGTCTCCCTGGTTATGCCCACCTGACAATCCGGCCTCTTAGGTAGAGTCTGATCCCTCTGTCTGCAAGGCATTAACAAATTCAAGTTTGTCTGGGCAGTCCCTCACCATCTGCGGTCCCTTGCACAAGTAGCATCCCGTGAACTTTGATTGTCCACCTGAGTTGTTGCTCGAGTTCGAGCTCTGTCCTACGGCTTTCCAACCCACCGTATTATTCTTCATCATGTTGCCCCCTGCTCCAGGGTTGCTCGTGCTTCCTGAACTCCTTGTGACAACCGGCGCGACCTTGCCAACCTTACCACCTACCTTTGGGGCAACAGTACTCGCAGACCTTGATTCCTTTTGAGGGTCCTCATGAAAATCCGCCAGGCCTTCTGCAAAGACCACAGATTCATCATAACTCTTCACCCCTGCTCGTTGGAGTTCCAGTCTCACCCATGCTTTGAGCCCGTGCTTAAAGTCATGCAGTTTATAATCTTCCGCATTATCAGGGAGGTGCAGCATGAGGGCTCGGAAGTGTTGCACATACTTCCCAAACGATGCTCGTGTGCTGCAGAGCTTTGAGTTTCAAAAGGGCCCGTTCCTTCACATTGTGTGGGTAGAAGTGGTGTTTCACTATCTCCTTCATTTGCTCCCACGACTCCAGAAGGACGATTCCCTCCGTCATACTTGCCTTCACCGAGCACCACCACAACTTTGCATTCCCATCTATATACGCTGCCACAGTAAACACCCGAATGACATCTTCTTCAATGTTTGCCACATCAAAGTATGCCTCCATGTCAAAGATGTAGTTGTCCAACAACTTAGCATCTCATTCCCCCTCGTATACCTTCGGCTCCCGCACCTTGTGTTTCGCATGCAGCCTTCCTACCTGGGAAGCACCTCTCCCATCTGGTAAGTTAGCCAAGGCCCTTAAAAGTACCATCACCTGGGTCTTCAAGTCCTCAACGGAGGCTCTCAGCACCATCCGTTCTTCCCAAGCTAAGGTCTGTGTTACCTTCAACTCGTCATTTCCCCCCCCCATGGTATTCGTCGCGGCTTCCTTTAGCAGTCGGACCTCCCGTTGAGCAATTTCCAGCTCCCTGCTAATGTTTGCAACATCCTGCTCCAACAGATCAGCCCTTGCCTCCAAGGCCTCAAGCCGTTCTCTGTTTGTTCTCATGTTATTACTCGTGTCTCCCACATGTTCCATCATCTTAGTCTTTCTTTAACCATTCTTAAGAATCCTTCTTCGCCTCAAAGATCTTAAAGCTGTGATATCAACTGTCACGGGTCTCCCCTTCTGGGTCAGGAGAACCATGAGAAACTCAATGCTACAATGCAAAGAGTCCACCTAGATTCCATGGACGTTGCACTCAGTAGGTGGCTAGTTATCACACCAAGCCTTTAGAGGGACGTGGAAGTCTAGATTCACCGAGAAAGGAGCAGCAAACACAAACACTCGAGTAGAGTGTCTGTACCATCGTACTTAGGACGCAATACAAGTAGAAACCAACAACTTGGTGAAGCGAAAGCTCAATCTAGCTTATATTGCAAAATGAGGTAACCGAGTGTGAAGTTCATTACTCTACATATATGCGGTATAAACGTTATCACAAGTGCCAGGTACATTGGCAAATAAGGTCAAAGGCTAAAACGACACGTAAGCCTGGACCTTGGGCAAAATAGCTTCGCTACACTAATAACTAAGCTATTAAAAGTATTTTCAAGAAAAAAGAGAAGACTTCTGAGACCAAGAGCTTGGGAACGGTTAGTCTTCTCAGCAGTATGTTGAGCGGGTCGGCTCCCAGTGTAGAGGAGGGAGCTTGGACCAAGGCCACCCCGTAACACTGTGGCACAAGCCCAGCTTCATGGAACATAGCATGCCAAAGCTATGAATGTTCATGGACCATGCCAGATCCGGTGGTCCGTGCTTGAATGTTCACGTACCATGACATCCGTGCCTGCCGTGACACCTTGGCGGCTGACCGTTTTGGCCATAACTCTCTCAATTTTCATCCGACTTCCCTCTACCATATATAAAAATCTTCGTCTTTCCAAGCTCTATCCAATGAACTATTATTAGGCTCCATAAGGTTCACGGATTTTATCATTTTATTCGAGAAAGGTTCAACGGCTAGAGGGAAAGGGTGACTCGGCTAGAGGGAAAAGGTGACCAGGGTTTTGCTATGTTTGGTCCTACTAATATATATATGAGCTTTAATATTATACTAAACCCTAAGTAGAATATATCTAGTCATAATGTAGATTAGTTTCTCTTTCTAGTTTAGAGAAAAGGAAGAGGATAGTTCTTCTTCTCCTTCCTTCTTCTTCTCTTGCTCTTATCTTTTTCTTTTCTTCTTATTTTCTTAGATCCATTGAATTTAGTTCCATATTTTCAAAGGATATATACTTTTTAGAGTAGTTAGCTACGCTTGGGACATATTTGGTGCTTGTGTAGCTTTTGATGCTTTATAAGATTCCTTAAATTCCACCTATCTTTGTGTTTATAATATTATTGTGATTGTTCTTGAATATGAAAAAAGCATGAATACTACACCACATATGAGCAAAAACTCTGGGCTATGTTCATGTATGGTGCACTTATTGATGCCCCTTCTGGAAGAGAAACCCAGATGTTTAAATGGGTGGAGGGGAACGAGTCTGTGTGAGTGTGTGCATGAGAGATTCGAGGTAACCCTAATCTGTATACCATCGCACCAGTCTTAGCTAATTACTTAACCATTTTATGATACGTTACATGTAGAGATAGTTTATAGTAGCAAGCCAGGTGTTGTGTTGAAACCCTAATATCATAGATAAGGTTCCTATGAACCTAAGGCCTCGCGTATAGATGACCACTGGGAATTATTGCATTCGTGGTGGAAGCCAGGGACATAATAGAACAGGGAAGAAACAGAAGCAAAACAATGGTTAGACCTTGTTATGCTCCCCTAATTACGATGGTGGTATCGGTGGAGGGTTGTTAGCGCACCCACCATGACATGGTGGGGAAGTGTATGCCATCGGCCACACCATGCGTTGTGAACACACTGATAGTTCTTTTATATGTCTATATGTGAATGAATCAGGATTGAAGCATTAGAACTACCATTTTGCTAAATCAGTCCCAAGTGTCTAGTATTAATAGTTTACTTGTCTGTTTAATCATGCTTGTAGTTGTTAGTTGAAAATACCAACCCCCCCTAAGTTTTCATGTTTACATTAGAATCTATTCCTTTCACTCGTTCGGATTGACGACCCACACGAGGCTGTGTTTTGACTTTTACTTAAACCCTAGCATCTCTGTGGATAAACCCAGAGCTTGCCGCTTACTACCCTTTGGTAGCATTAGCAGCGAGAACGGGTGCAGACTATAAATATTTTCTTTGACCATTCTTCAGGACTAGTGCGTTGGCCTGGGTTAATTAAATTGCGCTTGTTGTGACTGTATTAACGACTCCGGGTCGGGGCGGATCAACTCCTAGTAACACTGACAGATTGACAACCCGGATGTGGTTGTGTTTAATTGTCTATTAGGCCCTAGCATCTCTCTGGACATACCCAAGGCTTGCCAGTAAGTACCCCATCTATAGTATAGTAGTGAGTTGGGTGCAGACTATAAATTTAAATTTTATACCCTTTGATCCAAAGCCTTCGCTCGGGCTAATTAACTAAAATTAATAACCCTCGAGTGGAGGTGGGACAATCGACATGTTGGTCGAAGCGATATTGGGATACTAAGTGCTCACATTCTTCGATGATTATGGTTATCACCAGATCCTCAAAGCGGAAGAAGATAAGTAGAAAACATCGTTTATCATGGATGTTGGAATATTCTGCCTCAAAAAGAGGTCGTTAGCTTGAAAAACACTGGGGCAACCTACCCGAGATTCAAGGATAAGCGTTTCAAAGAACATGCTGAAATAAACATGGAAATATATGTAAATAACATGGTGGTATAAAGCCGATACTACAATCAGTTCCTGTTTGGAAGAAACTTTCAAAATGATGCGAGGTCAAACATGAAGTTGAGCCCAGCCAATTGTGTAATTGGGGCCGGGGCTGGCAAGTTCCAGGGTTTCATGTCTCCGAAAGGGGGATAGGTGTTAATCTAGAGAAGGTTGAAGCTTTGATAAATATGAAGCTGCCTCGAATGCTAAAAGACTTCCAGCAACTTATCGGCTCACTAGCCACGTCAAGCCATTTCCTCTCGAAGGGTGCTGAAAAGCACATGCCTTTTTTCAATGTGCTGAGAAAGGCAAAGAATTTTGGGTGGAATGAGAAATGCAAAGAATCCTTTTGAGACTTGAAAGAACACCTTCGAAGCCTGCCTACATTGATGAAATCTGAGAAAGGAGAAACCTTGTATCTCTACATCTCAGGGTCTTCCTTAGCCATTAGCGTTGTACTGGTAAAGGAAAAAGAGCGAAAGTACCACCCTATCTATTTCATTAGATGGGCTTTGCAGGGATTAAAAACTTGGTATATTTCCCTTAAAAGGTTTATCTAGCCCTTGTTCACGTGGCAAGAAGGCTTTGACCTTAATTCTAAGTCCATACCATCGTCTTGCTCAACAATCACCCAATCAGACAATTACTCCTCAAACTCAAGACGCCAGGTCAAATGATGAAATAAGCAGTCGAATTAGGAGAGGATGACATCCAATTCCACCCAAGGAAGGAAATCAAGGGCCAAGCATTGGTATATTTCATTTTGGAAACCACAGAGGTCATCAAAGTCAAAGGAGAGCCCAAAAATGAAGAGACATGGAAGCTTTATGTGGACATATCCTCACACTCGGGAGGAAGTGGAGCAAGCATATTGTTCACTAGCCCTAAGGGGATGGATTACCTATACGCACTGCATTTTGACTTCAAGGCCAAAAATAATGAGGCTGAGTACGAAAGGCTGTTAACCAGCCTTTGACTAGCCAAGGAACTTAACGTTTGAGGCCTGAAAATAACCAGTGACTCCTAAAATGTGGTCCAACAAGTCAATGGGGGAGTACAAAGCCAAAGAGCAAAGTTTACAGCACTACTTAGACATGGTAAAGCCTCTTTTGGAACATTTTTGTCAGTACACCCTAATGCAGGTCCCTCGAGAAATGAACCATAAGGCTGATGCCTTAAGAAAACTGGCCTCTTCCAACCTCAACCTGCAATCTCAAAAGCAGTTATTGATGGAAAAGTTTGAGTAATCATAGTTTCAAAGAACAAGCAGCAGTGCTGGTGGAGGAGGAGAACTCCTGGATCATGCCAATCATGAACTACCTTCGAGATGGTACCCTTCTCGAAGGGGCCATCGAGGCAAGAAAGATAAGACTAAAAGCTCTGAAGTATGTGATCCACGAGGACGTGCTTTATCGACAAGCTCACCTGCAGCCCCTCCTCCAATGCATAGCCCCTTATGAAGCCGACAATCTAATATGTGAAACCCATGAAGGAGTATACAGTAGTGACCAGAGGGACTCGAACGGTTGCAAAAAAAATCCTTCTAGATGGGTATTATTGGCCCAAGATGTTTGACGATGTTAACAAGCACATTCAAGCATGCCACTAGTGTCAAAGGCTTGCACCTATCTCACATGCCCCTCAGGAAGAAATGATGAAACATACACAGCTCATGACCATTTGACAAATGGGAGATGGATCTGGTGGGTCTTTTCCTTGAGGTTGCCAGACACTTTCGATACCTCATCGTCGCGGTGGACTACTTCACAAAGTGGGTCGAGGTAAAAGATTTTCCAAATGTGAAAGGAAATGCGGTGATTGCCTTCTGGTGAAAGAACATAATCTGTTGATTCGGCATCTGTCGAACCATCATTACCGACAATGGTGCCTAGTTCGTTAACGTCGACTCCTTTAAGAGCTGGTGTAGGGATTATATGATCGGCTTAAAGGTAAGTATAGCACCCCTAAGCCAACGATCAAGTAGAAGTCACAAAAAGAACCATTATCAATGGAATTAAGACTAGGCTCGAAGGGGAAGAAGGGAAATGGATAAATAAGCTACCCAGTGTCTTATGGTTGTATCAAACCACTGAATCTTCTGCAACGGGGGAAACCCCAAATGGCTTGGTCTACGGTTTGGAGGCCCTGATTCCAGTGGAGATTGGGCTACCTACCCTTATAAGGATAATCATCAGCAATGAGAACGAGGAGGTTAACGATGAAAACCATTGGGTAGACCTCGAGCTTCTTAAAGAAAAAATGGAGAAGACGTTCCTTCATGAGGCTAAGGTGAAAGAAAGAGTTTAGAGGTATCATGACCAAAAGGTTCAGAAGATCCAGTTTATTCTAGGAGACGTCTTTATGAGAAAACAATGAGAAGAGCAAGAGAGAGCCCGATGGCATACTCGATGCAAACTGGGAAGGACCTTACAAAGTAGTCGAAGCGCATCTTGGAGCAAGCTACGTACTACAAAACCCTCCTGGGCAAGTCAATCCCCAAAAGGTGGAATATTTCTAACCTTCGAAAGTATTACTCTATGAAATCTCTTTAGGCTTGGTCTAGCCAGGGAGTAGCTTACCCCAAAAATATCTATAGGCACCAACCTAGGACCTTTGACTGGGGAATAGCACACCCCTATTTCAAATGGTGATGTAAGTCGAAAGGTGTCCCCTCACACTTTTGTAATCCACCTACAGTGGCATATTCCCCTAAGTTATCTTAAGTGATTTTCATCCAACTGTTAGCTTTATCTGAGTTGCGAAAACTATGGTATCGAGAAAAATGATGAACAACAATAAGCTAGCTCCAAAAAGGCAACTTAAGTAAAACGGAATATAGAAGAGACACAAACATTAACAAAATTATTTCATTATCAAAAGGTTTAGTTCACAAATTTTACAAAAGAAAACACAGCTTAAAAATAAAAAAGGCCGACACCCTTCATCTATTTGGGGTTCTATGCCCTCTAAAAACCTGGTATTAATAACACAACTTATGGCCCTAAGGAAATCTTCTTCCTCTTCAGGATATTCCTTGTTGGGATTAATACCCACTGGCTTCGACTAGTGTCCCAGGCACTCCCTTCGCCAGCCCCTCTTCTTGATTCTCAATGCATGGGAAACACGAGAGGATCCCTTTCCTCATTAGGAGGCACACTTCCTTGGCCACGACTAGAGCCGGAGGCACTTCCTTGGCCAGCACCAGGAGCATTCCCTCCACTCGTGCTTGAAGCATCCCCACGGCCAACTCCTGGGGCGTTCCCTCTGCTCGTGCCCAAGGCGTTCCCTTGGCTCGTACTAGGAACCTCCCTCAGCCTGAGCCCTCGTCCCTCAGAGAATCCAACCTTATAAAAATTCCTGGACTACTCGCCAAAGCTACGGCGGGAGTGGCACCTTGCCCCCCTTTTCCACTCTGTCGAGAAGAGCTTCAGTGTAAATTACAAGCCAAGGGATCATGGGAAGTTGAAAGACCAGCGGGATCATTCCTTTGAATGCTCTAAGCCTCGAAATTTCGAGTCCTAGAAGTGGAACCTTCCTGGGAAGAACTTCTACCCCTGACAGACTGTTGGATTTCCTCTATCCACCTCCTAGCCTCAGCATAGTCCGGCCCATACCCGGGTGTTTCATCAAATCCACGATCTTGCATGGACTTTGTAAATTCAAGAGATTTGCAAGTGAATATTTAATTGGAAATTTTGTGTGAACTTATTTTGAACCGAAAATCTTGCCATGTTGGAACATGCTGTGTTCAGAATATTTACGCCAAGGAGATATAGAAATCGAAGTCAGAATATTATAGTATTTTGTGATGCATGGAATTTGTATATTTGACTAAGTATATCAGGCTTGTGAAGCATAGTTGATTTATGGGAAATCCCTACTTATATGGAGATGATATATTCAAATATATGGGATAGATTAATATAAGGTAAATCCCTTTATTTATGGGATTTGGATATGCTTCAATAAGTAGATTTGGAATAGGAATATTGTGGAGATAATCAAGGAGTATTCCAATCTATTCATGGATATAAATTGGGACTAACGTGACTGCATAACTCACGGATTTTATTGAACAAAAATCTGCATACAGATTTTTGGAGATTTTCGAGATTTGCAAAGAGTCAGAATACTGTGTTCCAACATACCTGACATGCTGCACAAAGTTTAGAATCATAAACCTTAATTCCTCGGGAGGAGGAGATCCTGGGTCAACGGAGTTCGAGATCAGAGGGAGTCTGATCAAAGTGGATCGGTAGCTAGGGGAGCTAGCAGAATTCACACATTACAGTTAGTAAAGATAAGTATTTTGTAACCTGTACTCTGTACTGTATCTTTCTAATTAGTGGATTCATTCTGAACTGGGCCAGGCCCCGCAGATGTAGGTGGATTACACCGAACTGCGTAACCAAGTCATGTGTTCTTTACGTTTTACGTTATTATGCACTTGGTTAAATTAGTTATGTTGGAACACACTAGTAGGGACTAGAAAAAGTGGTAAAACTAAATTTCATTTGGTATCAGAGCTTGGTCACTTATTATTCCCTTGGTTGTTTCAAGGAAAGTGAGATCTAGGTTTACCATGACGACAAGAAAAGGAGCTTCAGTCTCTCGACCACCCCTGCTAGAAGGCAACAACTACAACTATTGGAAGGCATGCATGAGGGTCTTCATCAATTCACTGGATGAACTTGCATGGTTCTATGTTGAGAATGAATGGAATCATTCTACAGAAGATGCTGATACAAGTTCTAAGGCGGTAGAAGGAGAGTCAAGTCAAAGGAAGCAGAAACCCAAAGGCAAAGCTAGATGGGCTTCAGATGACCTCAAAGAATCTCTGGCAAATTCGAAGGCACTTAATGCAATCTTTACCGCAGTTGATGAAAATCAGTTCAAGCTTATATCTACATGTTATCAAGCAAAGAAAGCATGGGATATTCTACAGGCTATTCACGAAGGAACCAGTCGAGTTTGTGAATCAAAACTACAGATGTTGGCTACTAAGTTCGAAGAACTCAAAATGGAGGAGGAAGACACTATTGCTACATTCAATGGAAAACTTAGGGACATCTCCAACATGGCTTATCAACTTGGAAAGGTGTACAAAGAAACAAAGCTGGTGAAAAAGACCTTGAGATCTCTTCCCAAAAGATTTGCAATGAAAGTAGCAGCAATAGAGGAAGCAAGAGACGTAGCCACCATGAGCCTAGATGAACTAATGGGTTCGTTACAGACATATGAGATGACATTCCAACAAGCTACAAAAAGTTCCTCTAAGGAATTGGCGTTCAAAGTGTCTCCATCTAAGGACAATCACGAGCCTGACTGCAATGATGAGATTGAAAAACTTGCACTTATCACAAAGAATTTCTCGAGAATGCTAAAGAAGGTGGTCAACAAGAAATCTCAGGAAAGGTTTGGAGGAAATAGAGGAAGACAACAAGACTCGAGTAATAATCATGGAATGAGATTTGAACAAGGGAATCCGCAGTTCGGGAGAAATCAGAACAACGAACCAAAACAGGCTGGACGAATTCAATGCAGATAATGTGAAGGATATGGTCATATTCAGGCTGAATGTGCTAACACTCGCAAGAAACAAGGAAAATCATATGTCACCTCTTGGAGTGAAGATGAAGATGATGAGAAGGACGAAGAGGAAGTTACCAGTAACTACGTAGCTTTTGGAGCAAAAGTTCATGATACATCATAGGATCAATGTTCCAAAACACTGAACAAAGGTAAAGCTGTATGTTCCAACATAGATCAGAATGATGCACACAGCAATAAAGATGATGATTTGTCTGTAAGTGATGAAGAAATCTACAGCACCTATGAAAAAATGTATGCTATGTGGGTTCAAGTAGTCGACATGAACAAAGAGCTGAACGAAGAAAAAAGGAAGTTAATGGAAAGCGAAAGAGAATTACGATTCACAATTGCAGAACTTGAAAAGAGTAATGAAGAACTGAATGGAAAACTGATAGCAGCAGTCAAGAGGGCTGAGATGTCTGAAGCAACTATCTTTAAATTAAATTTCAGAAAGGCAAAGCTTGATGATATTCTGGATATAGGAAGAAACTTTGGTGATCGACACGGGATTGGATGCAGGAAAGAACCCAAGACTAAATTGCATGAAAAATCAGTAACCCTCAAGGCTAAGATCCGAGAATTGAAATGGAAGTATGAGATGCCTCATCAAAGAAAGCCACTTATTTGTAGATACTGTACGTATCAAGGACATGCTGAAAAGCAGTGTAGAAGCTTGATCAGAGATCAAATGACAGGACGACAACCTATGTCATGTTCCAACATAGGCAATATTCATACAGTAAAATCGATCAGAAAGGTATAGATTGTTAAACGATCTAACTCATGTCTGGTTGCACACACTTCTCTCATAGCCTATTCCAGAGATTCGTGGTACTTCGATAGCGGCTGTTCTTGCCACATAACTGGCACTCCAGAATATCTCACGAACATTACTCCATATGATGGCGGATATGTAACCTTTGGTGATGGAAAGAAAAGCAGAGTAATGGGAAAAGGAGAATTGAGAATTGAAGGGTTTCCAGCATTCACAAGTGTATTGTTTGTTGAAAATCTAAAGGCAAACTTGTTAAGTATAAGCCAGCTGTGTGACGATAACATGGTGGTGGAATTTCAGAAGGACAAATGTATAGTAAAGCATGGAGAAAACACGGTTCTTTCAGGAATAAGATCTACAGACAGTTGTTATCCGCTGGAACAAGGAGTACAGTGCATAATTTTGAAGCAAGATGAGGGAGTTCTGTGGCACAGGAAGCTCGGCCATATCAATTACAAAACATTGGTGAAAATCACAAATGTGAAGGCTGTACGAAGAATGCCAACCTTAACCAGCAAGGAAGGAATTGTATGTGGACCATGTCAACAAGGTAAACAAATTCGATCTCCTCACTCTTTAGTTCAGTATATTACTACATCTAGAAATCTGGAATTATTGCATATGGATTTGATGGGTCCAGTCAATACACCTAGTATAGGTGGAAAAAAATATATCTTTGTATGTGTTGATGATTTCTCCAGATTTATATGGGTAGCATTTTTGAAAGAAAAATCTGATACGTTAGAAGTATTTAGAAGCCTTGTAGTGAAGTTACAAACTAAAAAAGGGAGTCCAGTAGGGAAGATAATTCGAATTCGAAGTGATCATGGTAGAGAATTTGAGAATGTACAATTCAATGACTTCTGTGATGAGCTTGGAATCCAGCATGAATATTTGGCTCCCATCAGCCCTCAGCAGAATGGTATTGTAGAACGTAAGAACAGAACCTTGCAGGAGATGGCTCGAGTTATGTTAACAGAAAAAGATATTCACAAGAAATGGTGGGCAGAAGCAGTTAATACAGCATGTTATGCAATCAATCGAGTGTATCTTTGACCATTCACCAGCAAGACATCCTACGATATTTGGAAGGGCAAGGAACCAAATGTTTCATATTTTCTCAGAGATAGAGAACAGTTGGCAAAATTTGATAATCGGAGTGATACGGGAATTTTTCTCGGGTATTCCATCAATAGCCGTGCCTATAGAGTTTTTAATCATCGAACCAACACTCTCATGGAATCCATAAAGTTATTGTGGATGATTCAGAGAAGGAACAACAACCAGAAGGTGTAGAGGAAGAACCTAGCAACACTCATGTTCCAACACAGCCTCGAAACTCTGACAAGGTAGATCTATCAGTCGAATCTGAACTTCACCAGCGTGCTGAAACAGCTGAGCAAAATAATCCTAACTCTGCCGAAGCTGACCATGTTGGAACACTGTCCCCCGCTACTGACCCCCATGTTCCAACACAGGACCAATCGGAATCCACCATGAGGAGTACTCGATCAGTTCCTCGAGTGGATTATCGTAGGCTAGCTGGATTGCACTATTTTGTCTCTCTCATTGAACCCAAGAACTACAAAGAAGCCTTACTTGATGAGTATTGGATTGCTGCAATGCAAGATGAACTTGGTCAGTTTACACAGAATGATGTTTGGTACCTTACTCCTCGCCCTAAAGGCATTAATGTCATTGGTACGAAGTGGATCTTCAAGAATAAATCAGATGCGGATGGATTAATCACTCGAAACAAAGCCAGACTTGTCGCTCAAGGATATACACAAGTGGAAGGTGTCGACTTTGATGAAACATTCGCGCCTGTTGCCAGGTTAAAATCTATCCAAATTTTACTAGCTATTGCCTACTCTATGAACTTTACTTTGTATCAAATGGATGTCAAGAGTGCTTTTCTAAATGGAATTGTGAATGAAGAAGTATATGTGGAACAACCTAAAGGATTTGAAGATCCTCATTATCCACATTATGTATATCGCCTTAAGAAGGCTTTATATGGACTAAAGCAAGCACCCAGGGCATGGTATGAACGACTTACTACCTTTATGCTTCAAAAAGGTTATCGTCGAGGGGGAGTAGATCGAACTTTGTTCGTGCTTGACAAGGCTTCAACGTTTTTAATTGCTCAAATTTATGTAGATGATATAGTATTTGGTTCTACTTCACCATCTATGGTACAGGACTTTGTTACCATTATGCAAGCTGAATTCGAAATGAACATGGTTGGAGAGCTCACTTACTTTCTGGGATTGCAAGTCAAGCAAGGAAGGAATGGTTTATTCATAAATCAAAGTAAGTATGCCGTGAATCTAATTAAGAAGTTCGGTCTGAGTAATGCTCGAGCAGTTCGAACTCCTATGGGTGTTTCTGACAAATTGGTGAAGGATGAAAAAGGAGTTGCAGTCGATCAGAAATTATACCGAGGCATGATTGGAAGCTTATTGTATTTAACCGTAAGCAGACCAGATATATGTTTCAGTGTTGGGATATGTGCAAGGTTTCAAGCAGATCCTAAGGAATCTCATCTCACTGTAGTTAAAAGAGTTATTCGATATGTAAGTGGGACTTCTGAGTATGGTGCTTGGTATTCTAAGAGTCAAGATTCAGAGTTGATTGGGTACAGTGATTCTGATTGGGCTGGTAATGCTGATGATCGAAAAAGTACCACAGGTGGATGTTTCTTTATTGGAACAAATCTGGTGTCTTGGTATCGCAAGAAACAGAACTCGATCTCTCTATCTACTGTAGAAGCAGAGTATCTTGCAGCAGGGAGTTGTTGTGCACAATTATTATGGATGAAACAAATGTTGAAAGATTATGGAATTCATCAAGGATCCTTAAAGATTTTATGTGACAACACAAGTGCCATTGATATTTCGAAGAATCCAGTTCTGCACTTGAGAACCAAACATATTGACATACGACATCATTTTATTAGAAATCTGGTTGTAAGAAAGGAAGTGGAAGTAGTTAATGTTCCAACACACGAGCAATTTGCTGATATATTTACAAAGCCGTTAGATGCCACCTCTTTTGAGAACCTTCGACAACACGTAGGTGCTTGTCAAATCTGAGGTAATTTTTTACCGTAATTACTTTTTCCTTCTGTAAATATTTTGGTTATTTTTTAAAAAAAATCGGAAAAGAACAAAAAAATTAGAAGGTAGCAAAGTTGTACAAAAATAGGAGATGGTGTCTATGGTATGTTGGAAGTTATTTCCGGATTGACAACTTGAGTTGACAAGAGGGGAAAGTATCATCATTACAAGCTTAGGAAATTTAAAAAGGGTTTTACGGGAAAAGAGGTGAAAATATGAAGAGTTAAAGTTGGTTTCAAACTTGCCCAAGATTCTCTCATATTCTTCTACAATCGGCCACTCATTCCTTTGTCAAATCTTTGCCAAAAATTTTTCTCTCTTCACAACTCTTCTCCACTGCAATATTGTGCTAGAGAATGTCAACCCCAAACTCTCCCACGCGTGAAGCAGAGGTGCCAGAAGTTAATCAACCAGTGGAAGTTATGGAGGAAGGCCAATGTTCAACCAATTTTGAATTGGTTTTGCTTGATGGAAATAAAAATTCTGCTGACCAAGCTAGAGGAGAACCAGATAAAGAATCTGATCAAATTGAAGAACAAGGGGAAGAGGAAGAGGCACCTGGAAACGATATAAAGAATGGGGAATCTGCTATTGAACCCAATGCTCAAGAAAATTCCTCTGGTGCCAAGAAGAAGAAACACACGGTAACTGGTTCTGATCCTACTCCGTTAAAATTCATGGGCTTAGAATGTAAGAGTATTGATGAAATCTTTGAATGGCTGGAGGCAAACAGAGTTGCCATAGATTTAACAAAGATTAAGAGCATAACAGGAGAATATCTGAATGTTAAGGTTAAGAAGCTAGTGACGGGTAACATAGGTGAAATAAGGAGGCTTGAGAATTATAATGTGAAATTTTTGTTGGGGAGATATGTTGAATTTAGAGAAAAAGACAAATTCTATGTGTATTGTTGTATTCCCTTGCCGAGTTATGTTTCGTTAAGAGAAATAAATGAAAGTGAAGTGGCTGGAAGGGAAGTTGTTAGGAATGGAGACAAACTGTAGGTTGGATTCTATGACTTGAATTCTGCCAAAAGGATGGAAGAATTAAGAAAGCCTGTAATAATTGATCTGTCAGACAGTGATGAGGATGACATTGTTCCAACACAGGAGGGTGAACATGATAATTATATGGATTTGGATTCGAATGTTGATCTGGGGGGTGCAGATAATAATATGCATGATAATATGAATAATGAGTCACCAGATGAAGATGTTTCTAACCAGAAGGATGTCCCTGAGGGTGGTGAAGAAACTGATGAGGATGTGAATCAAGATAATCAGGCTGAAGGAGAATCTGAGAAGGATAATGGTGCTGAAGGTTCAGGGAGTGTTCCAACACAGGAAATTCTTGATTTAGCATACTCAAGCGATGAGGTGCTTGACGAATTCTATCAGATAGCTAAAGGAAAGAGAAAGGCCGCCAAAGCTAAGGCTTCTGCTCAAGCAAAAAGGAGCAAGAAAAGGCATGAATGCAAAGAGAAGAAAGTCCTACCTCCCCCCTCTGTGAGCAAGGCATATTCCTTTTTATATTTTGATTCAAAAGGTGAAGAGATGGGAGAATTTTTCTCTGAGAGGAACTTCATTGCTGAAAGACCTGTGGATTTAAAAGCTTACAAGGAGAGTGGTTTCTCGGATTATCTGAAGATGATTGGGATGACAACTGCATCAACGGGACAACTACAGTACAATAGGCAGGTTGTACTTGAGGTATATTCTAACCTCATGACTGGAAACTTGGAAATAAGTTCCCTATGGTATGGCTGGGTTTACGTGCGGGGGAAGATCATTGATGTGTCTGCTGTAAGAATTAACAAAGTGCTTGGTCTCAAGACACCTGAGATAGGGGGAGTTTTTCCTGGAGATTTAGGAGCTTCTGATAATGAAATATTAGCTACTATCTCAGGTGGGTATGAGGTTGAGTGGCCAGCAACGGGGTATTCACAAGCTTCTTGCTTGACCTCTAGATTCTTTGGTTTATATCAGGTTGTTGTACATTGTTGGTTGCCCTCAACTAATACCACTGCCTTGACTAGAGAGATGGCTAAATTGTTGTTCTATGTTGGAACACAAAAGGATGTTAATTTTGGGCTCCTCATTCAGCAACATTTGGTCAGACAAGCTACTTCCCCCAAGGTTAATGATGCCATTATTTATCCAGCTCTGATCTCTGCACTAGCCAAAAGTGCGAAAGTGAAGGAAAAAGCTTCGGATGTGATTATTGACACAGAATTTCTTAGGCCCAACAAGAAGACGTTCGGGTTAAGGCCTGTGCATGATCTCCCATGGAATCTAGCTGGATCGACTTCTACATCCGCAGTAGCAGAAAAGGAGGCTAGGCTGATTGTTCTGAATGCTAGGCTTGGTGCTTTGGTCATTCAAATAGCTGCGTTGGAGGCAGAGAAAACTAGTCTGGAAGAAGAGAAGGCCCAGTTGGAAGCCTGAATATTATTCTTGCTTTTGTATTTTGATGTCTGATGCAGGGGGAGCAAACTGTTTTGCTGATTTAGTTATCTTTGGCCTCTGTGTGTTCCCGGGGGGAGTAATTTTGGGATTTTGGATGTTTTTGTTCAATTTGGCTGTAATGACATTTAGGTTTTGGATTTCCTGGATTTCTGGTTTTCGAATTTCGGTATTCATGTTCTGGGAATTCTGGTATTATGTTCTGGTATTATGATTCTTATTCTGCTATTTTGATAAGAGCTTATATGAATGATGCTGGAAGTTTTTCGTTTTAAATTACATGTCCAAAATATTATGGGTCCACAAAAAATGTCAAAGGGGGAGATTGTAAAGTCAAGAGATTTGCAAGTGAATATTTAATTGACAATTTTGTGTGAACTTATTTTGAACCGAAAATCTTTCCATGTTGGAACATGCTGTGTTTAGAATATTTACACCAAGGAGATATGGAAATCGAAGTCAGAATATTGTAGTATTTTGTGATATATGGAATTCGTATATTTGACTAAGTATATCAGGTTTGTGAAGCATAGTTAATTTATGGAAAATCCCTACTTATATGGAGATGATATATTCGAATATATGGGATAGATTAATATAAGGTAAATCCCTTTATCTATGCGATTTGAATATGCTTCAATAAGTAGATTTAGAATAGGAATATTGTGGAGATAATCAAGGAGTATTCCAATCTATTCATGGATATAAATTGGGACCAACGCGACTGCATAACTCACAGATTTAATTGAACAAAAATCTGCATACAGATTTTTGGAGATTTTCGAGATTTGCAAAGAGTCAGAATACTGTTTTCCAACATACTTGACCTAATGCACAAAGTTCAAAATCATATACCTTAATTCCTCGGGAGGAGGAGATCCTGCATCGACGGAGTTCGAGATCAGAGGGAGTCTGATCAAAGCAGATCGGTAGCTAGGGGAGCTAGCAGAATTCACACATTATAGTTAGTAAAGATAAGTATTTTGTAACATGTACTCTGTACTGTATCTTTCTAATTAGTGGATTCATTCTGAACTGGGCCAGGCCCTGCAGATATAGGGATTATTCTGAACTGTGTAACCAAGTCATGTGTTTTTACGTTTTACGTTTTACGTTATTATGCACATGGTTAAATTAGTCATGTTGGAACATACTAGTAAGGACTAGAAAAAGTGGTAAAACTAAATTTCAGACTTGATTGTTTCATTGAGGTGTTCTTGGAGATCCTCAACCAGGTCTAGCCTAACGAATCCAAGCCAAAGGCCGCAAGCACAAAGGCTGTCTGCATAGGCCTTAAGCGTGCTATCTCGCGCTGCTAAATTGCTTTTGAGCTTCTCCTTCTCGTGGTACAGTGATCTGCACCTGAAAAAATGTGTTAACCAATGCATTTAGCCGACATATTAGTATGTTTTAGATGGTTGATTGCTAGGTTTAGTTGGGTTTGTATTATAAGGGATTTAGATAGTCTTTGTTGGTTTTCTTGTCTAAATCCTTATATTTGTAGATTTATTTAGACCTAATGGATGTTATGTCCTTGTGAGCATCTAGATCCTATTTTGTGAGATTCATTGTAGATTGCTTGTAAGCACTTCAGAGTAGAAGGCCATTCGCAAGGATGGTAGTAGATCGAAGGCCACACACTTAATCGTGGTAGTAGATGGAACCACGCCAAATATAAAAGAGTTGAAGCTCGAAAGAAGTGAAGACTGGCCTGACCGTGTTCTATTACATGACCCGTGCCAGCCAAATTGGTTGTGCCTAAGTATGGGCATGGGCCGCAAGGTATTGCACTGCTCGTGCCATGTTATTGACTTGTATTTAATACGCCTTGTATTTAATAGAATCTAGGATCAAACTATTCTACCGATCATGTAACGCAAATATCCCCAAGTGTATATTAATATTGTTTATTTCCTTGTTTGTTAATGCTTAGTAGTTTATAGATAAAACCCCCAAAAACATGTTTGCAACATTGACTATTCTCGACATCCGATCGGATTTATAACCCGATTGTGAGTTTTGCGCGGTTAGCTTTTAAATTCTAGCATATATGTGGACGACCCCAAACTTGCCCCTATCTATCCCTTGGTAGTTTTATAGTGAGTACATGAGAAACAATACAAAATCTCTTATCTTTGATTCACAGTGCTCCGCAGGCTAGTATATTCTCCCATGAAAAGGTGTGATTTATAAGCAACCCTGTGGAGTACGGATCAAACAGACTTAAGAAAAATTGCTCATTATCTTTAAGAACTTTCTCCGAGCCCTTTAATTGGTTTTGGAGGTCTTAAACCTTCTGCTTTAACTTGGCAAGTTGTTCCCTAGCGGCTTTAATCAAATCAAGCGTCAGGTTAGAGTTATCTTCATGCCTCCGAGCCTTACTGCAATAATATTTGATGACTCCTCCGGAGTGAGCTCAAAGCACCTCCCAAAGCCTTGTAAGCCCTAGCCGCAGATAAACACTCGTGTATAGAGTTGAACCCTGAACCGGTGGTAAGCTCCTCGAGAAGCTCACTGTGCCACTGGAAAAAGAGTGTAGTCATCATCCAACCCATCCCTAGCGGCGGCCAAGACATTCCTCTCCTCCTTCATTATCTGAAGTCGTCGAGGAGTTCTTGCATCGTGGAGTGGCGCCTGTTCCGCCAACACTACTGCTGGTGAACCACTGACCTTATTTGGGAGTTCTTGTAGTCGATTTTATAACGCTTGAGAAGAAGAATCCAATGTTTTATAGCGCTTGAGATTTTATAGCCTTGGAGGTTGGTTCTCCTCAGATCATTCTTAGAACTCGGTTCAAACTTTCTGATCGCAATTCATCTGATTCTTTGTCTTCCTTCTTCGATCCTTCTATCTTTTACCACATTTTGTCTTGTGGCCTTCAGTATTCCATCATCCTTTCGAATGACCTTCACTAAAATACTCTGAAGTGCTTACGAGCAATCTACAAACTAATCTCACAAAAATGAATATAGATGCTCGTAAGGATAAAAAATCCATTAGACACAAAATATGTTACAAAATGAAAGATTTAAATACAAAACTGAAAACGGTTATCTAAACCCCTTATTATTTAAACATACTTAAATCTAGCAATCTTCCAACAAAATAATAACAAAATAGATGTTAAATGTTTCGAAAAATGCATGCATTTGACTCCACATCACTCGCCGTGGAATATCCCATGGTACGCTTCTTTCATCCTAAAGTACTTCTTGAAATTGGTAGAGCCTTAGGAGAATTGTTGTTTGCTGATGCACCAAGTAAAATATAACTAAGCCTTCCACTATTAAGATGTGTGTAGAGATAGATGTCTGTAAACCTAAGCCATCAAAGATCAGAATAGGATCTCTTTCTGAAAATAAATCCCATAACATAGTGAATGAAAACTTCCCGAAATACTGTAAAATCTGTCATAAACTTGGACACGGTGAACTAAAATGTAGGAAGGATGAAGGATTGACAAAGATTAAAGTCTATATACCCAAAATAAACAAGTTGATGACCAGATCCTGGATACCAACCCACCACCCCAGATGAAAGATAATATTGATAAAATCATATTAGAAACTTTGTCACCACTCCTGTACTCACCTCACCTCGGGTAAACACTGAAATCCCTGATCAGGTTCAAGACACATTAGGAAATAAACAAGACACGGGTTGCAAGGACCCTAAGCTTATGAGACAACAATTGATGATGCATTGCTAGATTCTCTTCCCACTCCTACTACTTCCAACAAGTTTGCAGCCTTGCTGGATGAAGATATTCTCGATGAAGACACTCGTGTGCTAAACAAATCGGACCACCTAAAGTTATACCACAAACAGAAACCTAGAAGACCAGGACGCATCAGAGGATGACACATACCTCAGTCAAGAATCCAAGGGATTCACAATTGCACCATCATCACCACAGAAAATCTTATCATAGCCACCTTCAATGATGATACAGTACTTTATAGTAGTATAAAAAAAAAACTCAGAATCCCCTATCCCTTAACTTTTCTTACTTTTTATGGAACCCAAAGAGATCCAATCCCAACACTTACCATTATGTGCAGGACTTCATCCGGGAACCATCCTTTAAACAAATCTGAAAACCAAAGGAAACTTTCAACTACCCGAGGGAATCAACCTCAGCTGATGAGGAAGATGAGGACACATTGTGAACACAAAGGATGAGGAAACACCTGATCACGATGACGAGACTCTTCAACTCAAGGCAGCATGAAAGGATAATCCTATGAATCAACAACATGAGCAAACACAGTCAGTAAAGAGGAGCTCCAGGTTAGCATTAAAGAATAAGTTTTTAAATGATTGTTAAACTTTTATTCTAGAATGTAAGAGGTCTTGGTACATCGGAGAAGATAAGAGTTTCACGGAAAAATGATATTGATATTATGGCCATAATTGAACCTAAGGGAAAACAGGAGCATAGATTTCTTATAAAAAAAAAGTTGGGTTTTAGGAATTGTCTTAAAACTGAACATGCTAAAATTTGGATAATGCATTCTGGTAGAGTAGAAGTTACTGTAATAGTTTGAGCATCAATACTACATTCATGTATCAATCCTGCTTAAAAATGCCAATCAAAGTTTGAATCATTTGTAGTTTATGCTCCACAAAATAGATTAGAAAGGTTGGACTTCTATGGTTAGGGGAGCCTATAAATTTCCCCCCCATCTCCGGATGGTTTAAGCTTAAAAAAAAAAAAGAGACTTATATAATACCCTCTAGGCTCTAAATATTGTTGATCACACAATCATTGGAGGAGACTTCAATGCCATTAGGAATTTGGAGGAGTATTCAGGCCCAGCCAACCCGAACCCTAACATCATAAATGACTAACTCTTTCATTAACATTCTAAAAATGGAAGAGCTAAAGATTGTAGCCAACCTATTCACTTGGTGTAATCTCATATCAATAAAAGCTACATCAAAAAGACTAGATAGGATTCTAGTTACCCAGGACTTCCTAAAATTTTACAACGAGGCATCTATCCAGGTACTAAATAGGACATCATCAGATCATTTCCCCCTTCTGGTAGAACTTAAAAACTTAAACAAATCCTAAACCCTTTAGGTTTCAGAACATGTAGTTTCACAGGACAGATTTCTTAAACCTAATTGGAACTTACCCACGGAAACTCAAGGCCGGCTAGGACTAGCTCTTAAATTAAGAGACTTAAAAAAGTTAATAAAACGTGGAATAGGGAACACTTTGGTAAATCCTGGACAATATAAGAATTCAAAAACCAAAGTAGCCCAGTTGGAATATAAATACGATGTAAACCATGTCCCAGAGATAAGATCAAAACGGAAAGAAGCAAGCACTCTCTCGAACGACCGACCGGTTCGTGGGCTTGATTTCTTTTCGAACTAATATGCAATAAAACTGTCCTTGGTGATTCAAGATATCAGCACTCCAATGTCTAAGTTAGTCCAAGAGTCAAATATGATTAAAACATAATGAATGATAAGTAAATGCGTACTTTGTATTTATACTCCATGTCCTAAATAACGTTTTCCTTATTTATTCCCCTTAATTACTCACGAATGCGGTAATTATATTAGGGTGTTAAATATTCTCCTAATTGGGCTGCCACATCTTCAGCCCAATGACCTTCTTGGGCTTAACCTCTATCAAGAGCCCAAAGAAAAGTAGGTTCTCGACCTCAGAAGGCTGGAACGGTATAAAGGTTCTTCAAGGTTTCGAATATATGGGGCAGTTCGAGGACTCTGAAGACTCGAAATGAACCTTGTATTAGTTGCTCTTGTCTTTTCGAGGGAGGGAATCTGGTTTTCGAATCAACTCTCAGCTCTAGGATTCCAAAAGGCAAGCGCGTTTCGTATAACCGTGCATGTCACTGCTCCCAAAATAGCGTGTTGTCAGAACACAGAAAAGCAATTCCACATTTCTGTAACTTTTATACATTTCCGAGACAGTTATCAATTATCCGCCATTTCAGCCCCCATTATTACCCCTTAACCTTTCTTCCTTCTTTCACTTTTCTCATTTGCAGGAACTTCTTACATGCACTCTTTCCCTACTTCTTTCTCGAGCGATCTAATTTTCATCGCCTTTCCCAGAAAATCAATAAGTACCTTCATCTCTCTTCTTATTCTAATCTTCTCGTTTTCTCACCTTACAATCATACCCCATTCTGATGAGGATTCCGCCTCCGAGAGATTTCCCGTTGAGATTAGGGTATGAGGGGTGGGGATTAGTACACCAGGAATGGCTATTAGTGACTCGGAATGCACTTATTCCAAAGAATTCTGATATGATTTTGATGTCGAAGGAGGTATGTCTGATCACCTTACTAACAGTCCTAGGGAAGTGAGACTTTTCCCAGTAACTAATATGCCTCCTCGAGAGCTCGTTGAAAACTGGCAACTAGGCATAGGTAAGCCCTATATAAGAAGATCCCCTACCAGTAGAAAAATTGGCTTCTACCCTCCTCTTAATCTAGAGCTTGAATTGGAGGGGGGGTCAAATACATCTCTGGCCTACAAGGAAGCGTCCCTCGAGGGCATAGAGGAGGAGGAGAATGTGTCTCTTTTGAGAGAGAGGACGTCTCTCGAGGAGGAGGAAGCACCCTCGAGAGCACCTCGGGTATCTTCTTTGGTTAAACCCCCTCAAAAGAAGAAAAGGGGGAATTCTCGAAGAATAAGGCTGAGGGATTCGGGAAAGAAGCCCCCGGTCCCAGTAGTGGGAAACATTATCCCGAAGGTTTTGGATTCGATCCCTCTTGGCCAACGAGTAGCCCCAAATGCCAATTTTCAACCATTTCAAGAGGAGAATATCACCCATAACCTCCCCGAGGGAAGATAAACTATTTACCTTAGACATCTTCGCTGCGGGCTTACATTCCCCTTTCCGCCTTTTTTTTACTTCTTAAACAGTTCCAAGTGAGCCTTGCACAAGTTCATTCCAATGTCATGGTGATCATTATGATGTTCTTGACACGATGTGACGTGTTCGGTATTAAGACAAGGTATAAGCTGCTTTGCTCACTGTACTTTGTGTCCTACAGTGGGGAGTCTACCGACATGATTGTCACTTTTACCAGCCGGTAGGTGCATCACAAGGTTTTTGCTGTTCTCGATAATTTAGGTGACTGGAGAAACTGGAATAATGGGATTTCTTTTGACAGCAGGAGGTATCAAGTTTCCCCATGGAATTGGGATGTTCGAGTTGAGTCTCCTAAACCTGGGGAAAATATTTGTTTGGATGCCCTCGAGAGGGATAGGTAAAAGTTGTTGTCCAGCTCCCTTAACTATATCTGCTTCAACAATCCTAATCCTTGGATCGACGGCTTTGCATTCCCCCCCCCCCCCGAAATCTACGAGGAGTATGTGTATAAAATAGTCCAGAATAATATCAGGTAGAAGAGAAGAGAACTTGAGGGCCCCAAAGAAGACCCTCTCCTGGAGACCCTCGTTAGTGATTTTAGGCACTCGGAAGACTCTGAATGTGCCTTAATAGAATTCTACTTCTTCTGTCTGTTGTATCATTGATTTTACTTTTTCCGATGCTCTTTTTTTTTCTTTTTCAGTGGGTCTCGCTAGCGGCTTAAGGAGCAAGAAGCCCACGAAGTAGGGACAGGGTCTTCCTAAAAGGACCCTTACTTCCTCGAATCAGGCCTCCACTTCCCCAGTAGGTGGTGGAAGGCCTAGCTCGACCATTGCTGATAGCCAGCCACCCCATACTAGGAATGTTTTCCAGAAGACAGGGGCAGATGGAGGCAATGTCGGCAACGCCTCCCAACCACTGTTAATAAGAGCACTTGGCGGTGGCAATGTTATTCAACAATCGACACCTCTTTTGGTGATGCAGTATCCATGTCCAGCATTGAGCATCATCTCGCGAGCATGGTCTATAACCTTGAGGTTTGCATCTGTTCCTTTGAATAAATTATTTTACTGTCCTTTGTCTTAGAATTAGTCTAAGTTTAACTATTTTGCTAGGTCTCCCAAATTTTCCATAAGGCCACTCAGAAGATGGAAGATTTCGCGTTTGCTTGTACTTCTGGCCATGGTTCTCTCAAAGAAAAGCTCAACAAAAAGGATGTTGAAATTTTGGAGTTGAAGAGAGTGCTCGAGGAGAAGAATATGGTGCTTGAGGAAAACCAAAAGACTCTGGAAAAGAAGAGGCGGAATGTTGATGCCGAGAGGCGTCAATGGACACTGGAAAAGGATACCCTCGAGAAGAGGGTTCAGGCGGCCGAGGATCCAGCCTCGCAGGTTCAGCTGCTCGAGGCATTTAAAAGTAATCTTTTGAACAGCCCTGAGCTGCTTCAACTGTTTGTGGATCTCTTGGAGGTAGCCAAGCATCTATGTTCTAGCAACCTAGCCAAGGAATTCCTGAAGCCTCAAGTGTCCGCCTCCCTGTCTTAAGAACTCGCTAAGCAGGTGGATGATCTAGTCAAGCCAGATCTCGAAGCTACTCTGGACGCAAAATGGGATAAGGCAATCAAGAACGATGGCCTTCTCTTTGCCCTAATGGATTTCAATAAGTCCAAAGAGCAGCTCTTTAATGCTAAGGGGATTCGAGCAATTCCCCTTCCACAGGCCTCAGATGCATCCCCCGAGCAAAATATAGTAATCGCTTGAGTGGAAGAAATGATTGCATCCACCTGAAAAGAGGATGATTCTGGGGTTTATTTTTTTATTGTAACTTTGTCAATTAGTGCCTCCAGTTGTAACTTTTTTAAAAAAACTTGAATATAAGAATATTGTTTTCCATTTTTATGACTTATTCATTGATTTTCCTTTGTTCTCTTTTCTTAGTTTAACTCGTTGAAGATAGTGTTAGAAGGCGCTTGTGAGGAGCTTTCGAGTGCTCAAAAAGAGTTGAGTGAGACACACAAACAACTATTAAAAGTCACACGAGATTTATCTAATTGTAATTAAGAGAAAGAATCTTTAAAGGGCAGGCTCAACCAGCTTAAAGCTGAGATTAAGTTGTGGCAGTCTAAAGACTATCCAACCTTGAAGGGGTTTGTTAGGGATTTCCTGAGCAAAGAATTCAATGGTGCATACCCTTTAGAGGTGGTCAAAGATCATGATCCTGCAGATAAAGACTTTGAAGAGCTGATGCGACAAATATATCTAAAATTTGGTTCTCTGAAGTCATGCATTGCTACTGCGACTAGGCTTCCAGTAGTGGAAGGGCATCTAACTGGTTGCATGGGGGCTAGTGGCCCAAAGGGAGTTACTTACTGAGCAACATCTTGTGGCTCAGCACAAATAAATAGCCTTGAAGATGAATTGCTTGCTTGGAAGATAGCTAGCGAAGACCCGCTTTCTTCAAGCGAACCCCATGCAACCCCTCAAAGGAACCCCCGGTTGAGGATAGTTCTTTGGTAGAATCCATCTTGTCCGAGAACACACGACTCGCAGGGGAGATCGAGGCCTAGAAGGTGAAGGCCAAAGAAGTCGAGGAGTGTATCACCGATTTTGAAGAAAAACTTAATGCACACAAAGTAAGCCTCCGTGCCCACATGCTTTCTCACGACATTCCTCCCTCATATTTAATTAGAAATGATCAGCTTCCAAAATTTCTACTCAAAGGTTCTCAATACTGGATGGAGGATGTTAACGTTCATGAGAATGGAACTTCTTGACAGAAAAAGGCCTTTGACCTTATTCTTGATTGGTTAGCGGGACTTAAGTTAAAGGGATTCACCCCCTCAAGTTATCATTTAGCTTCTCGGTCACAAAGATCTGCCATTAAAGAAGTTGATAAGCATCTTACCCCCTCAAGCAAAGCTACCGAGGGATTATCTACAAATCACCGTAAGAGTGTTGGGTCCTCCTCAAAGGGCCGATTCAAACCTTCCACAAAGAAGCGGTTTAAGAACATTGCTCCCCTGGATCCTTTCAAATATCCTGTGGAAAAATAGATGAAGGATATTTGGAGAGCTACTGGTATAAAGCTTAAAGAGCTCGAAGAAATAGAAGCAAAGGTGAAGGGGTTAGCTTCTTCCAATGAAGATTTGTTTTGGGCAGGGTTTCCTCCATTTTGATGAACACATTTGGACGAATACGTTCATGTACTTTTTGGTATCAAAACTGTACTTCTATATTTATTGACAAAGTTTGAATAAATAGCCTATTTCTCAAACCCCTGTTTCTCAAACATGAGTTCCATGCTCAACTTCCTTAGGCAAATATAGTATGAATATCTTCAATAAGTAGGAATTAAAAAGTTCAGAGACACGAGCCTTTTACCCGGGTTTGGTGTTTCCACCTACATCCTGCCAATTTTGCCCATTAATTCTTCATTTCGAGATTACAAAAGTAGCCCACGCGTGCTACTTAAAAGCATACCACCTGAACCTCAGCCATATCATCTAGAGCACCGCTTAAGAGCAACCCACTCAAACATCAACTAGAGTGCCACTTAAGAGCAAACCACTCGAACATTATCTAGAGTGCCGCTTAAGGGAAAACTACTCGAACATCAACTATAGTGCTGCTTAAAAACAAACCACTTGAACATCAGCTGGTGCTGGAAATATCATCTAGCGCGCCGCTTAAGAGCTACCCGCTCGAACATCAACTAGAGTGCTTCTTAAGAGTAAACCACTCGTCATAGCTGGTAGTACTTTCTCAGGTTGGTGATAATCCACATCCTTGGCACTCGAACCCCATTCATCTCTTCGAGAACATAGCTTTCTCCCGATTGTAATTCGATCACCCTATAGGTTCCTTCCCAATTTGCAGCTAACTTCCCTTCAGGTTCCTTTATGCTTTTCTCATTTTTTCTCATTACCAAGTCCCCCGGATTAAACGACACCTTCTTTACCCTTCTATCATGGTATCTTCTAACCTATTCTTTGACTTTAGCCTCATGTAAAGAAGCCAACTCTCTCTTTTCCTCCACCATATCCAAATCCAGACATTGGTTCTACTGATTGTTTGTCTCATCTGTAACTCTCTCTTGGGCTAGGAACATCTATTTCCATATGGATTACTGCCTCCGAGCCATATACTAGGCTATAAGGCATTTCACCAGTAGTGGAAGACTCAACTGTCTGATATGCCTATAATACATTTTGTAGTTCCTATATCCAATTACCTTCCGCCTCATCGAGGCGTGCTCGTATTCAATTTACTATTGTTCTGTTGGTCACTTCCACTTGTCCATTGGCTTAGGGGTGGTAAAATGATGTTACCTTTTTCTTAATCTGATATTCCTCACACCACTTCTTGAAGAGATCCTGAGCAAATTGTGTTTCGTTATCTGTAATGATCGTCCTGGGGATTCCAAAATGGCACACAATATTCTTCCAGCAAAAATAAATGACTATTTTACCTCTTATGTTCGTCAGGGGCTCAGTCTCTACCCACTTCGTGAAATAATCAATGGTCACTATTAGGTATCTGAATTTTCCTAGCGCTTCTGGAAAAGGGCCCACCAGATCGATCCCCCATTTATCAAATGACCATGAACTATAGATGTTTCTCATCTCTTCCTGGGGAATATGTGTTATAGGGGCATGTCTCTGACACTGGTGGCAAGCTTGGATGTATCAATTCGCATCCTCGAACATTTTTGCCTAGTAAAATCCCGCTTGAATAAGCCTCCTCCCCATGGATCTGGCTCCCTGGTGGCTGGCACATAGACTTCCTGTATGAGATAATCAGCCTTATGAGTGTTAATGCATCGAAGCAATGTTTGCAAATAATCCCTTCTGTACAACACTTTTTCGTGTAACACATACATTGGAGCTTTCAACCTTATCTTTCCGACATCCACTTCATTTTACCAAAGGACACCTTCTCAAAGATTTGCTACAAACGGTGTCATCTAGGAATCTTCTGCTTCCATTGCCATAACCACAGGTTCTTCGAAACTTTTTTTACTCAAAGTTTCCATGAGTAGTTGCTTCTGGGATTGGGTTCCCAAATCCGAAGAAGCGATCTTGCTTAGAGCATCTGCTTTGTGATTGCTTTACCTCAAAACCTGCATTAAAGTGTAAGATTTAAAAGTTTTTAATAGATTTTTCACTACATCGTGGTATCTTTGCATATTACGCTCTCTGGCCTTGTACTCCCCATTCACCTGCTGAACCACAATTTGAGAGTCACTGAAAACCTCCAATTTTTCCACTCGCAGCTCCCTTGCCAGGCACAGTCCACTGATCAGTGCTTCATTCTCAGCCTCACTATTAGTTGCTTTGAATGCGAAGTTCAACGCGTAAGGGTAATTTTTTCCATTGGGGCTAGTTAACAAAACCCTAGCTCCACTTCCTCCTGAATGTGACGAACCATCAACATACAAATTCCATACCTCCTTTTGGCTCGCTCCCACCTTTTGAATGGGATCCAGACACACCTCGAGGGGCTCTGTAGTTTTCACTATGAAGTCTGCCAGTGCCTAACCGTTAATTGCAGCTCGAGGTTGATATTAGATATCGTGCTCTCCTAATTCCACTGTCCACTTCATCATTCTTCCTAAATCTCTGGCTTTAGCAGAATATGTAGAATGTGGTGGTTCGTGAGCACCACAATTTTATGTCCTTGGAAGTAGGGTCTCAATCTTCTGGCTGCATGTACGAGGGCTAGAATCAACCTCTTAAGGACAATATACCTCGTCTCCGGCCCCTGCAGGGCACGACTGACAAAGTAAATTGGATGCTAAAACTTTTCTTTCCCTTTTACTAGGGCCACACTATTTGCCAACGGTGACATGGAAATGCACAAGTATAACGTCTCATCCTTGTCTGGTTTCATCAAGGTAGGTAGTGTTCTTTCAACTTATTGAATGCTTCGTCGCATTTGCCATTCCACACAAATTTATTTTTCCTTCGAAGGACATTGAAGAAGGTAGGTGTTTCTCTACCCTTTCGATAGGAACCTGTTCAATGTTGCTAGAGACCCTATAAGCTTTTGTACATCCTTTATTGATTGTGGGGTTTTCATTGTCTTCAAAGCTTCAACCTTTTCTGGGTTTACATCAATACCCCTCTCCGAGACCATGAATTTGAGGAACTTCCTCGCCCCCCACACCGATAACACACTTCGATGGGTTCAACTTCAAATTAGCCCCTTGAAGCCTACTGAATGTTTCTTTCAGGTCATTTAAGAATCTTCATGACTTTTGCTTTTGACAACCATGTCATCCACATATATTTCCATGCTCTTCCCTATCTGCCCCCTGAACAATTTATCAACTAGCCTCGGGTAAGTAGCCCCAGTATTTTTAAAGCCAAAGGGCATTTTCTTATAGCAGTGCGTGCTCACATCTGTAATAAATGATGTTTTTTTCCTTATCTTCCTCCACCGTGAGTATTTAGTGATACCCCTTATGCGCATCAAAGAAAGCCAGTGACAGCTTCCATTAATTTGTCGACCGGTGACAACAAGTAACTATCCTTGGGGCAGTATTTATTTAAATCGGTAAAGTTTATGCACATTCTCCAGGCCCTATCATGCTTTGGAACCATAACTGGGTTAGCAATCCATTCGGGGTAGAACACATTTTTTATGACATCTACCCTCAACAACTTCTCCACCTCTTCTTTAATTTCATCAGCTCTTTCGGGAGCAAACACCATTCTTTTCTGCTTCACTTGCTTAATCGAGGGGTCAATGCTCAGCCTATGTAGTGCGATATTCGAAGGTACTCCCGTTAGGTCAGAAGTATCCCACGAGAACACATCCCCATACTCTTCCAATAAGTCTCTCAGTGTCCCCTTGACATATTCAGGAATTAGCTTCTCCACAGCTACTGATCTCATATCCTGAATAGGCATCTGTATGGTATCGGCCAATCTCACATATGCGTGTACCTTTGCTACATTTCTTCACCTTCTCACTTCTCGTATCACCACAAGGTTACATTTTTGGGCCACAGTTTGATCTCCTCGAATAGATACCACTCAATTTTCAGTCACGAACTTCATCATCAGGTGATAGGGTGACTAGACTGCCCGATCCAGGCACATCCATGGCCTTCCTAAAATCACATTATAAGGGGAAGGGGCATCCACTATAGCAAAATTACACCTGATAGTCACTCCTTTCTCGCCATCCGCTAAGCGAATGGGCAAGGTTATCTCTCCTATGGGGAATATTGTGTTTCCCGTGAATCCAGATAAAAGGGAAGCTGACCTTTTAAAGTTGTCGTGCCCTATATCCAACTGGTCAAAACACTCAGTAAACATCACTTCTACCCCACTTCTGTCATCAACGAATACCCTTCTTATCAAAGACATTCCAATAATGGCTGAAATTACCATAGGATCCTCATGAGGTGTTTGGTCTGGTACGGCATCCCCTTTCGAGAAAGTGGCCGTCTCGTCCGGTCAAAACCTCTTATGACTGGGATCTTTTGTAGGGACCCTTCGAGCCTCTGCCCTTATCACATCATTCAAAGATCTCTCCCTCACCATGCCATTAATGACATTAATTACCTTTTACATGGGTGGGTTTTCCCTGTTTTGGTTATCTTGATTTCCCCCCAGTTGTTCATGGAATTTATCCTACCTTCCTTCCTGCCCCTTGTCTCGAACCGCTTGTTCTAGAGGTCTTCAATCTCCTCTTCTCTTGTTGTTTTTATTGTTCCTTCTTTAAGGCTGCCATAGGTTCATTCGAGGCCTTGATGAGGCAGCCTGGTTCCTGTGTCCTTGCCCTTGAAAACGTCCTTCCCGCTCACACCTATCAATCTCCATCCTCAACTGCCTGCACTGTTTGTGTCATGTCCATAATCCCTGTGATTGTTTCAATACCGACCACTACTGAGTTGTACGAACTCTATAAGGGTGGGGGTGCTCGGAACAACCCTTTATGTATACTTAAGATCTTTGCATGGGTTTTCCCTCCGAGCATTGGTGGCAATGGAGTGTATCTCTCAAATAGTGTTCTTATGGGTTCAACTTGCATTTTTCCTCTATGTTCTACATGTCTTCCTATTTTCTCTGTAAGGTTATCTCTTTTCTTTCTAGTTACCTCATCTACACTCGAGTACTGCTCTACAACTTCCTGAAGTTTTTGCAAGGTCTTTGGGGTGTTAGTACTATGTTTCTTGTATAGTTCAAGGTCATGCATCCCCAGCAGGTACCCTTGGATTACCTCTTTCTCCGTTGTTTCTATCACTCCCGGGCTCTCGTCCACATACCGATGATATAAAGCTTCCATGCTTTCACCTGTCTTTTGCTTTGTTTGGTAGAGTTCTAATAGATTTTTGGTGAAATTCTTCTTATGTACGTGCTAGCTCAACAATGCTTCACTGAAGTCTCGGTACGATTCGAGTGAGCCTCTTGGCAACTTATTGAAACACTCTTATACTTTTCCCCGCAAGTAGTTTCCTACCATCTTGCATGTCGATTTCTCATCGAAATCCCTTGAACTTATCAAGCCCAGGAACGTTTGGATAAGTTCTCGAGGGTCAATCTCACCACTGTACGTGGGAAGTTCTTCTAGAGGCTTCACTTCTATTGGCCATCGAACCCCGGTGATCACCGAGCTTAAAGGAGATCCTGCAGCCTGGCTCAAGGGTCCGATCAACCTATCCAATTCCCTTCTTAACGATTCACTTGCATCCGAGGGAGGTTCCCGTTGCCCCCCTGTTGGGTTCAGCCTTTGTCATTACCTCTCAGCTGTGGCCGATAAGGAGGTTGAGTTGTTCCGTATTCGGGGTTCATCCAAGGCTATCCGAGACTTTGATATGCTGGTAGTGGTGGTGGTTGGACATAAGGATTGTAAGGCCCCTGACTAATCATCGTTCCTTGAATTCTCATACTTTTGTATCCTTGCATGACAGAAGAGAACGTTATCCCATAGGCTGCTCTCAGACTGGCCAGGTCGAGGGTATGAGCTGATGGGCTAGCGGAGGGAACAAATACAATGGGCCCTGTGAGTAACCAGGAATAGAAGGCTGAGGCCTAGCGTGCAATGGCTCTCCAGCATATGCGTGATAAGGATATGCTATTGAGGTTTGAAGGGCCCACCCCAAAGCTATTCCTATAGGTGAGGGTGGAAATACTCTGTGCGTGACCATGTCATCCCTCAGAGGAGGGGTAACTCGATAGCTGGCTGCAGCCAGGACCCGAGTTGCTCGTTCTATACCTTGATTCAGGGTCGCCCTCCCCGTATTTTGATTTCTTTGCCCATGCTGGCCATTGGCTTCCATATATGAATCTCTCGAAACATCCGTAAACCTTCCATCCCTTGGATCAGTTACCCCTTCGAGCAAGAAATCAGGGTTTCTCTGTTCTTGCTCTCCCATCATTTCCAATGTCCTCGAAGGCCCCGGCGCATCATTCTGGATTGGTGGTAGGGTATTTGTGAAAAATTCCACTGAGGTTTTCCCCCCTTCATGGTTTACGACCGCAACAGGCTCTGCACGCAACTCTGTTCCTGACATTTGAAGGTTAGCCATTTTGATATCCTCGATACGGGCGTCATTTCCTACTCTTGAATTCTCCATTCTTAACCTTGGCGGAGATCCAGCTCCCATACCTATCAACCTTAACCTTTCACTCCTTCGAATAACCATGGATATAAAATCTCAAAACCCTTGATCCGGCTTAGTCGTCCCCACAGACGGCGCCACTCGATGCGTCTCGAACGACTGACCGGTTTGTGGGCTTGAGTTCTTTTTGAACTAACCTGCAATAGAACTATCCCTGGGGATTCCAAAGGTCAGCACTCTGATGCCTAAGGTAGTCCAAGAGTCTAATATGATTCAGACATAATGAATGATAAGTAAATGTGTACCTTGTAGTTACACTTCGTATCCTAAATAACATTCTCCTTAATTATCGCCCTCAATTACACACGAATGCGGTAATTATATTAGGGTATTTGATGATTTAGCCCCCCAAAATACTGGTGCGTAAGTATAGCGGTGTAAGAAAAAAACTTATTTGCACCGGAAAAATGAACCGGTGTAACAATGTGTTTTGCACTGGTCTTTGCAATCGGTGTAAAGTTTTTGAAAAGTTAGAGGTCACATTGTATTTGCACCGGTAGGTTGAGAGATGCGGGTGCAATAATTTTGCACCGATATTTGTAAAAATACACTGGTTTAAATGTTGAACAACTGTGATTTTTGCATCGGTATTACAAATGAAACCGGTATTTTTTTGTAATACCATTATTTATTTTTGCACCGGTATTGGTTTTTGCACCTATATTAGTTTTGCACCATTTTTTTTATTTTTGTACCGGTGTTAGTTTTCTAATATAAAATAAAATATTTTAATTTGGCTTGATTTTTACACTAGTATGTATAGTTTATATCGGTGTATGAGATGAGAAAAATTAGCAATGCCCAATTTGTTTTCATGTGGTCACTCCCGAATCATTTCCGGGGCAACTTGAATTGGAACTATTATAAATTAAAAACTCTTGAAATTGTAAAAAAAACTTCAAACACCTATGATAATATTGATCTGAAAACACGAGAATTTATTGAAACGATGAATAGAAAAAGTATCTTCAGCATGAATGGAAACAAACTAAAAAACCACACAAGTGTAGTATGACCAAACACCGACAACATAATTCTAATACCATCAAACACAGAAAATCAACTATCAACCTATTATGTCACTTTTATCATCCAGAAGTTGCAATGAAGTGTTCGCCTGATGCTGGTACTTGTCGAGCCAATATCCACACCATCTCTCTGCAACAACTTGAATTTCATACACATGGTACGGCCATTTGCCCTCCAGGTTTCTAACTTAAAATTTTAGTGAAGAATGTTGCATGTAATAGAAATTTAGAATAACAAATTTTGAGATCTAAGGTTTACCTCAAGATATTGTTTGTCTCCGGGGTGATTAACAAATTCTTCCATAGAGAGCATGATGGAGTACACGCATTGCCACGAACCATTCTGGGTTCGGTACTGCACATGAAAGGTATATGTCATTACCAACTTTTAACCTAATAAATGGTGTGAATGAAATGACAGAATGACTTACCTTAATGTTCTTGATTTTCTAAGTGTAGCCAGGTTCTGGCTCCGTCTTTGTCTTCTCCCTTTGGTATGCACATGCAAGCCTGTCAAGAAAGTAAAAGAAAATTGTTAATTCTTCTTGTATATTACTAAACTAGTAATTATTATTTGATTGATTGTAATTCCTGGAAATGAGCCTGAGTCCGCACAAGTATGTTAGTTTGATATCCCCTGACAAAGTGTCCAACGTGAAAACCTCTTCTGTTCTGGGACCGATAATGATTAGGTACCAATGGTTGCTGGCAAAAAATTAGTTTAATTAATGACAGAAATGGAAGTAGTTTGAAATATAAAAGTTAAATCTGGGGAAAAAATACTTATATTCTAATGTAGGAGACAATGTAGAACTCACCATCTGTTCCCTTCATTGTTTCCAAGATAAGGTTGAAACACTGGTCGACTTCTTGCTCGAAGTTGGACAAATTTCCACAGTTGCAAGGGTAGAATTGGATGCGGCCTGCATTATTTTCCAATATTTTCTATCATAGGTGCTTGTGCCATTAATGATACTTAAACTGAAATCCTAACCGATTCAGAATAACATTATAAAGTTTGAAACTCACCCCATCGACATGTGCATTATCGATCCATGTCACCGAATGCATGTTTCCCAGTCTCTTCTCAAACTCGACCAGAATATCTATTCCAACACCGCTAGTGTAATGACGTGCAAATGTTGATAGCTGGAAGACTGGGAAGAACATGCATTCCTTTTTCTTTATCATTTCAAAGATAGGCCAATCTGTCAGGTCCCGTCTGTTGATAATCTGCAGATGCAAAATTACATGAAAGGACCACTGTCGTAGTCAATGAATAATAAAGGAATGCATTCTAGTGAAGCACCTATTTTGGTAACCTCTTGAATTTTGGTCTCGCTGACGGCTAGTAATTAGTTATCAAGTGGAATTTCTTCTCGGCATCACCCTGTTACAAGGATTAATGAATACAGACATGTAAGTGTAATTTGTGCAAAATGAAATATAATGTGTTACAAGTATGTACCTCATCATCCGAGGTGAGAATCATAACTTCCTTGTTATTGTTGCCCATTTCAATGCCAACATCATCCTCATTGATGTCACTTGGTTGCTTGTCTCCCTTGCCTATCAAAGACACATGTTAATCCATGATGCTATTCAAGGCCTCTTTAACGTTATCGAACTGGGGGTCTGCCGAGGGCAATCCCACCCTAGGATGGTAGACTGGCTTGCATACTCTAACACGGGCCACACTTCCTTGTTGAGCATCCCGACGATGAGGTATTTGTCATAACCCAAGCGTGACCATTTTCTTCTTCCCGAAAATGTCTTTCACGTACAGAGTCACTTGTTCACCATCCTGTTTGTAAAAAAGTGAAATAAAATGATAAAATGGTTATGGAGATTTTAAGATGTGTGATTCAACATAAAGAAAATGCGTATTTTTATGTAGGCGTTCCTCCTTATCTCCGTCTCTATTGTTGGGCTCTTCACTAGAATTTGTAGCACCCACAACAATGTCATCCATCGACTTCTTGATAAAATTCTTGGGATTGTCAAGACTTGGCGGAATCTGAACACTGCCTGCAGATGCAATGCCCTTCACCAACTACTCAAGGTACGATACCATGGCTTTCATGGCTGGTTGATCATTAAATGGTCTCCTCTGGGGGGTTTGCTTGATTGAGGAAGTGTCACTGCACTTGCTGCAGGAAAAATGAGGAACGACCACCGATATAGGTAGACCCGTCTGAGTTCCCATGTACCTGCCCGGGTGATCCTTCTTCTTTGTAGCTTTTATGAGGATGTCTTCACCCAACTTCAGTACTAATGTTCCTTTTCCCTTCTGCTCATTCAATTTCAACTGAATGTATATAAGAAAGAAAATTTCTATAAGAATAATGTAACAAACGATGTACAAATTAACTTAACTTGGAGACTTTTGTGTAACTTACAATGTCCGATGCGATCATCTTAACCTCTTTCGATATGTATAACCATTTCTTATCCTTGTTTACCTTAAGGTAGATAAGAGATCTGTCTGGTGTGAACTCCTTCTAACTGAGTTGTTGCTCAATCTCCTCATCAGTGAATTCCTCAGCGGTCAACCTAATTCTCTCCCTTTCCTTTAGCTCTTCAGTTAATTTGTGGAGGACGTACTGATTACCTTTTCTCCCAGTGTGGTGGGTGTAATCCTTTCCCTCTTTGCACTGAATATTTTTCTCTCGAAACGCCTGTTATCGCTATTATAAATATAAATTTGGTTTAATAGAATTTATGGGCAACATAGTTTCTAATAAGCACAATATAAACCTAATCATACCTAAAATTTAGGCGTCTGATGCCTCCGCTCAAAAAAATGCCATTCTTCTTCATCCATCCACTTGTACTTCTCCTATGGTTTCACATTTGATTTGTTGATGCTTTTGTCCACGTTCTGGATTAACTTGTTTGCCACCTTTGTCTTCTAGTTCCTATGTTGGTCTCTTACCTTGTCCGTGCAATCCTTCTTTAGAATTTCACGTTGTTCATTGGTCAACGTGTTTTCAATTATGAAGCTTGCCTGCAATGAAACATATGAACATGCATGCATTAATCAAATGTTCACTATGTCATTTCTAAACCAAAAAAATGCACTTTAAGTATCAAATAGCTTACCAAAGTATCCTTCCACGACTCCTTCTTTACATCTTCAGGCACATCGCACTAGTGATTTCATATGCCAAATCTCATGTGGTGCCGAAAAGCATAATTGCCGTAAGTGTGCCGCGCTTTCCAATTCTTAGTGCAAACAACTTGTTTCCCACTGAACTCAAATGCAACAGGGACGTGCTTGCTATGCTTTGCCAACATGACGGACTGGAACATGCTTGTTCCTTATCTCCTAATATAACCTTTGATCTCAAACTTGTCAAATCCCTCTCCATGTTTACCCTCAGCCTTTGACAAGTCATTGTCCTCTTCATTAACAGTCGGTCTTGATTTGACGGTGCTCTTCCCCTTTCCCTTGTTAACCGGTGTTTTGGCCACAACGTCACCCATATCTTCTCCCTCAACACCCTTTTTATTCCCATCTCCATGTGGCACGAGTTCTTCTTTCTCTTCACTAGTCGATTAATTTTTTTTGTGTTACTTCTTCCTCAAATTTTATTTGCAATGGGATCCTTTTCGGTGGTGGTTGTTGTTCAGACACATTGAACTCATTATCGACCATATCGACCTTCTGCTTCTTCTTTGCAACATGTCGTTTCCTCTTCTTGTTTAACTTCCCCCTTTTCGGCGGCATCTACGACAATAGAATAGTTAATTGTTAATCCAATAAGTCAATTAATCCCTTGACCTCGCAAAATTATACCAAACAATATGTAATTGATGATCAACATTGATAGAACATTCCATAGAACTTGAACAGCAAAATGATAAAACTCGATAGAACATGGTATAGAAATTGAACAATACAATGATAAAACTTGAAAATCGTGTGATAGAATTTGATATAACTTGACATAGATCTTGAATGAACATGGTATGGAACTTGGTATAACATGACGTAGAACTTGATGAAACTTGAACAACAACAGAAGTGGCACACAAACAATCCATACAGAATTCAAAAAATGGCATTGAACCGAGCATGTATCAATCTCTTCTAATGTGACTATGAAAATTATCAAAAACCAAAAAAATAAAGAAATAAAACATATTTCCACAAAATAAGTAAAACTTGATATCCCCACACTAGTATAATCATCCCATTTTAGGTTATCATTTCAAGTTTTTTTCATTAGCTAGTTTGTGTTCATTGAGGCAGTTTGTCGAACATGTGTTGTGCATAAGGGTATTAATGATTCTTTGACAAGAAATTGATATGGAAACCCATACATAACTACACAAAAATTACTTACCTTCACCGATGCAACGAAAATGGGCAAACTTCCTCCACTTGAACCCTCAAGAAATCGAATTTGGTGAAGCTAGGGAAGTTCCTCTTTCTCTTGTACTTGGCCAAGGGTTGTGTCTTGTTCAACCTTTTATAGGAAAAACAAGGGGATGTGATGGGGATTTATGATGACTGATGAGGAGTTATGGTGGTTAAATGTTATGGAAATTGAAGGGATTAAGAGATGGAGGGCGGTTATGGAGAGAAATTAATGGAGTTTGATGAGGAGATGCGGTTATGGCCGTTTGAATCCTCCTTTTATTTTATATGATTGCTTTTTTTACACCGGTAATATAGATGTTGCGTATGTAAAGACCTTGGTATGACTTGGTTGTTCAAAAAAAATACTAAGTATGCAGCACTGGTAAAGTGAAAAGTAGTTGCTCTAAAAAAATTTTATGTTGAACTGAGAGTATGAAAGTAAAATTTGGCTAAGTATGCAGCACCGGTACATTGACCAGTGCTAAAAGTTAGCATACTAGTGTAAGAAATTCATAAAAGCTGGTGCACACGGCTGTTTTTAATCATTTCATGTTAAAAATATTTTCCACCCGAGAGTAAATCGTCAAAATTTTGGCTAAGTATTCAGCATCGGTAAAAATACTGGTGCTATTTTAACCATTACCGGTGTAAAATTTTCCTGCCCACAAAAAAAATGGAAACTCAAAAAAAATTAAATTGGCGCCAAAACGATTGAAATATACACCGGTATTGATTAAAAAAATTACCGGTGCACTTACATAGCGACTATAAAACTATTTTTTCTACTCTTTCATTTCTCCCCCACATATTTTTTTAACAAGTCCAATTATTAAAATTGATGCTTAATTTATTTAATTAGACATTATGCTAGTTGTTTCAACCTTATCTTGACTAACCATGGGGCCCGTACGATGAAAATAATAAGCATTGTTTTATTTTATAAAATTTCACCCCGTCACTATTTCATGGATTCGAATACGATTCTATGATGAACAATACTTAATAAGCACTGTTTCAAGACCTCCAAGGCAATTATGACTCAAAAATTTATTGATAATCATTTCTTGCAATTAGGTCCCCTGAATCAGAAATTCATTTACCACACGTTAGGAAACTATATAAATTACCAAATTTAATATTCTAGGCTTAAATCATAATTTCAATTTAATTGTGTCTGTGATATGAATCACCTTGCGAAAAATCACGATTGCGGAATTAATATCCTTGATTTAGTGAAGCAATCTGCAAACCCTCACTATTTCGCACGAAATTCATGTGTCCAGCCTTCGGGGTACGCCTAACTTCGACTTGCTCTCTAACTAGCCCTCAGGATCAGATTACAAGATTTATTGATACTTAACTAGCCCCCGGGGTTAAGCAATAATGGAAGAAGCTCGCAAGCAAAGAGTTTGAACTCAAAAGGTTGTTTATTTGATTGATAAAAGTGTTGTATAAATTCGTGAATGGCCTCCCCTAGTTATAGGGTATAATTCAGCCAGTACAAATAGAAACGGGAATGACTTATGACAGCTTTAAGAAGCTAAAACCATATCTAACTAGAATACCTAAAATAAATTACTATATTCTTCAAAATAAATCTTGAATAAATATTACCTTATCTAATATTACCAAATATAATTCTAATCAAATCAGAACTGAAAATTCTTATAAGCCATAATGACTGAATTAATGATCTTTATTCTAAAATAAAATAAATTACAAATGATCACACTACCTTATTAAAAAATCCAGGGAAAAAAATTATAGTGTTATCTTCTAAAAATCCTAATTAATAAAAATAAATAAAGAAAACCTAATTCGTATCATTCCCTCCGAGGTCGAAAAGTTTTGTCCTCGAAACGAGAACGATTTTAAAAAATAAATGGAGATAAACATCCCACGCCACTCATGCGAAGTTCTGCTATTAAACGGTGATTGGATGCTGACTAGGCAGTGATTGGAATGTTGATGTAGCTTAAGACTCCTTCAACTTGCGAGAAAAATAATACCAAACGAGAAAATCAAATAATCGCGACAAACTAAATATCTCACGATAATATGACCAACTCACAAAATAATGATCAGCTCGCGAGTGGATGTATGGTTCTGGTGTCTCGCGCATGTTATAGATACGTGTTCAAGGGGTTGCACGCGTGAATCTCACGCTCCTCCGATACTGCTCACACATGCGTTTCATGCGCCGACCTTCTTCTTCACTTTCGGTGAACTTTCTTCTTCCTCACTGTACTGGATCTGCGGACGCTCACTGGAGTTAAGCGATGACGGGAACTTGCAAGATCATGCTGAACTGGGAATGGCAAATCACTTCATGTCGGAGGAGACACTTAAAAAAGGTCTCTAGAGGAGGTGGATTCGTCGGTGGTGAAGAACGCTGTGGAGCGGCTTAAGAAGAAAAAAACCTGGAACAAGGATGAGCTCAACGAAGTCGATTGGAAATGCTGAGCGGTGATAAGTAGAATGGATAACTTAGGACGGTCAGTCGGAGACAGAGAAGAGACTGGCGGTGCAGCAGTGGGATCGTCGGAGATGAAGACAGAGGAGAACAAGGTGGAGCTCGCCGGAGACGAACGGTACAATGGTGATTAACAGTGTGGCAACAGGGTTGGTAAAGATGACCGGAGTGGTGGCGGTGAAGATTTTGTGACTGTGGATGTCTGGCTACGGAGTTGCCTGATGAATTTTTTTTATTTCATTTTTTGATAATAAATGTAAACAAAACTTGAAATCCCTGTTGAATCTTATGCCACAACAAATTATTTCACTTTGCTCTGATACTAACTGATATGAATCTCCTTACGAAGACTCACGATTGTGGAATTAATATCTTTAATCTAGTGAAGGGGTCTGTAAACCCTCACTATCTTGCACGAAATTCATGTGTCTAGCCCTCGAGGTACGCCTAACTTCAGTTTACTCTCTAAATAGCCCTCATGATTAGATTACAAGGTTTATTGATACTTAACTAGCCCTCGGGGTTAAGCAAAAATGGAAGAAGCTCGCAAGCAAAGAGTATGAACTCAAAAGGTTGTATATTTTATTGATAAAATTTTTGTATAAAATAATGAATGGCTTCCCCTATTTATAGGGTATAATTTGGCCAGTACAAATAGAATCAGGAATGACTTATGGCAGCTTTAAGAAGCTAAAACCATATCTGACTAGAATACCTAAAATAAAGGACTATATTCTTCAAGATAAATCTTGAATGAATATTTTATCTAATCTTAACAAATTTAATTCTAATCAAATCAGAACTAAAAACTCTTTTAAGCTAGCATTGCTGAGTTAATGATCCTTATTCTAAAATATAATAAATTGCAAATGATCACACTACCTCATTAAAAATCCAGTGTAAAAAAAAGTATAGTGTTATCTTCTAAAAACCCTAATTTATAAAAATAAATAAAGAAAACCTAATTTGTATCAGTCTGGGTGGTGAACTGACCGAAAGAGCTAGTACATGTTCTAGAGTATACGATAAAGGTTTACTTCATAGTTTTAATGTGAATTACGATTATCCCCCAAACTCAATATAGGGTCCGAGCCCGTCCATTTTCTCAATTGTACAGCTTGCAACATACAATATGGATGTCTGGAGTACCATCCAGTTCAAGCGGATTTCAATTTCGATGTACGAGTAAATTTGTTTTACTTTTTGCACTTTAGTCCCTCCAAAAATCTTGGAAGCAAAGAAATAAAAAATTGGCGGCTAATAAATGCAATTCAATACAATACAATCATGTTCATGTGTTTCTACGCGCAATGCATGCACAAAAGGACCTCTAAAACCAACATTGAAGGTTTGCACTATACTTCCCAAATTTGCACTCCAAAATTTATATGGGGAACCTCCATAGCTCCTAATTGTACAATTTCTTTCTTCTAACCATTCATGTAATATTTATTGTAGATACATTTTAGACATAATTTGTAGATTTGGGAGTAATTTTACCCAAAAAAAACCCCGAAGATTATGAATTCTCTAACTCGTCTGTAAAATATGAACGTGTGTTTTCATTGATGGTACAAGGGTACAATATATAGACAGCATTTATAGATTCAACTAAGGAAAATGATTCTGTCTAAGGTAGAATTCTATCTAAGGTATAATAACATTGCAGAAGATATTCACAAAATATCTCCTACACTCCTCCTCAACTTGGAGCATGTGGATCTTGAATGCCCAACTTGCCAAGAAAATTCTGAAATGCCTGTCATCTAAGTGCCTTTGTAAACAAATCTGCTGGCTGGCTAGCAGACCAAATATGATAAGTAACCACAGCACCAGGCCGTATCAAATCACGAACAAAATGATAATCAAGCTCAATATGCTTCGTCCTCTCACGAAAAAACATGATTGGCGGCAATATGAAGAGCAGCATGACTATCGTACAAGCACATCGGAGTAGGGTGCGCCGCTCCAAATGAGCAAAGAAAGGACTTGAGCCATAACAATTCACAACATACGACTGCCATAGCCCAGTATTCTGCTTCAGCCGAAGATCGAGAAACAGTGGGTTGTTTCTTCATCTTTAAAGAAACCAGAGATTCACCAATCATCACAAATTATCCAGCCAAATATCTCCTAATGATTGGACAAGTAGCTCAATCAAAATCACAAAATGTTGTAGCTGAAGAGAACTCTTAGCAGATATAAACAAACATTGACTAGGATGATCTTTTAGGAATGTAGAATACGTAAAGCTATATGCTAATGTGCCAAATGCAGTTTCTCCATGAACTGTGCCAAGGTATGAACTGAATAGTTAAGCTCGGGATGAGTGATGGTAAGGTAAATGAGCTTCCCAATGAATCTGCAATACTGCACAAAATCATCAAACAAAGGACCATCATTTTGCGCCAAATTGTGTTGTTATTCCATGGGAACATTTGTGGGCTTAGCTGCCAATAAGCCAGTATCAGACAAAATATCTAAGGCATATTTCCGCTGAGACAGAAACATCTCATCAGGCTGACGAGTTATCTCAATGTATAAGAAGTACATCAGAGCACCAAGATCCTTCATATGAAAACAAGAGCACAAATACATTTTGAACTTGGTAATTATCTTAAGAGAGGAACCAGCAATGATAAGATCATCAACATAAACCAATACATGAAATGAAACACCTTCCTTAAAGTAAGAAAACAAAGAGTAATCCGCTTTACTCTGAACAAACCCAAAGAGGTGGAGAGCCGCTGCAAGTTTAGCAAACCAATTCCGCGGAGCTTGGCGTAAACCGTAAAAAGATTTACGAAGCTTGCAAACCAACCCAGGGGCCGGAAGTGTATAACTAGGAGGTGGACACATGTACACCTTCTCCTCAAGATCACCATGCAAAAATGCATTGTGAACGCCCATCTAATGAAGATCCCAACCACGAATAGCAGCAACAGCCAAGAAAAGATTAACAGAGTTCATCTTGGCAACAGGAGCAAATGTCTCAGTAAAGTCAGTCCCCTCAATCTGACGATTACCAAGAATAACTAAACGAGCCTTGTAACGCTCAATAGAACCATCAGACTTAAACTTAGTCTGATAAACCCACTTACAACCAATAGCTTTCTTGACAGGAGGACGATGAGTAAGAACCCATGTATTATTACGCTCTAGGGTATTAATCTCATCGAACATAGCCGAACGCCAATGATCATGGTGATAAGCATCAGAAAAAGTAACCGGATCAGCAGCATCAGTCATTGCAGCAAAAAATCTAGAATGTGAAACCAAAAAAATTACTAAAAGAAATGTAATCAGCAATATGGTAACGCGTACCTGAGGACAGTGAATCTGAGGACGCGGGATCAGTAGAGGGGGGTTTTTATGGAGCGAGTAGCTGTGCAGATGTATTCTTTAAATTTAGTTGGAGGCTGACAAAGACGAGTGCTGGGAGGATGTACAGAAGATGGAGCAGTTGAAGGTGAAGCACGCATCATCTTGGCAGGAGTAGCCACGGATGGCCATGTCTGGAGCTCAAGAATAGCTGGCTGTGGTTTTGGCGAGTGGTCACAGACAGCCGCGATGATGGCTGCGGTTCTGGACAAGCGACCACGCACGACCGAGGCTGGAGAGCTGGTCGTGGTTCTGTGCGAGCGGCCTCGATCGGCCCCAATTCATGGTGAGCGGCCCCAGTCAGCCCCGAGAAAGTGGCTTTGGTCAGCCCTGGTTCATGGCGAGTGACCTCAGTCGACCCCAGGTGAGTGCCCTTGATTGGCCTCATTCTGTGGCAAGCAGCCTCGGCCGGCCCCGGTCTATCGGCCACAGTCGGGCTCAGCTTTGCTGGTTGTATTGCATCGGGATTGGGCGACTTCTCAGGTTGAACGGCTCAGGCATAGAGATGTAAAAGTTGGCCAATGATGGAGACAACAAGAGACCAACTGATGACAAATTCTCAGCTGATAGTTCGAGACTCCAAGTCGTAAATATGCCAAGCTTTCTTGTCAATGGGGTAGCCAAGAAAGATGCACTTCCAACTTCTAGATGCAAACTTATCACGCGGCCGTGGAAGGAGAGAGGCAAAGAACAATGAACCGAACACACGGAGATGGTTGTAATCTGGTGCACGATAGTACATGAAGTGATAAGGTGTTCAACCATCTAACACAAGTGTTGGCGTGCGATTGATGAGGTAAGCCAATGTAAGAATGCATTCTCCCCAAAAGTCGATATGCAAATGAGCTTGAAAATGAAGAGTACGAGCAACATTAATGATATGTCTGTGCTTCCATTCCACACGCCCATTTGGCTAAGGTGTGTAGACCGTGGAGGTCTCAAAATGAACACCTTTCTCCTGAAAAAATGATCTGAGAGGCAATAATTTGGTTTCGTTGTCTGCCCGAACTCGTTGAATGGGTCGGAGGAACTGTGTCTGAACAAAAGCAAAGAACTCCCTCATCTTCAATGGTACTTGAGACTTAGAAACTAATAAATAAACCCAAACAGCTTAGGAATAGTCATCAACTATGGTCAAAAATAAAAATGCTCCACTAGAAGAGGGTGAACCATAAGGCCCCCAAATAAATGACTAGCCTTAGTAGAACTAACAGGGAAACTATTTCTAGATTTTTTTTTGCACGATGACATACCGAGAAGGGAACATATTTATTAAAATCACTATCATGTAAAGAAATAACTGGGATAGAAGACAACACCGATGAGGACGGATGCCCAAAACGCTGATGCCATAAAGCAGACAAAGACACTGAAGCAACAATGGACAAGGATGGCTGTGTAGACCCAGAAACTCCCAATATGCACAACCTATAAACCCCTCCTCGTTGTTCACCCGCATCAATCACTGTCATCGTGCTGATATCGTGTAGTACACATAATTTTCTAGTATGCAAAACTAGACATTTTAAAGCAGTGGTTAACTTGGCAAACGATAGCAAATTGCATCGTAATTGTGGAATAAAAAGAACTCGATTCACGAAAATATTTCTGAAACAAATATTTCCATGTTTAATAGCAGTTGAAATAGAACCACCAGGGAGGATAACATCAACATTTTCAGCATACTCAATATCATGAAGAAGATCCATGTCGCCGGTTATATGATATGATGCACCGGTATCAAGAATACAAGGTAAAGTAGTCTTACCTAACAGATTGTCAGAAGAATTTAAATTCGAAATTTTTTTTAAAAATGTACTCCATTTCTCCATGGACAGTTCCAGGACGAATACAGATCGATTGGAGCTTGAGACTACGGCAACGGCGGTGCCCGTAGGAGGGGGAGTGGCTGCGACTAGATTAATCGGATCCATTTGGACACAGGCGGCCACGACGCGTAGAGGCGTGAAGTGGCAGTGTGCGATGGAATGGACAGACAACATGAGGTGGAATGGAGCGGCAATCCGAGGAGGCTCGGAGCGGTCCAGAACCATAAAATCTCATAGCGATCCAAAGCGGATGAAGTGCAGAGTGGGAGCGCGATGGAGGGGGGCAGCGGTCCGGAGCGGGTAGCGGTCGTCCGAAGCAGCACAGAGCGATGGTCTGGAACCACAGAGAGCGGTGAGTGGTAGGATGAAGACAGTACGCGGTGGTGGCAGTGACTAGCACGGCGGTGGCGGACGGAGAAGGGAGGGCAGCGGTGGCAATGGTCTTTTATGAGTAAGTAAAATTTAGGGTCTCAGGATTTAGGCTATGATACCATGTAAAATATGAATATGTGTTTTCATTAATGTTACAAGGGTACAATATATAGACAGCATTTATAGAGTTAACTAAGGAAAAGGATTCTATCTAAGGTAGAATTCAGTCTAAGATATAATAATATTGCAGAAGATATTCACAAAATATCTCTACATCGTCTCATCAAGTGTAACCTTTTTCTTTTAAGACGGAATGAATTTGATTCTAATAATATGAAAATGTTCAACACTCTAAGTGCAACAAAGTACGACGTTGGTACGTGATCACAAATTTAGTACAAGTACCACATGTTTCCTACATATAGTAACGAGAAAAGGGTTCGACATCATCCTCTTCATTGTGGATCATTCAATGCCTTCGTCAACTAAAACACACCATTAATGAACTCATTCTCCCAAAATCTCATCTTTAACCCGCCAAAAAAGGTGGTCGGTAAGCATTTAATGCACATTTTTACACCAGTATAAAGATAATACCGGTGCGTATAGAACTTTTTTTTCTAAAATCAAGAATTTCTACAACGGTATAATATGGAACCGGTGTAGAAATTCAACCATTTTCCCGTTTTTAAAATTCTTACACCGGTAAAATAATTTATCGGTTGGAAAAAAATAATTTTGGCGCTAAAATCATAAAAATGCACCATATCGATACATCGGTGTTTATATACCGGTTCAATTGTTTAGCACCGGTCGTTACCACCTCTTTAGATATATCCTGTGCAAAAACTAGTAACATCTACACCAGTTGACATTACACCGGTGCATATGTATTTATAAGCACCGATATTTTTGTTAATATGATTTATACCGGTGCAATTGCGTACTTTTGCACCAATATCCTGTACTCGTGATTTTTTACCAGTGAGTATGTATCTGTTTTCCAATAGTGAACTCCAATTTCTTTCCTAAGTCCATTGCAGAAAACCATGCCAAGTTATCCATTTTTAAAATTAAAGATAGGCAGGATAATTGGGATCATTGACAAGAGAACATAGGAAAGGCAGCGGTTGAAATCTATTCTAATCTTCTAACAGATGAAAACATGGATAGAACCATATCAAATCTAAAGTTTTAGTTATCTGAAATCAAACCTTTAGTCACTTAATCAGATAACATAAATATTATGAAACCATTTACCCTTGAAGAGACAAAAAGTGTTGTTTTCCATCTAAGTCCAGATGCAACTCCTGGCCAGATGGATTCACCGAAATCTTTTACAAAAACCCCCGGCACATTATAAAACAAGTGACCTGCCTCCACGCGAGGTCATTGAGTTTTAGCTAAATTAACCCAAGCGGAGGACTTATGAGAAAGCCAAAGATAAAATTTATGGGGTAGTTAGTGGCAAACCTGGCAAACCTGAGAGGGCCTAATAGTCAATTAAACACAACCACGTCCGAGTTGTCAATCCATTCGCGTTGTTAGGAATAGATAGTATGGTACATTACACAGGGGGTGTAGGTTTTTCAACTAACAACTATAAACATGAGAGATAAAAAAACAAGTAAACAATATTAGCTAGACACTTGGGGAATATTTGCGTAACATGGTTGATTAAATGCTTTGATCCTCGATTCATTCACATACAAGACATCGACAACCTAATCTAGTGCTCATAACACGTGGTTTGGTTGGTGGTCAACACTTCCTCATACCTGTCACGTAGGGCGCTCTTGTAATCTTTCATCGGCACCACCTCCGTAATTAGGAGAGTACAACAAGGTCCAACCATTGTTGTAGGTCTGTTTCTATCACATATGATTACATCCCTGGCACTCCACCATAGATGATCTACTCATTAGGCCTATAAACGAGGAAAAGGGAGGTAAGCACCTTATCTACGACACTAAGGCCTCTTACAACCCTAGCTTGCTACTTTTTTCTATCTCTGCCTGTAACCCTTCAGACCAACTCGCCAGCTAAGACTGGTGTGCTTTCATAGTAACAGTAAAACTCGAAAAATACCTACGTGCACACACCTACCTGGACCCAGGCCCTGCTACCCATATCACATCCAGGTTTCTCTTCTCCGGGGGTATTAATATTTCCACCAACATGAATTTAGACTAGAGTGTGTCACATGGAGTGTATCATTCATGCAATTATAACATTCAAGAACAAGCCATGATAACATCACAAGCACATAAATTAGGATGAACTAATAATCTCACAAAAGCATTAATCAACACATGAATAAAATTATCCCCAAGATACAGAACTACTCCCTAGATGTGAAATTCAAGTATTTCATTGAATTCCATATCATACGGCTAAAGTAATATAAAAAGAGAAGAGAGAGTTTTCTCTCTCGAAGTTGCTCTTCCAAAATACAAAATATGATCTAAGGTATCAAAAGTATCTAACCCTGGTAGACTAAGCCTCTATTTATAGTAGTAAGGGATTGGGCCTAAAAATAGGCCAAAATAGTGTAAAACCCTAGTTAGCCGCCACTAGCACAGACCACCGCGAATGGTGCGGTCCGTGCCACTGATGTGCCTCGTGCTAGAGCGGGGCACCAGATCTAGTGTGGCTCATTTGCTTCATGCTGGTGTGGGGCCTGAGATCTGGTGCGGACAGTGCCGCATCCCTGATGTGGGGTGTGGCATCTGGCGCGGGGCGTGCTGGGCACGCTCCACATCGTCCAGTGCGGCCCATCGTCAGGAGAGTCATTTTTGCTCTTTTGATCCGCGGTCCATCATCATAAGCTTTATTTTTCTCATTCTTTTTGGCGCAGGTCACTCAATTCTTCACATTCCGCTAGTTGGTCTTGACATTTTTCACTTGGAACAGCGCGGGCCGTGTGCAACGGGATTTTTTGTGCCCATACTTAGCCATTTTGGAGTGAAAAGGGGCATCTGAACACGCGTTTCGTAGAGATTGGTGCAGCTCGTGCTGGGTATTGGTAGGGCTCGTGCCAGAGACCCTTGTCATGGGCCGTTTAGTGTGGCACGGCCCGTTGGTGTCTTGCTTGGTGCCAACCATGAGCAGTCTGCGCTAACCCATTGATGTTTCGCCCGACTGAACTTCTTTGCTTTGCTACGGATGAACAATTGGCCCATTTTGAGAGTTCTTGTAGTCGATTTTATGGCTTTCGAGTAGAGAAAATCAATGGAACCAACCTCAAAAGCTGATTTTTCTTGGATCATTCCTAGAATTTGGTGCAGCTCTTGGACCACGATTCTCCATTTCTTCCTTAGCCTCTTTAAACTCCAATGCCGCCTATCTTTGGATCCATCCTTCTACTGTCAAGATGTAATGTATGTGGCCTTGATCTACTACCATTCTAATATGAATGGTCTTTGACCTGTTCTACTGTCCTTGCGAACGACCTTCAATCTCTTCTACCGTCCTTGCGAACGACCTTCAACATCTTCTACCGCCCTTGCGAACGGCCTTCACATAGAATGTAATGAAAAGTACCCATGATAGACCTACTAAGGATTATCACAAAGGAAGATCTAGGTTCCCGTGGATACAAGTTGTCTATTAGTACCAATTAAGTCTACAAAATGCGTGATTTAGACAAGAAAATCAAACATGGCAGTCTAAACCCCTTATCACGTAAACTCAACTAATACTTGCAATCCAACATATGAAACGAACTAATTATTACGCCGAATGCAACGGTTAACTTGCGCATAATGAAGCACATCCGACAAGATGTGTGGAAAGCAATCCCTGAATTTCAAGCGGGGGTTCTAATTCCAAAGGCCATGGGTAGCTCCCTTATAGCTCTAATCCCTAAAACTCCAACACCAGCCTCCTTCAATGAATTTAGGCCAACCAGTTTGTAAAATTTCAATAACAAACTAATGGTTAAATCCTAGGAGACAGAATTCGTCCATTAATGAGTAAGCTTATCTCTGAAGAGCAATCATCATTCCTCCCAGGTAAAGATATAAGTGATAACATATTTTCATGAAGACAGTCGTTTGATTGAATAGGAAAACTGAAAGCCTAAATATGATCCTAAAGTTTGACATGATGAAAGCCTTCAATGGGGTTTCATGGTCAGCTCTGAACTTTACATTGCTTAAATTAGGATTTCATGGACACATAGTTCGGATTATAATGAACAACCTAAATGTGGCTTGATTTTCGATACTTATAAATGGATCACCCTAGGGATACTTCAAGCCCTTCAGGGCCTGGAGCAAGGGGATCCACTTTCTCCGCTTTTGTTCAACATAATAACTAAACTTCTAACTCTTGACCACAGGAAATAGTTCGATTGTGGGAATCTGAATCTTTTTAAAACCCCAGCATCAGCAACTAAAATTAGGCAACTCTCATTTGTAGATGATACTGGCTTGTTTATAATTGTCACAAAAAAGTGCCTACAGAGTTTAATGAAATTCATGGAAATATTCCAAAGGGCTACAGGACAGAGAGTGAACTTCTCAATGAGTGAATTCTATGTTTGAAACCTGAGTAAAAAGAAAGTAGATGAAATTAGGAAAATCACTGGGGTTGAAACAAGGGAAATTGCCATTTCAGTACCTAGGAGTAAATATTCACAGAGGTAGAAAGATAAACTCCTATTTCAACGATATTATAGATAAACTGAAATCTAGAATCTCTAATTGAAAAAAACAACTGCCTCTCAGCCGGAGGTAGGATAGTTCTTATTAACCATGTTGTAAAGGCCTATCCTGAACACATCTGGGTTGTATTATAACCAACAACTCATGTGATTAAGAAAAAACAAGGAATACTCAACAACTTCCGAGGGAAAATTAGATAAGGCAAATAAAGGGCACTGGTTCTCTTGGCAGAGATTTTGCTTTCCTCTAACTAATAATTGGTTGGGGATTAGAAATCTGAAACAAGTAATCTTTGCATTCTCTAATAAAATCTAGTAAAAAATGCATATAGGGAACCTCACCATGGGCCAAGTTCATGTGTTCATTACCTGATTCATACAGAACGTCTGATACTAGTCTAGATATAGACAACTCAATATTTTTGCTGAAACTAACACACCGGTAACCACTGGAAGAGGTGAAGTAAACTTCTGGACTGCGAATTGGATAGGTAAGGGTCCAATTATTAATCATTAGCCATCACATGTACAAATTCCACAGCCCTTAATGTCGATCAAATAGTACTTGGTATGGAAACTGCACTTCAATTAGATCCTGAAGTTTCACCTTAACCAGGATATTATCTCTGAACTGGAGCATGAATTTTCTTTGACTAACCACGTTGATTATATGATTTGGAAGCCGGATGTAAAGAGATAATTCAGTATAAAATTGGCATATAGAGAACTTACGGATAAAAGAGAACCAATCATAGATTTTAAAAAGGTATGGAATTCAGTAGTACCAAAGAAAATCTCTTTTTTTTTTGTTTGGAAGTTATTGAACAACTATTTGACTTTTGATAGTATTACGAGAAGAATAGGATTTAGTTTTTACCTCTGAGTGCTCACACTGTAATTCTGAGGACTCTATCTCATTACTTCCGTGAATGTAGCATATCTATCTAAGAGTGTTTGGGAACCTTTTCATATCAATCGTGAACTGCCAGCTAGATCATTTAGAAGTATAAAGGAGAGGCTAAAATAGTATTGGGAATTGAAATGGGAACTAAACTAAAAAACACAACATTAACCCTTCTCCATTGATAATCTGTTGGCAATTGAGGAAATCTTGAAACCAAAAGATAAATGAAGGAAAGACCATAGATTGGAACACAGTTTGGAAACAGGTTAATGATGTCTCCTTCATGTTATTATCGGTTCACCCTCAGCCCAGTCACTCACCTGGGGATGACTTATTAATCCAAAAGGAAATTGCACCAAAAAGAACAAACAACAGGAGAAAAATCATCAACCTAATTAAATAGGAACTCCCGGATAAAGATTAATGTTGATGCATCTATGACTGATACTGGAGTGGGACTTGGTTGTGAAATCAGAAATTTGGAAACATCATTTCAAGCCTTATCTCTATTTCAGGATCATTGTCACTCTGTCCTCCATGCTGAATTTTTGGCAATTATGGCATGTACGGAATGGTCAATTTAAAAAGGATACAACAAAGTCACAATAGAAACTGATTCCGAGCAGGCAGTCGACATAGTGAACTCTGGGGAAAAACCTCCATGGCCAGTGATTAAAAAGGTAAGACACTTAGAAGAGATGAAGACCCAGGGCTTAGTCCAGTTCAGACACACTTTTAGGGAAGGTAATCAAACCCCAGAATACATAGCAAAGTTGGCAAAAAAAACACGAGGTACGAACTCCAACTCACCCCTACAAGAAGACGACCATCTCCAATTTTTGATGAGGAGGGATAGACTATTTCCTCACTTTAGAATAACTGCTCAGCGGAATTCAAAAGGATAAAAAACCATGTCGAAGGTGACAATATATTAAGGGTGTATGCCTGATTTACTTTAACACATGGGTGGGGTAGTGAAACCAAAAACACGCCTTTAATTATACTGTTATCAAACAATATAAGTTGAATTTCATTACAACTGAAATACTGAGATAAGCTCAAGTTTTATTGAGCTCAACTCAATCATGTAAATGTCCCTTTGATTTCGATAATTTTGGTTTGGGAATCCATTAAATAATTCCTACCCACATGTTTATGGGTTAACCTAGAGAGAGAGAGCTAGTGTGGGGCCATAGCGCTCTCTCTCTCATTCTCAACATGTTCAATAGAAACCAAATGACCTCAGCAACCAATTTCTCATTAGCATAACATCAGTTTTACCATCAGGCCCGCCCCAAGCCCAGTGAAAGCTATGGCCCCGCACTAGGCCCAAAATACACCGTTCTGCTTGAGTGTTAGAGCAACAAATGTACTACTCTTTAGACAAAAAATAATACTCAAATTTAGAGTTAGCAGAGAAAGCAGACAAGTGAACCAAAATATGCATCAGAAACCAAACTAAAGTAGACCAATGCACCAAAATTGAGTTAGCAAATAGCAACCATAGCAGATTAGTTCAACAGCTAGAAAAACCCAAAGCAGCAACCAAGTACAGTATTTTATATAGCAACCAAATAACCTCAGCAACCAATTTCTCACTACTATATTTTGAATTTCACCATTGCAGCGACCCACGAATTAAATTGCAGCGACCAGAGTGTGGCTGTGCAGACATTCTGTACCAGAGCATCATTTTTTAGAGACAGCTCATCAGTTTCAGTTTCAGAGGTGCTTAGAACCCATCATTTTGAATAGAGCATCACTTATTTCACTGTTGGAAAACAGGGACTTAGGCACCGGTTTGTTTCATTCAGGCCTCCTAAACCGGTGTTGACTTCAGTAATTGCATCGGTATGAAGACATAATTTTATAAAACCGGTACTGAATTTTATTTCCAACACCTGAATTTCGAAACCAGTGCCAAAAATCGATGTCATACATAAGATATAGCACTGGTTCCATAGATGGGTGTACACACAACCGGTGGTGGAACTGGGCAACAACTATGCAATACTTTATTTGGCTCTGAATAAAGGAGGGAAACTAATAGCACCGGTTTATCTGAAACAACAAAATGGTGCTGAAAATAGTCATGTTTGCGGGTACTTTTAGAGGTTGAAAATTAGAGTATGTGCTCTTTTACGTGCAAGGCTAAGTTAATTGCACAAACGTATAGAACAAAGCGACATTTTTCGGAGAGAGGAATAAAAAATGCTCCCCCTTTGAAGAAACTACCCGAGCACTTGGGTGGGAGAAATTGTGTGACACGCTTCCAATGTTCAATCTCATCATAGTGAGTGAGTTCTATGCTAATTTACGGTGTGGTGGCAGGTGGGATGAGGCGTTCTGTCGTGAGAAAATGGTTAAATTGACTGATAAATCCATAAACGAGTTGTACGATTCGCCAAATGTTCCCTCCGCGGAGGATGAATTTCTTGTATTCCACTACTATACCAATGAGGGTTGGGATTTTGACGATCCCACATGACGGGAGATCGTGAGGATGGTAACTAGGGAGGGAACCGATGTCGAGTCTACTGGAAAAAGATGCCAAAGAAGCTTCTCACTCCCGAGATGAATAGATGGTACCACTTCATAGCATCGTAAATTGACTCCGTTACAGTGAACACTGAGGTTCATAGTATGAGGCTGACACATATGCACGCCATTGAAAAAACTCCGATGGAACGTGGGTAGGAAGATAGTGAACGAGTTGAGACATGGTGCAGAGAGAACAAGTTGTTACTGTTTCTGCAGCCTAATCTCAGAACTGTGCATAAAAGCAGGTGTCTCTCACTATCCGCCTGACATATATGGCCATCCAATGGGTAAGATTACATCACACTTTTTCTTCAAATTTCCTCAGGACAATGTGGGTCCTACTTTGGAATCTAGAGTCACGGCATTGGAGGTGGGTGTACAAAAACTGTTGACGGAATTACAATATCAAGGGTCCTGGTGCGATCACATGAGAAAGGTTTTTCAATACTAGTTCCCGGAAGCTATGAAAGAAGCTAGACCTTTGCCTATACATCTAGACCCGGGCGTTGGGCAGATCGACGTTAGGACTAGCTCAAAAGATGCACAAATGTTTGATGAAAAACTTTTTGCTAGATATTATTCAAGAATTTCAATCCTTATTGTCCTAATACTATGGTTTTTTCACAAATTATTTTGAGTATAGTTTTGAACAATTCTTTGTTATTTTGCATATGAGATATAATTATTATACACTACTTCGAGGATTATCATGCTTTTACAATAAATTTTTGGTATTAAAGAAATATAATTTTTCATTTATATTTCCAAACCTTTTTTTCACAATTTAGTCTAGGACATGTACTGCTGCTTTGAAATTGATGTGGTAGTCCGATCAAGAAGGTCAATCGATGTTCACCCTGAAAATCTTTTTTCCTGCAAAACATGCCCCGAAAGTAATTTTGGGAGAAAGGCTCTGATGATCAAGTCATGCTTTCTTTACGAAAATTGGAGTTTCTTAGTTTAGTAAAACTTACCTTAGCTTGTTCTGGTCTTCTTGTATTTATAGGCTATGGTAATCGTGGGTCGTGCCACGATCACCACACTTTCGGTTCATGGCTATGTGTTTGTTCCTTGTTCCGTGTTTCTCAACTCACGATCTATCCCACAACTACAAGATTCCCCATATATTGGTTCCTAGTTGATCTGCATACTGAGTTGAATGGCTTTGTCTTTGATGCGTAATAATATATTCATTTTTTTCCACGACATGAATTGTTCTTGCAAAGTGTTGTATGCTTCTTGGTTGTTCTTCACTATCCCATTGAATCGTGTAATCTTTGAAATTCAAATTCAAAATTTGAACTTCGAATTCAAAATTTGAACGTGCAAGTATTGTGTAGACATCCAGCTATTGCAATCCTTTAGCTGAGATTCTCTCCTTCGTATTCGCTATCCATTTTGAGATTTCCTCTTCCACCGTTACACTTTTTTCTTTTATAATTTCATTGATTTTTTCGATTTGAGGTCTGTAACTATTCAGTGTAATTTTACATCGGCGTCTTCTCGGATTCCTAAAAAGGTATTTCACTTTTTGTTAGGTCATCATAATTGCGTACTGTTCACCTTTCTCTTTTTGCCTTTTCACTTTCTTTAATTAAAACCTCTAACTGTTTAGAATTCTTCATCTTCCTCCTTTCTTATTTATTACTCCGATCCTCTATCGTCTCCACATTAATCTCGTAAATTCTCTTTTTCTTCCTTTTTTTTATCTGAAGTGATTTCTATAGTTTTCATTTGTAGGGCATTGCGTGGTATTTTTCTATTTTCATCCTAATTCAGGGGTTCTTTTTATTTCTCCGGCGTGCTGTCTGTGTTCTTTTAAAGTTTGGTCGGAGCACTACCACAGAGACCCCCCTCTAGCACCAGTTTTTTTTGTTCTAGCACAGGTTTTTTCGTAAAAACAACTGGTGCCTAAGTAACCGATAAAACGGTTTCACCGGTTGGAAAAATATCCAGTGCTAAATTCCTACTTTTAGCACCGGCTTTTTTGTGCTAATTTAGCACCGGTTGAAAACCGGTGCTTAGCACCAATTTTTTTGTTAGCACCGGTTTTTTTGTTAGCATCGGTTTTTTAACCTGTGCTAATTTTAGCACTGGTTTTTTTCTTAGCACCAATTTTTTAACTGGTTCTAAATTATTTACGGCAAAAAAATTAACAATTTATTTCCACATTAATTTCATAATAAAATCAACTTCACAAATTTGATAATATAGAAATAAAACCGAAAAAAGTTATGACACAAAATTAATAATCAATGGGACTAAACATAACTATCACAAAAATAACTATCTATGGGACTAAACATAACTTTAGCTTGAACTAGCAATTGAATCATGTGGTGTATACACATCAAATCACAAGGCTAAGCCACACAACTAATCTTCAATCTATGATCCTTAAAAATGCTCAGATGTACTATTCCATATGCATCTACAAGACCATACAAATACAAACTTCAATTTAGTTTGCAAAAATGGTAGGGGGAAAGGTAAATGCAACTAAATCAGTAAATCTTACCTTGGAAGGCTCATTGTATGTTCAGAAGCTAATGCCTGGAACATACTTAAGACAAATTGGAAAACCTCTGTATATTCAAACAGATAAAGGAATCGAACATACACACAAAGGGGCTACATAGTTTAGATCTAAATAAACATGGAGAGAAAAAAAGAGTAATCAAAACTCCACTCAGCACACAATTCTATCTCATTATGTTTTACCTTACGATTTGAAAATAATGTCACAAGCAGCGTATATAAATAAGAAAAGGTTTAGTGAATGCCTACTGACTAGCTCTGCAAGTAAATTTACCCTATGTTTAGCAATACCCAAATGTTTAGCAAGAAAACTCAATGCTTTCAACAATAACAAAACAATGATGGTGTGATACCTCTGCCTTTGATTTCTTATATGCAGTTTCAAGCTGTTCAAGGGCTTCTTCATTTTCCTGAGCAATACTTTTATACTGACATAATAAATAGGAAAAATTAGCATATGCTTGATTCATGCTATATCGACAGAGTTATTCGGTACCTGAAGCATGTGATCTTTATTCATTTGTGCCTCCTCCACCAACTTTGCAATTTCTTCGTTCTGTTGAGCAACTACATAGTGCACAATGAAACCGAGAATTAACAGTACCATGAACTATTTAGCAGAAACATGAAATTAATCACAAATATAAGCATAGGTTTAAATTCAAAGCTTCTCTGAAGCATAAAAAGTGACACACGTATCATGTATGGTCTACTAGCACTATTGTTATAAGTTAGAAAGATTAAGCTCCTATATAGATGCTCTGAACCAATGCCGGAGTTGTTCAAGCAAGTCTTCAGTTATATTTACTGTCCATTTTACTACCAAATACAGTACTATGCATAAACAATCACAAGGGGAAAAGGGGAAAGGTTCATTCAGGTTCACAATTTGAAGTGACATCCAATTTACCAATTAAATAGAACGCCAACCTTCCACTAGGTCTAATGTATGCATCCCATGCTCTACCAAGGATTTCTCGCCTAGTGTTTAGAGATGATGTTCACTAGAACATTGAAATTTATTCAAGCTTTCTCAGCATATTTTGTAACAAAAAGAACTGGCACGCTACTCCTTTAAATGTTCATATACATATCCTAAGGCACATTAAGGTTTCCTCCCAGGAACAAGAAGTGGCAGTAATATCTTAATTACAAAACTAAGAAATTTTATTACTCCAAGAAATTCACCACGTTAATATTCTCAATCAAAACACGAAAAGGCACCAACAACATCAGATTATTTGAAAAACCAAGCAAAGCAGCCACAAGCAGAAAAAACTGCAAAGAATCCAGTGAGCATTACCTTTCCTCGGGCAATTCCTTAGCTATCTGTCAAGGCTTCCACTCATCAGTTTCTTTGTCTTGTTTCTCAAACTTCTCGAGCTTCTGAATATACAAAAAATAAAACAACTTAATCGAAATCATAACCGACTCTCGAAACAACAACCAACTCTAGAAACAACAAGCATTGCAATCAGAAAGCAACATATAAAAGACCTTCGCCTTCTTCTCAGCAATCTGCTTCCTCCTTCTCTTCCTCCACAGTTTATTCCTCTTGTGCTGCTGCAACTTATCTCCCAATCTCACCACCGCACATTTCTCCTCCCACAGAGATTTTTTATCCGCCGCAACTCGAAACGGTTCGAGCTGAACCCTCAGTTTTGACATCAAAGCATTCGCAGCTTCTAGACCAAGCGATTCATGAGAGTTCAAATCTATCCTATTTTCTACCAGTAGTTCCTTAAACCTATTAACAGAACCATCATCATTTACACTCATTTCACCGTTTTCACCATGTTTAACATCTCCAGCTCTTTCTCCCTGCAGACCGATCGAAATTAACCCTGGAATTTGAGAAGTCTAATTTGATTGAAACATTTTACTATTTTGAGCAGTTTCTTACAGTGCTTTAGCGAGGCTGAAGGTTTCATGCAAGTTTTTCAGGGTCTCACGGACGTTGCTGGATTCCAAAAGGTGCTCGACGGTGGGGAAAATGGGGAAAATAGAAGGCGCTCCTAGCTCTGCCCTAGCTCCACCAGAAACCCACACCACCAGCCACCAGAAAGAACCTAGCTCCGACGCCGATACCCTAGCTCCGTAACCCCTTATCTCTACCCTAGCTACATCACCTCTTAGCTCCGCTAGAAACTCTATCCCCCACTGCACCGCGCTGCTTTGCTGCCGCTGCTCCACAACTGTACCAATCGAACCACTGTCGCGCTTCCGCTGACTCATCTCTAATAGAACCACTGTCGCGCTGCCGCTGACTCATCTCTAATCGAACCACCATCGTGCTGCCGCTGACCCATCTCCAATCGAACCACCACGCCCACACCAATCGAACCACCATCGATCGTCGATCGTCGATTAGTCGAGCACCAAGAAGGAAAACACGAAGGATGAATTTTGGGAAGAAAGAAAATGAAGAAATGATGGTAGGGTTTCCTTTTTATTTTTTCCATAGGGGTATAATAGTTATTTCACTTATTTCCATCCATTTTTTATTTGTGTTTGTATATACTAATTCAAATGAATTTTAACCGTGGATTAATTAAAGTCAACTTAGTTATCAGTGTTTAAATATTGAAAATCGAGTAAAGTTTGACTGTTGATTATTAAAGTCAGGTTAGTCACTAGTGTTTCTATATATATATATATATATAGAGAGAGAGAGAGAGAGAGTCAAGTAAAGTTTGACCGTTGATTAGTTAACAACTTAGTCACTAGTATTTATATATAGAAAGTCAAGTAAGGCTTGACCGTTGATTAGACAAAGTCAAACATTATTATTAGTATTTAATATATACTAATTCAAATAAAGTTTGACCGTTAATTAGTTAAAGTAAAATTTGTTATTAGTATTTATTTATTGAAAGTCATGTAAAGCTTGACCATTGATTAGACAAAGTCAACCTAGTTATTAGTGTTTATATATTGAAAGTCAAGTAAAAATTGACTGTTGATTAGTTAAAGTCAGCTTAGTCACTAGTGTTTCTATATAGAGAGAGAGAGTCAAGTAAAGTTTGACCGTTGTTTAGTTAAAGTTAGCTTAGTCACTAGTGTTTCTATATAGTGATGGTCAAAAAAAGTTTGACTGTTGATTAGTTAAAGTCAACTTAGTCACTAGTATTTATATATAGAAAGTCAAGTAAGGTTTGACCATTGATTAGACAGTCAAATATTTTTATTGGAATTTATTATGTACTAATTCAAATAAACTTTAACCGTTAATTAGTTAAAGTCAACATTCTTATTAGTGTTTATTTATTGAAAATCAATAAAAGTTTGACCGTTGATTAGACAAAGTCAACCTAGTTATTAGTGTTTATATATTGAAAGTCGACTAAAAATTGACTGTTGATTAGTTAAAGTCAGCTTAGTCACTAGCGTTTCTATATAATGATGGTCAAGTAAAGTTTGACCGTTGATTAGTTAAAGTTAACTTAGTCACTAGAATTTATATATAGAAAGTCAAGTAAGGTTTGACCGTTGATTAGACAAAGTCAAGCATTTTTATTAGTATTTATTATGTACTAATTCAAATAAAGTTTGACCGTTAATTAGTTAAAGTCAACTTTGTTATTAGTGTTTATTTATTGAAAGTCAAGTAAAGCTTGACCGTTGATTAGACAAAGTCAACTTAATTATTAGTGTTTAAATATTGAAAGTCGAGTAAAGTTTGACCGTTGATTAGTTAAAGTCAGCTTAGTCACTAGCCTTTATATATAGAGTCAAATAAGGAGGTTCGAGTTCTCAAGGCAGGAGGTTCGGGTCCTCGAGGCAGGAGGTTCAGGTCCTCGAGGCAGGAGGTTCGAGTCCTCAAGGCAGGAGGTTCGAGTCCTCGAGGCAGGAGGTTCGAGAGTTCAAGGGCTCGAGGCAGGAGGTTCGAGGGTTCGAGGTCTCGAGCGTGAAGTGGTTAAAAATTCACACATTCAAGATCGAGGCTCGAGATAGGAGGTTCGAGGGATTGAGGCTCGAGATAGGAGGTTTGAGGGATCAAGACTCGAGACAGGAGGTTCGAGGGCTCGAGGCTCACAGCAGGAAGCAGGATGTTCGAGGGCTCGAGGCAGGATGTTCGAGGGCTCGAGGCAGGAGGTTCAAGGGCTCGAGGGTTGAGGGTTGAGGGCTCGAGCGTGAAGTTGTCAAAAATCCAAAAATTTTAAAATTAGGATTTTTAATTGAAAATATTTGCTCATTAGTAAAATTACCACTATACCCCTGACTATACCGGAAAATCCTTTAGTCTTACCTGAAAACCACCTTTGCCAAACAAATTGTTTTGAATTTGTTGGGCACCGTCTAAGGGTTGATTTGTAAATGGGGACCAAAACATGGTATAAAATACTTTGTAGGGGACTAAAAAAATAATATAGTCTTGTATTTATGTATACTAAATCAATTAAGGATTGAATGTTAGTTAGTTAATGTAAACAAATTTTATTCTTATTTGTATATATTAGGTCAGTAAAGGTTGATCGTTGATTAATTTAACTTAACTTAGTTATTAGTTAAAGTCAGCAAAAGAAGTGAATGATTTTGAAAGTTAAAAAAAATAACTTATAGCGGCTGCGCAGCTGCTCCCAGCTCATGAAATTTCTGGGAATATTATTTGAAATTTTTGGCGAATTTTTTGAATTCATTGACGGAAAAATTGAACTTAAAAAATTTGACAAATATTGAGAATTTTTTGGCGGGAAGATTGAATTTTAAAATTTTTGCCGATTTCTTTGGTGGGAAAATTTTTTGGCATTTTCTTTGATGGGAAAATTTTAAAATCTTAAAATTTTTTAGCACCAGTTTAAACTGGTGCTATTTTCTTCCAAAACCGGTGCTATTTTAAAATTTTTGGCCATTTCTTTGGCGGGGAATGAATATTGAAAATTTTTAGCACCAATTTTTAAAAACCGGTGCTATTTCTTAATTTTAGCACCAATTTTTAAAACCGGTGCTATTTATTATAAAAACCAGTGCTAAGTTTTAATTTTTAGCACCGGTCTATTTTTTACAAAAACCGGTGCTATTTTTAAATTTTTAGCACCTGTGTTTAAAACCGGTGCTATTTTTTACAAAAACCAGTGCTATTTTTAAATTTTTAGCACCGATTTTTAAAATTGGTACTATTTTTTAGAAAACCGGTGCTATTTTGATTTTTTTTGGCTTGAAGATAGAATTTTACATGTTTTTAGCACCGGTTTTTAAAAACCAATGCTAATGTTTCCAAAACCGGTGCTATTTTAAAATTTTTGGATATTTCTTTGGTGGGAAAAATGAAATTTTCAAATTTTTAGCACCGGTTTTTAAAAACCGGTGCTAATGTTTCCAAAACCAGTGCTGTTGTAAAATGTAGCACCAGTTTTTAAAAAACCGGTGTTAAAATTAAAAAAAATGGCATTAAATTAACACCGGTTTTAAAAATCGGTGTTGAAATTAAAAAAAACCGGTGCTATTAGATTTTTAGCACCGATTTTAAAAACTGGTGCTAAAAAACCGGCGCTAGAGGGGGGCCTCTGTGGTAATGGAATCTTCATTTTTGGATTTGTTTTGTTTTAATGGCAATACCTTCTTCTAAATCTTAGGGATATTCACTGCTTCAATGTTTACTTGTAAGATTATTGAAACTTCTGTGCCAAATGTCCCCAAAAACAGTGTCAATCTCAGGGAGGATTCCGACCACCTCGCCGACTTTTATACCATTAGTAGCATTCTCTCCAATTCTTATCTCGAGGAGTTAAAGCATAATTTCCCTTTCTTGTGTTCGTATGAGCTTAGGGCTCCGGAGTCCTTTGAAAGTGTTCGCACCTCTCCTTCCGGTTATATCTCCTGTTACTTAGAATATCTTAAGTTTGGGCTTTCTTTCCCTTTGCCTCAGCACATCCTGGACTTGCTTTCACATTATCAGGTCGTGTTGTGTTAGCTGCATCCCAAAGTTGTTTTGGCTTTTTTTGTGTTCTATCATGTGTGCGAAGCAGCTGAGGTGCCTTTCTCCATTGACTTATTTTTGTAACCTTTATCATTATCGATAAGTGAAAAACTCTTCTGATGAGTTTACTCTATACCCCGTAATACCAACTGTTGAGTTCGTTACTGGGTTTCCAAATAATTGTGGAGTGTGGCGTGACAATTTTTTCTATATAAAACTAGGTAATAATAGTATACCAACTTTTTCGATTTGGAACTATGATGTTTCTAAATCAAAACTTCCTAAGGCTGGGGTTCGTCTTAATGGCGAGTCTGAAGTTGTATTGTCACTCAACCAACATTCCATCTGCCTTCGCCTTGCTAGCTCTTTGATCAAAGGTCTTTTACTTGTTATTCATTTGGTCACTTCCACTCTATCCTACTTGTTTTTCTCTATTGTTGTTCTCGTTAGCCTTCTATGTTTGTATGTTTGCCTAACTTTCTTTATGTGCTAAATTGTAGAAATGGATCTGACAAAGCGCTTTGCTGATAGAAACTTCATTTATGATGATGAGAATGATGATTTAGAGACTCTGGAAAATGAAATTAATGACAACAGTGAGGTTGTTATCCCCTAGAAAGTGACTATCGAAACCATCGTTCAGCCAACAACTTATCGGGCTATAACTAAAGAAGTTAAGGAGGAGGTGGTCGCAATTTCAATGAGACCTCCCATAGAAGAAGGACAAAGGATCAAGCCAATGGTTCGACAACTACTTTGGAGCTTGCTAAGAAAAAAAAGGTGTGTTAGTCATTCTCTTCCCAAACTTCTATCTCAAAGCCACGACTTGATGGTAGAAGGATCCATTCCTGCCACCCTTTCTAAGCTATCACTTCATGAGACCATGGCTATGGTAAGTTATTTTTGAAATAATATTGTGACTTAATTTGGTGTTTCTTTACGTTGACGTAATATCTAACTATTACACTTTTTTGCTTATGTTGAAAACAAGGTTGGTGAGAGTCTCCAACTCGTCAGCAAATAGGCTGTTGAGTTTGCTAAAGGGGGTGGTTCGGTCACGGAGAAATGGAAAGCCAGTGAAGCAAAGTGTACGCCCTGGATGTCTTTCTTAAAGCCATCGAGGAACGAGCACGGGCTGCTGAAGAGCGTGCTTTGGCCACTAAGACTGAGTTGGGTAAGTTGTGTACCAAGTTGAAGGAGATGTAGACTACTAGCCCTGCTTCGCACAGGTATCCCTAGGTTCTAATTTATTGGCTTGTGAAGACAAAGTCATTTTATGCTTTTTTTGAAGAGGTTTCGACTTGCGCTCACAACGTTAGGTATTGCGAAGCTCTGGTTGAACTGCAAAGGCTAAATCCCACTGTGAAGGCTAATAAACTGCCTTGATTGGCTAAGTCTGGGAAAGTCTTAGAACAGCAGAAATTTATTATTAACAAAGGGTTTATCAGCAACATTTCTATTGGTATTCATCCATATACTCTGATATCATATCTTGCCATCATTCCCAATTTTCCTTCTGCGGCTGAGTTGAAACAGTGTGTTGTTGACTACTTTAAGGATCTTCCCTTTAGCTCTTTTGCTTCTGAGCATTGTATTTCTAAGCCTGTTTCTAATCCTAATGGCGACGTGAACAGTGAGGGTGATCTGAATGCTAAAGGCCCCGCAAGCAAAGAGGATTCTGATGTTGTTGTCCAGTCTTTGCCTGCCTCTCCGTCTAAAGTTAATCAATCCTAGTGCTATGGATTTTAAGACTTTATTTGTAATGCATGAAAATATTCTGAAGTGTGTTTGTACCGATTTGTATTATGAAGGATGTTGAGTTTTGATCACCTTTCTATTTTTACATTTCTAGTCGTATTTATTTATATGCAGGTCTTTGATATTTTGGTTGATCATAAATTTTTGAAAAGTGTTGAATATCTGGTGTTTAATCACCATTTTTTCCACAATGGGGTTTTTTTATCCTTATTCGCATTCCCTATTAAACTGATTGAAGCTACTTAATCCTTATCCAAGGAATATTGCGAACTTGTTTCTTCTGATCATTTCTCTCATGTGGAGTTCATGACCTTGTGTATTGGGTGGTCAAATCCTGCCTCTTCGTCTTCGTCCACAGTATGTTCTTGTTGCCAGTTCATGCCTGAAGTTATAGTATTGAGTTGCTAGACATGGATATTATCTGTAGCTTAGTCGATCTTGAGTCTGTTGGTGCCTACATTTATTGGCTCAATCTTTCTATATGTGTTCATTAATGGGCATCGTCATTAGGTATTCATCTGAAATATATGCTATTAAATATTAGCGACCTTGAGGCAAGATGGAAAAAAACTGTAAAGGAAACATAAGATTCTGTTCATGAATTGAGGGGATTTTGTACAAACAAAACAACCTTATTCAACGTCAACAATTGAGTATGGTTCAGATAATTCATCAGCAGGAGGAGGCTAAGAACTTTTTTGCTAGTAAGGCTCGCGAAGCTCATCAGAAGACGTTGATCATTAATAAGTAATGCATTCGTATTGACAACTTGCTAGATCGATTGAAGATGAAACAAGATGAGTGTGATCATTTTTCTTCCTCTGCGATTAGGTGGACAAGCAAATATGATGAGAAGAATGTAATCGTATTTACTCATTTGTGCACAAAATTTAGAAAAAGGTGTTTTGATTATAAAGATAAGCTGTGTGCCCTTCCATCATCATTTCGTGGTTATACTGGGCGTAGAGATCTGACTATAGAAATTGGTGGGCAGAGGATTAATCTTTCCGAGGCTGTTCGATCGCACATTCGGTGTCTGGAGAATGAAGTGCAAAACTTGATGGCTGAGAATAAGAGTTATCAAGAAACTGTTGATGTTATGAGTGTGCATCTTGATCGCAAGGAGTTTGGCCCCATAACTAACTTTAAGGCGTATTATGCTAGACATCTCGATCATATGGAACGAATGGGTCTAACTCGTCATCCTACTTACTTGCACATAAAGTGGCGATATGATCATATAGTAAGTGAGGAGCGTCATGCTGGGGAAACTTGGCGTAGGGATGAGCTCTCCCATTGCAAAATTGAACAAACTCGTCGTATTGGTGGTTTGTCGTCTTCTGGATCATCACGAGCATTTAGGCGTAGATAGTTCTCCTATTTTTGTACTGCTTTTTCTATTTTTGAATGTTCTAGATAATCCTGTTATGATTTTACAAATTGCTCGTTCACTATCAACTGATAAGCAAAATGATATGCTATACTGTGGGACATTGTCTCTTTTTTGCAAGTTGTATGGTTTTCATCACCAAGTTCATGAAGTTGCAAGATCTATAGCCTATTTGTATCACTTTTGTTTTATTCTTGTTGGCGTGTCTACCTTTTTGCAAGATTTATAGCTTGCATAGTAAATATAGCGAAGCCGCAAGATCTATTGCTTGCAAATTTAAAAGTTTTGATTTGTGTATACTGCAACATCTATCGCTTGCTGGTGTTTATTTTTTATTAGCATATCTGCCTTTGTGCAAGATCTATAGCTTGCGAAAGGAAGATTTGCAAAGTTGCAAGATCTATAGCTTGCAAAATCGGATGATTGCTTTGTTCGAATCATAAGATCGGATGCTTGTTTTTGTTTGTTCATTTCAGACAACTTTGGTATTTGCTATGGTATGCAAGATTATATTAATTCTACCGATCGTAAGACTTAATGTTTTGATTGTACTTCTCTTTGAATTTTCTAACATCTACAATGTGCAAGTAAATAATTGAAAAAGTAATTCTGGACCAGAAAGATGTTTTTGATATTTATTATGCACTACTGCTATAATATCGCCTTGGAAACAAAGGGATGGACGAAATAAATGATTATGTCACGGTTTCTATACAACTAGACATTTCCTATATTTTCTTTGGATCAAGACATAGAAATTCCGTAGGTTGATCACATGCCAAGTATTGGGAATGATGCTGCCATCCATCCTTTCTAGTTCGTAGCAATTGGATCGGTGTGCATTCGTGACCTTGTAGGATCCTTCCCACTTTGGGCATAGCTTTCCTTTTTCTTCTGCTAGACTTGCCTCATTTTTCCTCACACTACAAGAAAAATGACCTTTTGCTTCACCCTTTTTACCTCGATTTTTTTGTTAACCCCAAAAAATTGAGGTAAAAAGTTCTTTTACCTTATTTTTTCAAAGTAAAAGATGTTATTTACCTCGGTTATAAAAAAATGAGGTAATAATTGGTTTTTTACCTCGGTTATAATAGAAACCGAAGTAAAAGGCCAAAAAATGAAGTAAATAATTTGACCGAAAAGTATGCGACGTCGCATATGTTGTGTTAGAAGCTTGATCGATTTCGCCATTAATGATGTTTCTCTTGATACATTTTAGTGAATAACCAAGCAAAGTCACACATATTTTTAAAGATAAGTTTAAGAAAAGAATTTGATGGTGATAGAAAAGAATAAAAAATGGAAATGGATGTCAATCATATGATGCTCAAATCATATGAAATCACACATATAAACACGTACCGTCAATATTATGATGTTCAAATTAGATAGTTAACTAACTAGAAAAATAGTAGTCGTGAAATCATTCTCACAATCAATACATAAATTTGATTTCAATTAATCTTCATTCCAACATAATAGAGATTACAATAAACTCAAGCAACTCTTATAATGATGACCTTGAAGACGATAGGCCCCCTAGCTTCGATCACCTAGAAGAAGAAGGTGTCCCCGATGCATAGGTTATTATCCTTAATGAACTCGCCAAATCCCTTTAGGGAAAGAATCTAAAAGAATTAGGCAAAGAAGATCCCACGGGAAATGACTTGGAAGATCAAAAAGTTGGAAGAAGAAAGGATTTTTTGGCTCGGTGGTCTTCACACTCGACAGTAGTGGTACAATCTCCAACAATATGTACTAAATTAGAAATAAAATATTGATTAGAAGTATATATATATATATATATATGCAATAATTTGATATTGTAGATTAATTTTGAATGCCTTACCATAGTTGGGTTTTTCCCGATGTTCTACTGCTTCACAGTACATTGGAAACGTGGGCTTTCAGAAGCCATTGTATGATCCTCAATGTTGAACAGAAGAGGATTTGGATTGCTCCATTTGCGGAGAACTGCATGAAAACAAATATTTTTGTAAAGTGTGAAAAGCTCGGATAGGTCAAAAGGCCTAGGTAAAAGTGAAAGGCTAGGCTTACGAGCCTAGGTAAAAATGAGAGGCCATATGGAAAAATGTGAGAAGTGATTACCCTTTGTGTGTTAAAGCTAGGATGAAAACTTAAAAGGGTTCTAGGCAAAATGACAGAATTTGAGAGAAAACAAAAAACTAGGTCGATGATACATTAGCATCCTTGGTTGTAACTAGGTCGAGAATCACGAGTTATCCCTATGTTACAACCAAATCAATGACTCATGGATTTCCTTGGTGGATAAGTTTTGGGAGATGACTCTTTGATTTCTTTGGGGATCATTTTGGGAAAAGTAAAATAGCTTGACACTTATCCTCTTGGCTTATCTTTTTCCACATTTTTATTTTGGGTGGATAGGTTACTTTAGAATCTTTGGGGAGTGTGAGAGTCATGATGATTTTCAATTATTTGGGGGAACTAGGGTGGCTAGGAATAAGTTGAATGTATTGGCTTACTTATACTTGCATGCTACATGTCGCTTAAGCCTTTTCTTGTTTTTATTTAATCGAGTACGGGTAAAGGTTTAAGTGTGGGGAGTCTGATGTGCACTATTATGCATGTGTTAACCAATGCATTTGGCGTAATATATGCTTTATTTTATATGTTGGATTGCTAGTATTAGTTGAGTTTACGTAGCAAGGGGTTTAGGCTGCCATGTTTGGTTTTCTTGTCTAAATCCCGCATTTTGTAGACTTAATTGGTACTAATTGACATCTTGTATCCACGGGCACCTAGATCTTCCTTTGTGATAATCCTTAGTAGGTTCTCAAGGATACTTTTCGTTACATTCTATGTGAAGGCCATTCGCAAGGACGGTAGAAGATATTGAAGCCCATTCGCAAGGATGTTAGAAGAGGTTGAAGATCATTCACATTTGAATGGTAGTAGATGAAGGCCACACACACCAAATCATGGTAGTAGAAGGATGGATCCAAAGATAGGCAGCATTGGAGTTCAAAATGGCAAAGGAAGAAATGGAGAATCGTGGTTCGAGAGTTGTTCCGAATTATGGAAACAATCCAAGAATAATCAGACTTCAAGGTTGTCTCAATTGAATTCTTCTCCTTGATAACCATAAAATCAACTACAGTAACTCTCAAAATGGACCAACGGTTCATTCGTAGCGAAGAAAAGAAGTTCATATGCCAAAGCACAAACGGGCTGGCGCGGACCATTCATGGTTGGCACCAAAGAAGGCACCAATGGCCCGCACCAGTCGACACTGTTTGGGCCAAGGGTCTTTGGCACAAAATGTACCAAGGCCCGACATGGACCATGCAAAACTCAGTGGGCCGCGCGTTCAAGTTCCAAGTTTTAGTAAAAAAATGGTTATGTATAGGCGCAGACCATCCCATTTTCGACGGCCCGTATCATTGCAAAATGTCAACACCAGCTGCTGGGATATGAAGAATCGAGCTGGCAACACAAAATTTTTGAGCAAGACGACCTTCCAGAAGATGAACTGCGCCAACTGATGCGGACCTTGGCCGAAACGAGTCGCACCAGATCTGGCGGCCTGTGTGCACTATTCATAGGTCCGTGCAAAATGACTCCGCACAGAGGCACTATTCACTGGTCCGTGCCAAGTCTTTGGATGCAGAGCACTATTTATGGTCCGCTCATACTATTCACGGCCTGCACACACTATTCAAAGCCACCCCTTCTCTCACTATTTTGGCCATAACTCTCAAAATTTTCATCCAATTTCCCTCTACCAAATATCTAAATTTTCATCCAATTTCCCTATACCAAATATCTAAATCTTCATCTTTCCGAGCTTTATCCAACCCACAAAATTGCAGTCCCACAAAATTGCCCCAAGGAGTAGGCACAGACCGCACAAGATCACACGGCCCGCGCCAAAGAGACGCATAGACCGCGCCAGATCCTGCAGCTCGCACTAGCACGGATCACACAGGTGGCACATAATCTGGAACCCCACGCTAGCACGGACCAAGGAGATGTCACGGACCATGCCATCCGCGATGGTCCGCGTCAAGTGGTGGCTAAACTAGGGTTTACACATTTTGGGCCTTATTTTCGCCTATTTTTAGGCCTAATCCTTTACTGTTCTATATAAGAGCCTTTAGTCTTTTATGAAAACCTAAGTATTCATAATGTAGATTTTTTCTCTCTCTAGGTAGGTAGAAGGAGAGAAGAGTCCTCTCTCTCTCTAGATTTCTTTCTTCTCTTCTCCTTCTCTTTTTCTTTTCTTTTCAAAATCTTTGAGCATCTTATTTTCATATTCTACTCATGAAATTATGGAGCATATAGAGAGAGAAACATTCTCTCTTCTTTCTTTCTTTCCTTTTTATTTTTATTTCATCCCATGATGTGGAATTCAAATAAAGATTTAAATTCCATGTCTAGGGAGTAGATTAGTAGCTTGGGGTTATTTGTATTCATGCCTTTACTATGACTTTTTGAGATTTATATTCTCCGATCTTATTGTCTTATGAATATTTGTGCTTGAACTTGTGCTTTATGAAAATTATGATTTATGTGATGTCATTTAGATGATGCATTCGTGCATGTGCTAGGCTTCATTGCGATTTGGAAAGTGTTGGAATTGTGGAGTAGGTAAAGAACACCGAGGAGATGAGTGCATTCATGTCCTTTGAGAGAAAATCATTATATGTGTTATACCATGATTCCAATTGGCTAGTTGTCTGAGAAATCAACATGTTGGGCGGTCAATTCGACAGGTCCCGACAGGGGAAAGTTTGTGGCTTAACCCGATAGATTAGCGTGTTGTTTGTAGCAACTAGAATTGTGCCGACTCTAGAGTCATCACACGGTGTCTTTTACTTTGCCTCTCTAGGCCTAAGGATTGACATCCTCAGTGAGTGTCTGGGATGTAATGCATTTCACTACATATTCAACAGTTGCGACCTACAAGAGGCATTGCCCTTTTAGGCGGGCTTTGGATTTCTCTAAGCAGGGGTGCATTGGCCGTGGGAGTGAGGTTACTAGGGAATAGTCTGCAGCATCAGTGGGCTAAAGCGCATTCCCTAAATTATGGAGACAATGAGATATAGCCATTGTTGTAAGTACCATGTGTGACAGATGGAGGAATACCTGGCTATCTCCATACTGTGTGACATGGCATAAGATAGGTTTATAAGTCCATATGTGAATGAATCAAGAATAGAACTAATTTATCAAGCCTGTTATGCAAATACCCCTAAGTGCTTGTTTATATAGTTTATTTCCTTTTTGCTTTTATGCTTAGTAGTTGTTAGTCAAAAAAACCAAACCCCCGTTGTTTACACTACCAGAAACCAAACCTATTACTTCACACATTTTACCTTAGTTTTTCGGTTAAGTGCAACTAACCGAGATAAAAAGTTCTTTTACCTCGGTTCCTTTTTTTTGAAGTAAAAAATATTGTTTACCTCGGTTTTAAAAAAACCAAGGTAAAATAGTACACTTTTTACCTCGATTTTGTTTTAAATTGAGATAAAAAGCCTGCCATTACCGAAGTCGCACGCATGTCTAGCTTACCGACGTCGGTTGTTTTTGAGACCGAAATTACATGTAACTCTCATAGACATGAATGATCGATATCAAACACATGTCTGGCTTACTGTTGTCGGTTGTTTTTGAGACCGAAGTCGCACATCACTCTCGCATACATGAATGACCGATATCGAACGCATGTCTGGCTTACCAACACCGATTGTGTTTGAGACCGAAGTCACACGTCACTCACGTATACATGAATGACCTATATTGCACACATGTCTGGCTTACCGACGTCGGTTATTTTTGAGACCGACGTCGCACGTACCACTTACAGACATGAAATTACCGACGTCGCACGCATGTCTGGCTTACTAACGTCACACGCATGTCTGGCTTACTAACATCGCACGCATGTCTGGCTTACTAACGTCGATTAATATTGTGACTGACGTCGCATGTACCTCTCGCAGACGTGAAATGATCGACACCACGCGTATGCTGGCTTATCAACGTCGCACGTACCTCTTGCACACACCATTGCAATACATGATTTAAAATGTAATGTTAATAATGTAATTCTTTTGATTAAAATTTTTTTAAAATTTTTTTAAGCAACTCCATTTTTAAAATTTTAAAATATTTTATATCTATACTTTTAACTATGACTTTAAGCTTATATATTCAAATGAAATAAATTAAATGTAGAGTTCGAGTAACACATGATTTAGATTTTAATAATAAAATTTAATGTTAAACAAAACTAAAATATAATTTTCTAAATTTTTATGCTACTCAATTTCTTTTAAACTTTTAACAGATTTTATAACTATACTTTTAACTATTACTTTACGCTTATATTTTTTAAAATGAAATAAATTAAACTTTTAATACATTTAAATGAAATAAATTAAACGTAAGCTTTTAATAGATTTTATGTACTAGCAAATTCCAACATTACATCAAACAATAAATTTATTTTATATTTCTATATTCAGACAAGAATAACAAAAAATATGTATTTTGGAGTAATGGATAATGGGGTAACATAACTTTGGGTAATAGTGTAATTTTTCAAGATTGTGTTCAATTAATCAATGTTGATTTTCGAGGCCCTTCTGTTCACTCATACATGCCCAAATTTCAAATTCACAGTGTTATATTATTGAATTTCATTTTGGTGTCGCCAATTTTGTGATTCGACAATTTCAACTTTCTTGAAGGGAGTTAAGTGCAAAAAGTAAAAACTTTACTCGTAACTCCAAATTGAAATCCGCTCGAACGTGATGCAACCATATACACCCTCATTGTATTTTCCAAGTCCGTAACGGAATATTTATCAATAATTGGGCATAAGAACATATATGCAATCTCATCCAAACTTATAAGTATTCAACTTTATGTTAATCTAGAACATGTACCAGCGCTTTCCAAAAATTTACCAAAATATTTATTTATTTTATATTTCTATATTTAGGCAAGAATAATAAAAATCATATATTTTGGAGTAATAGATAATAGGGTAACATAACTTTGGGCCATAATGTAATTTTCAAAGATTGTGTAGAACTAATTAATGTTGACTTCCGAGGCCCTTCCGTTCACCCATACATGGCCAAATTGTAAAGTCACAATCTTATATTATTGAATTTCATTTTGGCATCGCCAATTTTGTGATTCGATAATTCAAACTTTCTTAAAGGGACCTAACTGCAAAAAGTAAAAAAATATCGCAACTCCAAATTGAAATCCGCTTGAACGTGATGCTACCATATACAGTGTCATTGTATTTTACAAGTCTGTAACAAAATATTTATCAACAATTGGGCATAAGAACATAATTGTAATCCTTTCCGATTTTTCTACTGCTGTATGGGATTGTGTCAGTGAGCTTTTACATCTACAACATTCAGTATTTGCTAACTTGAAGGGTAGAGTTGAATATTACCTTTCTTTTAATGCTGAATCCAAGATTCAGTCTAACATTACCACTGCTGCCCTTCTTGTCACAATTTGGTTTCTTTGGATCAAAAGGAACAAAATTATCTATGAAAATGAATCTTTCTCCCAAGTTGCATGTTTTAATGAGATTAAAGGCATGATTTTCCACATTTTTACTGTCCATCACCTATTTGGTAGCATAGATAAGCATAAGTATTGGACTCAGGCTAAAATTATCCCTCAAATTTTTCAAAAGAGGAAAACAACTTTAACATCAGTAAAATGGAAGAAGCCACAAGCAGGATATAAAATTAATACTGATGCCACATGGAATAGAGGCGGTTCTTCATCTTTGGCTGTGATAGTTAGAAACTGGATTGGGAATGTGATTATAATGAGAGCTAAAACCTTCCCATCTCCATCCCCTCTACATGCTGAATTACTCTCCATTCAATGTGGATATGAAATATGCTCAGAATTGGATCTATCTACTTGTGTGGTGGAATCAGATTGTTTAATAGCTGTTCATGGTATTCAAAATCCCAACAGTTCCCCTTAGAGAACCTTTTCAATATGCAATGCACTTCAATCAGAACATTTTAAATTCCCAATTCAACACATTCATAGGGAGGCAAATACTGCAGCTGACTTTCTTGCAAAATATGCTTAGAAAATAACCTTAATTGTGATATAGATATCCAGTCAGCCCCTCCTTTCCTTAGGGGACTTTTAACACTTGACAGAAGTGGTATTCCTATGATTAGAGTTGGTGTTTGATTTTCTACTATTAATGTTATCATCTTTGGACACTCTCATGAGCATTCAACTCATACAAACATTATGCATGCCGCAAATTAGAATGGAGACTACTGCTTTCTATGTTTTCTGCTCCTCAGGTCTTACTACAAGAAATTGGTATACACTCATGCTACCCTCAGCTGCATCTTGGATGGCTTTCGGATATATCTCACCTGTACAACACCTCTGTACTCTCGGATTTTGGACTCAATGCAAGCATGCACGATCATTTGTTTTTCTTTTTTGATTAACTAATCTCATTGTAATAAAAGGTGATGCCTGGCCGGAGGGAAGAATTAACACATGGGGTGGAGATCCTTCCTTCTGGAATCGCATTTACCTTTTTACAACTAGCCTTTTCTAGCTACAAATCCTGATAGGGTCGATCTCAGATTCACATCTTGGAGCAACTAAGTTGCCATAATGTATAACTCTTTTACACAGGCTTGGGGAACCTTTATAAATTATCCCTCACCTAAGGGTGTTTAATATAAAAATAACTTTTAACTATTCAACTCTAAGTTACTCTAGAACATCCACTAGTGCTTTCCAACATTTCACCAAAAAAATCATTTATATTATATTATGTATTTAGGCAAGAATAAAAAAATATCATGTATTTTGGAGCAATGAATAATGATAATACAATTTTTGAGTCACGGTGTATTTTAGTTAAACTATTTTGAATCACAAATGTAAGATTATCGTTAATACATATTCGCATATAGAAATTTTAAAAACAAATATAACATAATACATATATAAAAATATTATTACATCAAATATACTTGATATTTTATTATAATAAAAATCAGTATTATTTCATTTAAATTAAAAAAATAAAAGAATTTTATTTAAATTCACCCCAGAAGAACAAAACCTAAACTAACCCAATAAGCCAAAAACATACTAACCTAGCCCAAAATCCTAAACCAACCCTAGCACTATTACACAATAAAACCCTAATCTAACCTTCCTCATCTTCAAACACATTTCCACCTCTATCATTGTTTCTTCTTCACATCAGTGCCGACTTCAACCTCCCTAACGCCGCCGCTTCATTGCCACGCTGCTGCTCGTGCTGGATTCCACCGCTCCAATGCCACACCGATGCTCCGATCCCCGGCCACGCGACCTCCATCGACGCCTTCGAACTCCACTCGACGCCACCAGTCTAGTCACGCTGTTGAGCTCCGCCACACTACCGTCCAATAGTGTGTCTAGTCGCGCCGTCGAGCTTCGCCACACCATTCGAGCCGCCGACCTCCTCCTGCCATCGAGCTGAGACCGCTGCCATGCGATTTGCGCCACCAGTATCCAGATCCGGCGGCGCTTCAGATCCAGCCCCCAGTCAAGCTCAAACGTGATGCCACACTCTAGATCCGGTGGCGTCTCTGATTCTTGCCATCTTCACCTGCGTTCATCTATCGCCGGAGCTCTAGCCACCGCCACACCAGATTCTGGCGGCTCCAATCCTTAGATCTGATTTTTTAAATTGTTATGGTTTTAGGGTTTTTTCAATTATTTAATTACTGACCATTATAGTGTAATTTAGTTGTTAAATCTGTTTAATGAAATCTAGTATTAAATTATGTAATTAACAACCAAAAGCTACTTACGTGCAAAATCGCACTGCTATCGGTAGCAGTTTCAGCAAGACCAATTACGGGTGTGACGTTGCATGAGATATCAGTCATATAACATTTTACCTTGGTTTTTTTTATGTGACGTCGCACCACTGTTGGTAGCGGTGTTTCAGTAAGACCGAAAGGGGTGCGATGTCGCACGAAATCGAGGTTAAAAATACTTTTTACCTCTGTTTTGAACTGAGGTAAAAAAATAACCTTTTTACTTCAGACACATTTACTTTGGTTTTTCAGGGCCAAAGAACCGAGGTAAATAGGTCTAAAAAACTGAGGTAATAGGTGTTTGTAGTAGTGTTACTTTACTAGTTATTCATAGCCACGCGTGCGAATTGACAACCCGAATGAGGTTGTGTTTAATTGATTTTTAGGTTATAGCATCTCTATAGACATAACCCGGTTAATTTAGCTACGGTATTAACGACCCTGAGTGGAGGTGGGTCATAGAGTATATGATACTCCTTCCCTTTGCACCTGATAACATTATCCAACTTGTACGGCAGTAGGAGCTCAACAATTTGATCAGGGATGTACTGAATTATAAACAAAAAACCTTTGTTAGTACTTATAAGGGTAATCTATAGAAAGAGTTAACTGGAAATTCAATTTGTTTTAAACGAGGAGGACTTACCATAATTGGAATTTACCCGAAGTTCATCTGGGTTGGAATATGTACAAAATGTACATATCTACCTGAGAATATGCGACGCGGACTGTCATCATCCAAATCAGTACGGATCTTCATTGGTCAGTGAAATTATTAAAAATTATTTAGAATATTATTTATATAATAGAAGGAATATTTTGAAAATAACAAAAAATTGGTCACCTCGATTGGGTCACGGTTGGAACCTGCATTGTTAGACATGATTGTTGTAATTCATATTGTCACGGGTGTTAAATGTGGTAGTAGATAGAAAATGGATAATGAACACAAATTATTTGGTTAGTTGATTAAGTCAAAGCGATGTCGCTTAACCTTCAGTATAACCGAGAAGGTTGCGACGTCACCTTGACCAATTTAATGAAGAAAACACTATTTGCAACGTCACATGTTTATCAGTAAAACAGAGGGGTTGTCAACTAGAAACCGACATTGCATTATAGCAAATCGAAGACTTAGAAACCAAATACTAACACCCTAAACCCATTTCTTAGCACCCTAATTCATGGAAACTACAACACTTTGAACAATTAACACATATAAACCCTAATCCATATAGATAACAATTTATAGGATAAATATAATAACAAAAGTAATGTAACCACTTGTGGAAACCATACCTTTGACAAGATTGGCAGGGACACTATTAAAATTCAAGAGAAATGTGAAATTTTGAAGTGATGTATGAGAGGTGGGCTCCATTTATATATTCGTTATGAACGAGCTTCCACATAGGGCATATGCAACGTTGTACTAAAGTCGTCTATACCAAATTCTGTGTGAAAAGCAGGCGACATCGAATGTTCAGAGTGCGGGCCTCACCATTTCAGCCCACTTGTATGGGAAGGGCCTGCGTTGTACCTATGTCTGTGCGACGTCGCATACTAGTTCTGGTCCAATGACAGATTACCAAAATATAACAAATGTCGCCTTATCTGGAATTAGGCCTCAACATTTCAACCCAATAGCATATAAACTGTCCGCATTTGACCAAGAAAAAAAAGAACTTAATAATGGGTAATTGTACATTAGACACTGCTATTTTAAACGTATAACTATTACCGGACATTATTAATGTCTGGTATGATCAGAATTAATTTAACATAGCTGATGAAATTTTTGGTTTTTACACTTGGTTTCCAAAAAGATGGTGGTGGTGGTGGGGAGCGATCATTTCCACCACGTAGAATCGCAGAAATTTAAATATTCTAGGTTTTTAATGAAATTGAAAGCCAATAAAACTCGGTCCATCAATTTTTTTAAAGCGCAAGTACATTGTCTAGAGTAAATTGTAGATGATTACTTATAAGTATACAAAGGATCATGCGTAAAGAACTTGTGGAACTCTCTGTGGGATCATGCCGGTTTCTCTATCAGTTACAGTGATAAAGAGTTTGACTGGGGATTACAAGGGTCCTGTCCGCGAATCAGGATAAACGTCTGTCATTTGTGTTAGTATTCCATTATCACCCTTACAATAAGCGTTATGAGCACAATAATTTCCACCACGTAGAATCACATTAAATTAAATATTCTAGATTTTTCATGAAATTAAAAGCTAATAAAACTTCGTCCATCAAATTTTACAAAGAGCAAGTACATTTCCTAGAGTAAATTGTAGATGATTACTTATAAGTATACAAAGGGTCATTCGTAAAAAACTTGTGGAACTCGCTATGGGATCATGCCAGTTTCTCTCTCAATTACAATGATAAAGAGTTTGATTGGGGATTGCAAGTGTCCCATCCGCAAATTAGGGTAAACGTTCATCATTTGTGTAAGTGTTCCATTAGTACCATTACAATAAGCGTTATGAGCACTATAATGTCCACCAAGTAGAATTGCATGAAATTAAATGTTCCAGGTTTTTTTATGAAATTAAAAGCTAATAAAAGTCTGTCCATCAAATTTTAAAAAGCACAAGTACATTGTCTAGATCAAATTGTAGATGATTACTTATAAGTATACAAAGGGTCATTCGTAAAGAACTTGTGAAACTCTCCTTGGGATCATGTCAGTTTCTTTATCTGTTACGGTGATAAAGAATTTGACTGGGGATTGCAAGGGTCCTGTCCGAGAACCAGGGTAAAAGTCCTTCATTTGTGGTAGTATTCCATTACTACCATTACCATAAGCGTTATGAGCATGATAATTTTCACCACATAGAATTGCATGATATTAAATATTCTAGGTTTTTATGAAATTAAAAGCTAATAAAACCCTGTCCATCAAATTTTTAAAAAGTGCAGTACATTGTCTAGAGTAAATTGTAGATGATTAAGTAAACAAAGAGTCATTCGTAAAGAACTTATGGAACTCTTCGTGGGATCAGCCAGTTTCTCAATCAGTTGCGGTGGTAAAAAGTTTGACTGGGAATTGCAAGGGTCCCATCCACAAACCGGGGTGAACATCCGTCATTTGTGTTAGTATTCCATTATTACCCTTACAATAAGCATTATGAGCACGATAATGTCCACCACATATAATCACATGAAATCAAATATTCTAGTATTTTTATGAAATTAAAAGCTAATAAAACTCCGTCCATCAAATTTTAAAAGCGCAAGTACACTGTCTAGAGTAAATTGTAGATGATTACTTATAAGTATACAAAGGGTCATTCGTAAAGAACTTGTGGACCTCTCTGTGGGACAATGCCAATTTCTTTATTAGTTACGGTGATAAAGAGTTTGACTAGGGAGTGACAAAGTTTATTTTTGGGAAGATCGGAATCGAGGCTGGGACTTGTGATCATTTAAAATTGAACAATTAGGTCTCTCCAATAGAGTGGGAGAGGTCAAAATGCGAAATTGGAGATAACATTTTTTTTATTCAAATTTTGACAACAATAAAGTTATGCTTTTGGCATGAACGGATCGATAGATGGGCGACAATCTTGAAATTGTGTATATTACCCCCATAATTTAAAAGACCTCCAACGTCGCACTTGTGTCAATAAATACAAGACTAAAACAAAGATAGACGACGTCAGTCACTCCAAAATTTGGAGCAGGAACTGAAATTTTAAGCCAAAAATTTGAATCCAAAATTTCCCCCACCCTATTTCAAGCCAATAAATCTCAGCACTAACACCCATTTCCCATTTCCCATTTCCCATTTCCCATTTCCCATTTCCCATTTCCCATTTCCCATTTCCCATTTCCCATTTCCCATTTCCAACACCAATCCTATAACCCAAACTCCACCCCACCAATTTCATTCACAACCTTACAACATTTAAAGATCTAATGAAGTTGCTTCTCTCAAACATCAACAAGTGTCCAAGGATGGAGAATCTCCGATTCCTAATTAATTGAGGTAGTTTTTCCATTTGTTTCATTTTCAAATACCAATTACGGGATGATCCTACTATATGTTTTTTTAGGCAATAATTGATCAAAGATTCTTACATTTCATGAGGTATGATGATTGAGATACATGTTATTGATGAGACGTCAAATGCATGTATTTTTCAAAGCATTTAACATCTCTTTTGTCATATTTTTTGTAAGATTGCTATATTTAGGTAGGTTTACATGATAAGGAGTTTAGATAGTCATTTTCGGTTTTTATATCTAAATTTTTAATTTTGTAACCTATGTTTAGTCTAAAGGATTTTCGGTCCTTACGAGCATCTAGATTCCATTTTGTAAGCTTAATTTGTAGATTACTCATGAGCACTTAGGAGTGGTTCAGTGGAGGCAATTCAAAAGGATGGTAGAAGATGGGAGGCCACTCACAAAGTGGTAGAAGATAAAGTGAAGAAAAGAGAGCAAAGCAAAGGGTGAAGAATGATCTATGTTTTGAAGCAGAGTTTTGAGAATTTTCCGAGAATAATCAGCCTCCAAGAGTTGTACCATTGGATTCCTCTTCTCGATTACTATAAAATTGACTACAAGAACTCCCAAAAAGGATCAACGGTTCACCCGGATGAAGCAAAACAAAATGCAACTTTTTTCAGTCGCGACTCGAGACAAGTGTGTTGCGACTCGCGAAATGTTGACCTAAGAGCTCACAATTTTCCTAATCTGGTCGTAACTCACAACGGAGGCATCACGACTCACGATAATTGCCCTGCAACTTGCTTTTTACTCCCTTTTTTCTTGTACTATAAATAGCTTTTCACCCCCTTCTTCCCCAACTCTCTAAACCCGACTTGGAGGCTCCAAAATCCTAGTTTTTCACCATTTTCTTCCATTTATTTTTCTTTCTTTGTATATCTTTGTTCTATTTTATGGATTTTGATTATCTAGCTTAGTTTTGTACTTGGGGGCAATTGATTAAGATTTCCTTGCTAATGTCCTTAGAATCATTTCTATCTATATATTGCTTTCTCTATTGTGCATTTATTTAGTTTTGAATGTGGATTGTTAATGTCATTAATTTTTTGGAAGTTTGATTATATGAATTGCTTGTATGATTGCTTGTTAGGGTTGGGAGAAAGTAGCTAATTTCCCCCTCTTTTAATGTGGAATCCAAGAGCATGAGTTAGAGCTTCTAGATGATGTTGATTTGTTGATAATTGCTAGATAAATGTGATGATGTTGAACTCATTGTCATGTTTATTTTAGGTAGAAAATGAGATAAGTCTATGAATGTCGATCGTTTTTTTACTAATCTTGTGTAAATGCATGAATTGGTTAAATGCTTAGACACAGTGTAGTGTTTATAAGTGTTGCCAAGCTTGTTGATTCTTCATGCTCAATGCCATCAATGGGATACGTTTAGTCGTGTTTCGACTAAGGGAGTCATTGGTGAGATTTGACAAGAAATGTCGAATTCACTCTTGCAAACTACTATCTAAGAAGGATAGAAGATTTATATTCACAAGTAGTTAAAGCAATGAATAGATTGGTTCACTCGTTCTTGAAGCTTTTGTTATTTAGCATTCATGTGTTCTTAATGATATGTTTTACTTCAATTATTCCATGAGGTGTTTGATAATAGGAAGTGTTTGTATGATTAAAGTGTTAGGGTGTTAGGAAAGTGACAAATTCCTTAGCTCTTTAGCATGAAAATCCAAGAACATTGACTTCGACCTTCTCGTGCATAATGTGTTGTGATTCTTGGTATATAAGTATGTTAATGTAAATTATTCTCATATTTATCCTATATATGAAATGAAAGGTTGAATCTTGAATATGGTTTGTTCTAGGTTTAGCCTAATGAATGCTATGTTTGGTTAAATGGCTATGTCTTTGGTAGAAGGCTTGTTGCTGTCAAATCTATGGTCCTTCGTGTGAAATTCCATTGATGAAATATATCTATGGTGTTTTTTGCTTAGAGTGATTGTCAACGAGTTTTTCAAATGGTCGTTGTTTGTCTTTGCAAATTACTATTAAGAAGGAATCAATGTTGATCTTCGAATGGGAAGTGATAGCATTCCCCATAGGTAACAAATGTGATAGAATGAGTGAATGGTTCAATGATCTACATGAGGTTTGGAAGTGGATATCAATTGCCCCCAAGGCTTTATCTTTTGTAGTTTTTACCCTTTTTTCTCAGCTTGTTTAATGATTAGCATAGTTATTTAACTTTGCTAGTTAGTTTGTCTTTTAATTTCATAACTTAGGACTAAAACCAACCAAAACCCCCCCATTTACTTGCTTATATATATAGCTACTTCTAGCCTAATATAAACCTTTATGTATACACGCTTAATAAAATACATCTTCTTCGTGGACGACCCTGATTTGCTACTATCTACTTAATTGTACTTAGTAAGCATAAAGGGAACTTTGAGAGGTACGGAAACAACCTCCCGAGACGTTTATGTTTAAGTGTTTGGGCATATTTGGTGGCATATTAGCTAGTTGTTTTTATTTTCCACTCATCTGTGGTTGTTTTTATTCAGAGTAGGTATTGCTTGAGTTCTTGGTAATTTTTTTTATTGAGAATCCTTGCAATATGATCTGGACTTTTGAAGAAGAGAAATGTTTTTTAAAAAAATGGAACACCTTGAGGGAACTCATGATGAGAAGAGAGGCTCAACAAGAAATATTTTGTAGGATGTGTTATTCCGACCATCCTATCGAGTCTTGCTATATGTTGAATAGAGAGCACTATGAAGAGGAAAGAACCATTGGTTTCAAAAACCAAGGGTATTATGAAGAGTGCTACCAAGAGGTAGGAGATGTTGGTTTTCAAGGGCAAGAAACCCAAGAATGGTATCCATACCACAATTCTTACAACCTGGAATGGAGTGGTAATCCGAATTGGTGGAATGAGAATGAGCTAGAAAACCAACAATACGAGCAAAATAGTTGGCCATCACCATCTTATACCATGCTCCAAAACCAAGCCTAGCAAGGAAGTTTAAGTTTGACATGTGAGGAAGTCATGAATGCAATAGAAAACTTGAACAACTTTACTAGTGAGAAACCGGACACTCGGCTCTCTTCTAGTGTCGAGGCTATTAAAGGGCATGCGAGGAGTTATTGGAAGTGTTGACCCAAATGGAAGCTCGTGATTTCTAAAATACATCATTCCAAGTTGAACTCGAGGATTCAGTGAGTGAGGTCACCATGAGAAATGAGTTTGGGTTTGAAGGGGATGAGAAGTTGGTTGTTGAGCATGAAAAAATGGAGGAAGAGGTGATTGTGCTACATTCATTAGCATTGTCACCCCTACCCCCACCTAGTGAAGTAACTCTGCCATTTTTGGAAGTTTTGAGGGAGATAAGAGAGGAGCCAAAAGACAATCCCAAGCCTCCTAACCACCCAACTCCTTTTAAACCATCTCCACCTCCACAAAACTTTCGTCTTGAAAGTTTTGTACCCCTACCTCTCTATTTTTAGATGCTTATGGTGAAGAGATACAAACCTTCACTATATAGATAACATTAGGGTCGTGCCGACGACCTTAAAAATACGTAGCTTCCCGGGAGGCAACTCAAGCTTCTAAGTTAGATTAGTATTTTTATTTTCTTGAAAAACAAAATTTCTCAACCATGTCCTCAAACCCTTACCCAAAACCACAAGAATACCACCACAATCCACCACCAAAAACCACTACCAAAACCACCATCTAGGAGTACTAATAGTAGTTGTCTTTTGTGAGTGTTGATCGAGATTTTCATAATTGTGGCTTCGTAGTTAATGGATCGAAGTTTCATATTGGACAGAATTGGAGAACATGGAGGAGAGAACATTCATTGAGAAGTAAGCATTGCCATCACCGGGAAGGACCTTCAAAGTCCAAGTTGTGAGTATATTTTTCTTTCGCCCTTATTCTTTATCTTGTCCTTTTTACATTGAGGACAATGTGTGTTTCAAGTGTGGGGAAGTAAAGAGGAATATATCTCTTTGTATTGTATTTTAGTGTGCATATGCTCCACTTTGATTTGTTTTGTTTGAAAAAAAATTTCCCGCTAAGTTGAAAACTTGAGAGGGAAACTTAGGCAAAAGTGGGAGGCCCAGATAGGTCAAAAACCTGAAAGGGCGACCTATGCAAAATTGAGAAACCAAATGGTGCTGAAAAAGGTGAGGGTGAGCATTGAAAAAGAAAAATGTGTGAAGATAGGATGAAAATCCGAGAGGGCTCCTAGGAAATATGAGAGAAAATTAGAGAAATTGAAAAATTTTATGCTTCTCTTGATGTGTCTATTGGGTGGCTTTTTCGGTAGAGTAAGTTAGGTTTGCATTATATGTATACCTCACTTCTGTTATGGTTTATTGGTTGTTTAGATTATCTTAGGCTTTGGGATGTGAGAGTGTGAGAGATTCTTATGTCTTTGGGGTTAGGGAAGTCTAGCAATATGATGTTGGATGTTTTGGGAAAACTTTTACATGCTAGTTTACGCTTTGATCTTTGCTTGTTCTTGTTTACTCGAGAACGAGTAAGGTTTAAGTGTGGGGAGATTTAACGAGACGTCAAATGCATGTATTTTCCAAAGAATTTAACATTTCTTTTGTCATATTTTTGTTGTAAGATTGCTAGATTTAGGTAGGCTTACATGATAAGGGGTTTAGATAGTCATTTTCGATTTTTATATCTAAATCTTTAATTTTGTAACCTATGTTTAGTCTAATGACTTTTGGTCCTTATGAGCATCTAAATCTTTGTGACTTCCTCCTCAATCACTTTTTGCCCATCGCTAGAGAAGCTATGCTATTTTTGTTTGTCTTTTTTGATCGAGTCAATAATATTCAAGGAATGGGTAGCGATCCCTGGGTCGACTCCTCCCATGTTCTGCACGCTTTATGAAAATTTATCTTTGTAGCTTCGCGTGATTTTTATGACCCTTTCCTTTACCATGTGTTAAAGGTGTTTCCCAATCTTAACACATTTAGCCTCATCTTCATCATCCAGATTGACTATCTTCATTTCTTCTCCCAGGTCTATTGATGATTCTGGTTACTCGAGGAAGTCTCCGCCTGAGACAGTGATGGCCATCTTTATTTTTTCCATATTTTCCTACTTTCATCGCAATAACCATACACTGCCTTGCTGTTTGATGGTTTCCTATTATTTTAGCGATTCCAGCTGGGGGTTGGGAACTTCATTACTAAGTGGTACGGGGACCATATTCTCTTTTGCTCCGTTCATCCAGGGCCTTCCGATTATGGCATTAAATGGACTTGGCACATCAATGACCACAAAATCACACATGATGGTACAATTTCTATCACTCTCCCCAATAGTAACAGGTAGTTGTATACTAACCAAAGGTGTTTCTGCCCGCCCTGTGAATCCTACAAGAGAGGATGTGAACTTCTTTAGGTTGGATCGCTTAAATCCTAACCTATCGAAGCAATCAATGAATATTTTCTCCACCGCACACAAATATAGATCCATGTTTGCTTGCCATATTTATTATGTTGATCCATGTTCGCTTGGAATGGTACACCTTGCATCCCTAGCTCTCTTCCCTTGAAAGGAATGTTTCCCTTACCTTTCTTTATGAACCCTTTTTGCGAGTCCTCCATTTGTTTTCTTTTTGCCACGTTCCCACTCTATCTTGCGATTGTTTACTTCTTCCATTCGTACATGTTGCTCAATCATCTTTTGTAGCTCTCTTGTGTTTTCAGGCATATTTTTTGTTAGTTCCTTGTAGAACTCTCCTGATTGCATGCCTCATGTGAATGCCCCCAAGGAATATTGGAATGATAAGTCGCGAACCTGCAAACTCTCAGTGACTTTTTTCACTTCGGTGAGCTATGGTGTTCACTCTGCAAATGATTTTGTGAATTTTTTGCTTCTGATAAAAGTGAACCAAAAACAAATCTGACAACTGCGCCCAAGACTTAATACTTCCATTTGGGAGATCCTGATACCACGTGATCACTGTTCCAGATAAGAAAATGGGGGACGCCCTGCATACCAATTCAACGTTCGCGTTGCAAAATCTCATGCTATTTCGATATGAGTGTAGGAACTCCTTCAAGTCCATGATCCCATCGTAGATTTTAACATGTAAAGGAAGTTTAAAGTCCTTTGGCATTTTGAAATCTCGCAGACATGGTACTAAGGGTGATTTGTCTGCGTCATCATCTGCGACTATGTCCCTTAACTCCTCTTTGCACTTGAGGTTCACATGCCCTTGACTTTTTATTTTATTCATTCCCAGAGGTTTTAGCTTGAGCGTGGTTAAAAACTGGTTGTACAAGCTCTCCATGTTCGCTTCCAAGAATGTTGTGAATGCTCTCCTTTCTTTTTCTTGGTTTGTGTTAGGAGATTCTACTTCCTCTTATTCATCCTTCATTTCTTATTTATTACGCTCCTTTCTCTACTAGGGACATATTCCTGGTCCAGGCTAGGGTGCCTACTTCTGTTGCGCTCAGATGTGTGTTCTTGTGTCTGGTTGTTATGGCTCTACTTGCTTCTGGTGAACACCATTTTTAACCTGAAGGACTTTAAAACAAAAAAAATTTGATTCCCCACATTCGGCGCCAAATGATGTGGTAATCCGATCAAGCAGGTTAATCATTGTTCACCCTGAAAATCTTCTTTCCTGTAAAACAAGTCCCGGAAGTAATTCCGGGGGAAAGGCTCCAACGATCAAGTTAGTCTTTCTCTGCGATAACTGGAATTTCTTTGTTTAGTAATGCTTACCTTACCTTTTTTTGGTCTTCTTGTATTTATTGGCAATTGTAATCGTGGTTCCCTGCTATTAGGAGTCAAGATCGTGGGCCGTGCCATGATCACCACACTTTCGGTTCATAGCTAAGTGTTTGTTCCTTGTTCCGTGTTTCTCATCTCACGACCTATCCCACAACTAAAAGGTTCCTCGTATACTGGTTCCTGGTTGATCTGCATACTGGGCTGGATGGCTTCGCCTTATTACGAAGTGAAGTTGGGCTGGACCTAGAGGCCAACAACCTTTTAGCTATTGGGCGAGATATACACCATAAATTTATACAATAAAAAAATTCTACTATAATAAATGAATATAAAAACAAGAATCGAGTGTTTTAAATAAATTCTTAAAGGAAAACTTAGTTTGTGGCAGCATTGCAATTTCTGAAAATGTAGCACTTGTTTTCTATGATCAGTTTTGAGAATGTTTCATTTAGCTAATCAAGTTGTAATTGCGTAGTTATGATCATACACTCAATTGCACTATTGAATCACCAGTTTTGTGTTTCAAAAATTCAAAAATTCTTGGAGGGAACTAAGTGCAAAAGGCAAAAACTTCACTCGGAGCTCCAAATTCAATTCCGCTCAGATGTAATCCTACATCATGGGACCCAAAAATCAATTCCTAGAACGAATCAAAAAAATGTTTCATATTTGGTGGAAATAACTGACAAAGAAAACTTCCCATTTGGACTTCCTAACTTCTAAAGTCATCTAGAGTTAGATACTCTAGCACATATTTAGCGCTTGACCAAATTCTATTAAATCATGAAATTCTTTTTTAAAACATATATGAACCCAAGAATGCACAATATGGGGTTATTTTGCTACAAAAAAGAAGGTGTAGTTGAGTTCTGGGAAACAGTGTTATTTTAATAAAGTTCTGATCGGAGGGTTTTCGGGTATCCATCGGACACAATTTTAAAACACGGGCTCTATTGAATGTTGAATTAAATATTTTTGAGTCCAATTAAATATAAAAAATAATGGACAAAACTATCCCCCTCAAGAGGGACTTAAATTAAATATTGCAAAATAGTAAAACTGAAAACCAACACCGGTTAAGTGTGTTGATAAACCGGTGCTAAGGTTTTTAATGTTGGGAAAGATGAAAATTTTGGTCTATTCCTAGGAAGAAAATTCAAATTTTTTTCATTACATTTTCGGCACCGGTTCATCAATTCCATAGGCACCGATATCATAAACTGGTGTTGCAATTACACCGCACGTCGGGAATAAGTAGCTCCACGCAACTGGTTCATCATTGTGATGGCACTGGTTTTCCTTAACCAGCACCGGTTCTCTAATCGGTGCTCCGGTTAGACATAATTTCATATGTCTGCTCTCATGTTGGAAAAAAATTAATACTCGGGCAACATCAAGCAGATGCTTTAAAAAAACTTAGCACCGGTTTTTCGGTTGAAAGAGCACCAGTAAAAATAATTAATAAAGAGCCCAATTTGGATTCATCTGAACCATTGAGTTCTTTTATTGATTTAATCTGAACCATTAAAAATTTGTCAACAAAAAGTAAATTTTAAACCTTAAGTCTAGCCCTCCCTCATTGTCCTCTCATCCTCCTACTTCTATCTCCTCTCCATCCTTTCCCTCCTACTTCACCACCTGTCCATATCCGCTGCCACTGGCTAACCCTACCTAACACCACCTCTCCTTAGCCGCTGTCTGACCCCGCCTAACACCACCTCTCCATATCCGCAGCCTAATCCCGTCTAGCTAACACCACCTCTCCATATCCACTGCCTGACCTCGCCTAACACCACCTCTCCATATCCGCTGCCTGACCCCGCCTAACACCACCTCTCCATATCCACTGCCTAACCTCGCTTAACACCACCTCTCCATATCCGCCGCCTAACCCCTTCTAACACCACCTCTCCATATCCAACAACGATGACTCTCTATCTGCCATCCCCATTGTGCACCATCCTCGAGGCGCAACATCCTCTCCGTGTGGGTACTCTATGTGTTGAATTTTGTTCTTTTTCTAATTTTTTAGGTGTGTCAGATTTTGTTTATGTTTTCATTCAAAGGGCTTGTGAGATTTTTTCCATTTTGGTGATTTTTGGGGTGTGTGAGATTTTGTTCATTTTGTGATTCAATTCAATGTGTATTAGATATAGTAATATAGTTAATATTGTATGGTTTAATGGTTAAGTGTTTGTCCTAAAATATGTTTTGTTGAAGTGTGATATAGATGATTGTGTGATGTTTAGGTGTTTGTCATCAAATGTGTATCATGTTATAAAACGCATGACATGTTGTTGATTGTCTTATGTTGAAGTGTGATATAGTTGATTGTGTGATTTTATAGTTTTTGTCATAGAACGTGTGACATAAAATGAAGGTGAGATATAATGGAGCATGTATACTGGTGAAGTTTTTTTCTAAAATTAATGTAATATAGTTGATTGTGGGATGTTGATGTATTTATCAAATAAGTTTAATTGCCTTAAACAACTACAATGTTTTGATTGAATGATGAACTAGATTAAGGTTTACAGGTTTCTTTTGCTTGTTTTGATGATTTCAAGTTGATGTTTAAACTGTGGAGATGTTGCGGTCTATAAGCACCAAGGAAACGTGGGGCGTTTAACATTGTGTGTTTAACATTAAAGCATAGTTAATATTAAATACATAGTCAAAACGTAGTTATACACGTCATGTTTCCTTGATTCTTAAACACTGCATCATTTCAACATTTTAAATATTTTTCTACGATAAATCGTACTGTGCACAAACTTAACGGAAGAAACATTAGTTAAAGGGCACTGCATGTGAAACTTTTGCTTATTTTGATAACTTGAAATTAAAGTTTATGCCTAGTTTGTGATGAATCTTGATTTTTCTCAGATGTATTGGTTGCTTTCTATTCATGTAGTGCCCTCTAACTAAGTAATGTTCCTTCCATTATGAAAAGTGCAGTAACATTTGCAAAACTCCACAATTTAAAATAAGGAGATTTTGTAGTGTATGAGCACCGAGTAGACACGGTGTGTTTATCATTAAGGGTTTAACATGGTGTGTTTATCATTTAGTGTTTAACATGGTATGTTCAACATTAAATCATTGTTAATGTTAAATACATAGTTATACACACCATGTTTCCTTAGTGCTTAAATGCTACATCATATCGGTGTTTTAAATCGTTTTCTTCGACAAATCGTAATGTCCACAAACTTAATGGAACAACTAAGGCTGAACAGTACCTCTACCGATTTTATTCCGGAGGTTAGTTAATATATTAAAAATTAAATGTTTCTTATTCTTACTTATTGATTACTTTCAACGTTATTAATCATTGAGTTATTTCGTGCACAATAGATATTTTCCCTGGCAAGAGGAGCATACAATGGCAAGGAGATAATCAACTTCACGGACACAAGGTGCGAAGCTTGGGTAAACATGTCTTCCTAACAATCCAAGACTTCGGTGGACCTAGTGTATTTTATCATGTATTTGATTCGGACATATTTACCTTTTTTCTTAAATTATATCATATGGATGGATTCCTTTTTTTCACTTGTTAAGATTTTTAGTTTTTCAAATGTTCTTACTTAGCATTAATTTAAGTTTTATATTTTGTGTTCTTGTCTCGTCTATGATTTTTCCTTGGGTTTCGATTCTGGGAGGGCCTGGATAAATTTAAAAAGGAAATTATAAATTGAAAAAAAATTAAGCACCGGTTTTACAAATATTACTACCAGTGCTTTAAACATCCATCTTCCAAAGCTAGAGCACCAGAAAATGAAAAACAAACTAGTGTTGGTATCTAAATCTGTCTAGTTTTAGACACCGATTTAGGTTCGTACATTGGTGCTACGAAAGAACCGATGTTCATTAACAATGTGCCTAAATGACGATTCGGAAGTCAACACCGGCATCTTAAAAACTGGTGCTGAGATCAATGTTTTCAGCACCGATTTTATTTACCGGTGCCATAGTAACTACATTTCAGCACCGTCCTACTACGGCACCAGCTGACGGGGGGCACGAAATACTGGTACCATTGACCCTAGCGATCAGTGCCAGAGGGGGATGCCTGCAATAGTTTTTGGACACTCCTCTTGGGAAAAACAAGCAGACGTGATATATGGTTAATGAGACAATGAAGTAGAAAGGTATTTTGCTGTATCGTTAATCAGAAATTGGAAATATGAGTTTTTATAATTCTTCTATGAAGCACGAATATACATCTTTGAAAAGGAACAAATTGTAAAATGTGGAGAACAGACCCCAAACCACTTCAATATATATCATTGAAATTGACACAGACAAACTGATCCATACATGTACCGCAGTGTTCTCCTTAGATTCATCAGCCTTCCTAAACTACAATGTATAATTTGAACTGTTCTGATAGACCTTTCATGAAGGCATGATTGCCAATGTATCCTACTACAACAGTAATATCATCCGGCTTCCCACCAGGATGATCTCCGCCATATCGATGTCTGGCCTCCTTTGTCCAAGGACGAATCGTATCCTTACTAACTGACAGCAGCAGAGCCACCTTGGCTATGACACCCGCCATCAGAGTTGCTGGTGGAAGAACCCCGCCATTAAGAGACCGGCAAGTTGCGATGATGCCCACAATTTCATGAGGGAATACATTGTCCAATAGCCCATCTGTAGCAAGAACAACAATATCTCCTTCCTTCACTCGAAATATGGTATCTTGGGCATCTTCTGGGGTAGTCCCAGTGTTACTAGCCCTTCCCAATTGGCATGGGGCGTTGTTTATGCTTTGAACACCAGATTTATACACAATAGGTTTACCGCCGTTTTCTTCCCTGATGACCATGAATCCAGAATCTCCAACATTTGTTGCACACAAGATATTACCATCGCTGAGGGTGAGAAAGCAAGCCGTGGACGCCCCTTTGGCCTTGGTGTTCAACCAAGCATCATGAAGGATTCTCTTGAGAAGCAGAATACCGGTTAGACTAGGGTTTTGATCGATGGAAATTACTGCATTTTTCTTTAATTCTCTGGCGTATATTCCTGAATCGATTCGCACTTCCAACCATCCTCCAACCCCATCGGCAACTCCAATCGTTGTTCTTCCTTTATCATCGTAGTGAACAAAATGAGCATCTTGACCGCTCAGCATACCGAACCTTTTCTTTGGAATGTAATGAGAACCCGCTACCATCTTCAATGCGTTTTCATCATTACTCTCCAATATGGGTGCTGGAATTCCACGATCACTGCAGCAATTTAAACTGACGCTCTTGAAAATATCTTTCAACCGCCCTTCACTTGTTTCATACGTAGGATGAACCTTGGCATCTTCCGGTAAGATTACTTCTAGGGTATTACATTCGACGCCGTTCTTGAATGATATGCCTGATTTTGCCATTTGTTCCTTCGCTGCCATTGTTTGATCTGAAAATAATGCTCCCAGCTCTCACCGATATATAGAATTCGATCAGTTCCGATTACCAGTAGGATTCACTTTGCAATGAAACCTAAAACACTTAGGATTTTGTTGGGGAATTAGAATATTACTTGTAATTATATTCTATTACATTTTCCTAACTTCTATAGGTATTCTGTACCACTATATAATGTATCTTGAGATAATTAATACAAGCACACATTATTACCCTTATTTTCTACATGGTATCAGAGACTAAAATCCTAAAAAAAATATTCAGCTGCCTTTCCGAGCCCAAGCCGTGCGTTGATCCACGTGCCACCGTACAGCCGCCGCCGTCTGCTCTGTTCCGCTGCTCGCCGATCGCCAATCGCCGCCGCCACCATCTGGCTGTGGTAATCTGTGCGCTGCCTCTCCTAATCCGATCGGTTAGTGCGTTAAGCCACACGAGCCGATCCCGAAGCTCACGCGCCGCCACCGATCTGATCCGTCGCTGGTTGTTGTACCTGCCGTTGATCCATACCTGATTTTGCACGATGTTTGCTTCTGAAGAACATACTCGTATTGATGCAGCACCTAAGGTTCCGAAGTTTCAGGATATGAGTGATTATGATGTGATTGTGACTTTACTGAAGCAGTTGCATTTGCAATCAAGCCCTCGGACTACTGTACCTATTGGTCGTCTGTCGACTGATCCTTACTTTATTGGCTCTGGCGATGGTCCAGATTTGCAAATTCTACCAAACATGCTGAAAGGTCAAGAAAATTATATTGAATGGTCTAACGTGATGTGCTGCGCATTCCTTTCTAAGAACAAGATTGGGTTCATTGATGGATCCATTACCAAACCCCAGGATGGTCATCCTGATATTGCTGATTGGCCTAGGGTTAATGCTACTCTTGTTTGCTGGATCTTGCAAACCCTGGATCCGGTGTTGAGATTTTCTACAAGCTCGTTTGCCGCAGTTAAAGAACTGTAGGATAACCTGAATGAGTTGAAGGAGAAGACCAGCGCTGCCAGAATGACGGCGCTAGCCTCTCGGCCGACTGCCATCGTCGTTTGCTGCGCCGCCATGTCGCCACCTGGCCTAGCGGCTGCAACTTCCTCTGGCAGCGTCCCTACCAGGTCTGATTTTGGGCCCGCTCTGTCTGATGACCACTGAAGTACGACCATGCATTTATTTAATCAGTTCAATTCTCTTATGGATAATGGGTCGGGTACGTCTACTTTGCCCCTGATACTTGATTCGGGAGCCTCATATCATAAGACCGGTGACAAGGGTTCTCTGACTGATATTACTACTGTTGTTGACACTGTGAATGTTGTTCCGCCTGATTTCTCTGTGTCATCAACTACCCAATATGGTTCTATTTGCTTTGGTGTTGTCACTCTTACTCATGTGCTATATATACCTACTTTGCAGTGCAACTTATTATCATGTTCTAGATTGTTATCTGCCTTAAATTGTCTAACTTTGTTTACTGAAAACTATTGCATTTTACAGAAAATCAGTACGAGAAAAATGATTGGCATGGGTGAACAGAAAAGGGGGGTGTTTTGGCTTCATCTTTCGGATACTCGTGATCATCCTCTTATCCCGCAATCTCATCCGACAATTGCTTTTATGTCTTCTTCTGATTTATGGCATCAGCATCTTGGGCATCCTTCCTCTATGGTGTTATCTTCTGTGTTTTCTATTTATTTTAGCACTAAAAATACTTATGTTTCTTGCTCTATATGTTATAGATCAAAAAAGACTAGACATAGTTTTTCATTGAGTTCTACAAATGCTACTGCACAATTTCAATTAATACATTGTGATGTTTGGGGTCCTACCATCTTCTAGTGGTGCATTTTATTTTTTAACTATAGTTGATGATTATTCCCAAGCTTTTTGGGTTTATTTATTAGTGGCTAAGTCAGAAATAGATTCTAGGTTTTTTGGAATTTTGTGCCTTAGTGAAGAACCAATGGCGCCGGACTGTATTGCGTGTTCAGGCTGATAATGAGACTGAATTTTTGCCTTTGAGATCTCATTTACTTGCATCTGGGATCATGTTTGAGACATCTATGGTTGATACACCACATCAGAATGGTTGAGTTGAAAGAAAGCATCGTCATTTACTCAATGTGGCGCGTGCCTTACGGTTTCAAGACAGTCTTCCAGTTGACTTTTGGGGAGAATGTGTTCTTACCACTGCTTATCTGATTAACTGTAAACCGGTGAAACATCTCAATGGTCATACTCCCTTTGAGTTGCTCTATGGGAAAGCTCCAACTCATCCTTAAGTATTTTTGGATGCTGGTGTTTTTCTGCTCATGTTCCCAGATATCGTGACAAATTTGCACTAAGAAGTCTGTGTTGTTTGTTTCTGGGTTACCCTGCCTGAAAGAAAGGCTATCACCTTTTTTACATGGAATCCCGCATAATCTTTACCAGTCGAGATGCAGATTTTTTTGAAGACCAGTTCCCCGTATTCCGCAACTCTGCATCGGCATCATAAGAAGACCTCAACGGCACCACCACCTCACCGCCAGCCTCCTCATCGCTGCTGCCGAAGTCGTACGGCCCATTGCCTCTGGCCACCGCCTGCCCCATTCCTCCGGCCGCCACCGGTCACCAACCCCTAGCATGTTCCAATTCTCTGCCACCGGTCGCCACCGGTTCTCTAACACTGGCAATAACCGTTCCCCTTCTGCCAGTCACCATCGGTTCATCTATGCAGGCCGCCGTTGGCCATGACCCACCAGTGCATCTTTGGTGGATGAGGTTCTATCGTCGGACCCCGTCCAAGACCGCTGGATTCTATTTCCGACCTGGCCAGACGTTGCATCGCCAAGGACGCTGCCACCACATTCACCACCGATGATGAAGTCTCACGCGCCTCACGTGCCACCTGCCCAGCCTCCTTCTGCCGCATCTCCAGCTCCAGATATTTATGTCACCGATTTGGCACCTATCAGATGGAGTATTCGTGCTCGCCATCCTCCTCCTTATTTGTAAGATTGTGATTGTGATGATTATACCTATGCTCTTACTATTGATGACCCCCCCACTGCTACGTTCATTTATGCGCTGTCAATATTCTTAGGTGTTCTCTATCCTCTTACTGATTATGTAAATTGTGATAATTTTTCTAGTATGCATTCTAAATTTTTGGGTGCAGTAACATCTAGTGCAGATCCCACCACTTATTCCGAGGCATCACATCATGCTTATTGGCGAGATGTTATTACTGAAGAGCTTACTGCGCTTGAGCGCAATCAAACTTGGACTTTGGCCCCAATGCCTCTAAATAAAAAGGTGATTGGTTGTAAATGGGTTTACCGGATGAAGTATAAGTCAGATGGTACCATTGAACAACATAAGGCGCGCCTAGTGGTTCTCGGGAATTGCCAGGTTGAAGGGATTGATTATACTGAGACATTTGCTCCAGTTCCAAAGATGACTTTTGTTCACCTATTCTTATCTATTGTGGTCATTCGTGGTAGGGAATTGCATGAGATGGATGTCTATAGTGCTTTCCTGCATGGTGATTGGCATGAAGAGGTTTTTGTGTGACCCTAACCAGGCTATGCCGCGCCCCATGGTCCGGTATGTCGCCTTCAGAAATCTCTTTATAGTTTTCGCCAGGCTCCTAGAAATTAGTTTGCCAAATTGGCTCAGGCTTTACGAGTATTTGGTTTTGTTCAGAGTAAGGCAGATTATTCTTTGTTTGTCTTTTCCCGTGGATCGGTTTCTTTGCATGTTCTGGTTTTTGTGGATGATTTGGTCATTGCTGGTAGCTCTTCTGTGCTCATCTCTGAGTTCAAGAAATACTTGAGTTCTTGTTTCTATATGATAGATCTTGGTTTACTTTAGTATTTCTTAGGTACAGAGATTGCTAGAAGACCGGAGGGGGTGTTTCTTTCGCAAAGGAAATATGCCTTGAACATTTTATCTGATATATGTTTATCTGCTTCTAAACTGACTGACTTTTCGATGGAGCAACAATATGATCTGGCACGTGTTGAGGGTCAAGCTTACCATGATCCTGAGCAGTACAGGTGTCTAGTTGGGCGCCTGATATACCTGACTAGCACATGTCATGCGCTTAGTTATTCGGTTCATACACTTACGAAATTCATGAAGTCTCCTTGTGTTCCTCACTGGCAAGCTGCAGTTCGTGTGTTGCACTACCTGAAAAGTCATCCTAGTCAAGGTTTATTTCTCTCTTCCACTAGTGCATTACAGTTAACTGCTTACTGTGATTCAGATTAGGCTGCATGCCCATTTACCCGCCGTTCTCTTTCCGGGTATTTTGTGATGATTCGTGATTCTTCGGTTTCTTGGAAGACCAAGAAGCAACCTACGGTTTCTCGACATCCGCTGAAGCGGAGTATCATGCTATGGTTGTTACATGTAGTTGTTATGGCTTAAGTCTTTACTGAAAGATTTAGGAGTTGTGCACACTTCTCATATGCAACTGTTTTGTGATAGTCAGTTTGCTCTTCATATTGTGGCAAATCCAGTGTTCCATGAACGCATAAAGTACATTGAAGTTGATTGTCATTTTTTCTGGGATCTTGTTCAATTTGGCACTATTGTTACTCACCATATCCGCACGTCAGACCAACCTGTGGACTTGTTCACTAAGGCTCTCGGACGTAACCAGTTTCATTCCCTGCTTAGCAAGTTGGGCATTTCTAATCCCTGTGCTCCAATTTGAGGAGGAGTATTAAGGAATTCGAATATTACTTGTAATTGTAATAATATTCTATTACCTTTTCCTAGCTTGTATAAGTATTTTTTACCACTATATAATGTATCATGAGATCTTGAATACAAACACACATTATTACCCTTATTTTCTACAGACTCATATTAGATCTTAATCCAAGGTATCTTTAATCATACTAGAATCTTCCCGTGGATATATGTTAATTAATTATTAAATATACGACCTTGTTATGCATTTCACATTTTCTTATTTCAGGTAGACCAAACTTTACGCAGGGCCCATTATGCAAATATTTTACATTTTAGTTGGGGTGGATTTTTTAAAGAAGAATGGTCTCTTGAGAAGTGGTTTATCTATAAACTTATACACAGGCCAAAGACCTATCTGAAATTAACAAAACCAATAAAAATTCGCGAGCCAGGTGGGGTTATAACGAATAAGCCCAGCCTTTCTCTTCTCATTCTTCTAAGAACTGCACATCTCTTCTCTTTCTTCAAACCCTTCTTTTTCCTTCTTCTTACTTTTGTGAACCAACAATTAATTCCTCATTCCTTTTTATTGTTTGATCAATCTGCAAACATTCCTCCTTCTTCGATCGATAAGTTCCTTAAACATTCCTTCTTCTTCGATCTACAAACTTCCTAGAGACTAAATCCTTCTCCGTTTTATGAGCTATTCAAACAAATGGTTATTGTCCGGCAAAATATGCGATGAGTTCTTCACCCTGTAACAAGATCTATATCAACAAATTTCAATTTTGATTCAAGTGAATGAAATTTCACCTAATGGGGTCCAATGTATGAATTTTCATATTCGAATGAGATTATGTTGTATAATTGTCTTCCATGTAAATGAAATTGTCGTTGAAACTTCTGCTGCTATGAATTTTGCTCCTATAAACATGTAAAAAATATGTGACAAATATTCCAAAAATGAACTAAATGCTGCTGATATTTTTCGTAGATACTATACACTTGTTACTTTACAATACGTATCATTTGTGTTAAAATATGCACCTGTTTTAAACACCATGTATATGAATAATGAAACTTTTACAAGAGATCATGTATAAGTTAAGTTAAAATTTGACAATTTAAAATTGTCATATTAACTCTGCATTAATTACTTTACAACATGTGTTGTTTAAATAAAAATAGACATTTGATTTTAAATTGTCAATTCTTTTATGAATAGCAAAATTTTTGCGTGTGGTAGTGCATGAGTTACCTTATAAATCGTTTTCGTTTTGTTAAAACATGCATATGTTAGCCTAGAATTAGTACTTCTTATACTATACATAACAAAGGTAACATAATTTTGTAGTTTTCAAATTTTCATATGTAGTACATTTAATACCTCACAGTATATGGTGATTACATTAAAGCATGTATTTGTTTCAAAAAAATATAAGCAAATTTTCCTTATTTATATCAAAGAGAGGTCATATAAAGTCTTGTTGGCGTGAAAGCAAAAAATGTAAAGCTACATACTTTGTATAAAAAAATAGAAATTTGTCAATTTTAAACACGAGATGGGCTCTGAATGTCTAAAAATATGGAAGATAAAGGGATCATGAAAGAATTCTTCAATTAGGGAACTTTAAATTATAACAGTATTCCTACCTAGATTAACTAACATTATCTAATACAATGAATCAACTATTAATCTTCAAAGGGGGATCATCTTGGAATCTTCAAGTTCAATGTCATCTTCATCTGGATCCTCCTCGTGTCGGTATATCTTGTGGAGTCCAATGTTCAATATTGTCTGATTCCTTAAAAGTTATGGAAAAGTCTCAGGAAAGGCGGCCTTTTCTTAAGCTTATGAACAGGCCAGGGACCTGCTTGCAATTAATGGGAAAAAAACTGCGGGCCAAAGGCCAATAGTTTGGATCCATCAATTTAGTTTTCCAGGCCGTGCTCGTTTTCCATCACACGTCGTCCTAATCCAAGCATTGTTTGATTTTTGGTAGATGCGAGATTCCTCCTCCCGGTCGTCGGCGTCAAGAAAGAGCAGCTTCTCTAGCGCCATAACGGTGGACATATCAACCTGCAAAAACGGCGACGTGTACGTCTATAATCTGTCGTCGGAGTTCAACAAGAAGGTTATGGAGAACTAACAGGAACGACGTCGCTTTTGCCGCTCTTGGGTGCTTTTTTGGTGACTCGTTTCTTGGCCGTTACCGCACCATCATCATCGCTTCCCTACTATATATTATGGTCAACAATTCTTTTATTGATGATTGAAATTCTGAGAATATGTATTATGTAACAACAAAAGACTCCTTTTTCATTTAGTTTATTATCAAAATCAAAAAATTATGAGTTCAATGTTAAGTGGAAATGAAGCGACAGATTAATGTTAGAAGTTTCACAATTTAGAATGGAGTTCTCTTACGTTTTGAATCAAACTCTTGTTTTTTAAACCTGTGGCTGAAGGTTGGATTTGTTTACAGGATGAGAAATCTTCGATTTGGTACTCTGTCGACATTGGCAACACCAAGACCACCTCTGTCGAGTCTCTAAAAAGATGGCGGGTAATTTGAGTGATGGGATTTCTAACGTTGGAATTTGGGATTAATGTTTTAATATGTTTGGAATTGGTATGCAACAAGTGCCTTTGGTTCTGAACGCTTCTCGGAGATTCCGATATACATTGGATTTCAAGAAGGGAGAGAATGAAGATCACCGGAGGAGGATGATCAGAGCCCCATGCCCAAGTCATTAGAGTATGAAATCTTATATCCTGCAAATGGTTTTTGTTTTTGGATTTGAATATTTGATCATGTTTCATTTTTTTTATTTGCAGGCTGCCTTGCTCTTCAAATTGGCTGGCCAGAGAGCCATTGGTATATGAACTGACCATTTCTTGTTTATTTTCTGACCATTTCATGAAAAATGTGTTAATTGAGTTTTTGTTCCGACCTAGTTTTAGGCACCAACAATGATGTTGCTCCTCCAACCTCGAATTGCGACTACAACGTTGTACTTGAGCAGCTGGTTTCCATGACCAAGGATAGCAACATTTCTGCTCTCCAGCAATATGGAGAGGCAAGTTCTTCATCCCTTCATCCTTGAAACATTCATTTGGCTTATTTCTTAGCTGTTGAATATTTCTTAACTGTAAATGCTCACGTGCAAGGATTCCTTGGTGTGACTTGCAGAGATTGACACCAATAGAGTTTTAGATAACGACTTCATGACGCTCAATGAAGCTTTAAAGACTTCAAATAATGCTGTTTTAATGGCCATTAATGCCATATCCATTCCGTCTTCAGTAAGCCAATTTGTTCTTCTAGCTATAAATTTTTTGCTGCTTTGCAATGCATTTAGTCCCATTTATTTTACACCATTTCACAGGAAACACATGTAAAGCTTCAACATGCATCACATGATGGTGGTAGAGAACTTAAGGTTGCAGAGGTTCAAAAGGTATGTGGCCTGAACGTGTTTGCGTGCTTACGTTGCCCTTGTACTCCCTTCTTTAGTTTCTTCTCAACACATGAAATCTGTACAATACAAGAAACATTGGTTTCTTTCAATGGTACTAGCTCCCACATGAACCCGATGGAACTTTTTGTAGATTCTGAACAAAGAAGCAAAAAATGGGTTTGGAGCTGGTTTCAATATAAAAAGTTCAGTTCTCCAAGTTGTGTATGACTGCTCTTTTCTGGGTATTGGTGTGAAGGTGATTTTAATTATTTTATGGGCATTTTATGTGCCTTAGTATTGCGGTTGTTCTTGTGTGTGCGTGAGCTGCTTAACCTGGCTAGGAAATTTGTTATGGCCCATGTTTAACGTCTTGGATATGCCTTTTTATTGTGGAAATTGATGCTTTTTTACTTCTTTCTGAATTGGTGGTCTTCTATGCTTTAAACTATCTTTGAAGTGTATGTTTTATGAAATTACGAGGTGCATTTGTTTATTTATATGTTGCAATTGTTATTATCCAACCTGTATTTGTTAGTTGTACTGTGAATAACCTTTTTTTTCTTCTCTTTTTTTTGTTGATCGTTCATTTTGAATTACGAGTTGCATCTGTTTACTTATATGTTGCAGATGTTAGTATTCAATGTGTACTTGTTAATTGTACTGTCTATGACCTTTTGTCGTTTTGAATTACGAGTTGCATATGTTTACTTATATGTTGTATTTGTTTACGGCTGGAGGCGAGGTGGTGGTTTTCGATGAGGTCTCGAGTCTATGATTGAGACAATGTTGCTGGATAGTGAAGGTTGCATCCCGCCATTGCCGACGACTCTCTGCTCCCGTCGCCGAAACGAGTTGCTTTCTTTTGAGAGTTGGTGTTGTTTATGATTCGGTATTGTATTGGTTGCAGTTCTGAATTTTAGCGGTGGTTGCAGTTATGAATTTATGAGTACCTGTCAAAAGCATTTTTGTGTTGTTAAACATAATCTGAAAGAAGAACTGTATTTTGTTTCTATGGTTTGCTTTGTGATGAAAAGAAGGATATTGTTCCGCACACTGAAAAGATGAATATGCTGGGAAAGGATTGACGGACAAGCACCAGAGATGTCCTTGGGAACGTATGGTGGTGAAGACATTGTAGTATGCATTTATTTAGTTATATGTTGCAGATGTTAATATTTAGTGTGTACTAGTTAGTTTTATTGTGTATGACATTTTCTTTTCATTTATTGTTGATTGTTCATTTTGAATTATGAATTGCAATTGTTTAGTTATATGTTGCATTTATTAGTATTCAATGTGTACCAATAGTTGTAATAAGTATGATCTTTTCTTATGAAGATTTGAACTTTTAAGGAATCATATGCGTGTTTTTATTTAAACAATACATGTTGTAAAATAATTAATGCAAAGTTAATATAACAATGTTAAACTGTCAACTTTTAGTCTTCTCTATCTGTGTAAACTATAACATATAATAGACTAACATATTCATGTTTTAACAAAACATATGCGATTCATAACTTAACTTATACGATCTCTTAGAAAATTTTCATAATTCATATCCAGAGATTTTAAAACAAGTGCTTGTTTTAATACAAACGATGCATATTGTAAGGTAACAGGTGCATAGCATATACGGAAATTTTTAGCAACATTTATTTTGTTTTTAAAATATTTTTCCACATGTTTTTTACATGTTCATTAGCTGCAAAATTCATACATTCAGAACATTCAACAATAATATCATTCACATCAAACACAATTGAACAACATAACCTCAATCGGATGTGAAAAAATTACAATACACTTGAAATTTAGTTTTAATTAATTAAAATAAATTATTTCGATCAATATAGTTGAAATAAGAATTACAATACAATTGAAAGGTAGGCGATGTGTCGAAAGCCATTATGATTCGATCTTGTTATGAGTTCGAACCAGAGTTCTTTGATCTTCAGGAGAAAATCACCGGAAAACCTGCAATTCCTGTCGGATTTCTGCCACCTGGGAAAGGGAAACCAGATTTGAGGAATACTTCTTACAGTTTTAAATGAGCAATCAGCCAATTTTTAGATCACCCATGGAGGGGATGAAGGATATACTGACTAACCATGTGATATGTGGCATATATCAACTTCCTGGTGTTCATGAGCACATTGCGCGCCCACCGGCTGGGGCCATCTTTCAATACAACATTAGATCAAGGATGTTCAAGACAAAAACTATATACAAATTACTTCAATACACTCTTCAACTCCTCCAACCATTATAAATAATGCTCTCATATGATGCCTAGCTTTTGATTTAACTATAACAAAATAGTTCACAACAATGTCTTTCAGTCCCAAGACTCCCAACTGAAGAATAACAATTACAGGTGAAATGCCAATATAAAATGCAAATAGTCTAATGAAAAGTTATGCAACATTTATTTCATCATATAGAGTTTCATCAGTTAAACATTCTACATAACAATAAACAGAGAGTGAATCATTTTAACATGCCTGAACTCTTCTATTGTGAAACATAGATAATCTGTATGCAGCAAATATCAGCTTCAGAGGCACTTGAATTGGATGCAACTTCTATACATATTAACCAAGAGTAAAAAGTACACATAATCTTAGATGTAAAAGAGCAGCTTCAGACATTTTGCAGGAAGCACGATAAGTATCAAACATCAATAATAACATCAAGCTGAAAGACAAGAGTATATAATGCACCTTCACCACAAGGAGATTTCCTAGTGGTGATGTTGAGAACCTTGGTGGGCATCCTCACTGAACCCTTAACCCTAATCCTCTTGTCCTTGGCACCACGAACAAGATCAGCACACACTATTTCAACAACATCACAACCAAAAACACCACGTCAATGCTTATTACAGGCGCATCAAACCTCAAGCAATTCCGCATAATATTTCAAACATAGCCCTAAATTGAAAGAAGCGAGAACCTTTCTGGAGGTTCTTCACATTCTTGGAAGAGAGGGTAATTCGATAGAAGGCGATGGTGATAGGAGATGTAAAACCAGACCCTGCCCTCTGGCATGAGAATAACGGGCATACACATCAGATGGATAACCCAACCGTACTATCAATCCCTTACCATACTAAACAGCCCAACCGTATCTGGAATCAACAAACAACAAATCCCACCTACGGAAAACATGTAATCCTCGGAAAAGAATACACCAAAAAGAATAACTCTAATACACATCAACCAGAACTCGCCATTTCCATCAATCCTTCACACACAGGGGCAGGAAGGGGAATATTCCTTCGAAATCCAATGCTTAAAGATACAGAAGATTGAGATTCTCAACGAGGATTGTTCAGAAAAGCTTTGACATCATAAACAACTCATCGACTATGAGTAGCAAAAGGTATCGTACCTATACATAAGATCAAACAACTACACTTTGATTTCATGCAATTAACTCAAAAATTGCTCAATTCATCAAAACTACATATAATCACGCATAATTGTATCAAAATCAGGTCAATTTTTCCATTGAATAGGTGAATTACAGAGCTTGAGAATATGATGCCAGTTACCTGAGAGTGATCGCGTTTCATGAGGTAGATTAGGGTTCGGGAGGCGTGGCGGAGCTCGGAGTTGGAGTTGCGGACGATGGATTTGATGGCCTTCAGGAGGCGGGGATCGGCTTCCGACATAGTTGAGGTGGTGGCTTTCTCGGTGAGCCGCGCCGCCACCGACTCTTCCTCCGCCGTCGGTGTCTGGTTTTTGCCGTCTAAGCACCCCTTCATAAAAATTAAAAAATCAGAAGCTGTGAGAGCTTCAGCGCGAACGAATTCGGAGAAGAAAGAAGGAAGAACGAGGCCCATTACCCCGTTACTGATTATTGTTGTTCAAATCCGGCCGCGGATTTTTTAACTTTTACCTAATTTGCTAACAGGTCCCTGGCCTGTCATGAGCTTACAGACAGGCCGTCTGTCAGGAGACCCACTCAAAAGTTATAACCACTTCAAGTTTAGATCCAACTCCTAAAAAAAGTCATACACATTGAATATTAACATTATAGCATATAAGCAAACATGTACAATTTATAATTCAAAACGAACAATAATCAACAATGAAAATAAAAGCCAAATACACTGAAACTAACAAGTACATATTGGATGCTAGCACATGCAATATATAAGTAAAGAGATGCAATTTCTAATTCAAAACAAACAACCAACAAAAAAATTTTAAAAATAAAAGTCAAACACAATAAAACTAGCATGTATGGTATATGTGTATACCTAGTCCATAGCTGGCATTGTTGGGCTATAATCTGAGCCCAAAGAACAAATGCAGATAAGGCTAACAAACCGATACATAATTTTGAAAAGTGAAGTAACAGCCGGAGCTTTAGTAGGGGTAGTTTACACACATACTATGTGTACCTCCAACTTTGCTAGAAAGTGAGATCCGGTAGTTCACCGGAGCGTGCCGCCCATCAAAATGGGTAGATTGAGCAATAAAAGCAAAGGGAAGGTGCAGAAGAAAGGGATTGACCTACGGAGAAGCATAAACAATGAAGCCACGAAAGAGGGTATGTAGGGGGCACTTGGAGACAGAGGCAATGGTGTTACGGAGACAGAGAAGAAATTGGGATTGGAGAATGGCAAAGAGCTAACAGTGGAATTGCATACTCCAGTTCATAGAACTGAAGAAACGGTGGTGGAAATTACTACTTCAATACTAGTCGGCAAGCTGGGTAAGAAGCTCAAATGGGGAGACGAAGAGGAAGCAACAGAGAATGATGATTGGAGCAAACTGTTCAAACAGGAGCAGAGTGATATCAAGTTCTACAACCCAGCTAATGTGGAGAGAATGTTAATGGGAGAAATTATGCTAGAGGCAGTGGCAGAAAGCGAGAAACAATGGAGCACAACAGTCCTCTGTAGACCCCTGGGATGCAACCCAACGTTTAAGGTAATGGAAGGGTTTTTCTATAGGATTTGGGGAAAATTGTTTCTAAGATATGGCTGCGTGATTCGGGTATTTTCATGATTTAATTTAGTATGCAACCCTTTTGTGATGAAATGGTGGAGAAAGGGGTAGTGTTCTTTGATAATAAGCCGATCATAATCAAGCCTGATACTGTCCCAGTATGGGTGCAACTGCATGGCTTACCTATAGTGTATTGGCAGCCCAAAACTATCTGTAAGATCATAAGCCCCATAGGGAAGCCAATATGTTTAGATAAGCCAACCCTGAATAAAGAGAGGGTGTCATATGCTCGGATCCAACTGGAACTGAAAATAGGCGAGTTCCTCATGACCAATCATACCAAATTCAGAAGAAGATATACGTTCTAATTGGTAAGAGTGATCAATCATACCATATTCAGAGAAATTCTCCTGTAATTACCAATTAGAATTTCTCCTGTAAATCCGTTTCACATGACCAATTATACCACATTCAGAGAATTACAGGAGAAACAAATTTATAGGAGAAATTCTCTAGGAAGAAGATATTCGTGCTACCTGGTAAGAGTGATCAAAATGTGGTGAAGAAACCTGAAATGGGAAAAAAGAATGAGGTACAGGAAACTCAGAAGGAGAGAGAAGTAGTTGGGCAGCAAGATAATTTGGGAAGAGAAGGAGATAACGAGTGAGGATGATATCAGGGAGAAGTTGAGAAAAGGGAACTACACCATATTACCTGATCCACCTGATGGAAGGTAAAATACTAAGCTGGAATATTAGGGGTCTTAATAAAATGGTGAAGCATGGACATGTTAAAAGAATCTGCATGCTGAATCAGGTGGGAATGTTGGGGTTGTTAGAAATAAAAGTGAAAATGGAAAATCAACAAAAAATTTGGGACAGAATTGGGTTGGGATGGCAGTTGGTTACTAATGGGGATATAGTGGATAAAGGAAAATTTTGGATTGGATGGAGGAAGGACTACTTTGAGGTGAAAGTTATAGGCAAAGGAGACCAATGGGTGGCTATGGTTGTGGAGATAAAGGCTATGAGAATGGCTTGTTACACAGTAATATATGGGTATAATACAATGGTGAAAATGAGGAGTATGTGGAATTTCTCGAATCACACTGGACAGATAGATAGACCATGGTCCATCATGGGGGACTTCAACTCCCCTTTGACATTTGAAGATAGGCAGGGAGGAAATGAAGTGGAGGGCAAGGAGATTGAAGACTTTCAGAACATGGTGGATCAGTTGAAATTTCAAGATATCAGAACAATGGGATCAAATTTCTCATGGAGTAATAGGAGGGGAGAAGGAGATAGAATATATAGTAGGATAGATAGATGCATGATAAACATGGAATGTATGGAGAAGATGAGGGATTCATACTATGAACTGAAGACTGAAATTATATTAGATCATTCATTGTTGCTGCTGAGACTGCAAGGAGCAAAATGGAAAGCTGAGAGAATTTCCAGATACTTTGACATGTGGGCACTATGACCAAGGTTTAAAGAATGGTTAAGGCAGTGTGGAGTAGAAGAAGAGTTGAAAACTTGTAGGATTTATTCAGGTCATTGCAAGAGCTTCAAAAACCATTGGCCAGGCTCAATTACAAATAGTTTTCTGAGATAGGAAGGAGGGAAAAGAAAGCTATGGAGACTTGGAAGGAGGCAATGGAAGGGTTGAATGTAGACCCTAGCGATGGAAGTAAACATGATAGGGAAACAGAACTGAGAATGGAGGCAGAGAGATTGATTGAAGCTGAATTCCAGTTTCTTCAACAGAAAGCCAAAATACACTGGATTAAGGAAAGTCTACCGGTAGGTTTTATGCCTCAGTTAAGAAAAGGCATCATCAAAATCATATAGTGGAATTAAAGGTGAATGAGAGAATGGTAGAGGACCAAAAGCTGATTGAAGAAAGTTTGTTACAACATTTCAGGGGTCAATTGGGAATTGAGGTTGAAGCAAAAAAGCTGGATGATGAGGTGGTCAGTATGAGAGCAGTTTTATCAGTAGAGCAACAAGAAAAAATGATAGCTGAAATACAGGATGAGGAGGTGATGAAAGCTTTGAAAGGAATGCATGCTAACATGGAAAGATGGTTTCACAAGTAAAATTTTCAAATAATCTTGGGAGATTGTGGGGGAAGGATTTATGACAGCAGTAAAAAGCTTTTTCAGAGGAGATGATATACCAGTGGAGTTAGGAGAGGCTGTTATAGCTCTAATACCTAAACATCAGAATCCACAAGAGGCAGCAGACTATATAGACCCATAGCATGTTGCTCAGTGGTGTACAAAACCATCACTAAAGTAATCTGTGTTGAGCTTAAATAGGTACTACCAGGTATTATCAGTCCAAACCAGAGTGCATTTGTGAAGGGGACTGCTCACACATGAACTGTTACAGAATTACATATGCTAAGTATGAAGAAAAGCTGTGTTTTGCAGGTAGACATCAGCAAAGCTTTTAATAGCTTGAACTGGAGATTTATGGAAGACTGGATGCTTGAGTTGAAATTCCCTAGTTTACTGATCAGATGGTTGAAAAAGTGTACTATGTCCTCAACTTTGTGTCTATGATTCAATGGTAGGCAGACTAAATCTTCTGCAGGGAAAAGAGGAGTTAAGCAGAGAGATCCAATCTCTCCCTTGCTTTTTGTCCTATGCATGGAATACTTTACAAGGCTTATGTCAAGTAGGTTGAAGAGGAAACATTTTGAGTACCATCAGAGATGCGGTAAGGTAGGGATTCATTCTTTTCTCTTTGCAGATAATGTGCTCATTTTTTGTGTTGCTAATAGGAAATCAGTTAAAGGAGTCAAGGAGGGATTGAAAGAATTCAGAGAAGTCACTAGACTAGAAATCAGTGAGAGGAAATCAAAATTTTAGTTCTCTATTATGGAAGAAGCTGAAAAGCAGGTCTTGGCAGCAATCCTAAATGTACAGAAGGGAGACCTACCAATGCAGTATCTGGGGTTACCAAGTGCAAAATGGAATAGACAGGATTGTGAAAAGCTGTTAGAAAATATAAAGGGGAAACTCCAAACATGGTCAACTGGCACATTGTCATTTGCAGGGAGGATGATGCTAATAAAAACAGTGTTAATGAGCATTGCAGGATACTGGGCAAGCATTTTCAGTATTCCAGAAGGAGTTCACAAATCTATAGTGAAGATATACAGGAGTTTTTTTGGGGGAAGGGAGGAGGGGCAGAGAGGCTTTACATCAGTGGCCTGGGAAACCATGTGTAGATGCAAAGCTAATGAGGGAATGGGATTGAAAGACTCCTCAACATAACAAGGCAGCATTGACCAAGCTGGTATGGGATCTCAGTCCAAACAAGACATTCGCTGGGTAAAATGGATCAATGCTTACTATCTGAAAGGGGAAAGTTGGGACAAGCATCAGTACAAGGAAAATCAGAGTTGGGCATGGAAAAACCTAAACAAACTGAAAGTAATGGCAAGCAGATTTCAACTGATGGGGAGGCCGAGCATAAGGAAAATCTATGATGAGATGAAAGGAGGAGACAAAGCAGTACGCCTGGAAAGAATGGTTTGGCATAAAAAAATATTGCCAAAGCATAGATACTTTATTTGGAGGATGATCAAAAGGGGGATTAGCTATGGTGGACGGGCTACAAGGATACAACATCATGGGGACTCAACCTGATTGTAGTTTGTGTGGTAAACAACAGGAAACATTGAGACACCTGTTTTGTGATTGTGAATACACAAAGACAGTTACAAAAAAATTTTGACAGGGATGAATAAGGAATCTGAGGGACATGAAAAAGGTATTGATCATGATGATCTAAAGAAGACAACAAAAAGGATGGTGAAACTAGTGGCTAGGCTGTACCGCATTTGGGAAGAAAGGAATGGGATAATTTTTCAAGGGGTGCAGAGAACGGAAGAGATGCTTGGCAGATTGGTAAAATTTGAGTGGATATGAATGGCAGCTAAAACCTGGGAGAAGGACGTAGAAGATAAGTTTGATCGGAACATTTGATTTCAAATACTCCCTCCGTTCCAAATTAAACTGCACACTTCATAAAACGTCACTATTCACTATCCAACTTTGACCACATATTTGAATAGATATATAAACAATAATATTATCACATGTTATATGGTTTGATTCGTCGTAACAAGTAGTTTCTGAAAAGTAACTTTTTGTATGCCATTATTATACGTAATTAAACATATTAACGATTAAACAAGTTTCTTAATGAACGTAAAATTCTCTTTCATACCATTTAATTTGGGACGGAGGGTGTAGTTAATTGTATAGATACGAGTGTGGGGATAGTAAAGATGGGCTGAAAAGCTTTGTATTGGACTGGGAGAGATGGCTAAATTTTTGTACCCTTGTTTTGATTTTAATAGAATAAAATGGTTACCAAAAAAAAGGCTGACGAACCGATAAAAGCGGAGCCTGGTCAGAAGTAGGCGATCACAAACTGATAAAGACGGAGAAACGATGAAGACAAGGTGGGGGAGTTTAGCTACAAACCAGAGTTATAGGGATTGTGGTACAACCCACGTTCTCAGATGAGAGGAATATAGAGCAACGATAATGTCATCTTATAATTACAACAAGAGCAACGCTGCAAAGGTAAGTGCCACTGAACAGAGGAATTCCAATTCTTTAGAGGAAAAACTGACTTGGTCGTCGGAGTCTTTTCCTCATAATCACTTTCAGGATCTGTTTTGCAGGAAGGGAAGTTTACAAGGTGAACAATGGTGTTCCTACCTAATTGGATTACCACATCAATATTAATATTGGATACTAACAGATGTAACATATAAGTAAATAGGTGCAGTTCCTAATTCCAAACGGACAAGCACTATCAAATTAAAAGAAAAAGACATACACGGTATAACTAACAAGTACACATTAAATATTAACAGATGCAACACATAAGTAAACGGATGCACCTCATAATTCAAAACGAACAATCAACAGAGAATGTAAAAAAAGGTCATTCACGGTACAATTAAAAGGTACACGTTGGATAATAACAACTGCAACATATAAGTAAACGAATGCACCTCGTAATTCAAGACGAACAATCAACAAGTTTGTTGTGATAACAAGGGGATAATTCAAAACCAGATCACAAAAAAACGCACATAGCAGCTCAAAACACTAGATAACGATGCTATCTAATGGTCAATAAAACGAAAAACACACATACTAGATCTGAAAAATCTAACAACAATTGAGAAATAAACACCGGCTGTAGCATCAACATTTCGGCCAATTCGTTTTGCCTGATCCACAATCTAGTGCATATACAAAAAACAAATCAATCGAAAACAAAAAAAACTGCAGAAAAATCAAACAATAATACCTATACCTACAAAGATTCACAGAATCAAAAATTATATTAAACTAGAAGATAAAAAAATCTACAAACCTGATGGTCTGACCGGATGTGATAATATTCAAGGAATTTTCTCTAAGAATTGAGCCAAAAAATATCAGAAAAATGGAAATGTGATACCGGAAAATGACTGGAAAATGAGCGTGGAGAAGAGGCGGAATAGAAGCTAGAAACATCAGTGGCAAAGAAATGGAGGAGAGGCGGCGAAACAAGGTGGAGAACAGGAAGAGAACGAGAGAGGCATATATGAACGACGGAGAAAATGCAGACTAAAAATGAGGAAGAAGAAAGGGTTCAGGAGAGAAATAAGAAAACAAGAAAATAAAAATAAAATCATTATTTCCAATTAGTACCCAATTTCTAATTAATTACAAACTGAACCCTAATTTTCAAAATAGCTCATCGCTTGTCCATAAGCTTATGGACATGCCGGCTTTCCTGAGACTTTCTCTTTTAAAAATATGCTGAAAATGTGGAGAGCTTTTTGTGTAAATATAAGAAATTATTATGCCTTATATAAGATAATTTAAGACACATAATCTTGTTTTAACCAGTCTAAACTTTAGGCATGGACCATTATGCAATTATTATACAGTTAAGTTAAAGTGAGGTTATATTTAAAATATGCTAAAAAGTGGAGGATTTTTTGTGTAAATATAGGAAATTATTGTGTCAAATATAAGATAATATCATAATCTTTTATCATTTATTCCTCATCTCGCTTCTTCTTCTACTTTTCATTCCAAGACCAATCAAAACCAATGGAAATCATCATTTTTATGCGCATTGTTTATATTTGAGGTAGGATTATTTACTATAGACTTCCATATTTCTTATATTGCTTTTGTTTTCAGATTTGATGTTGATTTTGCCCTAATTTGGCTTTTTTCGTGTTATTTTGCCTTATTATGTGGGGATGTAAGCTTGATTCTTCGTCTTACCCAGATGGAATAGCTTCGCCGAGTGGTCAAGGCATAGCTTGCAAACATCACAAAGGGAAAAAGTCGCAGGTATATTATTTCATTTTTTTTCCCCCTTCAGATTTTGATGTGTGCGATCAATCTTTTTATGTTTGGTGTGTGTTTTTTGAGATAAAAGATTGAGATTCATTCATTCCAAAGGTGTGTTACAAAAATTGGGATATGATCCCACTGTGAAATGGAATTCACAGAGTTTTTAGCATATTGAGCTAAAGTGTGAGCTATAATGTTTGTCTATCGTCTAATTCAGATCAATTATGGGCAATTACATTTAGCAATAAGAATGACTATATCATCAATGATAAGGCCAAAGTTAGATAGATGTTCATTTTGGTTCTTTACCACATTCATGACTATTTATGCAATTCCTTGAATTCGCTCTATTAGAATGCATTTTCCTATGGTTGAGGGTGAGAGCTTCTGCCTGCTTTGGTGTATAAACTTGTGGTATGTAATGTGATCCTACGTAAACCCATGAGCTTTCACACTAGTGGAGGATGACCCATTAAAGACACCACTTAGAAGGCGATCCATCCGATTTATTAGGAATAGCCTTTGAGAAGGCCTTCCGAGTTCAGAATTGTCTTGAATCAGACCACCTATGATTTAGAAGGCGGTTTGGTTGGAACCGCCTTTAAATGTTCCCAGTTAAAGGTGGTTCTATTAATAACTGCCATTTATTGATTGGTTTCAAAGGTCGTTATGCCTAGGTGTCTTAGTTTGTCCGCAGTTCCGAACTCGGAAGGATAGATCTAACTGTACTCCCAAAATCGGAAGTCCGGATTAAACCATCAATGAAGTAACGAATGAAGTTACTCTTGCGGAACTCCTTCTGGACATCGTTCCCAAATCAGACACTGTCCTAACTTATGGTAGAATGACTAAATTAGTCCCGAGATCAGAACTAATGGGATTGGTCAACTTATAGCTGATTTTTAAACGGGTATATCATTTGCAAAAACTAAATAATTGGAAACCAACCACAAATTGGGGCTTGAAGCATAGATGTAAAATTGTTTATCAAGGGCATAGGCGGTTTCTTCCCGAGGGTCACCCGTGGCGATCAGTGAGGCAATGGAAAGATAAAAAAATTATTGCGCCATACATTGAGTGGTGATGGTTAGATACTCATTTTAATTACCAGACTTATTTTAGTAAATTATTTTTATGTTAATTTTTTCTTGCAGGGACAACTGGAGATTAATTTTTATGGTCCCAAAGAAGAAGCATATTTTTTTTGGAAGGATCCGTTGCATTTCCAACCCTTGGACACGTTTGTGAAAATTTTGGGTGCCTCAATGAATAACACATGCAATTCAAGCAATACAGGTTTAGACGTAGTCTACATCAAGGTGTCGTTTATTCACACGTTCTCATTTACTTGTATTCATTTTTTTTTCAAGATTTATGAATACTTAAATGGCATTTGATCATTACAAAAAATAAGCACAAATTTGGGAGTGCATGTATTACGTAATGCTATACGCCACCGAGTCTATTCAACAAGTGTGAATGGATTACCTAGATATTGACAAAGTAAGTTTCGCGTCCCATATTTTGTCATTTATTAAATTATTTGTCATTCTAATTGTCATATTATCATACTCACAGATTTTCAACTCAATAACAAGCCATATTCACACGATAATACTAACTTCGCAAGGAATTGCTTGGCTAGGTATTCAGTGAACGAACAATCGACATCTATTAGAAATCCAACCGTGGTTTACAATCGTGTGGAATCAAATATGTAGTATATATATATGGATGACGCATAATGTGTGGAATAGAATTTGAGAGATCTTTATTCCTATCTATATATTGTTTCATTGTTAGCGTAGTCTATAGATTTTTGTTAGTTAGCTAGAATTATGATGTAAATTATTTTGGGGAATAGAATTGGCTAGATTTCTATTCCTATCCATAGAATGGGCTTCGTTAGCAAATTCTATAGATCTTTGTATGTACTGGAGCTGTTATAAGAGGCTTTTCTTTTGGTCGGGTTCAATATATTGGCATTTTTGGTTTTTACATCTTTTCCCAAATGAGTTCCGAGTGCGGAACCACTGTCGTAGCTTCATGTATAGGACGATCCTGAATAGGTTGTATGAGTTCCGGAATCATCACATAAGATCCAAAATACCACCCGAATCAGGAACTTTAAATTCATTTTATCCCTCTCAAGCGTCAAATTATAGTAGTGAACCGGAAACTGCATCTGATTTAGGAATTGATTGCAAAGGCCAGAAAATGAATTTGATTGAGGAACCTCCATTACGTTCCAGACTTGGAACTGTATTTTCACCCTCAATGATGATCCTAGAGTCCCAAGTTTGGAACTTGAGTTCCGAGATCGCAACTGTTGGAAGGCGGTTCCTTGACCCCGTTTAAAGGTGGAAGAATAATTGCCTTTGAAGACACCATTTTAAAGGTGGTTCCTCGAACAGCCTTTGATCAATAACAATCAAAGACACAACCAGAGAAGTCACCTCCAAAGTTCTCTGGTCTGATATAATCGCCTTTATTAGGCCATCCTCCACTAGTGTCATTAGATTGTATGCAACATGCTAAGCATGTTCGATTTGAAGATATAACTGCATGAAAATAGACTGTGTTGCCATATGATGGAAATGGGGCACTTTGGCTGCAGTTTTCATTTAGGTACTTTACTGTTCATTCTTTCCACGTCTAATAAGATTTTTATTGCCTAGATAGCACAATGATGTGGTTGAAGCTCATGGACCTCTCCATGTAGAAGTTTGTTCCTATGATACCCCAATTGCGATAAAATAGTAGCTACAATTTCCATATCATGGGGTCCTAGTTTTAATATTAAGTCTTGAACCCATAAATTTGCCTTTTGTTATTCAAATGCGAAGATCGTCACATATAGCTCTGATGCAAACCATACTTAACATGCCCACGGATAATGGAAAAATTAATGCTTAAGAATAACATCCTCTATATCGCAACTCAAATAGCATGATTCTGCTGGCATATGTCGCTAATGTAGATTGATTGCTGATGGAAGAGTGTTTTGGCATAGCCTCCACAAAAAGTGTTTGATCTTCGGTTATGTCATTAGAGTCCATATATTTCTCCAATGTTGGGAGGGGCCAGAGCTACCTGTTGCCATATTTCCTGCATAGGAAACAATTGAGGAGTTAATACCAATGTTGTAGCCTAATTTGACAATGTACTTACCATTCGCTGAGGGTTTCCATATCCATCGGTCCAGGTCTTGGGAGTTTGTACTTATAGGCAATGATAGAATGAGATTTGACTCCTCCTGATTGAAGGTATTTTGTACAAATTCATTCAATCTACTGCCATCGGACATTAGATGAGAACTAGTGAGATTTGGGGGATAGTCTGCTGGCAGCGACATTGGTTTTTGAAATTCCAATCTTAGGAGCCATAAACCAATTTTTATACTTGTATTAGCTACCAATCCAATTTTCCTCTAAATCCCTTTGGATAATAATTTCCAATCTTCCAACATCACTCGTAGTACATGGTCTTATTAGACCTTCGTTCATCGCTGACGAGACTTTTAATGAGATTAGGTCTGCCAAATGATCCACTACTAATGGGCACAAATGGGAACTCTCAAAAAGTGTATGAATTGGTTAGAAAGAATAGCTTCCATCTTATGCTCTTCTATACACCATCTCCGTTGTTGATAATTTAATCCATGAATGGTGTTTTGCTTATTTTGCTTTCTATCAGAAGAGTGGAAGAAATCGGTATTTCTATCTCTCTTCTCTAGCCAGTGTTGTTTTTCCCTTAGTTTCCACCGTGTTTCTTCCATATCAAGATGTTTATCTAACTCAAGTTTTTATATTTGCCATTTCCCAATGTATCTCGATAGTGATAACACCATGTTAAAGTCTTTGGAGGTGCTTCATGATTTTGTCTTTCCTCTTATGTTGATTATGGAATTCCCTTCTTGCCCATGAGACCAAACCACTAGAACATTCCTCGATTGTTGATGGCAAGTCTGGTGATGTTGTGCTCCAAAATTCCAACGCTTTTTCTTGACATTTTGGAGATTGTATCTAGTAGTTTTCAAAATGGAAAGGTCTATATCTCCTTTGTTTTACTAAATCCTTTGTCGCCTCACTTAAGTATAGCAATATTAGAACGTGATCTTATTGACGACTATACAAATGCTTAATCTTGTTTTTTTTGTAGGGAAAACATTAAGCCATCCTAGGCTCCTAGGAAAAATTGTGGGATGCTAGGATGAATACCCGAAAGGGCTCCTAGGCAAAATGAGAGAAATTGAGAGAAATAAAAACTTATAATATGCTTCTCTTTGATTATCCTTTGGTAGTTATTTTTTGGTAGAGCAAATTAGCTTCACACATTCATATTCTATTAACCACACCTTTGATTTGGTATGTTGGTTGGATAGATTGTCTTAGTTTCTTTGGGGTGTGAGAATTGTGAGATTCTTATGCCTTTAGGGGACTAGGGTAGCCTAGGAATAAATGTATGATGTTTTGGGGGTATTCTTTGCATGCTATGTTTTCCTTGGATCTTTGCTCGTTCTTATGTACTCGAGAACGAGTAAATATTTAAGTGTGGGGGATTTTATGAGACACTAGAAGCATGTGTTTCCTAATGCATTTAGCACATCTTTTAGTAGCTTTTGTTGGGTTGATTGCTAGGTAGTGGGTTTACACCACTAGGAGTTTGGATAGACATTGTTGGTTTTCTTGTCTAAATCCCCCGTTTTGTAGATTAGTTAGATCTAATGGATACTATGTTCCTGCGAGCATCTAGATTCTATTTTGTAAGCTTCATTGTTGATTGCTCGTAAGCACTTTAGAGTAGCTTAGTGAAGGTCATTCGGAAGAATGGTAGAAGATAGTTGAAAGCCATTTGCAAGAATGGTAGTAGATCGAAGGCCACACACTTAATCGTGGTAGTAGATGGGATGCACTGAAGAGAAAGAGTCAAAATCCAGAAAGAAGTGAAGACGGGCACAACTCGTGTACTATTACACGGCCTGTGCCAAACCAATGGCTCCTGAGACTAGGTCCCACCGCGGTCCGTGTGCTTTTGAATGGATTGTGCTTCCATATGTTGAAAACCCAAACCTCTAGTCTGCGTCCCATGACCATTTGTGTAGTCGTGCCGTCAGAAGCCGATGATGAAGACTCCAGAAGACGGCTCGCGAGATTATGCACAGGCCGCGTCACTCAGACTGCCAAGAACATCCTCCAGTCGGTGGGCAGCAAGGATTTGCATGGGCCGCGTAATCAGTTTGGCCGCGAACCGTCTCCAGTCTGTGGCATGTGTGCTTTTGCACGACCCGTGCCGATATGGCTGCCAAGGTTTTCCTTTGTTTTGGGCTTCTCTAAGGCCCATTTCCACCTACTATTTAAAGAGGCACTAGTCTACTATGGTTTAACAAGTTGTAATTTCATTTTCCAATTTCTAAGAATAGATAGGAAGAGAAAGAGACTAAATCTTTTCTTCTCATTTTATTTCCTAGTTTATACCTATTGCATTGAATCTAATGATTGAATTGTGTTCAATGTCAATGGATTAGTGTAATTACTTGGGGATTTTATTTGTATTCATGACTAGTTAATGATTTTGTGAGATTTTAGATCTTCCTATATTTTATGTATATGAATATTCATGTTTGATTTGAGATTTATATTCTTGTATGATGCATGTTGTGTATATCCAACGATGCACCATAATTCATTTGTGATATGTTATCCCATAAGGCTTGATTGCTACCTTGCGAGTGTCGAGTTAGGCGTATTGTAGGTTCGTGAGTGCATGCATATATGATCGAGAATACTGTTCTGATCATTTGGATCATCGTGTTATAATGTTCATGTTAGGGGGGGCATTGCCCATAATAGGGGTGCGAGGCACCCTCGGTGTACCCAGGTAGGAAAGAGCATGATAGTTTTTAGCCACTAGGGTTGTCGTGTAGCGACCATCATCGTTTCAACCCTAGAGTCATCATGAGACGCCGATTCCTTTGCCTCTAAGGCCTAGGGAAAAACATCCATAATGGAGTGCCCGGGATGTATTTTCCTTACTCTCATATCTAATAGTTTCTACCACCGCAAGGTGACTACTTCGGCACTTGACCCTTTTAGCGGGGCGTGTTAGCATTGGGAGTCAGTTTTACGGGTAAAGAAGAGTGCAACGCAAATCCTTTGTTGGATTGATACACTTTCCCTAATGACGGAGGCAGTGTTGATAGGTCAAAATAGGCGTAGGTACCTTTGTGTGAAAGACATTGGGAAGTGACGACTATCACCCACACTATGTGACATAAACGTGAGATAGGTTTATATGTCTTATATGCGATAAAATATAGGATCAAATTCATTCACCTGTCATGTTATGCAAATATCACTAAGGCTAGTTTAATATAGTTTGATCTCTTGTTTTGCATGATTAGTAGTTGTTAGATAAAAAAACCCCCCACCCAAAACCTATGTTTATTGCATTAGTTATTCCCGACACACAATCGGAGTGACGCTCGATTGTGAGTTGTGTTTCATTAAATTTTGAATTATAGCATCTCTGTGGACGACCCCTGCTAGTAGCCACTCTCTAGTAGTTGGTAGTGAGCACGGAGCAAGATATAAATTTATATCTTTGATCTCCCAGCGTTTCGCGGGTTAGTAATTGCTCTCTCGTGAAAAGGTCGGTGTTATTAATGACCAAGCGGAGTGCGGATCATTACATTATGAATCTGTGAAACGTGGCTATTTTAAGCCGGGATTATGAATGAAATAGATGTTTTACCATAGGACCCGATTCAACTTCTGAGTTCGGAATTGGTTCCCCTCTTCATATTACTTTTTAAACCGTACGACTGAAATCTGATTCCGAGTTCGGAACCGGAAGTTGCAAAAAACCTTCCGGGTTCAGAATAAATGGTGATTTAATTCATTTATCAAGCATTTTCTGACCAGAGAGGAGCCAGAAAATAGACCCGAGGCAGGAACCAACCAAAGGCAGTAATAAACCTAGGAGGCTAGTTCTGGTGTTGGGACTATAATAAGGTTCCAAGTTATAAACATACCTTAAATCTCCGACCAAGCCTAGCTCTTTGGACTCCGAACTTGGAACCTTATTCCGAGTTTGATTCGTGCTAAAAGCCCGAGCCAACATACTACGGTTCTGATTCAGAACCTAGTGAAAGCCCGAGTCATACTACATAGGTTCCAATTTCGAAACCTATTAAAGGCAGTTATACCAACCTATTAAAGGTGATTCATAATCGCCCTTGATTGCACAATTTAAAGGCGATTTTCGGAATCGTCTTTGATCGTGGTTGATCAAAGACGGGATCAGTGTCTTCTCTGGTCCGACAGAACCACCTTTAATCCCCCTTCCCACATTTGTGATTATTGAGGGATCAAATTACCAAGCCTCCGCCAGATCTGATAGCATCGACCAATGCCTTAATTCTCTTTGTTCTGAAAAAAAAACTACCTAAAGTAGTATATAGGACTAAAACAGGAGAAACGATACCAGACTTTATTCTTTAATTAAATCTATATAAAGAAAATTGTTAGTAGGATATATAGAGACTATTTTAACTTCACACATGAACACTCTCTCCAACAACACAACCAAAAATACAAATTCAACAAGATACTAAATTCTAATTAGGTTTCAGGAAGGAGGGAAGATCTGAGGGCAAGCATGGTTAAACTTTTTGGGTCCTCCAGTAGCATGACCAAATTGAGCCTGAACATTGATCACATGGCTGAGTGAAGCTGCTTAGATATCTTCCATTTGTGCAAAACCATACCAAAAACATCATAGAATATAGTCTCTGCTTCATTCTGGGTCAATTGGACGGACATAAAACCTTGTCCATCATAAAAGAACTTAAGCTCTTCCTTGTTTTGATCCTTGACATCACCCCTCCAAGCCTTGGATCCCGCTCCACTGGTTAAGAACTGTATCGGGCTGCATCAAAATGACAAACATTTAGTATTTTTCCTGATTATTTTCATTACATTACATTCAAGAACCTTGGAACCAGGTTTTGTTGCACCTTTTGTCATCACTTATGTGTTCTAAGCAATGGTCATGCCCATTCATATAAAGCTCCACATTATTGGCCTGTACGAGCAAAGGCTATTTGTAAATATTAAAAAATGGAATGTAAAAAATTAAAATGCACTTCAAATGGTTTTACATTACCTGGAGAATAGGGAGAAGATGCTTCACAAGTTCATGTGTATCACCATGATGACCAACACTTCTAATAGCATGATGTCCCACAACAATTTTCCACTTGGCATTAGATTTTTTTAATGCCGAATCAAGATCCTGTGTCAATTGTAACCAAATATTCTTCTATTATCTAATAGAAAACACAGCTAAAAGCTGAAAAGAGAACAAATTTTCAACTCCATCCGTCCGTCCTAGCGTAAGGGTTCTAAAACTTATTTGCACGGGCATTTATGCATGTTCATGTGGAAGGGAAAGTGACGGGATTTGAATGGATTGGCCAAATTTCATCCACAAATTTCAGCCAAAATAAGATATATGACGAAAATGGAAAGTATGAACCTTGCGCGGGGACGGGGGAAATAGTAATACATAGTAACATCCAAAGTTGATTCTTTTCGACTTACTTCCAATATGTTGGCAGTGTAGGTTTGAACAGGAGTTACACCTCTCCAATCATAGACATGGGTCTCTGGTGCAACGAAGTAATCTCTGACAAAAGGAGTTGTGTCCAAAAAGAACAAATCAGCAATTTCTGTGAAAAAAACAAAGGGACATATGGTTATCGGTTGATGAGAGCGAAACATGGTACATATTCAATGATAATAAGAAATGCCCGAATTCTGACCTGCCTGTACTACAAATGACCTTAAACAAAGCCACCTGTCATCGAGCTTTCGGAGAAAAGGGCTCAATTGTGCTTCTACATCTCCCCTATAGTCATGATTCCCTAAAACTGCAACCAGATGTCTACTTGTGAGAATGATCAGGTTCTGTTAGTGATGATGATGATGACGACGAATGAATGAATTCTTGCACTTACCACTATACCATTGTTTCTGAAGGCTCTTTGCTTTGTAAATATTGACAAAAGAGTCTACGAATGCCGGGTCATGCTCCCCTGTCAATCCATCGTCGTAGAAATTGTCTCCGGTCGAAACTACGAAATCTACATCTAATTTCTCTCCGACAATTCCCATCTGTCACAAACCCGAAGCTATATCAGAGATTCAGAAATATGGCAACAATTTGGAAAGATTCATCATGCAAAAGAAGTTAATCATAAAAAAAAAACTTCAGAGACTTGGTTCTATCTTAAAACCAATTGGTGATCAAGTAGAATTTTTCACCTGATAGGCAACTTCTGATTGATTGTATTCTCCATTCCTTCCCCAATCACCAACAACCAGGAAGGTAAGAGTACCATCACCTTTTGTGGGATGCTCGAAGGTTGTAAACTCTGCCCAAGCCGAGGCAATACACATGATGAAGCTAAAGAGGAATAAAACCGTGGATTTCATGTGGTGTAAAGTAGCCATTCCCCAGTAGAAAAGAAATCAGAAGAAACCAGGGAAGTTTGTGATTAGTCGCACGCTGCGGTTAGTATCAGAATTATTCCCAATCCATTCACATTACAGCATTAATTTTATGATTTGGAGTTTTGGATTTATTTAGGATATGGGTACTCGTATACTTTCTCAAGGATATCGGAGAGTTTTTCGGCTACGGAAGTTGAAAGATGGAGGATGGAGGATGGAGGAGAGAGGGGAGGGGAGAGGGGAGAAATTATAAATAGAAGAGAAAATTGCGGGAAGCTAAAAGGTTTGGGGTTGGATTAATGTCTGAGGTTGACATGGCGAGACTTGTAAAAGTATTAGTGGACTAATGGGTCAATTTGTGTCCGTTGTGGTTTGACAAGGTCAAACTCCTTTCCAACGATCATCAACAAAATATTCATAGAATAGAAATAGGATAAGAAAATTACTCCTAATCCTTCTATGATTATAATATTATATTCATACTGTAATTGTAATATTCTTTATACTCATCTGCACATCAATATACAATCTTGAGTGGGTTGTCCAAAGTTATGGACAGATCAGGGCTAAGGACAAAAATATTTCAATTTGGTTGTGCAGAAGAGAAAACACGGCGACCAATACACAAGAGGAGACAGAGCAAGCATAGGCATGGTGAATCGAGGATGTCTGCTCAGAATTCTGAGGAATTATCGCTGGCCACTATTGCTTGAATAAACGCACGGCCAGATCTGGCGGTTAGATAAGTACGGCTTTTTCTCCTCTGTCGCCCATACTCATCAGGTTCTGCTCGTTTCTCTCATTCGAAGTCGTCACTAGAATTTCCTTTTGGCATCGTGTTATTGGGATTATCTTATTCGTTTCGTCTGACACTTCAGCATCTACTGCAAATTTTTGTTGCTATAACAACCAGAAATACAGCAACAACATTTTTCCGCTGAAGCCTTTTTCAGTTTCATTCTGTCTCTTGGGTCAATAGTTCTTGATGGAGACTCTTTGATGGATGATCATGAAAGCCTTATGGTGCAAGATATTGTTGATGTCCCGAATCTTGTAGCTTCCACCTGCTTGTTTGTTTTCTCAATTGGAGGAAAAACGAGCTTATTTTTCGACATGCCGGATGACATTACTACTCCAATATTGAGTGGGAAGACTCGGAAACATCTGGAAAGCTTGTATGGTAATTGGTAAAGCCACTCTGAGTCAACTTGCGACCTTTTCTTGGCTGAATTCACTGCCGGGAGCTCGTAGGTGCTTGAGTCATAACTTGCAGATCTAAGGAATGTTTATTTGGTTGTCATCAAGAATCCTTGCTTCATGATCGGTTACTGAAAATATTTTGAATCATTGTGGCAGAAGCGCCTGAAGCTATTGTTGACGCTAAACCCGCTGAGGGTTCAATCAACAGAGGTGTTTGTTCATTGCAGTCCTTGCATATATTGAATGAGTATCTTTCTTTGGACATCTCCGTACTCAAATTTGAAAGAACAAAGAGTTTAGTTTCTGTATTCTTTATTTCTATCTTATTTTTTGCTGTGGATTAAAATGGCTTGTTGAGTGGACATTTAGTTTGTTATCTCGTCTAGCTTGAACACTAGTCAGTTGGCTCTTTGATTTGCAAGTTGTCTGCATGTATTTTCTCCAAGTTTTATCTACCTATCCACCAAAATTAGTATAGAAGATAACACCCAGAATAGCTTTTTGGAATTTGGCTAGTTAAAGAACTCACCAGGAATCTAAAGCATGAAATATCTTGGTGCTTACAACTTCTTGTGCGCTGAAATTGTGAAATCTAGTGTTCAATCTTTCTTATGTTTTGTATTTGATGCAGAATGATGTCTGTTTGGAGAAGAATGTTGCGAAGTGCCATAATGCATTCGAGCATTTGGAAAGTGGTGAAAGAAACATTGATCTACTGCTTCAAGGTGTAGAGTAAGTTTGAGAGCGCAACATCCATATCATGATCAGGAATAGAGAAGATATAGACACTGCTTCCGTGGCTACAACTGCATATTCTTCCTTGAGCAAAATTTTCAGCTGCTCACTGTGATCATCCAGATCATCGACTACGAGATCCGTTATCCAAAAACCCACGACGTTACTTAGGATGCGAGCATGGTTATTTACTGATTGGACAATGGAATGGAATGGTTCTCCTGTTGATTGTTTTTAGGCCCTCGTTATGTCCACATCACCTGCTTCAACATCAAGATAAACCTCCAAAGCATCCTAATTTTTAGGTGAGAGCTTCCTTGACATATCAGAAGAAGTCTTATGCACATTGGATTTAAATGCGGCATTCAGGATGCGGCAGACCAAAGCCGCCGCACAAGCCAATAAGGACTGCAACTTCTGCTCAGTGCACTGCTTGGAGAAGCAGCACACATGTCTAAAGTGTTGCAACAGTTGCACGGCATCCTTGTACAAAGCAGAACAAAAAGGGAAAATGGTGTGAATACTTGGCTAGTGGTGTTAGACGAAGTGTCAGGAAAAAGGGAAACCGAACCCTAAACTCAAGATATTTAAGCAGAAACTTTTATTGGCCCCTATCACATTAGTGACCTTGTGTAGTTCCTGAATAACAAGAAGTCTCGGTGCTTTAGATCTGATTATTTACTTGCAGTCGCTTTCTTAGCACGAAGTTGGCTGAGACAATAGTGGTAGTGAATATAAGTGATGGTATTGTGGAAAGGAAGATTGCATTATATTGGAATAGGGTAAAGGTTTGATGAGTAGGGGTATCCTACCATTCAACAAAAGATTTAACCAACTCAAATTGTAAAAATGGTGCAGAGCTTAGGAAATGTACACACAAGGGGACACAAAATAAGCATTTAAAACTAGCTGTGGAGATTAACCAAGGAGCATCATGTCAAAAATTGGATGCAAAATCAGTGATCAACATATAACCAAACAAATGTAGCTTCTAATTCAAAATGAACAATCAATAACAAATAAAAGCAATAGTCATACACTATACAACTAACAAATACACGCTACATATTAATAAATACAACATATAAGTAAACAAATGCAGTTCATAATTCAAAAAGAACAATCAACAACAAATAAAAGCAAAAGTCATACACTTTACAACTAATAAGTACACGCTACATATTAATAAGTACAACATATGAGTAAACAAATGCAATTGATAATTCAAAATGAATAATCAACAATAAAAAAAAAACAAAAGTCGTACACTTTACAACTAACAAGTACACATTACATACTAATAAATGCAACATATAACCGAACAAATGCAGGTTCAAATTCATAATGAACAATCACAACAAATAAAAGCAAAAGTCATACATTGTACAACTAACAAATACACACTACGTACTAACAAGCACAACATATAAGTTAACAAATACATTTCATAATTCAAAATGAACAATCAACAACAAATGAAAACAAAAGGTCATACATTACAACTAACAAGTGCACAATGATTACTAACAAGTGCAACATATAACTAAATAAATACAGTTCCTATTTCAAAATGAACAATAACAAGAAATGAAAATAAAAAGTACACATTGAATACTAACAAATGCAACATATAACTAAAAAAAATGTATATTATAACATCAACCTCACACAAATACATAGTTTTACTTACACATCATCTAAACTAATATGTACATAAATTTACTAAACAACTGCAATTTTTAATTGAAAAATAACAATCAAACTAAATCTATGTTGGAAATTGAGAGTTATTTTCTTGAAGAAACTGAAATATTGTTTCTCGATGTTGCATTATTGGTCTTAGAGAAGTCAGAACTGAATTTGCTTCGTGTTGTAACCTAGCCCTTAAGTACTTCATTCTTTGCAACATGTTCGGACAACTGGCCCTTTGTTTTGCAACACTTGAGCTCAGAGGAGTGCATTTCTAACTATGGTGAAAATAATTGATTTTGACTGATAAATTATTCTCTCTCCACATTGAAAGATTTTTTTCTTCTAGCATTGTCTGATAAGCAAGCATATACCTATCATTATAGAAAATTCAATGGATATTAGGGTTGGCAGCAAAGCTGCAAAGAGACTTGTTCAAATCAAAACAAAGATCATTTCCACTTAATCAAACAACAAATAAATAGAGGATTTGTTGCCCTAATTAACTAAGATTGGGAAAACAGTAGAATGACAATAGAAATGCGCAGAGATAAAAAATTAGTGTGAATTACCTGCTATGAGTTGGATAGTGAGCAGAGGGTTCGTTAGGTCTGCCAAACGAACGTCGATAAAGCACGACTGAGTTCCAAAAATTGGCTGCTACGAGTCGGATATTGAGCAGAGGATTCGTCAGGTTTGCTGAACGAACACCGTTGAGTGCAATTGAGTTCGGAAAATTGGGCGATTCAAATAGGGAAGGTGTGCGGTGTTGCTGCATCAAAAATCTCCAAGCAACGAATATAGAGATTCTTTGACACAATTTCTGTCTTTATCAGTCTTCTGCACATTATTTAATTAATTAATGAAATCCATAATTTTTTATTAATTAAAAATTGAACCCCATTTTGTAAAAAGTCCCTGGCATGTCCATAGGATTATGGACATGCCGTCTTTCTTGAGGCTTTCCCCCACAATCTTAATCATCGTGCGTTTTACATCTTAAATATGTCACGTACTCAATGACCAGAAAACCCAAAGCAGTAATTTCAATATAGAAAATGGAGTAAGGTGAGAAAGAAGTTCAGAGTAAAGATGGGAAAAACATATTTGTAATCTGTCTCTAGCTACAATGCTAACAAATGGATTGAAACTAAAACTACAAGTCTACTTATACTAACCATCGGAGCCGGTAATCTAACCGAATTCCATTAGTAAGCCGTTCAATGCTTCAGCTAATCCCACCCTTCACTCAACTGTTCTTCAACAACTTCAATATGGGTTTTATCGCTTCAGTTGAGAAGTATTTTTGGAATCTGAATGAATATGGTAGAAAGACAACTGCACCCTTGGGTTTATGACAAACCCTCCTCCTTAAATCGAGCTTGTCCCCAAGCCCGAAAACTGAGATACTGATTCTGTATGAAAGAAACAAATTACCATAAAGCTTCATCCAATGGCAATCCCTTCCATTCGATTAACCACTGCACTTGAGTTTGCCTATCCATCTCGACCATCCTGCGTTGCAACACTTTATTTGGTTCCAGCAGCTGAATTTCTTGGCACACTACTTCCGGTGTGTCCGTGGAAGTTAATAGTGAAGCTCCATAATGCTTCTTCAATAGGGAAACATGAAAAACTGGATGTAATTTGCTGGGAGAGGGTAGTTTAATCTTATAAGCTACTTCCCCAATTTCTTGCTCAACTAAATAAGGGCCAAAGAACCTGGCAGCAAGTTTGGAGTAGTTATATCCTTGCACTGAAACTTGTCTGTGTCTTTGCAGTTTGAGATACACCCAGTCACCCATTTGGAGAATTCTATCTGATCTTTTGGTGCCGACATAATACTTAATTCTGCTTGAGCTTGTTGCAAAGACTTTTTAAGAGGATGATTGACCCGATCCTTCTTTTGCAGTAGATTTTGAGCTGCAAGTATAATAGACTCTATAAGTGGCATTTACCCAGCCCATAAAATCCATAACACTGGACGACTGATCCAAACCATAAATGGGCTCTATGCTAGCCTGCGATGTGAATTGGAATAGATAGATTCAGGATAAGATAAGTCAACCCACGAACCGAGAAAGGCGGAGACCACGATCAATCGTCAGGCATGAACCACCTTTATCGGAACCACGTTACTATCCATGATGGGGACCTTGATAAAGCGGAATCATGATTGTAACACACGTGATCTGCACTACTATGCATTCTTTAACCAATGCATTTGACGTAGTTTTTATTTACTTTTGGTTGGCAGTTTGGCAACATTACTTGAGTTTACATGACAAGGGGTTTAGACAACCATGTTCGGTTTTCTATTCTAAATCCCACGTTTTGTGCACTTAATTAGTTGTAATTGACATATCGCATTTACGGGCTCCTTGGTCCTCATTATAAGTACCTTTAGTAGGTCGCCCGTGAGTGTTATTTGTTACACTACATTCTTGCAAAGGCCGTTTTCTTTTAATGGTAGAAGATTTGAAGTCCATTCGCATTGAATGGCAGTAGATGAAGACCATAAGCATCAATGCATGGTTGAAGGATATTTAAGCCAAGGATAGGCGGCTTCGAAGTTCAAGGCGGCTAAAGGTGGAAACGGTGAATCAGAATTGTTTCCTTAGTCCATGAATGATCCAGGAAAATTTATCCTTCACGGTTGGTTTCATTGGATTTTTCTTCTCGAGTACTACAAAATTGATAACTAGAACTCCCAATTCAGAATAATGGTTCACCAGTAGTAAGCAAATGAAGTTCTGCCGACGAAGGACCAGCGGCCCGTGACAGCCCGTACTAGATGAAGCATCAGCGGCCCGTGAAGATGCCTATGGTTTTCCCTACATAAAGAAACAGTGCCAGTCTGTGACATTGGAGTCGGGCAGTGAAGCATGGAAGGTAAGAGTTGAAGATATTTTGCTAAGTATGAAGCCAGTCTGTGAAAACCTTCACAGGCTGTGACGACAGTTCTGAGCAAACACCCATGCTGCTTACAGTCCGTGAAAATGCTGCTGGGCTGTGAAAACTTTTGAGTGGAAAATGTGGTACTGCTCGCAGTCTGTGAAAACCTGCACAGACCGTGGCACGAGCCCAACTTCATGGACCGTGGCTTCCTGTGGCTATGAATGTTCACGGACTACGCCAGGTCTGGCGCTCTATGCTTGAAGGCTTCACAGACCATGGCATCCAAGCCGGTCTGTGAAAACTAGGCAGCTGACCTAGGGTTTTTGCACTTTTGGCCTATTTTGGGCCTATATTTAGGCCCAATTTTCTACTACTATATATAGGACTCTAGTCTACTCATTATCATATACATTAAGAGAGAGAATTCATATCTTGTATCTTGGAGAGAATTTGGGAGAATGAAGGAGTACCTTAGTAGGTTTCGTACTTTTTCCTTTTCTTTTATTCTTGTTTCATCCCATGTGGAATTCAAATCTATATTTGAATTTCATGTCTAGGAAGTAGTTAGATTAAGCTTGGGACATATTTGGCACATGTGTAGCTTTTGATGCTTTATGAGACTCCTTAAATTCCATCTATCTATGTGTTTATGATATTATTATGATTGTTCTTGAATGTGAAAAATGCATGAACACTGCACCACATATAAGCACACTTTGGGCTATGTTCATGTATGGTGCACTTATTGATGCCCTCTTGGGAAGAGAAACTTGGATGTTTGAATTTTTGGAGGGGAAAAATTGTGCGTGAGTGTGTGCATGGGAGATTTGAGGTAACCCTAACTTGCATACCATCACAACAGTTTTAGCTGATTACTTAACCATTTTCTGATTAGTTACGGGTAGAGATAGTTGATAGTAGCAAGCTAGGTGTTGTGTTGAACCCTAGTATCATAGATAAGATGCCTACAAAACTAAGGCCTTGCGTATAGAGGACCATTGGGAATTAGTGCATTCGTGGTGGAAGTCCGGGATTTAATAGCATGGGGGAGAAATAGAACCAAAATAAAGGTCGGACCTTGTTGTGCTCCCCTAATTACGATGACGGTATTGAAAGAGGGTTGCGAGCGCACCCACTGTGACAGGAATGGGAAAGTGTATGCCATTGGCCACACTACGTGTTGTGAACACACTGATAGGTCTTTTGTATGTCTATATGTGATTGAATCGAGGATTGAAGCATTAGAACTACCATGTAGCAAAATCAATCCCAAGTGCCTAGTATAAATAGTGTACTTGTTTGTTTATTTCATGCTTGTAGTTGTTCCCCAGTTTGCATGTTTACATTTGTAGCTATTTCTTTCACTTGTGCGGATTGATGGCCGACATGAGGCAGTGTTTTGACTTTTACTTAAACACTAGCATCTAATTGGATAAACCCAGGGTTGGCCGCTTACTACCCTTTTGTATCCTAGTAGCGAGAAACGGCTGCAGAATATAAATCTTATCTTTGACCATCCCACAAGACAAGTGCCTCGGCCCGGGTTAAATTATGCTTGTTGCAACTGTATTAACGACCCCGGATCGGGGCGGGTCAAATTTCGGCGCCCCTGCCGGGATGCTTTCCAGTTCAAGTATTAGTTAAGCATTGCGTGTTAGTAGAGTAGTTAGTAGTGTCTTTTATTGTTTGTCTTTTGTTTATTTTGTTTGTTGTGAGTTGAGCTTTGGTTATAGTTTTCTTGTTACTTTGATCATGTTTGCTATTGTGTTGTTGGAAGGATAGTGCGACCTTAGTTTATGGTAAAAACCCATACCATGAATCTTGGTGTTTTGCATTCTCTAACTGATTCAATAGGTAAGCGGAGGAGGAGGAAGAGAGTTAGATCGGAGGTTCAATTTAGAAGTTTGAGTTTTGAGGAATTACCACACAAAATTATGGAGGACAATCACACCTTGAGAGAGCTTAAAGCTCATAACTTGGAGAATTAACTTCTATGTATCACATTCCCACCTTTGCCTCCGAATGTGACTTGTGAGCTGAAAAGTGGGATGATACATTGCCTTCTGACATTCCACAATTTAGCCGAAGAGGATCCAAACAAACATTTGTCATAATTCCATTTGGTATGCACGAACATGAAGCCACCGGGAGTGTTGGAAGATGACTACAACTTGAGAGCCATCCCCTTTTCACTACAAGATAGAACAAAAGATTGGTTGTATTATTTTCCACCGGGATGCATAGGGTTATGTATCGATATAAAGCGGCAGTTTTTGGAGAAATATTTTCCGGCTTCAAAGTCTGCCAGTGTGAAGAAAAATTTGTCCAACATCACTCAAGGAGCAACCAAGAGCTTATATGAGTATTGTGAGAGATTTAAGAGATTTCTCGCAAGTTTTCCCTAAAGGTCTTGGATGAACCCACACACATGCCAAAGTTGGAGGAGAAAGTCCAAGCTCTAGAATCTATGATGAAAGAGCTTTTGCGAGGAAAGGTGCACCAAGTTCAGATGTGTGGGGTTTGCAACCTTGATCACCACTCCGAGAAATTCCCTGAGGTTTTTGGTGATATGCAAGAGGTGAATGTCGTGGACTACAAAAACAGGGAGGGACCTCAATTTGCTAGGGGTCAACAACAAGAGTTCTGGGGGAACCAAGGCGAGGCAAGACTGGACCCCTATGTAAACTCATTCAATCTGAGGTAAATGGATCAACCCAACTTCCGATGGAGGGATGTTAGTCAACCTCAAGTGTATAGGGGTGGAAAAACACCGCCTCGACCCTATCCTAGAGGTGAAGGGCCATCTAACAATCATACCGCACTTTACAAGTTAGATAGAGAGCAGATCTTGGATACCATTGTACAACTGGGGAAGAAACATGAGAACTTCGCGGAAAGTACAAGGAGAAAAGTTGAAGACCTTGGTACTAGAGCCTTCTCAAGTATCAAGAACCTTTCGATTCAAGTTGGACAACTCACCACCTCGGTGAGTCAACTTCAAGTGAAAGAGTTCGGCAAGCTACCTTCCCAACCGGAGGTGAATTCGACAAATGTTAGTGCACTCAAGTTGAGAAGTGGGAAGGAGGTTCACGAAACCGAGGAGAAAGTGACACAAGAAGATGATGAGTTAGTGGAGGCTACCAAAGCAAAGTTCGAAGAAGAAGATATGGTTGTCAAGGAAGCACCCTCCAAGGAGCTTCCACCACCCAAGGTTCAAATTTCTATTCCACCTCTGTTTCCAAGTGCTTTGAGGGGAATGCTGAAGGTGGAGACAAATGAGTCCAACATTAGGAAAGTCTTTGAAAAAGTGGAGGTATCTATCCCTCTCTTGGAATTAATTGACAATGTACCTTCAAATGCTAAATTTCTTAAGGTTGCATGTACTAAGAAAAGGAGTAGACCACCTAAGAAGTTAGGGATGCTAAGAATTAGGGAAGTCACAATTTTGAATCATAATAATATGCCTAAGAAATGTGATGACCCTGGCATATTTTCTATCCCAATTTCTTTAGGTGGAACACTTGTTGAACATGCAATGATAGATTTAGGAGCTTCTATCAATGTGATTCCCTTTAGTCTATTTGAATGTCTTGAAATTGGTGAACTAAAGGAGACTTGAAATATTTTTCAACTCACCGATCATTCCCCAGTTAGCCCTTGAGGGCTAGTGAAGGATGTAATGGTGCGAGTGAGTAAGTTGGTTTTTCTGGTAGACTTTTATGTCTTAGATGTAGCGCACGATGGTAGTGCACCCCAAATCCTTTTTGGGAGACCTTTTCTAAAAATTTCTAGGACTAAAATTGATGTCCACTTGAGGATCTTGAATCTAGAAGATGATTTAGACAAGGTGGAATTTGACATTTATAAATCTAGGCATGATTCAGCAAAACCTTCTCTTATGTGCAAACATGTGACACTTTTTGATGAGCATGATAATATTAAAACTTCTTGTGTTGCAAATGAGTATGAATCTTTTGATGATGAATTTGTTGAAGACCTCGACGGGTTGCATGATTTGATCAATGATATGTCTATGCAAGATTGTTTTTCTATGCTAAAATATTTGCAGCAGGAAAAGGAAAGTGTCGAGGAATTAATACCTCCTCGACCCCCTCCTAACCCCAAGGTGATGTTTAAGGAGTTGACATTGGCAAGAAAAGGAGAAGCATTTCTAGGTACCGAAAAGGTGTACAAAGGTAAGGATGACTCGTTGTGGAGACCTCTCCATAATGACATCATCGTGGGCAGAGTCGCCAATGGCAATTCAGGAATCCCACCAGTATGTGCTTGAAAGTTGAATGCATGAAAGGGTAATAAGTCATGATAATGATAATAAACATATGTGGATCGTTTTGTTTGCTTGTTTTGAGTAGTTACTTGGTAGATTCTGCATGTCATGCTTGAAATAAATGATCCATTGAATGAAATTATTGCTTGATTTGAAAATCCAAATGTAAAGATGTGTGATTTGTGTAGATGGAATGGATTTTGATGGGCGACATAGTTTTCTTTCAAAAGTTGAGAAAAATACGGAATAGGGAAAATCTGGGGTTAGTCTTGTGACAATGGTTGGCACGAAGGACATGTCTCATGCCGTGATGGGCACGAGACTCTGCCTCGTGAAGATGGAAAACTGGGCAGAAATCAATTTTTGTCAAATTTCAATATTCCATCCCTCAACTTGTTTCAAAAATGCAATTTTCGAAAAGGTTGTCTGAAATTCAAAGTTAAAAATGCATTTTTGGTTCATGAAGTGTTATTTTCGACTTCCTTGGGATTTTTTTGCAAATAGTACTTCCCATGTTAATTGATTGTACTACTTGTCCCCTAATTTGAAATTCCATCTTTGTCCAAAGTGTACCTCTCTCTCTTTTTCATCTATGCTGAAATTTTATTCTCATGATACCACTCCTCACCTAATTTCATCATCTACACATATTTTCCTCTCAACAAATACCTCACTCACACACACTCTTGGATGAACCCAAAAATTGAAGCTTTTTCTTCCAAAAATTAGCAATTTTTACTTCTTCTTGTGTGGATCTTACACTTTTAGGCTTCAAATTTTGGGTAATCCTTTGATCTATTCATCTATATGCTTGATTGACATTGTGGTTTTTTTATGAAAAGCAAATGAGCATGTGTTGTTGTGATGTTGTTTGGGTTTGTGTGATCAATCTTGTGATGATGAAATTAGGGATTTTTTGAATGTGCCATTGATATTGAGTGATGTGTTCTTCATGTGTTAGGTGATTAGAGGGAGCATGAATCTTGTTTGCATGAATCTATTGATGAGTTGGTGAAAGGTATACATGATGTTGTTGATTGATGAGGAATATTCTTGTTTTAAATGGCCTTTATGCTTATACCACCATGCTTTGAATATGTGGTCATTTTGGTAGAATGTTCTTTGTTGAATGGTATCATGGGCCATGCATTTTTTATAGTGACATTACCATTCTTCTCTCTCTCAATTTTCTAGGATAGCTCAAGAGAAAGAGAAGTCGTCAAGGGGTGAGAAATGGAAGAAACTGGTTAAGGGTGCAAACCCTAAACCGATGACTCCCATTCCTAGCAACCCCAAGCCTATGGCCGCCGATGAGTTTTTAGGATTAACCAACATCACCGGGACTGCAGCCCGGAGATGGAGGAATTTCAGGGAACCAAAGAGGAGCATTTTGGAGACTAGTTTTGCTTGCAAGACCACCTTGATAGCTCTAGGTTTACTTGAAACCGTGACCTTTCTTTTGGGTTGGGTAGGCCTAGAAGGTTTTATTGATGTGCACTCAAAAACTTAATAAGGTGGACCTTAGAGTTTCTAGCTACCATTTGGAAGGTCACAGGCGAGGAGGGTTGCAAGGCGATTAAGTTCAACTTGGATGATGAGGAATACCAAATGGCCTATAGAGAGGTGGCATTCGATTTTGGGTGGAAGACTGGCCGAGAAATTCCACAGACTCATCGCCAAGGAATGCAATTCTCTCTTGGGCGCTTTTGGGTGCAACTAACTGGGACTGATAGGAAGAATCTGAGCAAGAGCACGGCTATAGTCCACTCGGCGATATGTTATGTTCATTGACTCCTTTCTATGGTCTATTCCACGGTGAATTGCCACATTGTTCGGGCTCCGATGTACACCTTCTTTGGGCGATGACACCAGAGAGGAACATTTACCTAGATTTGGTTAGTGTCGTTGTTTAATAATGCATAACAATGAGAGAGCAGAAGAGTTGGAAAATATCCATGGGATGCATGGTTGGTCTTTTGGCTAATTATCTAGGTCACCCGGTCACACAAAATGCTCTAGCTAACTTAGGAAGATTGGGAACAAGGTACAATATTGAGAAGTTAGCTAAGGCATCTATAGTGAGACCGAATACATCCGGGGGTAGATATGTATAGCTCTATGGCGGGGAGAGCATTTGTAGCTTCATGATTCTTCCATAACCAAAGTGCACCGTTATTGACCATAACACATGTTTGGATGACCTACTTATTTTTCCAGACCGGAAGTTTGAGAGAGAAGCCTACAACGTTATGGCCAACCAAGAGTTAAACCTAGAAGAGGCCAAAGTGGAGACATCTTCAAGAGCACTTGTGAACCAATCTCATCTTTCCATGGCCATTATGGATCAACTACACCTACTTGGGGAGCAACTCTCGAGTTCTTCTCAATTTCTTCAAGGGATAGTTCAAGAGATTGGAGGAGTGAAGGCACAAGTGGAGGAGCTCAACACGAGGGTGGATTTCCTTGAAGCCACAATCCAAGCGTCGGGGTACATAGAGAGGTGTTTCACTAGCCACGAAGAGGCCGGCCTTTTAGGGCCGAAAGCATAGGTATCACTAATCTCCCTTACTCACTTATGTTTTGACATTCTTTTTGTGCATTGGAGACTTTGCACCTGCAAAGTGTGGGGGTGGAGTAGTGAGCACTTGGGAATTCTCATTCTTGGATATCTTTGTGCATGCATGTTTTGTTTATTTTTTCTTAATTGTTGGTAGTTTTAGTTCTTGTTTTGGGATGATTTTGGATGAACACTTGGTGGACTGACATGCTATGCTAGGTTTCCTAGTTTGCGTGGGGTAGGATGTTTTAGCTATTGGTGGAGTATTTTTGTGTGTTTGACTATCTTTGTATTATTGAGCTCACTTTTGGGGCACTTTTTGAAAATTTGAAAAAAATGAAAAAAGATCAAAACCTGGACAAGTCAAAAACCCAAAAGGCCAACTTGGGTAACATTAGGAAAAGCCCGGATATGTCAAAAGTCTTGGGTAAAAGTGAGAGGCTTGGCCTGGCTAGACTTACGAGTCTAGGTAAAAATGAGAGGCCGTGTGGAAAAAGGTAAGAGGTGAGAACATTTTGTGGGATAATGCTAGGTGAAAACCCGAAAGGGTGCCTAGACAAAATGAGAGAAATTGAGAGAAAAAAGAAAAAAGAAACAAGAAACTAGGTTGACGATACATTGGATTCCTTGTTTGCAACTAGGTTGAGAATTTAGATTTATCCCTATGTTGAAAGCAAGTTGGTGGCTTTTGGATTTCCTTAGTTAATTGTTTTTATATGAGGATTGCTATTTGATTTATTTTGGGACTTCTTTGGGGACAGTAAGCCTGGCTTTATTTTATCTTTTCTCACTTACCTTTTTCCATACACATTTTACTTGCTTTGGGTGGTTTGGTTGCCTTAGGTACTTTAGGGAGTGTGAGAGCTGTGAGATTTTCATCTTTTTTGGGGGAACTAGGGTAGCTTGGGAATAAGTTGGAAGCATTGGCTATTTTCGCATGCTTCATGTCGCTTGAACCTTTTTCTTTGATTTTATTTATTCGAGTACGAGTAAAGGTTTAAGTGTGGGGAGTCTGATCTGCACCATTATGCAAGCTTTAACCAATGCATTTGACGTAGGTTTTATTTACTTTTGGTTGGCAGTTTGCCAATATTAGTTGAGTTTACATGACAAGGAGTTTAAGCAACCATGTTCGGTTTTCTATTCTAAATCCCACGTCTTGTACACTTAATTAGTGATTATTGACATATGGCGTTCACGGGCTCCTTGGTCCTCATTATAAGTACCTTTAGTAGGTCGTCTGTGAATGTTATTTGTTACATTACATTCTTGCGAAGGCCATTTTCTTTTAACGGCAGAGGATTTTAAGGCTATTTTCATTGAATGGTAGTAGATGAAGGCCATGAGCATCAATGTGTGGTAGAAGGAGACTGAAGCCAAGGATAGGCGGCTTCAAAGTTTAAGATGGAAAAAGGTGGAAGTGGTGAATTATAGTCTTAGGAGTGTTGCCTTAGTCTGAGGATGATCCAGGAGAATGAGCCTTCAAGGCTGGTTCCATTGGACTAGTCTTCTTGAGTACAACAAAATCGACTACTAGAACTCCCAATTCGGACTAACGCTTCACCTGTGGTAAGCAAACAAAGTCTATCCAATAAAAAACCATCGACCTATAACAGCCCGCACTACACAAAGCATCAGCAGCCCATGAAGATGCCCACGATCCGGCCTACACGAAGCAACAATGCCGGTCCGTGAAAATAGAGTCAGGCTTTGAAGCATGAAAGGGAAGAGTTGAAATATTGCTAAGTATGGAGCCAGTTTGTGAAAACCTTTATGTACTATGACGAGAGTTATGAGCCAACACCCATACTGCACGCGGTATGTGAAAAGGAGGTCGGGCAGTGAAAACTACTGAGTGAAAATTGTGGTGCTACTCGCAGTCCGTGAAAACCTTCACGGACCATGGCGTGAGCCCAGCTTCACGAACCGTGGCTTCCCATGGCTATGAATGTTCACGGACCACGCTAGATTTGGCGGTCCATACTTGAAGGCTTCACGGACGGTGGCATCCGAGCCGATCCGTGAAAACTAGGCGGGTGACCTAGGGTTTTGGCACTCTTGGCCTATTTTGGGCCTATTTTTAGACCCAATCTCCTACTGCTATATATAGGACCCTAGTCTACTCATTTTCATACACATTAGGAAAAATAATTCATATCTTGTATCTTGGATAGCATTTGGGAGAAGGAAGGAGTACCTTGGTAGGTTTGTACATTTTCCCTTTCTTTTCTTCTTGTTTCATCCCAAAGATGTGGAATTCAAATCTATATTTGAATTCCATGTCTAGAAAGTAGTTAGATTAAGCTTGGGACATATTTGGCACATGTGTAGCTTTTGATATTTTATGAGATTCCTTAAACTCCATCTATCTTTGTGTTTATGATATTATTGTGATTGTTCTTGAATGTGACAAATGCATGAACACTACACCACATATGAGCACACACTTTGGGCTATGTTCATGTATGGTTCCCTTGTTGATGCCTCCTTGGGAAGAGAAACCTGAATGTTTGAATTTTTGGAGGGGAACGATTCTGCGTGAGTGTGTGCACAGGAGATTCGAGGTAACACTAATCTGCATACCATCGTACCAGTCTTAACTGATTACTTAACCATTTGATTATAAGTTACTGGTAAAGATATTTGATAGTAGCAAGTTAGGTGTTGTGTTGAAACCCTAGTATCACAAATAAGGTGCCTATGAACCTTAGGCCTCGCGTATAGAGGACAAGTGGGAATTAGTGCATTAGTGGTGGAAGCCCGAGATGTAATAGCATGGGGGAGAAACAGAACCACAACAAAGGTCGAACCTTGTTGTGCTCCCCTAATTACGATAACAGTGTCGATGTAAGGTTGCGAGCGCACCAACCGTGACAGGGATGGGGAAGTGTATGCCATTGGCCACACCACGTGTTGTAAACACACTAATAGGTCTTTTTTATGTCTATATGTGAATGAATCAAGGATTCAAGCATTAGAACTACCATGTTGCTAAATTAGTCCTAAGTGCCTAGTATAAATAATTTACTTGTTTGTTTATATTATGGTTTTAGTTGTTAGTTGAAAATACCAACCCCCTCAGTTTGCATGTTTACATTAGTAGCTATTCCTTTCACTCGTGGTTATTGAAGACCCGCATGAGGCTGTGTTTTAACTTTTACTTGAACCCTAGCATCTCTGTGGACAAACCCATGGCTTGCCGCTTACTACCCTTTGGTAGCCTAGCAGCGAGAAATGGGTGCAGAATATAAATCTTATCTTTGACCATCCTACGGGACTAGTGCCTCAGCCTGGGTTAATTAAATTATGCTTGCTTTAATTGTATTAATAACCTCGGATCGGGTTGGTTAACATGATAAAAAGGAAAGATGAAGAACAAGAGAAGGTATGCACAACTGGACTAAGAATACTGGATTCGGGATAGAGAAGTTACTGACTTAAGCGTCAAAGTCTTTTCCCCATAACCACATCCGGGATCACTTTTGCAGGAGCTTCAAAGTGAAAAATGGTCACTTGGAAAAATTGGGGGTACCACAACATTTGGTGCTGTCTGTGGGGATGGAATTTTTTTCGGTCATTCATTCTCGACAAAGTTGACAGTGGTGTGCACCAGAAGTGAAAGAAGATAAAACCACCATACTCGAGAGAAAATGGCAGGAAGAAACAGGAATATACATCCTAGTCAAGATCAGGAGTATGTTCTCAGCAGAGAAAAAGAATGTGCCAAGGATGACATAAGAGATGAGGAAGAGGCAGATTCTCCTAACATGAACAAAGCAAAGGAAAGGAGAGCAATCACATTGTTTCTAGAAGCGAACAGAGAACAACAGTAAAATCAGTTTTTAGCCACTCTCAACCGAAGTCCCCAAGGGTAAGTAAAAAATTGGGTTAAAAGAATTATGATCTTATATATGGGGATGAATTAAGAGACATAGTAGCAGACGACGATGCAGACAAGTCACCACTAGCACCACATCTTTGCAATTTCAAGATGCCAAAAGACTTCAAGTTGCCATTACATGTCAAAATTTATGATGGAATGACTGACCCAAAGGAATTCCTACATTCCTATCATAATAGCATGAGGTTCCACGATGCTAAAATTGAGTTGGCGTGTAAAGCTTTTCCTATCTTTCTGCCGGGAACAACAATTACATGGCATGGAAATTTACCAAACGTAAGTATCACATCATGGGAACTACTTTCGGATCTATTTTTGGGATGCTTTTACCAAAACTAGAAGTTCACCAAGACAATAGTGGACCTGGACAACATAGCTCAATGAAGTGATGAAAGTTTGGTAGAGTATCATAGTAGGTTCGTCACAGAGAGTTTGCAGGTTTATGACTTGTCTTTTCAATCTTCCTTGGGTGCATTCAAGGGGGGCATGCGATCAGGAGAGTATTATAAGAAACTCACAAAGAATATGCCAGAGAACCCAAAAGATCTACTAAAATTGGTAGAGCAGTGCGTGCAAATCGAAGAAGCAAACAACCGCAAAATACAGTGGGAGCGAGGAGAGAAAAGAGTAATGGAGGACTCACAAAGAAATTTGGAAAATAAGAGGGAAGGGAGTCTCCCTTTTAAAGGAACAGAAGCGGGAAAACAAAGCATCTTGTCCCAAGAAACACCTCTAACGAAATCACAAAAGGAAATCTGGCAAGCGAACAAAAATATATTCCGCGAACAAGCACCGATGATAGCACCTCTAGAGAAAATACTAAGAGAATACTATTGTGCCTTCCATAAAGATCACGATCACGATGCTGAATATTGCAGAGATCTGAGGAGGCAAATAGAGGAAAACTTGAGAAATGGTTATCTAGGTCAGTACAAGAAGGAAGATGGAGGAAACAGATACAGCGAATCGAGCAAGGTAGGAAACTCCATGGCAAAAATCCAAGCCGTAACAAATACTCAGAACAAGAATTAAAAGATGACAACAACGGTGGATAATGAAGAAGATGTGTCTAATGAAGCTCTAGAGAGAGTAGTCTTCTCGATACATAGGTTAACGGAGTCCCTATCAAATAATGCTTGGAAGGCTAAGGTCAGGTATTCACCACCACGGGAGCCTGTAGACAAAAGATTACATGTGGATGAAACAATCACATTTAGCGAAGAGGATGAAATTCCTAACACTTCACCTCACGATGATTTGATGGTCATGATTGCTAAGATCGGACATGCAACACTTCATAGAGTGTTCATAGATAATGGGAGCACGGTAGAAATCCTTTTTGTAGATTGCTTTAACAAATTGGGATATAAGAGGACCGACTTAAAGAAATCTACATCCTCGCTTATAGGATTCAGAGGATGATCATAGACACTGTTAGGCAATATACAACTGTCTGTAACAATTGGCAAAAATGATAGGAACTGAACTATAATTTGTGACTTCGTCGTCATGGACGCTCCAAGTTTGTTTAACGCTATCATCGGCAGACCATGAATGAATAGAGAGAAAGTAATTTGGTCTTCGTACTATTTAGTCATGAAGTTCCCAACCCCAACATGGATCACAATGGTGAGAGGAGACCAACAAACTACCAGACAATGTATCGTGACCGCGATGAAAGCAGGAAACAACGTGGAGCAAACAAAGATGGTTATTACTATCACAAACAGTGACTCATTCAACCAAGTGAACCCTCTAGTAGATCTAGGGGAAGAGGCTGAAGATGCCATTTTGGATGACAAAGATACTACTAAGTGTGTCAAAATAGGGAAATGTCTTCTGGATCAGGAGAAAAAGAAGGTGATACAAATTTTACGAGATCACAAGGACACGTTCGCATGGAGTGTACAAAACATGGGAGGAGTCGACCTGGGTATTGCAACTCATTCTTTGAATATCAGTTATTTGATCAAACCGGTCAAGCAGAAGAAAAGAAACAACGCTAGTGATAGACAAAAGGCAATCGAGGAAGAGGCAACGACGTTGTTGCAATCTGGGATCATAAAGGAGGTGATATACCCAAATTGGCTAGTGAACCCAATAATGGTGAAAGAGACAGATTCCAGATGGAGAATGTGCATATATTTTCCCTATTTAAACAAAGCATGCCTAAAGGATTGTTATCCCTGCCAAATATTGATCAGTTAGTGGAAGAAATTTATGGATACCAGGTCATAGCCTTCTTGGATGCCTACAAATGATATCATATATTGATAAACCTAAAGGATGCAGAAAAAAATAGCCTTCATAACGAGTTTTGGGATATTTTTCTACGTGAAGATGCCATTTAAATTGAAAAATGCAGGGGCAACATATCAGAGAGTGGTTGATAATGCATTTTGCAGTCAAATAGGGAAAAACATAGAAGCATATGTGGATGACATGGTCATAAACAGTATGTAAATGTGTGACTTTGCGAAGGACTTAAAGAAAGCCTTGGATACATTATGTGTAATTGGAATGAAGCTAAATCCCAAAAAATGCACAATCGAAGTAGGCGCAGGAAAATTCCTGGGATACAAGGTATCCTCAAAAGGAATTGCAACTAATCCAGAAAAAATAAAAAGATTGTTAACCTCCCCCCAACCACAAACAATTAGGGAAGTCTAAATCTTAATGGGATCGCTAGCATCTCTTAGCAGGTTCATTTTAAAGGCAGCCAAAATACACTTTACACTCTTTGAAGTCCTTAAAAAGGCCAAAATGTTCAGCTAGAGCAAATATTGTCAAATAGCATATGAGTCATTGAAGGAGCAACTTCAGACACTGCCAATTTTGAAATCAACAATTCCTAGAGAAACATTATACTTATACTTGGCAGTTTCAATAAATGCGGTGAGCTCAGTTTTGGTGATGCAAGAAGGCCAAAAGCATATACCAATGTTCTACACTAGCAGAATACTACAGTAGGTTGAAAGAGCATATATGCCAATTGAGAAGTTGACTCTAGCTTTAATACATTCAGAAAGAAGACTGTGAACCTATTTCCGTAGTCATAGGATTCTAGTCTATACTGACTACCTAATCAAGAATATCCTGAGCAAACCCGAGTCATCTGGGAGAATGACCAAGTGGGCTATTGAATTGGGGAAATTTGAACTTCAGTTTCAACCATGAACAATAATCAAAGCACAGGCTTTGGCAGACTTCATTGCGGAGATGACAAGTGTAAGAGCACAGCAGGTGAAAACACAACAGTATCTTCACATGGACAAAGGAAAGTCCAAATGGGAAGACATCACCTGGAAACTATTTGTTGATAAGGTATCTAGCAAGGATGGAGCAAGACCACTGTTGATCAACCCAGATGGATGAGAACACAGATACTCGCTTTGTTTTGATTTTTTACTTACCAACAATGAAGCTGAGTACAAGGGTTTAATATGTGGCTTAGGTCTTACAGTAAAGATGAAGGTCAAAAGTGTTTGGGCATTTAGCGATTCACAGATAGTGGTCCAACAAGTACGAGGGGACTAAGAAGTACGAGAGGAGCAATTGATGAAATACTTAACCAGGGTTCATCAACTCATTACTCTCCTCAAATACTTCAACATCCAGCATGTTTCAAGAAGTGAAAATACGAAAGCAGACACCCTAAGCAAGCTAGAAACAATGGTGTTAGAGTTATAAGCCAAACAGAAGGATGTTAAAGTTGAGGTCATTCCAGTTAGAAGCGCAACAAGGACAACTGTGTCAACAGTTCAGATAGAGGAGGTAAACTGGATGACATTGTTAATTGATTACTTTGAAAAGGGGAAGCTACTGACAGACAATGTACAAGCTAGGAAGTTAGAAATGCAATCTCACAATTATGTTTACGAAGAAGGGACCTTATACAAGAAAGGATTCATGTCTCCATGGATAAAGTGTGTGGGGCCATCGCAAGCAAACAAGATTTTGAAGGAAGTACACAAAGAATTATGTGGGATGCACCAAGGGTCTCGAAAAATTTCCAAGAGGATCATTCGATATGGATATTACTAGCCAACCATGTTTAATGATGCATACAACTTTGTCCTCACGTGCAAAAGCTGCCAGATTAATTCTCCAATATCACACAAGCGGCAGTCCACCTTAACAGGAATATATGGAGCGTGACCTTTTGATAAATGGGGAATCAATCTGGTTGGACCTTTTCCAAATGGTGATGGCATTGCCAAGTTTCTAATTTTGGCAATTGATTACTTTACAAAGTGGGTGGAAGCAAAGGCATTAGGAAAAGTCACAGTAGAAGTAACAAGAAAGTTCATCTGGAAGAATATATGTTGCATCTTTGCACAAAACAAAGTTTTATTGTTCACAACAAATCTGATATACGCAAAAGAAATATATCTTGCAAAGAAAAAAGAAATTATGCAGGAAAAAACATCCAAAGTATGATATCCGGTTTTATTGAAAACAAAATACCACATCATCTAAAAGCTAGATAACAAGTCTTCACACAGGGTTGTTAATTGTAGATAATTAACCCGAGCGAAGGCAGCTAGGTCAAAGGGGTTCAAACTTAAATTTATAGTTCTGCACCCAACTCAGTACTATGTTACCGATAGTGTAGTTAGTGGTAAGCCCTGAGTATATCCAAGAGATGCTAGGGCCTAAAAGTAAATCACACAGAACCACGTCTGGGTTGTCAATCCATATGTGTTGCTAGACATAGATAGTATAGTAAACAAGGGAGTAGGTTTTTCAACTAACAACTACAAGGCATGAAAGTAAAAGACACGTAAACTATATAAGATAAAAACTTGGGGAATGCTTGCGTAACATTGTTAGTTTAATGCTTCGATCCTAGATTCATTTATATGTGAGATTTAGCAAACCTCATCTAGTGCTTATAACACGTGGTGTGGTCGATGTCATACACTTTCCCGTACCCGTCACGTCAGGTGCGCTTGAAACCTTCCATCGACACTGTCTCCATAATTAGGAGAGTACAACAAGGTCCGACCATTGTTGTAGGTCTGTTTCTTCCTCGTACGATTATGTCCTGGACACTCCACCACAGATGCTCTACTTCCCAGGCCTATAAATGAGGAAAAGGGAAGTAGGCACTTTATCTATGGCACTAGGGCCTCTTACAACCCTAGCTTGCTACCTTTTGCTATCTCTACCCATAACCCATTGGACTACTTTACATAATCAGCTAAGACTGGTGTGCTAGCAACATAACAGAGCAATGCTCAGAAAAGACCTCTGTGTACACACCCACGCGGACTCGTACCCTGCTACCCATAACACATCTGAGGTTTCTCTTCCCCAGGGGGCATCAAAATTTGTACCAACATGAATATAGACTAGAGTGTGTGCTAATGGAGTGCACTATTCATGCAATTCTAACATTCAAGAACAAGTCACAATAATATCACAAGCACGATAATTAGGATGAACTAGAAATTTCACAAAAGCATAAATCAACACATGAATACAGTTATCCCCAAGCCATGGAAACTACTCCTTGGACATGGAATTAAAATAAATATTTGAATTCCACATCATAGGATCAAAGCAAAATAAAAAAAGGAAAGAAAGAAAGAGGAGAGAATGTTTCTCTCTCTAGGATGCTCTCCAAATTATAAGAGTAGAATCTAAAGTCTAAGATATGATAAAACCTTAGTAGACTAAGGTTATATTTTTCAGTAGTAGGGGATTGGGCCTAAAAATAGGCCCTAAATGGGTCAAAGAGTGTGAAACCCTAGTTCAGCCACCGCTTGGCATGCACCATCGCAGATGGCGCAGGCTACGCCGCGTACTTGGTTCGTGCTGACACAACCCATTTAATCTGTGCTGGCGCAGGCCACGGGATCTGGCGCGGTCCGTGTTAACTCTTTAGGCCCAAATTGTGGCATTCAGCACGGTCCGTGCCTACTCTTAAGCACGGGCTATGTCATCCTCTGTAGGTTTTGTTTGCGCAGTCCATGTTGTTTGGCGCAACCACCATCAGAGTCCTCATTTTTGTACTTCTGATTCGTGGTCCATGTCGTTCAGCATGGGCCGACATAAAAAACCTCATTTTGCTCAATAATTCGGTGCAGGCCACTCAATTCTTCACATCCCACTGGTTGGTCTTGACATTTTACACTTGAAATGGAGCGGGCCATCGAAAATGAGATGGTTCATGCCCATACTTAGCCATTTTTGAGTGAAACTTAGAACTTGTGTGTGTGGCTCGTTGAGTTTGGCACGGTCCACACTGGGCCTTGGTATGGTCCATGGAAAAAACCTTTGGCTCAGACCACATCGTCTGGTGCAGGCAGTTGGTGCCACCTATGAGCGATCTGCACTGTCCCGTTTGTGCTTCGGCAGGCTGAACTTCTTTCTTCGCTATAGATGAACCGTTAGTCCGTTTTAAGAGTTCTTGTAGTCTATTTTATGGTTATCGAAGAGTAAAATCCAATGGAACCAACCTTGAAGGTTGATTCATCTTGGATCGTTCCCAGAAGTTGGTGCAACTCTCAGACTACGATATTCTGTTTCTTCCTTGGCCGTTTTGAACTCTAATGCCGCCTATATTTGGCTCCATCCTTCTACTACCATGAATTAATGCACGTGGCCTTCATCTACTACCATTCAAATGTGAATGGTCTTCAATCTTTTCTATCATCCTTGCGAATGACCTTAAATATCTTCTACCGGCTTGTAAATGGCCTTCACATAGAATGTAACAAAAATTACCCACGAGCAACCTACTAAGGATGATAAAAAAGGAAGATCTAGGTGCATGTGGATACAAGATGTTCATTAGTACCAATTAAGTCTACAAAACATGGGATTTAGGCAAGAAAACCAAACATGGCCATCTAAACCCCTTGTCAAGTAAACTCAACTAATACTAGCAATCCAACATACAAAACAAGCCAATTATTATGCCGAATGCAATGATTAATGCACGCATAATGAAGCACATTAGCCCCCCCACACTTAACCCTTTACTCGTCCTCGAGTAAATAAAGACAAGAAAAAGAATTAAGTGAAATGTAGCGTGCAGTCATAAGTTAACCTGGACATTCAACTTATTCCTAGATTATCATGTTTCCCCTAAAAGAGCAAGAATCTCACAACTCTCACACTCCTGAAAGAATACTAAGCAATCTAACCACCCAAAGTAAAATGTGGAAAAAGGTACGCAAAGAAGATAAGTTTCAAGCTCGCTTAGTTTTCCAAAAATGATCCCAAAAGTTATGTCGTATCCCAAAAACAATCCACCAATGAAATCCAAGAGTCGTCGACTTGGTTGTAACATAAGGATAACTCTAGATTCTCGACATAGTTACAACTAAGGAGGCAAATGTATTATCAAAATAGTTTTTTTGTTTTCCCCAAATTTCTCTCATTTTTCCTAGGAGTCGTTTCGAGTTTTCATCCTAGCTTTAACACACAAAGGGTACTCACATTCTCGCCTTTTTCCACACAGCCTCTCATTTTTTCCTAGGCTCGTAAGCCTAGCCGGTCCTAGCCTCTCAATTTTACCCAGGTCTTTCGACATATCTGGGCTTTTCCCAATGTTACCTAAGTCCCCTTTTTGGGTTTCCAACTTGTCCGGGTTTTTATATTTTTTTTCATTTTTTCAAAACTTTCAATTTCTTTGGTGTAGCACAAAATTGCTCCCAAAATAGGCTTCATACTACAAAATGATAAGATAAAAACAAAAATTGCACCACCAATATCCTAAAACAACCAACCACATGTAAACAAGGAACCCTACCTAGTATGCCAAACCACCAAGTATACATCCAAAAGCATCCCACAACAATAAAAAAAACAAAGTCATCAAAGAAACAAGAAAAACTACCAAGAAAAACATCAAAATACGTGGAGGATTCCAAAAATGAAAATTCTATAAGTGCTCATTACTCCTTCCCCCACGCTTAAACTATGCATTATCCCCAAGGCAACAAAAACCATGTAAACATATGTGAGGTTGGGAGAAATAGTGACACTCACTCTCGTGGCTCTGAAGGGCCTTTCTCTCAATGTACCTCGTTGCTTAAATTGAGGCCTCCATGGAATCCATCCTCTTGCTAAGCTCCTCCAATTGTGATTTCATACCTCCTATCGTTTGGACGGCCTCTTGCAACACTTGGGTAGAGCTCGAAACCCTTTCTCCAAGGGAGTGCAATTGGTCACTCATGTTCGCAGATAAGCGAAAGCGGCTAAGAGGTACCCTCGAATAAGTCTCACCATTTCCCTCCTCAACATCTATCTCTGTGTTGGCTAGAACTCTGTAGGATTCACTCTCAAAATGAGGATCGGGCAAAAGGAATATGTCATCGAAACATGTGTTGTGGGTGATAGCGGTGCGCTTTGGCTGAGGAAGTACCATGAAGCTACAAGTGTTTTCCCTGCCATAAAGCCACACGAAATGGTCCTCAGATCTCTCCAAGTTCTCCCTGGGGTGCCACCATGAATGCCTTGCCCAACTTCTCAATGTTGAACCCTGTTTGTGATCTCCCCAAGTTGGCCAACGCACGCTGAGTGACCGGATGCTCTAAGTACTGTGCCAGTAGCCCTACCGTACCGTCCATGGGAATCTTTCCACTCTTTCTATCCCACATCGCCATACACTCCTATACATAGATCCCTACTAGGTTTGGGTGAAATTATCCTCAAGAGTCATTTCCCATAGGCAATGAACATTCGAAACTGAACATTGCATTAGCGTGGGATGGTCAAAGATAAGATTTATATTTTGCACCCGTTCTTGCTGCTAATGCTACCAAAGAGTATTAAGCGGCAAGCCCTGGGTTTGTCCACATAGATGCTAGGGTTCAAGTAAAAGTCAAAACCCAGCCTCGTGTGGGTCATCAATCCGCACGGGTGAAAGGAATAACTACTAGTGTAAACAAGCAAACTAGAGGGGATGAGGTTTGGTATTTTCAAATAACAACTACAAGCATGAAATAAAAAAACAAGTAAACTATTTATACTAGGAAATTGGGACTAATTTAGCAATATGGTAGTTCTAATGCTTCAATCCTCGATTCATTCAGATATATAAATAAAAATACCTATCAGTGTATTCACAACATGTGGTGTGGCCGATGGCATACACTTCCACATCCCTGTCACGGTGGGTGCCCTCGCAACCCTCTATCGACACCGCCATCGTAATTAGGGGATCACGACAATGTTCTACCATTGTTGTGGTTGTGTTTCTCCCCCGTGCTATTATATCCCAGGCTTCTAGCACGAGTGTTCTACTTCCCAGTGGTCCTCTGTATGCAAGGCCTTTGGTTTATAAGCACCTTATCTGTGATACTAGGGTTTAAAAACAATACCTAGCTTGCTACTATCAACTATCTCTACCCATAACCTATCGGAAAATGGTTAAGTACTTAGATAAGACTGGTGCGATAGTAAGCAGTTTAGGGTTACCTTGAATCTCCCATGCACACACTCACGTTGACTCGTTCCCCTCCACCCATTCAAACATCCAGGTTTCTTTTCCCAATGGGGTATCAACAAGTGCACCATACATGAACAAAGCCCAAAGTGTGTGCTCATATGAGGTGTAGTGTTCATGCATTTTTCACAATAAAGAAAAATCTCAATAATATCATAAACACAAAGATAGGTGGAATTCAAGGAATCTCATAAAGCATCAAAAGCAACACATGTGTCAAATATGTCCCAAGCTAAGGAAACTACTCTAAAAAGTATAGATCCATGGAAAATATTGAGTTAGATTCCATGGAACTAAGAAAATAAGATGAAGAAAAGAAAGTACAAAGATAAAATATAAGGAGAGGAGAAAAACTCTAGAGAGAGCTCTCCTCTCCCTACTAACTAAAGAGACAAATCTACTCTCCGCTATGCTAGCTCTATTCTACTTATGGTTTAGTAGAAGACTAAGGCTCCTATATATGGTAATAGGAGATTAGGCCTAATAATAGGCCCAAAATAGGAAAAAAGTGCCAAACCCCTAGGGCAGCCGCCTAGTTTTCACGGACCGGCTCGAATGCCACGGTCCGTGAAGCCTTCAAGCATGGACCGCCAGATCTGACGTAGTCTGTGAATATTCATATCCGTGGGAAACCACGATCCATTAAGCTGGGCTCGTGCCACAGTCCGTGAAAGTTTCACAGACCGCGAGCAGCACTAAGGTTTCCACTCAGTAGTTTTCAAGGCCTGGCCTCCTTTTCACAGACCGCGAGCAATATGCATGTTTGCTCAGAACTCTTGTCACGGTCCGTGAAGGTTTTCATGGACGGGTTCCAAACTTAGCCAAGTTTCTTCAACTCTTCCCTTTCATGCTTCAAAACCCGGCTCCATTGTCATTGACTGGCATTGTTGCTTCGTGTAGGGTGGACCATGGGCATCTTCATAGGCCACTGATACTTCATGTAGTGCAGGCTATCATGGGTCACTGGTTCTTTGTCGGCTGAACTTTATTTTCTTGCCACATATGAACCGCTATTCCAAATTTAGAGTTCTAGTAGTTGATTTTGTAGCACTCGAGAATAAAAATCCAATGGAAACAAACTTGAAGTCTAATTCTTCCTGGATCTTCTCAGACTAAGGAAACACTCCTTGGACCACAATTCATTGTTTCCACCTTTTCTGTCTTGAACTTCGAAGCAGCCTATCCTTGGCTTTAATCTCCTTCTATCAAGCATTGATGCTTGTGGCCTTCATCTACTACTATTAAATGCAAATGGCCTTCAAATCTTCTACAGTTAAAAGCAAATGGCCTTTGCAAGAATGTAATGTAACAAATAGCATTCACGGGCAACCTAATAAAGGTACTTATAATGAAGACCAAGGAGCCCATGAACACGATATGTCAATAATCACTAATTAAGTGTACAAAATGTGGGATTTAGAATAGTAAACCGAACATGGTTATCTAAACCATTTGTCATGTAAACTCAACTAATGTTGCCAAACCGCCAACCAAAAGTAATTAAAAACGGCATCAAATGCATTGGTTAAAGCATGCATAATGGTGCATATCAGTCATCTTATACTCCTTATGATCAAGATTGGATTTGATCGCCTTGTGTCCATCATTGTCTGTGACTGACCAAAGAGTAGCTAGGAACTTTAGGGTCCACCTGTTGTAGGTCTTAGAGTGTCTCTCTAAGAACCCCTCTAGAACTAACCATTCAAATTGATAGGACACGTGCTAGAGTAATCCTAGAGCCTCCAAAGGTGTCTCTGCATTCAAAACCAGTCTCCAATATACTCCTCTTTGGCTCTCTCAAATTCCTCCACCTCTAGGCTGCAGTCCTGGAAATATTGGCCAATCTCACTAACTCTTCAGTCACGATTGCAGGGTTGCAAAGAATGGGAGTCACCGACTCATGGTTTGCACCCTTGGCCGATTTCTTCCTCTTCTTACCCCGTGAGGACTTCCCCTTCTCTGACACATTCTTTTTAGGAGGCATCCTAATAAAATGAAGGAAAGAGTGGTAATGTGATCATAAACAAGGCATGGCTCTCATTATCATTTAACAAGTCAATTCCTCATAGCCTAACCATTCAAAACATGATAATCTAAGCATGAAGGCTACTTAAACAAGAACATTCTACTCAAACAAAAGGCATGCATATTTATACCAACCCATCAATAAGATTATGAATTCAAGATTCATTCTCTTCCAAATCACCCAACACATAAAGAACATATCATCCAAGCATAATATCACATCAGACTACCAAAACTTTCTTCAGCACAACATACACGCATACACGCATTCAAGAATCATGTTTTACATAACACCACCTCAATGTTAACAAATAAAAAAAAACAAAGATTTCAATGGATTACCCGGAATTTGAAGTTAAGATTTGCAAGATTCACACAAGAAGAAGTAAAGTTGCTAATATTTTTAGAGAAAAGCTTCAAATTTTCAAGTTTACCAAGAGTGTGTGTGAGTGAGTGTTTCTTGGAAAGCTCTAATGTGTCAAATGCCTCATTTAGGTGATGAAGTGTAACAAGGATCTAGAAAATTCAGCATAGGTGATAAGGGAGAGAGGTACAATTAGGATAACATTGGAATTTTTGAAATTGTAAATTAGGGGACATTAGTACAAATCAATTAATTACAAGGTATATTGGAAGTACTATTTGCACCAAAAATCATAAAAAATTAGGGAATTTCAAAATTGATGAACCAAAATGCAATTTTTTGCTTAGAATTCAGAATTTTCAAAAATTTGCATTTTAAAAATAATTTGACAGCGAAATTGGGGAAACAACGCAGATACCCTCGTGCCGAAGGCATCTGGCACGGGCCCCGCTTGTGCCAAAGACACCTGGCACTAACCATATACCCTAGAACGGTATGTGCATGATCTTTGGTGCGAGGTCCCTTGTGCCAAGCTCACCTGGCGTGGATCATATTACTTGGCGCGGACCATGCCAGGTTTTGGCATGGGGCTGCCACAAAGTTTGACCTATTTCCTTGGGTATTCCCTCTATTTTTGAAAAAAATAAGTCACCCATCAAACCTAAATCCATCAAAACACAATCAAGAGACTTGAACTCAAATTTATAAATCCAACAAGAGATTTATCTCAAAAATTCTCATCACAAACAACATCATGCAAAATCTATCTAACCACTGCTCAAAACATGAAATCAAAGCAAAAAGAAGCACTGTATATTTATTGTTGTCCTCACGACTTATTTTGTTTTCAGACTAAAATCCACGCTAGATCCAGAAGGGCAGAGCGATAATCAGTGGGCTCTATCTGAGAAAGAAGTGCAACAGTGAAACCATGGGAAATAATATCCGAATAATCCTGGAGTTGAATGGCACCAGTAGAAGACCGAGTAGCTATCTGATGGGTACGAAGCTGCAGCAGTGAAGCTGGATATTTCAAACCACCTGATGACGCCAAACAAAATTGAGCAGGCTGGCCGGAGAGAGGACGGCCGAGACTGACTGAGGCATGGTGACCAGTGGCTAGGGCGTGGTGGCCGGTGGCTGAGGAGCCGGGTCGGCCATCCAAATGGAGCATTGTGGTAAAGGAGGTGCTGCTGGAATGGGCACATGTGTTGTGGTCCCAATCGATGATGTAACAACTCTTTCAAAAAACAAAGAAATCTCCAGATCCGAAATAGAACTATCAGTAGAAGATGAGGCATAAAGGAATAAGTTTTCATCAAAACGAACGTAGCGAGAGATATAGATATGACCAAAAGTTGGGTCGAGACATTGGAAACCCTTGTGATGAGGGTTATAGCTAATAAAAACACATGGAATAGATCGCGGTGCAAACTTATGAATAGCAGTGACACGCAGACATGGGAATGCATGACATCCAAATGGGTGAAAGAGGGTATAATCAGGCACATAACCAAAAGAAATCTCAAAAGGTGATTTGCCACCAAGAACTAAACTAGGCAGATAGTTAATGATGTAAACCATAGAGGAGAAAGATTCCACCCAATAACAGTGTGGCACAGGAGAGTGAAAAAACTTGGCAAGACCAGTTTCTGTGATGCGACAATGCTTCCGCTCAGCTCGGTATTCTGAGCAGGTGTATAGGGCGATGGCATCTGATGATTAATGCCACATGATATGATGTAAGCCTGAAGTTGGTGATTAGTAAACTCTGTGCCACCATCGGTCTGGAATTTTTTAACCCTAGCAGAAAACTGGGTCTCAATGAATTTCTGAAACTGGATAAATGTGTCATAGAAATCCAACTTATGAAATCATTGATAAAAACAACATAATAAGAGAAACCACTTGCAGATAAAATAGGGGCCAGTCCCCACAAATCACAATGCACCTTATTCAACAAACCAGTAGCGCGCTTGTCACTAGTGGAAAAAGGCAAAAAGCTACCCTTGGCCATCTGACAAGGAGAGCAACTAACAGATGCATGCATAGCTGAAGTGATAGAAATATGGCCCCATCGACTCAATAACTGAACAATATCATGAGACATATGAACGAGGCGAGAGTGCCATTACTAAAAAAAGCCCGAAGCTTTCCAGAGCGTAATTCGCCTAAAAAGTTGGAATCAGCAGTTTCATGAAAATAAAGACCTAAAATATGACGATCTTTACCAATTGTCTTCCATGTATGCTTGTGCTTAATGGAAAATGCATCGACATCAAATATAACACGGACATGTAAATCACGAGTAAGCTTACTAATGGACAATAAGCTCTTAGTAATCTTAGGAACCACAAGAACATCATTAACAGAGAAACCATGGAAATGATATTGACCGATGTGAGAAATAGATAATGTAACCACCCTTTTCAACAAGAATAACATCAGAACCATGATAACATTGTACCTTATCTAGATTACTGGTACGAGCAGTGATATGAGATGTAGCATCAAAATCAACAATCCACTGATTTGACGAAGGATGATGATTGGAACCATTCAAACTGGGCTGAACGAAGCTTTGTCCACAATCCAATTAGTAGAACAATCTTCCCAAGGTAAGGGTGCCAAATAAACTATAGGAGGGGCGGAAAGTTTTGCTCTAATATTCACAAAGGCAAATAAGAAACAGCAAGAGGACAAAAATGTCAACAAATCCGCTAGGTGCATGTTCCTATGCACGGAGACTAGTTGGCGCATGACTTCATGTGCCAAAACAAGTGACTGCACAAGCATGGTCGGACGCGCGTGGCTTCCACGTGCTGGAGGTTCTCCTTCACGGAAGCATGCATCTCACTCGCTTGAGGGATCTGTTGAATTGAAACCGGGTTTGGCCTCCTCTGTATCTAATGCCAAAAATGGAACAGCAGTGAAACACAGAGCTTGAATCACACGGCAAATCGTCGGATTAACCGAAAGAAGGTCGCGTCAATAGCAGAGATGAATTCAAACTGCGACTGTCAGAGAATGCTGCTCAAACCAGAGAAGAAGGTCGCGTGGTCAGAGAAGAACACCGCTGGATGACAGAGAAGATGGCTGCTAAACTGACCATAGAAGATGATTGCTTCAGGCTGAGAGGATAGTCGTCGAATGTCGAAGAATTGACATGTAACGAACTCGTCAGAGATTGAGAGGAGAACTCACTGGAGATGGATGAGGAGAAATTGCTGGGAAACTGAGAAAACAGAGGTCACTGCTTAGAGATCACCTCCGAACTCAGAACCGCTGGTGAAGAATCGGGCCGAAAAAAATGCTGGAGAGCTGCCAAAATATGACCGGAACTGGAATATTGGCCGGAGAAGATAACTATTTGCCGGAATTGTTTTAACGAGGGAATATAAAATTTTAAAAAATAAATTAGGTACCAAGATTAGACTTGCTCTGATAACATGATAGAAAAATTTTCCATGATGATTCTGATTAATGATGAAGAGTATAAATAGAGTACAAAGTAGACTAATCTAAATATAACTCTAGGCTAGTCAACATGGAATAAAATATTATCTAATCTTCTACTTGCTTTATTCTAACAATATGTGGAATTAAATTTGAAATACTAAAACTATATGATATTGTTTGGTGATTCATGACTATGCATGTTCATTTGGATTTATGTGTGTGGTGCCTACACAGGAATGTTTTTGTTTTTTCAGTTACTAATGTTGAATGAACATCATATCATATGCTTGATTTAATGCCTCAATTAGATTTTCAGAAGAAAAGGCTTTGAGTTGCCACATGTTGTACTCTGATTTCATAGTTCACTCCACTCCTACAAAAACACACTCACACTTGCATTCGCTTTTATTCTTAAATGCAGTCCTTCAAGTATGTTGCTCTGAGCAAATATATTCTAGTAGTAGGTTCTTGAAGTTTAACATTGAGGTGTTTCGATTTTAACATGGAGGTGCTTCATGTTTAAAGTTATGCTTATATGTGTTTCAAATCATGCTTGTACTTGTTTCCAAGCTAATTATGGTGAAGACAGTGGTTATGGTGAAGGTGCAAGGTTACACAGTTTATTTGTCAGCATTGCAGATAAGGAAGAAAGGGAGGCACGAATCAAACAGACTATACGTGGCCAAAATGCAGTTGTCCTTACTAAGAGGCTGATAACTCCTTTAGATAAAGAGGAAAAGCTAAATCCGAGGAGTGGGAGTGTCATTGAAAAGATTTGAACTGAAATCATAGTCCTGCGGTTTTGATCAAGAAGGTTTGCCCTCTCTTGCACATGAAGTGGTAATTTGTAAGCAGGATAAATTGTCTTGTCACGTGATGTAAAAGAGTTCACATTGATTTACTGAAATAAAGCTTTCAGAATCTAGATGGCTAGTTATATTATGTGACGGACACTAAAGGCTTTAGTGAGGCTTATCAAGATAAATTTAGAGAAAAAAAACTTGTTTCCAAGCTAAGCTTGTAGATGTTTCAAAATACTTTTAGGTGCTTATGAATAACTTTGGGGTCCTTCAAGTTTGACTAGTAGTTTCTTTAACTTACTATTGTTGGTGCTTTAAGTTATTCTTGTAGGTTATTTAAGTTAAGTTTGTTAGTTAAGTTTGTTAGTAAAGTTTGTTGGTTTTTCCAGTACTTGTAGGTTGTTTAAAATAATTAGGTAGGTGCTTCAATTATAGCTTCAATTATACATCAAAGGTGCTTCAATACATGAATGGAAGGTGCTTCGAATACTGGTCGAAGGTGCTTCAAGTACACATTGAAGGTGCTTTAACATCAAAGGTGCTTTAACATCAAAGGTGCTTCAATTATACAACATAGAATGGAAGGTGCTTTGAGTACAAATCGAAGATGCTTTAAGGTAGGTGAAAATTTTCTTGTAGTTTGTTGTCTGTTACCTATATTCATTGAAAGGTTAGCTATCACCTGTTCAGAAATATACGATTGAGGAAAGAAAGTGTATTACTGCCTATGTCGTAGGAGTTTCTACTCAGAAGATATCCTACGAGGGTGCCAGTGAGCGGTTCGCCACCGAGAATGGAAGGTGCCAGTGTGGACTTGACTGCTAGTGTAAATGTTGCACCTGCAATTGAGGAATCTATCTGCAAAAGGCAGAGACATGAAGAATTAAGTACTTGTGATGATGAAGGACTGAGTTTTCTCCATTTTTACCACTAATTTAGCATTGTGTGTCTATGTGTATTTGTGGGAATAATGTGGCCATGGATTCTTCTTTGTGGCTGCTTTTGTTTTCGTTGTTGGGTATAAACCTAAATAGTAAGTAGTGTCTCTAATTTTGTTTATGTCGTGTTACTTGTGTACCAATTCATCTAGTAAGATTAAGTATGGTGAAGATAGTGTTGGGATCATTTGTGTTTTGATCTTATCAATGAAAGCTCTTTTCTGTGTTAAAAAAAAGGATAATTGCCAATATAATCCTACCTACTTAGTAAGTGTCAATATAATTTTGAGATAATTTTTAGTGCAAAAATAACCCTAACTAGCTAATGAAAGTGCCAATATAACCCTTAAATCTCATTTCCAGCATTGACTTCGATTTTCCGGCATTGACCCTATGTAAATTGATCAAAATACCCTTTGGGAAAAATATGAAATTAGGTGAAAACTATTACCTTCATAGTTTTCCGGACCGTCGCCGTACCATCGAACAACCGCCTGTAACTCTTAAAGCACCTGCCGGTAACTGTTTAAGCACCTACCGGTAAATTTGTAAGCACCTACCGACAACTTTGTAAGCACCTACCGGCAACTTTGTAAGCACCTACAAACTATACTTAGAGCACTTTCAACAAATAATCAAACTTAAAGAACCAAAAGTGCCATTTTCAAGCACCCACACCTTTAAATTGAAACACCTACAATCATAACTTGAAGCACCTACGCCTTACGCTTAATAAAATTTTACAAATAATCAAATTTGCACGAAATTCTTAAAGCACAAAAAATACCAATTTCAAACACCAACACCTATAACTTAAAGCACCTACAAACAAAAATAGAAGCACATGCACCTTACGCTCAAAGCACTCGTAAGAAATAATTAAACTTGCATGAGAATTTTAGAACACTCATTTTCAAGCACCCACACCTTTAACTTAAAGCACCTAAAAAAAAGTAGAAACACCTACGCTCTATGCTAAATATAATATAAACAAGGGTATATAACCCCATAGAATTGAGAAAGTGCAGATATAACCCTGTGATAATTCTTAGAGCAAATATAACCCTAAAGCCATTATTATGGCAATTTCCAGCCATTGACTGGTCAAAAATGACTAGAATACCCTTTCAGCCTAATATAAAATTTTGAAAGACAAAAATACCCTTTGTCATGGAGCATTTCTTCCACCACTGCCACTTCTCCACCACCTCTACCGCCGCAACTCTGCCTCCGCCATAGATGGAAATAAAGACTAATCCTTTTTCATTCAGTCACCTCTGCTTATCTTTGGCCATTATCTCAACAGAAGCAACAATGCCCTCCGTTCAACACCAGGGATTTCAGCCTTCAGTAGGCACATATGGATTCTATCTTTGTAAGTGAGGAGACCGAAATATTCATCTCACTATCTCTCGGTTCTTTTCTTGAGAAAAGGCACAGATAGATTTTGGAAGTTCTCAGTCATTAAGCGGTGACGAAGATCATAATTCACATAGCAGCACGACAGTTCTCATCAATATCAACAGTAACAAAAGGCAGGCACTCAACCAAGGCGGCTTCCAAGCTAGTAACCCCAAAAACTTTGACCTTGCATCCAACTACTTGGAAACCATTTCACCACATCTAAATCTCGATATGGCATAACATCCGATCCACCGCACCACATGATCAATATATATCTCCATCATCATATCTGCTGCCCTTCTTCGACTCCTTCTTCATGCTGCCAAACTAGCTCCGTCTGTGATTCCTGCAGCGAGACACAATCCAAAGAAGCGAACCAGGGCATCCAGGCATGCTCCAACCACCGTGCTGGCCACTGATAACAATAACTTCGGGGCCATGGTTCAGGAGTTCACCCACCACCCCAGCGCTACCACTACCACCATCCCCTGCCACCAGTGTCGGAACTAGGATTTTTTTTCAGCTGGGGCTGGAGAAGGGACGGACGAACCATGGTGGGGTAGTGTCCGAAGTCTCGGTCTGTGACAGGGTGGCAGCGGCGGTAGCATGAGCTGGATGTTGGATGCTGGAAGCCTGGAATGCTGGCCACAAGCAGAATTTTGGGGTTGTTGCAAAATTTGGAACTCTGAGAGTGTTGTGGCAAAATTTGGGTCATCCATTTTTGGATTTTGGCCCAATACAAATACCCAAATTTTAAATTTTGATTTTTTTTCTTTTGCACTAATCAACACAACGTCGTTTGACTTGAGCCAAAACGATGTCGTTTTGATGTATTATGGGCCAAAAAATGAAGGCATTTCTTCCCCAATTGCTTATGTAGGAAAAATGGAAAAACATCGAAAAAGCTCCGCTCCGCCACCGGGAAGCACTTTTAACCACTACTACCATGGCGCCAAAATCTCAGGTAGGGCTGGAGCCCTACCACGCGCCATGGTAGTTCCACCCATGCCCGCCACCACTACCACTATCCCCTGCCTCCCGCTGCCATCAACCAAAACACCATCCCTCCAAAGCCACCACAAACATCACCTCATGCCGGGCACCACAAACTCCACCACCTCCGCCAACACTAAACCCACAACCAATTGAGCCCCGCCACCACCACACCTCTGTTCATGCCACAAACTCCACCACCATCACTCCATTCATCTCAACCACCGAAACCTCATCCCAACTCTCCATCAAAACCCTAGTGCCGGCCACCACCACCACCCTCAGCCCATCACCATTTCTAGCGCTGCTCAGCCAAGCGCCAAAAATCGAGACCCACCACCCCAGTAGATCCTGACGGCGAATCCATAACGGCACCACCCTCACAGATTCCCTCCGACGATGAGGGTTTTGATTCTCCCTCCCTACCACACCAGCGAGACCCACCTGTGCAAATGAAAATGGAGAGGAGAGAAATGGAAGAAGATGAGAAATAGAGAGAAATCGAAGAAGACGAGAAACAGAGAGAAATAGAAGAAGATGAGAAACAGAGAGAAGAAACCAAGTTTATTTAACGTCGTCGACATGACTTACTCCCTTTTCTTGGGTTTTACTCAAAAACTGGATTGAGGATATTAACATCCTCTCCTTTTTCTGGAACAAAATTCTCGTGGTAAGGTTTCAAACGTTGTCCATTAACCTTGAATGTATTGTACTTAGCTCGATCTAGAATCTCAACCGCGCCATGCGGGAATAACTTAACCACCTCAAAAGAACCGATCCATCGGGACCCCAACTTACTTGGGAATAGGCAAAGGCAAGATTAGAATAGGAGGACCTTTTGACCAACGTCAAAATCCTTCCTAATGATCATCATGTTGCCACACCTTTGTCTTCTCTTTATAGATTTCGGAGTTCTCATAGGACTCCCTCTAGATCTCATTCAGTTCATCCAATTGTAAGTTCCTATGCAAGCCGTCCTCATCTATATCAAGATTGAATTCTTTGACCGCCCAGCAAGCCTAATGTTGAATTTCCACCGGTAGATGACTGGCCTTACCAAACACTAACCGGTATGGTGATATACCGATTGGTGTCTTGTAAGTCATCCTATACGCCCACAAGGCATCATTCAACTGAGAACTCCAATATTTTCGGTGAGGGTCAACCATTTTTTGAAGGATGGACTTGATTTCCCGATTGGAAACTTTGGCTTGCCCATTGGTTTGCGGGTGATAGGCGGTGGATGTCTTGTGAGTGATGCCATACTTCTTCAAGAGTGCTGCTATGGTCCGATTGCAAAAATGGGTGCCACGGTCACTAATCAAGGCTCGGGCTACCTCAAACCTAGAAAAGATGTTATCTTTCAGGAATTCTATAACCAATTTAGAATCGTCAGTCCTAGTGGGTTTTGCTTCAACCCACTTCGACACATAATAAATGACAAGAAGAATATATGTAAAGCCATAAGAACTAGGGAAAGGTCCCATAAATTCAATACCCCAAACATAAAAAATTTCACAATATAGAATAGGCCTTTGGGGAATTTCATTCCTAGTAGAGATATTTCCTACTCTCTGGCATTCATCACAAGATTTGCAAAAGATGTATGCATGCTTATTCAATGTAGGCCAATAAAACCCACTTTCTAAAACTTTCCTGGCGGTCCTCTTTGCTCCAAAATGACCGCCACATGCATAAGAATGACAAAATTCAAGAATTGAGTGTACTTCATTATCGGGGATACATCTCCTAACAACTTAATCCGCACAATGTCTCCACAAAAAGGGATCAACCAACACATAATACTTAGTATCACTCTTTAATTTATCCTTTTGGGCCTTAGAAAAAAGAGGAGGGAATTTACCGACGACAAGAAAATTTACAATGTCGGCATACCATGGTTAGAGATCCCTAATGGTGAACAATTGTTCATCTGGGAATTTGTCCCATAATTGCTCCCTCACTGCGGGGTTTACCTCAATGTCTTGGCATAGAGTCAACCAGCTCAAATGATCGGCACAAGGTTTTCCGCTCCCTTCTTGTCTCACACCTCTAACTCAAATTCGCTCAAAAGCAGGATCCACCTAATCAATCTTGGCTTGGCTTCTTTCTTTGTCATTAAATGATGAAGCGCTGCATGGTCAGTATACACAATAACTTTTGTACCAAGCAAGTAAGACCAAAATTTCTCCAAAGAAAATACCACTGCTAGCAACTCCTTTTCGATGGTGAAATAGTTTCTTTGGGCTTCATTGAGAGACATGGATGCGTAGTAGATAGCGTGAGCCGCTCTCCCCGCCCTTTGACCAACCACCGCTCTAACAGCGTAATCACTCGCATCGCACATAATCTCAAAAGGCAACGACCAATCCGAGGGTAGTATAATAGGGGCCAAAACTAGCCTTTATTTCAATGTATTGAAGGCCCCTTTACAACCCTCGTCCATCACAAATTCAACCTCATAAAGGTGATGCTATCTTTGAGAAGTCCTTGATGAACCAGCGATAGAATCATGCATGACCAAGAAAAGAGTGCACTTCTTGCACATTAGTAGGATAAGGCAAAGTTTGAATTGTGTCTATCTTTGCCTTGTCAACCTTAATACCCTTAAAGGAGACAACATGGCCTAAGACAATTCCTTGCTCTACCATAAAATGACACTTCTCAGAATTTAACACAAGATTAGTATCAATGCAATGTTTAAGAACTTGTGCCAAATTCGCTAAACAGTTGTCAAAAGAACTACCATGAATGGTGAAATCATCCATGAATACTTCGACAAAATTATCAACAAATTCTGAGAAAATGCTCACCATCAACCTTTGGAAAGTTGCGGTGGCATTACATAACCAGAAAGGCATATGCCGGTAAGAAAACGTACCAAAGGGACACGTGAAGGTAGTCTTTTCTTGGTCTTCCGGGGCGATAGCCACTTGAAAGTACCCCGAGTACCCATCCAAAAAGAAATAGAAGGGGTGGCTTGCTAACCTCTCATGCATTTGATCAATGAATGGCAACGGGAAGTGATCCTTCCGGGTTTCCGCATTTAGCCTCCTATAGTCAATGCAAACACGTCACCCATTTTGAACTCGGGTGGGCACCATTTCACCCTTCTCATTTTCGACCACCGTCACCCCACTCTTCTTGGGTACCACTTGAGTTGGACTTACCCACTTGCTATCCGAGATTGGATAGATCATGCCCGCTTGGAGTAACTTGAGGATTTTTGCCTCCACCTCCATCATAGGCGGGTTTAAATGGCATTGGGGTTGTTGGACATGTCTTGCATCTTCTTCCAAAAAGATTCTATGTATACAAGTAGATGGAATTATGCTTTTGATGTCGGCAATAGTCTATCCAATTGCTTCCTTGTTTTCCCGTAACACCACCATCAACTTTTCTTCTTGCTCTTTGGTGAGCTTGCTTGAAATGATAAGTGGAAGTGTCTCCCCTTCCCTAAGAAAAGTGTACTTGAGGTCACTTGGCAAAGGGCTAAGTTTAATCACTAGCGCTTTCACAAGTGACGGGAGGAATTCCGGTTCCTTGAGTTTCTCTAAGAGTAGAGGAGGAGGTTTGAGAGACTCGGTTTCATTTCTTCAAGTAGGTTCAAATCCTCAAAGCTTTCCTTCAAGTTAGTGCTCATAGAGTATACATTGTAGGCATCATCACTATCACATTGCAAAGCAACTAACAAAGAATCATCACCACTTAGTTCAAAAATATCTTGCACAACTTCTTCAACAACATCAAGGGCATGACAAGCATGTTCTTCACTAGGATAATTCATAGAGTCATTTATATTAAACTCTACTTTTATTCCATCAAATTCCATGGTGAGGGTACCCTTATGCACATCAATCATTGTCCTAGAGGTTTTCAAAAATAGCCTCCCCAAAAAAATTGGGGCGGCATGTTTATCATGCTCCGTGTTAAGGACATAAAAATCCACGGGGAAAACTAAGGAATCCACCTTAAACAATACGTCCTCGACAATACCTTTAGGGTATGCACTAGAACGATCGGCCAATTAGATTACCACCCCGATTTTGTGCAATGTACCCAAGTTGAGGTTTTCATATAAAGAGTAAGGAATCACATTTTTTATGCACCTAAATCAAGCATAGCTTTTTCAAATTGTGCATTTCCTATTATGCAAGGGATTGTGAACATACCGGGATCGCTACATTTAGGGGGTAGCTCTTTTTGACACAAGGTGGAAACATGCTCACATTTTTATATTTTTCAACTTATTTTTGGCCCTTTGTTTTCTATTCACAACACATAATTCCTTGAGAAATTTAGCATATCTAGGAATCTGTTCAATGACATTCAAGAGTGGGATATTTACCTCATATCTACGAAAGACTTCGTAGATGTCCTTCTTGTCTTCCTTCCTCCTTTTGTCTTTAAAGGCTTCCGGAAATGGAGGTTCCGATACATATGGAGGGATCTCCACCATCTTTTCTCTTTTGTGAGGGGGAGATGAAGGTTCCAGGATGAAGGTTGACTTTGGTCTTGGCGCCAATGTCTCCACCTCAATTTCTTCTTCCTTGCTCTTTTTAGCTAACTCTCCGGCCTTCTTCTCATGGGCTTCTTCCTTCTCAACACCTTTTTCAAACACTTCAATCCTCATAGGCTCCTCTTCAAAAATTTCATTATCCGGTGAAGTGCCAACCTCTACCACTTCTCAAAGCTATAGCACTTGCATTTTTTTAAGGGATGATCTCCGGTTGGGAGGGTAGCTTACCCTTTTCCCGGGCTTCCATCCGATTAACCACTTGATCTATTTGGCTCACTTGAGTTTCCAAGTTCTTGATATTCACCTTGGCTTCATCTTGAAATTTCTCACTTTTCTCCGCACACATGCCCAACCAGTGAATGGCTTGCATCACCTCATCCTTTGTTAACCCCGAGCTCTCCCCTTGGTCTCGGGGTTTGTCTTAGAGCCTTTGAAATTGTTGTTGAGGTGGCCTGTATTGTTGTTGAGAAGGCCGACAGGGTTGAGGGCTTTGGCTTCCTTGAGGGTTTCCATACCTGAGGTTCGGGTTATCATGATTTCCCGAATTGTATGGCCGGTTTTGGTACCCTTGGTGACCTTGGTAGCCTTGCCCACCTTGATATCCTTGGTTACCTTGGTAGCCTTAATTCTCTTGATATCACATGGCACTCACTTCCTCAACATAGTCCTCTTGCAAAGTGGGGCAAGTGTCCGTAGGATGGGCCAAGTAACAAATTTCACATTTAACATGTGGTGCATTCTCGAGCTTTGTCATCAATAATTTGACTATAGATGCAAGGGCCGAGACTTGATCCTCGAGCTTTCCACTATTTTAGGAGTCACTTGCGGGCATTGGATTTCTCTTTCTCAAATCTTCCTTTGAGCTAAAGTTTCTTAATTCTTCCGCTAGTTCCTCATACAATTGCATAGCCTCGGAGGATGTTGTGTTCCTAAGGGTGCCACCACAAGAACTTCTTACCAACCTTTGATCTTCATCAAGAAGGCCATTGTAGAAGTAATAAACAAAATCCCCCTCCAAATAATCGTGATAAGGGCAACTTGTAAGAAGCTTCTTGAACCTCTCCCAATAGTCGAAGAGAGATTCTTCATGTCATTGGAAGATGTTGCTTATGTCCTTCAAAGTGACGAATCTAAAGGCCGGAAAGTATTTGGCTAGAAACTTTGTTTTCATATCAAGCTAACTCTTAATGCTCTTGGGCGGTAGGTAGTGGAGCCAATCTCTTACACCATCCCTTAGTGTGAACGGGAATTCCTTCAACTTATAGAAATATCCATTCACTCCTTGGGGGACCGTTCCACCACATAAAAAGTGAAATTTGGTAAGGTGTTTTTTGGCATTCTCCCCTTGCCTACCAAGGAAAATGGGTAGCATGTTGATGAACCCGGTCTTTAGCTCAAAGTGCCCGTTCGGTCCTACCATAGGATACTCGATGAACATTGGTTGTTGATTGAGGTTGGGGACCATGATGTCTCTTAACAAAGCTTGCCCCAAAGGAATCTCTCTTTGGCGGAGAGGAGGAGCTCGCCCTTGGAGAGGAGGATGTTGAGCCCCCCCCCCCCCTCCCGAATGCTCATCTTCGAGGTTGATGTTACATACAAAAAGATGTATTCACAAAATGGTCACTAGGAGGGGTTTTATTCACACTTTCCAAAGAAAGTCTCCTAGCCCATCTCAAATTCAACTCTAACTCAGGGTCATAGTGTAGGGGTTCTTGTGAAGAGGATCACATACGAACCATACACTAAGAACTCGAACAATACATCTCTAAGCCAAGTGAAAATGGCAAATCAACTAAGAAATAAAAATAAAAGCAAACTAGAAATTATTTACAAATAGCATATAATCACACATAATATGCCCAAACACTTAAAAATAAACTTTCCTCGGCAGCGGCACCAAAATTTGGGAGGTCGTCGCCGTACCTCTCAAAGTTAATAATTTAAGCCCTAATGCTTCCTATCTACAATTCAGTAGATACTGGTAAGTCGGGGTCGTCCACAAGATGAGGGATCTTTTCAAGTGTTTAAACATAAAGAGGAGAAAACAAACTAGGTATATACATACATAGATACATATAAAAGCATGTAAACAAGGGGGGGGTTGGTTGGTTTGATCCTAAGTTATCAAATTAAAGTACAACAACTAGAAAATCAAGAGAACTATGCTAATCATGCAATACAACTAAAGATAAGTTGAAAACAACAATTAACGGAACCTTGGGTACAATTGACTTCCACTTCCAAGCCTCTTATCCATCATTGCACATGCAACCTATTTACTACTTTCACTACTTGTTGTGAAGACTAAACTTCTGTCCTTCTTAGATAGTAGTTTGCAAGAGTGAATTTGACATCTCTTGTCAAACCTCACCAATGTCTCCCGTAGTCGGAACACGATTAAAAGTATCCCATTGATGGCATTTAGCATGAAGAATCAACAAGCTTGACAACACTTATAAACACTACATCGTGTCTAAGCATTTAACCAATTCATGCATTTACACAAGATTAGTCAAGAACGATCGACATTCATAGACTTCCCTCATTTGCTACAAGAAACAAACATGACAAAGAGTTCAACATTATCATATTCATCTAGCAATTATCATCCATCAACACAATCAAAAGCTCTAAATCATACTCTTGGATTCCTCCTATCAAGAAAGGGGGAAATCAACCCATTTCCCCAAACCCTAACAAGCATATCATACAAGTACTTCATATACTCAAGCTTTCAATAACATTAATGACATTAAAAAATACATTCAATGCTCCATAAATGCATAATAGTAAGAGTATCAAATAGGCTACAAATTTTTTTTAAGACATGGGCTTGGAAGCCTTTGTAAATTGCTTCCAAGAACTATATTTAGCTACAAGAGTTCATGCTAATTAATGCTAAAAAACTAAACATAATACAAGAGAATTCAAAGATGAAAATGGAAGAAAATAGGGTTCTAAACAGTACCAAAAATGCAGATGAAGAAGATATGAATGAGAGGAAAGAGAGTTCTATTTATAGTACAAAAAGGATAAGGTTAAATTCTGGCCACCCGTTAGTCGCGACTCACGACGGGCTCGTCGTGACTTGCGACAGTCTCGCTATGAGGCCATCGCGACTCGCGATGGGTGCCCAAATTTAATCCTGTTTTCTTTTCTTCTTCTTGTGGTAAACATTTATCTTCATAGCAATTCCTCTCATTTTTCAAGTCTTCAATGTCTTCAAAAATGGTCTTCGGTTGCCTCCGGTCTTCATGTCTTTGAAGCAAGTCTTCAAAAGTCTTCGAAAATGTGATTTTTAATGGCCTCTAATCTTCATGCCTCAGTGTTCTCTCCTTGTCACGCAAAATCCACTTAGAAGAGGTAAAAGAGTATAAAGTTTCTCTTACCCCTCCTAAGAGAATTTCAAGGTAAAAAACAAGCTCTTGATAATAAAAGAGCACAAAAGTGACCCAAAACAGTACTAAATTATGCACATAAAATGGACATATCACTCAATATTTCCAACTCACCTTTTTGTTCTATGGTGATCTCAAGCACGTGAGCCTTCAGGGTTTTCTCTCCTTCTCCAAGGGATGAACATTTAAGAGCTTTCGGTGGTGGTTTGCACTCTTCCACCAAAGTCTTCTCAAGAGAAGGAGGGAAAACCACCCTTATTGGCTTGCCCATGGACGCACAAAAAGTGTTGGATGTTGCTTTACCAAGAGTGTATTCGCCATTGTTGTTTTCCTTCAGGCTAGCACTAACAACCTTTGAAATCAAAGCATCACTAAAAACATCATCTATGGTAATGTTTAAGGAACTACCATCTTTGGGTTTAATTACATCTTGCTCTTTATCATTAATAATATGAATAGCTTGGCAAGAATGGTATCTACTAGGATGATCAATAGAATTATTAGTGTCCAATTCTACCTTCCGCCCATTAAATTCCATGGCCAATGTTCCTTTATGCACATCAATTATAGTCCTTAAAGTCTTTAGAAATGGCCTTCCTAAAACAATAGGCTTATAACTATTGTCACCTCCCATTTCAAGAACATAAAAGTCTGCGGGGAATGTCAAAGAGTCCACTTTCACCAACACAAACTTCCCAATACCTTTCGGGTATGTGCCAGAGTGATCGGCTAGTTGGATAGCAACCTCGGTTTTGTGAAAAGTGCCTAGGTTTAGACTTCTATACAAGGAATATGGGATCACATTGATTGGAGCACCTAAGTCTAACATGGCCTTGTTAACACATTTGCCTCCTATCTCACAAGGGATCGTAAACATTCCCGGATCATCACATTTCGGGGGCATCTCATCATCAAACACGGCGGAGACATATTCACTCTTCACACTTTTTTTCTTACTTTTCAATTGTTGTTTCCTATTGCTGGTACATAATTCTTTAAGAAATTTATCATACCTAGGAACTTGATCTAGAGCATTTAAGAGTGGAATATTTACCTCGCATCTAAGAAAGACTTCGTAGATGTCCTTGGTGTCCTCCTTGGTCCTCCAATCCTTTAATGCCTCCGGAAATGGTGGTTCTGGAACATAGAGAGGGATCTCCGCCTCTCTTGACTTCTTTTGTGTGATGGGGATGATGTTTCAGGATTTGATCCCGGTCTTGGAAAAAATGTCTCCACCTTGACTTCTTCTTCTTTGCTTTCTTTGGCCAACTCCTCGATCTTCCTTTCGTGTTCTTCTATCTACTCAATAACAACCATTTCTTGGGGCTCCTTCACTTCCCTTCCGCTTCTCAATGAGATTGCACTCACATTTTGTCGAGGGTTGATCTCCGGTTGGGAGGGAAGTTTGCCTTTTTCCCGAGCCTCCATCTGATTCACCACTTGAGCTATTTTTATCACTTGAGTTTCCAAGTTCTTGATGCTTGCCTTGGCTTCATCTTGGAATTTCTCACTTTTCTCTGAACACATGCCCAACCGGTGAATGGCTTGAATCACTTCATCCTTTGTTAGCCCCTAGCTCCCCCCCTTGGTCTCGGGGTTTATCTTGAAGCCTTTGAAATTTTTGTTGAGGTGGCCTATATTGTTGTTGAGGAGGCCGATATGGTTGAGGGTTTTGGCTTCCTTGAGGGTTTCTATACTGGAGGTTTAGGTTATCATGATTTTCTGAATTGTACGGCCGGTTTTGGTACCGTTGATAACCTTGGTAGCCTTGGTGGCATTGGTAGCCTTTCCCACCTCAGTATCCTTGATTTCCTTGGTAGCCGTGATTTCCTTGATACCCCATGGCACTCACCTCCTCGACATAGTCCTCTTGCAAAGTAGGGCAAGTGTCTGCAGGATGCGCCAAGTAACAAATTTCACATGATTTAACATGTGGCACATTCCCGGGCTTTGTCATCAACGATTTTCACCATGGAGGCAAGGACCGAGACTTGATCCTCAAGCTTTCCACTATTGGAAGGGTCACTCATAGGCATTGGATTTCTCCTTCTCAAATCGACCCTTGAGCTAAAGTTCTTGACTCATCCGCTAGCTCCTCATAAAATTGCATAGCCTCGGATGAAATCTTGTTCCCAAGGGTTCCACCAAAAGAACTCCTCACCAACCTTTGATCCTCATCAAGAAGACCATTGTAGAAGTAAGAGACCAAATCTCCCTCCAAATAACCTTGGTAAGGACAACTTGTGAGAAGCTTCTTGAATCTCTTCCAATAGTCGAATAGAGATTCTTCATGCCATTGGAGGATGTTGCTTATGTCCTTCTTCAAGGCGGCGGACCTCAAGGCCAGGAAGTATTTGACTAGAAACTTTGTTTTCATATCGAGCCAACTCTTGATGCTCTTGGGCGGTAGGTAGTGGAGCCAATATCTTGCACCATCCCTTAGTGTGAACGGGAATGCCTTCAACTTATAGAAATTTTCATCCACTCCATGGGGGACTGTACCACCACACAAGAAGTGAAATTTGGTGAGGTGTTTGTTGGCATTCTTCCCTTGCCTACCAAGGAAGATAGGTAGCATGTTGATGAACCCGGCTTAGCTCAAAGTGGCCGTTCGGTCCAAACACGGGATACTCAATGCACACTGGTTGTTAATCGAGGTTGGGGGCTATGATGTCTCTTAACAATGCTTTCCCCAAAGGAATCTCCCTTTGTTAGAGAGGAGGATGTTCAGGCCCCCCTCCCAGATGCTCATCTTCATGCTCAAGTTGATGTTCTATAGAGGAATAGATATCTACAGAATGGTCACTAGGAGGGGTGTTATTCACACTTTCCAAAGAAAGCCTCCTAGCCCATCTCAAATTCAACTCTAACTCGGGGTCGTAGTGTAGGGGTTCTTGTGAAGAGGATCGCGTACGAACCATACACCAAGAACTCGAACAATTCGTCTCCAAGCCAAGTCAAAATATCAAATCAACTAAGAAATAAAAATAAAACCAAACTAACAAATATTTACAATTATCATATAATCACACATAATATTCCCAAACACTTAAAAATAAACGTCTCTTCCCCGGCAGCGGCGCTAAAATTTGGGAGGTCGTCGTCGTACCTCTCAAAGTTAATACATACATAGATACATATAAAAGCATGTAAACAAGGTAGGGGTGGTTTTTAAGCCTAAGTTATCAAATTTAAAGTCAACAATTAGCAAAGAAAGAGAACTCTGCTAATCATGCAATACAACTAAAGATACGATGTAAATGATAATTAACGGAGCCTTGGGGGCAATCGACTTCCACTTCCAAACTTCCTATAGCTCATTGATTCATTCACTCATTCAATTACATGTATTGTCTATGGGGAATGTTATCACTTCTCATCCAAAGATTAACATTAATTCCTCCTTAAGAGTAGTTGCAAAGACAACAACGACCATTTGAAAACCTCATTGATGATCACCAAAGACAAACAACATTATAGGGGTATTTCATCAATGGCATTTCACCCAAAGGACCATAGGTTTGATAACAACAAGCCTTCTACCAAAGACAATCATTTAACCAAACAAAACATTTATTAGGTTAAACGTAGAACAAACAACATTCAAGGTTCAACCTTTCTTTGCATCTATATGAAAAATATGAAAACAATCCACATTAACATACTCATCTAGCAAGAATGACCATATATTATACCCAAGAAGTTCTAAATCCATGCTTTTGGATTTCATATCAAATGAGTTAAGAAATTTGCAACTTTCCTAACCCTCTAACATTTCAATCATAAAAATATTTCATATACTCAAACAACACATGGTATAAATGAGGTAAAACACAAAATTAATGGCAATAAATTCTCTCTAATAAATGTTCATAAATGAGAAAATATAGAATCTTACTACATAAGTTTGGAAACTTCAATCAATTGCTCCCAGGAACTAGATTTAGCTACATGAGTTCATCCTAATTAATGCTAATAAACCATACATAATACAAGAGAATTCAAAGATGAAAAATGGTAGAAACTAGGGATAGAAATAGTACCCAAAATGCAGGAAAGAAGAAGTGTGAATGAGAGGAAAGAGAGTGTTATTTATAGTACAAAAAAGATAAGGTTAGGTTCTGGCCACCCATTGGTCGCGACTTGCGATGAGTGCCAAAACTTAACCTTGTTTTATTTTCTTCTTCTTGTTGTGGTAAAGACTTATCTTCACAATGATTCCTCTCATTTCCATGTCTTCAACTCTTTGAAGAAAGTCTTCAAAAAAAAGTCTTCGACGGCCTCCAGTCTTCAAGTCTTCGTGTCTTCAAAGCAAGTCATCAAAGTCTTTGAAAAATTATCTTTTAATGGCCTCCGGTCTTCAAGCCTCCATGTTCTTCCTTTGTAATGCAAAATCCACTTAGAAGAGGTAAAAGAGCGTAAAGTTGCTCTTATTTCTCCTAAGAGAATTTCAAGGTAAAACACAAGCTCTTGATAATAAAAGAGCACAAAAGTGACACCAAAAAGTACTAAATTATGCACATAGAATGGAATTATCAGTGTGTGGCACCCCAAAGCGACATACTATGTTTTGCCATACGAACTTCCTAGTGATTTCAGCTGTGACCCTTCCCAACGGTTTTGCTTCTACCCACTTCGTAAAGTAGTCGATTACTACAATAAAAAATATGGAGTTGTTTCACCCCTTGGGAATGGTTTAGGTAGGTTTATCCCCAACTTATCAAACAGCCATGCACCGTAGATCCCTCTGAGGGCTTCGTGTGATTTATATGATAGCTAAGCGTTGATTTGACAACTTCTACACTTAATTACAAGGTTGTGTGTATCGTTGAAAATAGTTGGACAATAATATCAAGAGCATATGATCTTCTTTGCTATCGTTCTAGCTCCTTAGGGCATTCCATACAAAACTTCGTGGACTTCTTTTAAGATGTTCGCTTCTTGAGGTGGTCCTACATTTTATCCACGGAGACGAGAAACCTTTCTTGTAAAGTATTCCATCTTCGTAGGCATAATTTTTAGAAAGTAACTCCAACTTCCTGGCCTGCATCTTGTCTTCTAGTAATGTTCCCTTGGCGAAGAAATCCATCAGTGGAGAAATTCAGCTTACTGCATCTGCTTGGACTGCTGAGACAATCATTGATGTCATGCTTCTGATTAGGATGACTTCCACTGTGACATCTCCCTGCTCAGTGAGAGAATCGAATCCTGGTGTTGCTAGTTTACTTAGTGCGTCCGCCTTTGTATTTTCCCTTCGTGGTACGCGCTGTATATCAAAGTATTTGAGTTAGGTTATGAGTTATTGTACGTTCCTTAAATACTTCATTAGCTATTCCTCTTGTACTTCAGAGTTCACTCACACTTTTTGAACAATGATTAGCAAATCACTTGACACTCAAACACTTCAGACCTTCATCCTTACTGTAAGATCCAATCCGTAAATTAAGGCTTTATACTCTGCTTCATTGTTGGTGAGGAGATACTTTAATTGCAATGAGTATCTGTGTTCACCTCCGTCCAGGAATATAAATAGCAATCCTGCTCTGCAACCTTCTTTAATGGACGCGTTATCAACGAACAAAGTCCACGCAACTTCTTCCCACTTTGAATTTTCGTTATCAATTCTCAAGCTATGATACATGGTTGCTGTTTGTGCTTCCTCACCCATAATTTCATCAATAAAGTCCGCTAACGCATGGGTTTTGATCATTGTTCTGGGTTGGAACTGTATATCAAACTGGCCTAACTCCAAAGCCCACTTTGTTAGTCTTCCTGATAACTCAAGCTTGGCAAGAATGTTGTTAATTGGGAAACCAGTATAAACCACGAAGCGGTGAGCGCGGAAATACATTTGTAATCTTTGTGATGTGTAAACCAAGGCTAGGGTTAGTTTCTCCAACGATATATACATATTTCTGCATTTTACAGTATTCTTCTAATGTAATAGACTAGTACTTATTTATAATCCTCAAAGGCGAACTAAGACAGAACTAACCACATTATGCATGATCACCAAGTACAAATATAATGTTTCTCCAGGTGCAGATGATTCCAGTGTTGGCAGTGTCAGAAGTTGTTCTTTAAGCCATCATATGATGTTTGGAATTCTTGGCCCCAGCTAAACTTCTTTGCCTTTTTTGAGAACTTCGAACAGAGGAAAATGTTTGTCCACCACTTTCGAAACAAATCTGCTGAGTGCTGCTAGCGATCCCATTAGGACTTGCACTTGTTTGACAGTTCGAGGTTGAGGAAGATTGACTATAGCTTGAATTTTCTCTGGGTTGGCCTCAATCCCCTTAGAAGACACTTTGTATCCTAAAAATTTTCCTGCACTTACCCCAAACACACATTTCTTGGGGCTGGCTTCATCCCTTTGTTACTTAATGCATTCAGAGTCTCCTGCATGTCCGATATGAAGCTATTAACCCTCCTTCTTTTGATGACCATGTCATCAACATTTCTCCCAATCTGGAGACGAAAAGTGTTATCCATCACTCGCTGGTATGTTGCCCCTACATTCTTTAGTCCAAACGACACCTTTATGTAATAGAACGTCCCAAAACTTGTAATGAAAGCCATTTTTTCTGTGTCTTTGGGGTTAATTAATATCCTATTGTAACCCTTGTATGCATCCAAGAAAGATAACACCTGATACTTGCAATTTCATCAAGTAGTTGGTTGATTTTTGGTAAAGGATAACAGTCTTTGGGGAATATCTTATTCATATCTGTGAAATCAATGCACATCCTCAGAGTTCATTACCATTACTAGGTTTGCAATCCATTTTGGGTAAATGAATTCCCGGATTATGCCCACTTGAAGTAGTGATGTGACCTCTTCTTCAATTGTCTTCTGCCTGTCGCTAGCGAATATTCGCTGCTTCTGCTCAATCGGCTTGATTGCATCACTGATACTTAAATAGTGTATCATGATGCATAGATCCACTCCTTCCATGTCATGAATATTCCATGCAAATGTTTCCTTATGGTTTCGTAGGATTTGTGTGATTTTCTTCTTCTCTTCATCAGGAAGGTATTTCCCTATTCTTACACACTTTGAGCTATCGTCGTTGTCAAGGCTTAGCAACTCCATTTTCTCTCTAAGGTTTGCTGCTGGCTCCTGCTCATCTAGGGGTCTACCATTTGAGATTGTGTTAACCATCCTTGATTTGTTATCTAACTATCCTGTTTTCATTGCGATGACTATACATTGCCTCATATTTTGCTAGTTTCCTCTTATAGGTACAATTCTGGCTGGAGTAGGAAACTTTATGACCAGGTGGTAAGGAGACCATATAGCTTTCGCTCTATTCATCCATGGACTTCCTATGATAGCATTAAATGTGCTTGGAGCATCCATGACTACAAAGTCGCAGAGTATGGTGCAGTTTCTTTCGCTTTCCCCAATGGTAAAGGTAGTTATATATTGCCTAAGGGTGTTTCTGACCGCCTTATGAACCCAACCAGCGAAGACTTAGGTTTCTTGATATCTGTTTACTTGAATCCCAACCTGTCGAAGTAGTCGACAAATGGTATTTCTACTGCACTTCCATCATCCACAAACACTCTATGAACAGTAGCATTTCCGATCTTGGCTATGATCACCATGGGATCATTATGAGGCAAAGCATTCGTACTGCATCGTCTTCGCTAAAAGTGATTGCCTCATCTGAGCGGAATCTTTTATTAAGAAGTTCTTGCAGAGGAGAATATTGCACTCTAGCTTTCCAAGCATTGTTGGACAATGACTCCGTTGATCCATGTATAGACAAGATTACTGTTTCGTGCAGTTCGTCGCCTTCATTTTCCTTGTAATCAATTACCACAGTCATCTTTTGATTATTTGGCAGTGTAGACGTTGTTGCTTAGTTTCTTGGTTGAGTGTTTACAGTTTTATTGTTTTCCCCATATTGGCTTCCCCCATCTTTTCTATACTGACCTAGGAGGCCATTTCTCAAATTCTCCTCCATTAGTCTTCTTAGGTCTCTACAGTATTCGATGTCATGTCCATGGTCCCTGTGGAAGGCACAATAATATTCCCTGGATCTTTTTTCTGGTGGTGCTAGCATAGGTGCCGGTTCTCTAAAAAGATCCTTATGTGCTTGCCATATTTCTTTCCTTGTTCTGGTCAACAGTGTATCCTGAAATGTCACATTCTGCAAACCTGACTCTCTTTCTCTGAAAGGGGCACTTCCCTTTCCCTTTTTTTATAACTCCTTTCTGTGAATCTTCCATCGTTCGCTTCTCGCTTCGTTCTCGCTCTATTTTGAGGTTGTTCGCCTCTTCTATTTGCACGTGTTGTTCGATCATTTTTTGTAACTCCCTTGGGTTTTTGGGCATATTCTTCATGAGTTCTTTGTAGAACACCCTTGACCGCAAACCTCTTGTGAAAGCTCCTAAAGAAGACTAGAATAACAAGTCCTGAACCTATAAGCTCTCTGTAACGAACCGATTATGGTATTCTGCCAGGCTCTCATCGCTTCGCCAAGTTATGTTATTGAGGTATGCGATCATATTTGTAAAAATTTGTTTCTGGTAGAAATGACCAAGAATAATTCAGACAACTGTGCCCACGATTTGACACTCATGTTCGGAATGTCTTCATACCTAGTTATCGATGTTTCTGTCATGAAGATTGGAAATTCCTTTAAAACCAACTCAATGTCGGCATCGCGAAACCTCATGTTGTTTTTGTAGGAGTGTAAATTATAATATGCAAAGGAAGTTTAAAATCCTTTGGCATTTTAAATTGCGCAAATGCGGAGCTAGGGGTGATTTATCTTCTCCATCTTCTACGATAATATCACACAACTCCTCTTCACAGTTAATATTTTCACGCACTTGATTTACCCTTCCTTCTGGTTTTGAGGGTTTCGGTTTGAGCATTTTCAGAAAATGGTCGTAAAACTCTCTATGTTTACTTCCAGGAATGCCGTGAACGCTCTTTTCTCATTGTCGTGATTATTTTTTGAAGACTCTGCCTCCTCCTCCATTTCCTCCTTGTTGTGTTCTTTTTCCATGTTCGGTGTGCATTCCTGATGATGGTGTGCCTCTCTATCATGTCCCATTATTTGTTTGTGTGACTCGTGGTTGTGACTCCTCTCACACCTAGTGAACACCATTTTCTCACCGGAATAACCTCAAAATGAAAAGAAGAACTTTCGTCCCCACAAACGGCGCTAAATGATGTGATAGGTTGCTCAGGTGCATTGGTCGTCCTCTCTAATAGTTCTTTTACCTGAAAGACTTAGCCCGAAAGTGATTCCGGGAAAAGGACTCTGACGATCAAGTCAGTACTCCCTCTTTAGAATTAGAATTTCTGGGAATCGTTACCCTTTTTCTAGCTCCTCCTAGGTCTTTTGTATTTATAGACTGGCATAGTCGTGGCTCCCTATTTTTAGGAACAAAGATCGTGGGTCACACCCGATCTCCACACTCTTAGATCATGGCTAATTTGGTCTTCGTTCGATCCACATTTTCTGGCCCACGTTCCCTGTATTGGCTGGAAATCTCCTCCATAGATAATTGGTACCTTGGGCCTAAACGGTTTCCTTCGCTACTGGATGCAAAGGGGCTGGGCCTAGCGGGCATCAACCCCTTGGTCACTAAACCACTTATACACCACCCATCCATAACCTGAAATATGATATTTTGGGCCTGCTCTGGAGTCTATCAAGTATTAGAAGCCCTTCCCAAATGGTATGAGCAATTGAACCCAAACTGTTGAGTACGAGATTTTAACACACTAGCTTTACCATCATTTTCTTCCCTCATCACCAGTGGCGGAACTAGCATTTTTTCCAGGGGGGACTGGAGAAGGGACGAACCGGAGGCGGCGTCCAGAGTCTCCGGCTGGTGGTGGGACGGCAGTGGCGACGCCCAGAGATGGAGGCTGGCCTGCTGGAGGCGGAGGTGAGATTAGTGTTTTTGGATTTTGATAAATGTTTGATTTTTTTCATCCTGAGTTTTGGCTCAATCCAGCTCCTCAGATTTTGAATTTTGAATTTTTTTTCTTCGGTATTAATCAAAATGACGTCGTTTGGCTTGAGCCAAAATGACGTCATTTTGATGAAATATGGGCAAAAAAGACCTTCAGCGGCCTTCTTCTCCAACTGAATCTGACTGAAAAACACCAAAGAAAGCCGAAAAAGCATAGCTCCAGCTGGGAAGCGCAAATGACCACTACTACCATAGCGCTTGAATCTCAGGTAGGGTTGGAAACCTACCACGCACCATGGTAGTTTTGCCCCTGCTCATCACCATGAATCTGGAGTCTCCAACGTTGGTAGTGTGCAATACGTTAGCTTGAGTGAGAGTGATAATGCAAGCCGTGAATGACCCTTTAGCCTTGGTGTTGAACCATGTACTATGAAGAATGTTTTTGAGAGGCAGAATGCCAGTTAGACTAGCTTGTCTTTGAAGGATGGAAGAAACTGCATTACCCATTAACTCTGCAGTGTAAACACCTGAATCGATGCCCTTTTTTGACCATCCTCCAATGCCGTCGGTGAAATTCCGCGGAGGACTTTACAGTCGGCAACTCCAATTGTGGCGCTTTCTCTACTTTGGAATGTCATGAGAACCTGCCACCATCTTCAATCTGTTTTCATCGTGGTTAGAATGATTATAATGAGGGAGTGATCTCTCCCTATGGAAAACCATTTCAACTTTGCTTCTTTCGAAGGCTTTGCCCTCGGCGAAAATTACTTCTAAAATACATTCAGTGGTGTCCATTGATTGGTGTGGAAAAAACCTAACTTGTGTCCGATGTCTATTATATATAGAGTACATTAATTTCCAAAATCTATTAGGATTTGGATAGAAACCAAACACAAATAGGAATTGTTATTATCTGAACACTAGGTCTTGTACTTTTCGTTATTTCTGCAGTTTTCTGTTTACTTCCTTCACCCATTTAAGAAGTCATATTACTATTTGGATTTGGAAAATTATACAATGTTGGATAAATCTTTGGCTCATGTTAACAAGGTTTATCAGAAGTTCGATATTGTCAAGGATGAGCTATCTTCCACTAAGGCTTTGGTGGCGGAGTGGCAATATATATATGATGTCCAGTTGGCTTGAAACCTCAGACTTCAGGAATTGAACAAACAACTTACCGAGGAAAACCACATTTTGACAGTGGTAAATCGTGAGATGATCTGGGATCTTGATTCTACCGTGTCGTCCTCATCAAGGGGTGTTCGTACTATGTATGCTAGTACCTCTACTTATAGTGTCATCCACTAGTAGATGGTGGGGGTAATTAAATACGGTTATTTCGGACCAGAGAAGCCACTTTGAATGTGATTTCTCTGGCCCAGACTTTAATTGTCCACGATCAAAGACGGTTCCTGGAACCGCCTTTATATAGATAGCCTGATTAAAGGCGGTACTTTGCTATCTTTGGCAAGGCCGAGGAACTGCCTTTAAATAAGTTTCGAGCTCGGAACATAATCAACATCCTTGGCTAATAGGTAGATTTACTTAGTCGGAATAATAAGTCCGTTTTGGCACCTGGACTTGCGTCGGATGTGATATTTATGTTACTGAGTCGTGTGTCAAATATAGAGCCAACCTGGTTTTTGAATCTATAATTCACTTGTAGTATTTACTTCCGATTGAGTAATTGGAAACCTCATAAGTGGTTCCGATTGAGGAACTGAAAGTCATCTCTTATAGATTTCAACGTATAACTTGGGAAACCACTTCCAAAATTGGAAGAACATTCAGGAGGCATGGTAAATTTTCAAAATTTTCATAGCCGACCAAAACTTGTCGCAAATCACAAATTTCTCTTGCAATAAATGTGTCTAAGATTGTTCAATGTTTCAAAAATGTATAGATAGCCCTAATCTAGCAATTATCTACATAAAAATAGAATTTAACTAAATTCTATTCCTCTCACAATGTCTAACTATATTAGCCAACGTAATACTAACTAAATTCTATTCCTCTCACAATGTCTAACTATATTAGCCAACGTAATACTACAATACATGATTGTAGTTTCACCAAAAATCTATATGCATAGCTAATCAAACAACCATCTATAGATTGGAATAGAAAGCAAGGAATTTATATTCCGCAAAATACATGTCACTGGTGATGACATGTTTGTTATATCACCACCTTAGGTTTTCCAATAGTTTGCGATTGAACATTTATTAGATGTCTCGCCACACAATTTCTTGCCACATTGATGTCTTCTTGTGAATACGGCTTTTGTTCCTTTGGAAAAATCTAATGACATTAGAATATATGAACATTGGTCTTGTAGGTTAGTAGTTTATCGATAATTACAAATAATTGACATAACTATGAAGTTAAAGTTATAACTTTTCAATTTTTAGGTAATCCAACCGCACATCCTTAACACACTCGGCCGCATATAATATTACGTAATTGCCACATGCCCATGATGTTACTTGTTTCTTGTACTATTATGTTACAATGTAAATTAGTGGATAGAAAATAACATTAAAAAATTTGGACTATAAATTCATGGAATTCAAACCTTGATTTGGAATACTTGTAATTTGTTTGGACAATTTGGTTCATCAAATGCAATCTTCAAAATATGTAGAAATGCTTGTGATGGTTCAAAGTGCAATGGATCCATCCAATACACACGCTTAGCTTCGGGGACAATCAATATGAAAGACCAATGACCCCTACATTGGAATGGATTTTTTTTTCTCAAATCATTTGTGAAATTTAGAATGTAACGACATGTTTATTAAATGTAAAATTGAAAACATCACCTCTCTATGTATGGTGCAATGTAGAACTTTATATCCTTCCGGCTTAAGCATTTGCGTATGTATTCAATCTGCTCTTGGTTCGTACATCCAATTCCACGAGTCTTCAAGGGACACAAATAGCTCACCATCCGTTTCCCCCGTGATTGGCAAACTGGTACATGTACCTTACATCAAAAAGTTTATAGATTACGTCTCAATATGTTTGTAGTTTGATTAAATAGATAGTGAACGAATAAAACTAAACAAGCACTTACATTAGAAAGAAAGACTCTTGGATAACATATTCATTGCCCTCTTATTCAAACGTCCATGTCTAGGGTAATGATTTCAAAGGGTCTCTAATGGGACATAAATTTAAAAGTTAATACAAATATTGACCATTTCATTGTCATAAAATTACTTGATACGAACCATGATTGTGAACAAAAAAATTATGGTTACCTTGCACTCCAACCATAATCCCTCCATTTTTTTGACATTTTAAAACCTAGCAACAACAATAGTATCTTAACAAATGGGAGGGTAATAAAATAAGAACTCAATCTAAATAAATAGAGTATATATTAGGAAAAATCTTAAATAAACTAAATCATTAAAACATTATGATGGCATGAACAAGGAAGAAACTAAATTTTACTCATTTAACCATTTGAGAAGAAGACATACAAATCATTGAGAAATAAAGAGTTTGCGCCTTACAAAACCTAGACTCAAGTACTCAATCCCATCTTCGAGGTGACCACCGTCAGCTCGAGGGGACTTTCGTGTGCTCGAGGGAACTTTCGACGGCTCACAGACTTACTAGCTCAATCCCTCTATCTGTTTTACTTACTGACTTGACTGACTAGTAGTTGCTTGGCCAAAGTAATGAATTAAAACTTGGTGTGGAGGTTCGTTACTTTGGAATCGCAACTACCTTTTTTCTAGATTTTGCATACATATAGACTCATAGATAATAGTATCTGATCATTCTTTTGGAGGCAATGATGTTGCCTTTTGTATAAGCTACTATGATGACTCTAGCTCGCTCATTTTAGCTTGGGGTACCAATATATCAACCCCCACCCTCGGGAGTTTTCACTTAAAAAAAATGTAAGTGTGATGAATACCTGAAATAAATACTTTGTGCCTTACACAAAGCCTAGACCCAAAAACTCTTTTTCCAACTTCATGTTGGATTGATGATCCCCTAAGAGTTGTGAGACTAGGGTTTCATGTAGTTGGATTCAAAAATGCTTTTAATGCTTTTGATACAAAGTCCGTCAGGATAAGTTCCAAACTCGGAAGTTGGTAAGGTCTTCACAGTTCAATAAAGTGATTCACTTCCTCAATCAGAACTTCTTTGACTGTTTGACTTAGTTGATGCCGAACTACTTCCAAGCTTGGAACTTTAAAGCATATAAATAAATATTAGAAAATGGGGGAATCATCCCCGAATCGCATGAGAACCCTAATCATCTCTTCCCATTCCGATGTCGTAAAAGCCGATTCATCCATTAGCCAATTCAAAAATGTTGAGAAGCCGAGGTGGTAAGAGGACTAGCAACCGTGGAAATGCATCAACAAGGAGCGACGAACCAATCACTGACCTGGAGCCGAGTCAAAAAAAATTCAACACGGGAGCCTAATAGAGGTACGTTGAATTCCTCCGTGTTTTTAATGTACAAATCCTAAGGTAGTTCCCGGTGATATATTCAAGGATTTATCTTTGGGATACCTAGTACGCTATCTCTGTAACCAAAATATGGAAAAATTATTGACATTGGAGGATAAGGTTCATACCGATGAGGTGGTTCATTTTTATGAAAAATTTGGAAAAAATGTTAACAATAAGGACTTAACTCTGGTTAATGGAATTAATGTGACAGTCACAAAATATTCCATCAATTCTATTTTAGAATGCCCTTACACTTACCCCACAAAGCTGTGTCCCTATACCCCTAATTGTCCGCTTCAAATCTTTCACCAGCCGAGTAGGCTGGTGGTTATGGAGTCTACATCATTGGACCCTGTAGAAATGTCCAATAGGAATAAGATAGGGGCGGGTAGGGAAGATAGTTATAATGTAGGGAATCAAATTGATATGTAAGAATGTATTGTTGTCAGGTCGACATGCATGTGAGACAACAATAGGAAACCTTGTGCTTTTTTATTAAATCATGGAGGGGGTCACCATTAACCCCGGATACACTATTATAAAATACATGTTGAAGGCTTCGGCAGGGAAGAAGAAGGATCTCTCCTACGGGGGACTGATAATTGTATTGCTTAGGAAGTTTGGTGTGACGCCAGTAGACCGACCACTGCGTATAGATTATTACGATGAGATTTGGTTCATCCATAAGAAAATATAACTGGGAGATGATAACAAGTGGCATCACAAGGTATTCATTGGTCCGAGGGCGGCGGCGGCGAAGAGAGCAAGGGAAGCTGAAATGGATATGACTGAGTCCTCTAGACCCCGTGAGTTGTACATTATATATGTTGTTAACATTTTCTTTGCGAGTGCTACAATTAAAAAAATATTGATAATAACCATCTCATTTTTATAAGTGGTGCACGTGATTGGAAGAGTGTCGTCACTCGCTACCTACGATGCATCTGTGCCGAATTTAGAAAGGCAAACAAAGAAAAGGAGATGGTGGAGGCACGCCATGCAAAGTTCATAAAATCGACTGGACTGCAATTGGAGCTTAGAGATGACGTACGATGCCCAACATTGATCCCTAATTTTTTGATAGTGGCGCAGATAATGATGTCCATGAAGAGCCCACGATGGAAGAAAGTGATCCAGAATTTGCTGCAATATTTACACACGATGACTAGGCATGTTTTATGATGTTTGTGACTTGTAACACTTTTGGGATTCTAGTTACTCTATTTTGTTTTATGTATTGAATGTAAGGTTTTTTTTAACTTCGACATTTGCTCAATTTGTAGGATTTGTAGCAATTTCATTCCATTATCTGTTGAATGTTTTAAAAATTGAACATTTTAGATGTGATTTCCTTATTTGGAAAAAATCATGAAAGAATGATTTGGTGCAAATTAGCATACCAGCCAGCCGACTTAGTTCCAAAACAGGAACTAGTTGGGTACCGTAATTGATTGACCTTTTTTCCTTGTTCCGAATGAGGAACGTGGCCGGGGCACAACGAAATGATATTCACCGACAAACTTTTGACTGAGGAACTCGTATTAATGTATGGAAAAATTTAAGAATTTTTCTATCTTTTTTTCATCACAAACTTGGTTGTTTGTTCCAACCGGTTCCTCGCTCAGAACGTTTAGTTCCGACATGAGTATCTCTTTTCGAAAAAGCACGGGTGATATTGAGTTGAAAATCATAAAGATAGTAAAAATTAGTTCCGAACTTGGAACCACTGGGGGCTATTTGATGATTTATTTCACCTCGATTCCGAAATCAGTGGAATTATATGGATTAGCACGGGTGGTTGTGAGTTGCAAAACTCAAATTATTGAAAAATAAGATCCGATCTTGGAATAACTATCTGATTTATAAAATTGAGGGCATTAACACATTCCTCAATCGGATCCTACTCTGAGCATAAAAAAATACCGAAATTTTACACAACCCCCAAATTTCCAACCCTAATTTTGGACTAGTTTGGTTATGGCACTGAAATCCTCTGTCATCATTTCAAAAATCAACCTCAATTACATCCTCAAATTAACCACACTAGTATGTCAATGTCAAAGAAAGGTGCACGGGGAGGTCAAGGACGTTCGAAATCAATGAATGCAAGTCGTGGGGGAAAATGACTATGAGAGGGTAAGGTTTGTTTCCACTCTTTCTCAATCTATGTACAATGAACTGCATGAGAGTAGTATATTATTGAGTTGTTACTTATTGGATTTGAATGCTAGTCGCAGTATTCGTTTAACCGATCCAGTTAAAAAATTTGAGAGCCAACGTGTTCTAAAGTTATTAATCTTGAATGAACCTTCACATTTGTATGAAGTATGGCCATTTTACAGAAACTTACATGAGGGTGGTTTTAGGACTAGGGTTAGTGGATTTGACATATATTTAAGTCCATGGATTATTAACGAAAATTTGGAGGATCCGTAAAAATAACACGAAGATGTTTTTCCTCAAAAAATGGACGGCCCCTTACATAATGTATACCATAGGGATAGTTGGCCTATTGAAAGTGAGTACCCCCATATTGACCTGATTACCTGTAGCGTTAGATACTTTGGACGTAATCCGACTAACCTAGGGAAACCCGAGAGTTTTAGCCTGAAGACCCTCACCATAGCACATCGTGTACGAAATAATTGCTAGGAGTATTTTTATCCACCTCAAGCCACCTCACCACACCTATGACCATGGCCCTCATGATATTTTACTACATAATAGAGGGTAGGAGGATCAATGTAGGAGCTACAATATTTAGGCATATGCTATACATTGGGATGTCGTAGAGGGTGATAAAAAGTCTCCCACATGGGAACATAATCAGACTGATTCTGAAGGGGGTACAAGGCTTTGCATTACATGGTGAGGAAAAATAATGCAAGTGGTTTGACAAGGTTTATTTTACTAAGAAAAATTAGATTTTGGTTGACCACAAGTGGGCTCATAAGCCGGAGAATGTGGAATCAAATTCCTTTGGAATGCCTACAAAATCAACTTCCTTTATGTAATATGTGCAAAATTCAATATTTTCCTCTGCAACGTAACGCTGCACAATACTTACATCGGGCCTATACCAGTTCTTGACAAAGTGTTCAAAAAATTTTCATGTACTTCTCAAACGGGTACATCCACCTTAGAAATACAGGACCAAGAAGTTTGATCTCCCTCACTAAGTGTACTATCAGGTGAACCATAATATCAAAGAATGAGGGGAAGATCATCTCTATCTGACATAGAATTTCAACTATCTAGCATGTAAACAATCAACCTTGGAAACAGTAATGGCCTTCTAAGATATTGACTTGAAGAAAAGGTAATGTTTTGTGATGCAAAGTCTTGCATGGGATGGTAGAGATGACCAAATTACGATGGCATTCAATTCATGCACCAAGTTGTGACAATCATGCGATTTTAAGCCAACCAACTTCAAATCTACGAGAGAAACAAATGAACTTATGTTCGAAGATTAAAACGTTGGCACCTTCACACCACTAAGGGTCTCACAATACAACTTCTCTCCAAATCAGGCATAGAATAACATGTATGAGGAAGATAACAATCATCGCCATTTTTAACAGGACCCAAATCTTTCTTAATACCCATTTCGACTAGTTCAATCAGAGCATTCAACTCTTCCTTAGTTTTACCAAGTGTATTCAACAAAGTCCCAACCAAAAAGTCACAAACATCCTTCTCAATGTGCATCAAATCAAGACAATTTCTGACTTCCAAGTGTTTCCAGTAAGGGAGTCAAAAAATATCGAACATTTCTTCCAATTTCCCTCGCAAGAAGCTTTTCGCATTTTTTCCGAAATCATTTGGCAAATCCTTAGCTTTATAAAAAACCTCACCACCAGTCAATGGCAATGGTGGGCCTCTAAGCTACACTTCACCATTGAACCACTTTATTGCAACATGCCATGGGTGACCAACTTAAAGAAACCACCTGTGGCTAAGATAAGATATTTTAAACCCAATGTTTCAACTGACAGAAGGTCGTTTCCTTCTCACACACTGGACAAGCATAATGTTCTTTGACTGAGTACCCTGATAGGTTCCCATATGCGGGAAAATTGTTTATTTTACAAAACAACAAAGCCTTCAATGTGAATTCTTCTTTTGCACTTCCATCATACGCCTGGACACCACTAGTGAACAAGGTCAACAAATCATCCACTAATGGAGCGAGGTAAACATCTATATCGTTACCAGGTTGCTTAGGCCCCTAGATCATCATAGATAGTAACACATACTTCTTTTTCATTGTCAACCAAGATGGTAGATTATAAATCACAATCATAACAGGCCAAGAGCTGTGTGTGCTACTCATATTACCAAAAATGGATTCATTCCGTCTGTGGAAAGCCTTAGTCTAAAATGTTGCAGTTCAACATCAAACTTGGGATAAATATTATCAAGTTTCTTCCACTGTTCACCATCGGACATATGAAAAATCACGTCATCCCCCGGTCATTCCCTTTCGGTATGCCATTGCAACAAATTCGTATCTTCTTTGGAACCAAACAACTTCTTCAACCAAGAAATTATAGGGAGATACCATAAAAATTTTACCGATGTCTTTTTCTTCTTAGTCAACTCCGCTTCAGCACCAACCGCGATTCCACCACACTTTATCTTTTAAAGCCATTCACCACAAACCTAAAATTGTCTAGGATCTCGTCCTCTTTCCCCCTGTATAACATACAATCATTAGGACATGCATGAATTTTTTCTAATTGCAATCTCATTAGACATAGAATTCTTTTAGTGACATACGATCGGTCAGGCAATAGATTTCATTCTGGTAGCAAATTACGAAGCAATTCAGGAGTCTCTATCATCCCTTTTTTTAGTCCAACCATATTTCGCTTTTAAATTCATCAATTGCAATGTAGCGCTCAAAATCGAATGTCTAGCACCTTTGTATAAGGGTGTCTTCTTATCATTATGTAAAGCTTCAAGGACCTCGGGTTAACCATTAAAATCTCTAGCCACAACCTCAACCATCTCCTCAAATCCTTCATTAATAAAGGGATGATCAGATTCCTTACAAATTAGGTCTTCCTCTATACCCATTTCATCCTCCTCGTGCCACACCCAAAAAATGTAACTAGTTTGAAACCCTCGTATGATAAGATGTTTACGTAACTTCTTCCTAACCTAATATACATCGTTTCTACAATCCTTACACGGTGTAACACCACAAATCTACGACTAACTTGCTCAACACAAGTATCGGGTCAAACCTGGGCGTGCTACCGAATCCAACGGGGTCGGATTACTCAAATGCACTAACAGGCAAATACAGTTTATGCAGAAGATAAATTAGAAGATCCAAAACCTAACTTACTATTATAGTGAAAGTATTAATACAAGTAGTATACAAGAGTTTTTACTAAAATACAGACAAAAGTTCTAAAGGATCCATTAAGGATCAGTTCACGTTAATATTGTACATAACTATATTACAACCTAACCAACAGATTCTTAAGGTCCGCTCAGGATCCTTCCTCAAAAGAAGTAAAGGCACCGTTTCACTTCACTCTAACTGTTCAGCTACACCTATTAAGGTAGTTTAAACTAGGGTAAACTCCTTGCTTATTGAGGTTACATAGCCAATATCTACCAAGTAAAGTGTAGAGATCACATAAAGAAAATAGATAGATAAATCCTAGGACATAGTAAAAGGATACAGGTGAGTTATGTCAAAACGCAGTCAAGTTCCTATATGGCCACTGTAACTAACATCAGGGTATAAACCCTTCAGTAGAGCCTGAAGGCTATCATGATCCAGAACACCATACTCGTCAACCACGCCCAAAATGTTCAGTTACGAGCTCGTATCAGTACCAGATGGTTATGCTAGCATATCGTCAACGCCATGAATAGCCGATCTAGTTGTACGGTCCGTTCAATATTGTTCCCCGCCGAACTAGACCAACTCCAATCACGTCGGGACCCCAACATAGACAAGTAATCAAGTTGCACGCAACCAAATTTGACACGGCGAGATAAAGTACAAGCCGGTCATCCACATAAGATACCAGGGCAATTAATTCACTTAGTATCACAATAATTAAACATGATGATAAAGTACACACCGTGCTTAATTATGAAACCAAATAATAGACATGAATAGAATATAATATTATTAACCATTTCATGAAAAATATAAAATTTTAAAATAACATATTTAAATTTAACAGGCATAAAATAGCATGCAATAATAAATTTTATTATCATTTGTGGTAGGGCGATGAAAACCCTCCGAATTGAACTTAGTCAGTGTTCTTTGGTTTGAACTCCATGACTGATCCGCCTAACTTTGGTGAACCAAATTTGGGTAAAGGAAGTATGTGCTAAATGAAAAAAATAATAAAATCAGCTCCTATTTATACTACCTACTAAGTCGGTTTAAGGGGTTTATTTGGAAGAAACATTTTTACATCATCCATTTTGGCCACTTGCTGGTCAGCGCCCGCTTTTACTTTTCTTCTCATCGTTTCACCTCATTTCCTGCTCTTCTACTAACTAGCAATATATTTTTTTTACTCTTTTATTTTATCCCTTGTTTCCTTCTTCTTTTACTGTGCTTCGGTTTTCTTTCTTTTCTTATTATTTTGTTTTCCCTCCTTCCCTCTTGTTTTATTTTCGTTCCAGACCTAGTACTACTATTGTATTTTACATTTTTTCCAGGCTAAACATTTATTTGCATTTCCTCATTTGTTCTTTTCTTCTTCTTTTTTTTTCCCATTAATTTTCTTTTTCTTTTGTTTACCCATTTTTATTCTATTGATTAGGCCTTTCATTCAGATTCATTTTTTTATGTATCAATTTTAATTTTGGTATTTCAAGGCTTTATTTTAAAATTCCAGTAATATGAATATTTAATTAAGAGCAAGTCTCTTGAAAGACGGTCTTCCTATAAGTCATGGAAAGACCAAAGTTTAAAGTGTAAATCAGAAGACATAAAAATAAAAATTTTGGGTTGCATAAATCGGGTTATAAACTTTATTACTACTACACGTTGCATGATAAATTTTTAAGATTGCAACTTAGACCTCTTACCTTTTATTATTCTAATTAAACCACGTCTTTCCCTAAACATATGGAAAGACCGTCTTTCCCAAGACTTAATTAATGGTCAATTGAATAATCAATATTTTGGTTTCAATTGTAATTTTATTAATGTGAGGCTTTATTATGAGAATTCTAATAGCAATATAGATATTTTATTAACTACTAAAATTGTTATTTCTTGCGTACTTATTATTTTTATTGTTCTTTTAAAATATGCGAAGTGTATGTCTTGCTTTCTTTCTGATTCGGCGTATTATTATTCACTTCCTCTTTCTTAAATGAATCCTATGATAAAACCAATATTTTATCACCGTTTGATATTATTTACTTGATCATTTATTTATTTACTTATTTCATTTTTTTCTTTTATGTTGAAATTTCTTGTAGGGTTTTGAGTTATAACCAGAAATAGTTGAAAAAGGTAGAATGAGGATATGATTTCAGGTTAACGCCTAGCTATTACATACGATCTGACTTCATTGAGGTCGGGGTTTCACACACGGGCAGCGGGCTCGCACCACGCCATTCGTGGAAGCATGTTCAAAGGAAGCCATAAGAGACGATTCTATTAACGGAAAGTAATCGGATGATTTTCTCAAGTCTCTACTAATCAATTCAATTTGATCCATAATCGATTACCTATTTATGAATTTGAATTAACAAGCCCATTAAAAAGGAACAACAACAAACATTACCATTTAAGAAACAAACATTCACATTTAACCATTCACAACAACAATTGTTTCTAAATTAAGTCTTAAAAAATATTAACCTAAATTCAATCTCCTAAAACAAGTCTAATTCAGAAGTTCGTACCTTGCCAAAGCCAAACTTATAAATTGGTAGATCTTCATGATGCCAAATATCCAAATTCGTTCCATTAAATGGGGTTCCATGAAAAATGAAGACAAAAAATGGGTTTTGTAAATGTTTCTCACTTAATAGATGTTCCGAACTCGAAACTAACGTGGATGATCACTAGTCCCTAACGTTTGGCAGAACTATCTTCTATCGTACCCAATCAAAGGCGGTTCAATATTGAACTGCCTTCTAATGTGATTTATAGAAAGCAGTTCTTTGAAAACCACCTTCTTTGTCACTTGAACAACCTTCCATCAGTTTATCCTCCTGATTTACAGGAGTTTCGATTTCAGAACGTGTCAGGGAAGGTAGCTCTAGCAAAAAATGGCGGAACCGCCTTCGTGGGTTGTCTTTAATCAAGCTGCCTCTACTAGTGATCCCATCATATCTAGATTTTGGGATGATGTTAGTGACTATATCAATACTGGAAAACAAGTACTTACGCACTGGTAAAAAATTGTGAGAATAGAATACCAGTGTAAATGTACCCTATTGCACCGGTAGGACTCATGTTTATTATAATACCGGTTCCTATGAATATATACACACCTCTATATGGTCTACCGGTGTAGGTTTAGTCGTAAGAATTATGAAAAGGTTGTGAAAATATTAAATTTCACACCGGTTAAATATACACCAGTGTTAAATACCGGTGTTATTACTAAGTATTGCATCGGTAATAAATATACCAGTGTATGAGTTTGGTTAAGATGTCTGATTTTGGCGCAAAAATAATTTATTCCTAAACCAGTAATTTATTTTACCGGTGTATATAAAAATGTGGGAAAATGGAATAAATCTTTACACCAGTAATGTTTAATACCAGTGTTATGTTGTTTTATTTTTTAAAAAAACATACGCATCGGTAAATGGCTAAAATGCCTGTGTATAAAGTGCATTTAATGCTCACCTTTTTTTGGCGGGTCAAAAATGGGGAATTTGGGAAGATGAGTTCATTAATGGCTATTTTTAGTTGATGAAAGCATTGAAATATCTACTTTAAAGACTCTTAAAGGTACCATTTTTTAATACATTGATGGATATTAATGATGGATATTGTTGGTTTTGGTTTGTAGACATATATATATACATATATATCTTTTGTGTTTGATCATTTTATTGTCATTGAGGTAGAATGGTTGATATTAGTTGTCATTTGTTCTCAAGGTTGACTTATATAGAGGTGACTTAAAGGAAAGATTTCCTATCCCGTATGTAATGTGTCGTGTTATAAGAAAAGGAGAAATGTGGTTGTTGGTGGAGAGCATGTTGTGTCAGTGAGGAGGCGGGTGCCCGCCAAATGTATGTGGTACCTTACGATTATATTGAGGCTGAAAAGGTTGTTTAAGAGTTCTAAGGATTTAAAGAACTTGACATGGTACATGGATAGGGGAGGTTCTAAAGATGATGATATGATTCGACACCCGGCTGATGCGGACCAGTGGAAGAAATTTGATAAGATGTATCCAAAATTTTCCTCCAAACCTAGAAATTTGAGAGTGACTTTGTGTACTGTTGGTATGAACCCATTTGGTAATATGTCCTCGAAACACAGTTCATGGCCGGTTATGCTTGCCATTACAATCTCCCATCGTACTTGTGCATGAAGAGGAAATATGAGTTGATGGACATTATGATTTTAGGGCCCAAACAGCCTGGAAATAACATAGACACTTATCTTGCCCCTTTAATAGAAGATTTGAAAGTGCTATGGTCGAAGAGCGCTTTAATGTTTGATGGTTTTCATGGTGAAGAGTTTACCTTGAAGGCGATGCTTTTTTGTACCATAAATTATTTCCTGGCATATTGTAACCTTTCGGGTTATTTAGTCAAGGATCACAAGGCTTGTCCTGTTTTTGAGGATGAGGCCGATTACCATCAGTTGAAAAATGGGCGGAAGATTGTTTATTTGGGTCACCAAAATTTCCTCCCACTGAAGCACAAGTTTCGTTATAACACGGTTGCATTCTTTGGTGGGAAGGAGAGGAGAAAGGCACCTAAACCATTGACTTGTGTAGTTATTCACAACAAGGCGAAGAAATTTTATGTTGTTCTTGGAAAGAAGTTATCAAAGGGTGGTGGGGCTGTAGAAGGACTGTGGAAGAAAAGATCGATTTTCTTTGATATGTCATACTGGGAAAATTTGGTGGTTCACCATTGTTTGGATGTCATGCACATCAAAAAGAATTTTTGTGAGAGTATAATTGGAACGTTACTAAACATTCCCGGGAAGACTAAGGATAGCCTAAATGCGAAAGATTTAGTGGACCTTGGTTTTCGGTTGGATGTGGCACCAGATGTTAGAGGGAAGCGATCGTACCTGCCTCCTGCTCTTTACAACCTGTCAGTTGCTGAGAGGAGATCAGTGTGTGAGAGTACTCAAAGAATGAAGGGACCATCCAGTTACTCCTCTAATGTTAGTCGGTTTGTGAATGATGAATTGTGCCTTAATACGTTGAAATCGCACGATTGACATGTCCTTATGAAACAACTTTTTCCCATTGCGATCCGAGGTTGCTGATGTGTCCATTTTAGATGGTTATTTTAGGGTTTTTAGGATTAGGTTTTGTGCAATTTTGTGCTCTACATGTGGCATTTTGCCTTGAAATCATCTAAGGAGGGATAAAGGCGGCTTTGACGTTTTTATCACTTTTTAGATGATTTTGTGCGACAAGGTGATTTGTTTGAAGACTTTGAAGATTTGAAGACTTTGAAGATTTATCTTTGAAGATTTGAAGATTTGAAGACCTTTACATTTGAGCTTTGTGAAGATTTGAAGAAGTGAAGAGATGAAGAAAGGAGAGCAAAGCAACGGATGAATGATGATCCAGGGTTCTCAGAATTTTCCGAGAAGAATCAGCCTTCAAGAGTGGCACCATTGGATTCCTCTTCTCGAGCACTATAAAATCGACTACAAGAACTCCCAAAACGGATCAACGGTTCACCCGGAGGAAGCAAAACAAAACAGCAAGGCTGAGTTACTGATCTGGTCGCGAGCTCGTCGCGAGTCGCGACGGCAGCGTCCAGTCAGCTCTGTTTCAGCGTTTTTCTCCCCTTTTTCTTCCACTATAAATACCTCTTCCTCCCCTTCATCCCACAGTTTTTTTTCCCTTTTCTTCTTGCATTTTAGGGCTTGAAAACCCTTGGTTTTCTTCTCTTTCTTTTCTTAGTTTTTGTAGTTTAATTATGTCTCTTGTTATTCTAGAGTAGTTTTTGTTCTTGGGAGCAAGGATTGAAGCTTCCACTTCTATGTATTGAGAACCATTTCTATCTATCTATTTGGTGTTTTTGCTATTGTGCTCTTATTGTGCTTTGAATGTTAATTGTTGATTCCATTGATGTTATTGGGAGCTTGAGGATATGAATGCTTGTATGAATTGCTAGCTAGGGTTTGGGGGATTTGGGTTAATTTCCCCCCTGTTCTTGTTGGGAATGTATGAGTGTGAATTAGAGCTTTTGATTGTGTTAGTGTGTTGACAATGTGCTAGACGAATGTGATTGATGTTGAACTCTTCGTCATATTTGTTTTGTGTAGCAAACGAGAGAGTCATATGCTCGTGGATGAATGTGCTTGCACGTTCATCCAATCTCGTGTAATTGCATGAATTGGTTAAATGCTTAGTCACGGTGTAGTGGTCATAAGCATTGCCAAGCTTGTTGGTTCTTCGTGATTAAATGCCACCAATGATACCTTGAGTCGTGGTCGCGACAACGGGAGTCATTGGTGAGGTTTGACGAGAGATGTCGAACTCACTCTCGCAAACTACGAACTAAGAAGGATAGGAGTTTAGTCTCCACAACAAGTAGTTGAAGTATTGAATAGATGATTTTAACTCATCCTTGAAGCATTTGTTATTTAGCATTCGTGTATTCTTGATGGTGTGTTTCACTTCACTTGTGCCATGAGTTGTTTGAGCATAGGGAGTGCTTGTATGATTGAATTGGTTAGGTGTTAGGAACGTGACGAATTCCGTAGCTCCTTTGCATGAAAATCTATGAGCGTGAACTTAGAACTTCTTGTGCATAACGTGTTGTGATTCTTGCTAGATGGGTATGTTGATGTTGAGTCATGTAATGCTATATGATAGAATGAGTGAATGATTCAATGACCTACATTAGATTTGGAAGTGGATATCCCTTGCCCCCAAGGCTTTTTATCTTTGTAGTTTAAAACCCCTTTTCTTAGTTTTGTTTGATGATTAGCATAGTCACTTGACCTTGCTAGTTATCTTGTCTTTTTATTTTCGTAACTTAGGAACAACCAACCAACCAACCCCCCCCCCCCCCATTTACTTGCTTTTAAGTGTGTGTAAATATAGTTACTCCTAGCCTAGTATCAACCATTTGTGTTTAATTGCTTAGGAAGATCCCTCTTCTCATTGGACGACCCCGATTTGCCGCTATCTACCTAGTTGTAGAAAGTAAGCAAAAAGGGCTTACAAATTATCTTTTGCACGGAGGGCGCGACGACCGCCCGCCTGTCAGTTGCGATCCAAAATTATGCGCTTTTGTTTCTTCTACAACTCGATATGCATGAAAAATCTAAGCAGGAAACAGCTAGATAAGCTAGAGCGGGTGGTTGTTGTTGCTTTATGTCGTATGGAGAAGTACTTTCCCCCGTCATTCTTTGACATCATGGTCCACCTCGTGGTACATTTGGTTAGGGAGATACACATATGTGGGCCGGTTAGAATGCAGTTGATGTACCCATTTGAGCATCACATGGCTGTTTTCAAGGGTTATGTTCATAATCGCAGTCGGCTCAATGCTTCGATTGTTAATAGACATGTCACTGAGGTGATCATCAAGTACTATACTTCAAACCTGGTTGGAAAAATAGCGGTTGGTGTTCCTGGTGGACCACACTGCGGAAGGCAGAATGAGACTCCACTGTCTAAGGGTAGGCTTCATGCACCCTTCAATGCGTAGTTGATGACAGTCCACTGATATGTTCTACGTAATAGTAGCGAGAAAGCAATATATATTAAAGAGCATGTTTCCATGTTGGATGAGATTCATCCATACTGGCCTTTGAAAAAAATACAGGTAGAGCATTCTTCAAAGTTTGTTAACTAGTTTTACAAGCGTTGCAATGTAGAAGGAATGCCCAATAAGCTACGGCCATTTGAAAGATCACAGCACTGCACCGTCAGACGGTACCAAGGTTATGACATCAATGGCTTCAGTTTCTCAACATTGGAGAATGATGAGAAGAGCACGATGCAAAATAGTGGTATTTATATTGAATCTGAATCCATGTGACTGGCAAGCAAGAGAGACAAACATCATGTTGTTGCTAGGATGCCTTTCTATGGGGTGATTGAGGAAATTTGGGAGTTGGATTATGTAGAGTTCACAGTTGTTGTTTTCAAGTGCCGTTGGGTGGAACATGGTTCTGGTGTTATGGTCGGAAAGCCCATGGGCTTTACGTTAGCAAGAGAGACAAACATCATGTTGTTGCTAGGATGCCTTTCTATGGGGTGATTGAGGAAATTTGGGAGTTGGATTATGTAGAGTTCACAGTTGTTGTTTTCAAGTGCCGTTGGGTGGAACATGGTTCTGGTGTTATGGTCGGAAAGCCCATGGGCTTTACGTTGGTCGACTTGAATTATGTAGGATTCAAAGATGAAAAATTCATCTTAGATGTCCAAGCACTACATGTTTTTATATCAAGGACCCTTGAAATGAGAAGTTCTATGTGGTGCTTCATGGGAGAAGTTTTACTTTGAAGAGGAAATTGACCACCCAGTCATAATTGATAGTCCATAGTTTCTATCAGTATTTCCTGGTTTGGAGGATGTATGGGGAGTTGTGGTGGGACGGCGTTCTCATGATGATGGGTTGTGGGTTGATGAGAGCGGTAAAATAGTGACAATGTGTTGAGGCAGAAGAGATAGATAGTTTTCCCCATGTACTTGGATTTCCTCCCAATGTTTGGTATAATACCCATCCTTTTACACTACTGCAAGACATGGGTATTTTCACCGGTAATTTAGAGCAATAGCACCGGTATTTTGGCCCTCTAAAATACCGATGTGTATGTATAGGGGTGTAAACATGCGACAAGTTTGCACCGGTAAAATGAACCGGTGTAGAAAATTATTTGCAACGGCATCTTAGGCCGGTGTATAAATTTTGGAATCACAATATATCTGCACCGGTATTATTTGAAAAGCCAGAGTAGACATTTTGCACTGGTATTTAACATATGAACCAGTGTACAATCGTAATTTGTACATTGGTATTAAATATAACAGTGATTTTTCTTTTGCGGTCAGAATATTATATTTTTGCACCGGAATAGATTGCACCGGTATTTATTTTACACCGGTATTACTATACTTTATGCACCGGTATTATTTAAATAATTTAAAATAAATTATTTAAAATGTGATTTTTTACACCGGTACATGCATTTTATACCGGTGTATTATTGGGCTAAATTTTGCAATGCCCAATTTGTTTTTCGATGGTCTCTCATGGATCATTTCCTGGGCAACGACAGCCAAAGATACTTGTGAACTATTATAAATTGGAAACCTTTGAATCGGTAAGAAATTTGAAACATTCTACTACGAAAATATCACTCGCAAAACACGCGAACATTTTTCTAACTATGAAATAGAAGAAGTATCTTAAGCATGGAATGAAACAAAGTAAAAAATCACACAATTTTATTATAACCAAACACCATCAATAGAATTCTAATATCATCACCCATTCAAAATAAACCATCAACCTATTATGTCGTTCTTATTATCCAGGAGTTGCAACATAGTGTTCGTGTGCTGCTGGTAGTCTCCGAGCAAGGCCCACACCATCTCTCTACTACACCTTGAATTCCGTATACATGGTACGGCCCTTTACCTTCTGGGAAACTCAGTTAATTTAAAAATTACACTATTAGTTAATAATGTTGCGTTTACTAGAGATTAATAATAACTTTTGAAATGCAAGGTTTACCTCCAAGATATTTTTTGTCTCTGGGTGATTCAAAAATTATTCCATGAAGAGCATGATGGAGTACCCGCATTGCCACGAACCATTCTGGGTTCGGTACTGCACAGGAAATGTAAATGTAATTACTAACCGTAACAATATAATTTTAGGGATGAAATGACAGAATGACTTACCACGATGTTGTTGATTTTCCAAATGTAGTCGGGTTCTGGCTTCGTCTTTCTCTTCTCCCTTTGGTATGCTCAAGCAAGCCTGTAAAGAAAGTAAAATAAAATGGTTACTTCTTCACGTATATTACCAAACTAGGGTTTTTGATTTGATTAATTGAAATACCTAGAAATAACCCTGAATTTGACCAAGTTTATTGGTTAGATACCCCCTGAAAATGTGTCTAGAGTGAAAACCTCCTCCATTCTGGGACGGATAATGATGACGTACCAATGATCGGTTTTGGAAAATTATGTTAACAAATTAATGTAATAGAAGTTGTTTGAAATGTGAATGTAATTATCAAGAAGAAATACTTACATTCTTATGTAAGATACGATGTAGAACTCAGTAGTTGTTGCCTTCATTGTTTCCCAAATTTGTTTGAAAGGGAGTTCAACCTCCTGCTCGAAGTTTTTCAGGTTGCCACAGTTGGTTAGGCAGAATTGGACGTGGCCTGAATTAGTTTCCCATATTTTCTCCCGTAGGTGCCTGTAATGTTAATGATACCAAAAATGAATTCTTGATAATTTAAAAACCATTAAGGCTGTAAGTTTTGAAACTCACCCCATCCACACATCGACCTGCGCATTATTGATCTAGGTCATTGAACGCATGTTCCCCAGTTTCTTCCCAAACTCTACGAGAACTTCTATTCTAACATCACATGTGTAATGGCGTACGAATGTCGATGGTCGGAACATTGGGAAGAACGTGCAGTCCTTATTCTTTATCATTTCCAGGATAGTGGTATTTGCTTCCTTTATGAATTGCCTCGTGATCGGCCAATCTGTCAATTCTCATTTGTTGACAATCTGCAACCGTGAAATGATACCTAATGATCACTTGACCATGTAGTATTGAACTGTCGTTGCTAATGAATAATAATGGCACTCGTTTGAGTGTATTACCTATTTTGGCAGCCTATTTAATCTTGGTCTTGTAGATGGCCAGAAATTAGCCGTCGACTGGGATTTTTGCTCGCTAGTATCCTGTTACAAGGATTAATGAATACGGATATGCAAAAGTACTTTGAGGAATTGAAGAATAATGTGTTACAAGAATGTACCTCATCGTCGCTAGTGAGAATCATAGCCTCCTCTTCATCGCCGTCCGTATCACCTCTGGCATTGACATCATCAATGTCACTCGATTGCTCATATGCCTTGCTTATTAAGGACATCGGCCAATCCACAATGCTATTGAGAGCCTCTCATACATTATCGAAGTGGTGGTCCGCCGAGGGCAATCCTGCCCTAGGACGGAGGACTGGCTTGCATACTTTCACTTGAGCAACACTTCTATGTTGGGCATCGACGAGAAACATGTCGCTACCCATGGGAGACCATTTTCTTCTTCTCGACAAGGCTTTAATGAAAAGAGCCACGCGTTCTCCATCCTGTTCGTATAATATTTTAGTGAATAGATAAAATGGCTGTGGAGATATTTCAGACGTTTATTTCAATGTATAAGACATGCAAAGACTATTGAAGGTGTACCTTTTAATCTCCTTCTCTGTCACTGGGCTCTTCACCAAACTTTGTAATAGCTGCAGCAATGTCATCCATCGCCTTCTCTATAAACCTTTTGGGATTGTCAAGGCCAGGCGGAATCTGAACACCGTTTGCAGATGCTAAGCCTTTCACCAATTGTTCCAGGTACGATACCATGGCTTTCACGACCGGTTGATCATTAGATGGTCTCCTCTAGGCTTTCTCTTTGGATGTGGAATTGCTACCGCACTTGCTGCAGGAAAGATGAGGAATAGCCACCGCTGTGGGTAGACCTGTCTGAGTTTCCCTGTACCTGCTGGGGTGATCCTTCTTCTTTGTCACTTTTATGAGGATGTCTTCACCCGACTGCAATTTCAATGCTCCTTTTTTACTTAAGCTCGTTCAATTTGAACTAAGAATCACATAGGAATGCAATTTTTTATATGAATAATGTGAAATAAATTTAAAAATTAATTTAAATGGTCAATTTTGGCGTAACTTACAACGTCAGGTGCGATCTTCTCAACCTCTTTTGATGTGTATAACCCCTTCTTATCTTTGTTTGCCTCAAGGTAGACAAGAGGCATGTTATGTGTGAAATCCTTTTGACCGAGTTCTTGCTCAATCTCCTCATCAGTGAATTGCTTGGTGGGCAACCTCATTCTCTCATTCTCCTTCAGCTCCTTAGTCAATTTTTCACGGATGTATCGATAACCCCTTCTGTGCGTGTGGTGCATGTAATCCCTGCCCTTGTTGCATTCAATATATGTCACCATGAGCCTCTGATATTGTTATAAATAAAATTTTAGTTGAATAGAATTTTTGGGCAACATAGCTCTTAACATGTATTAATTTTTTCATCATACCAAAAAATCTGGTTGCCACCACCTCTTTTCAAACAAGTGCCATTCATTTTCATCCATCCACTTGTACTTCTCCTATACTGGTATTCTTGTTTTATTGATACCTTTGTTCACGTCATGAATAAACCTATTTTCCACCTTTGTCTTCCAATTCCTATGTTGTTTTTTTGCCCTCTATGTAACCTTCTTCTTCAGTATTTCTAGTTGCTTGACTATCACAGGTTTTTCAATTGTGAAGCTCTCCTGGAACGTATTATATGAAAAGGCATGTCCTTAATCACGTATTCACTAAGAATTTACCATAAATAAAATTTTAAATTAAAATTGTCGAGAGTCATACCAGAATATCCTTCCATGCCACTTCCTTAACATCTTCAAGGACATCGCTCCAGTGTTCGCATGCGCCAAATCTGATGCGGTGCCGGGAACCGTAATTGCCATAAGCATGCAATGCTGACCATTTCTTAATGCATACCGTTTGATTCCCATGGAAATCAAACGCAATAGGAGTTAGAGTGTTATGCTTTGCCAATATCACAAACTGGCACGGGCTAGTTTCTCACCTCCTCAAATAACTTTTTACCTCAAACATATCCCATCCATCTCCATTTTGCCCTCCGGTTTTTGTTAAGTCGTCATCTGCTTCATTAACAGTTGGCCTTCCTTTGATGGTTCTCTTTCCATTTCCCTTGCAAATTGGTGTTTTGGCCAACTATTTACCGGTGTCTACTCCTTCAACATCCCCTACAATAACATCACCATGTTCTGCAGTTTCTTCCTTCTCTTCACTAGTCGGGTTATTTGCTTGCGTTGCATCTTCATCAAATTGTATCTTCAACGGGATCCTTTTTTGTGGTGGTTCTTGGTTCTCCACATCAACCTCCTCATCGACCATATGTTTCACCTCCTCCTCCTTCTTCGTAACCGGTCGCTTCCTCTTTGTGTTTAATTTTCGCTTCTTCGGCGGCATCTAACACAGTAGAATTGAAAATTCTCAATCCATACAATGGTACTTGAAGATCAACATTGATAGAACGTGGCATACAACTTGATCAACAAATTCATAAAACTTTTGAGCAAAACATGGCATAGAAATTGAACAATTCATACATAAACTACATTATGTAAGGCATAAAATTTTATATAGCATGGCATAGAACTTGAACAATTAAGGCTTGGAACTTGATTTAGAATGAAATAGAACCTTATAGAAGTTGATGGAATGCCATACCAATGTCTTTGGATTCATAAAATAAGCGTATAGCCAAGCAATTATCACTCCCCCCTAACATGACAATCAACATTATCACCAACCAACAAACTATAGTACTACATCATCCATCCAAACAAAAAATGCAAAACATTTTAACCCCAAAATTGTATAAATATACCATTCAAGTTACCCTTTCAACTTTTTGTCAATTTACATGTTTTTGTTCATAGAGGCAATTGATCAAACATGTGTTGTGCATGAGGGATGGAATGGCTTTTTGAAGAGAAATTGATATGGTAACCTATGGTAACATAAACACCAACACTTACCTTCACCAATAGATCAATTTTGTTGCTACTCCCTTTTGTTGAACTCACCAAGAACGGAATGGGATGATGAACTCGCCAAGTACTTTCTTCTCTCGCCAAGTTCCTCTTACGTTTTTATTGCTTCTCTTTTGTTGCTCCACACTTTATAGAATAGATGAAGGGAGTTACAATGGTTGATGAGGAGTTGTGGTGGTTCAATTAAGTGGGAATTGAATGGTTGGAGTGGTGGATGGCGGTTTTGAAAGAGAATTTGAAGGTGTTTGATAAGAATAGAAGGAGTTGTGGGAGTTATGGCCGTTTGAAACGGTTTTGGATTCCTATGAAACATTATTTTACGCCGATAATATGTACATTACCGATGTAAAATTAGTGAAAATGGGTACGAAATTTAGCTAACTATTGAGCACTGGTACGTATACCGGTGTAGGAAAGGAAAAAAAAAGCAGCTGCATGCTTAAATGATTTTTCATTGACCCGAGAGGAACATGTGAAAGTTTAGGCTAACCGTTGTACACCGGTAACAAGTACCGGTGTAGAAAATGCTGATATCAGTGTAATACTTCACAAAAAGCAGTTGTGTGTGGCTGTTTTAAATATTTTTTTGAAAAAATGTTCAACCTGAGAGGAACTTCTGAAATTTTATACCGGTGGAAAAATAGAAATTACTCGTGTAAAAGGTTTTGCGCCTTATCAAAAATCAAAGAAATTGAAATTTTTGAATTGCGCACCAAAAATTTGAACACATACTCCGGTACTTATTTAATATTACCAGTGTAAAAAAAAATTGTTATTTATTTGAATTCCCACTTATTGCATTTACCTCCCGTGCATTTTTCAAATCCCAATTAATGAAATTGACGTTTAATTATTGAGAATAGACATTGTACTAGTTGTTTTGTGCAAATATTGACCACACATGGGCTTCGTACGTTGACGTTTCTAAGCATTGTTTAATTTCAAAAAAATTGCATATTTACCCCAAACAGTTCGTTCCACCCCCTTAAGCTCTTTTCCACCGGCCCAAATGGAATGTTAGGATGCTCCAGATTGAATAAGCAACGTTTCCGTACCTCAATGGTACCGAGGAACCCGCAAAATTGATTATATACGTTTATTGAAATTAGGTCCCCCAAATTGCGACATGCGATTACGACATGTTATGAAACTACATAAATTACCAAATTCAATATTCCTGGCTTTAATCATAATTGCAACATATTTGTGCCCGGGTGGTGATTCATCCTGAAGCGCTAATAGGTGTTGTAAAGTAAACCGCAAGGGTTTACTTCGATGTTTCTATATGAAATCTGAACATCTTCCAAACTAAAAACAAAGTTTGTACCCGTTCGTTTCCCCGCATGTGGAAATTGGAAATACAAAAGGGTTGTTTTGTGGACCATCCGGTTCGATGGAATCGCAATTTTGATTTACGAGTAAACTTTTTAATTTTTACAATTTAGTCCCTTCAAGAATCTTGGAAGGGTCAGAATATAAAATTGGCTCCACATATATGCAATTAAATACACAACGATCGTGTTAATGCATTTGTAGACCCTAATGGTGGATAGAAGGCCCTGTAAAAGCAACAGTGAATGTTTGCACTATATTTTCCAAAATTATACTATTGCCCAGATATTTGGGGAACCTCCATAGCTCCCAATGTTCTAATGTTTTTAGTTCTAACCATTCTTGGAATATAATGCACCAAATTCGGCAGTCCTAAAGTAACCACTTAGGCCAACTATGTTCGACCTATCTTTTTTGTCTTAATGAGTGTATTTGTTCAACAGAATTTCAAAAAATAGGGTGTAAAAATTTTTATTCGATTCATCATCGTGCATGCTTGTCAAAAGTAAAAATGTCAAACTGTCTAAGTGCAACACAATCAAAGTTTAGTACAAAATATTCTCTTTCTAATTGCTACTACAAGTTTTCTACGAATAATAATGAGAAAATGGTTCTACCCCATCAGCTGGTCCTGTTGCATTACCATCATGAGTACTTGTGCCAATGTCTATGTCCTCGACATTGCCTTCGTGGAAGCTTGGGAAATTTCAGATTGCTTCCACGGCGTTAGGAAATTGGTACGTCATAACCTTGGCCATATGCTCGTGCCAGGATCTTTGATATTTAGATTCTTCAAGTAAGTTTGCTACCCTGACCTCCAATGCAGTAACTCTGGATTCAATAGTAGCAACAGACGTATCAGATGTCTGTCTATGGAAAGAGTCCACGCAAATCTTACCCATTGGTTGGCCATAAACGTCATGTGCATAGGCACTAACTCCCGCTCTTGAACAAAGCGCAGAGATGGCATAAGATCTCATATGATCATGTTCCCTCTGCAACATAGGAAATATTTGATGACCAACATTCCATCGAAGCTCCCTCTTTATTGCATACAAGAAGGTGAGGCAAAGTTTTTGAACTTCTGTGTTCACAGTTACAGGATGGATTCTAGATGCCACGAAGTGGTACCACCCATTCATTTTCAGAGTTATATATTTCTTAGGTATTTTGCTCCACCCTGGTTTGACCAACTCATCTATGTCCGTACCTGCCCTAGGTACTGTTCCAATGATCTCCTTCTCAATTGATAGTTATAGAATATAGCCGTCATCACCTAGAAAATGGAGTGCGAAAAACTCATCCTCATCGTTTAGAACATTGGGTAACCCAAACAAGCAATTGATATATTCTGGTGTGACAGAGACAGTTTTACCTATACAATACACGTGATCGTAGCTCATCCCGCACTTCAATTTTGCATAGAACTCATTTACAATGGTCAGGTTGAATGGTTGCGGAGTCTTATAGAATTTTTCCCACCCAAGCTTCCAGATAGTTTGTTCGAATGGGGGAGATGCTTAAATTCCTCTCTCTACGTGATGACAACATCCTTTGTAAGATTCATGGACCAACCTAGCCTCCTCGGACACGAAGGTACCATCCTGGTAAGTGTACGGTGATACTTTCGGCAATGATGGGGACGGTGAATGGCGTATCCTTTTCGAATTTGATTTGGGAGACATTTCCTAAAAAAACATATTGAAGCATTTCATCAAACACCTTACATGCAAGTCAACCTATTCATGATATCACAATCTCAATGATTCTATTTCATATGAAATTGGTAATTAATCATACTATAGAGACATTGAAGTGGTTTACCTGATTATATGCCAATCTACATAGAATTTCAACAAAGATGGATAGTGATAGAGATGGTATTGAGTGAGAGATTTAAATTTGGTACTGTGAAAATGGGGTGCTGAGAGGGTTTAAAAAACTTGAACATTTTTTATACACTAGTATTCTACCTATACCGGTGTAAAAATAGGCCTAAAGCAACTGCTTTAGGCTGCTTTAAAAATAATTTTATCTAATCCGACCCGAGAGTAAATTTTCAATTTTTTTCTAAGTACCCAGCACCGGTACTCTTACCGGTGCAAATTAAACAAAAAGAAGTTGTGTTAGGCTGCATTAAATGCCAAAAAATATACATTGTCGAACCCGAGAGCAAAAAACAAATCTAAGTAATGTGCACCGGTAGGAGTACCGATGTATAAGTACAAAACAGAGTACCTCCCCTATTTTTCTACACCGGTAATTTAATCTTTACCGGTGTAAAAAACCAGCACCTAGTAAAAATTTTAATTAAAATTAAAACACATTTTCACCAATTCAATTCATAAACACTCAATTGAAATCACGGATCATACCAACCAATTCATAAAAGAGTGTCAATTAAATACATTATTCGCTAAATTTCTTAATGATCATACGATTTTTCACAAAACATGGTCACAAAAACAACGGCCAGGAATGACCAATCTATCGCTTCCGCTTCAAGACACTGTCACCACCTACTATTTCACCTCTCTCATCAACCCACAGCCTATCACCATGAGAATGCCTTCTAACAACGGGTTCCCGAACATCTACCAAACCAGGAAATACTGATGAAAACTCAGGACTACCGGTTATGGCGGGCTGATCAATATCTTCATCAATGTAAAACTTCTTCCCATGCAACACCACATGATACTTCTCATTCGAAGGGTCCTTGATGTAAAAAACATGACGTACCTGGGTAGCTAAGATGAACTTGTCATCTTCATAGCCTACGTGATTCAAGTCGACCAACGTGAACCCCATGCGCTTCTCAACAACAACACCGGGACCGTGTTCCACCCAACAACACTTGAAGAGAAAAACCTTGAAATCTACATAATCCAACTCCCAAGTTTCCTCAATCGCCCCATAGAAAGGCATCACAGCAACAACTTGATGTTTATCTCTCTTGTTTGTCTGCCACATGGATTCAGATTCAATATTTACACTACTATTTGGAGTGGTGCTTTTCTCGCCCTTCGCCAATGTTGAGAAACTAAATCCATTAATGTCATAACCAAGGTATCATCTGATGGCGCAGTTCGGCTTCCTTGCAAATGCCCATAGGTTACTGGGCATCCCTTCGACATTACAATGATCGTAAAACCAGTTAACAAACCTTGAAGAATGCTCGACCTGAATTTTATTCGGGGGCCAGTCTGGATGATTATCTTCTAATAGGAAAACATGCTCTTAAAAATATGTTACAATCTCGCTACTATTATGCAATACATACAGGTGAACAGTCATCAACTCACCGTGATAAGGTGTATGAAGTGTACCATTGGAATGTGGAATCCCATTCCACCTTCCGTAGTGGGGTCAACCTGGAACACCAAGCGCTCTTCTTCCAACGAAGTTTTCTATACAATACTCGATGATCACCTCAGTGACGTACCTCTAAACAATGGAGGCATCAGGCCGACTATGATTATGAGCATAACCCTTGAAATCATCCATGTGACGCTCATCCAATGCATTCCAAGAGGCCCGCACATACTTATCTCCCTAACCAAGTGTACCACTAGGTGCACCATGATGTCAACGAATGACGGGGGAAAATACTTCTCCAAATGGCATAGAATAATAGCAGCCTCTCGATCCAGTTCATCTAGTTATTGCCTGCTAATATTTTTCCTACATATCGAGTTGAAGAAGAAACACAAGCGCATAACTGAAAATCTAGCTTCCTCTTCCAAACAACAACGTATTGCTACGGGTAAAAGTTATTGCATAAGGACATGACAATCGAGTGATTTCAAAGCATTAAGACACAACTCATCATTCACAAACTGGCTAACATTAGAGGAGTAACCGGAAGGTACCTTCATTCCTTGGATGCTCTCACACACCGATCTCATCTCAGCAACTGATAGATTGTAAGGAACGGGGGGCAGGTACGTTCGCTTCCCTCTTATCTCCAGTGCCGGATCCAACCATAATTCAAGGTCCACTAAATCTTTCCTTGCATTCAAGCTATCCTTATTCTTCTCGGGAATGTTCAGAAGTGTTCCAATTAGACTCTCACAAACGTTCTTTTTGATATTCATGACATCCAAACAATGGTGAGCCTCCAAATTTTCCTAGTACGGCAAAACGAAGAAAATGGACTGTTTCTTCCACGGTCCGTCTACAGCCCACCACCCTTTGATAACTTCTTACTGAGAACAACATTCAATTTCTTCACCTTGTTGTGAATAGCTACACCGGTCAAAGGTTTGGGTGCCTTTCTCCTCTCCTTCCCACCAACGAATGCAACAACATTATCCCGCAGCTTGTGACCTACAGGCAGGAATTTACATTGACCCAAATAAATAGTCTTCTGCCCATTCCTCAACTGATGGTAATCTGTCTCATCCTCACAAACTGGGCAAGCCTTGTGACCCTTGGACATATACCCGGAAAGGTTACCATATGCCAGGAAATCATTTATGATACAAAAAAGCATTGCCCCCAATGTAAACACTTCACCACTACAACCATCAAACATTAAGCGCCAACCGACCAAAGCACCTTCAAATCTTCTATCAAAGGGGAAAGATAAGTGTCTATATCATTTCTATATTGTTTCGGGCCTGAAATCATGATGGGCATCAACACATATTTTCTCTTCATGCACAAGTACGGGGGAAGATTGTAAATGGCAAGCATAACTGGCCACAAACTGTGTTTCGAGGACATATTCCCAAATGGGTTCATACCATCAGTACCCAAAGAAAATCTCAAATTCCTAGGTTCGGATGCAAGGTGTGGATACATCGTGTCATATTTCTTCCACTAGTCCGCGTCAGCCAGGTGTTGAATTATTCCATCATCTTTACAACCTCCCTTATCAACGCACCATGTCAAGTTCTTTGCATCCTTTTCATTCTTAAACAACCATCTCAACCTTGGAATAATAGGAAGATACCACATACATTTGGCGGGCACCCACCTCCTCACCGGCACAACATGCTCTCCACCGACAGCCACATTTCTCTTCTTCCTATAATGCGACACATTACATATTAGACAAACAATCTTATCCTTAAGGTCACCCCTATATAGGACACAATCGTTTGGACAAGCATGTATCTTTTCATACTCCAATCCCATCGGACACAATACTTTCTTAGCTTCATAAAGGTTATCAAGAACCCCGTTACCGGGTTAAAGATTTTCATTCAAAAACATAAGCAATTTATTCATGCTAGTATCACTCCATGACCCTACAACATTCAAATTAAACAACTCGATCAAACACGACATGACCGTGTCTTTCTTCTTGCACCGAGATACAATGGTGTATCCTTCTCACCAAGGAAGTTACCCAAAATTGCAGGCCTCCCTCTAAACTCATTAACAACCTCTTCGCACATGCCATCCAACATAGAATCCCCAAAAACATTCTCCCCCACTACTAACTCTCACTTCCGGTGGTGATTTTTCCCCATGAAAGGTCCACACAACATAATCTTTCGCAAACCCCCGGCTATACAAATGTAGTTTCAGGATGTCCTTCTCATCAGTACGAATTCGATTTCCACAATCACGACAGGGACATAATATTATCTTCTCTCGACTATAAGCATGCTCTAAGAACTCATCCACGAACATAATATATTCATCGCTCACCCTACCAACATTGGCATACATACTCTTATACCTCTCGATGATGCGATACAACTCTACATATCAATAAATGTCCAACAATCAAACTTCAACACATTTAATATAATAAAAAATTTCATGATGACTTCCTAATCATCCAACATCATAAATGCACAATATACACCAATATTCCATATTACAATTACAATATTCTTAACATGTCCAACACTATAGGAATCAAAAGCCATAGCCTTATAATTACAACAACCTTGAGAAAATATCACAACTAATATCTACAATTCTACCTCAATCACCATCAAATGATCAAACACAAAATTTAAATATCTTTACTAACCAAAACCATACATGAAATAATTCATATCCATAAATATAATTTAAAAAAGGTACCTTAAAGGGTCTTCATTGTGGATAATCAAATGCCTTCATCAACAAAAAAACACCATTAATGAACCTTTTCTTCCAAAAAATCCATTTTTAACCGCTAAAAAAACAGGTAGTTGAGCATTTAATGCAATTTTCTACACCGGTATTTAGACATTACTGGTGCATTTGTAGTCTTGTAAACCAGTAAAATCAGTTACCGGTGTAGATATTTAGCCAAAACCTGAGTATTTTCTTATTCTACACCGTTTCTAAAACTCTAAATTTCTACAAAAAGAAAAAAATTGCACTGGTATTAAGAAAATACCGGTGCGTGTTCAATTCCTACACCGATTCAAATAGTAACCGGTGTACAAATGCAAATTTTCACCACATTTTTTTAATTCCTGCACCGGTAATTTCCCATTACTGGTTTAAAAATTGTCTTCTTGGTGCCAAATTAATAAAAAAAGGGAAATAAGTACGCACCGGTAATTGTGTGCCGGTGCACATGTTAGCAATTGCACCTGTCCAAATACATATTCGGATAATACCGATGCAAAATATTTGACATTTGTACACCGTAGAACTAACACTGGTGTGAAAATAGGTGAACTGTACACCGGTTGACAGGGTACCGGTGCATATGTACTTATGTGCTCCGGTACTGATATTAACATGATAAATACCGATTCAATTGGTTACATACGCACCGGTATACCTGTACTCATGAATTTATACCGGTGCGTATGTACTTGTTTTCCTGTAGTGTTAAGATATGAATTACTATGACATGTATGTGGATCGCTTTTTGTTTTCTAAAGAATTGTTATGATATGTACTTCCATTGGAATGTGTTCGTATTGAATGGATTATAAGTTGATAAAAATGGGTTGTATTTTTCCTTTTTGAACTTATGCACCAGTAAAATAGAAAAATACCGGTGTAGAAAAGCAGGGAGATGCTCTGTTTCGTACATAGGCACCAATATGTTTTACATATGCACTGGTATAAGTGTCGGTGCTGGGTTCTTAGGCTGATTTAAAGAAATTTGGTCTTGGGTCACAAATTTTATTTTTAATGCCATTTAAAGCAGCTTGAAGCAGCTTCTTTGTAACAATACTTACACCGGTATTTTATACATACGCACTGGTATATATACCGGTGCTAGGTACTTAGGTAGAAAAAATGCATTTAGGTCTCGGGTCCGAAAGTTTAATGTTACACTACAATAAAATGATCTTTTACTTTGCCCCTTTTTCCTCGGTTTTTTTCTTAACCCCAAAAAACTGAGGTAAAAAGTTCTTTTACCTCTGTTGTTTTCGAAGTAAAAGGTATGTTTTATCTCGGTTATCAAAAAATCAAGGTAAATAATTAGTTTTTTTACCCCATTTAATAAAATTACCGGAGTAAATTTTTTTTTTAAATGATGTAAATAATGTTACCGAGGAGCATGCGACATCGCATATTTGTGTTGGAAGCTCGATCGATTTTGCCATTAACATTGTTTCTACTGATACGTTTAGCGAATGACTTAGAGATGTTGCACATATTTGTTAACATAAGTTAAAGTGAAGAATTTGATGGTGATGGAGAAGAATAAAAAAAGGAAATGGATGTCAATAAATTTTTTGGTTCGCAGATCAATAGTATCATACGTGTTCAAACTTTCTAACTTTTTCTGAGGTTAAATTTATTATAGTTCGGATTCAAATATTTCTCGATGTAATTGCCTCAGAAATAATTCAGGAGGGCCCACCAAAAAATAGGCCATTGCAAAAAGTAAACCGATACTACACTGGTTAAACAAAAACATACCGGTGTAAAAAACATAAACTGGTAAAATATGTTTTTGGGTTGTAAAATACGGTACACTGGTATTTCAAATAGTTCAAATATATACCGGTGTTCTTTTTTATACCAGTGTAAAATGTAATACCAGTGCATATATTACAAGTGTATTTGTATTACACGGTGTAACTAATTACAATTTATTATACATCGGTAAGCATCACCATACTGGTGCAATTGTTTTTGTGCCCCCCTACCATTTGGAACAACCTACACTGGTACTCATTTTCTACACAGGTAACAATAATTGCAGTGTCTGGAATATACATGTTTTCTTTATTTTCCAGCACCGATTTTTATTACCGGTGCATAAGGAATTCTACATTGGTATATTTTACTGGTGCACATGAATATCCTTCTTACACCACTATACTTACACACCTGTATTTTGGGGGGCCAAAGTTCCGGTGCAATAGGGTCTGCCCTGCAGTAGTGTATGAAAAGCCATAAGGAAGAAAATGATGCTTTTCAGCGGAGGGTGTCTCAATATGAAAATACTGTAGAAAATGAGTACTATTAGTATGGTCCAATTGAAGATTGGAAATCCTACTATTAGTAGCAGTTGGATAGGTGCATCGATTAAATCAAAGAGATCATCCTTCTTATAGAGATATGGAGTACATGTTTGGGCAGTAGAAGGAGAATAACGAATAGTTGTAATGATAAGGAAATGTACCTTAGAAAATTTTTCAACTAATGTGTATCTTATTTTTGTGTTGAACTTTTCTTTTCTTGTTGTTTTGAATGGTAATTCGCTGTTAGGAATCCTCCCTTGCTGGTGGTTATTCTGCACAAGTAAAATATAAGGGTGTATACCATTATTTTGCGAAGTAGCGGGTGATTTCCCTGTTTAAGTCGCAGATTGGGGGGGCGATGTCCATATTTTTGCAAAGTCGTAGGGAATTTTCCTACTTAAGTCACGAATTGGAGTGACGCTCATATTTTACAAAGTAGCATGTGATTTTCCTTCTTAAGATACGAGGCGGGGTGATGCCCGTATGGTGGGTGATTTTTAAGCTTAAGCTGCGAGGTGGGGCAATGCCCATATAGTGTGAAGCCACAAGTGATTTTCCTAGTTAGGTTGCAAGGTGAGGCAATGCCCGTGTGGTGTGAAGCTGCAGATGATTTTCCTTGTTAAGTTGTGAGGTGGGGCAATCCCCATATGGTACGAAGTCGCATGTGACTCTCCTGCTTAAGTCGCGGGGTGTGGCGATGCACGTATGGTGCAAAGCCGCAAGTGATATTCCTTCTTAAGTAGTGAGATAGGGCGATGCCCTTATGGTGTGAAGCCACGGGTGATTTTCCTACTTAAGTCTCGAGGTGGGCAATGCATGTATGGTGTTAAGCTACCAGTGGTTTTCTGACTTTTGTGAGGGGGTGGGTATGTACACAATTGTTTGCCTTCGGAAAGACATTTTTTCATTTATTTATATACAACCACAATCATTTCGTATCATGAGCCTTTTTAGGTGCTCCTGGTCAATGATAATATCGAGACCTCTGTACAATACATCTGTTTAGGAACCCTAGGTCTACACGTGGTATTTCCTAAGGCTTGTTACATCCCATGTATTAGGGATAGGTAAATCATTGATTTGTGCAAGGGAGTAACTATTGAACTTGTACGCTGCCATTACCTTGTATGTTCCTTCCCATGTTTGGCAGAGTTTAGCTGTCTTTTCAGCATGGCTTGCTTCTTTTTTTTCTTAGTACTAAATCCCCTAATTTGAAGGTTATTGCTCTGACTTTATCATTGTATGAATTTTCCATCCTTTGCTTTTATTTGGCTTCTCTGATGCTTGCAATTTGGCAACGTTCCTCCAAGATAACAAAGTTTGCCCTCATATTGTCCTGATTGTCTGCTTCACTATATGTTATTACCCTAGGGTTAGCAATGCCTACCTCTTCTAGGATGACTTCTTCATGGACATAGGTCAAGTTGAATGGTATCTTTGATGTTGTTGTCCTAGGCATCGTTCTATATTCCTATAGCACCAAGAACCATGGGAAATTCTTCTACCATTCATGTTTTCTTTCCTTCGAGGCGTTTCTGGATTACTTGGACAATGGTCTGATTTGTGACCTCTACTTGACCGTTGGCTTGAGGGTTTGCTATAAAAAATGAACTTTTGGAGTATTCTTAGATCGCTGCAATATTCATTGAATGTTTTGCTTGCAAACTGTGTACCATTGTCTAGCACGGTTATCTTAGTCTGCCAAAGCAACATACTATATTCTTCCAGACAAATGATATGGCTACTTTGGTTGTATTTTGTTGAGCGGTTTATCATTTACCCACTTAGTGAAGTAACCCACTGCGACTTCGAGGAGCTGTTCACCGCCTGATCCTTGTGGGAATGGTCCCACGATGTCTATTCCCCATTTGTCAAATGGCCATGCGTTGCCTACCCCCCGTTATTTTAGATTGTGGCATTTGCTGTATTGTTGCTCTTTTTTTACAGCTGATGTATTTCTTGACAAACATGTGGACATTGTTGAACATCGTTGGCCAATAATATCCTGCTCTCAGTATTTTCTTTGCCAGCGTTCTTGCTCCTTTGGTGCAAGCCACACCAACCCTCGTGCATATCCATGATGATTGAAGCTACTTCGTAAGGCCCAACACACCACTATGGTGTAAGGTATCTTTTCTTATATAGGATGTTATTGGAATAGATGTATGGAGGCTCTTTGAGCTCTATCCTTCATGCCTCCTTTCTATCATGTGGTAAGTGGCCATTCTGAAGGAATTCAATGATACGATTTGAAATTTAGTTTTACCAATTTTTCTAGTCTTCACTAGTGTGTTCCAACATGCCTAGTTTAACCAAGTGCATGATAACGTAATACGTAAAAGACACACGACTTGGTTACACAGTTCAAAATTAATTCACACAAAATTGCCAATAAAATATTTACTTGCAACTCCTTTGACTTTACAATCTCCCCCTTTGGCATTTTTGTGGACCCATAATATTTTGGACATGCAATTCCCAAACAGTATTCGAAACATAAATTCTAGAATTCCCTTACACATAAATTCGAAACCCAGAAACCAAAAACCAGAATTCCAAAATAAACAAAGTACAGCCATATTGAATCAAAGTCTTAATCATCCAAATCCAAAATTTCTCCCCCTGGGACCACACATAGGCCAAAGGTACCACAGATGCATCAAACAAGATCATCAAAATTTTTAAAAAAACATCAGTCTGTAGTACTCCCCCTGCATTAAACATACAAATTCAATCTTCCAATCTGGACTTCTCTGCCTCTAAACTTTCTTTCTCTGCCTGCAAAGCAGCCATCTGTATACCTAAAGCACCAAGTCTGGCATTGAGAACCATCAGCCGAGCCTTCTTGTCTGCTACTGATGACGAGGTTGATCCAGAAGATTTCCACGGAAGAAAATGAACCTGTCTCATCCCGAAAGTCTTTTTGTTGGGCCGTAGAAACTCAGTATCAATTATCACATCTGAGGCCTTTCCCTTCACTTTGGCACTCTTGGCTAGGGCAGATATTAAGGCAGGATAGATAACAGCATCATTTACTTTTGGAGCTGTAGCCTGTCTGACTAAGTGCTGCTGAATGAGAAGACCAAGGTTAACTTCTTTCTGTGTTCCAACACAGTACAGAAGTTTTGCCATCTCCCTTGTCAAGGCTGTTGTATTACTCGAGGGCAACCAACAGTGCACTGCCACCTGATATAAACTAAAAAATCTTGATGACAAGCAGGATGCTTGTGAGTACCCGACTGCTGGCCACTCCATCTTATAACCACTAGATATAACACCTAATATCTCATTATCAGACAATTCCAAATTTTTGGGAAAAACTCCCCCCGTCTCAGGTGTTTTTAGACCAAACAGCATGTTAATCCTAGCAGCAGAGATGTCAATGACCTTCCCCCTAACATATACTCTACCAAACCATGGGGAGGTAACCTCTAAATTACCAGGCATAAGATTGGAATATACCTCTAGTAAAACCTGTCTGTTGTACTGTAGCTGGATTGTTGCTGCTGTTGTCATGCCCGTCATCTTTAGAAAATCTGAGAATCTGCTCTCCTGATAGGCTTTTAGATCCAATGGTATTTCAGCTATGAATTTCTTCTCGGAGAAAAAATCTCCCATTTCTGTAACCTTTTCATCAAAATACACAGCAGAGTATGCCTTGCTGACCGAGGGTGGAGGTAATACCTTCTGTTTTTTGCTGTCGTGCTTTTTCTTGCTCCTTTTTGCTTGAGCAGAATCCTTAGCTGGGCCAGCCTTCCTCTTGCCTTTTGCCTTCTGATAAAACTCATCCATTACCTCATCACTAGAATATGTCAGGTCAGAAACATCCTGTGTTGGAACACACCCTGATCCTTCAGCTTTCTTTTCATTCTCAGATTCTTCTTCTGACTGAGTGTCCTCACCACTCTCAGACTCATCATTCTGGGCAGACATGTTTTTATCAGATGCTTCATGATCCTTAAACTCATCATTATGCTCTCCTCCTAAATCAGCATCAGAGTCTAAGTCCATATATTCTGGTTCATCCTTACGTGTTGGAACACTCTCATCACTATCAGACAACTCTATTATGACCGGTTTTCTTAATTCTTCCATCAGATTTGCACAGTTTGAGTCATAAAATCCTAACTGCGTTTTCTCTTCAATCCTTGCAACTTTGCTATCAGCCATTTCACTTTCATCAATCTCTTTCAAATGAGCGAACCTCGGCATCGGAATATAACAATGTACATAAAATTTGTCCTTTTCCCGGAACTCAGCATATCATCCCATAACAAATCTCACAGTATGATTCTCAAGCCTTATTCCTCCTAGATTCCCTGTCACTAACTCCTGTACTTTAACAGTCAAATATTTTCCTCTAACCATCTTAATCTTAGTTAAATCAACTGCAACTCTATTAGCTTCTAGCCATTCAAACACTTCATCCACACTTCTACATTCAAAACCCAAGAATTTCAACGGACGAGGGTCAGGACCAGTTACCTTACGTTTTTTATTTTTCTTGCCTTCAGACGCTTCTTCTTGGGCATCAGATTTACCATCAGAATCCCCACTCTGTTTATTGACAGAATCCTTTTCCTCTTCCTTTTTATCTTCAGCTTCATCAGCCTCTGCTACAGCTCTTTCCTCATTCTCCTCATGGTTAGTGTTTCCTTTGTTCTGATCTTGAGTTTGTGCCTTACCCGATTCGACACATCTTCTTGGCTCATTAAACACCACCAATTCCGAATTCAAGGAGCCTTGATCTTCCCCCATGAGTTCTGCCGTAACAGCTTCCAACATTGAAGAGTTTGGGTTTGACATTCTTAGGCATAATGCCGAGATGGAGAGGAGTGTTGAGTATTAGATTTTTTTCGGCAAGGATTTTGGGGAGAAAAATATTTGGCCGAGAGAGATGCGAAAGGTTGTATGCTAATTTGAATCCCTCTTTAACTCTTCATCTTATTCACCTCTTTTCCCGCAAAGTCCCTTTTTAGATTTCCCACACATGGTAATGATGGCCCTTTCTCTACTTGTCATATCACTTTGTCTTCCTTAATTAACTTCCAACACACCATACTAACCAACTCCTATTTTTGTACACCTTTGCTCCTTCCATATTTTTTGTTCTTTTCTGATTTTGCAAAACGAAAATAACCAAAAAGACATATTTACAGGGAAAATAATTTTGGTAAAATTACCTCAAATTTGACACACATAGGTGTTGTCGAAGGCTCTCAAAAGTGGTGGCATCCAACGGCTTTGTAAATATATCTGCAAGTTGCTCGTGTGTTGGAACATAGGCTACTTCCACTTCTTTTCTTTCAACCAGATCTCTAATAAAATGATGCCTTATGTCAATATGTTTGGTTCTCGAGTGCTGAACTTGATTCTTCAAAATATCAATTGCACTTGTGTTGTCACACAGAATCTTCAAAGGTCCTTGGTGAACTCCATAATCTTTCAACATTTGTTTCATCCATAACAGTTGTGCACAACAGCTCCCTGCTGCAAGATACTCCTCTTCTGCAGTAGATAGAGAGATTGAATTCTGTTTCTTGCTATACCAAGACACCAAATTTGTTCCAATAAAGAAACAGCCACCTGTGGTACTTTTTCGATCATCAGCATTACCAGCCCAATCAGAATCACTGTACCCAATCAACTCTGAATCTTGATTCTTAGAATACCAAACACCATATTCTGAAGTCCCACTTACATATCGAATAACCCTTTCACTGCAGTAAGATGAGATTCCTTAGGATCAGCTTGAAATCTTGCACATATTCCGACACTGAAACATATATCTAGTCTGCTTGCGGTGAGATACAATAGACTTCCAATCATGCCTCTGTATAACTTTTGATCGACCGAAACTCCTTTTTCATCCTTCACCAATTTATCAGACACTCCCATAGGTGTTCGAACCGATCGAGCACTACTGAATCCGAATTTTTTAACCAAATTCAAGGCATACTTACTTTAATTTATGAATAGGCCATTCTGTCCTTGTTTGACTTGCAGTCCAAGAAAGTAAGTTTGCTCTCCAACCATGCTCATTTCAAATTCAGATTGCATAATGGTGACAAAATCTTGTATCATTGATTGCGAGGTAGAACCAAAAACTATGCCATCAACATATATTTGAGCAATCAGAAACCTTGAAGCTTTGTCAAGCACGAACAAGGTGCGATCTACTCCCCCTCGACGATAACCTTTCTGAAGAAGAAAGGTAGTAAGTCGTTCATACCATGCCCTGGGTGCTTGCTTGAGTCCGTACAACGCCTTTTTGAGACGATATACATGTTGTGGATAATGAGGATCTTCAAAGCCTTTCGGTTGTTCCACATATACTTCTTCATTCACCACTCCATTTAAAAAGGCACTCTTGACATCCATTTGATACAAAGTAAAATTCATAGAGCAAGCAATAGCTAGTGGAATTCGAATGGATTCTAACCTGGCAACTGGCGCAAAGGTTTCATCAAAATCAACACCTTCCACTTGTGTATAGCCTTGAGCAACAAGTCTTGCTTTGTTACGGGTGACTAGGCCATCTGCATCTGATTTATTCTTGAAGATCCACTTCGTACCAATAACATTAATGCCTTTAGGGCGAGGAGTAAGATACCAAACATCATTCCTTGTAAACTGACCGAGTTCATCTTGCATTGCAGCAATCCAATACTCATCAAGTAAGGCTTCTTTATAGTTCTTAGGTTCAATTAGAGAAACAAAATAGTGTAATCCAGTCAGTCGTCGATAATCAACTCGAGGCACTGATCGAGTACTTCTCATGGTGGAACCAGGTTGGTCGTGTGTTGGAACATGGTCGTCAGTAGTAGGGGACTGTGTTCCAACATGGTCAGCTTCGGCAGAGTTAGGATCCTGTTGCTCATTTGGTTCATCATGTTAGCGAAGGTCAACTGATGGCTTTTCTTTGTCTGGAGTTTGAGACTGTGTTGGAACATGTATGTTGACAGATTCTTCCTCTACACCTTCTGGTTGTTGTTCCTTTTTTGAATCATCCACAATAACATTTATGGATTCCATGAGAGTGTTGGTTCGATGATTAAAAACTCTATATGCACGGCTTTTGATGGAATACCCGAGAAACGTTCCTGGATCACTCCGATTATCAAATTTTACCAACTGTTCTCTATCTCTGAGAATATAATAAGTGCTTCCAAACACATGAAAGTATGAGACATTTGGTTTCCTGCCTTTCCAGATCTCATAGGATGTCTTGCTTGTGAATGGTCGAAGATACACTCTATTGATTGTATAAAAAACTGTATTGATCGCTTCTGCCCACCATTTCTTGTGAACACCTTTTGTGCCAACATAACTCGAGCCATCTCTTGTAGAGTTCTATTCTTCCTTTCGATGATGCCATTCTGTTGAGGGGTGATCAGAGCCGAGAACTCGTGTTGGATTCCTAGCTCATCGCAGAAGGAACTGAACTGTTCATTCTCAAATTCTCTACCATGATCACTTCGGATTCGAATTATCTTTCCAACTGGACTCCCTTTTTCAGTTTGTAATTTCACTACAAGACTTCTAAAAACTTCTATTGTATCGGATTTCTCTTTCAAGAAGGCTACCCATGTGAATCTAGAGAAGTCATCAACACATACAAATATATATTTCTTTCCACCTATACTAGGTGTATTAACCGGACCCATCAGATCCATATGCAATAATTCCATATTTCTAGATGCAGTAATATACTGAACTGAAGAATGAGGAGATCGAATTTGTTTACCTTATTGACATGGTCCACATACAACTCCATCCTTGCTGGTTAAGGTAGGCATTCCTCGTACAGCTTTCACATTTGCGATTTTCACCAGTGTTTTGTAGTTGATGTGACCGAGCTTCCTGTGCCAAGGAATTCCTTCATCCTGCTTGGAAATCATACATCGAACTTCTTGTTCTAGCAGATAGCAATTGTCTGCTGATCTTGTTCCAGAAAGAACCTTGTTTTCTCCATGCTTCACTATACATTTGTCCTTCTGAAATTCCACTATCATATTGTCGTCACACAGCTGGCTTATACTTAGCAAGTTTGCCTTTAGATCTTCAACAAATAATACACTTGTGAATACTGGAAAGCCTTCAATTTTCAGTTTTCCCTTGCCAATTACTCTGCTTCTCTTTCCATCACCAAAGGTTACATATCCGCCATCATACGGAGTAATGTTCGTGAGATATTTTGGAGTGCCAGTCATGTGGCGAGAACAACCACTATCAAAGTACCACGAATCACTGGAATAGGCTGTTAGAGAAGTGTGTGCCACCAGACACATACTGGATTTTTTAACAACCCATATCTTTCTGATCATTTTTCCCGTATGAGTATCGCCTGTGTTGGAACACAGTTGTCTTCCTGTCATTTGATCTCTGATCAGTCTTCTGCACTGTTGTTTCGCATATCCTTGGAACGTACAATATCTGCAGATGAGTGGCTTTCTTTGATACGGAATCCCATACTTCTGTTTTACTTCTCGAATCCTAGCTTTGAGAGTTACTGATTTTTCATGAAATTCAATCTTGGATTCTTTCCTGTATCCAATCCCGTGTCTATCACCAAAGTTTCTTCCCATATCCAGAATATCATCAAGCTTTGCCTTTCCGGAATTCAATTTAAAGATAGTTGCTTCAGACATTTCGGCCCTCTTGACTGCTGCTTACAGTTTCATGTTCAGTTCTTCATTACGTTTTTCAAGATCTGCAACCGTGGATTTTAGCTTTCTTTTCTCTTCATTCAGCTCTTTATTTGTGTCAGCTACTTAAACCCACATGGCATACATTTGTTCATATGTGCTATAGATTTCTTCATCACTTATAGACAGATCATCATCTTCGTCGTTGTGTGCATCGTCCAGATCTATGTTGGAACATACAGCTTTACCTTTGTCAAGTGTGTTGGAACACTGATCCTCTGACATATCATGGACTTTTGCTCCAAAGGATACATAATTACTGGTAAGTTCCTCTTCTTCTTTTTCATCATCTTCATCTTCACTCCAAGAGGTGACATATGATTTTCCTTGTTTCTTGCGAGTGTTAGCACATTCTGCCTGAATATGACCATATCCTTCACATTCTCTACATTGAATACGTCCAGCCTGTTTTGGTTCGTTGTTCTGATTTCTCCCGAACTGCATATTCCTTTGTTCAAATCTCATTCCACAATTGTTGCTCGAATCTTGTTGTTTTTGTCTGCTTCTGCCAAACCTTTCCTGAGATTTCTTATTGACCACCTTCTTTAGCATCCTTGAGAAATTCTTTGTGATGAGTGCCAGTTTTTCAATCTCATCATCGCTGTCAGACTCGTGACTTTCCTTAGCTGGAGAAGCTTTGAACGCCAATTCCTTGGAGACTCTTTTTGTGGGTTGCTGAAATATCATCTCATATGTCTGTAACGAACCCATTAGTTCATCTAGACTCATGGTGGCTACGTCTCTTGCCTCCTCTATTGCTGCTACTTTCATTGCAAATCTTTTGGGAAGAGATCGCAGGGTCTTTTTTACCAGCTTTGTTTCTTTGTACACCTTTCCAAGTTGGTAAGCCATGTTGGAGATATCCCTGAGCTTTCCATTGAATGTAGCAATCGTATCGTCCTCCTCCATTTTGAGTTCTTCAAATTTGGTGGCAAGCATTTGTAGTTTTGATTCACGTACACGACTGGTTCCTTCGTGAACAGTCTATAGAATATCCCATGCTTTCTTTGCTTGGTGACATGTAGATATAAGCTTGAACTGATTTTCATCAACAACAGTGAAGATCGCATTAAGTGCCTTTGAATTTGCCAGGGATTCTTTAAGGTCATCTAGAGTCCATCTAGACTTGTCTTTGGGTTTTTAACTCCTTTAACTTGACTCTCCTTCTACCGCCTTAGAACTTGTATCGGCATCTTCTGTAGGATGACTCCATTCATTCTCAACATAAAACCATGCCAGTTCATCCAGCGAATTGATGAAGACCCTCATGCATGCCTTCCAATAGTTGTAGTTGCTGCCTTCTAGTAGGGGTGGTCGAGAGACTGAAGCTCCTTCTCTTGTCGTCATGGTAAAACTGGATCTCACTTTCCTTGAAACAACCAATTGAAATTTAGTTTTACCAATTTTTCTAGTCTTCACTAGTGTGTTCCAACATGCCTAGTGCATAATAACGTAATACGTAAAAGACACGCGACTTGGTTACTCAGTTCAAAATTAATTCACACAAAATTGCCAATAAAATATTTACTTGCAACTCCTTTGACTTTACATGATTTATCCAGCTAATGCATTTCTGGATAAACATGTGCACATCATTGAATATGGAAAAGTCATACATCGTCGTGCTGCGTGTTTGGATTAATTCGACTAAGACATCCTTTTCATTCTGAAGCAAGTTGAATCCCCAGGTTGCTAATTTGTTGAGTGCATCTTCCCTAGTATTTTTAGAGTGGGGTATGTGGGATGAGTGAAAGTTCTCAAACTTTCGGATTTGCTGCTTCGTCCTATTTAAATACTTGATCAGCTGCCTTTCCTTCACTATGTAATCCCAGAAACGAGGTGTACGGACTAAGAAATTGAGGTGTTGTACATATTCAGGATCCTTACTACCTCTGATTGGATCGGTTTGACAGTTTTTGCCTTATTTTTACTTCTCTAGTACTGTCAAAGTCATCAATATGAACTGATTCTATATCTTCTTCCAGGTCTATCATTTTGACGAGGTCTACAGTGGGTTCTCCTCTTTTAATAGCACGGACCATGGGTTGTACCTCACTTCTTGTGGATCTCATGGTGACCCACCTTCACTCGGAATCGTTAATTATATCTAATTAACTCAAGCGAAGGCACTAGATCAAAGGTCAAACTTAAATTTATAATTCTGCACCCAACTCACTACTAAACTACATATGGGGTAGTTAGAGGCAAGCTGTGGGTATGTCCACAGAGATGTTAAGGCCTAATAGTCAATTAAACACAACCATGTCTAAGTTGTCAATATGTCTGTGTTGCTAGGAATAGATAGTATGGTAAAATGTGAGGGGGGGGGGGTCTTTGGTTTTTCAATTAACAACTAAGGACATGAAAGATAAAAAAGTTAGTAAAATATATTATCTAAACATTTGGGGAATATTTGCGTAACATGATTCATTAAATGTTTCGATCCTCGAGTCAATCACATTTAAGAATTCAACAACCTAATCTAGTGCTCATAACACGTGGTGTGGTTGATGGTCAGCACTTCCTCGTACCTGTCACGTAGGGTGCTCTTACAATCTTTCATCAGTGCCGCCTATGTAATTAAGGGAGTAAAACAAGGTCCCACCATTATTGTAGGTATGTTCCTCCCCTGTACGATTACGTCATGGGCACTACACCACGGATGTTCTACTCCATAGGCCTATAAGTGAGGCAAAGAGAGGTATGCACCATATCGATGACACTATGACCTCTAACAACCCTATCTTGCTACTCTTTTCTATCTCTACCCACAACCCTTCGGACCAACTCGTCAGCTAAGACTGGTGTTATGTCATTGTAACATTAAAACTCAAAAAATACCTACGTACACACACCCACGTGGACCCAGACCCTGCTACCTATATCACATCAAGGTTTCTCTTCCCCAGGGGGTATCAATATTTGCACTATCATTAATGTAGACTAGAGTGTGTGAAAATGGAGTGTGTCATTCATGCAATTATAACATTCAAGAACAAGCCATCATAATATCAGAAGCACATAAATTAGAATGAACTAAGAATCTCACAAAAGCATTAATGAATACATGAGTACAATTATCCCCAAGCTATAGAAACTACTCCCTAGATATGGAATTCAAGTATTTCATTGAATTCCACATCTTAGGGCTAAAGAAAAATAAATATAAAATAAAAGAGAAGAGAGAAAGAACCTAGAGAGAAGAGAGAGTGTTTCTCTCTCTAAGTTGCTCTCCCAAAATACAAAACAGGATCCAAGACTAAATATATGATATAACCTAGTGGACTTATATTTATAGTAGTGGGGGATTGTGCCTAAAAATAGGGCCAAAATAGGCCAAAATAGGTTAAATAGTCATTCGCCACTGGCATGGATCGCCGCGATGGCACGGTTTGCTCCACTGATGTGTCTCAAGAAACCTTTGGCCAAATTGAACACTGAGGGCACTGGAGAAACCTTTGGCCAAATTGAATAGAAGAGAGTTTGGGGAAATTTGAGAAAAGGTAAAAAAGCATGGAGAAAAGAAAACTGGACTGCTTACAATCGTGGCTCAAGTTACCATGGAATGTGAATGGAGGGATAGAAAATATATAAATGGAGGTTGAGTAAGGAGATGGAGCATCTGTTGCAGGAGTAAGAAGAGTAGCAGAAAGGGAGGCAGAGAAAGAAGGAAAGGCGGTGGAGAAAATGAGGTAAAGCAAGGGTTGGGACGTGAATGGGAATGTCTGTTTGATTTCAATTAAGGGCTATTTGACTTCAATTTTAGGCTGATTGTTTTTGTTTAAGATGTATAGTCAAATAGGAGATTGTAAAGAGTCTAGAATAAAGAACTCCAATGAGGTGACTTTGGGTTGAGATCATAATATACAAATCTTTTCATAAAAAAAAAAGCCAAGTCAAGTAACTATGCTGATCATGCAACAAATAAGAAAAAGAGATAAAAACTACAAAAGTCAAAGTCTAGGGTGCAATCGATTTCCACTTCCAAACCTCTTATCTATCCTTGAATCTACAACATATTCATTACTTTAACTACTTGTTGTGAAGACTAAATCTTCTATCCTTCTTAAATATTAATTTGTAAGAGTGAATTCGACATCTCTTGTCAATCTTAACTAATGCATCCTTTAGTCGATAAATGGCTAAAAGTATCCCATTAATGGCATCGAACACAAAAATTCAACAATCTTGGTTACACTTATAAACACGACACTGTATCTAAGCATTGAACCAATTCATACATTTACACAAGACTAGTCAAGAACGGTCAACGCTCATAAATTCTCTTATTTTCTACCTAAAACAAAGATGACAACGAATTCAACATTATCACATTCATCTAGAAATTATCAACACACCAACACCATTAGAAATTATAATTCAGGCTCTTGGATTCCAAATCAAAAGAGGGGAAACTTAGCTACTTTTTCCCAACCCTAGCAAGCAATCATACAAGCAATTCATATACTCAAACTTCTAACAACATTAATGCCATTAACAATTAAAATTCAAAACTCAATAAATGCACAATAGAAAAAGCACTAATTAGATAGATAGGATTCTCAAGACATTGGCTTGGAAGCCTTAATCAATTGCTCCCAAGTATAAAATTAACCTAAATAATGAAAACACGTGATTGACCAACAAAAACTAAGAAAAGAAAGAAAGGAAAACCTAGGGTTTTCAGTCCAAAATGGGAAGAAGAAGAAGAGATAGAGGATAAGGTTTGATATTTATAGTAAAAAAAGTAGTAAAGAGTTCTGGCCACACGTCCGTCGTGACTCACGACCAATCTTTTGCGAGTCGCGACCGAGCCAAGTTTCAGCATCTTGATTTATTTCTTCTTTTGTTTCAAGTCCTCCTTTTCACTTCACTTATCTTCAATTCTTCAACTATTTAAAATCTCAAATGCAAGTGTTCAAATCTTCAAATCTTCAAAGGTATTCTTCAAAGTCTTCAAACAAATTTCCATGTCACACAAAATCCTCTAGAAAAGTAATAAAAGCGTAAAAGTCGCTTTTAACTCTCCTTAGATAATTTCAAGGCAAAATGCCACATCTAGAGCAAAAAAGTGTACAAAAGTGAATCCTAAAAGTCCCTAAATAACCATATAAAATGGGCACATCAAACCTCCCTGCACTTAAATCTTACTCGCCCTCGAGTAAGAAAAGATTCAAACACACAAAGGAATTCATATGTCCACATCCTAAACTAATATTTCCCCAATAAAAGCCTAACAAAAACTCTCAATATCATAAATCCAAAAAACAAAGTTCAAATGTGAATGAGAATTTTTCACACACACAACCCCAATTCCTAAATCTAACCAAACCTACCACTTATCAATTCACTACCCATAAAAATGTTTCAAAGTCCCAAGTTGATAATCCCAAAGTCCAATGGCACAAAATGATGTTAAAACCATATGAGGGTTCAAATACATACTGCAATTCATACCAATATATCGACCAAAATCCAATGACACAAAATGAAGTCAAAACCATATAGGAGGTTCAAACACATACTTCACTCTATACCAATATATCAACCCAAAAAAGAAGCATACCAAGAATCAAAAATTTCATAACCATACTTAGTTTCAACCTGCTAAGTTATCCAATCCCAATAAGTCCTATGATGCTAGGCTACCAGATCTATTCAAATGTCAACCGCAACCTTATGACTCTAACGTCGGTAAATGAGTAGAAAAGTAAGAATTTTTTCTTTTTCTTTTATCTTCTCTCTTTCTCTCGTTTTGCCTAGCTTTGGATTTTTTTTATCCTAGCCACACATCATATTTCTTTTGGCTCACATCTCGCCCACATTTAGCCTCTCATTTTACCTAGGACGCCCTTTCAGGTTTTTAACCTATCTGGGCCCTCAATGTTGCCTAAGTTTCCCTCTCGGGTTTTCAACTTAGCGGGTTTTCTTTTTTTAATTTTTTTTCTTTTACATTTTATTTTTTTCAATTTTCAATTTTTTGAATTTTTTTCTTTCTTTTTCTCATGTTCTTCCAATCAAAAGTAGCAAAAAACATTCCAAATCAAGCTTGCATGCATGTGAGTCCTCTAACCCCTCCCTGTACTTAAAACATTACATTGTCCTCAGTGGAAACATATAAGGCAAGAACAATAAAAACTCAAGGTAAGAGGTAGAACCACTCTCGTTTCTCCGCATCATCGCCGGTGATACGGTGCAATCCCATGTATTTATATAGAATCAATCCCAAAATTAGTTTTGCAGTCGGGGGGCAGCAAAAGTACCGTAGAAGAACTCACCTCTCGAGCAAAACGTTGTCTCCTTGGCACCATTTAATCAAGACTAACACCACAGAGAACAACATCAAACTCACAAGTACATAAGGATTTGTAATACAGGTTTAGCATCAAAAGTTAATAACCATAGTATTCTCAAAGAACAACCAATCCATCATGCATTCACCACTATGAAATTATCCAATAAAACTATCTAACATATATCGAAAAATATTCAAGCATCATTATAGAACATAGAAATCAAAAGCACAAGACATAGTCAGCATACTACGATTAACGAAGGAATTATAAAGATGCAAGAATATCCATGTTTATATATGTAAGATGGTGGAGGAATGAGTGGAGGTGTGGTGGTTCTTGGGAGTATTTGGTGGAGAAGAAGAAAAGATTATACAGCGTTTAAGCACATTTGAAAAGCCTATCTCCCCATTGCGACTCGCGATAGTCCCTTTCGCGACTCGCGACAATGCCTTTGCAACTCGCGTCGCGATAATATTTACCTGTGAGTTCACTTCTTTTAGAAATTATTCTAATTACATCACGACTCGCAATTGTCATGTCCGTGAAAATGAGGCTGGTTCATGAAAATGAGGCTGGTCCGTGAAAACTTCTGAGCAAAAACCTTGGTACTGCTTGCGGTCTGTGAAAACCTTCACAGATCGTAGTATGAGCCCAGCTTCATGGACTGTGGTGTGCCGCGGCTATAAATTTTCACGGACCGCACCTGATCTGGCCCTCCGTGTTTGAATGTTCGAGGACCATGGCATCTATGCCGGTCCGTGAAATTTTGGTAGCTAACCATTTTGGCCATAACTGTCTCAATTTTCATCTGATTTCCCTCTACCATATATTGAAATCTTTTTCTTTCCAAGCTCTACTCAACGCACTATGATTTAGCTTCTGATTATTCACGTGTTTGAGAATTTTATTCCAGAAAGGTTCAGCGGCTAGAGGGAATGGGCGACTATGGTTTTGCTATGGTTGGCCTATTATGGGCCTATCTTTAGGCCTAATCTCCTAATAATATATGTAGGATTCTTAGTATTCTAATAAACCCTAAGTATAATAGATCTATTCATAATGTAGATTAGTTTCTCTTTCTAGTTTAGAAAGAAGGAAGAGAAGAGTTCTTCTTTTCCTTCCTCCTTCTTCTATTTCTCTTATGTTTTTCTTTTCTTCTTATTTTCTTAGATCCATGGCATCTAATTCCATATTTTCCATGGATCTATACTTTTTAGAGTAGTTAGCTAAGCTTGGGACATATTTGGCACATGTGTAGCTTTTGAAGCTTTATGAGATTCCTTTAATTCCATCTATCTTTGTGTTTATGATATTATTGTGATTGTTCTTGAATGTGACAAACGTATGTAACTACACCACATATTAGCACACACTTTGGGCTATGTTCATGTATGGTGCACTTATTGATGAGCCTTGAGAAGAGAAACCTGGATGTTTGAATGGGTGGAGGGGAACGATTCTGCGTGAGTGTATGCATGGGATATTCAAGGTAACCCTAATCCGCATACTATCGCACCAGTCATAGCTGATTATTTAACTATTTTCCGATAGGTTATAGGTAGAAATAGTTGATAGTGGCAAGCTAGGTGTTGTGTTGAAACCATAGTATTACAAATAAGGTGCCTATGAACCTAAGGCCTTGCGTATAGAGGATCACTAGGAATTATTGCATTCATGGTGAAAGGCCAGGACATAATAGCATGGGGGAGAAACAGAACCACAACAACGGTCGGACCTTGTTGTGCTCCCCTAATTATGATGGTGGTGTCGATAGAGGGTTGCAAGTGCACCCACCATGACAGGGATAGGGAAGTGTATGCCATCGGCCACACCACGTGTTGTGAACACACTGGTAGGTCTTTTGTATGTCTATATTTGAATGAATCAAGGATTGAAGCATTAGAACTACCATGTTGCTAAATTAGTCCCAAGTGCCTAATATAATAGTTTACTTGTTTCTTTATTTCATATTTGTAGTTGTTAGTTGAAAATACCACCCCCCTCCCAGTTTGCATGTTTACATTAGTAGCTATTCCTTTCACTCGTGTGGATTGAAAATCCGCACGAGGCTGTGTTTTACTTTTACTTGAACCCTAGTATCTATGTGGACAAGCCCAGGGCTTACCGCTTACTACCCTTTAGTAACCTAGCAGTAAGAAATGGATGCAAAATATAAATATTATCTTTGACTATCCCACGGGACTAGTGCCTCGGCTCGGGTTCATTAAATTGTGCTTGCTCTAACTGTATTAACGACCCCGGGTCGGGGCAGGTCAAAAACCAACATCTCCTACCTCTTGGTAGCACTCTTCATAATACCCTTGGTTTTGAAAACCGAAGGTTCTTTCCCCCTCATAGTACTCCTGTCTCAACATATAGCAAGACTCGGTAAAATGGTCGGAATGACACATCCTACAAAACCTTGCTTGTTGAGCCTCTCTTCTCATCGTGAGTTCCCTCAAGGTGAGACACTCCATTTTTTTCAATTTTTTTCAAAGGTCTGGAATCATATTGCAAGGATACTCGATAAAAATATACCAAGAACTCAAGAAATACCTACTCCGAACAAAAAAACCACCAAGAAGTGGAAAATAAAAAAACACTAGCTAAATTGCAACTAAATATGTCCAAACACTTAAAAATAAATGTCTCTTCCCCGGCAACAGTGGAAAATTTTGGGAGGTCGTCGTTGTACCTCTCATAGTTAGATTTATAAGCCATAAATGCTTCCTATCTACAACTAAGTAGATAATCGCAAGTCGGGGTAGTCCACGAAGAAGAGAGATCTTTCTAGGGGTTTAAACATATAAGGTTGATATTAGGCTAGAAGTATATATATATATATATATATATATATATATATATAAGCAAGCAAAAAGGGGGGTAGTTTGGTTTTGGTCATAAGTTATGAAATTAAAAGACAAGCTAACTTGTAAAGTCAGGTAACTATGCTAATCATGTAACAACTAAGGAAGAGAGATAAAAACTGCAAAACACAAAGCCTTGGGGGCAATTGATTTTCACTTCCAAACCTCTTATCTATCCTTGAATCTACAACCTATTCATTAATTTAACTACTTGTTGTGAGGAATAAATCTTCTATCCTTCTTAGAAAGTAGTTTGCAAGAGTGGATTCGATATCTCTTGCCAAACCTCACTAAGGACTCCTTTAGTGGATAAACGGCTAAAAGTATCCCATTAATGGCGTCAAGCACGAAGAATCAAGAAGCTTGGTAACACTTATAAACATTAAACCGTGTCTAAGCATTGAACCAATTCAAACATTTACACAAGATTAGTCAAGAACATTCAACGCTCATAAACTTCTCTCATTTGCTACCTAAAACAAACATGACAATGAGTTCAACATTATTATATTCATCTAGCAATTATCAACACACTAACACCATTAGAAATTATAATTCATGCTCTTGGATTCCAAATCAAAAGAGGGGAAACTTAGCTACTTTTTCCCAACCCTAACAAGCAATTCATATACTCTAACTTCTAACAACATTAATGCCATTAACAATTCACATTCAAAGCTCAATAAATTCACAATAGCAAAAGCACTAAATAGATAGATAGGATTCTCAAGACATTGGCTTGGAAACCTTAATCAATTTCTCCCAAGTATAAAATTAACCTAGATAATGAAAACACATTATTGACCTACAAAAACTAAGAAAATAAAGAAAGGAAAACCTAGGGTTTTCAGTCCAAAAATAGGAAGAAGAAGAAGAAGAGAGAGAGAGAGAGGATAAGATTTGATATTTATAATAAAAAAAAGTAGAAAAGATTTTTGGCCACACGTCCGTCGCGACTCACGGCCAATCCTTTGCGAGTCGCGACCGAGCCAAGTTTCAGCATCTTGATTTCTTTCTTCTTTTTGTTTCAAGTCCTCATCTTCCCTTCACTTATCTTCAATTCTTCAAGTATTAAAAAGCCCAAATGCAAGTCTTCAAATCTTCAAAGGCATTCTTCAAACTCTTCAAACAAATTGTCTTGTCACACAAAATCCTCTAGAAAAGTAATAAAAGTGTAACAGTCGCTTTTAACTCTCCTTATATAATTTCAAGACAAAATGCCACATCTAGAGCACAAAAGTGAATCCTAAAAGTCCCAAAATAACCATATAAAATGGGCACATTGAACCTCCCTGCACTTAAACCTTACTCGCCCTCGAGTAAGAAAAGATTCAAGCACACAAAGGAATTCATATGTCCACATCCAAAAATAATATTCCTCCAATCAAAGCATCACAAAATCTCTCAATATCATAAATCCAAAAATCAAAATTCAAATGAAAATTTTTCACACACATAACCCCAATTCCTAAATCTAACCAAACCTACCACTTATCAATTCACTACCCTTAAAAATGTTTCAAAGTCCAAAATTTATAATCCCAAAGTCCAATGGAACAAAATGAAGTTAAAACCATATGAGAGGTTCAAGCACATACTTCACCTGATACCAATATATCAACTAAAATCCAATGGCACAAAATGAAGTTCAACCCATATAGGAGGTTCATACACATACTTCAAAAGCTCAAATGAAAGTCTTCAAATCTTCAAAGGTATTCTTCAAAGTATTCAAAGTCTTCAAACAAATTTCCTTGTCACACAAAATCCTCTCGAAAAGTAATAAAAGCGTAAAAGTAACTTTTAACTCTCCTTAGATAATTTCAAGGCAAAATGCCACATCTAGAGCACAAAAGTGTACAAAAGTGTATCCTAGAAGTTCCAAAATAACCATATAAAATGGGCACATCAGGAGGATCCTAACAGCCGCTCCAATACCAGAAGTTTTCAACATGTAGTTGATATTCCTAAGGCCCTCGTGTAGTGCTCCTATACCTTCTGATAGATACTGCAGCTGATCATCAACTCTATAAAGTCTCGCAACTGTTTCCTAATAATGGTCATCTTGATGTGTGCTGACAGTGACCAAATCCTGCCTTACCCCAAAAATGGAGTGCTCCAAGGACTATGCCCAGCCAGGCTCGTACTATGGTGGCTGAGTCCATATGGGGTATGAGGAAGCAGAATCGAAGCCCGGTGACCCATGCTCTCTAAAGGGGCTGCATTGAGCTAGCTACCATGGGTGAGCCTCATGCTGAGAATGGCGGGAAACACTGTGTCGGTGTGGCTCAAAGCTTGTAGGGGCTCCATGGCTTCCATGGCTACTAGACTCTACGAAGTCCTGATAGTGGGAGGAGATGCTACGTCTATGGGAACCATTAGTGCCATGCCCTATAGAATAATAAGACTCCTCATGAATGCTAATTGTCCCCTTAGAAGGGGGTGGTCCTCTAAATACCTGATAGAAAGGTGGAGGCGGCGAAATGAGGTGCTCCATATGTGATGGCATAGCCCGAGATGGAGGTGGCTGCTGCTGAATGGGAATCTGATATGCAGGCTGCTTTAGGACCTGCTCATGCTCCACATACTCATCCTCGTAATCATCTCTCGAGTAATGCTACCCCAAAACTACCTCCGAGTTTTCATCGAGCTCGATGATGAGGTCCTACACTTTGAATGACTTGCTCAAATGGGTTCTCGCACTCTGGGGTAGCCTCATGAACTTCTTCTTCTTGTAAATCCAAAAGATGGATTCATACTCCTGCAGTATAAACTTTTCCTCTTCCATGGCCGGTTGAGTGAGTGTAAAGGTAACATTTTGGTTCTCCCTCATATTATCACTTTCCACAAGCTGGAAGTGGCGCACTAGAAGTGAAACCATGCCCCCAATCGATATCTTCAAAGTGTGGGCTACTGGCAACATGAGATCAACACATCTAGAGACAAAATCATCTAGCAGATTGGGGCATACCCTCCCCGTGCAGATAGACCAAAGCCTCTTGTAGTCCATCTCTATGGAAGTGGTGGCCTCCCTATGGCAACTGACTACCGAAGTTAACAACCTGGCTATATATCTCAATGTCGGGTGCACTATGTCACTAATTTTACTCTCCTCCCCCCCCCCCTCAGTTATCGGGTGATGGCTGCCCAGAATGGAACTAGCTCAAATGTATCTGTCCCATTGTATCCTAGCACCTTCTTCTTCTCCTTCTATTTGAAGAAATCCCCCAACTGGGCATAAGTAAAAGTATGGGATTCATCTCCCAAATGGAATCTGATTTAATGCCCCCCCCCCCCGGTCAGTTTTGCAACTTCTCATTAGTGGCTAAAAAATCTAGGGCGTATCTGGTGTAGGTGGGGGCGGACATGGTGGTGAAGTTCTTCATACCAATCCTATCCAGTAGGATCCTAATAGCTTTGTAGATTTTGAGACCCTTGAGGGTCTTTCATTTAACAAACTTTGTCTCTAGAATAGGGCAGTTTATAAGCCACCCCCACCTTATCTTTTGATCATCAGTAAGGGTAGTCAACCTCATATATGGTACACTAGCCTCTCCCCTCTCGCTCTGTCTATGAGGCATGATGTACACAAAATTTGTCCTACCCCGACACTAAAGACTAGGGGGAGACTCATGTGTCGATTTGACACACACATGACACACGTCAAAATTTGATCTAGTTGTGTATCGGTCAACGAATCTAAATTAGGTGTCCGTGTCTGAAGAAGGGGAACCAAATGACTTTGAAAGTTGTGGAAACTTATTGTTTGTATTTTTAATTAATTGATTTGATTCTAGATTCTAGGTAATTAAGTTTTAAAAATGGAATTTGGACACAAAATATATTCAAATTTATTAGCTTGACTTAACTTCCTAAGATCTAAAAAAAATCACTATGTTGAAAGAAAAGATAAACTTCCAAATATATAAACTTTCTTGGCTTTCATACCCACGTCAATATACACAAAGCAATAAAATAATAAAATATAGGCATGTCGGAATATATTTTATGATACTTTATATGGTAGACGTATCAAAAAAAGTCAAGATGCTCAGTTGACCAAGTTGGCGTGTCGATTGAAATATCAAATTTGAGTGTCGCCGTATCCGATCCCTACTTGGACACGATGCTTAATACGGTTTGGGTAACATAGCATAAAAGTATAACAACTAGCACAGACAAAATATGGTAAATTCTCTCCACCCACCCCCAACACAGAATAATATCCTCCAAATAAATCTAGCAACCACACTAATCACCAAAAAGCCTCAAGCATGCAAACCCAGTCCCACAGAAAATACACTAATCCAATCCCTCCAAATAAGAGTATATTTCAGCCAAAATAGCTCAAACAGAGAGTGTGGTGAAATCTCCGCTCAAGAAATTTGCAGCACCCCTCCTAGGTAGAGTCAAAGCAACTCCAACGCCCGAAATGGATCAAATCGAGTTTCCAGGCAAAAACTTGACCTGTTGCTGAAGCTTCTTTGAATAAACTGGGAAAATTTGTGACCATTCTGGTGCTGCAATATAGTGGTTTGGATAAAGCTCGGAAAAAGAAAATTTTGATATATGGTAGGGGTACATTGGATGAATAATGAGGGAGTTATGGCCAAAAGAGTGAGAGGGGGAGGGGCTGAATTTTTCGGTAAGGAAAGGGAGGAGAGGTGCTGGTTTGAGAAAGAAAGAAAAGAGATGGTGCTGGTGTGGTGAAAGTCTAGAACAGGGCAAGTTTAAATAGGGGGTAGGCTAGGATTTGATTGGCTTAGGAGGGTATGCAGCACGGATCCTTAGGCACGATTTGTGCCTACACGTGGCCTCGTGCCAACTCGCATCCATTCGTGCCAGGTGCGTGCCAACCTTGTGTTGACATCGGTACAGCTAGTTCCAGGCACGTCCCTATGCCCTCGTGCCAACCACACCAGCCTCATGCTTACTGGCTCTGACGCGGCCCTTATTGTGTGGCACGGTCTGTGCCAAATCCTGGCACGAGGCCCTTGTATTGGCTAAGTAAGCCTTGTGCTGATGGACATTGTCATGGCCCATATCCCTTAGTATGGCCCATGCTGAATCTTGGCACTAGGCTTTAGGCTTTCCTCCATTCCAGGGACTTTTCTCTCTCACCTGCATCCAAAAACACTAAAAACCACGAGTATTTTTGTTCCAAACAAAAATATACGACTAAAGTTTTCTTAAAATTACCACAAAAATTCAAACACATCCCTAAAATATATTTTTTTAAAAAAATTGAAAACATTCCTACTTGAAATAAGGCACAATTTTTTTATTGTCGTCTTCACGACTTATGTTCCCCTCAATTTTTTAAATCAAAAGGAGTGGATTGGAGGGTCACGGAATCACCATCCTTGACACCACCAATAACCACATCACAATGGATGGGTCGCCACATCATTCTTGGTTTACCAATTACCTTTGAAGCTATGAACCAAACAAACCCATCTTTCTCAAGAGTGGATATATTCTTGTTGAGTTTAGGGGTCGGAAGGGACTTAAGAGTTTTTAATTCCTTGGCCGACTTCTTCCCCCGCTGCACGTTAGTCATGAGATTCCGAGGTAAAATATCCTCATCCAAATGAGACGAAATATGCTCAACAAGAATAGTATCACAATATCAATCATTCAAACAAGATAGGGCATGTAGGGTTTCAATATCAGGGAATAATTCATTTTGAGAATTTTAAAAAATGCCATTTTCAATTTATTTTTCATGCATCATGCAAAGGATAACAAACAATAAAAAAATAAAAACAAGATCAAAATAATATTAACTACTCAACTAACGCGCTATGCTAAATGAAAATTAAACTGATTAAAATCTCCGGCAGCGGCGCCAAAATTTTGACCCACCTCCACTCGGGGTCGTTAATTGTAGCTAATTAACCTAAGCGAAGGCACTGGATAAAAGTTTAAATTTAAATTTATAGTTCCACACCAAACTCACTACTAAGCTACTTATGGGGTAGTTAGTAGCAAGCCCTGGGTATGTCCACAAAGATGTTAAGGCCTAATAGTCAATTAAACACAACCACGTCCAGGTTGTCAATCCATGTTTGTTTCTAGGAATAGATGGTATGGTATAATGGGGGGGTTTTTTCAATTAAAAACTAAGGACATGAAAGATAAAAAGATAGTAAACTATATTATCTAAACACTTGGGTAATATTTCCGTGACATGGTTGATTAAATATTTCAATCCTCAATTCAATCACACTTAAGACTTCGACAACCTAATCTAGTGCTCATAACACGTGGTGTGGTCGATGGTCAGCACTTCCCCGTACTTATCACGTATGGTGCTCTTGCAATCTTCCATTGGTGTTGCCTCCGTAATTAGGGAAGTACAACAAGGTCCGGCCGTTGTCATAGATATATTCCTAGGCACTGCACCATGGATGCTCTACTCCCTAGGTCTATAAGCTAGGCAAAGGGAGGTAGACACCTTATCGATGACACTATGACCTCTTAATACCCCAGCTTGCTACTCTTTGCTATCTCTACCTATAACCCTTCAGGCCATCTCGTCAGCTAAGACTGGTGTGTTGTCTTCATAATAGTAAAACTCAAAAAAGACCTATGTGCACAAACCCACATGGACCCAGACTATCCTGCTACCCATATCACATCCAAGTTTCTCTTCCTCGGGGGGTATCAATATGTGTACCAACATGAATGTAGACTAGAGTGTGTGCTAATGGAGTATATCATTCATGCAATTATAACATTCAAGAACAAGCCATCATAATATCACAAGCACTTAAATTAGGATGACTAAGAATCTCACAAAAGCATTAATCAACACAGGAGTACAATTATCCCCAAGCTATAGAAACTACTCCCCGGACATGGAATTCAAGTATTTCATTGAATTCCTCATCATAGGGCTAAAGCAAAATTAAAAGAGAAGAGAGAAAGAACCTAGAGAGAAGAGATAGTGTTTCTCTCTCTAAGTTATTCTCCTAAAATAAAAAATATGATCCAAGACTAAAGATATGATATAACCCTAGTAGACTAAGGCTATATTTATATTAGTAGGGGATTGGGCCTAAAATTAGGCCCAAAATAGGTTAAAACCCTAGTCAGCCGCCATAGGCAAGGACCGTCGCAGATGGCGCGGTTCCCGTCGCTGATGTGTCTTGTGCTAGCACGGGGCGTTAGATCCGGCACTAGCCATTTGCCTCATGCTAGCATGGGACGTAGGATCTAGCACGGGTTATGTTGGGCACAGTCCACATCGTCTGTCACAACCCACTTACAAAGAGTTGTTTTTGCACTTTTCATCTGTGGTCTGTATCGTTTAGCACAGGCCGTCATCAGAATCCTCATTTTTTCTCAGTATTTTGGCATGATCTGCCCAATTCTTCATGTCCTGCTGGCTGGTCTTAACATTTTACACTTGGAATGGTGGGGCCGTGTAAAATGGGATAGTCTGTGCCTATACTTAGCCATTTTGGAGTGAAAAAAGGGCACTTGAGCACGTGGTCCGTAAAGATTTGCATGGCCCATGCCGGGTTTTGGCACGGATCATGCCAGAGACCCTTGGTACGGGCCACGTGGAGTGGTGCAAGCTACTGGTGCCTTGTTTGGTACCTACCATGAGCGGTCCGCACCGACCCGTTGATGCTTCATCCGGCTAACTTCTTTGCTCCGCTACGGATGAACCGTTAGTCCGTTTTGAAAGTTTTTGTAGTCAATTTTATGGCTTTCAAGGAGAAAACTCCAATGGAACCAACTCCAAGGGCTGATTCTTCTTGGATTGTTCCCAGATCTTGCCACAACTCTCTGACCACAGTTCTCGGTTTCTTCCTTGGTTTTTTTGAACTTCAATGCTGCCTATCTTTGTCTCCATCTTTCTATTACCATGATTTAATGTATGTGGCCTTCATATACTACCATTTTAATATGAATGGCCTTTAATATCTTCTACCATCCTTGCAAACGGCCTTCAATATAAATGTAACGAAAAGTACCCATGAGCCACCTAATAAGGATGATCACAAAGGAAGATCTAGGTGCCCATGGATACAAGGTTTCCATTAGTACTAATTAAGTTTACAAAACATGGGATTTAGATAATGTTACCAAACATGGCCTTCCAAACCCCTTGTCACGTAAACACAACTAATACTAGCAATCCAACATATAAAACTAACCAATTATTACGCGAATGCAATGGTTAATGCACGCATAATGAAGCACATCACATGGCTATGTCTGCCTTGCTATTTTTTGGTTTCTTCTAACCATCGCCACTCCTGCTTCAGTTAGGAACTTCATGAGTATATGGTACGGTGACCAAATAGCTCGAGATGCATTCATCCATGGCTTCCCTATGATCACATTAAACATGCTAGGTGCATCATGACCACGAAGTCACAATACACTATATGTTTCCTATCGTCTTGGCCAACTGCTATGGGTAGGTTGATGTTACCGAGTGGCCATTCATTTTTTCATGTGAAGGTGACTATTGAAAATGTTGGCTTCCTAACATCCTCTCTTTTGAACCCTAGTTCATGGGTATATGCTATGATTACCAAATAGCTCAAGACGCATTCATCCATGGCCTGCCTATGATTGCATTAAACAGGCTAGGTGCATCTATGACCACGACGTTACAATAAACCGCACTTTTCATATCATCTTGGCTGACTTTTATGGGTAGGATAATGTTACCGAGTGGCCATTCAGCTTTTTGTGTGAAGCCGACCAACTATTGAAAATGTTGGCTTCCTAAGATCCTCTCTTTTGAACCCTAGTTTCTCGAAGCATTCTGCGAACCATATTTTCACCGCATTTGTATCATCTAGAAAGATTCAACGTACTTGAGAGTTACCTATTCTTGATGCAATGACCATAGGTTCATTGTGAGGCGATGTGGTAGGAACTTTGTCTTCTTCGCTAAATGTGATTGTCTCACTTGGGTGCGTTCTTTTCCCAGGGGGCTCTTGTGGTGGTGGGAACCTCACATGTGCTTTCCATGCATTAATAGACATCACACTAGTTGACCTGTGGATTGCATAAATGACATTCTCTAGGACGTTAGTGTCAGTGTTACCTCTTATATCTGTGTTTGATGTCATCTTGGTTTCGACTTCAACTGGTTCTAGTTTACCGGTAGGGTATTGTCACTATCGTAGAATGTAGATCCCCCGGACCGGGCGTCGTCTCTTCTGTGTTGAGAGAGTTTTCCTTTTCGCAATAGCTTCTCTATTTGTCTCCTTAAATTGTTTCTGCTATTTGTTTCATGCTCGTGGTCTTTATGGAAGTCACAATAATAGTTCTTGGATCTCTTCTCTGTTAGGCTTGCATCAGGCTAGGGTCTCTGAATAGATCCCTATGATTTTTCCATATTTCCCTTGAGGATTTCATTAGTGGAGTCTCCGTGAGGGACAATTGGCCCGCTGCTGGTTCCAAATTTTTATGCGTCTACTAGGTAGGCTTTCATACCAAACTATTAATGTTCCTGCTAAGAAAATTGGAAAAGCTTTACAAACCAATTGGATAGGCACGTCTCGAAACCTCATGCTTGTCCTGTAGGAATTCCTTTGGGTTCGTTGTCCCATCATGTGCCTTGAACTGTGTTGGTAGCTTAAATAATTTTGGCATTACGATGTTTTGTAAGCTCTGTTCCAACGGGGAATGCTCAACTTCATCTTCAACATTGTATCATATGTCCTCCTTTTGAGCATCACTACTCTTGTTTGTTTTCTTTTTCATCCTATGATTTCCCGTGTCACAATATTTTTTACCCATGGTGGATATGACAAACTGCTTGTGTAGTTTTTCCTCATTTTCCTTAAAGAAAGATAAGAAATCACTCCTTTATTTGTCGATGTGTGGTGTGGACTCATGCTCATTGTCCGATTATCGGACATCTTTAGTGTTTGTTGGGTTGGTTGTCTTTTTTGGAGGTGTTAGTGGTGGTGTTGATTCCACTGGTTCTCTGTGCCTGCTAGCTTGCCTCCTACTCATCATGGTTTAGAGGGAAATTGAGATGATATTTAGGTCCACACAGATGGCGCCACTAATGTGGTTGAGTTCCCAGAATGGTAATAACCTTGAGCCTCCAGAAGGATTCCTACAAGAATCTCCCGGATTGTATCTATGATAAAGTCAATGAAAGGTGTTGGATATTAAGGATACAATTGTTGTGCTTACCTTGGTTTTTTCGTATTGCTTTCATTTATAGGGTTAGTTTCCCAATATTCTTGGGTGTTCGTTTCCATGTTAGGTTATGCCTATTTATTTGATATCGTGGGCCACAATATCTAGATTGTGGAAGCAGCGATGCGTTATACAAGGTTACTTCCTGCGAGGTTGTCATCTTTGCAATATTGTTCGAAGTTGGCTCCTACGAGGTGTATCCTAGGTAGATGCTTTGCACTCTTTCTTTCCTGCGTACTTACATATCATATACCAATTGTAAAGTATTAATTGCAAATAGGGAAGGCCTATCCAAGGTTTTTGAAGCGCACCCCGGAGGTAGCTACATTCTGGAAACCGTCGGGGGTGAATTGATCCCCAGAAGATAGAACATAACTGACCTTTGGAAGTACTTCTAACCCTGATCAGTGCGACAACCATGCTGTGGTATTAGTCACTTTCTCTACATTTTAGTTTTGGTTCAATCTAGCCAGGGAGTAGCTCACCCAAAAATAGCTATAGGTATGACCTAGGTACCGTCGACCAAGGAGAATAGCGTGCCCCCAGAAATGTAGCTATAGGTCGAAGGGTACCCACTTTCTTGGTAATTTGATCCCTCTCAAAGCAAGGCTTTTCAATGTTATTCTCCAAGTTGATGCAAGTATTTGCACAAAAACTCAATTTCGTTCAATCATGGGACATGTCCAAAGTACGAAAGGTTGTTTGATTCCTCCTGTTTACATGTCTAAATGCTGAACAACAGTTAGCTAACTCCATAAATTTGGTCGAAGATATCATAACCATACATCATCTTATTAATGCATAAAGGATGATTTCGATCACAAGTACATGAAAAATATGTTACAACAAAGGAAGACTGCAACGAAGAGACGAACATATGTATGGTTCTCACCCTCTCAGGGTTCCACCTTAATTACACTGCTGATAGCTCTCATAAAGTCTTCTTACAGCTCGGGATATTTTTTTGAAATATCTACAGAGCTGAAGATGTTACCTCTACCATGAACATGAGTATCCCCCTCCCTAATTGAAGGCTTCAATTACAGGAGGAGGAAGTCTAACATCGCACCCCCCAGCCTGAACCCCTAACAAGGGCTCGAGTCGATGACTAAAGTCTGCTTCCCCAACCTGTGCTTCTCAAATTTATTTGAAGGGCCATGGATTTAGGGGTTAGGGTTGCTAGAGCTCGAGGCTCGACAATTGGTCACTCTTAAATTTGAGGTCATTTGGATTGAGCATCCACTAAAACATTGAGCACAAGAGGACGACCTCTAATATGTACCCTGCGGTGTCGTTATCTTGTGGGAGAATTAACCCGCATAGCACAAGGTGCAAAGATAAGAATTTATAGAGTTGCTCCATTGCTCACTACTAACTACTAAAGAGTATCTAGCGGTAAGTCCGGATTCGTCCATAGAGACACTATAATTCAAAGTTAACTAGACACAACTCTCAATCAGGCGTCACTCTGATTGAGTGTCGAGAATTTCTAGTGTTCAAACATAAGATTTTGGGGGTTTTATCTAACAGCTAATGATCATGCAAACAAGGCAGATTATACTATATAAACTAGCCCTGGGGATATCTGTGTAACATGAACGATGAATGACTTTGATCCCAGATTCTATCACATGTAAAATATATAAACATGTCCTATGTCTTTGTCACATAGTGTGGTGATAGCTTGGAATTCCCAATGTCTGTCACACAAAAGTTTGTCTCAACTTTATGAAGCTACAAAACTACCTTCATAATTAGGTAAATTGCATCGATCGAACTAAGGATCCGCTCCTCTTTCCCCATGAATCTCACTCTCAGTGCTAACGAGCCCCCGCTTAAAGGAACAAAGCTTTATATAGGTTGCAACCGTTAGATATGAGAGTGATGACAATACGTCATGGGCACTCCACTATGGACACCAATCCCTAGGCCTGTAGAGGCAAAGGAATCGGCATCTCATGATTATTCTAAGGTTGAAACGACTCTAGTCCCTACACAACAACCTTAGTTTCTAAAAATACCATGCTCACACTATCAGGGTAAGCCGAGGGTTTCCCCCCGTTAGGGCATCTATCGTCTCTAACATAAATAACTATTACATGACAAGCCAATCAAGTTAGAGTCTAATGATCAGAATGGTACTCTCGGGACAACATGCATGCACACACCTCTTCGGTACTCACGAACTTATAATAGCTCTAATCCAACACTACCAAGGTAGCAATTCAAACCTTGCACGATGGTGTACTACACATGAACCTATGGGTGCATCATAGAGCATACATGGAATGCATCTTACAAGAATATAAAGCATAAGCCAAGTACGAATTTTCATAGAACATAAAGATAGGAAAATCTAAGAATCTCACAAAATCATCTTCTAGTCATGAATACAAATAATTTCCAAAGTAATAAACTACTCTAGAGACATTGAACTCAATACAATCATTGGATTCAATTCCATAGGCATAAACTAGAAATAATAAGTGAGATGAGAGGAGATAGTCTCTTACTCTCCCTACCTACTCTTGAAATTAAACTACAACCAAAAGTTTTAAACCCTATTAGACTATTAGCTACTTATACAGTAGGTGGAAATGGTCCTTAGAAAAGCCCAAAACAAAGTAATAACTCTAGCAGCCATGTCCTCATGGGTCGTGCAAAAGTGCATGGTCCTTGCAAAAGTACACAGGTTGCGGACTGGAGTTGATTCTCAGCAAATCTGATCACGCGGCCCATGCTAAAGTACGATAGCCACATATTGGAGAGCACTTCTGGTGCTCTAAGTGGCATAGCCCATGCAAAAGCACGTGGGCCTCCATCTTGAGTCGTAGTTTTTGGCTTCTGAGCACGTGACCGCACAATTTTGAGGAATGGACTGGAGGTCTGGGTCTTCAACTTTCGAGCTCACGATCCATGCAAAATCACACGGCATGTGCCAGTACTTTATCGCCTTAGCCAATGGCTTGGCATGTATGTGTAAATGTACAGTGGTTGTGCTAGTCTTCACTTCCTTCCAGACTTTGACTCCTTTTTTTATCCATCCATCTACTACCACGTTTTTTTAGCTCGTGGCCTTCAGTTTACTACCATCCTTGTGAATGGCCTTCTACTATCTAATACTATTCTTGCGAATGGCCTTCTACACAGTCCAAAGTGCCTACGAGCAATCTACAAATAAAAACTCACAAAATGGATCTACATGCTCGTAGGGACATAGAATCCATTAGATCTAAAGTAAGCTACTATATAAGGAATTTATATATGAATACCCAAAATAGTCATCTAAACCTTTTGTAATGTAAAGTCACATATATCTATAAATCTACCATACAAAAGATAACAAAAGATATGTTAAATGCCTTGGGAAACACATGCATTTGACATATCATCAACTCTCCCACACTTAAATCAATACTCGTCCTCGAGTAAACAAGAACAAGCAAAGATATAGCATGCAAAGAACTTCCCCAAAACACCCAACTTTTTATTCCTAGACTACCCTAGCCCCTAAAGACACAAGAATCTCTCACACTCTCATATCCCAAAGAAAATAAAACAATCTATCCAACCAAAAAAACCATGCAAAGAAGAGGTTCAATCACTTGAATGTGTGAAGCTAAGTTATTTTACCAAAAGAAGCTACCAAAAGACAATCCAAGAGAAGCATAGAATAAGTTTCAATTTCTTTCATTTTCTCTCATTTTGCCTAGGAGCCCTTTCGGGTTTTCATCCTAGCTTCCCACACTTTTTTTCTTTTTCGAAGCTCACATCTCACCTTTTTCCAAACCATTTGGCCTCTCATTTTTGCATAGGTTTTTCAACCTATCCGGGTCTTTCCCATTGTTGCCTAAGTCACTCTTTTGGGTTTTCGACTTAGCCGGGTATATTTTTTTCATTTTAATTTTATTCAATTTTTTTTGGTGTAGCACAAAATGCCCCAAAGTAGGCTTCATACTACATGGAGATAAAGAAAAAAAACAAACACAAAGGAATTTTGCTAGAAATCCCAAGTGCCTAACTACTCCCTCCCACACACTTAAAATTTCCATTGTCCCCAATGCATCATACGAAGTGTAAAAATCAAAAGTTGAGTAGGGAGAATGGTAAGCACTTACTCTTGGGACCCTGAAGGGTCAACTCTCATGCGCCTCATCTCGCGCAATTTTCTTCTCTCTTCTTGCCTCAATTCTTGCCTCAATTCTTGCCTTTCATGGGGAATAAGGTCATGGAATCCCTCAATGTTCAAGGCATACATCCTCTCAATTAATTGTTTCATGGCCTCCTCTTACACATCAGCTCTCTCGTCTACAATGGAAAACTCTTCTTGCACTTATCGCTCGATGGAATCTAGTCTAGCTCCCCAAGCCCTTATGGTTCCATCCATAGAGTCAAGCCCCATCCCAAACTCCTCCATTGTAAGTCCACACCATCTACCGTGTGACTAACTTTTTGCACCATTTGGGATGAACTCATGAGTTGTTCCTTTAATGTTCGAAGTTGATTAAAGAAGTATGTCGGTTGGTTGGTTCGGGTAGGTTGCACTCTACGGGGGGTTCTCACCATCTTCTTCTTTGATGTTCATATCTAGGGTCGATAAGGTGTTGTAGAAAGCCTTCTCAAAGCTTGGATCAGAAGCTATAAAGAGATCCTCAATGCGGTGTCATGAGTGATTGTCATGCATTCGGGTTGCGGAAGCACCATGAAGTTGCACACATTTGGGCCACCATGTAGCCAAACAAAACGATCCTCCGCCGGAGTCATAGCCCAAAGAATCTGCCCATCTCAGTTAGGGCATTAAGAGATCTCCCCATGGCAAAGAACTCCCATGGATAGGAGTCGGTGCATGTACCACAAATCTGGGTGAACTATTGCGATACCCATGCCCCAATGGTTTCTATCCACGCCTGCCAAGTTCCTAAAAAAGCTTCCCAATGAGAACGGGAGTTCTTGTCTATGTTTCTTCAGAAATCCTTCCCGTATTTCCACCCAAACGCTCGAGTGACTTCCCTGTGGGTTATTGAAAACTCTTTGTCGTCCAAGTAGAATGTGACGGTTCTCCTTCCATCAGTTTCAGGTTTTTACCCCACGGTTGCCAAGAATTCCAAAGTCCATCGGATATATGTCTTGGAATGCATCTCAAGAAATCCTTCTAGGCCTATCTGACCTAGCAAGTAGGTGACAGGTTCGAGTAGGCCTAGTGCCATCAATGTCTCCATGGACACAAACTTGGTCTCCGAGATTTCCCTCTTTGGCCTATTGAGATACTTCCAGTTCTTGGCCACACCCCCAAAAATGTTAGTCAATCCCATGAACTCATCAACAATAGAGGGAGTAGGAGCTATGCGTGTTTTTGGCTCTTGTCTCTCAACTTTGGTCGAACCCTTCCCTTTCTCAACTCGAGTAGTCCCTTCCTCCGATCTACTCATCTTAGGACCCATTTTATCACAACATAAGAGGAAAATGGTAAAGGAAAATGGTAATGGAAAAATATAGAAGGCTTATGCATCAAAATCACTTAGCAAGAATCTTGCTTCCTGGACATCCAACATTTTAGCACATTATTTCACTCAACTAAAGAATCATAATCTTTTCCCACACATAGTTCAACTTATATCATGCACATAACCCACGTATACCCACAAAACATTCAAGATTTTTGAATTTCAAGTTCCCCCCTGGCGTATACTTAGCCCATAAACCCCATAAGATTGCACTTCAAGCCCAACCCATAATTGGGCTCTATACTAACCTACGATGCGAACCGAAAAAGGAAAAATCAGGTCATGACAAGTCAAGCCACGAACAGAGAAAGATGAAGACCACAATTAAACTTCAAGCATGAATCGCCCTTTATCGAAACCACAACATAACCCATGATGGGTAACCCTAATAAGATGGAACCACAATTGTAACACGTTATAAAAAGAAGAAGGAGAATGCAGTCCAGATAAGTGCAACTAGACTGAGAAATTCTAATTCTCAAGAGATAAGCTACTAACTTGAGCGTCGGAGTCTTTTCCTCGGAATCACTTCTGGGATCTCTTTTGCATGAGAATTATGGTGAATAGAGTTCACTTTGGAAAATAGGGAATACCACAACATTTGGCTACGTCTGTGGGGATGAGAATTTTTTCTGATCCTTCATTCCCTGCAAAGTTGACAGTGGTGTTCACCAGAAGCGAAAGAAGCCAAAACCATCATACACAAGAGCAAACAGTTGGACGCAATAGGAACATGCATCCTAACCAAGATCAGGATTATGTTCCTAGCATAGAACAAGAACGTGATAAGGAAAACACAAAAGATAAGGAAGAGGCAGAGTTTTCTACACGAATAAAGAAAAAAATGAGAGTGGTTGCATCGTTTCTAGAAGCAAACAGAGAACAAATGTATAATCAGTTCTTAGCCACTCTCAAGCTAAAATACCCAAGAGTAAGTCACAAATTGATTCAAAAGAATGAGGATCTTAAATATGGGGATGAATTAAGAGATATAGTGGTAGACGACGATGCAAATAAGTCATTGTTAGCACCACATCTTCGTGATTTCAAGATGTTGAAAGACTTCAAGTTGCCATTACATGTCAAAATTTACGATGGGACTACTGACCCAAAGGAATTCTTACATTCCTATCATACAGCATGAGATTTTGCAATGCTGAAATTGAGTTGGTGTGTAAGGCTTTCCCTATCTTTCTGCCGAGAACAGCGATTACATGGTATGAGGACTTATCAAACGGAAGTATTAGATCTTGGCCACAACTCTCAGATCTGTTCTTGGGACACTTCTACATAAAAAATAAATTCACCCGGACAATAGTGGACCTAAACAACATAGCTCAACGAAGTGATGAAAGCTTGGCAAAGTATCACAGTAGGTTCATCACGGAGAGTCTGTTTGTGACCTATCTTTTCAATCTTCCTTGGGTGCGTTCACGGGAGGCATGCGATCAAGAGAGTTTTACAAGGAACTCAAAAAAGAACATGTCGGAGAACCCAAGAGAGTTACAAAAAATTATGAGAAGCATGTGCGAACCGAAGAAGAAAACAACCAGAAAATAGAGTGGAAGCGAGGTGAGAAAAGAGTAATGGAGTACTCACAAAGAAATGTGGCAAAGAAGGGAAAGGGAAGTCTCCTTTTTAAAGGAAGAGAAGTGGGAGCACAAAGCATCATGTCTCAAGAAATACCGCTAACGAAATCACGAAAGGAAATATAGCAAGCAAACAAGGATCTATTTTGCAAACCAGCATCGATGATAGCACCTCTAGAGAAAGAATCAAGAGAGTATTATTGTGCCTTCCATAAAGATCATTGATGTGCCCATTTTATACGGTTAAATTAGGACTTGTAGAATTCACTTTTGCACACTTTTGTGCTCTAAATGTGGCATTTTTCCTTGAAATTCTCTAAGGAGAGTTAAAAGCAACTTTTATGCTTTTATTACTTTTCTAGAGGATTTTGTGTGACAAGGAAATTTGTTTGAATACTTTTAAGAATACCTTTGAAGTTTTGAAGACTTGTATTTGAGCTTTTGAAGATTTGAAGAAGTGAAGAGAAGAGGAGGATATGAAAGAAAAAGAGGAAAGAAATCAATCTGCTGGAAATGGAGTCAGTCGCGAGCCCGTCGTGACTCGCGATGGACGTATGGCCAAAAATTCCTCTTGCTTTTTGTACTATAAATACTCACCTTATCCACTCCTCTTCAACAACATAAACCCAGCCTTTTCTTCCTGCGATTTTTTTGGGTTCAAACCCTAATTTTTCTTTCTTTCTTTTCTTAGTTTTTGTAGGTTAATCATGTCTTTTAATTGTCTAGCTTAGTTTTATCTTGGGAGAAATGTATTGAAGCTTCCATTTATATGTAGTAAGAACCATATCTATCTATTTAGTGCTTTTGCTATTGTGCATTTATTGAGCTTTGAATGTGAATTGTTAATTGCATTGATGTTGTTGGAAGCTTGAGTATACGAATTGCTTGTATGATTACTTGTTAGAGTTGGGAGAAAGTAGCTAATTCACCCCTCTTTTAATGTGGAATCCAAGAGCATGTGTTAGAGCTTCTTAATGATGTTGATGTTTTGATAATTGCTAGATGAATGTGATGATGTTGAACTCGTTGTCATGTTTGTTTTAGGTAGCAAATGAGATAGGTCTATGAATGTCGATCGTTCTTGACTAATCTTGTGTAAATGCATGAATTAGTTAAATGCTTAGACACGGTGTAGTGTTTATAAGTGATGCCAAGCTTGTTGGTTCTTCGTGCTCAATGTCATCAATGGGATACTTTTAGTCGTGTTTTGACTACGGGAGTCATTGGTGAGATTTGACAAGAGATGTCGAATTCACTCTTGCAAACTACTAACTAAGAAGAATGGGAGATTTATCTTCACAAGTAGTAGAAGTAGTGAATAGATTGTTTCACTCGTTCTTGAAGCCTTTGTTATTTAGCATTCATGTGTTCTTAATGCTATGTTTTACTTCATTTATGCCATGGGATGTTTGAGAATAGGAAGTGTTTGCATGAATTAAGTGTTAGAGAGTTAGGACAGTGACGAATTCCTTAGCTCATTTGCATGAAAATCTCAGAAAATGAACATAGAACTTCTTGTGCATAATGTGTTGTGATTCATGCTAGATAAGTATGTTAATGTGGGTTGTTCTCATATTTATCATATAGATACAATGAAAGGTTGAACCTTGAATGTGGTTTTTTCTAGGTTTAGCCTAATGAATGCTATGTTTGTTTAAATGGCTATGTCTTTGGTAGAAAGCTTATTGTTGTCAAATCTGTGGTCCTTCGTCCATAAGTAACAATTGTGATAGGATGAGTGAATGGTAACAATTAGGTGTATTTGGTTGCATATTAGCTAGTTTTTTTATTTTCCACTCCTTGGTGGTTGTTTTTGTTCGGAGTAGGTATTTCTTGAGTTCTTGGTAAATTTTGATCGAGAATCCTTGCAATATGATTTCAGACTTTTGAAAATTTTTTTAAAAAATAAAATAATAATAGAGTGTCTCACCTAGGGAACTCATGATGAGAAGAGAGGCTTAACAAGCAGGGTTTTGTAGAATGTGTCCTACCGAGTCTTGCTATTTGTTGTGGGAAGAGCACTATGAAGGAGAAAGAACCCTTGGTTTCCAAAACCAAGGGTATTATGAAGAGTGCTACAGAGAGGTTGGAGATGTTGGTTTTCAAGGGCAAGAAACCCAAGAATGGATCCATACCACAATTCTTACAATCCGGAATGTAGTGGTAATCTAGATTGGTGGTATGAGAATGAGCCGGAAAACCAACAATACGAGCAAAATAGTTGGCCATCACCACCTTATACCATACCCCAAAACCAAGCCCAACAAAGAAGTTCAAGTTTGACACGTGAGGAAGTCATAAATACAATAGCAAACTTGAACAACTTTACCAGTGAAGACCCGGACACCCGGCTCTCCTCTAGTGTTAAGGCTATTGAGGGGCATGCGAGAAGTATATTAGAAGCGTTGGCCCAAATGGAAGCTCGTGATTCCAAAAATGCACCATCCCAAATCGAACTTGAGGATTCGGTGAGTGAGGTTACCATAGGAAATGATCTTGAGTTCGAAGGGGATAAGGAGTTGGTTGTTTAGGATGATAAAAAATGAGGAAGAGGTGATTGTGCTACATTCATTAGCATCGTCATCCCTACCCCTACCTATTGAACCAACTCCACCAGTTTTGGAAGTTTTGAGGGAGAAAGAATAGGAGCCAAAAGACAATCCCAAGCCTCCTAACCACCCAACTACCTTTAGACCATCTCCACCTCAACAAAACTTTCCTCTTGAAAGTTTTGTACCCCTACCTCTGTACTTTTGGATACTCATGGTGAAGGGGTTAAAGCCTTCACCATATGGATAACATTAGGGTCATGCCAACGACCTTAAAAATACGGAGCTTTGTCGTGCCGACGACGTAAATAAACTCGGCCTTTATTTTAGTTTTTGTTGTTTAGTTTTTATTATTGTCTTTTTCTTTTTACGGCGTGTTTTTCTGTGATTTTGTAGAAAATTAAAGTGCATTACATTGGAGGAGATGAAGGAATGAGATCAATGAGAAAGGGAAGAAAGCTTGGAAAGTTGGTAAGAAAAGATTGAATTTTTCCTAAGTGCTGGGAAATCCTGTCCTCGCGACTCGCGGAAAACTTTCAATGGACCATCGCGAGCCACGATGTGTTCAGAAGTTTTATGCTAAAATTCAACTCCCAGCCTCCACTTTCCGCTAGTCACGACGAGCCTTTGTGAGTCGCAGCCAACGGGTCCTCGAGGCAGCATCCCCTCGAGACCTCGAGTCGAGCCGAACCCAAAATGCCATCAGTCTCTTGAGACCGTTTCTCGAGACCAACCCTCGAGACATCATCCCCTCGAGACCCCAAGGCTGCAGGCCCTTGGCTCGAGCAGAACTTGAAAGTCCATCACCCTCTCGAGGCCAGTTCTCGAGACCTCGAGGCAGTAAGCCTTTGAATCAAGCAGAACTTGAAAGTTTATCAGCCCTAGAGACCTCAGGTCCTCGAGACTGCAATCTCTCAACTAGAGTTGAAGCCCTTGAGACCTCGGGTCCTCGAGGCTGCAAGACCAGCCCTTCAAAAAGTTATGAGTCCTCGAGACTATCATCCCTCGAGATCTTGACTCGAGCCAAACCCTAAAAGCCATGAGTCCTCGAGACCATCATCCCTCGAGATCAGTCCCTCGAGACCAGTCAGCCCTTGAGACCTCAGGTCCTCAAGGCCGCAAGCCCTTGGCTTGAGCCAAACCTGAAAGACCATCATCCATCAAGTCCATCATTCCTCAAGTCAAGCCGAAGCCCTTAAGAACTCGGGTCCTCGAGGCTGCAATCCCTCGACTCGAGTTGAAGCCCTCGAAACCTCAGGTTCTCCATGCCACGAGCCCTCGATTTGAGCTGAAGCCCTCGAGACCTCAGGTCCTCGAGGCTTCAATCCCTCGACTCGAGCTGACGCCCTCGAAACCTCAGGTCCTCGAGGCTGCAAGCCCTCGATTCGAGCTGAACCCAAAAGTGCATCATACCTACGAGACCTCATATCCTCGAGGCCACAAACTATCGATTCGAGCTGAAGCCCTCGAGACCTCAGGTACTCGAGGCTGCAAGCCCTTAATTCAAACTAAAACCCTTGAGATCTTGGGTGCTCGAGACCAGAAGCCCTCGAGAATAGTGAAGCCTTTTTAGCCCCACGAGACCTATGCCCCTTGAGACGTCATCTTTCATCCTCGAGCCTAACCAGACCCAAGCCTTCCCTACACGTCTCGACTCACAATGATGCATCGCGAGTCGCGACAAGTGCTATCGCGAGTCGCGATGAAAAATCCAACTTTTCAGCTGAGCTTAAACACTACATAATCCTTCCTTCTTCTTCACCAAATACTCCCAAGAACCACCACACATCCACTCATTCCTCCACCATCTCACATACATTGGCACATGAAAATTCTTACATCTTTATAGTATTATTGTTGATTGTAGTATGCTGACTACATCATTGAGTCTTTAATTGCTATATTCTATAATGATGCTTGGATATGTGTCGATATATGTTGGATATTTTTATTGGACAATCTTATAATGGTGATTGCATGATGGATTGGTTGTTCTTTGATAATACTATGGTTATTAACTCTTGATACTAAACCTAGTATTACAAATCCTAATGTACTTGTGAGTTTGATGTTGTTCTTTGTGGTGTTAGTCCTGATCAAACGGTGCTAGGGAGACAACGTTTTGCTCGAGGGGTGAGTTCTTCTACCGCACTTTTGCTCCCCCTTTCGACTTTGAAACCAATTTCGGGACCGATTCTATACAATTACATTGGATTGTGCCATATCACCGGCAACTATGTGGAGAAATGGGTGTCACTCTACCTCTTACCTTGAGTTTTATTATTCTTTCCTTACATGTTTACATTAAGGGCAATATAATGTTTTAAGTGCGGGGAAGGGTTAGAGGACTCACATGTATGCTAGCTTCATTTAGAATTCTTTTTGCTACTTTTGATTGGAAAAACATGAGAAAAAGAAAGAAAAAATTGAAAATTTTGAAAAAAAATAGAAAAAAGAAAACCCACTAAGTTGAAAACCCGAGAGGGCAACTTAGGCAACATTGGGGGCTCGGATATGTCGAAAACCCGAGGGGCGGCCCAGGAAAAAATGAGAGGCCAAAATGTGCAGAAAAAAGTGAGATGTGAGCCAAAGAAACATGATGTGTGGCTAGGATGAAAACCCGAAAGGGCTCCTAGGCAAAATGAGAGAAAGAGAGAAAAAAAGAAAAAATGCTATAATTTCACTCATTTGCCGACGTTGGAGTCATAAGGTTGCGGTTGTCATCTGGATGGATCGGGTAGCTCAACATCTTTAGACCTCTTGGGATTGGGTAATTTAGTGGGTTGAAAAATGAAGTATGGTTATGAAATTCTTGATTATTTTATACTTCATTTTGGTTGATATATTGGCATTGGGTGAAGTGTGTTTAAACCTCCTCTATGGTTTTGACTTCATTTTGTGTCATTGGACTTTGGGATTATCAATTCGGGACTTTGAAACACTTTTATGGGTAGTGAATTGATAAGTGGTAGGTTTGGTTAGATTTAGGGATTGGGGTTGTGTGTGTGAAAAATTCTCATTTGAGCTTTAATTTTGGGATTTATGATATTGAGAGTTTTCTGAGGTTTTGAATGGGGGAATATTAGTTAGGATGTGGACATATGAATTCCTTCATGTGCTTAAATCTTTTCTTACTCGAGGGCGAGTAAGGTTTAAGTGCGGAGGTTTGATGTGCCCATTTTATACGGTTATATTAGGACTTGTAGAATTCACTTTTGTACACTTCTGTGCTCAAAATGTGGCATTTTGCCTTGAAATTCTCTAAGGAGAGTTAAAAGCAACTTTTACGCTTTTATTACTTTTCTAAGGATTTTGGGTGACAAGGAAATTTGTTTGAAGACTTTGAAGAATACCTTTGAAGATTTGAAGATTTGAAGACTTGTATTTGAGCTTTTTAAGATTTTAAGAAGTGAATATGTGAAAAGAAGATGAGGATATGAAAGAAAAAGAGGAAAGAAATCAAGCTGCTGGAAATGGAGTCCGTCAAGAGGTCATCGCGAGAACATTGCGACTCACGATGGGCGTATGGCCAGAAATTCTTCTTGCTTTTTGTACTATAAATACTCACCTTATCCTCTCCTCTTCAAGAACACGAATCCAACCTCTTCTTCCTGCGATTTTTCTGGGTTCAAGCCCTAATTTTTCTTCCTTTCTTTTCTTAGTTTTTGTAGGTTAATCATGTCTTTTAATTGTCTAGCTTAGTTTTATCTTGGGAGCAATGGATTGAAGCTTCCATTTATATGTAGTAAGAACCATATCTATCTCTTTAATGCTTTTGCTATTGTGCATTTATTGAGCTTTGAATGTAAATTGTTAATTGCATTGATGTTGTTGAGAGCTTGAGTATATGAATTGCTTGTATGATTACTTGTTAGGGTTGTGAGAAAGTAGCTAATTCACCCCTCTTTTAATGTGGAATCCAAGAGCATGTGTTAGAGCTTCTTAATGATGTTGATGTGTTGATAATTGCTAGATGAATGTGATGATGTTGAACTCGTTGGCATGTTTGTTTTAGGTAGCAAATGAGATAGACCTATTAATGTCAATCGTTCTTAACTAATCTTGTGTAAATGCATGAATTGGTTAAATGCTTAGACATGGTATAGTGTTTATAAGTGTTGCCAAGCTTGTTGGTTCTTCGTGCTCAATGTCATCAATGGGATACTTTTAGTCGTGTTTCGACTACGGGAGTCATTGGTGAGGTTTGACAAGAGATTTCGAATTCACTCTTGCAAACTACTAACTAAGAAGAATGGGAGATTTATCTTCACAAGTAGTAGAAGTAGTGAATAGATTGTTTCACTCGTTCTTGAAGCCTTTGTTATTTAGCATTCATGTGTTCTTAATGCTATTTTTTACTTCATTTATGCCATGGGATGTTTGAGAATAGGAAATGTTTGCATGAATTAAGTGTTAGAGAGTTAGGAAAGTGACGAATTCCTTAGCCCATTTGCATGAAAATCTAAGAACATGAACTTAGAACTTCTTGTGCATAATGTTGTGATTCATGCTAGATAAGTATGTTAATGTGGGTTGTTCTCATATTTATCATATAGATACAATGAAAGGTTGAACCTTGAATGTGGTTTATTCTAGGTTTAGCCTAATTAATGCTATGTTTGGTTAAATGGCTATGTCTTTGGTAGAAAGCTTATTGTTGTCGAATCTGTGGTCCTTCGTCCATAGGTAACAATTGTGATAGGCTGAGTGTATGGTTCAATGATCTACATTTGGTTTGGAAGTGAATATCAATTACCCCCAAGGTTTTATTTTTGTCGTTTTAAAATCCCTTTTTCTTAATTTGTTTGATGATTGGCATAGTTACTTGACTTTGCTAGTTATCTTGTCTTTTAATTTTCAAAACTTTGGACAACCAACCAACCAACCTCCCCCCCCCCTTTTACATGCTTTTATATGTATATATATCTACTCTTAGCATAATAGCAACCTTTTGTGTCGAAATGCTTAAGAAAATCTCCTTCTTCGTGGACGACCCCGACTTGCCGCTGTCTACTTAGTTGTAGATAGTAAGTATTTAGGGCTTATAAATATTAATTTTGAGAGGTACAGCGACGATCTCCCAATCATGGCCTTGATATTGAATATTGAAGAGATCTGAGGAGGCAAACAGAGGAGAACTTGAGGAATGGCTATCTAAGCCAGTACAAGAAAGAAGATGATGGGAACCGGTACAACGAAGCTAACAAGGCGGGAAGCTTCATGGCCAAAAACCAGGCCGTAACGAACACTCAGAACAAGAATCAAAAGATGACAGCAGTGGTGGATTATGAAGAAGACGTATCTAATGAGGCTCCGGAGAGAGTAGTCTTATCAACACATGGTTCAACTGAGTCTTTGTCAAATAATGCTTAGAAAGCTAAAGCCAGGTATTCAAAACCACAAGATCTTGTAGACAAACTATTGCGTGTGGATGAAACAATCACGTTTAGCAAAGAGGATGTAGACTCTAATGCTTCACCTCACAATGATCCAATGGTCATTATCGATAGGATCGAGAATGCAACAGTTCATAAAGTGTTTGTAGAAGGTGGGAGCGCAGTGGAAATCCTTTTCGAGGATTTCTTTGACATATTGGGATTCAAGAGGATTAACTTGAAGAAGTCCACGTCCTCGCACGTAGGATTCACGGGGCGAGCAGAGACGCCATTGGGCAACATACAGCTGCATGTTACAATTGACAAAAATGATAGAAAATGCACTATCATTTGTGACTTCGCTGCTATGGATGCACCGAGTTCATTTTATGCTATCATCGGTAGACCTTGGATGAATAGAGCAAAGGTGATATGGCCTCCATGCCCTTTCGTTATGAAGTTCCCAACCCCAACAGAAATCGTGACGGTGACAGGAAACCAACAAACAGCCAGACAGTGTATGATTATTGCGAAGAGAGCAATGAAGAATGCGGAGCAAACAAAGATGGTTAGTACTATCAAGGATAGTGACTCACTCAACCAATTGAACCCTCTAGTAGATCTAGGAGAAGAGACTGGAGATGTCATTTTGGATGACACAGATACCTCTAAGTGTGTCAAAATAGGAAAGTGTCTTCCAGACTAGGAGAAAAAGAAAGTGATACAAATCATGCGAGATCACAAGGACACATTTGCATGGAGCGTACAAAACATGGGAGGAGTCGACCCATGCATTCCAACTCATTCGTTGAATATCAATGGTTCGATCAAACCAGTCAATCAGAAATAAAGAAGTTTCGCTAGTGATAGCCAGAAAGAGATTGAGGAAGTAAAAGCATTATTGCAACACTTCTGGAAAACCCCCCCCCCCCCTTTAGCAGCTATTTTTTTGGCCCCGTAGCAGCTATTTTTCAAATTGCCAACTTGGGTGACTAAGTGGGCGATGAAACGTTAATTTAATGTAGCAGCTATAACGTAATAGCTTCTACGCAAAGTAACTATTTATTTTTTGCAGAGGTATATAACTATTGCTTTGCAGAGCATCTATTTTTTCTCCCCATGTAGCAACTATTTTTCGATTTGCCGACTTGGGTGCCTAAGTGGCCAGTGAAACGTTAATTAACGTAGCATATTGCAGTTGTTTAACGTTAATTAACGTCAAAAAAATAGCTACTACATATTGCAGTTGTTTAAAAAAAATAACTGCTACAGTTGCAGTTGTTTTAAAAAAATATTTGATGGCTTTGAAACCGCATACGTCATCTGCACAGATCCACCTCCAAGATTAATGGTTCCAACTGTTACCGGATATAGTTTGCCTGTATTTCCCAACAAATAATTGATCGCAACCTACAAATATAATGATAATATTCAGTTATGCTTTGTAAAAAGGCCTTAACAGATTAATTTAGGAGAAAAAGTCACCCAAAAATAGGAACCTTCTTGAACACCTTCAAGCACACCCACCCAATCTAACTTGTAATTCAGATAGCCACTCTCAAACAATTCTCTGACCTTTTTGGCTCATAAAATCAATAAATTATACATGACTCTTTGTATAGATTGTAACAATAATTGTCATACATGGAACTTAATACTTACTGCTTTCAAAATTTGTTCAAGTACAACAAAAGGCTAAAAATGGTCAGGTTCACAACTCTAATCCAAAGATTTCAAAGATGACTTCGATGCTTGACAAAACATGCTGCAAATCATCAGCAAAAGGCTAAAATTGGCCAGGTTCACAACTCTAATCCAAAGATTTCAAAGATGACTTCGATGCTTGACAAAACATGTTGCAGATCATGATATGCATATAACTAGAGCATGGAGACCTGGGTTTTAAAAAGCGCAAAGTGTAGCGAAGCGCTAATGATAAAATTTACCGTAGCGCTGAGCACAAGTGCTCGCTTTTCGAGGAAAAAGTGCTTGCTGAACATGTACTAGGATTATTTCATTAAAGACACGGAATAGAACTTAGAATAATAACACAATATCATAAAAGACAAATAAAACTTTCAACACAATACCAAATTCAAAGTTTTAAGGGTGGTAAGAAAAACTAAACAACTAAGATCGAATGATTCTTAAATTATTATGAGATCATTTAAGGTTCTAATTTCTAGTCATCGGAAAAATCACCATAATCTTCACTACAAGGATCCCTATGGACCTAATCTTCATCCCTAATCTTCATCCCTAAACTCCATGTCATATTCCATATCATTTCCCATAACTCCCTCGATCTCTTCTTGATGTACCTCATATGTTGCTGTTGCCGTCGGATTTTGAAAACGAGAGCAGGGAAACTTAGCCATGGAAGTGAAGACGAGGCCGTAGGAAGTGAAGACAAGGGTGTGTCGGTGAAGATAAAAGTTACTCAGCCAATTCTTTTTTTTGTTTAATTTCCTAACTTATTCTAATTCTAATACTACTCCATTTCAACCCAAATTCTTTTCAGCCCAACTCATTTCATTATAAATAAAATTAAATTAAAAGGCCCATTTCAGCCCGTAAACGAAAACCACACTTTTCTGAGCGCTTGGCACTTCATTGAAAGCGTCAAAAGCGCGCACTTTTGGTCAGCGTCAGCGCTTCTCCATACAAAGCGCTCAGGGGAGCATCCAACGCTTTTTAGTGCTTTAAGCGCACTTTTTAAATTCCATATGGAGACCTTAAAGGATGTCTAAAAGGGCTATTAGCCATAAGCAACTTATATATGACTTAATTGAAAATGTGATAGAATTGGAAGGTCGTCGGCATACCTCTCAATGTTACTATTTTTAAGTCTCCATGCTTTCTATCTACAATTAAGTAGATAATGGCAAGCCAGGATCGTCCACAAGAAGAAGAATCTTTTCAAATGTTTAAACATATAAAGCTGAAAACATACCAGGCATAAATATACACGTACATATAAAGCAAGTAAAATTGGGAGGGAATGGGGATTAGTTGGTTTTCTTAAATTATGAAATTGAAAGACAAGGTAAAACTATTAATCATGCAATAAACTATGAGAACGAGATTTAAAACACAAGTTACAAAACTTTATGCACAAACGACGTCCACTTCAAAGCCTCTTATCCATCCTTAAACCTATTTACTACTTTCACTACTTGTTGTGAAGATAGATATTCTATTCTTCTTAGATAGTAGTTTAGAAGAGTGAATTCGACATCTCTTATTTTACCTCACTAATGACTTCTATAGTCAATAAATGCCTAAAAGTATCTCATTAAACATTGAGCACGAAGAATCAACAACCTTAGTAACCCTTATAAACACCACACTGTATCCAAGCATCAAACCAATTTATGCATTTACACAAGCATTAATTCATACTCATATCAAGAGAAAAGGAAATTAGCTACTTTTCTCAAACCCTAACAAGCAATCATACAAATCCTTCCTATAATCAAACTTTTAAGAACATTGGTGACATTAACAACCCACATTCGATGCTCCATAAATGCATAATAATAAAAGCATTAAATAGTCTACAAAGTGTTCTTAAGACATGGGTATCGAAACTTTAGACAATTGCTCACGAGTACTAATTTTAGCTTCTAGAACCCATGCTACTTGCCAACAATTCAAACATAATCAAAGATAAAACAAGATGAAAATGAGGGAAAACCATAAAGTTTTGCCGGTGAAAAATGGGCCGAAAAAGTGAAGAAAGAGAATAAAATTTAGTATTTATAGTAAAAAAAATAGAAAAGATTCCTAGCCACCAGTAGTTCGCGACAGGCGAACAAATGTACGCACCTCACGAAAACTGGCAATTCCACCATCTTTAGTTTTTTTTTCTTCTTGTATTCAAGTTCTCTTCACTTGAATTTTCTTCACTTGTTCAAGTCTTCAAATCTTCAAAATATGGTCTTCAATGGCCTCCAGTCTTCAAGTCTCAGTGTTATTTCCTCATCACACAAAGTCCACTTAGAAAAGGTAAAAGAGCATAAAAGTCGTTTTTACCTCTCCTAAGAGAATTTCAAGGTAAAACACAAGCTCTAAATGACAAAAGAGCGCAAAAGAGATCCAAAAAAGCCCCAAAATATACACATAATAAAGTGGAGACAACAAGAACCATAATCCTAGGTAACAAATACAAATAACAATAGAAAAATGGATGATCATACTAGCACACAAACAGCATAACACTGACAACTACATTGCCACAAAAATTCAAAAAACATGATCACTAAGCACAAAACCAACATACAAATGCCAAACTAGAGCTACAAAGAAAGAGCATACCCAGCGTTGAGTACATCACAAGACTTGTAAGATCACGAAACCACTTGCATTTTATGGCCAAATGAATAAAGATGGTCAAAAGGCAATGCATGTATTTATTTTCATTCACTTTCAGCATCCTCAAAACCAAAACATATAGAAGAGTTTTATCTAATTCTAATCAGTCTAATTCGTGCATGAAATATTTCATTCTTTCTTTAGAAGCCAAGAAAAGTAACTGAGCCTTTAACCGAAGGTACGCTTGATTCAATCATACTTGGAGGCAAAAAATTCCTGACAATGCCGGTCTTGTTCTTGCGCCGGAAAATTCATGTGCTTTTTATAAGCGTCAGCAAATGAAAGCTATCCTCCGGGTCCAATCCATTGTAGAATTTAAACAGTAGAAGCATACATTTCATAGAAGGAAAGCATTGGTGAAATCCACATTCTATAATGTTTCCTCATGTACCCTTCTGGGATAAAAGAAGAAGAATATCTTGGTATGTTTAGTAATTCAATAAGATGGACATAGGCCCTTATTGTTGGTGAAGGAACTCTGCTATAGGGCTGTAAACCTGATCTTTTGACCTGTTTCAGCACTGCAGCATTAAGGAACTGATCATAGACAAAAATTTGCCATTAAAGACCACATCTCCTACTCAAGTCTGCATTGTGCGCGCTTTTTTACATATTCCAGCGTTTCTGAATGTCAGAAAACCTCATTTTTAAGGAACAGGCAAGTGTATAGAACAATAATGTCTGAAAATGGTCTCATTTTGGCAATGCAACTAGCCGGAATATTTTTTCAGGCAAATAGTGTCAAGTTCTTTGTAAAATCAACTAGAGCAAGTAGTGAAATATTCCAGATTTAGGATACATTCGAAGTAGAAAGCATACCATTAGAAGGGCATGACCATTGTTGGAGAAGTTTCGGATTATGCATTTTCTAAGCGATTTTGAAAGTCTTAAGGCTTCATCTCGACTTGGAAACATGTTATCCTTGACACTAAATCCAAAACAAAAATTAAAAAAAGGGGGTGGACGGATAGCACAAGTTTTCCAAAAAAAGGTTGCAAGGGAGAGTTGGAAATTACCGAAAGGATCTATTTCGTTAACCTTTACATTTCGACAACTTCAAAGAGATACTAACATGCCAACCACATATGTCATGGTAACATATAAAAGACTGGAAAGGTAATAATTCTTGTAGAGTGGAGAGTTTATATGGTGTATTTAAAACTAAGGACTAATTAGTATGAGGTGAAAAATTGAGCTAAAATTACATGTAGACCTTGCCAATCGTATACACACTCAGGGGAAAACAAAACGTAGATATCAATATCTCAGGGGCGAAACAAAATTCCAATCAATACTCCACCAGAATCTAGCTGAGTTAATCAAAATTTAGGCTACAGAGAGTTGTTATGGATTACATGAATTGAGGAAAGGAGTGAATGAGTGAAATTAATTGGGTGGGTAAGGAATGAACAGCACTGAACAGAGTACATAATAAATCTATATAGCTGAACAAAACAATCACATAAAACAGGGGAAAATCACGCAAACTACAAACAGATTCACAGTAAATTCATGATAACAGAAACAGTAAACAAGTTAAAAGTAAGACCTTCGAGAGGTACTTATTGTCGGCGGTCCAGCAACTCCATGTCGGCATGCAGCGTCCTGTTCGTTTTTGACACGTCGTCGAGCGCGGTGGCGTAGCGTCCCGCCGCGGAGTCCGCCATACGTGAGCCGCTGGAACGGCGCCGGTGGAGTAGATCGACGCCGGCGGTGGAGCTCGACTGGAAAGGAGATCGACGCCGGCGGGGAGGGGAGGGTTGGAGAGTAGAGAAGAGAGGGCATTGGCTGGAGTGGGGAATCGCGATCGGAGAAGAAGGAAACGAAAGGAGAGGAGAGGAGAGGCGCTGGAGCTTGGGAATGCGCTGAAGAAAGGAGAGCTTGAAAACCCTAAGGAGAGGGAAAAGAAAATAAGGGGGAAAGGGCTAGGGAATGGGCTTTTCAGCCCTACACCCATGTTCATTAACACGTTACTAATATTATAAATTAGATTACATGTTATTATAGTTCAACTATACAAAAATAAAATTACCGTCTTTTATTTCTAAAATTGAAGATGATAACATATTATTAAAAGAGTCTGTCTTTTAAAAGAATAACAAAAATCATGTATTTCGGAGCCATGGAAATAGGGTAAAACAATTTTTGGTCATAGTGTAATTTTCTAAGATTGTGTAAAAGTAATCAATGTTGACTTTAGAGGCCCTTTTGTTCATCCATAAATGCCCGAATCGCAAACTCGCAAACGTATAGTATTGAATTGCATTTTGACGTCGCCGATTTCGTGATTCGACAACTCCAACTTTCTTGGAGGAAACTAAGTGCAGAAGGTAAAAAACTTTACTCGTTACTCGAAATTCAAATACACTCGAACGTAATGTTACACTATACACCCTCATTGTATTTTTCAAATTCGTAACAGAATATTTATCAACAATCAGGCTCAAGAACATATCTGAAATCCTTTTCGATTTCACTTTCTTTACCTCTAAGTAATCAACTCTAAGTTACTCTAGAACATATAAAAGCGATTTTCAACATATCACACAAAAAATATTTATTTTCTATTTCTATAATTTTGCAAGAATAACAAAAATCACGTATTTCACAGCAATGGATAATATATTTTATTAGGTTAAAACACCCTAGGGTGAGAGATTATGTATAAGGGTCCCCAATCCTTTCAATGAAGAGTAATAAATTACAGAAGTTGAAAGTTAGTAGCATTTCTACTGAGGCAACCTCATTGCCTCCAAAAGAATTTGCTAGCACCTAGAAACTAGAGTTTAAAGCATGTATTTTACATAAGTAACAACTGAAAACAGTAGATGCGTCTCCAAAGTTAGAAATCTCCACCCCGTGTGTTAATTTCTCACTTTGGCCAGGCATCTACTGAGTGATTAGGTGAGTCCTAGATCTCGGATTCTCCATGAAAAGAAAGGTGATCATTTGAGTGATGTTGGATGTCTTCGTTAGTGTAGCCAAAATGGTTGAGAGCAGGACTGAGATAAAAAAAATCTTGGTGGTGGAGCAGGTTGAGCAGAAAACTGATTAAGCCTGGGGAGACCGAATGCAATAGCCATGAAAGTGTAGAGCCTTTCCAATTTTGTTTCCAAAGTTTAAAACCTGCAGATTGAAAACATGCATCTTCTTCTGAGTACCTGAGATAGCAGATAAAAGGAGAAAAACATCAACAGTATCAATCATCGTCAAAAGCATGCCTATGAATTCTAATATATGGAGTGTGAGTCCTATCTAGATTAATTATTCCTCTAATGTTAGCAGGGAGATTAGGTAGACTCCAGTTGGTTTCTGCAGAGGGATGGGGTTTTAATTTTGCAATAGCATCAGCTGCAGAGTTGCATTCTATGAAAACATGTTTCAGAATGGCATCCTTTAGTAGCGAGTGGATTTGGAAAGCAAAGGTATATAGGGACCATCTTGTTGTACTGGGAGTGTTAATCATGTTAACAGCTATTAGCTAATAATAAGTCAGACTCAATTATAATTCTGCAATCCGGAGAGGGGAAAATGTGGTAGGCTAAGAGAATGGCTTTCATTTCAGCTTCAAGGGGGGAGTTGGCAGTAGTGTTTAAGGTTTTGATTAAGAAGGGGATGCCATTATTGTCTCTGGTCTCTCCCAGTGCACAGTGGTAATAGAAGGTTTTGGGGGAGGTCTAAAAGGTGGGATTGAGGAAGTGATGGAAAACCTCATATCAGCTGGTTCATTTGAGAAGCAAGGTTTAGCCGAAAAAGATTAAAAAAAATTAGATCTCTTACTTCCTTGCAAATTTGAGCTGGTGAAAAAAATTTGTTTTCAAAGAAATATGCATTTCTGGCTTTCCATAGGGACCAACAGATCAGAGATGGCAGAATGGTACAAGTAAGTCTGTGGATTTTAGAAAGGTCTTTGTTGTTCCAGTAGGCAAAGATTCTGTCAGTTAGGTTATTCAAAGTATGAATATTATGTCCAAGAATATCAGTAGTATCATTCCATACAATCTGTGCCAACTGGCATGAATTGAAAAAATGTTCAAGAGAATCTGTTTGGCTGCATGCAGGGCATTTAGATGCTAAGCTAAAACCACATTTAATTAACACATCATCAAAAGGCAAAAAGGAGTTTAGCATTTTCCAGGTGAAGATTGAGATTTTTTTTTCTGCAATATGAAATTCCATAACTTTTTGGTTGCAGGGAAATTACTTGATGAGTGAGTTAGAGCCTTGTAAGCTGATATGAAAGTAAAAGCTTCGTTCTCTTCTGGTTTCTAGATCAATCTGTCCTGCCTGTCCTCATTAATTACAGCATCCTGCAAGAAAATTAGAGTATCATTTTCTAGATAGGGACTAATCTGAGACAAGAAATAGCATTTGTTATTGATGAATTGTGCTACTGTACAGGAAGAAGGGATAGAAGAGGAAGAAGGGGAAACGTGGTTAATCAATGGGCCATTTGGGCACCAGTTAGAAGTCCAGAAATTACAATGGCCTTGGCCATGAATGACTACGGAGTTATTTTCAGCAAACAAGTTAATAGAGCAAATTTTCTTCCAAGTTTGCGATTTCCTGTGAGATTAAGGTAATGCCCATATCAGTTTAGACCACATGGTGGTGCCATGTTAGCACTTTGACCACAATTTTAAGGAGCATGAATCAATTATTGCCGGAATTGATCTAAATCCTAAACCATTTGGATACCTATGTGGCCATAGGTCAGACCATTTTCTCCACACTTTGTTCAATTTACCCTCTTTCTCTCCCCAAAAAAATCTAGACATTTTCTTTTCTAGTGATTTGATTATCTGTTTGGGAGGCTTTAGGACAGACCATATATGTTGTGGAAGAGAATATATACATGCTTGAATAAGAACCATTTTCCTCCTTGTACTCAACCATTTGTTTTTCCAGTTTATCAACTTTTTATCAATGAGTTCAAACAATGGTTGGAAATGTATGTTCAGTGTTCTTCCTGTAAAAATTGGGCAACCTAGGTATTTAAAAGGGAAAGAACCTTTTTTTCATTCCTAGTATTGTCCTAATCTGATTAATCTTCCCAGTTGTAGCCCTTTTACTAATGTAGAAATCAGATTTGTCATAGTTAATTTTTTGGCCTGAGGTAAGTTCAAAGGTTTCTAAAAATGCTTTGATCCTTATTAGGTTAATCTTTGAAGCCTGTATAAAAATTATGGTATCATCAACATAACTTAAGTGTGAGGCTGGTGTAATGCCAGATGGGAGCTGATAGTACTTCAGTTTTTTATTCATGAAGATAAAGGATAGGCTTCTAGAGAAAGCTTCAGAAAAAATGTTTAAAAAAAGGGAGATAGAGGGTCACCTTGTTTGATGCCTCGGGTAGCTCTGAAAAAGCCAACCGGGTTACCATTCATGAGCACTGAGAAATGAGTCTGAGAGAGGTTTTTCATAATAGCATTCACAAAACTACCATTAAAACCAAATTTACAGAGTATGCTTCTTAAGAAATTCCAGTTGGTCCTATCAAAAGCTTTCCTAAGGTCTAGTTTAAGTATATAGTTTGGAACTCTGTGTTTTTTATCTAGAAATCTGACCATTTCCTGGAGATAAAGAATGTTGTCAGAAATATCACTATTTTTCATGAAAGCAGTTTGATTTGGTGATATCAATTTCTCCATATATGGTTTCAGCCTATCCATTAGCACCTTAGACCATATCTTATTAGCTACATTTGAAAGACTGATTGGTCTGTAATCATCAAAAGAGACAGGGGTTGGTTTTTTTGGTATTAAAGCTATCCAAGTGCTAGTAATGCCTCTTGGCATGTCAGTGCCTAAGAGGAAGTCATTGACTGTAGATATCATATCTTCCTTGATGAAATCCCAGCATTTGGTGTAGAATTTACATTAGTAGCCATCAGGACCAGGGCTACTATTTTTATTAAGGCTCATAACAACTAGTTCAAGTTCTTCCTCTGAAACTGGTTTTGAAAGAAGAGAATTCTCATACTTAGATATTATGTTAGGTATTTGGCTGAGAAAATGTGGGTAGTATGTGTTGTTAGCTGGGAGATTTGGTTTAGATAGGAGTTATGAGTAGTAGGCAATAGCTTCATCTTGGATTTCCTGGTGATTGTTAAGCCATTGACCTAGTCTGTTTTTAATTTTAGATATACGAAGCCTGCTATTTTTTTCTGCTATAGTTTTGTGGAAAAACTGTGTATTGTCATCTCCAAGTTTAATCCAATTAGTTCTTGACTTTTGCTTCAAGAATTTTCCTTTTTCTTTTAGTGCTCTAATTAGCAAAGCCCTGTTTCATTAAGTTTGATTAGATCTGTTTCAGAATGATTGGTGTCATATTTAATTTCCTCTAATCTTAGGTTCTCTTCAGCTGTGAGTACATTAGAGTCAATGTTACCAAAAGATTCCTTATTCCAAATCTTGATTGTTTTTTTGAGTCTGATTAATTTTAAGTATAATCCCAACATTCCTGACTGAGGAAGAGGGATAATCCAGTTGGTTCTTATTAGGTTTATGAACTCTGGTCTATTAAACCAGGTATTTATGAACCTAAAGGGCTTAGGGTGAAAAGGTGATAAGGTTGAAATCTGTAGGTATAAGGGGCAATGGTCAGAGGATTGTCTGTTAAGGATTTGGATAGAGGAAGCTTGGAATTTTGTACTCCATTGGATAGTACAGAGTCCTTTATCTAATCTCTTGGTGGTGGGATTTCTTAACCTTGAGTTTGTCCAGGTGAATAAATGACCAACAGTCTTAATGTCATGAATTCCTTTAGTGCCAATCCAGTTATTAAAATCATTGATACTGCCTAATTTTGGAGTACTGGGACCTCTATACTCTGAGATTGAGGTGATTGTGTTAAAATCTCCTATGTAATTAGTTTCAGAATTTGGTAGGAGACTAAGATCCTTCCACAATAGTTTCTTACCTTCTCTAGTTCTAAGTCCATAAACAAAAACAGCTTCCATATCTATATTTGAGAATGGGTGAAGAATTTTAACATACAAAAACTGGTTGTTGTGGGAAATTAGAGAGATAACTAGGGAGTCATTCCACATAATCCATATTTTTTCATTGTGTAGAGGAAGATTATAAGAGAAATTTAGCTTATCCATGTAAGAATGGCATAGGTTGTTATCATGCATAGGTTCAATGATACATAAGAGCTGTATTTTTTTCTGTTTGATTAAATTCTTCAGTCTGAGAATTGAAGATTCCATGCCTCTTAGATTCCAAACTAAAAAAAATTAATTTTAATGTTGTGTATCATTGTTCACATATTTGTGACTTTTAGTAGCTGATCTTAACATCATCTTGTTCAATTGACTAAGGTAATTATTCTTTTTGTGTTTAGACTTACCTTGGTTAACTTGGTTATCTGTTGATTGTGGTAAAGCAGGAAATAGTGATGGTTGAGCTTGGAAATTTTCTGTGATTTGCATGGCTGACATATCATCATCCTCCAAGTCTGTATGGAGTTCTTGGTCTAGACAGTCTTCTACTTGAGAGAGAGGTTCCATATCCTGCAGTAAAGAGAATCTATTTTCCATCTTTCTTTGTTGAGAAAGTGCAGTTAGAAGCTAAAGTTTGATGGAAAATCAGTTTGTGTGAGCCAATCTGAATGTCATCCTTAGCATAGTTCTTATGAGAAATATTTGGAGTAGTTAGAGTTGTAGCATTTGTCAGTTTTGTAAGTGGTGATTCAGGGCCTACAGGGTGGATGTTAGCTAGGTTTAGAGATAGAGAGATTTGGGATGGTTGGGGAGTATTATTTTCAGTCTCTGCTGTTATAGGTTGAGGTATGTAGGAGGATAGATTTAGGGTAGGGTTTGTTGTGGCTAGCTGATGTTTTAGTTGGCCATTGTGTTGAGTATTACTAGGAGGCTGGTTTGTTGTTATCATGTTTGGGGCCTTATTAAACTTATTTCCAAGCCACTGTGGTAGGATATAGTTTTGGGGGATAGCTCTACATTGGGTGTGAAAGTAACCTAGCTTAGCACAGTGGGTACAATACAGAGGGATGTCTTCATATTCAATAGGGTATTTTCTATTATTTGATACTGATCCTAACCTGATGAAATTGTTGAGTGGTTTCTGAAGATCAATTTCAACACATAACTTAGTAGCAGAGGGTCTAGTTAACATTTCAGTGGCCAAATCCTTCTTAATGAAATTTCCTATACTATTACCAATAGCCTCAATGGAAGAAGTATTGTAATAGTAGAGAGGAACTTCCCTGATTGTGCACCATATGGGGACGATTGGTGATTCTTTGTGCGTGGAGAAATCAGGTGACCATTTGAGCACCTTCATTTGGATTCCGTTGAAACTTCATAAGCCTTTAATCCAACACCATTGGTAATCGTTCACCTGGTCAAACCTAATTAGAACATGTTTGTAATCCAGTGAACCCAATTGGTACTTCTCAGCAAAGCCCACCGTCTTGAAAGCAGCCGCTAGTTGTTCCATTGTAAGCCGACCTTTGGTGAATTTTCCAACTAGGGCATTAGCATAGTGGGTGGAGAGCTTGGAAATTTCATCATTGGAGTAGAGACACGCTGGTTCCCCTAAGTGTTCGAATTTTGGGGTTATTTCTGGGTTATTTGGGAGGGATGTGTTGAAGGGAGGGGATTTTGATTGGAGGGCGGCAAGGAACGATTTGGTATTCCCCGATGAGGTGTGATTCACCATGGGGAAAGAGTCGTTACCGGCGGAGGAGAGCCGTTACCGGAAGATACAATTTCAGTAGAGCAGAAGGAGCGAAATTAGGAGAGAGAAGAGAGCGAGACACTTAGTTATCATTCAAGTTAGTAGGAGTGGAGTTTTAGAGCAATTGATAATAAGGTAATACAATTTTGGGCCATAGTGTGGTTTTCTAAGATTGTATAGAAGTAATCAATGTTGACTTTAGAGGCCCTTTCGTTCATCCATACATGCCCGAATTGATAATATTGAATTGCATTTTGACGTCACCGGTTTCGTGATTCGACAACTCCAACTTTCTTAGAGAGATCTAAGTGCAAAAAGTAAAAACTTTACTCGTTACTCAAAATTCAAATCCGCCGAACGTGATGCTACCATATACGCCCCCATTGTATTTTCCAAGTTCGTAACAGAATATTTATTAACAATCGGGCTCAAACATATATGTAATCCTTTCTGATTTCCCTTTCTTTACCTCTAAGTAATCAACTCCAAGTTATTCTAGAACATGTACTAGTATTTTTCAACATATCACACAAAAAATATTTGTTTTCTATTTCTATATTTATGCAAGAATTAAAAAAAAATCATGTATTTTTGAGAGAAAGATAAGGTCGTAACAAATTTTGGGGCCATAGTGTATTTTTTATTAAATATTGTTAGAGGCGCTTTCGTTACCCATTGTAGCCCAAATTTTATACGTGCAATCGTCTGTAATTTAATTATTTTTTTACATTCTTCACTCAAGTCAAGACTAATCATAAAATCAACCGGGCCATATCATAATTTATGAAATTAAAAAAGATTAATTACTGAAGAAAAAATAAATTGTAACTATATTTTTCAAATTTTGGATAAGCTTAACTAAATTTATATACTCCCTCATTTGAAGATAAATTTAATATTATCTCACATGATTTTTTAGTTTTTTTTTGTATGTATAATGGTTATATTTAACTATCAGTTATTTATCACAAACTGATTGAATTTGCTTCAAAGCAGAAAAACCCATATGCCAAAAACGCGGGCATATCAACAAAAGTTTTAAATACCCGCCTTATAACCAAATGTATCTAATTCAAAAGGTTTTGACCAATTACTACTTAAGCTTTTTTTATGCAGGGCCGAGATCAATGTCATTTTTAAACATGTAAGATTTTCTAACACCGAAGCAGCTATTACGTCTACACAAAAATAGCTGCTATAATGTTCAAAAGTTTGTGACCTATCACTACTTAAATTATTTTTCATTTGTTAGTAAAGCATGACCGAGACCATTAACCTTTTGAAACATGTTAGATTTTCTAACAGCATAGCAGCTATTTAAATTTACACAAAATAGCTACTACAGTGTTCAAAAGGTTGTGACCTATCACTGCTTAAATTGCTTTTCATTCATTAGTAAAGCATGGCCGAGACCATTCACCTTTTGAAACATGTTAGGTTTTCTAACACCGTAGCATCTATTTAAATTTACACAAAATAGCTGCTAAAATGTTCAAAAGGTTGTGATCTATCACTGCTTAAATTGCTTTTCATTTGTTAGTAAAGCATGGCCGAGACCATTCACCTTTTGAAACACGTTAGATTTTCCAACACCGTAGTAACTTTTAAAGTAAATAGTTGCTACAATGTTCAAATGGTTGTGACCTATCATTACTTAAATTATTTTTCATTTGTTAGTAAAGCATGACCGAGACCATTCACCTTTTGAAACATGTTAGATTTTCTAACACCGTAGTAGCTATTTAAAATTACACAAAATAGCAGCTACAATGTTCAAATGGTTGTGACCTATCTCTACTTAAATTATTTTGCATTCATTATTAAAGCATGACCGAGACCATTCACCTTTTGAAACATGGTAGATTTTCTAACACCGTAGCAACTATTTAAAGTTACACAAAATAGCTGCTACAATGTTCAAATGGTTGTGACCTATCACTACTTAAATTATTTTTCATTTGTTAGTAAAGCATGGCCGAGACCATTCACCTTTGAAACATGCTAGATTTTCTAACAATGTAGAAGCTATTTAAAGTTACACAAAATAGTTGCTACAATGTTCAAATGGTTGTGACCTATCACTACTTAAATTATTTTTCATTTGTTAGTAAAGCTTGGTGGACACCATTCACATTTGAAACATGTTAGATTTTCCAACTTCATAGTAGCTATTTAAATTTACACAAAATAGTTGCTACAAGGTTCAAAAGGTTGAATCACTAGTAAAATTTCAAGGTTGATTACAAAACGAAGATGGCACCATCTCAAAATCACACATGTTGATGAAGACAGTGGACGTTCATCTAGTCATGCCTAGGCCTTTTGGTGGACTTCTCGACATCTTCAAAGGTGCAACCATTGTCGTCAATCCAAATTCCATCATTGTGGTCCCTATGTGCAGCAGACTCCCTTCCAGCATCGCTCTAGTGCACAAAGCAGCTATTTTGAAACAATGGATGCTATGTTTTCCCTCCTAAATTAGTGTAGCAGCGCTTTTCAGTTATAAATGCTATGATTTTCTTCCAATTCAAAAATACCTCACCCTAGAAGCGGTTCTTAAATAATTAGCTGCTTTAAAAATATACGCAACAACAATTTTAAAAAAAATAGCTACTATGATTTCCCGTCTTACTTAATATAGTAGCGGTTTTTAGGAAATGACTGCTATGATTTCCTGCTAATACTAAAATACCTCACTCTAGAAGCGTTTCTACAATAATTAGCTTCTTAAAAATTTGTTATAGAAGCACTTATTAAATAATAGCTGCTACAAATAAATAATAGCATCTACTCAGTTACATAGCAGCTATTTTTTAAAATAGCTGCTTCAAACCACTGCTAAAGGGGGGTTTTCTAGTAGTGCAAGATGGCATCATAAAGTAGGTGATCTACCCAAAATGGCTAGCGAACCCAGTGATGGTGAAGAAGGTGAATTTCAATGCGTATAGATTTCATTGATCTAAACAAAGCATGTCCAAAGGATTGTTATACCTTGCCAAAGATTGATCAGTTAGTGGAAGTGATTTCTAGATACGAGGTCCTGGCTTTCTTGGATGCGTATAAAGGATATCACCTGATATTGATGAACCCGGATGATGCAGAAAAAATAGTCTTCATAACAAGCTTTGGGATATTTTGCTATGTGAAGATGCCATTTGGATTGAAAATACAGGGGCAACATATCAGAGGGTGGTCGACAATGCATTTCACAGTAAAATAGGGTGGAGCATAGAAGCATATGTCGATGACATGGTCATAAAAAGCAAGAGAATATGTTATTTTTCGCAGGAGCAACTTCAGACACTGCCAATGTTGAAATCACCAATTCCTGGAGAAACATTATATTTATACTTGGAGGTTTCAATAAACGATGTGAGCTCAGTTTTGGTGCAACAAGAAGGCTGGAAGCAAGTACCAGTGTTCAACACCAGCAGAATACTACAAAATCTGAAAGGGAGTATCTTTCAATTGAGAGGTTGACTCTAGCTATAATATATTCAGCAAGAAAACTGCGGACCTATTTCCACCAACATAAGATTGCAGTCTATACTAACTACCCAATCAAGAACATTCTGAGCAAAGTCCAAGTCATCTGGGAGAATGACCAAGTGGGCTCTTGAATTGAGGCAATATAAGATTCAATTTCAACCACAAACTGCAATCAAAACACAGGATTTAGAAGATTTCATTGTAGAGATGACAAGTGCAGGGTCACAACAAGCGAAAACACATCAGAATCTTGAAATGGACAAAGGAAAATCCAAGTGGGAAGACACCGCATGAAAACTGTTCGTTGATGGGGCATCTAGCATAGAAGGTTGTGGTGCAGGACTGCTATTGGTCAACCCAAAAGGAAAAGAACATAGATACTTGCTTCATTTTGACTTTCTACTTACCAACAATGAAACTAAGTATGAAGCGTTAAAATGTGGGTTAGATCTCACAGTAAAGATGAAGGTCAAGAGCGTTTGGGCCTTTAGTGATTCACAGATAGTGGTCCAGCAAGTACGAGGAGACTACAGAGTGCAAGAAAAGAAATTGATAAAATATTTAACCAAGGTTCGTTAGCTCATCGCTCACCTCGAATACTTCAGTATCCAACATGTTTTAAGAAATGAAAAACAAAAGCAAACGCAAGCAAGCAAGAAAAATCTTAAAGGAAGTACACGAAGAATTATGTAGAATGCACCAAGGGTCTTGAACAATCGCGAATGGATGGCATCAACGTTCCCAACACTTGGCACGTAATCGACTTGAGAAAGTTATATAGGTAGCACTACTGGAAACCAGGTACATACGCACCGGTATAAATTCATGAGTACAGGTATACCAGTGCATATGTAACCAATTGCACCAGTATTTATCATGTTAACATCAGTACCGGAGCAAATATGTACATACACATCGGTATCTTATCAACTGGTGTACGGTTCACCAATTTTTGCACCGGTGTTGGTTCTACTGGTGTACCAATGTCAAATATTTTGCACCAGTATTATCCGAATAGGTATTTGTACCGGTGCAATTGCTAACATGTGCATCGACACGGGATTACCATTGTGTACTTATTTCCCTTTTTTATTAATTTGGTGCCAAGATGACAACTTTTTAAAGCGGTAATGAGAAATTACATGTGCAAGAATTAAAAATTGCGGGAATATTTTACATTTTTAGACCGGTTACTTTTAGAATTGGTGTAGGAATTGAACACGCACTGGTATTTTCTTAATACCGATGCAAATTGTTTTTTTCTTATTGTAGAAATTTGTCGCCAAAACAATTAGTTTTTGCACCAGCATTGTGATCGTACCGGTGCAGGACAAGAAAACATGCAGGTTTTGGCTAAATATCTACACTGGTAACTGATTTTACTGGTTTAAAAGGCTACAAATGCACTGGTAAAGTCTAAATACCGGTGTAGAAAATCGCATTAAATACTCACATACCCCTTTTTTTAGCGGGTTAAAAATGGGATTTTTGGCAGAAGAGGTTCATTAATGGTGTTTTTTGGTTGCTGAAGGCATTGAATTCTCCATAATAAAGACCCTTCAAGGTACCTTTTTTTTAATTACATTTATGGATATTAAGGATTCCATGTATGGTTTTGGTTAGTAGAGATATTTACATTTTGTGTTTGATCATTTGATGGTGATTGAGGTAGAATTGTATATATTAGTTTGTGATTTGTTCTCAAGGTTGTTGTAGTTATAAGGTTATGGCTTTTAATTCTTATAGTGTTGGACATGTTAAGAATGTTGTAATTGTAATGTGGAAAATTGGTGTATATTGTGCATTTATGATGTTGCATGATTAGGAAGTCATCATGAAAATATCTATTGTATTAAATATGTTAAAGTTTGATTGTTGGACATTTATTGATATGTAGAGTTGTATCGCGTCATCGAGAGGTGTAAGTATGTGTATGCCAACGTTAGTAGGGTGAGCAATGAATATATTGTGTTTGTGGATGAGTTCTTGGAGCTTACTTTTAGTCGAGAGAAGCAAATATTATGTCCCTGTCATGATTGTGGAAATTGAATTCGTACTGATAAGAAAGAGATCCTGAAACTCTATTTGTATAGCCAGGGGTTTGCGAAGATTATGTTGTGTGGACCTTTCATAGGGAAAAATCACCACTGGAAGTGAAAGTTAGTAGTGAGGGAGAGTGTTTTGGGGATTCTATGTTGGATGACATGTGTGAAGAGGTTGTTAATGAGTTTAGAGGAGGGCCGAGGTTTTGGCTAACTTCCTTAGTGAGAAAGATACACCATTGTATCCCGGTTGCAAGAAGAAAGACACGGTGATGTCGTGTTTGATGGAGTTGTTTAATTTGAAAGGTGTAGGGTCATGGAGTGATACTAGCATGAATATATTTCTTAGGTATTTGAATGAAAAGCTTCCACCTGGTAGGGGTTCCTGATAAGCTTTATGAAACTAAGAGAATTTTGTGTCCGATGGGATTGGAGTATGAAAAGATACATGCTTGTACGAACGATTGTGTTCTATATAGGGGTGACCTTAAGGATAAGATTGTTTTTCCAGTATGTAATGTGTCGCATCATAAGAAGAAGAGAAATGTGGCAGTCGGTGGAGAGCATGTTGTGCCGGTGAGAAGGCGGGTGCCGGCCAAATGAATGTGGTATCTTCCCACTATTCTGAGGCTGAGAAGGTTGTTTAAGAATGAAAATGATGCAAAGAACTTGACATGGTGCGTTGATAGAGGAGGTTGTAAAGATGATGATATAATTCGACACCTGGCTTAGGCAGACCAGTGGAAGAAATTTGACAGGATGTATCCACACTCTGCATCCAAACCTAGGAATTTGAGATTTTCTTTGTGTACTGATGGTATGAAACCATTTGGGAATATGTCCTCGAAACACAGTTCGTGGCCGGTTATACTTGCCATTTACAATCTTCCCCCGTACTTGTGTATGAAGAGAAAATATGTGTTGATACCCTTCATGATTTTAGGCCCGAAACAACTTGGAAATGACATAAACAGTTATCTTGCTCTTTTGATAGAATATTTGAAGGTTCTTTGGTCGGAAGGTGCCTTAATGTTGGGTAGTTGTAGTGGTGAGGAGTTTACATTGGGGGCGATGTTTTTTTGTACCATAATTGATTTCCTGGCATATGGAAACCTTTCTGGGTATGTGGTTAAGGGTCACAAGGCTTGTCCAGTTTGTGAGGATGAGACAGATTACCATCAGTTGAGGATGAGACAAATTTAATGTTTATTTGGGTCACCGTAAATTCCCACATATAGGTCACAAGTTGTGGGAGAACGTAGTTGCATTCGTTGGTGTGAAGGAGAGAAGAAAGGCACCCAAACCTTTGACCAGTGTAGCTATTCACAACAAGGTCAAGAAATTAAATGTTTTTCTTGGTAAGAAGTTATCAAAGGGTGGTGGGGTTGTAGATGGACCATGGAAGAAACGGTCCATTTTCTTGGATTTGTCGTACTGGGAAAATTTGGAGGTTCGTCATTGTTTGGATGTCATGTATATCAAAATGAACTCTTGTGAGAGTCTAATTGTGATGCTTTTGAACATTCCCGAGAAGACTAAGGATATCTTGAATGTGAGGAAAGATTTAGTGGACCTTGGTATACGACTGGATTTGGCACCGGAGGTAAGAGGGAAGCGAACGTACCTGCCCCCCTGCTCTTTACAATCTGTCAGTTGCTGAGAGGAGGTCGGTGTGTGAAAGCATCCAAGGAACGAAGGTACTTTCCAGTTACTCCTCTAATGTTAGCCAGTTTGTGAATGATGAGCTGCATCTTAATGCTTTGAAAACACACGATTGTTATGTCCTTATGTAATAACTTTTGCCCGAAGCAATACGTGGGTGTTTGGAAGAGAAAGTTATATTTTTAGTTATGCGCTTCTGTTTCTTCTTCTACTTTATATGCAGGAAAAATATTAGCAGGCAACAGCAAGATGAACTAGATCAAGAGGTTGCTGCTATTCTATGCCATTTGGAGAAGTATTTTCCCCCCATCATTCTTTGACATCATGGTTCACCTAGTGGTACACTTGGTTAGGGAGATACATATGGGCGGGCCTGTTGGAATGCACATGATATACCCCTTTGAGCGTCACATGGCTATTTTCAAGGGTTATGTTCATAATCGTAGTCAGCCCGATGCCTCCATTGTTCAGAGGTACGTCACTGAGGAGATCATCAAGTATTGTACAATGAACTTGGTTGGAAGAAGAGCGGTTGGTGTTCCAGGTGGACCCCACTGCAAAAGGCGGAATGAGATTCCACGTTCTAAGGGTACGCTTCATACACCCTACCCCGTTGAGTTGATGACTGTTCACCTGTATGTATTGCATAATAGTAGCAAGACTGTTACATATGTTGAAGAGCATGTTTCCCTGTTAGAATAGATTCATCCAGTTTGGCCCTTGAATAAAATTCAGGTCGAGCATTCTTTAAGGTTTGTTAACTGGTTTTACAATCATTGTAATGTCGAAGGGATGCCAAGTAACCTACAGGCATTTGCAATGAAGTCGAACTGCACCGTTAGATGGTACCTTGATTATGACATTAATGGCTTTAGTTTCTCAACATTGGTGAAGGACGAGAAGAGCACCACTCAAAATAGTGGTGTATATATTGAATCTGAATCAATGTGGCAGTCAAGCAAGAGAGATAAACATTCGGTTGTTGCTGTAATTCCTTTCTATGGGGCGATTGAGGAAATTTGGAAGTTATATTATGTAGATTTCAAGGTTTTTGTCTTCAAGTGTCATTGGGTGGAACACGGTTCCGGTGTTGTTGTTGAGAAGCTCATGGAGTTCGTGTTGGTCTACTTGAATCGTGTAGGATATGAAGATGACAAGTTCATCTTAGCTACCCAGGCACGTCAGGTTTTTTACATCAAGGACCTTTCAAATAAGAAGTATCATGTGGTGTTGCATGTGAAGAAGTTTTACTATGATGAGGAGATTGATCAGCCCGCCATAATTGATAGTCCTGAGTTTCCATAAGTATTTTCTGCTTTGGAAGATGTTGGGGAACCCGTTGTTGGAATGCGTTCTCATGGTGGTGGGCTATGGGTTAATGAGAGAGGTGAAATAGTAGGTGGAGACAATGTCTTGAAGCGGAAGCGATAGATTGGTCATTCCTGGCCATTGATTTTGTGACCATGTTTTGTGAAAAATCATATGATCATTAAGCGATTTAGCATGTAATGTATTTAATTGACACTCTTTTATGAATTGGTTGGTATGATCTGTGATTTCAATGAAGTGTTTATGAATTGAATCGGTGAAAACATGTTTTAATTTTAATTAAATCTTTTACTAGGTAATTAGTGTAGAAAAATAGGGGATGTACTCTGTTATGTACTTAGGCACCGGTACTCCTACACAATACTTAGATTTCTTTTTGTTTTTTGCTCTCGGATCTAACAATGTTAATTTTTTGGCATTTAAAGCAGCCTAACGTAGCTGTTTTTTGTTAAATTTGCACCAGTAGTTGTATCGGTGCAGGGTACTTAGAAGTTTTTTTAAAAAATTTACTCTCGTGTTGGATTAGATAGAATTTGTTTATTCAGCCTAAAGCAGCTGCTTTAGGCCTCATTTTACACTAGTATATGTATAATATCAGTGTATTAAAAAAGTTCCATTATTTAAAACCCTCTCAGCACCCCATTTTCACGGTACCAAATTTATATCTCTCACTCAATACCATCTCCATCACTACCCATCTTTGTTGAAATCCTACGTAGGTTGAAATATAATCAGGTAAACCACTTGAATTCCTCTATGGTATGATTAATTAGCAATTTCATATGGAATAGAATCATTGAGAATGTGACATCATGAATAGCTTGACTTGTATGTAAGGTGTTTGATGAAATGGTTCAATGTGTTTTTAGGAAATGCCTCCTAAATCCAATTCGAAAAAGATGCGCCATTCACCGTCCCCATCATTGCCGAAAGTATCACCGCACACTTACCCGGATGGTACATTCGTGTCCGAGGAGGCTCGTCTGGTCCATGAATCTTACAAAGGATGCCATCATCACATAGAGAGAGGAATTAAAGCATCTCCCCCATTCGAACAAACTCCAGAAGCTTGGGTGGGAAAAACTCCGTGAGACTCCGCAACCATTCAACCTGACCATTGTATGTGAGTTCTATGCAAACTTGAAGTGCGGGCCAAGCTACGATCATATGTATTGTAGAGGTAAAGCTATCTCTGTCACACCAGAATCTATCAATGGCTTGTTTGGGTTGCCCAATGATCCAAACAATGAGCACGAGTTTCTTGCACTTAATTTTCAAGGTGATGCCGGCTATATTCTACAACAACCAATTGAGAAGGAGGTCGTTGGGACAGTAACTAGAGCAGGTACAAACATAGATGAGTTGGTCAAACTAGGTTGGAGCAAAATGCCTAAGAAAACTCTAACTTCGGAAATGAATGGGTGGTACCACTTTGTGGAGTTTAGAATCCATCCAATAACTGTGAACACAGAAGTTCACAAACTTTGCCTCACTTTCTTGGCAATAAAGAAGGAGCTTTGATGGAATGTTGGTTGTCGAATTTGTCCTATGTTGCAGAGGGAACAGGATCAGATGGAATCTTATGCCTATTGCAGTATCATCTCTGTGTTTTGTTTAAGAGCGGGAGTTAGTGCCCATGCACATGGCATTTATGGCCAACCAATGGGTAAGATTTGCGTGGACTCTTTCTATAAACAGACATCTGACACGTCTGTCACTACTATTGAATCCAAAGTTGCTGCATTGAAGGTCGGTGTAGCAAACTTACTTGAAGAATCCAAATATCAAAGATCCTGGCACGAACATATGGCCAAGGTTATGGCGTATCAATTTCTTAATGCCTTGAAAGAAGTAAAAAATTTCCCAACCTTCTACAAAGGCGATGTCGGGAATATGGACGTTGTCACAAGTACCTGTGATGGTGATTCAACAGGACCAACTGACAGGGTAGAACCATTTTCTCGTTATTATTTGTAGAAAACTTGTAGTAGCAGTTAGGAAGAGTAGATTCTGTACTCAAATTTGATTGTGTAGAACTTAGAAAATTTGGCATTTTTACTTTTGACAAACATGAACGATGATAAATCGAATAAAAATTTGTACACCACGTTTATTGAAATTCTGTCGGACAAATACACTCATGAAGACAAAAAAGATAGGCCAAACGTAGTTGGCCTAAGTGTGTACTTCAGGACCTCTGAATTTGGTGGCTTATATTCCAAGAATGGTTAGAATTATTTAAAAAATATTGTAGCATTGAGAGCTATGGAGGTTCCCAAGTAAATTTGTGGGCAAATCTATAATTTTGGAAAATATAGTGCAAACATTCACTGTTGGTTTTACAGGGCCTTCCGCCCACCAGTAGGGTCTACAAATACATTAACTCGATCATTGTGTACTGAATTGCATATATGTGGAGCCAATTTTATATTCCAACCCTTCCAAGATTCTTGGAGGGACTAAATTGCAAAACTAAAAAGTTTACTCGTAAATCAAAATTGCAATCCGATTGAACCGGATGGTCCACAAAACAACCCTTTTGTATTTCTTAGTAAAACATGCGGGGGAACGAACGGGTATGGACTCCGTATTAAGTTTTGAAGATGTTCGGATTGCACATAAAAACATTGAAGTAAACCCTTGATATTTACTCTACCACACCTACTAGCGCTTCAGAACGAATCACTACCCGGGAACAAATATGCTGCAATTATAATTTAAGCCCAAAATATTAATTTTGTAATTTATGTAATTTCTTAACACGTCGTAATCCTATGTCACAATTCGGGGGACCTAATTGCAATACACGATACAATCAATTTTGCGGGTTCCTCGGTACCGTTAAGGTACATAAACATTACTTATTCAACCTGGAGCATCCTAAAATTCCATTTGGCTTGGTGGAAACGAGCTTCAAGGGGTGGAATGAAATGTTTGGGATCAATATGCAAATTTTATAAAATTAAATAATGTTTAGGAACATCAACGTACAGGGCCCATGTGTGGTCGATATTTGCATGAAACAACTTGTACAATGTCTATTCACAATAATTAAACGTTAATTTAATTAATTGGGGTTGTTTAAAAAATGCACGGGAGGTAAATGCAATAAGTTGAAATTTAAATAAATAACAATAATTTTTTTACACCGGTAATATTAAACAAGTACTGGTGTATGTGTTTAATTTTCTAGCGCGCATTTCAAAGTTTTCAATTTCTTTGATTTTAATAAGGCGCAAAACAATTTACACCAGTAATTTCTGAATTTGCACCTGTACATATACCGGTGCTGAACAGCTAGTCTAAAATTTCAGAAGTTCCTCTTGGGTTGAACATTTTTTTCCAAAAAAATATTTAAAGAAGCCGTACCCAGTTGCTTTTTGTGAAGTATTGCAATGGTATTTACATTTTATACACCGGTACTTATTACCAGTGCACAACAGTTAGCCTAAATTTTCATGTGTTCCTCTCGGGTCAATGAAAATTTCATTTAAAGCTGCACACAGCTACTTTTTTTCTTTTCTTCACCGGTATACGTACAAGTGCTGAACAGTTAGCCAAACTTCACACCCATTTTCACCAATTTCACACCAGTACTGTACATATATCCAGTGTAAAAATGTTTCATATGAATCCAAAACCGTTTCAAATGGCCATAACTCCCACAACTCCTCCTATTCTCATCAAACACCTTCAAATTCTCTTTCAAAACCGCCATCCATCACTCCAACCATTCAATCCACACTTAATTGAACTACCACAACTCCTCATCAACCATTGTAACTTCTCATCAACCATTGTATCCCTATAAAGTGTGGAGCAACACAAGAGGAGCAATACAAGAGAAACAACAAAAATGAGAGAGGAACTTGGCGAGAAAAGAAAGTACTTGGCGAGTTCGACAAAAGGGAGTAGCAACAAAAATGCTCCATTGATGTAGGTAAATGTTGGGGTTTATGTTACCATGGGTTACCATTTCAATTTCTCTTCAAAAAACCATTACATCCCTCACGCACAATACATGTTCGATCAATTTCCTCTATGAACCAAAACATGTAAATTGACAAAAAGTTGAAAGGGTAACTTGAATGGTATGTTTATACAATTTTGGGGAGTAAATGTTTTGCATTTTTTGTGGATGGTGATGTAGTACTATAGTTTTTTGGTTGGTGATAATGTGGATAGTCACGTTAGGGGGGAGTGATAATTGCTCGGTTGTATACCTATTTTATGAATCTAAAGACATTGGTATGGTATTCTATCAGCTTCTATAAGGTTCCATTTCATTCTATATCAAGTTTCATGCCTTAATTGTTCAAGTTCTATGCCATGTTATATAAACTTTTATGCCTTACATAATGTAGTTTCATGTATGAATCGTTCAATTTCTATGCCATGTTTTGCTCAAAAGTTTTATGAACTTGTTGATCAAGTTCTACACCATCTTCTATTAATGTTGATCTTTAAGAACCGTTATTGTATGTACCATTATGGATTGAGAATTTTCAATTCTACTGTTATAGATGCCTTCGAAGAAGGGAAAATTCAACACGAAGAGGAAGCGACCAGTTACAAAGAAAGAGGAGGGGTGAAAGATGTGGTCGATGAGGAGGTTGATATGGCGGACCAAGAACCACCACCAATAAGGATCCCGTTGAAGATAAAATTTGAGGAAGATGCAACGCAAAAAAATGACCCAACTTGTGAAGAGCAGGAAGAAATCACAGAACATGGTGATGTTATTATAGGGGATGTTGAAAGAGTGGACGTTGGTAAATAGTTGGACAAAACACCAATTCGTAAGGGAAAGGGAAAGAGCACCATCAAAGGAAGGCCAACTGTTAATGAAGCAGATGATGACTTGACAAAAGTTGGAGGGAAAAATGGAGAAGAAGGGGACACGTTTGAGGTAAAAAGTTATTTAAGGAGGTGAGGAACTAGCACATGCCAATCTGTGACCTTAGCAAATCATAACACTCCAACTCCTGTTGTGTTTGAGTTCCGTGGGAATCAAGTGGTATGCATTAAGAATCGGTCAGTGTGGCACGTTTATGGAAATTATGCTTTCCGGTGCCACATCCGATTTGGCGCATGTGAACACTGGAGTGATGTCCTTGAAAATGCTAAGGAAGAGGCATGGAAGGATGTTCTGGTAAGACTATCGACAAATGTAATTTAAAATTGTTATTCATAGTAAAGCCTTAGTGAACACGTGGTTAATAACATGCCTTTTCATATGATTTGTTCCAGGAGAGCTTCACAATTGAAACACCTGTGACAGACAAGCAACTAGAAATACTAAAGAAGAAGGTTACGGAGAGGGCAAAAAAGCAACATAGGAATTGGAAGACAAAGGTGGCAAATAGGTTTATTCATGACACGGACAAAGGTATCAATAAAATAGGAATACCGGCATGGGAGAAGTACAAGTGGATGATGAAGACGAATGACACTAGTTTGAAAAGAGGTGCCGCCATCCGGATTTCCAGGTAAGATGAAAAAATTAATACTTGTTAAGAGCTATGTTTCCCACAAGTTCTATTCAACCAAATTTTTATTTATAACAATATCATAGGCTCAGGGTGACAAATATTGAACGCAACAAGGGTAGGGATTACACGCACCACACAGGTAGAAGGGGTAATCGATACATTTGTGACAAATTGACTAAGGAGCTAAAGGAGAAGGAGAGAATAAGCTTGACCGCCGAGAGATTCACTGACGAGGAGATTGACCAACAACTCAATCAAAAGGATTTCACACCTGATAGATCTCTTGTCTACCTTGAGGCAAACAATGATAAAAAAGGGTTATACACATCGAAAGAGGTTGAGAAGATCACACATGACGTTGTAATTTATGCCAAAATCGACCATTTAAATTATTTTTAAAGTGTATTTCACATTATTCATATAAACAATTGCGTTCCTATGTGATTCTCAGTTGAAATTGAATGAGCTGCAGTCGGGTTAAGTTATCCTCACAAAAGTGACAAAGAAGAAAGATCACCCGGGCAGGTACAAGGGAACTCAGACAGGTCTACCCACATCGGTGGCTCTTCCTCATCTTTCCAGCAGTAAGTGCGGTAGCAGTTCCTTAGCTAAAGAGATAGCCCAGAGGAGACCATCTACGATAAACCGGTCGTGAAAGCCTTGGTATCATACCTGGAGTAATTGGTGGAGGGCTTATCATCTGCAAGCGGTGTTCAGATTCCGCCAGACCTTAACAATCCCAAGAAGTTTATAGAGAAGGCGATGGATGACATTGTTGTAGCTGCTATAAAGTTGGGTTAAGAGCCTAGTGAAGGAGAAGGAGATGAAGAGGTACACATTCAATAATCTATGCATGCTCTATATATTGATTTACACATCTGAAATATCTCTATAACCATTTTATCTATGCACTTAAATATTGTACGAACAGGATGGCGAACGCGTGACTCTTTTCATTAAAGACATTGTCGAGAAGAAGAAAATGGTCACCCATGGTCTACGACAGGTATCTCGTCGATGGGATGCCCAACAAGGAAGTGTTACTCGTGTGTGAGTATGCAAGCAAGTTCTCCGTCCTAGGGCAGAGTAGCCCCAATCCCAGGGAGCAGTGAAACTTCATAGGGTCTTTTAGTCCAGGTGCGGACCACTATTTTGTTAATGTTGGAGAGGCGCTCAATAGCACCATGGATTGGCTGGTGTCCTTAATAGACAAGGAAAGTGAGCAACCGAGTGACATCGATGATGTCAGTGCTGGAGGTGATACAGACGACGATGATGAGGAGGCTATGATTTCATCAGCGATGATGGGGTACATTCTTGTAACACATTATTTTTCAATTCCTCAAAGTACTTTTGTGTATCCTTATTCATTGATCCTTATAATAGGATACTGGCGAGCAAAAATCTCAGTCGACGGCTAATTTTTGGCCATTTACAAGACCAAGATTAAAAAGGCTGCTAAAACAGGTAATGCACTGAAATGAGTACCATTATTATTCCTTAGCAATGACAGTTCAATACTACATGCTCAAATGATCATTTCATATAATTTCACGTTCCCAGATTGTCAACAAACGAGACCTGACAGATTGGCCAATCATGGGGCAATTCATAAAGGAAGCAAATGCTGCTATCCTGGAAATGATAAAGAATAAGGACTACATGTTCTTCCCAGTGTTCCAACCATCAACATTCGCACGCCATAATACCCTCGGTGTTGGAATAGAAGTTCTGCTCGAGTTCGGGAAGAACCTGGGGAACATGTGTTTGATGACCTGGATCGATAATGCGCTGGTCGATGTGTGGATGGGGTGAGTTTAAAAACTTACAAGCTTAATGTTTTTTAATTTATCAAGAATTCATTTTCATGTATGATTAATGTTACAGGCACCCGTGGAAGAAAATATAGGAAACTAATTTAGGCCGCGTCCAATTCCGCCATCCAACTGTGGCAACCTAAACAACTTCGAGCAGGAGGTCGAACTCCGTTTCAAACAAATTTGGGAAACAATGAAGGCAATAGATGTTGAGTTCTACATCGTACCCGACATAAGAATGTAAGTATTTCTTCTTGATAATTACATTCACATTTCAAACCACTTCCATTTCATTAATTTTTTTAACATAATTTTCCGGTAGCGATCATTGCTACCTCATCATTATCCATCCCTGAACGGAGGAGGTTTTCACTATGGACACATTGTCAGGGGGTATCAAACCAACAAACTTGGTCGAACTCAGGGTCATTTCTAGGTATTTCAATCAATAAAATAAAAAATCCTAGTTGGTAATATACGCAAAGAAGTAACCATTTTAATATACTTTCTTGATGGGCTTTCTTGCGCATACCAAAGGGAGAAGAGAAAGACGGAGCCAAAATCCGACTACACTTAGAAAATCAACATCATCATGGTAAGTCATTCTGTCATTTCATCCCTCAAATTATATGTTAAGGGTTAGTAATTACGTTTACCTTTCCGGTGCAGTACCAAACCCAGAATGGTTCATGGTAATGCAGGTACTCCATCATGTTCTTCATGGAAGAATTTGTTAATCACCCAGAGACAAACAATATTTGGAGGCAAACCTTGCATCTCAAAATTTGTTATTATTAATCTCTAGTAAATGAAACATTATTGATTAACATTGTAGGTTTGAAATTAATAGATTTTTCCGGAGGGAAAATGGCTATATCATGTGTACAAAATTCAAGGTGTAGCAGAGATATGGTGTGGGGCTTGGCTCAGAGACTACCAGCAGCAGGCAAACACTACGTTGCAACTTCTAGATGATAAGAACGACATAATAGGTTGATTGTTTATTTTGAATGACTGATGATATTAGAATTCTATGGATGGTGTTTGGTTATACTAAACTTGTGTGATTTTTTAATTTGTTTCATTCCATGCTTAGGATACTTCTTCTATTATATAGTTAGAATAGTGTTCACGTGTTTTGCGAGCGATATTTTTTGTAATAGAATGTTTCAAATTTCTTACCTTTTCAAAAGTTTCCAATTTATAATAGTTTACAAGTATCTCTGGCTATCGTTGTCCCGGAAATGATCTAGGAGGGACCATCGAAAAACAAATTAAGCATTGCAAATTTTAGCCAAATAATACACCGGTATAAAATGCATGTACCGGTGTTAAAAAATTCCACATTTTAAATAATTTGTTTTTAATTATTTAAATAATATCGGTGCATTAAGTATAGTAATACCGCAGTAAAAAAATTCTGGTGCAATTTATTCAGGTGCAAAAAAACTATATTCTGACTACAGAAGAAAGACCGGTGTTATATTTAATACCGGTGTACAAATCACAGTTTTTACACCAGTTCATAGGTTAAATACCAGTGCAAAATGTCTACACCGGTGTTCCAAATAATACTGGTGCAGATATATTGTGATTCCAAAATTTATACATCAGCCTAAGATGCGGATGCAAATAATGTTCTACACTGGTTCATTTTACCGGTGCAAATTTATGCCATTTTTACACCCCTATAGATACGCACCAGTATTTGGGGGGGGGGGTCAAAATACCAGTGCTATTATCCTAAATTACAAGTGCAATTACCCATGTCCTGCAGTAGTGTAGGATCAACGAAGAAGGCCGAAAAAGTCTAGTTGATTGTATAGGAACCATGACATGATCATTGGTGATATTCGTACCCTTGTTTTGTTTCGAAGGCGATATTATCGCAATATAAATATTAAAAACCATTTTTTGGAGCAGATTTCTTTTTATCATTTACTTAAATAACTATGTCTTGCAATCGCAAAAGAAAATTACGAAATCTTAAAAGAAAAATTTTAAAATGCATGCTTACAACAATAAAAAAATTTATTATGCAAGTTATGCATCTTGCCACTTCTCACAGTACAAATCTTCAATCTGCAAGCTATTGATCTTGCTATAAGGCAGATATGCTAACAAAGCAGCGAAAAAAGTAAGTGATAGATCTTGCGGCTTCGTACAATACATTTTTTTAAGTAAGCAAGCTGTAGATCTTGCTATCAGGCAAACATGCCTACAAAACAGCGACATAAGGAAGCATTAGATCTTGCGGCTTCGCGCAATACAACTAAAACAAACTATAGATCTTGCAATAAGATAGAGGCTCTTACAAAGAGATGTGAGCAATAAAAAAACATTACAAATTTGCAATTTGCACGCATATCTACGAAAATTTTTAATAAGTAAAAAAGAAATGGATCTTCAAAACAATGAACGGATCACGAAATCCAAAGTGCGTTGAACATAGAGTTTATTATTATTACAAAGAAAATGAAACAACTTCTAGGAGCTTGAACGAAGAGAAAATAGTACTCGATGCATTCAAAGGTAGACTTATGACATCATAAATTATCTACGGCTTAAGCCGCGAGGCCTAGATGATGAGGAATCACCGCAACAACGAGAGTGTGAAGCCTGATGATCTTCGGCCATGATATGATCGTAATGCCATTTTATATACAAGTAAGCAGGATGCCGGGTTCAACTGCTTCACTCCATGCGATCATGATATAGGGCATAATAAGCTTTAAAATCAGTTATGGGACCAAATTCTTCTCGATCAAGTTGCATACTCATTAGGTTAACAGTCTCCTCATAACTCTTATTCACTTCCTCCAGATTGTGAATTTCATCTTCTAGATGGCGAATATGCGATCGGACAGCCTCAGACAAATTGACCCTCTGGCCGCCAATATTTATAGTCAAATCACCCTGACCAGTGAACGTACGAGAACCAACAGATATGGTATTTGGCTCATCTTTATAATTACAACAAGCATGCTCAAGTTGATGAACACTCGAATCAAGATGTGCGCACTTAGCACGAAGGTGATCATTATCGCTACGCAATTGGATATTGAAGGCAACTTGTTCATCGAACTTGCTTTGCCACTCTATGGAACAGCTAGAAAGGTGGTCACATTCATCCTATTTCTTTTTCAAACAATCAATAAGTCATCAATGCGAGAACAAAGTTTGTCTAGGATATCAGTCTTATAATAACCTTTGCACGCTTTACTCGTAAAAAAATTCTTCGCCTCTTCTTGCTGGCAAATCAACTTGATCAAATTTAGCTGCTGACAATGGATAAGATCATTCTTCTATGAACGGAACCATTCATTTCACGAATATGCTCTTGAGTCTCATTAAGAGTTTTTTTTCCATGCAAGCTCTAAATTTTTGACACCAAGGAGCATATATTTCAGATGAAACCCCAATAACATTGCTTATTCTTCAACACGTTCAGGGAGATTAAGCGAACGAACATAAGCGTCCACGGATTCCAGATCAGCTAAAGTATGGACAATGTCTTTACCAGGAGACTCGAGGTTATAATCATCAGGAATAAACTTACTACATGGACAATCACTTGAAGATGATGTAGCCACTGAGTGGGTAGACGTATCCCATCCAAGACATAAGGGGATAGAGTTTAAATCTGAATCTCCAATGTTAGAAAAATGACTACCAGTTAATAGCTCAAGATACTCCAAGGATATAGAATTAGAAGCTTCAATTAACATACTAGGAACCCATCATGATGTAGCCAAGAGGATGCCCAAAATGATCACTAGACCCAAACCATCCACGAAGATTAAAAAATATAAGGTCGGTGAAAAATACCAAAACCCTGAATACGAACAAATATGAAACGAAGGTATAAAATCATAATAGAAAAATTAGGAAAATTCAAACAAAATACACAATATGAAGATACATAATAGTGCCATCAAATACTATAGACAAAAGTTAATAGTGTTTCAAATCAAATCACATCTCTAAAATTCAACTGACATGAGAGGGTGGAGTGCTCTGAACAGCAAGGGTAGTTTCTTCTTGGCTTGTATCTTAGATAGGTTTATCCGCTTGTGCTTCAGACTCTGGGATGGGGGTTGATGTAGCATCAGGAGAAGCAAAAGAAAGGCCTTCACAGTAATCGACCTGGTAACTTTTAAGCTCTGGGATATATGGCAAGGAAAGAAGACCCGCAAGATGCGACAGCAAGATGTGGGGATGCCCACCATCAAAAATATTTCCAATAAAATCATCATTGAGCATAACCTTACACTTCGCCAGCACTGCAATAGATTTGGCCAAAGAGGGCAAGCTCTTCACCGTCACAGTTGGGTTCAACTCACGCAAGTCTTTCATAGCCTCACAATAACCAATGTTGCGATAAAGCTGGAGACATCCTCAAATAACTTAAAGAAGGATTTCATTTTTGTAAGCCAGTCGACCAAAGCTTGGGGATACTTAAGGGAAGCAGGAACATTCATACGCATTTCCCTTAGCTCAGAGTGAAGCTTTGCAATTTCTTCCTTAGTGAACTTCGCACGCTCCTCAGTGGGTTTAAGGGAAGTTTCTAGAGTTGCACATCTCTTCTCCTTACCCTTGTACTTCTCCAAGAGCGAATCATCATCCTGGGAGAACTTTGAAAGTCACTCACTCACAAGATGAAGACTCTCACTAACCTTACCAATTAATGCACATATAAATGAGATAGCCAATCATCTAAATAAAGAGTATCAAAGTATAACAAAAATTACTCTGACTTCCCAGCCAACTTACCACAACCAAGGTATCAGGAAGAGAGAGTTTGGAGAGAGTATCTAGTATCATCCCCTCCACCACCAGGTTATCAGTTTGCACCAGGGCCTTAGAGCGAGGCTGGTTACCACGCCCCTTTTCCCAGGAAGCGGAAAATGAGTTGAGGATCCATCAGTCATTTCCCTCATCTTATTCTTCTTATTCGACTCACTAGTGGTGCAATCACCACCCATCTCCCTGCCCTCAGTTGTCTTACTCTTAGCGAGTACAATTCCAGAGCTAGTTTGGTTGACATCCTTTTGAAGGACATAATTTCCAATAGCATCATTAGGGTGGACAAGCATTTCAGCCACCCCCTCATTATCATCATCAAAAAGTGATCTGTCAGGAGCACCTCCAGCTAGGTCAATGTCTACAAAAGAGTAAATATCACAGATCAGACAAACACACAAAAGATGTAACAATTGTAAAAAATAAGAGAAAATACATATCCAACAAGATGAAACAATAATGAACAAAATACCTTCAGCATCAAAATTAGCATGGCAGGATGTTGTGTATGAGGGTGGAGTGTTACCACAATCTCAGATTCAGTAGTAAAACAAACATCCAGACTAGGAAGCTTAGACTTGGGAGCATTGAAGTTCCAAAACGGAATAACCACTTCGGATTTTTGTTTCATTTTTACATAAAAATATTTTTCACGCCAAGGACCAACATTGATAGGAAAATCGCTCACAAGCTCAACACCAGAGATAACATGATAGAGGGTAAATTCATCTATGGTATATTTTTAATTTGTGAAGATGGTAAAAGTTATAAAATAAATCAAGGGTGAAAGGAATGTCCATTTTTTCACACACCCGGAGAAATCATATTATAATAGCGATGCTCTTGGGATGAAACTAGGACCAACATGTTGAGGAAGAGGAAAATAAAGACTAAAGTTTAAATAGGCTAAATAACATGATATATAGCCAGTAGGAGAAGTGCGAACACATTCAGAGTTTGCAAGAGCCCAAAGGTAAAATGAAGATAAAATAAGGAAAATAGTTCTTTAAAACTTCCAAGTATGAGCCAAACAGCACACTACTAATAGTGGAGGATCCAGTGACATGACTGGAATCCTCATCTGAATGAACATCTTCTACGGGAGACTCGATATGGTTAGAGGAAGATATTCAGACAGAAAGGGATCCTAGAATTAGAAATAGAAACTTTAATAAGAGTTACAAAGTTTGGATATAAGTTTTTCATAGCAGATGTTAAGGAAAATAAAAGAGGGTATGTCAGAGAAGATGATCAGAAATTTGTGATTCAGATCATAAATGGTAAATCAACAGAAGATGAAGAAAAGATACTCTATAAATTTAGCACATACAACAAAGAAATGAGAGATAGAGATAAAACAAACTTACTTTTATAGAGGATGAAGAATGGTGATTCGCGGAAGGATTAGGAACAACCTGAAAAGATGAAGGTTTAAACGACTGAGGAGATGAAATAAAGGAAATAATTATTGGTATTTAAGCAACAACAGAGAAATGGAAAAAATGAGGAGATTAATCAGTTCAAAAGCACAATGATGATAGTCTGACACAAAGGTAGGTTACCTTTTGCAGATATCGAAAAGGCAGCGGAATTGGAGTAGACAACGCACTGAATGATGGTGGGATTAAATTAATTGCTTCAAAATTCCTCATTTAAGAGATGAAGCGATAACAAAAGCCAGGAAAAATTGGAAAAGTATAACGAAGAATAAGGATAGAATCTTGGTCCTTGGAAACAAAATCTAAATAGATGGGCTTATCACAAAGATGATATTAACGGGGAAGATTCAAAATTTTAAATTTGAAGTTAGAAACATAAACAAGGCCACAAGTATAGCCAATAAAACGATGACACATCGCAATGACAAGAAGAGTAATATTAATGGCGAATAGGTTGTTAGAATACAACAACACTTTACATTCATTTTACAGGTAATGCCATCGCTTCGTGTCTTTTAGTATTCATGGCTAGGGGAGGGCTTATGGTGTATACCTAGCCCATGAACCCCATAAGATTGGACTTCAGGCTCAGCCCATAGTTGGGCTTTATACTAACCTACGATGAAAACTGGAAAAGTCGGAATCAGGTCAAGACAAGTCAAGCCACAAACCGAGAAAGGCGGAGACCACGATTAAGCTTTAGGCACGAACCTCCTTTATCGAAACCATGACACAACCCACGATGGGGAACCCTAATAAGCCAGAACCATGATTGTAACTCTCTATAAAAGGAAGAAGAAGAACGCTAGTCCGGGTATGTACAACTAGAGTGAGAAATTCTGATTCTCAAGAGATAAGCTACTGACTTGAGCGTCAGAGTCTTTTCCTCGGAATCACTTCCTGGATCTCTTTTGCAGGAGCATTACGGTGAATGGAGGTCACTTGGGAAAATTGGAAATCCTACAACACCCCCATATAACATAATAATACCAATGAAAGCAAGTAAACACAAAGATTAAAGAATTACCAGAATTTGGAGGCTAATAGATGAAGATCACACAAGAAAAAACAAAGATTGCTCTCCCTTGAGAGAAAGTTGCCAAATTCAAATTCTTCCTATTGTGATATGAGGGTGGATGTTTTTGAAGTAATTGGAGTGAGATAAGTGATTCACATTGATGGGAGAGATACTCTGAATTTGGATTTGGAGAATTAATAATGTCCCACAAATGGGTTGTTTAGGAGAGAGGCAAAAAGATGGTAGAAATGGTTTGGGGCTAAAAAGGAAAATTTTGGATTAAAGCTTTAATGAATTCATGTTCAGCAGAAAAGGTGTTAATGCTTGGTGTAGTACCACTAGTACTAACCAATTTGGGGAAGAAGAAAGTTGTAGAATTGATAAGGCAAATGCTGATTTTGGCAAAGTTTTATTTTTACCAAAATTCTGCATTTTTTCCCATCTGTAGTAATTCTGTGTGGCACAAGGCATGGCACAGATGTTCCATGTGGAGGCCTCGTGTCAGTTCTTCTTACACAAGCCTTACATAACCCATGCTCCCCTGCACCTTCGTTTTCAAACATTTTTCACCAAATCCTATTTTCTCCTAGCCAAAAACACGAGACTTGATCTTAGATTACAAACATTCAAAATTCTAAATAGTATCCTTTGCGACACACAAAATCATGCAAATAACAATCAACTACGAATACCAAAGCAAAGAAAAATACAATATTTTTATTGTCCTCCTCACGACTTATTTTTCATGCATATAGAATTAGAACAAACCTACCGTTGGGTCTCCAGAGTCGCCATCCGCGACTCCACCCATGATGACATCATTGTGGAGAGGTCTCCACAAAGTGTCAATGTTACCTTTGTGCTCCTTCTCAACAACCGGGAATTCATGTTCACCCTTAGCTAATGCTGACTCCTTAGCCTTTTCCTTGGGTTTGGGAGGCGGTCTAGGAGGTTTAACTTCCTTTCCATGCTCCACAAACCACTGCATGTTAGTGTTCATAGAAACACAATCAGCAATAGGAATATTAACACTAACATTATGCAAGGTAATGATGTCATCAACATTCTCATCAAAATTGAAGCTCAAAACATGCTTTCCATTATCAATCATGCCAAGATTCTCATCACACTCAAACAATATTCGTCAAATTGTACAAATTCATTGCATAGGCTTATGCAATTGCATTCAAGAGAGGAATTAGAGGATTCATGCTTAGATCTATAAATTTCAAAATCGACCTTATCTATGTCATCCTCTAAGGTTAATGTTCCTAAGTGGACATCTATCTTAGTCCTTGATGTTTTCAAAAATTGTCTTCCCAACAAAATTGGGGGAACACTCCATCGTGTGACACATCAAGGACGTAAAATTCACCCAGAAACACAAGAGTGCCCACTCTAACCATAACATCCCTAACCAACCCCCTAGGGCTTGCTTGGGAATGATCGGTGAGTTGGACTATCACCCTAGTATCCTTAAGCTCTCCTGTATCTAGAGTTTCAAATAGGTTGTATAGGATAGCATTAATTGAAGCTCCAAGGTCAATCATAGTATCCTTAATTAGCCTACCACCTAGATCAATAGGAATAAAAAAATGTTGGGGTCATCGCACTTCTTAGGAATTTTGTATGAACTAAAGTGGCAACCCCTCCTATTTTTGATTGTCTTACTTTTCTAATAGACTTAGTCCTCATCTTAGTGCAATAATTCTTTAAAATTTTAGAATATGATGGAATTTGCTCAATTACATTCAAGAGTGGAATACTAACCTCAACCTTTTTGAAGATTTGGCAAATTTGTTCTTCTTTGGATGCCACTTTTGGCCTTTGCCTCAAAGCACTAGGGAATGAGGGTGGAGGGCTTTTCCTCGGTGGTAGGGAGCTCTTGTGTGGGATCCTCCTCAATGACTAATTCTTCCTCTTCAAATATGGCCTTAGTGTTCTCCACTATCTTGTCATCCTCTTGTAAGTTCTCCTTCTCAGCTTCTCACACCTCCTTCCCATTCCTTAACTTTAGAGCGCTCATATTTTGTGGATTGACTTTGGGTTGGAAAGGTAGCTTTCCGGAGTCTTTTTCCTTGAGTCAGCTAACTGAGATGGCTAGTTTCCCCACTTGAACCTCAAGGTTCATGATGCTTGAGAAATCCCTCGTGCCTAACACTTTAATATCCATGTCATTTTTCTTGGTCATTTGCACAATCTCCTCCAAGATTTTCTCCCGATCCGACTTGTAAATATGACCATTTTTGTTTGAAGGCCCCTCACCCCTTGGGTAGGGTTGAGGTGAACCCCTCCCCCCAATATTGTATCCTTTATTGTCATCCCTCCACCAAAAATTAGGGTTGTCTCTATATCGAGGATTGAAGGAATTAGTGTAGGGATCTTGACAGTCTCCTCCTTGGTTCCCGCAAAACCCTTGTTGTCCCCTACAATATTGCCCATTGCCTCTATTTAAGTCCAATGACTTCACTTCCTCTAAGTCCTCCACAACTTGTGAGCACATGTAGGTCGGATGGTCCGAATTGCAAATCCCGCATACTTTCACTTGTGAGTCCTCCCCTTCATGAATTCCTTCATCATTGATGCAAGACCTTGGACTTTCTCTTCAAGCTTAGGGGAGTGAGTGAGGTCTTTCAATGTCTTCACTCTTGATGAGTCCTAAACTACCATGCATCATTTTCCATTTCCTCAAATAAGACTATCGCATCCTTGGAGTTCTTTTTTGCTATCGATCCGTTGCAAGTGGTAGTTACCATCCACATGTCCTCATCACACAAACCTTTATATAAATAGTACACAAGATCTCCCTCTTTGAACAGATGATAGGGGCATCTTGCCAACAAACACTTGAATTGCTCCCAATATTCGTACAGAGATTCATTCAGGAGCTGCAAGATATTGGACAACTGTTTCTTCAATCCAGTAGACTTTGGGGAAATACTTCTCCAGCGCGTCATATCCATCCACAAGGTGATTCAGACTAGTGGGAGGTAATATAGCCAATCCTTAACCGCATCTCGGAGGAAGAAGCGAAAGGACCTTAAGTTATAATTCTCCTCCAACACCCCCTGGTGGCTTCATGATGGTAAAGACCAAATAGAACTCCAATGTGTGCTTGTTGGGATCCTCACCAGTCATCCTGTGAAATGTAGGAAAACAATGTATCATCCCACTCTTGAGCTCACACGTAACATTTTGCGGAAGAGGCGAGAAGATAATGTAGAGAGGTTGACTATCCAAATTTGGAGCCATCAACTCCCTCAGCGTCATGTTGTCTTCCGCCATAGTAACTCTCTCTACCTCTACCCAAATTGTTGGTCCCTACAGAACTTCTCCTCTAGCTCTCCTTCTCCTCCTTTTTCGGCCACCTACGTTTTCTGGTAGATAGCGTAGAGCTCCTAAATTCTTGGTTCAAGTGTGTACAATAAACAAGAAGCAAAACACTACTAGTCCAACAAAGAACAATAGCAAAACAAATTAGGAGTAACAAGAACAACTATTGAAAAGGTCACACAATAACCAACTAAAACTATAAAAAGAAAAACACTAACTACTACTCCCAGCTAGTAATGCAAGCTAACAATCAAATTTAAATTGGCATCTCCGGCAATGGCGCCAAAATTTGATCTGCACCCCATAGGGTCATTATCTTGTGGGAGAATGAACCCACGAAGTGCAAGATGCAAAGAGAAGAACTTATAGAGTTGCTCCTGTGCTCACTACCAACTACTAAAGAGTAGCTAGTGGTAAGTCCGAGGTCATCCACAAAGACACTAGAATTTGAAAGTTAACTAGACACGACTCACAATCGGGCGTCACTCTGATTGTGTGTCCGAAATAGCTAACTAATGATCATGCAAACAAGAGATATTAAACTATAATAAACTAGCCTTGGGGATATTTGCGTAACATGACCGATGAATGACTTTCATACTAGATTCTATCACATGTAAGACATATAAACTTATCTTATGTCTATGTCACACAGCGTGGAGATACTTTGGAATTCCCAATGTCTGTCACAAAAAGGTTCGTCTCCACCTTATGAAGCTACCTCACCGCCTCTGTAATTAGGGAAATTTCTTCGATCAAACTTTGGATCCATTTCACTATTCCCATCAATCTCACTCCCAATGCTAATGTGCCCCCTCTTAAAGGAACAAAGCCTTGCATAGGTCACAATTGTTAGATATGAGAGTGAGGACAATACGCCCCAGACACTCCACTATGGACAATAATCCCTAGGCCTAGAGAGATGGAATTGGCATCTTGTGATGAATCTAAGGTTAAACAACTCTAATCACTACACAACAACAACTAACTATCATGCTCACACTATTGGGTTAAGCCGAGGGTTTCCCCCGTTAGGGTGTCTATCATCCCTAACATGAAAAATTATTACACGATGAGTCAATTAAGTTAGAGTCTAAAAATCGGAACAATACTCTTGGGACAACATGCATGCACCCACCTCCCTGGTACTTATGAACCTATAATTGCTCTAATCCAACACTCCCAAGGTAGCAATTCAAGCCTAGAGCGATGGTATGATACACATGAATCAATGGGTGCATCATAGAACATACATGGCATACATCTTACAAGAATATATATAAATCAAGCACGAATATTCATAAACCATAAATATAGGAAAATATAAAAATCTCACAAAATCAACATCTAGTCATGAATACAAATAATTCTCCAAGTAATAAACTACTCTAGAGACATTGAACCCAGTACAATTATTGGATTTAATGCCATAGACATAAACTAGAAATAATAATTGAGAAGAGAGGAGATAGCCTCCTTCTCTCTCTACCTACACTTGAAATTAAACTATGACCAAAAGTTTTAAACCCTAGTAGACTAGTGGCTACTTATATAGTAGGTGGAAATAGGCCTTAGAATAGCCCGAAACAAAGTATAAACCCTAGCAGCCACGTCATCACAGGCCGTGCAAAAGTACACGCGTCGCGGACTGGAAATGATTCTCAGCCAATCTGAACATGCGACTCATGCTAAAGCATTCGATCCACGGAATGGAGAGCACTTATGGCGGTTTGAGTGGCACGGCCCATGCAAAAGCACGCGAGCCATCATCTGGAGTCGTAGTCTTTGGTTTCTGAGCATGCGGTTGCGCAATAGGTCACGAAGCACGGACTGGAGGCCTTGGTCTTCAATTTCTGGGTGCACTGGTTGTACAAAAGCATATGAACCGCATCAAAACTTAGTCATCTCAGCTAATGGTTTGGCACGACCGTGTAAATGTACACGGGCCGTACCCATCATCTTTTCCTTCCGGACTTTGACTCATTTTCTTTGGCGCATCTATCTACTACCAAGTTTTTCTGTCGTGGCTTTCAATCTACTACCATCCTTGCGAATTACCTTCTACTATCTATTACCATTCTTGTGAACGGCCTTCTATACAGTCTGAAGTGCATACAAGCAATCTACAAATAAAAGCTCACAAAAATAGATCTAGACGCTCGTAGGGACATAGAATCCATTAGATCTAAAGTAAACTACAAAATGAGGAATTTAGATATGAAAACTACAAACGGCCATCTAAACCCTTTGTAATGTAAACTCACCTAAATCTAGCAATCTATCATAAAAAAGATTAAAAAAAGATATGTTAAATGCCTTAGAAAACACATACATTTGACGTTTCATCATCCCTTGGAAGAACTTCCAACATTGGCGGAAGGTTGAATCTCCCTCATCCATTCTATGGATTCATTATATGCATCATGACAAAGTCTTGAATAAGACCGTCTCACGGTGAGACCAGAGATTAAATTGCAAAAATTTCAAGATGGGGTTTCATATTGATGTATTCATATTGCTATTTATTAGTTTTTGCCTCCAAATTTAGTTTACTATTTTCCTATTTTGCCTCTAGTCCTTGGTCTCACCATAAGACGGTCTCACAGGAGACGGACTCATGCATCATTGTACTTGGTCATTTCGTGAAGACCAATATCACGCACAAACCCGGTAGTAAGCCCGTCAAACGGATCGGGTCACCCGTTGGATAACCATTATCCATATACTATTTTTCACTTGTTGGATAAGATTTATTGGATAATGACCCATTGAGTTAATGGATATAATTGGGTTGTAGTTATTGGGTTTAGTAGAGTTGGATAATGGTTTACCCGTTGGATAATTTGGGTGGGTTGAGTTGGGTTGGGTAATGGGTGACCCGTGGAAAATTTCATATCACAAGATAAGTAAATTTTCACAAGTTTGATTACGAATGATTTAATTTTTTCATAATATATAATCATTTATTATATTATGTAATATAATATTGTGTATATTATATTATATTTAATAAAAATAAAAAATATATAATATGTTGGCTTTGTAACTCGACGAAATTAACGAACAATATTAGTTGGGATTGAGCTCGAGCTCAAATATTGTACGAGCTCGAATATTGTACGAACTCGAATAATGTACGAGATTGAACTCGAATACTGTGCGAGATTGAGCTCGAATACTGTATGAACTCGAATACTGTACGAGATTGAACTCGAATATTGTACGAACTCGAATACTGTACGAGATTGAGCTCGAATATTGTACGGACTCGAATACTGTACCGGATTGAACTCGAATATTGTACGAACTCGAATACTATACGAGATTGAGGTTGAATATTGTATGAGATTGAACTCGAATATTGCATGAACTCAAATACTGTACGAGATTGAGTGCGAATTTTGTACAAACTTGAATACTGTACGAGATTGAATTCGAATACTGTACAAACTCGAATATTGTACGAGATTGAACTCGAATAATTTGTGAATTATAATTTGTATAATTTTTTTAATATAGTGAATATTTATGTTAAATATTACACGTGCATTTAATTGGGTAATTTTGGATATTTATTGGGTATTTGTTATGTTCCCATTGAGTTAATATAATATGGGACTCATTGAGATAAAAAATTTTCATTAACATAATTATTCTCATCCCAAATCCTAAAAAATAATGAGCATTTAATACATGATCACATTGGATAATGACAACTTTTAACCCAAATTGATAGAAAATGTTTAATGATAACTTATTAGGTTAATTATATAATGCCTTATTGGATAATGCCTTATTGGATAATGACTTATTGGATAATATATTTTAACCCATTGGGTCATATGAATATCTAATGGGTTATCCAATGAGTTATCATTTAATGACTCAACCCATTTATAACCCAATCATTATGACTTATTAATAAATGAGTTAATTGGATAATGACCCATTGAATAATGACTTATTGGGTTTGGATAATGAGTTTAAATAACTAACCCATATGACGGGCCTACCGGTAGTGTCACGAACGAGCTCAAAAAATATTGTCAATAAGGGTTAATCCTACATATTTGAACCTAAGCATGTGGACATGCACTCTCTCTGAAACATCTTTGGTCGTGTGCCCAAGCTCGACCACCTGCCACTCGGGTTTCTTTTTCTCATCGTATAAGCTGGAGCACATCTTCCCATTTTCTTTGACCGTCTGCTCCAGTCATCTGACCTTTTGCCTAAACTCGAGGATTTGCTTGCCAGCCCGTTTTTTTAAATTGACAAGAAGCTGAACTTGGTATTTTAACTTTTGAATCTCTTCTTCGTAAGATATGATGCTCCTGGCCGAATGAGGAGAAATTCTGGAACTGTGGCTACAGTGGCACACAGTGGATGTTGTTGTGGAGAATGTATTTGGTAAATGCATTCTCCCAATCTTTAATTTTTTTTATTGTGATTTTCTGAGGATGCATTTGTCAAATGCGTCCTCTTGATTTATTTTTTTGGTCTGTGATTGAAGAGGATGCATTCCCCAAATGCGTCCTCGATGTTCACATTTTAAAAAATTTCTGTGTTAAATGCGTCCTCATATCCGCCGCTGATTTCCTTGCCGCCACGTCGATGAGGATGCAATCGTTAAATGCGTCCTCCAATTCGCCTCAGAAACCCAGATTTTCCCCCTGGTTTTCACATTTGGTTTTCTCCACTTCCCACTGCCGTGGACTGACATTGTTGTGATCCTCTCACCTTGTCGCTGCTATAATCCTCGGCTGACTGTTGCCCGCTCTCCGTTTCTAGCATTCTTGTTGCCGGTTGTCGCTTCCAACTTTTTCAGGTGAATTTTTTTGCTCTCTGTTTGGTGCTTCAGTCGTATGTGTTTTGTTGTGCTGAAATTGATGTCCATCTTGCAGCCGAAGTATTTTCCATGTATTGCGTGGTAGATTTCACCCCCGTAGACCGCCGTTGAACGTCGTTACCGCTGCTGACTGCTGTTGATCAACGTTGACCGCCGTTGCCGCCACCTCCTCGGTGAGTTTGAGACATGTGCGGAGCTATTTTTTGAATTTCCTAAAGGTATTTGAAGAATTTATGATTCTACGAATGTGTTGAATGATTATGTGCGATTTGTCCTCTAATATTTTTATTGTATTTGGTGTTACACTGTTATTTCTGAAGTACTTGAAAAAATCTTGTTGATATGAATGTGTTTAATGATTGTGTGTAGTTTGAGTGATTATGTTTCTTGATTCTATGAAAGTGTTGAATGAGGATGCGTGAATATGTGTGAATTGATTATGTGTAATTTGTTTACTAATGTTTGTATTAAAGTTGTAGTAATAGTTTAATTGGTGTGGCATAAGTGAACACACATTTTAGGATATTGTAATAGTTTGAAAATCTATAATAGCGTATGAGGTGTTTGTCCGACTATAATGGAATATGTATGGTTTAAGGTTCGAGCAGTTGAATATAAGTTGCTGAATAATACCGTCATTCTGAATATCGAATTACATGTTACGTATTTGTATAATGCAGTTGTACGATATTTTTAACGGTGTACCTGTACAAAGGGGGTCAGATTAAGTATGATTTGGTTGTGGGTGTGTATTATGACCCTCCCATACCGGAGAGGAACGTGACTCTCGAAAGGAGGTTAAGCCCACTCCGAGTTAGTTCATTTATTTTTGAGAAGGCTTGGTATTGCAAGTGTGGGGTTTCAGTTGAAAATATATTACCGTTGTCCTGAGCTGATTGGTTCGGCCGTATACTATCAGTGTTATAATGTGGAAGATGACGAGTCTACCCCGACCTTTTTCGACATTGTTGATCGAATGTTATTGTCCTCAGCAGATTTGTACATTATTATGGAGAAGATGTCAAGCAACATTGACCGTGTGGGTGATCTTAGTTCGGGCACATTCATGTCGTTGTTAAGGAACATCCAGAACTGTACACCTTTGCCAACCTTACCACCCCTTGTTGATTGCCAAGGTTTTGCTGTTGGTGAGTCCAGCCAACCCAGTGCGTATGTTCACATCGATTGCACTCAACCGTCCACAAGTGATGGTATATATGGTGGGTATTATGAAGACCTAAATGTGTCCGATGATGATTATGTGGATGAAATTAACGAGCATGTTGTTGGTCATATTGGGAGCGATGAGGATGGTGAGGAAGGGGAACTTGATGAAGAAAGTGAAGATGATCGTTCCTTATCAACAGATTCGAATCCGGGGGACGATGATGTAGAAGTGGTGTGTACAAACAGTGTAGCCATGTCGTTCCGTATTATGGTGAATCCTGATACATAGCCCTACTTTAAGGATTATGGGGGCTCTGATAAGGATGGCTATGACCCAACGAATTGTGGTGACGGATTTACTAATTATGTTCAAGCGACTGGTGAAGTGGCATTGGGTATACGATTCCGGACGAAGCCAGAATTGGTAGAAGCTATTTTGAGGTGGAGTTCCATGATGAATATGGAACATAGGGTCGTGGAGAGCAGGTCACGCACATGGTATGCGGAATGCAAGGACATTGTTGAAGGAACTGGTAATTGTCATTAGGTTGCTAGAGCCAGCAAAAAGGCTTCACATGGCATGTGGGAGATCACCAAATGGGCAAGTAGTGATGCTTGTGTTGGTGCTGGTCGATCGACGGGTAACACTAACCTAAAATCGTTGATGTACAAGCGCATGTGAAGACGGAGTTAAATGTGAACACTAACCATATTGACATTAACCCTTCTTACACAGTGAAAGATGTACAAGCGCATGTGAAGACGGAGTTAAATGTGACCACTTCCTATAAAAAAAAGTGTGGTATGCTCAATAGAAGGCTATTGACTTGGTGTTCGGAACTTGGGAGGAATCCCTTGAACAGTTGCCTACATATATATGGATGAGCTAGTCAGGGCCAATCTGAGCACCATTGTTGATTGGGCAGATGTACCTGATAGAATACATGGGCGTGAGTGTAGGAAATTTAAGTTCATTTTCTAGGCATTTGGTTAGGCTATCGATGCATTTCACCACTGCAGGCCGGTGATTAGTGTGGATGGCACTCATTTGAGAGGTGCATATAAGGCCACAATGCTAGTTTCCATGACGCAAGACGCGAACGACTACATACTCCCCATTACTTATGCAATTGTTGACGCTGAAACTAATGAGAGTTGGAACTGGTTCATGCAGAGACTGCATCTCCACGTGGTTGGTGGCGATAGTAGGCCAATCTATATCAGATCAGATCGACATGATGGAATTTTAAATGCAATGAGACATATGGAGGAATGGATGGAGCCAGCAGGATACCATCGATTTTGCTTGCATCATTTTCAGTCCAACTTCCTTGGTGCTGAGAGTGGGAAGTTCAAGAATGCGCTTCTGAAGACTCTAGTTTGGCAGCTTGATGGTGCCAGGCAAGAGAGCAAGTGGAGGGAGTACAAGGAGGAGTTGGAGAGTATCGAACCATCTGCTTGGGATTGGTTGATACAACATGATACCAGTAAGTGGTGCCTTGCCTTTGATGAGGGTGATCGACGTTGGGGAATTTTTACAACCAATTTGTCAGAGAGTTACAACTGTTTAAGGCACGCATGACATCTCTCGCTAACTGCATGTGTCAAAGCGACCTTTGAGCGAACAGTTGAAATGTTTGCTCGAAGGGTAATGGATGCCACAAATTTGAGGTACTTTCCTAATTCATTACAGTTCTCTTAGAGCTCATGGACTATTTTCTTGATTCTTCATTGCTATTGAATTGTGTAGGTCCGAGTCCCCTTGTAGGATTTGGAAAAAATTTCAGAAGCAAGACACTTGGGCACAGGGACATATTGTCACCGTGTTTGGGCATGCGTCACAGACTTTCAGGGTTGTGACAAGGACCATTGATAGCAGTATTGGTGAGAGCCAGTACACAGTCAAATACCGGAGAAAGGAGTGTACTTGTCGTGAATGGAAAATTTTCCGGTTCCCATGTTTACATGTCTTGGCTGTCTGTTGGCATAAGGATGACGATCCAGCTACTCTATGTGACGGGACATATCACATGACCACCTATATGGAACAATATAGTTAGGGTTTCATGCCTGTACGAGATCTATCACTATGGCAATGTGCTAGTTGGAGGTTGATTCCCGATATTGAAAAGTTCCGTAATAGGAGGCGTGGACGATTTGCGGAGAGAAGGATAAGGAATCAAATGGATGAGAGGGTGCCGGGTGATTCCAGAGGCATCTATAGGCGAGGGCATGATTAGTGTTGTGTATGTAATATGTAAATTTTCAATATTTGGTTGAATATGTATGACATTATTTTATGTAGCCAATAATCTTGCTATGTCTAAATCTTTTGCAGTTTTTTAAGTGCAATGAATTGTGTGGATTCGGAATATGTGTATTTTTCTAAATTGAAGCTAATGTACGGTTGGGTTTGAATATTAGTACACATGTTATTGCATTTTTTATTTGGAAATCTTGACTGAGTTATTTTTCCATGTGATTCTGATTGTCAGCAGGGATACACTATGTATCATCCAGGACCCATTGATGAGGAATTGATGTACCTGCACCAGGAGCATCGTGCACATGCTCTATACAATGGTCATTTAGAGAATGAGGCACTGCAGGTGAGGTGATGCGATGTGGCTTGTTGGATTAGTCGGATCCCTGAACCAGTCATGCGCTACATACGTGAAGCTGGATTCCAGGGATTGTTGGATTCCACACCAATCCACATCAATCATTCCCTCATCACAGCCTTAGTAGAGCGTTAGAGACCAGAGACGCACACATTTCACCTGCTAATGGGGGATGCTACCGTAACTTTGTAGGATGTTGGCATGCTATGGGGTCTACCGATTGATGGCATGCCAATTACTGGTGCGGACACTAGCCGACGCACAGAGGATTGGCATAGATGATGCACATACTACCTAGGGGCTACACCAAGCGCGAGTGCTATCAGATGGGGTTGCATAAGGGCCAACTGGTTGGGAGACTTGTTACACAGTCTGTTCCCTGTTGATGTTACTGAAGTAGATTGTCAACAACGGGCTAGGGTTTTCATTGTACTGCTGGTCGGTGGAATGCTAATGTCAGACACATCTGGGCACCTTATCCCTTTGCTCTATTTGTCGATACTGATGGACCTAGGTGCAGCACATCACTACAGTTTGGGGAGTGTCATTTTAGCACACTTGTACAAGTGCTTATGTGATGCTGCCATCTCACAAGTTAAATCCATATCTAGACCTCTTGTCTTGCTACAAGTAACATTGTTGGTTAATCTTGTCAGTTGTACATACTGTCGATGATGACATCTTTTATTATATTAAATTTTATTTTATTTTTTGTCAGCTATGGGCATGGGAGCGAATATCATCCATCCGTCCGGCCGGATAACTACTAGTGACCATCACGATGAGTGCTATTGGATCCAGGTACATATTGAATTAGTCAGGAGACAATTTTTAAACTGCAAGGCAATTACTAGAAATGGCTACTATTATTCATTTTGTTCCTGACAGGTGGAGAGCCTGGTACAATTTATCATAATCACCCATGCATGTATTGAAAGTGAACCGTGATCAGCTGACATCTCTCCATGATAGACAGGTTTATTGAAATTCAAATTTCCTTTCGTTGAATTAATGAAATAGAGGGTTTCCTCTCCTAACCATAGCACCTACATGTTATTGCAGTTTATTTGGCAGCCGTACACGGAGGATGTCGTGCAACAACTCTCATAGTACTGTACAGCCAGTAGCAACAACTGGCTATTGTCGGCATGTCGTGAAGTACCATCACGTTCATCGTGTTCTCGGGCAGTTTGGCTTTATCCAGCCAATACACACCCAGTTGGTCACTAGGGATGAACATAAACGGCTTCATACTAGAGACCGACATGGGAGGTCAGGAATGGATTGGTGTGTAGAACTGAGAAGATATCTCGATGCTTGGGAACATCGAGCAGAGCAACAAGTTTATGTGTGAGGGTCAGCGGATCCATACACACCCAGTCAAGAATAAATGGAGTGGTATTTTTTCAGAACAGTGACCCTAATTGATCAGCCAGACCGGGCAAAAACAATTACGGAGGGTTTTCAAGAGACGGGGCTACTATGGAGTGTATTGTATTTCCTAAATCTCTAATAGGATTGATAAATAATACTATACGTTTCCTCAACATTAAATATCTAACATATTTACCTCATTCGTGTAGTTGCAGGCAATGTCCCAGATGAGAATCATGTTGGATATAAATTTGGACGACTGTCCCCCACATATCGCAAACGTTATCAGGGGGGTACACGATGTTGCCACACATACCCTACAGTATGCGCATGAGCCATCCATATTGCAGTTTCATCAACCATATGTGCATTGTGAGGAACCTCCACCTGGTGTGAGATATAATGACATTAGAAGCCACCGCCCAGCTCCACCTAGTCGACAGGGGTGGTTGACGACCGTGTGCTCAGGGCCATACAAGGTGGACCCTCATATGCGTGTCCGACAAACCCTAGAGCATCACATGGTGGACCCTCACAACATGACACTACTATGGCTGATTTCACTGCATATCATACTTCCACTGCTTGTCATGCTGGACCGTCACTGGTGGATCCTCACAGTTTGACACGACTACAGCCGATTTCATGGCATATGTTACTCCCATTGCGAGTCATGCATACATGTCGCATACTGCTCGATTAGATACTGGTGGTGTTCCACATGTCCAACAGGAGACGATATGGAGGGGGATCTTACAGATGGAGCTCCAGAAGACGCCGTACATGTTTCTACTGAGATGGTCATTCCACGATGCACATCCCGCACTATATGTCCTCTCCCATGTGGAACAGGTGGAAAGCTTTGCAGAGGCCATCATTAGTACATTACATGACATTGAGCACTCATTTCATTACGTTTGATACATCTTCTTCGGATATTGTACATTTCTATTTAATTATATTCATTCCTACTATATATTACTGCAATTTTTAGAATGTCATAAAATAAACACAAGTCTACTTATGCGCTATCTTCACCCAAAACAAAAATATGAAAAACAATAATTTATATATTATATAATTTACTAATTAAAATATTAATTTTATATTGAGGACGCATTCATAAAATGTTGGAATAAAAAAAATCATATGTTAAATTCAGTACCCATTTTTAATAACACGCAAGTCAAAATTTATTTCATAAATTTAACAAAAAAAATTTACACATTGAGGACGCATTCCCAGAATGCGTCCTCTAAAATTTATGCAAAAATATAAACGAAACACCATGAGGACGCATTCACATAATGCGTCCTCTACACGGTAATTAAAAAAAATTAAACAATGAGGACAAATTAAAAAGTCTGCAAAAATATAAATGAAACACCAATTAGATAAAAATTAAAACAATGATGCGTCAACTAAAAAGTTTGCGAAAAAAAAACACCTTGAAGATACATTCAGAGAATGCGTCCTCCACCTTGGTTTACAACTTCCAGAAGATGCACAATTGCATCCAAAATTGCAGGATCAAGCACCCAAAAATAAAAGCACTCCCGGATAAGAGCTAGAGTTACTCCCCGTGGCGCAACGAGCTCTGGCAGCAAAAAGGCAATCATGTAGAGACCCGAACTTCTTAGTAATATCATCAAGGAGATCGTGATGTCCTTAGAAAAGAGCTTTGTAATAATCGTTAATGACATCTATTGCAGCAACCTTATAATATTTATCTTCCATCAACTTGCACAAGTCCCCTCGAAGGTCATGCATCGAAAGATGGTGCTTGCAACACCATAAATCTATCTCGTGAAGAGCCCTGGATAAATTTTTGTTGGCCTGGTCCAACTCCCGAGTGCTTAATTTGTATGTGCATGATTTTTCAAAATTGGATATAGGTGTGCATGTTGTCTGATTTGGACATCAGGGAGTGACATTTTTTTCCGGTGGTGGCAGAGGACGCATTCTACGAATGCGTCCTCATCGTGTATTATTTATTTTCCAGAAATTTCAGAGGACGCATTCACCGAATGCGTCCTCACCTTGATTAATTTTTTTTATTTCCAGAAATGTTTGAGGACGCTGTCGTTGAATGCGTCCTCACCTCGAGGGCTAGAGGTAGAGGCTCGAGGGCTCGAGGTAGAGGCTCAAAGTAGCAGCCTCGAGGGCTAGAGGTAGAGGCTCGAGGGCTCGAGGTAGAGGCTCGAGGTAGCAGCCTCGAGGGCTAGAGGTAGAGGCTCAAGGGCTCGAGGTAGTAGACTCGAGAGCTAGAGGTAGAGGCTCGAGGGCTCGAGGTAGAGGTCTCGAAGTAGAGATGGATTCATGCCTTCTACCTACAAACCGACGGACTTTGGTGGATAAACCCATGGACCCAAAATGGCAGAGTCGGGAAGAGGTTCTCCAGCTACTTCGCCGACATTTGCAGCCTAAGATATGAACTAAAATCCATGTTTGGTGGAAACTTTGTGGAGGTGAGGAACACTTTTAGCGCTTGGAGTGATTTATTTTGTTGTTCATAGAGGAGGTTTAAACACATATTTCACCCAATGTCAATATATCAACCAAAACGAAGTATAAAATAATCAAGAATTTCATAACTATACTTAATTTTTTCAACCCACTAAATTACCCAATCCCAAGTGGTCTAAAGATGTTGAGCTACCCGATCCATCCATATGACAACCGCAGCCTTATGACTCCAACGCCAGCAAATGAGTGAAATCATAGCATTTTTTTTCTTTTTCTCCCTCTCTCTCATTTTGCCTAGGAGCCCTTTTGGATTTTCATCCTAGCCACACATCATGTTTCTTTGGCTCACATCTCACCTTTTTCCGCACATTTTGGACTCTTATTTTTTTTCTAGGTCACCCTCTCAGGTTTTTGACATATACGGGCCCCCAATGTTGCCTAAGTTTCCCTCCCGGGTTTTCAACTTAGCGGGTTTTCTTTTCTTTCTATATTTTTTTTCATTTTCTATATTTTTTTTCAAAATTTTCAATTTTTCAATTTTTTTCTTTCTTTTTCTCATGTTTTTCCAATCAAAAGTAGCAAAAAAAATTCCAAATGAAGCTAGCATGCATGTTAGTCCTCTAACCTCTCCCTGCACTTAAAACATGACATTGCACTCAATGTAAACATGTAAGGCAAGAATAATCAAACTCAAGGTAAGAGGTAGAGTGACACCCATTTCTCCGCATAGTTATTGGTGATATGGCGCAATCCAATGTAATTGTATAGAATCGGTCCCAAATTTGGTTTCGGAGCTGGAAGGGAGAGCAAAAGTGCCATAGAAGAATTCATCCATCGAGTAAAACGTTGTCTCCTTGGCACCGTTTGATCAATACTAACACCACAAAGAACACCATCAACTCATAAGTACATAAGGATTTGTAATACTAGGTTTAGCATCAAGAGTTAATAACCATAGTATTATCAAAGAACAATCAATCCATCATGCAATCACCACTATAAGATTTTCCAATTAAAATATCCAACATATATCGACACATATCCAAGCATCATTATAGAATATAACAATTAAAGACTCAATGATGTAGTCGGCATATTACAATCAACAAAGATACTATAAAGATGCAAGAATTTTCATATGTCAATATATGTGAGATGGTGGAGGAATGAGTGGATGTGTGGTGGTTCTCGGGAGTATTTGGTGGTGAAGAAGGAAGGATTATGCAGTGTTTAAGCTCAGCTTAACAGCAGTTGGATATTTCGCGACTCACGACAGCAGCTGGATATTTCGCAACTCTTAACAGCAGTTGGATATTTCGCGACTCGCGACAGCAGTTGGATATTTCGCGACTCGTGACAGCAGCTGGATATTTTGCGACTCGCGACAGTAGCTGGATATTTTGCAACTCGCGACAGCAGCTGGATATTTCACGACTCGTGACAGCAGCTGGATATTTCCCGACTCACGTCAGCCGCTCGTCCCGACTCGCGACAACAGCTCGTCCCAACTCACAACATCTCATCCCACTGGCTGGGCTCGAGGAAGAAAGATAACATCTCGAGGGGCTAAAAGGCTTCACTGGTCTTGAGGGCTTCTGGCATCAAGGACCCGAGGTCTTGAGGGGATGAGTTCTCGAGGGCTTTAGCTCGAGTTGAGGCTTGCGGCCTCGAGAAACTAAAGTCACGAGGGCTTTAGCTCAAGTTGAGAGATTGCAACCTTGAGGATCGGAGGTCTCGAGAGCTTCAGCTCGAGTTGAGGTTTGCAGCCTCGAGGACCCAAGGTCTCGAGGGCCTCGTGTCGAGTCGAGGGCTTGTGGCCTCGAGGACCCGAGGACCCAAGGTCTCGAGGGTATGATGCACTTTTGGGTTCAGTTCGAATCGAGGGCTTATGGCCTTGAGAACCTGAGGTCTCAAGGGCTTCAGCTCGAGTCGAGGAATTGTAGCCTCGAGGACCCGAGGTCTCGAGTAGATGATATCTTGAAGGTTTCGGCTCGATTCGAGGGCCTGTGGCCTCGAGGACTGATTGATTTTTAGGTTCGGCTCGACTCGAGGTCTCGAGTGGATGCTGTCTTGAGAGTTTCAGCTCGACTTGAGGAATGATGATCTTGAGGGATGATGGTCTTTTAGGTTCGACTCGAGCCAAGGGTTTTCGGTCTCGAGGGCTGGCTAGTCTCGAGGGATGATGGTCTCGACGTAAGTATGCTAAATCATCAAACAAAACTAAGAAAAATGCTTTTAAAACTTTAAAAACAAAGTCTTGGGGGCAATTGATATCGACTTCCAAACCAAATGTAGATCATTGAACCATTCACTCATTCTATCACATTTGTTATCTATAAGGAATGCCAATAGAAGATCAACATTCATTAACCAAACATAGCATTCATTAGATTAAACCTAGAACAAACCACATTCAAGGTTCAACCTTTCATTGCATCTATAGGATAAATATGAGAACAATCCACATTAACATATTTATCTAGCAAGAATCACAACACATTATGCACACGGAGTTCTAAGTTCATGTTCATAGATTTTCATGCAAAGGAGCTAAGGAATTCGTCACTTTCCCAACACCCTAACACTCCAATCATACAAACACTTCCTATTCTCAAACAACATATGACATAAATGAAGTATAACATAGCATCAAGAACACATGAATGCTAAATAACAAAGGCTTCAAGAACAAGTGAAACAATCTATTCACTACTTCCACTACTTGTTGAGAAGATAAATCTTCTATCCTTCTTAGATAGTAGTTTGCAAGAGTGAATTCGACATCTCTTATCAAACCTCACCAATGACTCCCTTAGAACTAAGAGTATCCCATTGATGACATTGAGCATGAAGAATCAACAAGCTTGGCAACACTTATAAACACTACACCGTGTCTAAGCATTTAACTAATTCATGCATTTACACAAGATTAGTCAAGAACAATCGACATTCATAGACCTCTCTCGTTTGATACAAGAAACAAACATGACAACGAGTTCGACATCTTCACATTCATCTAGCAATTATCAACACATCGACACCATTAAGAAGCTCTAACTCATGCTCTTGGAATTCACTTTAAAAGAGGGGAGAATTAGCTACTTTCTCCCAACCCTAACAAGTAATCATACAAGCAATTCATATACTCAAGCCTCCAACAAGATCAATGCCACTGACAATTCACACTCAAAGCTCAATAAATGCACAATATCAAAAGCACCATATATATATATGTATATATATATGGTTCTTACTACATAGAAATGGAAGCTTCAATCCATTGCTCCCAAGGTAAAACTAAGCTAGATAATAAAAAGACATGATTAACCTACAAAAACTAAGAAAAGAAAGAAGAGAAAAACTAGGGTTTTTAACCCAGAAAAATTGCAGGAAGAAGAGGGTATGTAAAGAGGAGAGGATAAGGTGAGTATTTATAGTACAAAAAGAAAGAAGGATTTCAGGCCTTACGTCCATTGCGAGTTGCGACAGGCTCGCGACGACCTCACAACGGACTCCATTTCCAACAGCTTGATTTCTTTCCTCTTTTTGTTTCATATCCTGCTCTTCTCTTCACTTCTTCAATTCTTCAAAAGCTCAAATAAAAGTCTTCAAATCTTCAAATCTTCAAAGGTATTCTTCAAAGTCTTCAAACAAATTGCCTTGTCACACAAAATCCTCTTGAAAAGTAATAAAAGTATAAAAGTTGCTTTTAACTCTCCTTAGAGAATTTCAAGGCAAAATGCCACATTTAGAGCACAAAAGTGTACAAAAGTGAATTCTACAAGTCCTAATACAACCGTATAAAATGGGTACATCAGAGTCCGATAAGTCGCGTGCATCTTTTGAAACTTGGCTGGCTAGACTTGGTCATGTTTTACATTCCGTTATTTTTGGTTTGCATGCTTCTGTATGCTTATCTACCTCACCGATTTTTCCTAAACACACTCTTTGTGATGTGTGTGAAAGGGCTACAGGAAAACGTTTATCTTTTCATCCAAATGATAAACGTGCTGCCAAGGTACTCGATCTGATCCATTGTGATTTATGGTGTCCCTCTCCTATTTTATCTGCTTTTGGTTTCTCCTACTATGCCATTTTCCTTGATGATCATTCCCGGCTTTCATGGTTTTACCCACTGTGCCTCAAGTTTGATTTTTGGGACGTTTATCACCAGTTTGAGGATTTTGTGGAGAACTAGTTCTCTTACACCATTAAGGTGTTTCAAAGTGATGGCGGGAATGAGTTCGTTAATGGTCGCTTATGCTCTCACTTTCAGACAAAGGGCATTCACCATCAGATTTCCCGCTCGTATACTCCTGAGCAGAACGGTCGGGTTGAGCGCAAGCGCCACCACATTGATGAGATGGGTTTGTCTATATTGTATCACTTTCATATTCCTCTCTCCCACTAGCCTGAAGCCTTTGATATAGCAACTTATACCATAAATCAGTTTCCCACTCCAGTTCTTGACAAAAGATCACCATATGAAGCTATTAATGGTCGGACTCCTATATACACCAATTTTCATGCTTTTGGTTGTCTGGTCTTCCCATTTGTTCTCCCTTTTGCTAACCACAAGCTGTCTCCCCGCAGTATTCCATTTGTATTTGTTGGCTACATCTCGTAGTATAAAGATTTTCAGTGTCTCAATCGCACTACTGGTAGAGCCTATGTCACTTGACATGCCACTTTGACGAGACATGCTTTCCATTCACCCTTTCCATTCCTTCGGTGACTGGTTCTCCAACTTTAGTGTTAGATGTTTCTACATTTTTTAATCCTGATTCTTACTCGGCACCTCCTTTGCCTACGATTTCTCCTGTGTTGACTCTATCTCCTCTGGCCCTTTGCTCCATTTGTGCTACAGATCTAGCTCCAGTTCATCCGCCAGCACCACCTGCATCTCTGGCGGCCAATCTGGCCGCCTAGTCTTCACCCAGTTCAACCGCCCCTTCATCAGTTGCCTCAGCCGACTCCACTCCTCTGGCTTTACCTCCGACATCTCCTCCTCAATCTCGTACCCATCATATAGCTATTAGGTCGGCTACTAGGGCTATACGTCGGAAGGATTATTTAGATAATGTCACTTATGGTCTTACGGTTGCCTTACTTGCTCAATCTAAGCCCACAGACTATCGTAATGCCCTTTAAGATCCATCTTGGGTTTCTGCTATAGATGGCGAGATAGCTACTCTTCCTAGTCAACGCACGTAGGAATTTGGTGTCGCGCCCTTCCGACGCTAACATTGTTGGCTTCAAATGGGTTTATGAACTGAAGTATTAACCAGATGGAACTATAGAGTGTCACAAGGCTAGACTTGTGGCGCAAGGTTTCTCACAAATTCCAAGTTTTGAATTTGACCACACTTTTAGTCATGTGGTCAAAGTCTCCACTGTTCGGACAGTTCTCGTCATTTCCATAATGCGCTCCTGGCCGCTTTATCAACTGGATGTTTAGAATACCTTTCTTAATGGTGTCCTTAATGCTCCAGTTTATATGAAGCAACCCATTGGATATAAGGACCATGTTCATCTAGATTATGTTTACTTGTGGAAGGCCATTTATGGACTTAAGCAAGATCCTTGGGCATGGTTTCAACACTTCAGCACTTATTTGACTCACCTTGGTTTTCAGTGCAGCTCGGCCGATACCTCTCTGTTTGTTCTTTCATGAGGATCATCGTTACTGTATCTCTTGGTGTATATCAACGACACCATTCTTACAGGGAACTATTAGACTCTCCTTCGGTAGTTTATTGATTAGACACATCGGGAGTTTGCGATTAAAGACCTTGGCACTCTTCACTGCTTTCTTGGCCTGGAAGTTTCACCTACTTCATCAGGTCTACTTCTAGGTCAAGAAAAGTATGCTCGGGACATTTTCAATCGTGTAGGGATGTCTGATGCTGCACCAGTCTCTACACCATTTTTGCCAGGTTCTCAGTTGCACAGTTTGACCTGTCCACTATTTCAAAATCTGACCTTGTATCGTTCTCTGGTTGGGGCCCTTCAGTACTAGACCATCACTCGTCTTGATTTGGATTTTTCGGTCAATACTGCTAGTTAGTATCTTCAGGATCCCAAAGACAATCATTTTGCTGTTGTTACTCGGATACTGCGGTATGTTTTGGGTACTCTGCATTTTGGTCTTAGTTTTTGGTCTGCTAGTTCTCCGAAGGTGCTGGGGTACTCTAACACTGATTGGGATCGCTGTTTGGAAACTCATTGATCCCCTTATAGATATGTTGTTCTTCTTGGTGGAAACCTAGTTTCCAAGAGTGCTAAGAAACAACCTACAATTTCTCGTTCCACGACTGAGTCTGAGTATCGTGCTCTTACCAGCACTACCTTGGAAGTTGTTTGGCTTACTCATTTGCTCCGAGATCTTTGAGTTCCCTTGTTTGGTCCTCTGGTTCTATTATGGGACAATAACAGTGCTATATTCTTGCACAAAATCCAATTGCTCATAATCGGGCTAAGCATATCGATACCAACTATCACTTTGTTTGAGGGTTAGTTGCATCCGGCAAGCTGTGAGTTGCTCATATTCCTACTTCACTTCAGATTGCGGATATCTTCACCAAAGGTCCCTATCATCAGCTGTTCGAGTTCTTCAGATCCAAGCTTTGCGTTGGCGAGCATCTGTCAATGTGATGATTAGATTTAATTTGATTTGTGTTCATCTTGTTGACCAGGCTAGAGTTATTTTATTCATAGTCTATCTCTTATACTCTATTTATTCCATTCAGTAATATCAGAGTCATCATGGGAAATCATTCTTTCAAAAAGTTTAAATCTTCCATGGTTTTGTCAACCTTGTAAACATCGGTTATGGAGGTATACTCGGCAGGCATCTCCTGAGAAAACTTAGTAACTAGATTGTTTTGAACAACCTGTATACTGGTCCTAAGAGGCTTATGGAAGAAGCTTTTGAATCCCTTGGTCTTCATTAGCTTTTTGGTGAAAACCTCGAACAGGGATGGTACCCCCTTGGCGAATTGGATCCCCTTGAGCTTGGTATTTTCAGTAATCAAGGCCTCGTTATCCTTTTTAAGGAACTTATTTGACTTCTCAGACAAGCTCTTAAAAGCATTGAGGGTAGTCACTGTCGCTTGAAGGCCGTCTATAGCCTTTTGAGTCTCTACGTTGGATGTTTGGAGTGGAGAGATATAGTCCCATAGATCCTGATTGGCCTTTTTAAGGACCTCCACATTAGTCTGAAGGTCAGCTCGAGCCTTTTGAGAGGATGTTAAATAATCCTCTAGCCTGCCAATGAAATGTGTGCTGCTCAAGGGTTTTAGGGTTAAGTACACGACCCCTTACGATAAGATCCCAGAGGGAAGATTGGCTAATGAGGTCAGGATAGAACCTGAAGAACAAAAAGATAAATATTTCTTTGTATTCAAGGACAAGCTGGGGTTAGTCTCACTGTCAATATTAAGGGGGGTCTCTTAGTGGATGATTGAAGAAGTCCTCGCTGAAGTTGCAACTTTCTTAGGTGAAGGCCCTGGTGAAGCCTCCCCCTCACGATTCCTTTTGTTTTAATTTCCAGCTCAGGATGGGATAGACTATCAACCTTTGAGGTCTCAATTACTATCTTTGCTACTATCGAGGGGGATAAGTTCGCTTCATCCTCAAATATATCCTCTTCAAAGCCCAATGTTAATCGAGAAAAGAACATAGTTATAAGAGGGTGACCCGTCTCCACTCAGGGTTATTAATTGTAGCTAATTAACCTGAGTGAAGGATGAGTAAGGTCAAAGATAAAATTTATATTATGCACCCAACTCACTACTATGTTACCGATAGGGTAGTTAGTGGTAAGCTCTGAGTAAGTCCACGGAGATGCTAGGGCCTAAAAGTCAACCACACACAACCACCTCCGGGTTGTCAATCTGTACGCGTTGCTAGGGATAGATAGTATAGTAACTAGGGGGTTTTGTTTTTCAACTAGCAACTAAGAAAATGAAAATAAAAAGTACGTAAACTATATTAGCTAGACACTTGGGGAATGCTTGTGTAACATGGTTGATTATATATTTCGATGCTTGATTCATTCACATGTGAGATTTAGGCAACGTCATCTAGTGCTCATAACACGTGGTGTGGTCGATGGTCAGCACTACTGTGTACCTGTCACATCAAGTGTGTTTGCAATCTTCCATCGACAATGCCTCCGTAATTAGGGGAGTACAACAAGGTAGAACCGTTGTTATAGGTCTGTTTCTCCCCCGTACAATTACGTCCCAGGCACTCCACCACGAATGCTCTACTCCTTAGGCCTATGAACGAGGCATAGAGATGTAGGCACCTTATATATAACACTAGGACCTCTTACAATCCTAGCTTGCTACTTTTCTCTATCTCTACCCATAACCATTCAGACTACTCCAAATAGTCAGCTAAGACTGGTGTCCTGGCAATGTAACAGTATAACTCGAAAAAGACCTACGTGCACACACTCACGTGGACCCGGACCCTGCTACCCATATCACATTTGAGGTTTCTCTTCCCCGGGGGGTATCAATATTTGCACCAACATGAATATAGACTTGAGTGTGTGCTAATGGAGTGTACTATTTATGCAATTATAACATCCAAGAACAAGTCACAATAATATCACAAGCTCAATAAATTGGATGAACTAAGAATCTCACAAAAGCAAAAATCAACACATGAATACAATTATCCCCAAGCTATGGAAACTACTCCCTAGACATGGAATTTAAATATAGATTTGAATTCCATATCTTAGGATCAAAGAAAAATAAAAATGAAAGAAAGAAAGAAGAGAGAATGTTTCTGTCTCTAGGATGCTCTCAAAATTATATGTGAACTAATGAAAAATGGCAAAAACTCTCTAACACTAGTAGACTAAGGCTATATTTACAGTAGTAGGGGATTGAACCTAAAAATATGCCCAAATAGGCTAAAAATATGTGAACCCTATTTCGATCGCCACTGGTGCGGACCATTGCGGATGGCGCGGTCCGCACCACTCATAGGGTCTGTATGGGTGTGGGTCGCCAGATCTGGAGTGGCCCATTTGGTCAATGCTGGCGCAGGCCGCGTCATCTCCTTGGCATGGACCGTGAGTTCTGGTGTGATCTGTGCCTCCTCCTTGGCGCGAGCCGTGGCATCTGGCTCTGCCCATCATCAGGATAGTCATTTTTACTCTTCTGACCTGCAGGTCGTGTCGTTTGGCCCGGGCTGTTGAGAGGTCATCGCCGTACCTCTCAAAGTTATAATTTATAAGCCATTTATGCTTACTAAATATAATTAAGTAGATAGTGGCAAATTGGGGTCGTCCACGAAGAAGGGGATTTTCTTAAGCGTTAAAACATATAAGGTTTATATTAGGCTAGAAGTAGATATATATAGATATATAAAAGTAAGTAAAAAGGGGGGGTTTTGGCTATTTGTGGTCCTAAGTTATGAAATTAAAAGACAAGAAAACTAGCAAAGTTAAGTAACTATGCTAATCATCAAACAAACTAAGAAAAAAGGGTAAAAACTACAAAAGACAAAGCCTTGAGGGCAATTAATATTTACTTCCAAACCTAATGTAGATCATTGAATCATTCACTCATTCTATCACATTGGTTACCTATGGGGAATGCTAAAACTTCCCATTCGAATATCAACATTTATTCCTTCTTAATAGTAATTTGCAAAGACAAACAACGACCATATGTAAACCTCATTGATAATCACTCTAGGCAAACCACACCATAAAGGTATTTCATCAACGACATTATACACGAAGGACCATAGATTTGATAACAAGCCTTCTACCAAAGACATAGCCATTTAACCAAACATAGCATTCATTAGGCTAAACCTAGAACAAACCACATTCAAGATTCAACCTTGCATTGCATCTATAGGATAAAAATGAGAACAATCCACATTAACATATTTATCTAGCAAGAATCACTACACATTATGCACAAGAAATTCTAATTCCATGTTCTTGGATTCACATGTCAAAGAGCTAAGAAATTTGCAACTTTCCTAACACCCTAACATTTCAATCATACAAACACTCCATATACTCAAACAACCCATAGCATAAATGAAGTAAAACATCACATTTAAACACATGAATGCTAAATAACAAATGCTTCAAGAAAGAGTGAAATAGAGGTTCTTACTACATAGGTGTGGAAGCTTCAATCAATTGCTCTCAAGTACAAAACTAAGCTAGATAATCAAAACCCATAACATAGAACAAAGATCTACAAAGAAAGAAGAAGAAATGGAAGAAAATGATGAAAAACTAGGGTTTTGGAGCCCCCAAGTCGGGCTTAGAGAGTTGGGGAAGAAGGGGATTAAAAGCTATTTATAGTACAAGAAAAAAAGGAGTAAAATGCAAGTTGTGGGGAAATTATCGTGAGTTGCAATGCCTCCGTCGCGAGTCTCGACCAGATCAGGAAATTATGAGTTCTCAGGTCAACATTTCGCGAGTCGCGACACACTCGTCGCGATTCGCGACACACTCGTCACGATTCGCAACGGAAAAAAGTTCCGTTTTGTTTTGCTTCCTCCGGGTGAACCGTTGATCCATTTTGGGAGTTCTTGTAGTCGATTTTATAGTACTCGAGAAGAGGAATCCAATGGTACCATTTTTGGAGGCTGATTCTTCTCGAAAAGGCCTCGTAACTCTGCTTCAAAACATAGATCATTCTTAAACCTTTGCTCTGCTATCCTTTCTTTACTTTATCTTCTACCACTTTGTGAATGACCTTCCATCTTCTACCATCCTTTCGAATGGCTTTCACTAAACCAATCCTAAGTGCTCATGAGAAATCTACAAATTATGCTTACAAAAAGGAATCTAGATGCTCGTAAGGACCAAAAGTCCATTAGACTAAACATAGGTTACAAAATGAAGGATTTAGATATAAAAACCAAAAATGACGATCTAAACCCCTTATCATGTAAACCTACCTAAATCTAGCAATCTTACAACAAAAATATGACAAAAGAGATGTTAAATGCTTTGGAAAATACATGCATTTGAAGCCTCATCAAATCTCCCCACACTTAAACCTTACTCGTCCTCGAGTAAACAAGAACAAGCAAAGATCAAAGCGTAAACTAGCATATAAATTTTTTTCCAAAACATCCAACATCATATTCCTAGACTACCCTAACCCCCAAGACATAAGAATCTCTCACACTCTCACATCCCAAAGCCTAAGATAATCTAAACAACCAACAAACCATAACAAAAGTGAGGTATACATATAATGTCAAGCTATCTTACTCTACCGAAAAATCCACCCAATGGACACATCAAGAGAAGCATAAAATTTTTCAATTTCTCTCATTTGCTCTATTTTGCTTAGGAGCCCTCTCGGGTTTTCATCCTAGCTTCACACATTTTTCTTTTTCAATACTTACCTCACCTTTTTCCACACCATTTTGCCTCTGATGTTTGCATAGGTCACCCTTTTTGGGTTTTCGGCCTATCCAGGCCTCCCACTTTTGCCTAAGTTTCCCTCTCGGATTTTCAACTTAGCGGGAAATTTTTTTTCTTTTTCTTTTTTTTTTCTTTTTTTTAACAAAACACATCAAAGTGGAGCATATGCACTCTACAATACAATACAAAGAGATATATATTCCTCTTTACATCTCCACACTTGAAACACACATTGTCCTCAATGTGAAAAGGACAAGATAAAGAAATAAGGGAGAAAGAAAAAAAATACTCACAACTAGGACCTTGAAGGTCCTTCCCGGTGATGGCAATGCTCACTCCTCCATGAATGTTCTCTCCTTCATGTTCTTGAACACCGCCCAACATGAAACTTCGATCCATCCACTACAAAGCCACAACTATGTGAATCCCGATTAACACTCACAAAAGACAACTAGTAGTACTCCTAGATGATGGTTTTTGTAGTGGTTTTTGGTGGTGGGTTGTGGTGGTATTATTTTGGTTTTGGATAAGGGTTTGAAGACATGGTTGAGGATTTTTTTTTCAAGAAAAGAAAAAAAATACTAAGTTAACCTTAGAAGAGGAAAGTGGACTTACTCGTTTCTGTTAGCCAGAATTTGTACAGAGAGGAAAGTAGAGAATTTGGGATGGTGCTGAGAGAGACATTTTGAGAGCCCTTGTGAGAATAATTGATGAAAAGGAGGCGGTTAAAAGGATAATGAAGCAGTTTTAAAAGAGGGAAAGAACCAATGATTGCCCTGAGAGTTACAAAATAATTGGGAAAGTGTGCAGACGTGAGGGAGTGTCTAAGCATGAGGAATATTTTCCCCTATTAAACATGATTTGACACTCACCAGGCTTTCCAATTTAATGTTACTCGACACGTGTTAGATTTTTTTTTTCCAGTTCCATAGCTGACACGCGTTTCACCCAGATTGAGAAAGTCAAAGGTTACACTCATCATTAAAACCTAAAAAATATTTCCCCTTGAGCTTCCAGGTCCCTTCGAGGTACCCTTCAGCTTTCTGGGGGTTATTGAGGATACTTGGTGATACTAGACCTAAAAGGAATGGGTTCAGTGAATAAAAAATTGGGCCAAGTAGGCCCAATTCCTCATAGCTCATGTTGGGCATATTGAACATGGTAAAAACTCTAGTACTTAACCCTTCCTTGGGATGATTGCCATAGAAAAAGATAACAGTTAAACTATTTTATTCATTATTAATTCACTATTCATTTATACACATACAACAACACTAACTTGATCGTTAGAGAGTTTTCCCCTCAAAATACTCCATGGGCTCTTTCTTGCAGACTACACTAGGAGTCCAGTGGTGCAGCGTTACGGTGTCTTAGAGATACATCATTTGTCGTAGGCAGGAGTATTGGTGTTTTTTTAATAAGTTTAGCTGAGCTGTTAGATTAGATTAAGGTTGTCCATGTGTCTGTTTACAAGAATTTGGAGGGAGGGAATAGTGGGATTCAATACAATTCGTGGTTGGTTGGAGATTGGTGATCTGTTTCGTGTGTTGTGTTGGGAGTAACTCTATCTTATATGCTAAGCTATATTTATCTTCTTTTGTTTTATACAAAATCGAAGGCTTCATGTAACTTGTGTTATGAATTATCACTAAATAAATGGTTCTTGATGCAATGCGGTGATCTAAATAGTGGTGTTAGTGTTTTCCCCAGCTTTTCTTGTTCAGTTATGTTGATCATAGTTCACGTTGTGAAATTTTGGGGTTCCCTTTCTCTTCCTAACTTCAAATTCACTGTATAACATGAAAGTTATTAGCTTAGTGACATGTTCATTTAGAGGGGCTATAAATAGCATAACGAACTTTGTTATACTTTTTCCATTAAGTAGTGCTCAATGTGCATTTTGTAGAGCATAACAAACTGATAGGGTCTCTCCCTTTTTCCTTCTGATTTTATAATATCACCATTTTCTACTTTAAGCTTTATCTTATTCATAAATTTTTCCTTTATCAGATATAAAAATGTTTCATGGTACCAGAGCAAGGACATATGTTCCTACTACTCTCATTGCTTATTCATTTTTTTTAAAAAAATGTCATTGAAATCCATGGAATCTACTTTAGTTGAAGATGGTGCTACTTTAACTGCACCAAATTGTGTGCAGAACAAAAAAAAATAAAGCGGCTTTGATTGACCTTTCAATACCGCAATTCATTGCCCGTCATCTCACTCCCGATGCTAACGTGCCTCCACTTAAAGGATCTCAGTCTTGCGTAGCCAGCAACTGTTAGATTCGAGAGTAAGGATATTACATCCTGGGCAGTCCACTATGGACACCAACCCTACGCCTAGAGAGCTAAAGGAATTGGCGTCTCATGATTGCCCTAGGATTGCCACTACCCTAGTCATTACAAATTACAATGCTTATCAATCGGGGTAAGTTAATGGTTTCCCCTCGTTAGGATTTTTAGAACGGCAAGCCCCGATCTACCACTCCTAACATGTGATCACTCACATAACTAGCCAGTTAGATTTAATTTTTTTGGGTCAGCACTGTTCAAGGTAACATGAATGCACTCATCTCCCTGTGTCTCAAGCCTACGTGATTATTAGTCTAACACTCCCAACATAGCATTAAATAGCCTAGCACGATATTATACCATCTATGAGATTATAGATGCATCGTAAGGCATAACATGTCATAAACCATACAAGAATGAGAAATACAAATCATGCACAAATATTCATAGGACATAGGAAATAGGGAAATCTAAAATCTCACAAAATCATAATCAAGTTATGAATATAAATACTACCCAAGACAATAACTACTCTAGAGACATTAAATCCAAAACAATCATTAGATTTAATGTCATAAGGCTAGAATTAGAGAAAATAGATGAAGAGAGGAGAAAGCCTCCTTCTTCCTACCTACTAGATTAGATATACAATAATGAAGTTCTCTCTCTACCTGTTAAACCCTAGAACACTAGGCTAGCTTAATTAGTAGATGAGTTTAGGGCCTTAGAAGAACCAAAAAGGGGAGACAACCCTAGCATCCCTTCATTCCATGCTGACACGACTCATGTAGTATTACACGTGTCGACCAGCACGACCCGTACAAAAGAGCACAGGGCTTGGACTGGAGGGGTGGTCCAACCCCCCCCCCCCCCCTAATGGCATGGGTCATGCCAAAGTTCACGGCCCGTCGTATGGAGCTCCCTTTCTTGGCATCTGATGGCACAGGTCATGCCGAAGTGCATGGCCCATCTTCTGGATAGTCGCTTTTATGCTTCTGATGGCATGGGTCGTGCCAAAGTGCCCCACCTGTCATCTGGAGGGTGGTTCCTTCATTTACTGATGGCTTAGGCCATGTTGAACACGACCCTTCTTCAGGCCTTGTGAATTTCCTCATTTCCTTAAGCTCGAGTTGTGCTAGTTTGCACTACCCTCTTCCTTAGCCTTTGTTCCATCTGCACGATCTATATATGACACGGGTTGTGCTAAGCTACACGGTTCATTTCATTCTTCGACTTTTCAAGAACTCACTTCTTTCTTCGTTGTGACTACTACTACCACGTTTTAACTTGTGCTACAGTCTTCTACCATCCTTGCGAATGGTCTTCTATAATCTATTACCATCCTTGCGAATGGCCTTCTACAATCCACTACCATCCTTGCGAATGACCATCTATAAGCAGTCTGAAATGCTTAGGATCGATTTACAAAATAAGCTCACAAAAAGGATCTAGATTTCCGCATTAGACCTATAATAGGCTACAAAATGAACAATTTAGATATGAAAACCGAAAACGGTAATCTAAACCCTTGACAATGTAAACTTACATAAATCTAGCAATCTCCCACATAAAAGACAATAAAAGAGATGTTAAATGTTTCGGAAAATACATGCATTTGGCATATAATTAAGGCCCATCACTGAGAGCCGCCAGAGCGAACTTCATCGATGAATACCCTGCTCTGAATATCGTCGCTTGAGCTCCAGCCGTACCTCTTTACAAATCCAGCCACTTCCCCACTCGAGCTCCGTCGCAGCCGTCTGCAAATCCGGCTAACCAATCTGGCTCTATAAAAATTGTGTAAGGTATCTCTCAATGGTGGATCCGGGGACCCCACCTTCAATGCTTTATATTCTTAAATTTTTATACTCTCTCTGTTATTCTATTAGTGTCATACTTTCCTCTTTGAATTGTTTCTTTTATATATACACATCCAAACACATAAACCTATAGTGACACTAATAGAGGACTGGGGGGGGGGGGGGAGTATATTTTAAAAAATTTCTTGTACATGTGTTCTTAGTATTTATCAGCAATACTACCTCCGTCCCAACCAAAGGTTCATGTCACCTTTTTGCACGAATATTTTATGCATGTCGATATGGCCAAATTTCAACTAAAGGTGGAGGATTGAAATGAGTTGCCCAAATTTTCACCATAAAATTCAGCCCAAATAAGGATATAATTTAAAATGTGAACCTTCGGTTGGGACAGACGAAATGGAAAGTAGGTACATTTGCCAGGGATTGAGGGAGTATTAAATAAATTTATTAATTGTACAACTTTTTACTTGCTCATTTCAATCAACATCATAAATTTTAGACTTGATATAAGTATTAGTTTTTTAAAAATTTCTTTTTATCTTCTTTGATAGCTACTAAACAATTTTTTTAATGTTTATAAATATAAATATTTGGCAAGCTATCCTTCTATTCATTCATCATCATAAAACAAAATACTCACATGATTACTTGTCTTAAGAGTCCGCTTGCACCCTTCTTGTTTTAATCAATTGTTCTCAGGATAATTTGCGAAAATATTATTGATAGGAGAAATCTAAATATACATTGTATATCACTCAATATATAATTTACTAACCATGTGCAATGGAATGGAATATTTCTTGTTCAATCCATGATTGTCTTGTTGCATTCATCGAAAAAAGTACACCTTATTGAGTTCTTGAAAAATAAAAGCCATTAAATGTTATCAAAATATTAAATTTTTAAGGAAATATTATAAAATTATATTATATATTGTGATCAAAGTTTCATTAATATAGTTTTACCCAATATTTTGTTTTCTAATGTACACTAACTATTATTAATGTGCCCCCAATAAATCTATATTCTAAATCTTCCACTTGTTGTCTCTGCAATTCCGTCTCGTCGCAATGGCTCCAGATCTCGATCGTCGTCGACGAATTCAATCTTGGTGGCTTTGATTCTATTCCTTCCAGTGATGAGGCACCGATTCTCTGTCTCCAGCTCACTGGTAACCTGAAGGATGGCCAGAATCTCAATTCTGGGCACGCCGGGAACGTCTTCAAGATCGCCAAAAAAACAAACCACCATTTAGGCCAGAACTGGTAATTCAGTTGGGAATTTCACTAGGAAATTGGCCGGAACCATACCGGCAATTTCGCTGGAAATGTTGATATAATTTTCTAAAATTTATTCAGAAATTATTATTATTACTATTATTTTATTTTTGAAATTTTAAGCTAAATACTCACATATTGTATTTTTAGAGTATAAATATTATGGAAAAACCAAGGTTTGCATTAATCGGGTCATAAACTTATAACTACTTCACATTGCATAATAAATATTTAATATCGCAGGTAAAACTTTTTACATTTATATAATCCTAATTAAACCCGTCTTTCCATCGACTTATGAAAATATATTCTTTTCCATAAGCCTTTTGTCAAATATGGAAAGACGGGGGTCAATTGATTAATTCATATCATATAAAGTCAGTTTCTCATATTCCAGTAGACTAGTTTGGTAACACCGCACGTAGCGCGGTGAGCTTGATAATAAATTATAGAAATACTATAGGAATGTTGCTACAGTATAGGAATGTTAAAAGAGCTGTAATTGAAGCTACAAATGTACCAAATTTACATGTAATTGAAGCTCATAATTAACTCGAGCTATCAACTAAAGCAACGTACCATTCTCATGCAGGAATAGGTAAAAATTTCATAGTAGAAGATACTGATGACATTTTAATAAGCATTGTTTACATATCTTATTACATAATTAGAATATTCCAAACTACAAATGCATGCATGCTACCTACATGTTTTTAGCGATCCAAGTTTGCAAAAGAGATGTTACAAGGAAATAGAGCCAAAGTGAATTGTTCAATATACCCTAAACGACCATTGTGTCAACCAAGGGTTTGGAGGATTTATATATATATATATATATTATATTATTATTATTATAGTTTACCGGGAGATAATATATATAATAATAATATATAATAATATAAGATAAGAAGAAAGAGTAGAAGAAACTGTGCAAAAAGAGATGAAAGGAAAAAAAGGAACCCAATAGAGTAGGGCTAACTCTCTCCACCCGAACCTCTCCACTCGAACTCTCTCCATTCAAACCTTGTCCACTCGAACCTCTCCTCTCGAACCAGTGCCTCTCGAACCCTCCACTGGAACCTTCACCTTTCAAATCCTCCTCTCGAACCTCACCTGTCCAACCCCTCCACTAGAACCTTAACCTCTCAAATCAGAGAGTACCTCTCAAATCCTCCTCTCGAATCTAACTTCTCCAACCAGTACCTCTTGAACCCTCCACTCGAACTCTCACCTTTCGAACCTTCCACTAGAACCTTCACCTCTCGAACCCTCCACTGGAACCTTCACCTCTCGAACCCTCCACTGGAACCTTCACCTCTCGAATCCTCCTCTTGAACCTCACCAATCAAACCAGAGAGTACCTCTCGAACCCCTCCACGGGAACCTTCACCTCTAGAACCAGAGAATACCCCTCGAGCCCTCCTCTCAAACCTCACCTCTCCAACCCCTCCACTGGAACCTTCACCTCTCCAACCCTTTTCTCGAACTCACCTCTCGAACCCTCCTCTCCAACCAGTACCACTCAAACTCTCCACTTGAACTCTCACCTCTCGAACTATCCAATGGAACCTTAACCTCTCAAACCAGTACCTCTCGAACCAATGGAACCTTCACCTCTCGAACCCTCCACTGGAACGTTCACCTTTTGAAACGTCCACTAGGACCTTCACCTCTCGAATCCTCCTGTTGAACCTCAACACTCGAACCAGAGAGTACCTCTCGAACCTTCCTCTGAAATCTAACCTCTCGACCCCCTCCACTGGAACCTTCACTTCTCGAATCAGAGAGTTCCTCTCGAACCTCACCTTTCCAACCAGTACCTCTCGAACCAATACCACTCAAACCCTCCACTAGAACCTTCACCTCTCGAATTCTCCACTGGAACCTTCACCTCTCCAACCCTCCTCTTGAACCTCACCACTCGAACCCTGGACTCAAACCTTTCCACTCGAACCCTAGACTTGAACCCCTCCACTCGAACCCTTTCCACTCGAACCTGTACGAACCGAGTACCACTCGAACCATTTCCACTCGACCCTCAATTTGAACCCTCTCCACTCGAACCTCTCACCACTCAAACCTCACCACTTGAACCTCACCACTCGAACCTCACCAATCGAACCTCTCCGGTCGAACCACATCACTCAAACCTCCCCACTCGAACCCAGTACCACTCAAACCCTCACCACTCGAACCTCCACTCCAACCCTCTCCACTCGAACCTCACCACACGAACCTTTCCACTCTAACCTCTCCTCTTGAACCATCTCCACTCCAACTCTCTTTACTCAAACCCTCTCCACTCGAACCATTTCAACTCAAACCTTGTACTCGAACCTCTCCACTTGAACCCTCTCTACTCGAACCACTCCACTTTAACCCTTTGCACTCGAATCTTCCACTTGAACCTCTCCACTCAAACTCTCTCCACTTGAACCCTCTCCACTTGAACCCTCTCCACTCGAACCATCTCCACTCGAACATCTACATTGGAACCCTGCATTGGAACCTCTCCACTCCAACCCTCTCCACTTGAACCATCTCCATTCTAACCTAACCCTCAGTACCTTCCACTCGAACCCTCTTCACTCGAACCTATCCGCTGGAACCCTGTACTGGAACCCTCTCCACTCAAACCCTCTGCTCGAACCTTTCCACTCAAACCCTCTGCTCGAACCTCTCCACTCGAACCCTCCACTCCCTATCCACTTGAACCCTCTCTACTCGAACTTCTCGACTCAAACCCTCTCCACTCGAACCTTTAATGGAACCCTCTCTACCCAAATCCTCTACTCGAACCTTGTACTCGAACTCTCTACTCGAACCATGTACACGAACCGTCAGTACTCGAACCCTCTCTAGTTTAGCATATATATATTATGCCTCTTAAATTTAAATATGATTAGTTTAGAATTTTATATGTATTATTTTGTGCCGGTTAAACTTTAAATGTACAATATTTATGCAAGTTCAACTTTAAATGTATTATTTTATGCCGGTTAAACTTTAAATGTACAATATTTATGCCGATTCAACTTTAAATGTATTATTTTATGCCGGTTAAATTTGAAAAGTATACAACCCAGCAATGTATAATTCAGACAGTGATATAGTAATAATTCCGATATCTCTTAGGCATGCAATGCGAAGACATTCAAAAACATGTATACAACCGAGCTAATAACAAATGGATTATTGCTAAATTTATTGTCACACATTACTACGACCTTAATTTCTTAGCCTTAGAGGTCACTTGCAGCAGAAAACATCTTAAAGATGCGACAAAAGCTATTTACATATATGTAGGCCTCTGTTGGAGTCAGGCCAATTTTGGTTTCTTCACGTTTGCCCTTGATAGTTCAAGTTCCTCACTTTCAAGTTGGGAAATAAGGTTCTTTTTCTCCTTTGATCGAGGTGGTTGAGAAGCTGCAGAGCCTGTGATTGAAGGAGCATGCATTATATTTTTATTAGGAAGTAAGCAAAAGCAATCATGAGGTAGGAGTGTTATATGAGATTAAATGCAGTTGTACCTTGAATAGTTAGTTGTTGTGTTGTAGCAGGTGGAGTTTTAATCTCCAAATGTGATTGATCATCACCTTTTTTTTTTACAAAGATAGGGTTGAAACCTGGGCTTGCAAGGATTGCTTTTCAGCAAAGTTAAACACAGTGTACCTCGGGCTAAGCTGGCCATCCTTTAATTTGGAGATTTTAATTTGGACAACATAGTCAACATTGTCAATGATGGAATGTTGATCTTCAATGTATTCCTAGTTTATCAATAGAAACATTATGTTATTTCTAAACCCAATGCATGGGTTTTAATTTTCTGGAATGTTTTTTTAAAACAAATGGACTGAGGCAGAATAACTACAGGAATGTTAAATTAAAAGAGCTGATTCATATGTCAAAATAGAAGGCACTAACATGCGTGACTCCATTAATAGCTTCCATTGCTGTCAAGCCCAATAATCTCTCAGCAGGTTCACTAAAAAAGGTAGCAGTGATAATACCACTGTCATCGATAAGATATGCTTCGAAGCGACAACTACACAAATTACACATTCATGATAAGAATAGAAGAAATGTAGTAACTATATGGTATTTTAACAAATATATATTCTTAAGACATTAACAATAAATAATGAAAGGAGTTGGTTGACTTATAACCTTGGTTGAGCAAGTTGTTTCTCTTGGCATAAATTGCAGGTGAATTCATAATCCAAGGAGGCAGTTGTTGAATTGAAACATTTTACGCAAGCCATATAGTAATAATTCTGAGAGATGTCCCTAAAAGATATCTTCACCTCTGAGGTCACCATCTATTTTTCAAGAAAATTGCTCAGTCACAAATAACGGCCAAAATAAATAGCAAAACATGCTACTGGGGAAAAACGTAATACCATTTTTACTTTTTGAGTTGGTAGAATATAACCAATTGAAGTGTAGACAGCATCCAAAGTTGTCGCTTGAATTTTCGAAAAGGATTGGTTCAAGCTAGCGATGGTATCCATGATCTCCTTGTGGTGCTCTTTTGCCCTGCAAAATTATTATAGCAATAAATGTAAGCATTTCCTTGAATATACCTATCATGATATATATGTAAAAAAATAGTACCATTTTTTTAGTTTCAAAGATTGACTGTCAGCGGAATCAATTAAAAGAGATGATATGTAATGTGTTGATACTTCTATCCTTGAATAAAGAAAAAGTGAGAATGTTAATAGAAGTTGTTTGATAATGAAATAGAGGTTAGACAGTGATGGCACATTGGTTTTACGAATGTGATACCTTGAAAGGAATCAACCTTGACTCGACGATAAATGAGCACTGGCAGGTCATCCACAGTGTATTGCAATTATTTGCCTTCACTTTCAATAAATTCTTGCCACATAGTGAAATTCAAAGGTTGTATCCTAAACATGGATGACAGACATTAAGGGAAATTGAATTGTAGAAGATAATTGGATAATAATTTTGCAACAAAAATTATCCTTACTTTTCATCAATAAGAAAAAAACTTTTGAACTTTCTTTGAGCTAGTCGTTGTTTTGACAGTGCGAATTGGGAGGCATTGAGCAACAACCCCTATAACATCTGTAATTTTATAAAATAGTAAAGACAAAATAAATGTTCAGATTTAAGTTAAAGAGACGCATTGGAAAATAGTTACCTATCAGTTCTTCAGGTTTATTGAGATGTTCAGAGATTCTTTCAAATGACACATAGGAATGCTGAACCAAAATGGGATGGCCGGAATCAGGAATTTCTTCAATAACTGTACTGGTATCGATGATCCACTAAATTGCTATATCCTTTTTTTCATACATGGGGTCAATTTCTCTTATGTTTGCATTCGATATCTTATACCTCTTATAAACCTGGATTTTTTTGCTCATGGTTTCATATGCTTTGTTGAACATTATACCTTCCACTTTGGCTCCCTATATCATCAGTAAACTTATTAGCATGAGAAATTATGGTATTATAGGCTATTATATATATATATATATGGGTTGATTACCTTTTCATCAGAAAAAATGAACGTTTGCAATTTTGTAGCCACTGGAACCGTCTCCACTCGAACTTGTCCACTGGAACTCTCTCAACTCGAACCTCTCCACTGGAACATCTCCACTCGAACCCTCTCCACTGGAACCTCTCCATTGGTACCCTCTCCACTGGAACCTCTCCACTGTTGATCCCTCACACGATTCCATTAGAATAGACCTGAAATGAGAGGGACTTGCCTAACAATGATTGATATTGGAGAGACAGGGAGAGGCGGATGAAACAAAGGTAAGAGGACACAAAAAGACGTCAGAATCGCCGCATCATCTTCTTCGCACCACTCCATGGCCGCCACATCCCTAACCTGGGCTCTGAACGAAACCGCCACCAGCACCATTATTCCATCAGCACCCAACACCACCCATGACCGCCATTAAACCATTACCACTGTTAATCCCTCAAACGATTCCATTGGAATAGACCTGAAATGAGAGGGACTCGCCGAACAATGATGGATATTGGAGAGACAGAGAGAGGCGGATGAAACAAAGGTAAGATGACACAAAATAACGTCGTTTTGAGCAGCCACTTGTGAACACAGTAAAATCACATGGGCTGGGAAAATAAGGAGGAGTGGAACGTGCAAAAAACCAAATATGCCCCTGACGACCATTTGTGTCAACCATGAGGTTGGGAGGATTTCTTTTATATAGTACCCTGAGATTAATTCAATCTAAAACCGAAGAATCCTAACTTGTTATAACCCCTAGTATACATATCAGCCATGCATACACTAAGCCTGATTCAACAGTCCTAAAATAAAAGGCCAGTGTATTCAGTGGTGGAACCAAAATAAATATTGAGGGGTACTATTAAAAAAAGTGAATAAATAAATGAAATATAAATAAGCAATAAAATTGCTGATTAACAAATTTCAAATATAAGTCTCAATACATATCATATAACTAACCTTTGAATTAAGCAGGACAATTGAAATATGTGACTTTCCTCACTAGAATTTTGAAGAATCCGCATTTCAAATATTTATCCATAAGATAATTACATATCACAAAAAAAATAATAGGTTTAACATCCAGTCACAAATTAAAAACTCATATAATCTTTTAATAAAATTTGAAAGCTACTATTTAAGACTTCAAAATTATAACTTCCTAGATAATTTGAATCAAGAAATATTTTTAAAAATCAAGAACACCTGATTTAAAATATATAATCACATGATCCTAGGGTAAAAAAAAGAGAAGAAGATTGAGAAAATTAATAATTTGTGTAACTCTGTTTCTTGGGAATTTGTTGCTTTAAAGTCGAGGAAGGCTTGTAGTTCTGATTCAGTTTGAAGCTTTCGAATGAAATATATATATATATATATATATATATATATATATATATATATATATAGAGAGAGAGAGAGAGAGAGAGAGGGGTATATATAGGTATATATATAGGGAGGGGTTCTATGCACTCCCTTATATTAACTCAAATCTACACTCAAAAATCCTGACCGTAGGATCACATCAGATCAAACCTCTTTTATTTATTCCATTGGCTCAAGAGGTTTGATCTGATGTGATCCTACGGTCAGGATTTTGAGTGTAGATTTGAGTTAATATAAGGGAGTGCATAGAACCCCTCCCATATATATATATCGGTATATACATATATATCGGTATATATATACAGGTATATATATATATAGGAAACTTTTCCAATTCCCTAAAAGAATCAAATAAAAAAATATTCAAAGTCCAATTCCTTAAAGGATTCATATGCTATGGCTATGGAATGCAGTGGAGCGGGATTTGGTGGAGATCCGTTCTATGGATGTAGTTTTTATGGGGGTGAGGATAGTATGAGGATAAAAACTGATACTTGCCATGAACAGTGGATTGAACATGGATATTAGTTCATATTCGCCCCACCCCCCGTCCCGCCTTACTAAACCCATTATGTACACATTAATTTATTAAATAATAAACTATTATTTATGCATAATGCAAATGTGTTATAATATTTTCATGTAAATATTATTAAAATTATTAATTTGAAAGTAAAATTTAGGTGTTTTTTAAAGATATAAATGACGTGAGTAAAATGAATTTGAAATGAGTATGGAGATCCAAGTGGGTAATAGGATGTGGATGGATTTTAGATAATACCCGATGAAATAGAGGTGAATTTTAATATTGTACCCATCATGGATAATAAAATAGTTACGAGTATAAATATTTTAGGTGAATATAAATATATGTTAGCATAATATGTACACATCCCTCCTCATTATCACCTCCAACTATGGCTGAACTTCGCAAATTCCTTAATTCATAAGGACTTGAATGCCCCATTGTCATCCCTAGGTAGGGCTGCACTTTGCGAATTCCTTAATTCACAAGGACTTGAATGCCCCATTGTCATCCCTAGCTAGGGCTGAACTTTGCGAATTCCTTAATTCACAAGGACTTGAATGCCCCATTGTCATCCCTATCTAGGGCTGAACTTTGCGAATTCCTTGATTCACAAGGACTTAAATGCCCCATTGTCATCCCTAGCTAGGGCTGAACTTTGCGAATTCCTTAATTCACAAGGACTTGAATGCCCCATTGTCATCCCTAGCTAGTGCTGAACTTTGCGAATTCCTTAATTCACAAGGACTTGAATGCCCCATTATCATCCCTAGCTAGGGCTGAACTTTGCGAATTCCTTAATTCACAAGGACTTGAATGCCCCATTGTCATCCCTAGCTAGGGCTGAACTTTGCGAATTCCTTAATTCACAAGGACTTGAATGCTTTATCTAAAAAAACTTTTCTGGTGGGCCACAACCACATGTGAATAATTGACCACTGAATGTATTCTTAATTCACAAGGACTTGAATGCTTTATCTAAAAGAACTTTTCGGGTGGGCCACAATCACATATGAATAATTGACCATCCCCATGAATAATTGACCATCACTTAATGTATTCTTAATTCAAAAGGACTTGAACGCTTTATCTAAAAGAACTTTTCGGGTGGCCACAACCAAATATGAATAATTGACCCTCACTTATTGTATTATGTACTCCTTCCTTGTTCGCATTTCTTCTTTAAAGTGCCAAACTGAAGTTCTTCTTCTCCGTCTGTCTATCTGCGGCTTCGGCGGAAAATTCTCAAACACAGATTTGGACTTCAATAATTTTTATCTCTGTTTCAGTAGAAGGCAGCACTTCATCAAGCAATGAGAAATATTTTAATCTATCTCCTTGTACGTCAGAATTGAGGTGGTGCCGGAGCACCACCTGGCACCCCATTAAATCCTATCATCCTATTTGCTTATGCATCCAACCACAACAGTAATATCATCGTACTTTCCACCCATATATTTTCCACAATCCTTCCCATCTTGTACTGCTGCCGCTGTCCAAGGACGAACCGAATCCTGGGTGGTGGACATCTGCAGAGCCATATTCGCTATAACTCGCGCCACCAGAGTTGGCGGTGGAAAAACCCCGCCATTAAGAAACCGACAAGTTGACACAATGCTCACAATTTCACGAGGAAACAAGTTGTCGAACAACCCATCTGTGCCAACTACAACAACATCCTCATCCTTCACCCGAAATCTGATATTTTGGGCTTGCTCAGAAGTGTATCCAGTATTAGAAGCCCTTCCCAATTGGTACGGGCAATTGAACCCAGACTGTTGAGTACGAGATTTGAACACAGTAGCTTTACCATCATCTTCTTCCCTCATCACCATGAATCCGGAGTCTCCAACGTTGGTAGCGTGCAAGACGTTATCTTGAGCGAGAGTGAGAATGCAAGCCGTGGACGACCCTTTAGCCTTGGTGTTGAACCATGCACTATGAAGAATGTTTTGGAGAGGCAGAATGCCAGTTAGACTAGCTTGTTTTTGAAGGATGGAAGAAACTGCATTACCCATCAGCTCTCCAGCGTAAACTCCTGAATCGATGCCCTTTTTCGACCATCCTCCAACGCCGTCGGCAACTCCAATCGTGGCGCTTCCTTTATCGTCGTAGTGAACAAAATGAGCATCTTGTCCGACTTTGATTCCCGATCTCTGCTTTGGAATGTCATGAGATCCCGCCACCATCTTCAATCTGTTTTCATCGTGGTTAGAAAGATTATAATGAGAGAGTGGTCTCTCCCTATGGAAAAGCATTTCAACTTTGCTTCTTTCAAAGGCTTCGCCCTCAGCGAAAATTACTTCTAAACTACATTCAGTGGTGTCCATTGATTGTTGCGGAAATAAGTGGATTGCTATACCACGCCCTGTATTTTACTATCCTCGCCCTAATACGTATACAGTATATTTTTTTAATTTAATTTCAATAACTGAATTAAAATTAATTTAGATAATTGTAGTTAGTTAATATTAACTGAATTAATTTAAAAGAAATTCCGCCGCCGCCGGGCCACCGTGCGCCGCCGCCGGGCCACCGTGCGCCGCCGCCGGGCCACCGTGCGCCGCCGCCGGGCCACCGTGCGCCGCCGCCGGGCCACCGTGCGCCGCCGCCGGGCCACCGTGCGCCGCCGCCGGGCCACCGTGCGCCGCCGCCGGGCCACCGTGCGCCGCCGCCGGGCCACCGTGCGCCGCCGCCGGGCCACCGTGCGCAGCCGCCGGACCCGGTTCGCCACGGCCTGGCCGCGAGCCGCCGCCGGTCCACTCGCCACGGTCTGGGCGCGAGCCGCCGTCAGTCCGCTCGCCACCGCCTGGCCGCGAGCCGCCGCCGGTCCGGTCGCCACCGCCTGGCCGCGAGCCGCCGCCGGTCCGCTCGCCACGGCATGGGCGCGAGCCGCCGCCGGTCCGCTCGCCACGGCATGGGCGCGAGCCGCCGCCGGTCCGCTCGCCACCTCCTGGGTGCGAGCCACCGCCGGTCCGCTCGCCACGACCTGGGCGCGAGCTGGAGCGGCCTCCGCTCGCCACGGTCTGGGCGCGAGCCGGACCGTGTCAGCTCGCCATGGCTTGCCGCGAGCCGGATGGCTTCCTCTCCCCAACTACCCACATTTAATGTCATTTACTCTATCACACACCCGAAAAAGTTGAATTTTCTGCTATAAAAAGATCATTTCTGCTATAAAAATATGTGGAACTCCAAATTTTTACTCTCCAAATTTTTACTCTCCAAATTTGTACTCCAAGCAAGGGTGTTAGAAATTCCATGTCTTCGGAGGTAATTTTACTAATCAGTTTTCTGTCCATAAGTAATAGTTAAATTTATTATCTATTATTTTTTGAAGTAGAAATTTATGCTCATCTTAGTTTTTTAATTTATGCTCATCTTAGTATTTTAATTTATTAATTGTAACGTAAAAATTATTGTAACGTTAATTTTAATTATTGTAACGTTAATTTTAATTATTGTAACGTTAATTTTGTTGTTTTGTTAATTTTGTTATTTTGTTAATTATTGTAACGTTAATGTTGTTGTTTTGTTAATTTTGTTATTTTGTTAATTATTGTAACGTTAATTTTGTTGTTTTGTTAATTTTGTTATTTTGTTAATTATTGTAACGTTAATTTACGTTTTTTTACGTTATTTTGTTATTTTAATTTGTTGAAATGTAATTACTTTGTTTCATTTTACATTATTCAAATGCAAGTATTAAAAGTTAATCTGAAACGACCCGGTTGCATTTTGGATTCCAAAAGTTCATTAGTAAACATTAAATTCGTTACGTTAATTAATTTTAAACCTTAATGTGAAATGTAAGAATGTAATATTAATTCTATCCACAATGTTATTTCATTTTTTTTCCATTACATGTATGTTTTAGCTGTTAATGAGAAATGGCGGAGTGCACCCTTAAGTCCACTAGGAGGACAGTTTGAAATGGATGAATGTAATTTTAGTTTGGGGAGATAATTTGTGTACGGGAATTTTATAACTGTAATGGCATTTCATGTACTATAATTTTATCTTTATGTTCTCTTCTTTAAGTATATGTTTTAACGTTTTGACTGTAATTTTATCTTTATTCGTTCATATGTAAACGTTAATTGACGACATCATTGTCGTTGGTATAGCAGTTGAGTGTAACTAATTACTTGATGTTTATTGCTGTTTAAGGATGACAATCAGTCATGTGAAGCTGCTGCAGGGCGGAATGGATACTCTCCATTTGCCACCTCAGCTGTGTTTCCAGGTGTTGCCGAGGCTTATTCCTACCTGCAACGGATTGCTCTGCAGGTGGGATTTGAACTTGTCACGGGGTCCTACAAACAGAATAGGAATGGTCCCCTGAGGTTATATTGCATTTGCAATCGGGGCCGAAAGGATAAGGTTGTAGATACGAGCGAATCTGATGTAGTCCGGCGGAGTAGCACCTCGACCAGAAGTTGTGACTGCCCATTCGCGATTGTCTTGAAACAGAGAATCACGGGGGATGGTTGGAATGTAGTTTCGTGCAAGGATCCTAGACGAGGGATGCACAACCACTCTTTCTCAGTGTACCCCGAGGGTCATAGACAGAGCTGCAAGCTCCATGCGGACGCGAAACAAATTATCAGAGATTTGACAGATTCAGAAACAGCCCCAAGGCATATCAATGCCAGCCTCAGTAATTCGTTTCCAGACCTGCATCAGAAATTAGGCAGGTGTACAATAAGAGATCGGCATATGTAACAGAAAGGCGAGGCGGGCGCAACACAGCGGAGAATTGTTTGCATCTGGCCACCGCGAAAGGGTATCTCACTAGTCACCGCTCAGCAGGTGATGGTACTTTGACTCATTTATTCATGGCTAATCCCGATGCTGTTGTGGCATTTCGCACGTTTCCGTGGGTTGTGGCCATCGACTCAATGTACAAGACCAATCGCTACGGCATGCCATTCATTGAGATGGTTGGGATGTCCCCTTGCAACACAAACTTCCTGATTGCCTACGCAATTGTCGTTGACGAAACGGCAGATACCTATGAGTGGGTGCTGAACGCGCTGAAGAACTTGCTTGTGGATGGACCGTTCCCTGAGGTTGTGGTCACCGATCGGGAGATGGGACTGATTAGGCCACTTCGGACTGTGTTTCCAGAATCGAACCATTTGCTCTGCACCTGGCATATTAACAAGGATGTGGAGGCACGTGTTACTGTGCTGACAGGGAATAAGAGGAACGGGGCAGCGTTCAAGAATGGTGCATGGTTCCGGGTTTGCAATGCGTCCACCGTTTCAGAGTACGAAACCGCCTTGGTAGATATGAGGGCTGGATGGTCTTGGAGCGAGGCTGTTATCAGTTACGCTGAGATGACGTGGCTCACCCCCCATAAGGAGAAATTTGTGAGGGCATGGACGAACAGATTTCTGCATTTCGGGAACACAACTACATGCAGGGTCGAAAGTGCACACTCGTCATTGAAAGGGTGGTTACAAACGTCGACTGGTTCACTGGACACGGTATGGAGGCGTGTCGACCTGCAGATAGCCCAGCAGATTACTATGATCAAGACCGGCCTGGAGAAATCAAGAACGTGCATTGGAAGATTGCACCGTAGGGCCCTTTTCAGCAACTTGATCAACAATGTGTCCAAATACTGTCTGGATAAATTAACGGTCGAGTCCGGGAGGATTGATGCACTCGGAGCACAGGTATATGCTTACTGTGGCTGTGTGCTGCGCTCGACACACGGAATACCGTGTGCATGCGTCATGGCAGGGGCAGTTGCTGAAGGAATCCCCTTGTACTTGGACGACATTCATCCGCTGTTTAAGAGCCTGGCATTGGGTGATCACGTGCGGAGCACGGAAAACATTGTGAGGGCCGAACAAGATCAGTCGCGGTTCAACACTCTGTTGGAGGAGCTGGCACGCAGCGACCCTTCGGTCCGCCGACGAGTTTCATCCTACATAGATGCGCAGTTGCGTTCGGAGGAGAGCGGCATTGGCGAGCCGGACAATTGTACCAGTGCACGTGGGAGACCAAGCGAGCAGGTCCCCCGATCAAGATCAACCCGACGTTCACCGAGCTACCACGAGCACGTGAACAGGCGATACGGGAGTAGTTCAAGGTCCCCGGGGTGTGCTTCAGGGAGCGGTCGCCGGCACGGTAAGTACAAGCACCATTCTTCCTAATGAACGCCGCCTGCACAAGATATTTATCTTAATGTGTTCTCCTGCAGCGACATTCCCGTTCCTCGAAAGTGTCCCCCACATTGTCCGGCGTTACATCGAAGGCTGGAACAATGTCGTGAGTGATGGAAACTGTGGCTTCAGATGCGTTGCTGATGCGTTCCACGTAGACGGTGAAGGTGAATGGTCTACAGCGCGTCGGGCAGTATTTAACGAGATATCAACTCATTGGCCTGACTATGTTCCCATATACGGTTCGCAAGATGACGTTGAATTTGCCAGAGCCCGTATACACCACACCAGCAGTCCATGTGGTCCAGAGCATTGGTTTACGGTCATTGCAGACATGTTTCCTGTCGCCACCTACTACAACACGGTTGTAGTTTTGTATTACATTTTAGAGAATGGGTCGGCGGACCATTGCTGTACAGTCCTTCCACTGAGGGCAGGTGGGGGCGAGGATGGAACAAGTAGGGAGCTACACATTGTATACGTTCGCAGTGCAAGCCATTTCGTCCGGGTACACGTGAAGGAAAACTGTCCCATGCCCCCCCCCCCCCTGTGGTTAATATGTGGACCACATTGAGGAAGGCTGATGTCGTAGGTTGGGAGTTACCCTTTCGTAGGAGGATAAGGGCTTAGAGAAGAGCATACTCTGAGAGTAATTAACTGTTGTAACCCAGCGAAACATTTCGGCATGTACGCAACCGTTACAGTTATTATCGAAGCATCACAATTATTTTGAAAGCATTACTGTTGCAAAAATCAATGACTTATAAATTTGATATGCACAAACAGTTACCGATTACATAAATGAGTAATTAACTATGGCAAAACTGTGGGTTCATACATAAGCAAACAGTCGACTAAGGAATGGGTCCATAACCGAGCCTGCGATACTCATCGCGATGACTGACAAAAGTCGTCATCAACTCCCTCATGGAGGGGTCGGCGAGTCCATCAATGGTCGCCAAGTCAAACGGATCCAGGGCGCTCATCATGTCACTCAGCATCTGTTGCACAGGAAATAGATTTTACAATAACGAAACAGTAAAATGTAATATAATTACTCGAAGCAAACAGTTCGAGAAAACTTACCGATAACTGATGATGTGTCCTGTCCGGTCCACTCGTGGCAGCATGTTCAGGATTTGCGATCAATGGGTGCGAATGAGTCGCGTACCAGTCCTCGTAATCCATGGTACACTCTAATTGGCTCGTGGCTATCGGGAACGCCGCAAGCTCACCGTCGTGCCAAGTGTGTGCCATCTCCCATAGGGTCAACTGCAGCCTCCCCGGGTAGGTCACTGAATAGCCGGCTGGATCAGCCGGGCGGGAACAAGGCTCGGGCGCAATTGCAAGACCCCGCGGTATACCCTGTACGAGACCGAACTGGCACACAACGCGATCTGGCATGTACGCCTCCATTGCGTCGAGGTATCGAATCACGCCGCGGTAGTGAGTCCTCCCCCTCACAGCCCTAACCACGTCCACTCCATATGGCAACCAATCCACCTGCAAAAATTTTCACAGACATGTTACGTTTCTATGGAATCCGATCTACCTACTACTGTCAGAATAAGAGTAAAAGCATGGAATTCATACCTGGTCGGGCTGTAAGGCATCCAACTAACGCCTGATGGCACTGAGCCTCCCAGTATCCCTCCCTGATTTATCCCCTGTGTGCCACCGGTTGGCGTGCCCCAGAAGAGCTGGCAATGTACTCGGTCTCGGCCGAAACATCGGAAAGTACTCGTATATCCATGCTTGAAGGAGCGTGCAACATCCGCATAGGCCGCGCGCTTTGGACCGGGACGCAATTCCCAACTGCAGATACAAACTGGCCAACGTCGCCGAGCCCCACGACAACTGCGAATCAAGTAGGGGTAGAAGGTTGGCTCTAACCTTATTCCCAGTTTTATCCACAAAAAGCGTGGATGAAAACAGGGTCGGCATGTAGCACATAAATTGGAAGTTCTCGCTCTGCCCCGCCGCTACACACCTCGCCATCAATGATTGGGCATCTATGTTACCCCCGTTCCAGTCTTCCGCGACAAAGGACTCCACGTCTTTCCCAAACAGTTCAGCGCACGCTTCCTGAATAGTCTCCGCCGAAATGGTACTCGCAACAGCGCCACCAACGATGGGAATGCCAAGAATCATCTCAACGTCGTGCATCAGGATGGTCATCTCCCCAAAAGGCATGTGAAACGCGTTCGTGTCCGGCTGCCACCTCTCGACAAAAGCGGATATCAGTGCCATGTCAAGGAACTGGAACATAATCGCAGGCAGGTGGGCCAACCCGGTCGCACGTATCCTAGCCTGTGCAACATCGCTCAGTTCGGGGAGCGTGGCGACTAGCTGCTTGCATAGCGGCGACCGAGCATGGCATCTCAGCACACCTCGCTCTATACCATTCCAAACGTCAACAGCGACGTGTCCTCCGAAGTTTGGTATGACGAGGTCATCTTACGGGCCACCAGTCATCGGTCCCCGCACTAGCCACGTCTCATCGGCGGGTCGCTTCCTCCTATTCCTCGGTGCCCTTCCGGAGCTAGTCTCACCGGCATTGCACGATCCACCAGAAGATTGTGAGAATTGACCAGCTCTATTCCTCACGGTGTGCCTGGCTCCTCCAGCAGCATAACGTTCGATCCCAGCATCCAATGGCACACTCGTCCCAGGTTGGCCCATCAGGGGGACATCTGCCGGCAAGTCATAATTCAACTGCCAGTCACTATCGTGACGGATTCCACCAGACGCGAGAATGTTAATCTCCGGACCGTCCCATGTTGGCATGGGATCTGATGTGTCCATTTTAGATGCATTATTTAGTAGTATTTAGGATCACTTTTGTGCTCTTTTATTATCAAGAGCTTGTGTTTTACCTTGAAATTCACTTAGGAGAGGCAAAAGCAACTTTGTACTATTTTACCTCTTCTAAGTGGATTTTGTGTGACAAGGGAAGAACACGGAAGCAACGAAGACCGGAAGACATTGAAGACTATACTTTCGAAGACTTTTGGATACTCACTTTGAAGACATGAAGACCGGAGGCCGTTGAAGACCATTTTTTGAGCCGTTGAAGACTTGAAGATTGAGAGGGATGGCTATGAAGAAGACAAAGAAACAATGCAAAACTCTGGCTCCCGTCGCGACACCATCGCGACCATCGGGGCACCGTCGCGAGTCGCGACGAACACCGTCGCGAGTCGCGACCAACGGGCGGCCAGAAATCAACTTTATCTTCTTTGCACTATAAATACTACTCTCTTTTCTTCTTCTTCTCCAGCTTTGGCAGCCCGTTTTTCTCTCTGGTTTTAGGGCTCCAACTCTAGGTTTTTCTCTTCTTTCTTTTCTTAGCTTTCTCTTAGTTTAATTATGTCTTTTGTTGTTCTAGAGTAGTTCTTGTACTTGGGAGCTATGGATTGAAGCTTCCACTTCTATGTATTGAGAACCATTTTATCTATCTATTTGGTGTTTTTGCTATTGTGCATTTATTGTGCTTTGAATGTTAATTGTTGATTTCATTGATGTTGTTGAGAGCTTGATGATATGAAATGCTTGTATGAATTGCTAGCTAGGGTTTGGGGGATTTGGGTTAATTTCCCCCCGGTTCTTGTTAGGAATGTATGAGTGTGAATTAGAGCTCTTGATTGTGTTAGTGTGTTGACAATGTGCTAGACGAATGTGATTGATGTCGAACTCTTCGTCATGTTCGTTTGTGTAGCAAATGAGAGAGTCATATGCTCGTGGGTGAATGTGCGTTGCACGTTCATCCAATCTCGTGTAATTGCATGAATTGGTTTAATGCTTAGTCACGGTGTAGTGGTCATAGGCATTGCCAAGCTTGTTGGTCCTTCGTGCTAAATGCCACCAATGACACCTTGAGTCGTGGTCGCGACTCGGGAGTCATTGGTGAGGTTTGACGAGAGATGTCGAACTCACTCTCGCAAACTACGAACTAAGAAGGATAGGAGTTTAGTCTCCACGACAAATAGTTGAAATACTAAATAGATGATTTAAACTCATTCTGGAAGCATTTATTATTTGGCGCTTATGTATTCTTGACGGTGTGTTTCACTGCATGTGTGCCATGAGTTGTTTGAGCATAGGTAGTGCTTGTGTGGTTGAATTGTTTAGGTGTAGGAACGTGACGAATTCCGTAGCGCCTTTGCATGAAGATCTATGAGCATGAACTTAGAACTCCTTGTGACGTGTGTGTTGTGGTACTTGCTAGATGGGTGCGTGAGTGTTGGGTCCTGAATGCTGTATGATGGAATGTGTGAATGATTCGATGAACTACATTAGATGTGGAAGTGGATATCCGTTGCCCCCAAGGCATTTTATCTTTGTAGTTTAAAACCCCTTTTCTTTAGTTTCGTTTGATGATTAGCATAGTCACTTGATGTTGCTAGTTATCGTGTCTTTTTATCTTTGTTAATTTAGGAAACCAACCAACCAACCCCCCCCCCCATTTACATGCTTTTATGTGTGTGTATATTTAGTTACTCCTAGCCTAATATCAACCATTTGTGTGCTTAGACGCTTAGGAAGATCCCTCTTCTCTTTGGACGACCCCGATTTGCCGCTATCTACCTAGTTGTAGAAAGTAAGCATTTAGGGCTTATAAATTATCTTTTGCACGGCGGGCGCGACGACCGCCCGCCCGTCAGGATCGAATGCACGAACGCTCGGTGGAGAAGGCCGCTCCGCTCCTACATCACACTCCTGCGGCCGAGGCGACGGTTCATCCTCGACCACGCGGCCTCTAGCCTGTCTCGCCGAGGCACTAACACCTCTTCATCGTATGGAACGACCATGGCCGTCAGGTTGACCAGCAGTGCTCATCTACAACACAAGATATGTAATTAGTATAACAACAATTGAATCAAACTGATATGATAAGATAAATTAACATACATTTCAACAACGTGTGAACTAATATTTTCGAACAGTGCATAATTTCAATTTACTAATGGAAACTACATATTCTATAATGCATAGGAAAAAGTGGATATAACATAAAAAAACCCCACCACAAACAGCAAATTTAATTCTCGTACAATCCCATACAACGAACTACACATTTTTTTAAGTTACAAATTGGAAATTACATTACTAAATAATCTTATTTTTTTACCACATCACACTATTATTAACATTCAAGGAAACAATTGTTAAAACATATCATAATAATTTACTACACAATTGTTAACATCGGATTAATAAAGTTTATTTAAATAGAACTATATTCTATTATGTCACATATACTTTCCAAATTACGGAAATAGTAATCATTTCCAAATTTAAACTAAATAATTTCTAAAAAACACAATTTCTTCGTTTTAATTCCAAAATTCATTAAATTCCTAATATTAGATTTCTCCAAATTATTCTACATCTTAATCTCCTATACTAACCACCAACCCAACATCTAACCACCAATCCAACATCCATTCTACATTTAACAAAATTCTAACAAATTACGGAAATAGTAATCATTTCCAAATTTAAACTAAATAATTTCTAAAAAACACAATTTCTTCGTTTTAATTCCAAAATTCATTAAATTCCTAATATTAGATTTCTCCAAATTATTCTACATCTTAATCTCCTATACTAACCACCAACCCAACATCTAACCACCAACCCAACATCCATTCTACATTTAACAAAATTCTAACAAATTACGGAAATAGTAATCATTTCCAAATTTAAACTAAATAATTTCTAAAAAACACAATTTCTTCGTTTTAATTCCAAAATTCATTAAATTCCTAATATTAGATTTCTCCAAATTATTCTACATCTTAATCTCCTATACTAACCACCAACCCAACATCTAACCACCAACCCAACATCCATTCTACATTTAACAAAATTCTAACAAACCCCAATTCTAACAATTCCGACAAGTTCAACAAAATTCGAATAGATCGGGCAACAATTCGCACGAAAAGTAAAAAAAAATCCTCCAAAACTTACGTTTTCCGGTGGGTTTCCGGCGGCGGCGGGCGGCGGGCTGGGCAGAAATTGAGAGAGGGAAGGGGGAGAGAAATGGAGAGAAAGAAGAAGAAGAAGGAGAGAAAAAGAGAGAAAATCCACAACTTATACTACTTCTCCCAATTTTTACTTTTTAATTTTAAATTAAAAATACGTGTATTTATACATATTAGGGCGGGATATAGCAACACCCCGGAAATAACCTAAATTCTGTCTGATGTCTATTATATACTTATAGAAGAAGTACGGTGATTTCTGAAATCTGTTGGGTTTTGGATAGAAACCAAACACAAATAGGATTATTATCGAACACTCCTTGGTCTTGGACTTTTCGTTATTTTTGCAGTTCTCTGCCTTACTTCCTTCACTAGTTTAAGAAGACCCATCAAGAGCCGGCCCAGGGGGTACTGTTCCTTATATTTGAAGGGTCCGAAAATATTATAATTACCTATTATTACTGGGTTATATTTTTTTAAAAAATTATATTTTTAAATACTAAAATGAGTCAATTAACCCAAAAAAATGGGTTGGGCCTATTTTAATTTATTATAGGCCATTTTCATATTTTGACATTATATTAAACAATTTTTTCTTTAAAAAATTCAGAAAAACATTACCCATTCTTTTTAGCTAAATTGGTTCTTTTTCTTTGGGCTGTTTTAAAATCAACATGTGGAGAATGTCTCACTATAAAATAATACCCTTATCTTTCCTTTTTAAAAAAAAGTCTTAGCCATTTTTAATCACACGTTTTTGCCATTTCTAATCACACATTTTTGCCATTTCTAATCGATATTTCAACTTCCTTTCCAAACTTCTTTCACACGTGGTGATAAGTGTGATATTGATGCAAAACGTTTGTTGTCAGAATTACAAATATTGCAAGTAGTGCTACATGAAGAATCATATAAATTTTGAAAACCATGGGATCTGTTGTGCGGAATACCCGAGAAAGAACAAGCAAAGAATATAAAACGAAAAACAAGACATCGAGATTTTTACGTGGTTCACCAATTGGCTACATCCACGGCCTACCAAGATCGGATTCCACTAGAGAGAAAGGCCAGAATTACTGATTTCCTACTCTCTACCAATCCTATCTCTTAAGAGTTACAATAAAAGATGAGTCACTATATATAGTTCTCTCCACCTTAAACCCTAACGGCTTTGGGCCCAGAAACAATCTGGCCCAAACCAGAACAGGAGACAGAATGCCAATAACAGCCCAAATAGAGGGCATGCTATACCGCCGGGCCGGGGGCATCTCCGCCCCACAATTGATCAAGTAGCACGCTGTACTCAGTGCCTCTGCCCAGAATCTTCTATCTAACCCAACATTCGAGAGCATGCACCTCTCGCCAGCAATGTCTGATTCATCCGCTCAGCTACACCATTCTGCTGTGGCGTATTCTTGACTGTATGATGTCGGACAATCCCTTCATCCCTACAAAACTGATCAAACTCAAACGAACAGAATTCTAGACCATTATCCGTTCGCAGCCTCTTGATCTTCTTCCCTGTTTGGTTCTCCACTAGAGCTTTCCACTACTTGAACTTCATGAAGGCTTCACTTTTATGTTTCATCATGATAACCCAAGTCATTCTGGAGTAGTCATCAATCAAAGAAACAAAGTACATGTGCCCTCCCAACGACTCAATTCGGGATGACCCCCAACAATTAGAGTGGATATAATCTAGCGTGCCTTTTGTTCTATGAATAGCCTTTGGAAACTTGCTGCGGTGTAGTTTCCCAAAGACACAGGGCTCACAGAACTCCAAACCCTTGACCTTGTGGCCACCAAGAAGATCACCCCTCGACAGAATCTGCATCCCTCTTTCACCCATGTGACCAAGCCTCATATGCCATAACTTAGTCATATCGTCATAGTGAACCTCTGACGATGCAATATTTGCTGAATTCATAACTGTGGAACCTAGTAGAAGATAAAAAGTACCATGCAGAAGACCTTTCAAAACCAGCTTAGAACCCTTGCAGACACTTGGAGCTCCATCTTTCCCTGAATAGACAAAACCCTTTCTATCCAGCAGACTAAGAGAAATCAAATTCTTCGTCATCGATGGAACGTGCCTAACCTCGTTCAAAGTACAGAAACTACTATCATGTGTCCTGATCTTGATCGAACATGTCTCAACTACCTCACAGACAGTACCGTTAGCCGTAGTAATGCTACCCCCTGCCTGCTTATAAGTCGAAAACCACTCTCTCCTTGGACAAATGTGGTCGGATGCCCTAGAATCTAGGAACCACACATCGGAGTGATGAGTGTGTCCAACAGGAACCAGAGCAATATCCTCTTCTGAATCAGCGTCTCCTTCCGCTAGAGCAGCAGAACCCGATTTATTTCCTGATTGCCTCATCATCAACTTCTTTGGACACTCATTTTTCCAATGTCCCTTCTCCTTACAGTACCTACAGATATCACCAGGCTTGGAAACCTTTGACTTCTTACCCCTTTTCTTTCCGCCATTTCCCTTTCCCTTATCGCAACTAGTAAACAAACCAGATGCCTGATTATCTGTTCCTGAACTGCTAGCACTATGATGCAACTTCCTGCTATGAAGAGAGGATCTAACTTCCTCCAAAGACACAAAATCTTTCCCGACAATAAATGACTGAACAAAGTTCTCATATGAAAGCGGTAGAGATACTAACAATATCAAAGCAGCATCCTCATCATCAATTTTCACATCTATATTTCGCAGTTCTAATAACAAAGTATTCAATTGCTCTAGATGATCTCTGAGTTGCGTACCTTCCTGCATTCGGAGACCGAATAGACGTTGTTTCAGAAGCAATTTGTTCGTCAGAGACTTCGTCATGTACAAGCTCTCCAACTTCAACCACAGCTCTGCAGCAGTCTCTTGATCCGAGACCTCAGTGATGACTTCATCCACGAGACACAGCATAATTGTTGAATGCGCCTTTTCTTCCAGACCCACCATGTCCGAAGTGCTAACGACCGAGAAATCCTTCGTCAGCGGCGTCCACAACCCTTGTTGCTTCAACAAAGCTCGCATCTTGATCTGCCATAAACTGAAGTTGTTCCTCCCAGTAAACTTGTCTACCTTCACGTTCAGCGCAACCATCTTTCTCTCCGATCAGATTAGAGATCCGACCACCCCAAATTCGATAAACCCAAAATCCGATAGACCCACCGCGGATCTAACCAGAAGCTCTGATACCAGTTTGTTGTGCGGAATACCCGAGAAAGAACAAGCAAAGAAAATAAAATGAAAAACAAGACACTGAGATTTTTACGTGGTTCACCAATTGGCTACATCCACGGCCGACCAAGATCGGATTCCACTAGAGAGAAAGGCCAGAATTACTGATTTTCTACTCTCTACCAATCCTATCTCTTAAGAGTTACAATAAAAGACGAGTCACTATATATAGTCCTCTCCACCTTAAACCCTAACGGCTTTGGGCCCAGAAACAATCTGGCCCAAACCAGAACAAGAGACAGAATGCCAATAACAGCCCAAATAGAGGACATGCTATACCGTCGGGCCGGGGGCGTCTCCGCCCCCCGGACCCCCAGGCCAAGGTGAGCTCCGCCCCCCTGGACCCCCCGACTCGCTGACCGGGCAACGAGACCCCTGTAACAACCTGTCGAAGCGGCTAATACGTATTCAAGGCATACCAACATGATCCTTTTTAAATTTTAGAATTTGTAAATATGATGGATATATATATATATATATATATATATATATATATATATATATGTTTCCAAATGTTTTGATTGTTTATAAAATCTCACTAACCGTGCCTATTATTGTACTGTGTGTAGAAAGAAGTTTTTCAAAACTAAAATTGATGAAATTTTATTTACGAACAACTATGACTCATTATAGGTTAAATGCATTAGCAACATTGATCATAGAACAATACATTTTGAAAACTATTAATGTTGATGATATAATTGATGATGTTGTCTCTAAAAGTGCAAGTAGTCATATAAAATAAAGTGCAGGCACAACGATTTTGTGAACGAGTCTCCGGGTTTTGTCCCCATTTTTGTGAGTATTTGTACACATGTATTACTTATTCTTTTTTACGGCCACACTTTTTCATGCGATATATCAGCGCAAAAATTATTCTTAATGTGTTGTCTACCTGGATCATGCAACACGTGGTAGATATTTTTTAGCTATTATGTTAGAATATAATTCAAACTATGTACTCCCTCCGTCCCAGCCGAAGTTGCACACTTTTTGGTCAACTTTCTCAAGACATATTTGACCATAAATTTCAACTAGTATATAGACACCAATATCATCATGTGAGATATTGTTGGATTCCCTGCATGATGTATTTTCTAAATATTAATTTTTGCACACCGTTAATAAACATAACTAAAGTTATCATTGGTCAAACATGACCCGAGAAAGTTGACAAAAAAATGTGCACATTCGATTGGGACGGAGGGAGTAATATTTTTTAGGGTATTGATTTATGTCCCTTTTATTTTGTATCATTTTCAACATTTTAATAAAAATAAAACAGTTATGGGGTGAACCTCCTAGCATTGCCCTTATCTAGGTTCTAATCCCCAATAAATATATATTTTGTATTTTTTTTATACAATGGTCCAAAATTATTTTTTGCACGAGCCTTAAAATACATTGGACATGATACGATAATAAAGTTTCGTGTGCCATTACCTCCATCCTTTCTTTGGTTTGGAGTGAAAAAAAGGAATGTAAATTAGTCTGTGCAATAGTTTCGGTGCGGTGACCCGTTTCCTGCGCCTTTACTCTCCCATCCTTCTGCCTGGTTCATCACTTTGCTCCTTCCCCATTCCAAAATTTCCCACCGGCTACTCTAGGTGAATAACAATTCCCGGTGTTCGGTTGCCCCTGTGAGTTCATCCACTTGCCTTCCCCTTCTCCTGCCTGCTTGGTTCATTTCGCCTCTTCGTCAATTGCCAAATTCCTCCCTCCTCCTGCCTACTTCGGACGACCCTTTTTTCTCCCTCTGCTACATGTCGTTCGTGTTCCTCACCTACCCTCTCGGCTTCTTCATTTAAGGTGAGTTGTGTTTTTATTTTTATTCTCATTGTTCCACTCCATCGGTTACCTCATTCGTTTCTACTTTTTTTCCGCTTTCTGCACAGGTAAATTGGGGGGCCAATTTGTGGGGTGGGGTGGGGACAATTTGGGGGGTCTGATTTGTTCATCGTTTAGGGGGTCCGATTTGTTCATCGTTACACCACCTTGTTCTTCCGTTTTTAGCTCTTCCATTCCTACTTTTTCTCTTTTTCTACGGGTTCATTTGAGGGGTTAGTTTGGGGGATCTGGTTTGTTGATAGTTATTCCGCTTTTTGTTTCCGTTTTTGCTTTCCCAATTTCTTTTCCGTAAGGATGAATTTACCTTCCCATTTCGGCGTATTTATTTCCTGTAAGTCACCTCCGTTATTTCAGTTTCTTGATTCTTGAACTTACGTTTTTTCCCCTTCTTTTACAGGAAATTTCTAGTTCCCTCCTTTGTCTTCAATCTGTAAAATAAATGTAAGGTCCCTCCTCTTGTTTTTTGCATCAGGTCCCTATTTCATTAACTTACGTTTGGAAAATGGCAAGAATAATGTTAGTGGCGAAGTGGTCACTCTCTTGTTTGGTTTATCTGTTTGTTTTTCTTAGAACCTTAGTGTTGCTATTACAAGCATTTGTGAGATTATCTTGCTACATAGAGACAGAAAGAACAAGTATCTAATGAGGTTTGTGCTTTAGGTCTTAGTTTATTTTTCCTTCAGTATGCCTAATTTCATACTTTTTCCCTAAAGGTTCTATAATATGTGAAAAGTTGTTCCAGTATGATATCTTTAGAGCTAATGCTATATTACTGAAATAGTTTTTAAGATCCTACAACTCATGTCTTATTTCAATTGCACATGCTGGAAAATCTTATACCAGGGGTCAAATTCTATATTTAAGCGGCGAATTAATGATCAGACAATTCAGAAGTATGGAAAAGATGCCAAAGACAGAAGCAGGGAAGGCTGGTAATTATTTACTGTCATATATGCACACATGACATTATTAAGTCATCCTGATTGGTCAATCCTGCATGGCTTGGTTCAAAACTTGGCTATTTTATTGTTTTCCCTCAGTATTTGTTATTCATTGTGAAGTATAGTTAATGATTGCTATTATAGGAATCACTCTTGTACATCAGGTTTGCCTTGATTCATGCTTTTGAAAGCATGTTCATAGTTTGGGAAATAACCTCTTGTACTCAGTCTTAGAGTTTCTAGAATCGGAGCCACCATTTTTCTTGGAGTTTCACATGTTTTTTTTTTGTTTCATTCACACTCTTCCATTGTACTATACTACATACAATTTTCTTTGAAGACTTGAAAAGATATGTACAATTTAGACTTGGATGTGTTGTTCCTAGGGCAAAAAGAAAAAAAAAATTGTCTTCTGCACTTAATGACTTAATTAAAACTCTTCTGTGGGGCATGGTATTTTACGTAATTAAAACTCTTCGATTACTTACTATTGTAGTTGCAATGAGATTCCTTCGGGTTTTATAGTTTAATGTTTGGCTTATTGTATTGTTCTACCTTTTAGGTAATATGGCTGGAGGTACTGTTGTTGCTCGTTGGAAAAGCTCTCGGGATTACAGAAATTGTCCCCTTTGGTTGCAAGGGTTGCCCAAGTGGCGCGCCAGATATGTTTTTCAATATAGTTGTGTTTGTAGGGACAAGTGCTGGAGAAGTCGGAATAAATAGTGTTTTGGGAGGAACAACTTTTGTCACTTGCATTGTTTCTGGTAAGGTGCCCTCATGTGTTGCCGATCAGGCTGTAGAAATCAATAAGAACTACTTCATTAGGGATATTCTTTGAATTGTATCTTATTGGTGATCTTGGTTGTTGGGAGAGTTTGTGTGGGAGGTGCTATTTCTCATGCAAAGCAGCTGACATAATTGACCTCACTAGAGACTAGGAGAGGAACTTATTATACTGTTTCTTAGCATATTCTTGCTCAAACCTTCTGTTTATACACCCTTCTATTATTTCCTTGCATGTTCATTGTCGTCATTCACTATCCATATATCAATAGCAGTTATTCTTTGTTTATGTGCTGTTTTATGCTATTTGAGAGGATTATGTTGGCTTACACTTCTCTTGTGGACAAGAGTGTTAATATTTTAACTCTCTTCAGGTTGCAGATTTTGGGTTTGCTAGGTTCTATTCCAATATCGATACTTATGTGTCCACCTGGGTAATGGGAACTTTTGGGTATGTCCTCATATTCTCACAAGAACTTCTGTCATAGTTTCTGGGGCACGTAGTTTGGTAATGCAAAATTTCCGGGATTCACGTGTGCTTGTGTTGCCATTTGCCGTTACTTGGCACCAGAGTATGCGCAAACTGGAAAGGTGACCGACAAATCAGATGTATTCTCTTTTGGTGTTATGCTTCTGGAGCTGATCACTGGACGTGTCCCACTAATAAAGCTCAACACTACATTGATCATAACATTGTTGATTGGGTGAGGCTTTTGCTCTGAACCCTTACTTTTTGAGCAGCATAGGGTAGTTTTAGCTTAGTGATTAAGTCAGGTAACTTGGGAGGTTATATATTTGAGTCATGGAAACGACCTCTTATCTTACTCTTATCATGAAAAATTATAATAATGTAGATACTAAAAGGTTTGTGTAGCGATTTAACTCGTTCATAAATTTCAGACAAGGACTTCGCTCACTCGATCTTTGGAGGATGGCAACTTTGACCCTCTAGCTGACCCAAGGTTACAAAAGGAATACGATGTCACACAGATGGCTCAGATGGTTATTTGTGTTGCAGTTAGTATTCGTCATTTGGGGCATCGTAGGCCACATATGAGTCAGGTACTTTGCTAAAATGCCCAACTAAAATGCTCTCTCTAGGCCTTTTAGTACAATGCATGATCTACATACCTTGTGCAAGTTGTTCGCACATTAGAAGGAAAAATATCTCTGGAGGAGCTGAATGAAGCTATCGGAACACAAGAAAGTTCAAAGAAGGATTTATACACAAGCTCGGATTATGAAACTGAGCAATACAAGGAGGATTTGGAGAAATTTAGGAAGATGGCATTAGACGCATGTGCAGACACTTCCAGCGAGGTTGGTACCCTATTTTCGCATTCCAACTAGCAACTCAGCTCAGCAGGCTAAACTCTACTAATTAACAGAACAAGCTTAGGTTGAAGAATATACTTTAGGAGTATATGATAGGTTTTTTGGGTAAAACTGGTGCTTAGAAACTCTGCAGATTTGATTCCTCATCTTAACCGATGATTTGGTAGTCTAGGGAGCGTTTGTTGAAGGGTTTTGGGACGTTGTGTTTTCACTTAACGGGTAAAGATTCAGTGTTTTTGGAATGAATGATATCTATGGTGTTTGGTTTCAGAACATACTATGTTTTAACTAATTCTTGATACTCAGGTCCCTGGCCAAGAGAGTTTAATACAAAAACTCAAAACTCATTTGCTTCTGCCAGTAAGTATATGCTATCCTACATACAATGAGAGCCATACTATGATATTCTATATATTTAAAAACATCAAGATAAAGCATGGTTAAGAGATTTAACTTTTTAAAAATTATTTGTAAATTGTACTCCTGAGAATACACTGCAAGAGATATCAAGGGAATCAAATCTCTTAACCATGGTTAAGAGATAGAACAGTTTAGCGCTTTTACAACCGAGCTCACTCTAATAATGGGAATATCGATTTTCTTTCAAAATTAAAATATTTTCATTAATAAATGAAAAACATCCTTTGATGTGTAATTCAAGTGGCTACTCTTATCTATTTTTATATAATAAAATTATGGAGTAAAAGATGTTTAGATGAACCCCAATTCCTTGGAAAGTACAAATATAATACTCAGTTTTTCAAAAGTGCCTATATGAAAAAAATCTTAAGCCTTTAATTATTAAGGAGTATTAATATTATATGAATGTGCTGCTTCTTGTTAGAGGAAGCATATTTTAAGGGACTCGGGTGAGTTAATTCTCTTATAGTCCTTTGCTTGACTTCGTCTCGAATTTCAATTTGATTCATTCTTAGAATTTCATTCAAAACTCACCATGTAGATGTATTTGAATGTCCATTTTTTTATGATTGACAAGAGTGTAAAAGAATTCGAAGAACTTAAGGTACAATTGAAAGGTTTATTTTTTTTTCCTCTAGGCTCTATGATTGGTAATATCTTTAGCACATTCTTCTGATCCTCCAGCTGGTATCTATATTAGTTAAGTCAACAAGTTGTCCTTGTTCCCCATTTTTCGGCTACTAATTAACTCAAAGATTTTACATCATCGCTGCTATGAAGCTATATAATTCCATGACTAACGCAGGTACAAACAGCCCTGCTGGCTACTGACTCCTCCTTGCTAAAAAGAAGTTTGTAGATATGACTGCAATAATTTTACTTGAAATTAAGGCCATTGGATATTCTGTTGATGTGAATGGCAGTGATGTATTTTAAAGCTACAAATTTCACAATTTCATCCAGGTTAGAACCACACAAAGTGTGGTATGCATAACCTGGTTTAACTAAAAGTAGGTCGTCCCATAAGTGATCTATCCTTAAGTTATGGATTATCCACTATGTTTTTCACTTATACATTGCATTTGTTAAATTACATACTAAAATTTTTAAAAATTAAATGTATTTTATATATTATATATTTAATATATTTTTACATTATCATACATATTATTACTTGTTTAAACTTACAAAATAAAATATTTAATTTAAAAAATTATAATTGTTAAGGTAAAAATTTGGGGGCCTATCCATAAGTTAGTTTAACGATAGATCACCCTGAATGGTACTTCTTCTTTTAGGTTAAACGCATCTCTAAAAATAACTCCCTCATATAAATCCTTGAATAGTGGATATATATAACTACTTGGCTAAGTTGGGTTTAGTTTCACCGCATTTCAATACCAATAAACTAAATTTATCACTAATAAATTAAATTCAGCACCAATAAACTAAATTCAGCATAATGAACTAAATTCAGCACTGAAAGAAAAAATTAATATTTATTTGGGTTATCGACGGTCACTGGTTGAGCAATAAGTCAAAAGGTATAGTATTTACGAGTACAACATTATATTGGGAGTCATTCTTTTCATTTTTTTTTAAAATAATTAAACACCAATGTATTCATTCAGTACCAATAAACTCAATTCAACACAAATAAAATAAATTCAGCATCAATAAACTAAATTCAACACTAATAAACTAAATTTCGCACCTAAATTAAATTCAACTCCATATAAACTCAACTGAACATGGCCTTAATACTGCAATTAGTTAGTGGGAATACTGTATTCGAATTTAAAGGAAATTTGACGATGGATGGGGTGTGAAGCTTTCACAAGGACCGAAACAGTTGTTCCGAAAAGGTACGAGGAATTGTGGCAGATTTTACAAGGACTTAAAGCAGAGTGTTAATCGATCCGATTTAGGCATAATTGCTACACTCTATATGTTTTATATATTATTACGAAGGGAAAGTTTCAGAAAGATGGCTTGTCTAAAAGTCTATGGACATGCCAGAGATTGTTTTTTGCAATTAATGCAAATTGAGGAGCGCACAAAACAAAATTAAACGCCACCAAGAAAAACAACACCCTAAGCGTCTTCCCCTGCCTCCGCCTCGCCTTCTCCAGATTCCTCTCAAGATAGTGCGATTCAGTCCGTGGAAAACTGCGAGGAGATCGAGTTCAAGATCATCGCTTCAGAGAGAATGCACGATGATTTCCTAGGAATGTATGATGTTGACGTATCCTGCTCGATCGTGAATAACATACAACGTTCTCTTCTCGAGCGCCTTGCCATTGCCAGGTATTGGTGTATAATTAGTACTTAAGATAATTCTATTTATCAATTTGATGTACTGCAATGTTTGTATTTTGATTGTTCGATGATTGTTGTGTGTTATTCTGTTTTCAAAGGCTAGGAAGATAAATTGACTTTGTTGATAATTGCAATTCTGCCACTCTAAGTTTTACAGATAACCAATGGTTTTACATTACCTGCAGACATAATGGGATTACACAATTAACTTGCTAAGGAGTTAAAAATAAAAGGGAATGATATCTCTTACAAATTAAAGAAACTAGAGACTCGGGGGTTGATAGTGAGGCAGCTAACTGTGGTGAAGACCAAAGAAGTTTGCCGAGAAGGTGAATACAAAGTTCGAATGTGACAACCAATATGGTGTATTTGTATCGTTATGCAAATCATTTGGGTTGTTACCAGAGGATTGGAATTGTTAGAGAGGACAAAGACTTTATTGATGAATGTGAATGAGGATGCATCTAATAAAAATAACTAAGCCAGTGTGCCAACAACACATTGCGGAGGAGGTGCAAGTGAAAGACTTCTTACCTGCATTGAAAGCTGCTTGTGAAAAACTCAAGAAAGCTCCCGGAAAGGTGAGTTCTTCATTAAAATTTAGATTTCATTCTTACAGATTTTGTATGCAGCAATTTTATGGTTGTCATATATATGTTTTCCCATCTCTCCAGGTTCTTCTTGTGTCAGATATTAAAAGAGACCTTGGTTATCGAGGAGTCATTGGGTATAGAGTTCGGAGAAGGGTAAATATTCTCTCCTTGCTTTGAATTTTTTTGTGAGAAGAACTCACTCTGATTTCCTTTGCTCCCATCCTTTTGTAGATATATGGCAAGTTGAAAGGGGCCAGTCAGTTGAGGACCGTGATACCGAAGAGAGAGACAAAGTAAGAACTGAAATGCTTACTAATTCAGTTTAAGTAACATCGTTATGAAATTCCTGGATTTTCCCATATTGGTACACTGGCTTAGTCATTTTTAGCTCTTCCAATCTCAGTTTTCAAATCTCAGCATTTAATGTGATCGTTATTTCTACATAGCATGAAAGTTATTTGCTGCTTCCATTTAAAGGGAATTAGTATTCATCCTTAGTGTTGCTGGATTTTAAGAACTCAAAAAGATTAACTAGAAGCAAGGAGAAGTTCTTTGATCTATTGGCTCCTCTAATGGTTTCTCAGCTTACTGGATATGCCTTTGTATTATGCAAATTGATGCCTTTGGACTTCTTTTGAATTGGTGGCAATTGTGCCTTTTTTTATTGTGCAGATGGCAAGTGACTGTTATATACTTGTGAGATTAGTCGAGAAGAGCATGTTTTACTGAGTGGCTAAAAGATGCCTTCAATTTCATTGCTTTTGTTCTGATGGTTATTCAAATTGAGCATCTCATTGTTTATCTGTCATTTTTGCAAGAAAAAGTTGAATATTGAAACACCTTACTTTCAGGTCTGTTTCCATGTGATCAAAAGAAGGATCTTGCTTTGCACACTGAAAAGATGTTAAGAAGATCCTATCGAATGCGCTGGGAAAGGATTGACGGACGAGCAAATGAGATGCCAACGTATGGTGGTTGAGACGTTATAGCATGCATGTGTTTAGTTATATGTTGCAATTGTTAATATTTAGTGTGTAATAGTTAGTTTACTGTGTATGACATTTTCTTTTCATATATTTTTTATTGTTCGTTTTGAATTAGGAACTGAAATTGTTTTTTAGTTATACTCCCTCCGTCCCAGCTCATTTAGCTTAATTTGACTTTTGACAATCAACTTTTTCAATTTTTAAACATTAATATCTTTATTTATATGTGTAAAAAGATTATGAAAAAATAAAAACTTAAAATTATATATTACGATGAATCCAACATATAACATGATAATAGTTTTACACATATAATAATAGAAGTTAATGGTCGAAGGGGTTAAATTGACTGACAAAAGTCAAATTAAGCAAAGTGAGCTGAGACGAAGGGAGTATGTTGCATTATTTAGTATTCAATGTGTACAAATTAGTTGTAATGAGTATGACATTTTCTTTTTCATTTGTAGTTGATTTTTCATTTTAAATTAAAAATTGCATTTGTTTAGTTATATATTGCATTCGTTAAGATTCAGTGTGTACTAGTTTGTTGTACTGTTTATGACTTTTTGTTTTCATATGTTATTGATTGTTCATTTTGAATTTGAAACAACATTTTTTCGCTTATTATATATTGCATTTGTTAGTACTTAGTGTGTACTTGTAGTCATACTGTGAATTACTTTTTGTTTTCATATGTTGGTAGTTGTACGTTTTGAATAATGAGTTGCATCTGTTTACTTATATGTTGCATCTGTTCGTATTTTGTGTGTACTTGTTAGTTGTGTTCTGTATGACTTTTAAATAAAAAAATATTTTTGGCTGCTCATTTTGAATTAGGAATTGCATTAGTTTACTTATATGTTGCATATGTTAGAATCCAGTATGTACTTGTTAGTTTTATTACGAGGTGCATTAGTTTGCTTATATGTTGCAGCTGTTATTATTCAACATGCACATGTTAGTTGTACTATAAATGACCTTTTTTTTTCCTTCTTTTTTTTGCTAGTTGTTCGTTTTGAATTACGAGCTGCATCTGTTTACTTATATGTTGCATTTGATAGTATTTAATGTGTACTTGTTAGTTGTACAATCTATGACCTTTTGTTTTCATTTGTTGTTGTACGTTTTGAATTATGAGTTGCATCTGTTTACTTATATGTTGCATATGTTAGTATCCCGTGTGTATTTGTTAGTTGTGTTCTGTATAACCTTTTTTTTAAATGTTGTTGGTTGTTCATTTTGAATTAGGAATTGTATCTACTTACTTATATATTGCATTTGTTAGAATCTAGTATATACTTGTTAGTTTTATAACGAGGTGCATTAATTTGCGTGTGAAGGTGGTAACATTCAATGTAAGATTTCAAGGCAAGCCTTTGACCCAACTTTGATACCATATCAACAATGCATAGGAATGTGTGCCATTTCGATCCAAGAATTGATACTCTATAATACCACACACTCCATAAAATCTCGCATAATTTTGTTAAGGATGTAAACTATAAACAGTTTCTGGTTAGTCACGTACAGAATAAGTAATTCCCTTAATCAACTTTTGAGCGATGGACAAAAGGACAGCTTGTGCAACATAATCTGAAGGGACTTCCGAAATTTTTTTTTGCAAAGCTATGCTAGTAATATCATGATGTTGGTCCTTCACATTGAATAGTTTATCACATAGCTTATTAGTCATCTCCAGTACTACTTGTACTTGAATTTTCATCACCAATGGATGCAGGCTGAAAAGGTCAAAAGAAATATAAAGAATAATTAGAATGGATCAGTTAAAACAAAGAAGTGTTTATCTTGGACCAAGTTACTATAAACCTTGGCATCCTAAAAGCATTCATCTTACAGTTACTAAATATGTATTAGCAAAGTTATCCACAATTGGTAACTTTTTTTTTAATGAAAACACCCGAAGGTGAGGGATATGTATTAAAGTTCCCCAGGCCTTGAAACCAGAACAAAAACTTGTACATCCAGAGTTTTACTTTCCTAAATATAAAGCAACATAATTGCCTCCAAAAGTCCTACAAACTATCTGTATTGGTGGATGAGTGAACATCTATACAAAGGTGACATAATCTGTATTGAAAGTTGCGATCCAAAGGAGAGAATCTCCACCCCTCATGTTAATTCTCTCCTTTGGCCAGGCAACTTCAATGGAAGTAAGTCAAATGCTAAGGATGAAGATTCCATAAACCGGAAGTACAATTAGAAGACTAGAGTTGCACTAGAACATGCCATGGCAGCATCAAAAGTTGTGGTGAAGGAGACTTCTAGTGTGGTGAAGGGCTGTAAAAACAAATTGGCAGCCATACTGATAGCAACTCCAATCAAATCAGAAACCGCAGGAGTGCACCCCGTGTAGCACAAAGATCTACATACAAATATAAACAACCATCAGCAGTATCATGTCCTGTTGAGGCCATGTTTTGGAATTCGAACATAAGGACACTGCTGCATATCTAAGGAAATGAGGCCCCTGATCTGTGGCGGCAGATTATACAAATTAAGTGGCAGGTTGTGAGAAGAATGATGCTTCGCAATTGCATTAGCCACCGAGTTACATTCTCTATACATATGTTTTAGAACAGCACCTCCTAATAGACTATTAATCTTATAAGCCAAGTTGAAAAGATTCCAATTAGCAGAGTATGGGTTCTGAATCATATTAATGGCAGAAATTGAGTCTGATTCGACGATTAAGGGAAAATTTCTATGTGGGAAAGATTGACAACCAACAAGTATAGCTAAGAGTTCAGCATGGAGAAAACCTCACACAATTGGTAACTTTGAAAAAGAAAACCTCACACAATTGATATTGATAAGCAAAAACAATTTAGTTTAAAAAATATTATGAATAATTTAGTATTAAGTTGATATTAATAATTTAATTCTTTTATTGAGACAGAGTTTTCAACAAATCATTGATTAAATTATTTAGTCAATGCCATTTTGGTCTATCATTTCTTGCCCTAACAAAATAATATTTCTTAATGAATAGATTGTAAACTATTAGCAGCAAACTGGGAAGGCCCATACAAGGTTGTCGAAGTGCACCCCAGAGGTAGCTACGTGCTGGAAACCGTCGAGGATGACTTGATCCCCAGAAGATAGAACATAGCTAACCTCTACAAGTACTTCCGACCCTGATCAGAGCAACAACCACATTGATTGGTATTAGTCACTTTCTCTACATTTTCCTTTTTGTTCAGTCTAACCAGGGAGTAGCTCACCCCAAAATATCTATAGGCATGACCCAGGTACCTTCGACCAATGGAAGAAGCGTGCCACCCAGAAACGTAGCTATAGGTCGAAGGGTATGTGAGGTCGTCGACGTACCTCTTGTAGTTAAATTTATAAGCCCTAAATGCTTCCTATCTACAACTACATAGATAATGGCAAGTCGGGGTCGTCCTCAAAGAAGAGAGATTTTCTTAAGCGTTTAAACATATAAGGTTGATATTATGCTAAAAGTAAATATATATAGATATATAAAAGCAAGTAAATGAAGTGGGGGTGGGGGATTAGTTGGTTGGTTTTGGTCCTAAGTTATGAATATAAAGACAAGGTAACTAGTAAAGTTAAGTAACTATGCTAATCATCAAGCAAACTAGGGAAAAGAGGTAAAAACTACAAAAGATAAAGCCTTGGGGGCAATTGATATCCACTTCCAAAACTAAAGTAGATCATTGAACCATTCACTCATTCTATCACATTCATTACCTATGGGGAATGCTATCACTTCCCGATTGAATATCAACATTCATTTCTTCTTAAGAGTAATTCACAAAGACAAACAACAACCATTTGCAACTGTAGGAAATAAGGGTAATAATCTGTGTTCTATTCATGAATGTAGGATACATTATATAGTAGTATAGGATACCTATCCCAGTTAGGAGAAGATAACGGAATACAATTATGGTAGGAATACAAATCCAATTCCAATACCGATACTAATTAACACTAATTCCACAACTATAATACTAATTCCTTAACACTCCTCCTCAAGTTGGAGCATGCGGATCAGAAATGCCCAACTTGCCAAGTAAGGGAAGAAACTGGTTAAGTCCGAGAGCTTTAGTGAACAAATCTGCGGGTTGGTCAACCGTACGAATATGCTGAGTAATAATAGCGCCAGATTGGACAAGATCTCGAACAAAATGACAATCAACTTCAATGTGCTTAGTACGTTCATGAAAAACCGGGTTGGCCGCGATGTGAATAGCTGATTGACTGTCACAAAACAACTTCATAGGAAAAGAGTGTGAAACCCCTAGGTCTTTCAGCAAGGACCGAAGCCATAATAACTCACAGTAGGCAACTGCCATAGCACGATACTCTGCTTCAGCAGAAGACCGAGAAACAGTAGGTTGCTTCTTAGTCTTCCAGGAAACTGGAGAATCACCAATCATAACAAAGTAACCAGATAAGGAACGCCTAGTAATAGGACAGGCGGCCCAATCCGAATCACAATAAGCAGTCAATTGGAGAGTACTACGGGAAGAAAGAAATAAACCTTGACCAGGATGACTCTTCAGATAGTGCAAAACACGAACCGCAGCTTGCCAGTGAGGAACACAAGGAGACTTCATGAATTGCGCAAGAGTATGAACTGAATAACTAAGTTCAGGACGAGTAATAGTTAGATATATCAGACGCCCAACCAAGCGGCGATACTGCTCTGGGTCATGGTAGGCTGGACCTTCAACACGTGCCAAATCATGTTATTGCTCCATCGGAAAATCAATTGGTTTAGAAGCAGATAAACCTGTATCAGATAGAATGTCCAAAGCATATTTCCTTTGCGAGAGAAACATCCCCTCCGGTCTTCTAGCAATCTCTATGCCCAAAAAATACTTAAGCACACCAAGGTCCTTCATGTGAAAACAAGAACCCAAGTATTTCTTGAACGCAGAGATGAGCGAAGAAGAACTACCAGCAATGACCAAATCATCCACATAAACCAGAACATGTAAAGACCGTGATCCATTGGAAAAGACAAATAAAGAGTAATCTGCCTTACTTTGAACAAAACCAAATGCCCGTAAAGCCTGAGCCAGTTTAGCAAACCAGTTCCGAGGAGCCTGGCGAAGACCATAAAGAGATTTCTGAAGGCGGCAAACCTGACCAGGGGGAACTGCATAGCCAGGCGGAGGACGCATGAACACCTCTTCATGTAAATCACCATGCAGGAAGGCATTATGAACATCCATCTGATGCAGTTCCCAACCACGTATAACAGCAACAAACATGAACAATCAAACAGAACTCATCTTTGCGACCGGAGCAAAAGTCTCAGTGTAATCAATGCCCTCTATCTGGCGATTCCCAAGGACCACTAGATGCGCCTTGTGACGTTCAATAGTACCATCTGAACGAAACTTCGTTCGGTAAACCCATTTGCATCCAATAGCCTTCTTATGTGCAGGCAAAGGAGACAAAGTCCAAGTCTGATTGCGCTCTAGGGCAGTGAGTTCCGCAACCATAGCATCTCACCAATGAGAATGACAGGAAGCCTCAGAGTAAGTAGTAGGATCTGCACTAGAAGTTACAACACCCAAAAATCTAGAATGCATACTTGAAAAATTATCACAATTTACATAATCAGTAAGAGGATAGAGAACACTTGAGGAAAGTGATGACGCATGAGGGAATGTAGTCGAAGAGGGGGGGTCTTCAGTAACAAGAGCACAAGTAGAATCATCACACTCATAATCAGCCAAATACGATGGTGGACGTCGAGTACGAACACTTTGTCTGGTGGATGGTGGAACGACGGCAGCTGGTGGAGTAGGACCGACGTCGGGCGGCGTAGTCGACGATGTTCCGTTGTTGACTGGTGAATAGTCACCGGCATTGACCGGTGAAGAGTCACCGGCGTTGACCGGTGTTGGCTCCCCGGCGTTGACCGACCGGTGCGGACCAACGATGGCTCACCGGCGTTGACCGATGTTGACCCACCGGTGTGGACCGGAGTTGACTCACCGGCGTTGACCGGCGTTGATCGGTCAGTATTGACCGGCGTTGATCGGTTAGTATTGACCGGTGGAAGGGCTGCCGGTGGTTGATCGGGAGAACCGTATGGTTCCAGCGAGTAGGAGGAGAAAACCAGCGGTGTAGTGGTGGCGCCACCAGGTTCATCTGAAGAAGCGGATTGCTGAGATGCAGAGTACGGGAACTGGTCTTCGAAGAAATCAGCATCCCGAGTATTAAAGATAACTCGAGAGTCCAAGTCGAGAAGATGATAACCTTTCTTTCCAGCAGGATAGCCAAGGAACAAACACCGATGACTTCTTGGAGCAAACTTGTCACGGTATCTTGGAACACGAGCAGCAAAACACAAACATCCAAATACTCGTAAGGAAGAGTAATCGGGCGCCTGTCCATAGAGTAACTCAAAGGGAGTACGACCGTTGAGAAGCTGTGTCGGTGTTCTGTTGATCAGGTAGGCAGCAGTAAGAAAACATTCTCCCCAGAAGTCAATAGGAAGATTGGCTTGAAACCGTAAAGCTTGTGCCACATTGAGTAAATGACGATGCTTTCTTTCAACTCGACCATTCTGCTGCGGAGTATCAACCATAGATGTCTCAAAAATGATCCCAGATGCAGTAAAGTGAGATCGGAGAGGCAAAAATTCAGTGCCGTTATCAGCCCGAACTCGTTGAATTGTTCTTCCCCACTGGTTCTTGACCAAGGCACTAAATTCTAAAAATCTAGAAGCTACTTCAGATTTAGCTACTAACAAATAAACCCAAACAGCTCGGGAATAATCATCTACGATTGTAAAAAAATAAAATGCACCACTAGAGGATGGAGTACGATAAGGTCCCCAAACATCACAATGTACTAATTGAAATAATGCAGTAGCATTTGTAGAACTTAATGAAAAACTGTGTCTAGTCTGTTTTGCTCTATAACAGACAGAGCAAGGTATAGTAGTATTATTGGTGCTAAAAGCAAGAGTAGGAATAGAAGACAACATCGTGGATGATGGATGACCAAAATGCTGATGCCATAAATCAGATGAGGAAACCGAAGCAATTGTCGGAATAGATTGCAGGATATGAGGACGAAAGCGAGTATCCAACAGACGAAGCCAATAAACCCCCCCTTTCTGTTCACCCACACCAATCACAATCCCCGTACTGATTTTCTGTAAAATGCAATAATTTTCAGTAAACAAGGCTAGACATTTTAAGGCAGATAACAATCTAGAACAGGATAATAAATTGCATCGCAAAGTAGGTATGTAGAGCACATGAGGAATGGTTACATCACCAAAGCAAATAGACCCATATTGTGTAGCAGACGACACAGATCCATCAGGTAGTATAGCATTCACAGTGTTGGTAGCAGCAGTAATATCAGTAAGAGAACCTTTGTCACCAGTCATGTGATATGAGGCTTCCGAATCAAGAATCCAAGGTAAAGTAGACTTACCGGACCCGTGGTCAGATAATGAATCAAACTGATTAAATAAATGTATGGTCGTACTCCATTGTTCGTCAAACAAAGTAAGACCAAAATCAGATCGTTTAGGTAAGCCAGAGGAGGCGGTCACCGCAAACCCTTACGGCGACGTCACTACGCCGGCGAAAATAGTCATAACACAAATGGCAATCAAATAGATAATAAGTTAATAAATTCTTGCAATAAAGCTGGAGAAAGAGGAAACCAAGTGAGCTGGAGGGGACACGCGCGTGGAGACACGCGCCTGAAGGGAAAAACGTGCATGTAGGCAACCGCGCGTGGGTTCACGCGCTGCTGGGTTTGGCGCACGCGTGAATTTCACGCGTGCCTCTATCGATGGTGACTGACGGCGTCGGCGTCGACGTCGGCCTCTGTTGACTGTGCTGGCGACGTCGGCGGCGAGAAAGCGGTGAGGAAGCGCGACGTCGACTGTGCTGGAGCGAAGCGGCAAATGGCACACGGCTCGGTGGAAATCGCCAGACGGTGGTTGATGGCGAGCTCGGAGGTGGGCAGAGATCGGCGACGGGCCGCGTTGATTAAAATATAAAGAACTTTATTATGGTGCACTAATATTAATCAATGACACATCTCATCAATCATGAGGATTATAATATATAGGGATACAACAAACCAAAATCTAGTAGGAATAGAATTCTAAGTCTATAAGAAATTACCATCTATAGCTAATTCTATAAGGAAACTAATTCTACTACCATTTATAATCTTTCCTACAAGGAAAGGCTTTCTATTTCCTTAACACCCTCCCTCAAGTTGGAGCATGATGACAAGAATGTCCAACTTGCAAAGAAAATTTTGAAATTGCTAATCATTAAAAAAAAATTCTCAGTAGTGGTAGAAGTAGCAGCAACAGCAGTAGCATCAACAACGGTAACAGCAGCAGCTGGTAGAGCAATATTCAAATTCAGTAAGAGCAGTATTTGTAGGTAATTCTCTTAACACTTCAGGATGGTGGGTGCAATAACCAAACCAGGTCCGTCAGAAGTGCCAATGAAGTAGGGGTCAGTCGACAAACGACCAACAAGTAAAAGTATCTTAGGGCCAGGTTGCAATTGCAACTGTTTCAGTAAAGTCGCAATTACCTTATAGCCATTCATGTTCTGAAGCACAGTAGCCTCAAAACCAACATCAGTACGAGCCTGTTCTTCGGGATTACTTCCAGAGGCAGACATAATGTAAAATAAGGTACAGATCAGCAGGTACAATAACCGGCAGCGGATCGGATCGGTAACACACCGGTGCGTTGAATGAGCGGCGGCACGTGGAGATCGGTGCAGCGGCGCATGGAGATCGACGGCGGCACGTGTGATTCGGTAAGGGAAATAGACGGCGACCACTAGGTCACAACGGCCGTGGTCGATGAACGACGAGCTTCAGCGGTGGCATAGCAGCAGCGCATGGAGGAACGCGCTATCGTTAGTGGCGGCAGGAGCTCGGGAAAAAGGCAGTGGAATTTTCTTTTCAAGTTTCATAATTTTAGGCTCTGATACCATGTAGGAAATAAGGGTAATAATCTGTGTTCTATTCATGAATGTAGGATACATTATATAGTAGTATAGGATACCTACCCCAGTTAGGAGAAGATAACAGAATACAATTATGGTAGGAATACAAATTCAATTCCAATACCGATACTAATTAACACTAATTCCATAACTATAATACTAATTCCTTAACAGTAACTCTCATTGATAATCAGTTTAGGCAAACCACACCATAAAGATATTTCATCAATGACATTATACACGAAATAACAACAAGTCTTCTACCAAAGACATAGCCATTTAACCAAGCATAGCATTCATTAGGCTAAACCTAGAACAAACCACATTCAAGATTCAACCTTGCATTGCATCTATGGATTAACATGAGAAAAATCCACATTAACATATTTATCTAGCAAGAATCTCAACACATTATGCACAAGAAGTTTTAAATCCATGTTCTTGGATTTTCATGTCAAAGAGCTAAGAAATTTGCAACTTTCCTAACACCCTAACAATAAATCATACAAACACTTCATTAACTCAAACAACTCATGGCATAAGTGAAGTAAAACATCACATTAAAACACATGAATGCTAAATAACAAATTCTTCAAGATAGAGGGAAATAGATGTTCTTACTACATTGATATGGAAGCTTTAATCAATTGTTCCCAAGTACAAACTAACCTAGGAAATGAAAAGACATAATTAATCCTACAAACACTAAGAAAAGAAAGAAGAAAACTAGGGTTTGAAACCCAGAAAATCGTAGGAGAGGAAAAAAGTGAAGAGGGAAAGGATAAGGTGAGCCTTTATAATACAAAAAAGCAAGAAATAAGTATGGCAAACTTTGCCAATTCCAGCATCTTTGATTGTTTTTCTTCTTCTTGTTTCAAGTTCTCCCCTTCACTGCTTTTTCCTTCAATTGTTCAAGTCTCCAAAAGCTCAAATGCAGGTTTTCAAATCTTCAAATCTTCAAAGGTAATTTTCAAAGTGTTCAAAGTCTTCAAACAAATTGCCTTATCACACAAAATTCTCTAGCAAAGTAATAAAAGTGGAAAAATCGCTCTTAATTCTCCTTAGAGAATTTCAAGGCAAAATGCCACATCTAGAGTACAAAAGTGTACAAAAGTAAACCCAAAATGTCCTAAAATAATCATATAAAATGGGCACATCAGGGTACATACCCACTATCTTTGTTTTTTTTTTTTTATTTTAAAACCATCCTGAGATGGAGGGTATATATTGGCTCCCCAGACCGTTAGATATGCCAATAGGCGCACAATGTTCAAATACAAAATATCATTCCTTAGAATGTGAATCTTAAAAGTAATAGGTTGTAACCTATTCGTTTTTATCCTACAAGTAGCAAAGAAAAAAACACAATGAACTTAGCCGAGACATCCTCTATGTAGTCTATAGTTTTAGCCGAGACATCACAAACAGGTCGAAGAGTCGTACAGAACGAAATTTGAGCCCTCTCGAAGTGGGGCTTTTCAATGTTCTTCTCCAAGTTAATTCAAGTATTCGCACAAACACTCAATTTTATTCAATCATGGGACATGTCGAAAGTACAAAAGATTATTTAATTACTCCTGCTTACGTCGAGTCTATTTGCTGAAGAACATTAAGCTAACTTCATAAATGCGGTCGAAGAGTGTTGGAAAATGATGGTTAAAAGGTTGAAATTTGTCAACCTTTTGGGCTTCATTTAGAGTGGGACCCAAACGGATTTTGGGTCAATGGATGTCATTTTTGGGTTCTCCTCCGCGAGTACTATAAAATTGACTATTTAAACTCTCAAAACGGATCAAGGGTGAATGAGATATGGATGTTTGAAAGGGCACTCTTGAAAGAGAAAAAATTAGGTGGAAATTGGCCCAAATTAGTTTTTCTCTGGACTGTCCAAAATGTGTATGGACCGCATGGAAGTCTCTGGAAGGCCCAACCGCATAGTATATATGGAATTGCTTGTGTGTAATTCTTAAGTGATAAGAACAAAATACTTCTATATTTTGTGAGATATCTTATCTTAAATAAATATGCGGTTTACCATGTTTAATACGATGAAAAATATGTGTGCAAATATTTCTTCCTTTTCCAGCAGATTTGATTCGAGTATTTATGGAATGTCTCGGATTTGGTGAGTTGGTAATTGGAGATTATTCTTCTCTAATTACAGAAAATCAGAATATCATGTTTCCATGATTAGGGTCTCTTAGAGCAGTATAAATAGAGCATCTAAGTCAGTCAGAAAATACACACCATTTCTCAAGTCCCTCCATAGTCTAAACTTGAGTCTTCTTTCTGTCTTTCTCGAAGTTTCCATTTGGTGCTCTGTCGAGGTGATAGTCCTTCGGGCCTTGCGTGAATCCGAGGTAACTCTTACGTGTTAATTGTTACCTTCGATGGTTTTATCCTAGGGAACGATGTTCACGACGGGACTCATTCGTTTCAAGGGCAGCGAGTGTTACTCGTGACTCCATCATTACTTGAAACGTGATTTATGCTTTGATTATTTGTAATTTAAGCGTTTCGATTGTATGCTTGAATAATTAATAAAAGTTTATTATTCTTGCATATGTTAATTGCTCGTTCAATTTTGTTGTTTAAAGTTTTCGCATGATATTATCAATATATGTCCAACAGTCTTGAAACGAATGAAATTTGTTGATTTATATTGATCTAGTTAATAGGGTGCATGCGTAATATGCATACAGATATAGATATACATATGATTGCATGTTTGGTTATTAATCTGCCTATGGATACCATATGATTGTATGCTATATTTATTTGTAATCCGAAACTCTTGCATGCCATATTTATTTGTAATCTGAAAGTCTTGCATGCCATCTATTTGGATGCTACACCGTGCATGCTGCTTTATGGAAATTGTATGTTTGCGAAAATATGCATGCTAATGATTTTGGTTATTTACAACAAAATCATATTGAGCAATTGGTTATGTATAATTATTTAAAATATTATAGTACGATATTTGAGATTTGTACATATATTTAACGATGAAAATCTTTTGTATGTACGCATTGGTGAATCCGAGTATACACGGTTGTATATCTCTTATGGAAGAGAAACTAGGCATGAAGATACAGCAGGATTTGCTTGGAAACATGAAAGAATCAAGAGTGTAACCACGGTTGTGCAAACTATGGTACGTATACACGTTAATTAAAGTGAATCATGGCATATGCTATATATACATATATTGCTTGGATTATATTTGATAACCATTTGCATGAATCTGGATATGAACAAGACTTTGTTACAAAGAGTGTTATGTGAATAATATTTTCACATATATGTCCAGTACACTAAGGCTATCGAATTTGATAGTGAATGGATTTGGTTATATTAATCACTTAATTATGTGGGAAAATGAGTTGAGCATGTATGTTAAATTACATGGTGCAATTATGGAAATATGCTAATTCCGTGATATTCATGCTTATGAGATTAAATGTTAATATGGTAAGAAATCATATTTGATTCTTTGCATGAAAGATTGAATTAAATTTACGGGGAAAAAAATGCCATGAGTTTAGAATATGGGATCAGACATTATTATTCAATTACATGAAAGCAGTGCATATGGTTGGAAATTATGAGGCATGTTTAATTTCCAATAGCCCTTGAAATGTTAGAGTATTTGCTTAAATACTTAGGTCAAATTTAGAAATACCTATTGCATGGTATAATAATTTGGTTGTGTGGGTTGCTCATGTTGGTTAAAGATTTTAAACCATATTTGTGTGAGAATGTGCTGCTAGTGATTCTTGACTTTTATATACTTGGTCTGAGAATCGCATGCGAAAAATTGGTAAACTTCATTTGCATTTAAACTTGACATCTCTCGGCAAGAGTGAAATATATTCGTGCATGAATGAAGTATGTGGCATTGGGTTATTTGATCCATGATGTGTTCTCGTTCATTTAGGGACTTGATTTAGCTACATATACAAAAATTTTAGATCTATGTTGTGTCTAAAATTGGGTTATGCTTTTATATGCTATGAAAGTGCCCTTTTTATGCAAATGAAAGGTTTGACAAGGCTTGTCCCAATAATTGGCTATCTTGATTGACCGTTTACGAGCATATGGCTCACGAGTGACAATTGTTAGATTGCACAGATAGAGCATATGGGCTCGAAGTTCAACATATTCTGGTTATTTTATATGACCTGAAAAATGTGAATATGAAGACATTAGTTTTCGACTATGTCTAGGGTATTGGTTCTTGTGAACCATGGTATAAACCCTAAAGCATGAGTTATCATGACTATGCTAAAAACCTTTGATTATTTGTAATCAACGAATTGAGGGGAAAATCTCAAGAATTTGGTTGAGACAACTAATAATCCTGAGAATGGGAATCCCGAGACTTTTGGTCAAATCTCTTGATTTATGGTTGAAAAATCTAAGAATCATGAGATATGGAATCCCAAGACATTTGGTCAATTCTCTAGATTTTTGGTTGGAAAGCCTTAGAATTCTGAGATGAGGAATCCTAAGACATTTGGTCTAGGAACCCCAAGACACGAGGTTTTGAGAAACTTAACACGTGTGAGGATGTTTAATAAAACCAGCCCAATGTGGGGGGTAGACGAAAACCTAAAAATTTAACGACGATATGAATTTTGATAGGTACTTGAAGTGAAAAAGTCGCCACGAGAGATTTGAATCAAGTTGATCAAGTCGGGAGGACTTTAACTCGAACCAAAAGGGTAAACTCGAAATTGAGTCTAGCAATGCACTCAAACTTGAGTCGAGCAATAGACTTGAATGTGTTTCGAGCATAAAGACACTCAAGTTTAATTTGAGTAGTCTGAAACTAAAGTTCAGTTGTACTGAAACTTAGCTTTAAAATAGGCATGAAATTGTGTGGAGTTGGTAAACTCACACTGCGCCCTAGTGAGAGTTAATCGAATCCTCGATTGATTGATACTACATCGGTTGTGGTATTGGTCATGTGAGGAAGAACGATTAATTGAGATCGGAATGTTTAGTTATCTCTAATTCCAAGGGAGTTGAAGGAATAAACGAGACTTTCACGATAAAAGATCAATACATGAAGGTGTTTTGATTGTTGAAAGGATCAAGCCCTAAAAGAAATTTTATGGGTAAGAACCTAGTGTTTGATTCATTATTGAACACACGGACTTTTAGTAAGTTGGGTTTGTATATTAACGAAACCACTTACGTGATGCATAGAGTGATGCACAGAAAACATATAAGGTTATCTGTGACCATAATGTGAATACATAGAATCCTTTGGGGAATGTGATTCACAATGTAGACATTTGCAAGGTCATTGCTAGAAATGATCAAGCGTTGTGGGGGAGCCTTTAAGTTGGCTGGCGATCTTTTAAATAAGATACCCCAAGAAGGAGGAAAATAAAGCTCCTCATAGAGCCATCCTAAAAGTTCTTTCGAATGTGTGGGTTGGCGTATTGCGAATGTAGTAAAAGGAATACTTAAATAGTATCTTTACTAGATATGCACAATGTTGAAGTGCTATCAATTTCTTGAAATTCACAAGAAATATTATGCAGAAACTAGAAATATATCTTGATGGAAAGTGTATTTTGTGGAAGTTTCTGTTAAAGATCCTGATTTATCTTAAATGGACTTAAGAGTCAATAGATGAAATCATTAAGGATCAGGGATAAACCAACGAAGGAAACGAGATTCCATGAAATAATTTTTGTGGAAAGTGGTGATCAATAGAGAGATTGATCTACCATGAGTGCAAATCACTAGAGTACTAGTAGATTTGAACAATTAGTAAGTATATTTGTGTACTTGATGGGTGTTCTCTAGACGTGAGAATGAGTCCAAGGGTGATGGTACTTGCTATCAAGGTTTTGTGAAAGCTAGAAGTACATCTAATGTACCTAAATGATTATTTGGAGATTTAGATATTAAGATCTGAATAGAGCAAAATGAAAAGCTCAATGCTCCTAAATGACCCATCATGTGACCAAACTAATTGTTGTTTAGCCAGTGATATTGAATCAATGAGTTTGATGAAGGCAGATATGCTAAGGGACACGAAAAATGATCATGTCATTTATGTCTTTGAATTGATGGTTTTCTCATTGATAGTAAAATTGATACGATGATTGAGTCTCTAGGAGATATGTCGTATTCAATGGAATGACTCTAAACATTATGAGTTACCTTTTTGTAAAGGTGATGTGTCTCTTAAGAAGAGAACTCAAGAGTCATTGATAGTCTGTTGTACTTATTAAAGTGCACATTAGACAATTCTTACAATGGATAGTAAGATGATACACGAGTAATCTAGAAAAGATCAGTGGAAACTAGCTGTGTGTGAGACTTGTGGATATGGCTTGAGTTGTGTAGAGAAATGGTTCTCTCTTGCTAGATTCATAGAGGAATCTAAGTCCATCGTGTTGGACAAAAAAGTGGGAAATATATACCCTAGGATGACCAAAACACTTTTATGCGTATTGGTGTAGCGTAAAGCTTGTAGCTTAAAGCCATATCGATGATGGTGTGTCTCGACAAAGACACTTTACCATTGGATGACTACTCTCTACGAGAATTATCGAAGTTGACTACGTAAGGTCAATATGATAAGAGTTGTTATTCTTTGACGAAAGGATTCAATCGATTTCTTGATGAAGAAATTGAATCGAGAGTTAGTTGAGAACTCATCGAAAGGAATATGACTAAGTCCAATAAATGGTGGGTTACGTACGTGGACAACCAACCTATGTGACTGGAGATCCCAAGATCTAGGTTCAAAGGGACAACTAAACTACAAAGACCCATCGCGATCACTGTGGGGGTTTCATACCTCCTGTCTTATTCCTATGATGAAGAAACAGTGATGTGAATGGAGGTTAAGCATTAAATTGCTTTTAATGATTCAAGGCATCGAGTACGTAGTACTCGAAAGAGCGCAATAGTTTACGGAACTGCTCTTACACCAAGAATCACCTATGTAAGCGAGAAGTGTGGCCGCTTCGAAAGGGAATTGTTGGGACACAATTCTTTAGAAACCTTACAGAACTAGGCGTGTGCCATGGCCTGATTAATGGACACAACCGAGGATAGCACAAGGGCTAGGAAAGATGTCTGTGCGAAGTGCATTGTCGTTCACACAAGCAGTAGGGGAAGTTCAAGGACATCGCGTCTACTTCCTAACCAGTGGGCTAAGTGTACTCTCTCAAGGGAAAGTTCAAAGGGTGACACCTACTTATCCTATGCAGCATCTATGCCGTCGAAATGAATCTATCATCAAGTCAAACTCTGTGTCTGACGTGATTGTTCGGATTCCTACATCAATATCTATTCATGTGGGGGATTGTTGGAAAATGATGGTTAAAAGGTTGAAATTCGTCAACCTTTTGGGCTTCGTTTAGAGTGGGACACAAATGGATTTTGGGTCAATGGATGTCATTTTTGGGTTCTCCTCCGCGAGTACTATAAAATTGACTATTTAAACTCTCAAAATGGATCAAGGGTGAATGAGATATGGATGTTTGAAATGGCACTCTTGAAAGAGAAAAAATTAGGCGGAAATTGGCCCAAATTAGTTTTTCCCTGGACTGTCCAAAATGCGTATGGACCGCATGGAAGTCTCTGGAAGGCCCAACCGCATAGTATATATGGAATTGCTTGTGTATGATTCTTAAGAGATAAGAACAAAATACTTCCATATTTTGTGAGATATCTTGTCTTAAATAAATATGCGGTTTACCATGTTTACTACGATGAAGAATATGTGTGCAAATATTTCTTCCTTTTCCAGCAGATTTGATTCGAGTATTTATGGAATGTCTCGGATTTGGTGAGTTGGTAATTGGAGATTATTCTTCTCTAATTACAAAAAATCAGAATATCATGTTTCCATGATTAGGGTCTCTTAGAGCAGTATAAATAGAGCCTCTAAGTCAGTCAGAAAATACACACCATTTCTCAAGTCCCTCCATAGTCTAAACTTGAGTCTTCTTTCTGTCTTTCTCGAAGTTTCCATTTGGTGCTCTGTCGAGGTGATAGTCCTTCGGGCCTTGCGTGAATCCGAGGTAACTCTTACGTGTTAATTGTTACCTTCGATGGTTTTATCCTAGGGAACGATGTCTACGACGGGACTCATTCGTTTCAAGGGCAGCGAGTGTTACTCGTGACTCCATCATTACTTGAAACGTGATTTATGCTTTGATTATTTGTAATTTAAGCATTTTGATTGTATGCTTGAATAATTAATAAAAGTTTATTATTCTTGCATATGTTAATTGCTCGTTCAATTTTGTTGTTTAAATTTTTCGCATGATATTATCAATATATGTCCAGCAAAGAGATCATAAACATACATCATCATATCAATATATAAATGATGGTTTCGATTACAGTTACATGAAAAATGTATGTTACAACAAAGGAATACTGCAATGAAGAACCTAACATATGCTATGGTTCTTCCCCCTCTCGTGTAATGAAATATTATCCACGAAATCGCAGCAAGGATGAAAATAAAAGAAGTTCCAATAATAGAGTATACGAAAGAACTTTTTTTTTGCAATTCTTATGATGCAATTGAGGCTTATCGTTGGAAAAGAATCCATTTAGACAGTCCTTTGTGGCTCGGTCACGACTGGACCGACGTGTTATTGCTTCAGGAGAAGTTCCCATCTAAACTCACTATAAGTGTTTAGGGACTTATTAGTCGTTTAAGAGATCACTTTGGAATGGCACATACATCGCACATCCTGGATCAAGTAAAAACCCTGGGTTTTCAACAAGCTACTGCTACATCTATTTCATTAGGAATTGAAGTGCGAAAAGACAGTGCAAGCTTTTTTATGCCGAAACCTAAATGTTAAGTCAGCAACACTTCCAAATGCCACCTCTTCCCGTCGCATCCGTCTTCAGGACGATTTAGTCACAGGTTTTAACTTCTCAGTGAGTGAAAGATTTGAACCCGGGTCAACATTGAAAGCTTCTATAGTAGAACTCATTCGAGAGGGCTTAGCGGTCTTAAGAATGGTTCAGGTAGGGGGTTGCTCTAAAATAAAGTGAAAATGCATGAACCATTCTATGTTATTTATTTTTTCCTCCAAAATCCATGTATAGAAAATTGTTTGCTCTTTAAATCACTGGCTTTTCAGGGTGGGTTCCACAGTAATTAGACTGCTTCTTCCAGTTCGGGATATTCGATTAAAAGATCTATGCATCCGAGGTTGTTACATTGACCACGGCCATGGGTATTCCTCCATTGGGGGGCTTCAATCGCAAGAGAGGGAGGTCTACATCGACCCCCCAACCTGAACCCTTAACATGGGTTCTAGTTGAAGACTCAACATCGCTTACCTGACCGTGCCTCATGATGTTGTCTGAAGGGAGGTTAGGGTTGCTGGAGCTCGAGGCCCAACGATTGGTCACTTTGGAATTTGAGGCCATTTGGATCAAGCATCCCCTCGAATCTCGAGCACGACAGGACGACCCCCCTGGAAGAACTTCAAATTTTTGCGGAAGGTTGAATCTCTACCATCCATTCTATGGCTGCATTATACGCTTCTTTGTACTTGGACATTTTGTGAAAACCGCTATATTGTCAATAATAGTTAATCCTACCCATCTGAACCTAAGCCTGTGGGCTTGCATACTCTCTAAAAAAAGATTTGATCCTGTGCCCATGTTCGACCGCCTGTTGCTCGAGTTGCTCCTCCTCATCATCTAGGTTGGAGCACATCTGCCCATTCTCTTCGTCTGTCTGCTCCAATCCTTCTGACCTTTTGCCGTAACTCAAGGATTTGCTTGCCAGCCCGCTTGTTTAAATTAGCAACCTGAACTTAGTCTTTTAACTTTTAAATCTCCTCTTTGTAAGAGATGCTCCTGACCGGACAAGAGCTGAAGTGGCTCCCTATGGCGCAATGAGCTCTGGAAGCAGAAAGACAATCAATCGTGTAGAGACCTAAACTCTTTAGCATTATCATCATGGAGATTGTGATGTTGCTGGGAAAGAGCTTTGTAATCATCATCATGGACATTTATTGCGATCTCTATCTTCCGTCAACTTGCGCGTGTCCCTTCAAACGTCATGCATCGAAGGATGGCGCCCTCAGCGCTATAAATCTATCTCGTGAAGGGCATTGGATAATTTTTTATTGGCCTCGTCCAACTCCCTTTTTAAGCGGGTAGCGGCGCACCAATTACGAGGTAATAGAAAAATACCCAATCTATAGTCTCAGGGCATGGGCAGTGGTGGTCTCTTAAAATTAAAAGACCGCTTAAGAGACCAAAAACCACCACAGTGGTGGTCTCTTAAGCGGTCTCTTGTTAAGAGACCACCAACCGAGCTCTTACTAAGAGCCCGGTCTCTAGCCTCCAAATGGGTCATGCACTCTGACCAAGCACATGGGCTCAGCTGTGTTCCATTTTTTTTCAACGGGTGGGACACGTGTCGCCACCTGAGTGGGCCACGTGTCCCACTCAGCCGCAATTTTTTTTAAATTTTTTTTGCGGACACGTGTCACCCACGGATTGGGCCACATGTCCGCAACGGTAATGTTTTGGGAGAAATCAGAATTAAAAATCTGGGGGACACGTGGTCCAATCAGGAGGCGACACGTGTCCCCCCAACGGCTGGATAACGGCCATTTTTTTGAATGGGACACGTGTCCCATTCCGGTGGCGACACGTGTCCCAGACAAATTTTTGTAGAATTTTTTTTAATTTCTATTATAATTTTTATATTCCATTCTCCCACTTTTTTGCCTATAAATATGGACCATTTCAACTCATTTCACCACATCACTTCCAAATCAAATTCTCTTACCTCACAAATTCATCTTCTATATTGATATTCATTTTTCGTGATGGATCCACGAAGAACGTCGAAAGGCAAAGATCGGGTAATTCCAAATTCTTTCGATACGGAGAATTTTTTGCAAATTCCGAATTATCGTCCATTTCCAAATTCGAAATTTAGTGAAAATTCTCCGAACATGCCTCCACACTTTTATTTCAATTCTCAACATTCATACATGAATTTTCAAAATCAATGCCACTCTTCCCGAAACGCATACATGAACCCTCCTTACCTGAACCACTCCCGAAATGCGAACACCCAATCGCAAAATTCGTACTATAATTTATATGGTCACGGCTTTCAAGCTCCACATCTTGATGCTATAAACGAATCGGGCGCATTTTCACCCCGAGTAGGTCGCGGTTCCCCGGGCCAAAATTTTGGGGATGAAGATGGGCGACAATATGGAAGTCACGGTGTTACGGACGGTAAGCCCTATTTTAATGTGTTTTATTTCAATTATGAATATTGTAATTTATAAATCATTTATATTGCCTTCATTTTCCTTTGGTATATTTTAAAATAAGTATACTTGAACATGCAAAATATATGTAGCTAGTATATGCATTTAGTATATGCATATAGTATATGTATTTTAATATGCAATCTAGTATATCATTTGAACAATCAAGTACATCATCTAATATGTTCGTGTATTTTAACATGTCATGAACATAATTTGAAAGTTAGTATATGTTTGAGATTTGTTCTGCTTTGAAAAAATGATTTATTCTTTTAGGAAATGATGTAGGTGAAGGAAATGATGAAGTTGCAATAGTGTCTGGGAGTAAGGTTACGAAGGCGAGAAGTATCCGGGACAAATGGAGTGTAGAGGATGATAAAATCCTATGTGGCGCATGGTTCGAGCATTCCACCGACTGCGTGTTGGGTACGGGTCAAAATGCGGGTGTGTTTCGGTCTAAAATTATGCGCGATGTGAACCAGTATGCAAATTCCAACCGGTCAATGAAGTCGTGCAAGTGTCGATGGTCAAAAATGGCTCACGATATTGGCAAATATGTGGGGTGTGAAAGCAAAGCCGCGCGTCACTTCAGTCGGGGTGGGAGTGGCTCAAGCCAAGGAGACATAAAGTCATGGACCCTGAACTTGTTTGCAGATGAGAACGACGGGCAGCAATTTTTATTCTTCCATTGCTATGACGATTGCAGGAGGAACCCCAAATTCATAGCACAATATGGCCCGAAGGATACTGATGGAGAAGAATATTCACCACGGGTGCCCTCAACACCCCGTGGTGGCGACGATCCTCAAGCTATGCAATATCCATCCAGGCCCATTGGTGTTAAAGCCGCTAAATGCAAGGCAAGGGGGAAAGGAAAGGCCAGGGCAAGAGCAAAAAATGATGAACATTCGAAAGAATCCGCCAGAATGCAGTGTGCGGCCGCAATTGAAACAGCTACGAAAAAGGTTGAAATACTTGCGGAGAGTGAAAGAGCTAGAATGGAGTACAACATAGCACAGCGGGAGTTCTTTGATAAACAATCAGAGCGGGATCAACTGATAGCTAACACTAAACTCCTTGACAGTTTGATTCAAAAGGGAGAGTTGTCCGCAGCAGAGGAAGCACTGCGAGATAAATTAATTGGGGTAGTTTACGGTGGAAATTAATTGTAATAGGTTGTTGGTAATAATTGGTCAGACTAGACCATACATTTGTCAATGGTTTTTCATTGTAATTGGTTTTCATCATTTCTTTTTAATCGGTTTAGTTCCCGGGGCAATTTCATCATTTCCAAGCCACAAGACCAAAATTGTAGCACTTGTCATGGACACATCCCATCCACTCACATGGGTTCATTTCATCATTTCCAAGCCACAAGACCAAAATTGTAGAACTTGTCATGGACACATCCCATCCACTCACATGGGTTCATTTCATCATTTCCAAGCCACAAGACCAAAATTGTAGAACTTGTCATGGACACATCCCATCCACTCACATGGGTTCATTTCATCATTTCCAAGCCACAAGACCAAAATTGTAGCACTTGTCATCTATATAAATGGGTCATTTGTTTACCTTTCATTCCAACCCCTAATTTCAATTCTTCTACCAATTTCCTTCTTCATCACAACCATGACCTCTTCTAATTCCCCTAACAACGATGATGAGCTTCACTTTGGAGAATCATCAAACCCATCAACCTATGATATTCCCGGTTTCCTACCTGACCCCGATCCGGAGACAATGAACTTCTTCTTAAATTTGCCCGAAATGGCTAAACAATGGTACGCAGCCATAGAGGACGAGAGTGCTCAAACTTCTCCAACCTTACCAAAGAAAACCAGAAATCATATCAGAAGAGATCGTGTTCGAGCACAGGAATTACTCCGGAGGCAATATTTTGCTCAACCTCCTGAAAGAATGTACGACGACCAACACTTTCGTCAAAGGTTTCGCATGCGGCGAACTGTATTCGAACGTATAGTGGAAGATGTCACCAACCACGATCCTTATTTCAGACAAAGGCCTGATGCAACCGGTAATCATGGATTTTCACCACTTCACAAGTGCACGGTGGCAATGCGTCATTTGACATATGGTTGTGGATACGACCAACTGGATGAATGCTTACAGATGGGCAAAAAAATGGTTAGAGAAACGGTGTCTCATTTTGTGAATGCAATCACTGCCGTATACCGTCACACATACCTCAGACCAACAAATCAGGAGGATCTTGCTCGCCTGATGCACGTGGCACGTGGACGTGGATTTCCAGGTATGCTTAGTAGTATTGATTGCATGCACTGGGAATGGAAAAATTGTCCTGTAGGTTGGAAGGGGCAATTCCAGGGTAGGAGTGGACGTGCCTCAATTATTTTGGAAGCCGTCGCCTCCTACGATACATGGATATGACATGCATTTTTTGGTATGGCCAAATAATGATATCAACGTTCTGGACAAGTCACCATTGTTTGACGACGTATGTGAGGGGAGAGCTCCACGTTTTCCATACGAAGTCAATGGTCAGAGCTACGATCAAGGGTTCTATCTTACAGATGGAATCTATCCTAAGTGGGCGACCTTCATGCCAGCATATACGGCTCCAAATGACCCCAAGAAGCAACTCTTCACAAAGCGTCAAGAAAGTTACCGGAAAGACGTCGAACGTGCTTTCGGTATTTTACAAGCTAGATTTTCCGTGATTCGCAACCTAGCCCGATACTGGAATGTGGAAACGTTGGGCAACATTATGATAGCTTGTATCATACTGCACAACATGATAGTCGAAGATGAAAGAGACACATATGGGTTGCAAGTTCAACCAAGTGATTATGACCAAATCGACGACTCTCCTTGGCATTATAACACCGAGCGGCATGCTGATCTTCCGACTTTCAGGCAAAACTGGAGGGATGTGCGCAATAGAGCTAAACATAACCAGTTGAAAAATGACCTTACAGAACATCTTTACCAGCATTTGGGTGGTCAAGATTAAGATAACGATGTAGTTTCGTCTTCCATATTTTTTTGGTCAGGCTAGATCAATATTTATGTTTGACCTATTTTTAATAATTGGTCGGATTAGACCAATATTTTAATTTCTAAATTGTAATATTGGGTTGGAGTTGATCAATATTTTATTTAGTATTTAAAGTTATTTTCATAGTTGTTACAATTGGTTTCGCGCACTTTTTATGTTTTCCATATTATTTTATTGATGAAGATGAATTCTCATAGTATTCATTTATTTAATTTCGTTTCCTTAGTTTCTTCAAAAAACTTGAAATTCATTTCATTTTTTACACGGAAGCATCGTATTGGCAGGAACGAGAAAAACAAATTATTTACCATATTTTTAAAAAACGAATTTAAATTTAAATATTTAAACATTATATTAAATTTAAGCTTAAAAACGAATTTAAGTTTGAAAACAAATTTAAGTTTAAAATTAAAAACGATTTTAAATTTAAGAACGACTTTAGATTTAAATTTAAAAACGCATTTAAATTTAAAAATGAATTTCAGTTTAAAATTAAAAATGAATTTAAATTTAAGAACGACTATAAATTTAAATTTAAAAATGATTTTAAATTTAAAAATGATTTTAAATTTAAATATTTAAACTTATTTTTGGTGGACAAATTTATTTATAATAATATGTAATGGTCAAATTAATGAGTAGGATAGAGAAAATCAAGTGGGTTCCATGAATAGTATACGGTGGTCTCTTAACCATTGTGGAGAAAAAAAGGGGTTGTCTCTTAAGTGATCTCTTAAGCTGAGGTGGAAGAAAGAGAGGAAGAAAAATAATATATTTAATTGGTAAGAGACCGTAGTGGCCTCTACCACTGCCCATGAGTTTAAAAATGTCCGAAAGTCACACTGATCAAAAGAAGAATACAAAAGGATTCAAATAAAATCCAAGATAAGAATTCATGCATCTTTCCCTATGCTAGAATACTGATTTGGCTCTTGGGATGCCGTTGAATATGTACTCACGGCATTGCCATCGATCACTGCCTGCTCGACGCTCGGAGTGGGGGCCTTGGGATCGACCATCGCTTTCTTCCATTCATCGTCCTCGTCCCCATTAAAGGTTTGAAGTTCTACAGCAGAGAAAACTCGGTTCGAGGACTTCAGCTGGTCAAGAAGAGGGAAACCGGCCCATCCATTTTGAATGGATTTCCACCATGGTAGTTCAAATCCGCCATGGTTTTGTCGACCTTGTAAAACTCGATCATGGAGGCATACTTGGTGGGCAGCTCCTGAGACAACTCAGTAACCTGCGAGCAACCGGTATGCCGATCCAAAGAAGCTTATGGAAGAAATTCCTGAATCACTTGATCTTCACCAACTTCTTGGTGAAAACCTCGAACAGGGACGCTTGCCCCTCGGCGGATTGGAGCCTCTTGATCTTGATATATTCAATAATCAGGGCCTCGTTGATCTTCTTCAGGCACTCGTTTGACTTCTCGAGCAAGCTCCTCGAAGCCTCGAGGGTAGTCATCGTTGCTTGAAGATCGTCCACAAACATCTGAAGCTCTACGTTGGATGTTTAGAGTGGAGGAATGGAGTCTGGAAGATCCTTCTTGGCCTTTTTAAGGACCTCCACATCAGCCAGAAGGTCAGCTCGAGCCTTCTGAAAGGATGCTAGATGATCCTCGAGCTCGCCAATGCGATGTGTTTAATAGTGTAATCGAGTTTGTTTTGTAATAGCTTACTAGTACCTTAGTTATATCTTGTACATTTTGGTATAAATAATCCATAATTCTGTCAATATTACACGAATAATCATTTCCAATATATCTCAGTTTTCCCTTGTTTCATGGTATCAGAGCCTACTCTCTTAAATCGAAAATTTTCCAAACCCTAACCAACTGTAGTGTATTTCCGCTGCCGCCAACTCACTATGAGCGACACGGAAAGCACAATCAACCCCCTCCCCGCCAGACTCCCGCCGGTGACAACACAGCGATGACGCCACCTCCTCCACCACCGCTAGTCGATGACGCTCTCGGCCCTCAGCCACTTCCACGTCCTGTTGATCACTCATCGTCATTCTACATTCATCCTCTAGACCATTCGGGCTTGTCTCTCTGTTCGGTTGTTCTCAAGGGAAACAACTATCAGGAATGGACCACCTCGATGAAGAACGCACTCAAGGCTAAGCGTAAGTTGGGCTTTATTGATGGTCTAATTTCTCAGGTCGATATTGCCTCTGTTGATTTGGATGACTGGATGGGTAGTTCAATCCACTGACCTTTCACTGCGATCTTCTATAAACTATCCCGAAACTATTTTTGAGCTCTGGGAAGGATTGTGCCAGTGCTTCTCTATCGGCAATGACCCTCATCTTCTCCAGCTTCGTGCAAATTTAGCATACTGTCACCAAGGTGGAAAATCGGTCACTTCGTATTATGGTTCTCTCAAGAATATTTGGGACAAAGTCACAACATACATCCCACTTCAAACTTGTTGCTGCAGTAATTGTTTGTCTATTATCACTGCTAAGCTTCGCACCGAACGTAATGTCGAGCGCCTTCATCAGTTCCTTCTTGGACTCGATGACACTTTTGGGACTCTCCGTTCCAGTATAATGGTGAAGGAACCACTCCCTTCTTTTAACAGGGTTTACACTTTTTTTGTTTAGGAGGAACATCACAAGACCCTGATGCACGAATGCGTCACCAAGTCTGATGCTATGGCGTTCGCTGCTCAGGCTAAGCCTATTTTTCCGCAACGCCAGTTAGCTCCACCGGTGCAGGAAAAGTCTTCCATCAACCGCCCCTCTTTCACTCACTACGGGAAGCTTAGCCACGATGTTTCTCGCTGCTGGAAGATTCACGGTGTCCCCGAAGGCTTCGTTCACCGCTCGAATGGGTGTGGGGCTGGTCGCAGCCGTGAAACTCCGAGTGGCGATGTCACCCTCTGGGATTATCAGCAAACTATGGCTTCTGATGTTGTCTCCCTTCCAGAGTCAGCGATTAATGATTCAAATTTCAGTCCTGATCAATGGCAGACTGTCTTGCAGATGTACAATTCCATGAACACTCCTTCCACTGATACTATTGGTAAGCATTCTTTATGGAATCTCGACACTAGTACCTATTTTCATATGACGGGTAATCTGACCTTGCTTCATGATATGATTGATATTGCACCTGTTCCTATTAAGCTTCCGGATAATCGTGTTGTGATAGCTGTTCGGGAAGGTTCTCTGGTATTCTCTCAGTCTTCCAGAATTGATCATGTTCTTTATTTGCCGACTTTGGAGTGCAATCTTCTCTCCTTTGCTATGTTGATTCTACAGGTTCAGTGCTTCACTTTCTGAATCGATCAGCTGTGTATACTTCAGGAAAGCGGTTTGAAGACAGTGATTGGTGTTGGTGAGCAACAAAATGGAGTTTACTGGTTACGACATTTCTTGGCTGCCGCACACAAACGCCATGCGTCCAAATTCGAGAAGAAGTATTCAATAGAATTGTGGCATTAAGAGGCTGGGTCATCTTTCAGATGCAGTTTTATCTTCTTTGTCTGTTTCTTTTGATACAGTTTCTAGCCATGTACCTTGTGATGTTTGTTTCAGGTCCAAGAAAACACGAGTTGTTTTTCCCTTAAGTTCTAAACAAGCCACACATTTTTTTGAACTTGTGCACCGTGACATTTGGGGCCTTTATCATACTCCTGCTTCTTGTGGTGCCACTTATTTTGCTACGATTGTCGATGACTATTCTGATGCTACTCGGGTTTATTTACTGAAATCCAAGTCAAAAGTTCCGCGTCTGATCATGAATTTCTGTGCTTTGACTGTTACTCTGTTTAAGTCCTCAATTCATAATTTTTTATCAGACAATGGTACAGAGTTTCTAGGACTGAGGGATTATTTTGCTACTAATGACATTGTTCACGAGACTTCATGTGTTTACACACCCCAACAAAATGTCAGAGTGGAGCGCGATCATCACCACCTTTTAAACGTGGCTCGTGCTCTGCATTTTCACGCCTCTTTTCCCATTAAGTTCTGGGATGAATGTGTTCTGGCTGCTTGTTTTTTTAATCAAATGCATTTTGACACTAGTTCTCTAAAACAAGACTCCGTTGCATCTGTTATTTCAACGCGAACCTAAGTTTTCTGATTGGCGTGTCTTTGGGTGTCTTTGTTTTGCTCTGGTTCTTCCTTGACCAACTGATAAGTTCACTGCTCTTGGTTCCAAATGTTTTTTCAGGGGATATCCCAGTGGTAAACATGGTTGGCTGTTGTATGATCTCGAAATCGGTCAATTCTTCTTTTCTCGCGATATGGTGTTTTTTGAAAACATCTTTCCATTTTGGTCTCCATCCCATCTCCCATCACCACCTCCTTAGGATCATCTTCCTCATCCTGATGTCTATGACCTTTCGGAGCTTTCTGCCTCCCTAGTAAGGGGGAACTCTTCCCAACAACATGTAACACCCAGCCAGGGGGAGTCTGAGCAGTCGTTGGAGTCAAGCTCACCATCCCCAATCGAGCACCGTGAGGGTTCGCCTGAGGGAGTTTTTGAGGCGCCTCATCCAGAGGTTTAACGAAGCACCCACGATTGCAGACCAAGCATTTTTCTCAAGGATTTTGTATGCAGCTCCACTCTCAAAGGCATTCCCCAATCTATCTCGTCCACTTCGTCAACTCCATATCCTATCAGCCACTTTGTTTCTTCTCAAAGGTTTGCTCCTGCTCACTCTAACTTTCTTGCAGCTGGCACTTCTAGGCACAAACCGACTCATTTTTCTGAGGCTGTATAGCAGCCATGTGGGTGACAGACCATGCAGGCAGAGCTCGATGCTCTTGAGAGAAATAACATGTGGTCTCTCACATCTCTTCCTCCTGACAAGAAACTTATTGGCTGCAAGTGGGTCTAGCGTATCAAGTATAAGTCGAACAGAGACATAGAGTGCTACAAGGCTCGCCTTATTGTGCTCGTTAATCGTCAGGTAGAAGACACCAGTTTCAATGAAACTTCACTCTAGTCACCAAGATGGCCATTGTTTGAACGTTCTTATCAGTTGCTCCAGTTCGCGGTTGGGAACTCCATCAAATGGATGTTCACAATGCATTTCTTCATAGTGATCTGGATGAGTTAGTTTTCATGTCTCCACCACCGGGTTACTCTAAAGCATTACCTGGTCAAGTCTTTCATCTCCACAAGTCTCTTTATGGTCTCTACCAAGCTCCTTAAAATTGGTTCCTAATATCGCACAGGCCCTTAGTCAGTATGGTTTTTGGCAAAGCTATGTAGACTATTATTTGTTCAGCCTCAACTGAGTTGGTCACACTCTTCATGTCTTGGTATACGTTGATAACTTGATTATCGTAGATGATAAACCTACTGCCATCTCTAATTTCAAACAGTACTTGTCTTCTTGCTTTCACATAAAGGACCTCGGTGTTCTCAAGTATTTTTTGGACCTCGAAGTTGCACAAAGCCCCTCTGGTATTTTCATTTCTCAGCGCAAGTATGCCCCGTGGTTGCTGAAGCTGGTGTTCTTGGCACAAGCCAGTCGCTTTGCCTATGGACCCGACGCATAATCTTGCCAATGCTACTGGTCTGAATTATGATCATCCAGATCAATATCACCGTCTGATTGGCAAGTTAGTCTATGTGACCTGAAATTAGCTTCGCAGTTCATACTTTATCTCAGTTCATGCAGAAGCTAAAGTTGGAGCATTGGACTGCTGCACTTCATGTTCTTCATTACATCAAAGGTAGCCTGAGTCAAGTTCTATTTCTTTCTCAAGATAGAAGTTTACCTCTGAATTCTTATTGTGACTCTGATTGGGCAACATGTCTTATCACTCATCGCTCTGTCACTAGTTATTTTGTCACTTTAGGTGTGTCTCCGATCTCTTGGAAGACTAAGAAGCGGCACACTGTATTGCGCTTGTCTGCCGAGGCTGAGTACAGAGCTATGGCGAATTCTTATTGTGAGATTATCTGGCTTCGCTCCCTTGGAATTCACCATTCAGATCCGGTTCACTTATATTGTGATAGTCAGGATGCTCTCCACATCGTGGCTAATCCAATGTTTCACGAGCGAACCAAGAATATCGAGATTGACTGTCATCTTGTTCTTGATCTAGCGTCTTTGCGTACCATTTCTACTCATCACATAGCCACTTCGGAGCAGCCAGCAGACGTTTACCAAGGCACTAGGATGAACAACATCCCTACATCTCAATTCTAAGTTGGGCATTCTCGATCTTCATGCGCCAACTTGAGGGGGAGTAATAGTGTAATAAAGTTTGTGTTGTAATAGATTACTAGTTACCTTAGTCATATCTTGTACATTTGGGTATAAATAACCCATCATTCTATCAATATCACATGAATAATCATTCCCAAAATATCTCAGGTTTCCCTTGTTTCAGTTTGCTTGCCATAAATGATTTAAGGTTTAAGTCCACAACCCCCAACAATGAGCTCACAGGGGGAAGGTTGACTAATGCGATCGGGATAGAACTCGGAGGACAGAAAGACAAAGACTTCTCTACATTCAAGGCCAAGCTGGGGTTAGCCTCATTGTCAAGAGTTAGGGGGGTCTCCTCGTTGATGATCGAAGAAATCATATCTAAAGTTGTAGCTTTCTTGGGAGAAGGCCCTGGTGAAGTCTCCCCATCGCGATCCCTTTTGTTTTTATTTTAAGCTTCAGGGTGGACTAGACCAACGGCCTTTGAGGTCTCCTGATTTGTCCATTTTATGTGGTTATTTTGGGACTTTTTGGACTCACTTTTGTACACTTTTTATTATCTAGATCTTGTGTTTTACCTCGAAATTCTCTAATGAGAGTTGAGAGCTACTTTTCCGCTCTTATGGAATTTCTAGAGGATTTTGTGTGATGGGGGCAATAACATTGAAACATGAAGACCAAAGACCATTGAAGACCATGAAGTTCATCTTTTGAAGACTTGAAGACTTGAAGATTTAAAGAGAAGTGAAGTGGAGAGGAAGCTATGAGGTAAGAAGAAGAAAGATATCAAGATGCTGTTTCTGGACTCCGTCGAGAATCGCGAACGATGTGTTGCCAGAAGGCTTTGTTCTTTCTCTTGTACTATAAATAGCACACTTTATCCTCTCTCTTCACCAACTCTTTCTTCCCGATTTCTGCAACTAAAAACCGTAGTTTTTCATTTGTTTTCATCTTGCTTTATCTTAAATTATGTTTGATTTGTTGTTGATGTTTAGTATGAACTCTAGTAGCTAAACTCATCACTTGGGAGAAACTGATTGAAGTTTCCAAATCCATGTATTGAGATTTTATTTTACTCTTTCATGAACATTTATTGTTTAGCATTAATTAAGTCATTAATGTTGATATTTGCTTCATTTATGCTATGATTGTTTGAAAATATGAAATGTTTGTATGATTGAAGTGTTATGGTGTTAGGAAAGTATACAATTTCTTAGCTCTTTGGCTAGAAAATCCAAGAACATGGAATTAGAACTTCTTGTAGTATAATGTGATGTTAATATTGCTAGATGAGTATGTTAATGTGGTTTGTTATCATATTTGTCCTAAGGTAGCAATAAAAGGTTGAATCTTGAATGTTGATTGTTCTAGGTTTAATCTATTAAATGCTTTGTTTGGTTAAATGACTAGGCATTTGGTAGAATGCTTGCAGTTCTTATCAAATTTAAGGTCTTTCGTGTATAATTCCATTGATGAAATAACTTAATGGTGTGTGATGTGCCCATTTTATACGGTTATATTAGGACTTTTAGGATTCAATTTTGTACACTTTTGTGCTCTGAATGTGGCATTTTGCCTTGTAATTCTCTAAGGAGAGTTGAAAGTTACGTTTATGCTTTTATTACTTTTCTAGAGGATTTTGTGTGACAAGGCAATTTGTTTGAAAACTTTGAAGACTTTGAAAAATACCTTTGAAGATTTGAAGATTTGAAAACTTGTATTTGAGCTTTTGAAGATTTGAAGAATTGAAAAAAGTGAAGTGGAGAGGAGGACATGAAACAAAAAGGAAGAAATAAATCAAGATGCTGGAACTGGGCTCCGTTGCGACTCGCAACGAACCCGTCGTGACTCACGACGGAAGTATAGCCAGAAATATTTCTTGCTTTTTTTGTACTATAAATACTCACCTTATCCTCTCCTCTTCAGAACATCTCCTCTTCCTGCGATTTTTCTGGGTTCAAACCCTAGTTTTTCTCTTCTTTCTCTTCTTAGTTTTTGTAGGTTAATCATGTCTTTTAATTATCTAGCTTGGTTTTATCTTGGGAGCAATGGATTGAAGCTTCCATATCTATGTAGTAAGAACCATATCTATGTATTTAGTGCTTTTGCTATTGTGCATTTATTGAGCTTTGAATGTGAATTGTTAATGGCATTGATGTTGTTGGAAGCTTGGGTATATGAATTGCTTGTATGATTACTTGTTTGGGTTGGGAGAAAGTAGCTAATTCTCCCCTCTTTTAATGTGGAATCCAAGAGCATGAGTTCGAGCTTCTTAATGATGTTGGTGTATTGATAATTGTTAGATGAATGTGATGATGCTGAACTCGTTATCATGTTTGTTTTAGGTAGGAAACGAGATTGGTCTATGAATGTCGATCGTTCTTGACTAATCTTGTGTAAATGCTTAGACACGGTATAGTGTTTATAAGTGTTACCAAGCTTATTGGTTCTTCGTGCTCAATGCCATCAATGGGATACTCTTAGTCGTGTTTCGACTAAGGGAGTCATTGGTGAGGTTTGACCAGAGATGTCAAATTCACTCTTGAAAACTACTATCTAAAAAGGATGGAAGATTTATCTTCACAACAAGTAGCCAAAGTAGTGAATAGATTGTTTCACTCGTTCTTGAAGCCTTTGTTATTTAGCATTAATGTGTTCTTAATGCTATGTTTCACTTCTTTTATTCCATGGGTTGTTTTAGAATAGGAAGTGTTTGCATGATTTAAGTGTTAGGGTGTTAAGAAAGTGATGAATTCCTTAGCTCATTTGCATGAAATTCTAAGAACATGAACTTAGAACTTCTCGTGCATATTTTGTTGTGATTCTTGCTAGATAATTATGTTAATGTGGATTTTTCTCATATTTATCCTATAGATGCAATGAAAGGTTGAACCTTGAATGTGGTTTGTTGTAGGTTTTGCCTAATGAATGCTATGTTTGGTTAAATGGCTATGTCTTTGGTAAAAGGCTTGTTGTCGTCAAATCTATGGTCCTTCGTCCATAGGTAACAATTGTAATAGGATGAGTGAATGGTTCAATAATCTACATTAGGTTTGGAAGTGGATGTCAAGTACCCCCAAGGCTTTGTTTTTTTTTGTAGTTTTAAAACCCCTTTTCTTAGTTTGTTTGATGATTAGCGTAGTTACTTGACTTTGCTAGTTATCTTGTCTTTTAATTTTCCTAACTTAGGACAACCAACCAAATGAACCCCCCCATTTTACATGCTTTTATATGTGTATATATATATATATATATCTACTCCTAGTATAATATCAACCTTTTGTGTCTAAACGCTTAAGAAAATCCCCCTTCTTAGTGGACGACCCCGACTTGCCGCTATCTACTTAGTTGTAGATATTAATCATTTAGGGTTTATAAATATTAACTTTGAGAGGTACGACGATGGCCTCCCAAATTTTAGCGCCGCTGTCGGGGAAGAGCTGTTTATTTTTAAGTGTTTAAATGTATTTGGTTGCATATTAGCTAGTTGTTTTTATTTTCCACTCTTTGGTGGTTGTTTTTGTTCGGAGTAGGTATTGCTTGAGTTCTTGGTAAATTTTTATCGAGAATCTTTGCAATATGATTTTGGACATTTGAAATTTTATTTTTAAAAAATTAATGGAGCGTCTCACCTTGAGGGAACTCATGATCAGAAGAGAGGCTCAACAAGTAAGATTTTGTAGGATGTGTCATTCCAACCATCCTACCGAGTCTTTCTATTTGTTGTGGGAAGAGTACTATGAAAGTGAAAGAACCCTTGGGTTCCAAAACCAAGGGTATTGCTACCAAGAGGTAGGAAATGTTGGTTTTCATGGGCAAGAAACCCAAGAATGGTATCCATACCACAATTCTTACAATCTGGAATGTAGTGGTAATCCGGATTGGTGGTATGAGAATGAGCCGGAAAACCAACAATACGAGCAAAATAGTTAGCCATCACCACCTTATACCATACCCCAAAACCAAGCCCAACAAGGAAGTTCAAGTTTGACACATGAGGAAGTCATGAATACAATAGCAAACTTAAATGACCTTACTAGTGAAGAACCGAAAACCCAATTCTCCTCTAGTGTTGAGGCTATTGAGGGACATGTGAGGAGTATGTTAGAAGTGTTGTCCTGAATGGAAGCTCGTGATTTCGAAAATACACCATCCCAAATCGAACTTGAGGATTCAGTGAGTAAGTTCACCATGGGAAATGATCTTGAGTTTGAAGTGGATGAGAAGTTGGTTGTTGGGGATGATAAAAAGGAGGAAGAGGTGATTGTGCTAAATTCACTAGCATCGTCGCCCCTACCCCTACCTATTGAACCAACCTCACCATTTTCAGAAGTTTTGAGGGAGATAAGAGAGGAGCCAAAAGACATTCTCAAGCCTCGTAACTTCCCAACTCCCTTTAAACCATCTCCACCTCAACAAGACCTTGCTCTTGAAAGTTTTGTACCCCCAACTCTCTACTTTTGGCTACTCATGGTGAAGGAGTTCAAGCCTTCACCATATGGATAACATTAGGGTCGTGCCGACGACGTAAATAAACTCGCACTTTATTTTGGTTTTTATTGTATAGTTTTTGTTATTTTGTCTTGTTATTTTTACGGTGTGTTTTTTTGTGATTTTGTAGGAAAGTGAAGTGCATTGCATTGGAGGAGATTAAGGAATGAGATCCATGAGAAAGGGAAGAAAGCTTGGAATGTTAGTAAGAAAAGATTGAATTCTTTCTAAATGATGGGAAGCCCTATCATCGCGATGACCTTGCGATGGACCATCGCGAGTCGCGACATAATCAGAAATTTTGTGCTAAAAATTCAGCTTCTAGCCTCCACTTTTCACGAGTTGCGATGAGCTTTCGTGAGTCGTGACCAATGAGTCCTCAATACATCACCCCCTCGAGACCTCGACTCTAGCCGAGCCTTAAAAGCCATCAACCCCTTGAGACCTTGGGTCCTCGAGGCCGCAAGCCCTAGAGTAGAGCTAAAGCCCTCGAAACCTCAGGTTCTCGAGGCTACTATCCCTCGACTCGAGCTGAAGCCCTCAAGACATCGGGTCCTCGAGGCTGCAATCCCTCGACTCGAACTGAAGCCCTTGAGACCTCGGATCCTCGAGGCTGCAAGCCCCTGACTTTAGCCGAACCTGAAAGTCCATCACCTCCTAGAGACCTCGGGTCAAGGCCAGAATCCCTTGACTCGAGTTGAAGCCCTCGAGACCTTGGGTCCTCGAGGCTGCATTCCCTCGACTTGAGCTGAAGCCCTCGAGACATCATCCCCTCGAGACCTAGGGTCCTCGAGGTCGCAAGCCCTCGACTCGAGTTGAAGCCCTCGAGACCTCTGGTCCTCGAGGCTGCAATCCCTCGACTCGAGCTAAAGCCCTCGAGACATCATCCCCTCGAGACCTCAGGTCCTCGATGCCAGAAGCCCTCGAGACCAGTGAAGCTTTTTATCCCCTCGAGACCAAAGAAGCTTTTTATCTTACATATATTTTTTATGAAAATTCTTGCATCTTTATGGTATTTTTGCTGATTGTAGTATGCCAACTACATCATTGTGACTATAAACCTAGTATTATAAATCCTTATGTACTTGTGAGTTTGATGTTGTTCTCTGTGGTGTTAGTCTTGATCAAACTGTGCCAAGGAGATAACGTTTTGCTCGAGGGGTGAGTTCTTCTACGACAGTTTTGCTCACCTTTCCGGATCTGAAACCAATTTCAGGATCGATTCTATACAATTACACTGGATTGTGTCATATCACCAGTAACTATGCGGACAAACGGGTGTCACTCTACCTCTTACCTTGAGTTTTATTGTTCTTGCCTTACATGTTTACATTGAGGGCAATGTAATGTTTTAAGTGCGGGGAGGGGTTAGAGGACTCAATGCATGCTAGCTTCATTTGGAATGCTTTTTGCTACTTTTGATTGGAAAAACATGAGAAAAAGAAAGAAAAAAAATTAAAAAAACTAAAAATTTTGAAAAAAAAGAAAATGAAAAAATAAAGAAAGAAAACTTGCTAAGTTGAAAACCCGAGAGGGCAACTTAGGCAACATTGGGGGCCCAGATAGGTCGAAAACCCGAAAGGGCGACCTAGAAAAAAAATGAGAGGCCAAATGTGTGGAAAAAGGTGAGATGTGAGCCAAAGAAACATTATGTGTGGCTAGGATGAAAACCCGAAAGGGCTCCTAGGAAAAATGAGAGAAAGAGAGAAAAAAGGAAAAATGCTATGATTTCACTCATTTGCCGGCATTGGAGTCATAAGGTTACGTTTGTCATATGGATGGATCGGGTAGCTCAACATCTTGAGACCTCTTGGGATTGGGTAACTTAGTGGGTTGAAAAATGAAGTATGGTTATGAAATTCTTAATTCTTTTATACTTCGTTTTGGTTGATATATTGCATTGGGTGAAGTATATGTTTTAACCTTCGAGATGGGTTTTACTTCATTTTGTGTCATTGGATTTTGGTTGATATATTGGTATGAGGTGAAGTATGTGCTTGAACCTTTCCTATGGTTTTATCTTCATTTCGTGTCATTGGACTTTGGGATAATTCGGGACTTTGAAACATTTTTATGGGTAGTGAATTGATAAGTGGTAAGTTTGGTCAGATTTAGAAATTGGGGGTGTGTGTGTGAAAAAAAAAATCTCATTTGAGCTTTGATTTTGGGATTTATAATATTGAGAGTTTTTGTGAGGTTTTGATTGGGGGAATATTAGTTTAGGATATGGACATATGAAGTCCTTTGTGTGCTTGAATCTTTTCTTACTCGATGACGAGTAAGGTTTAAGTGCTGGGAGGTTTGATGTGCCTATTTTAAACGGTTATATTCGGACTTTTAGGATTCACTTTTGTACACTTTTGTGCTCTAAATTTGGCATTTTCCTTGAAATTCTCTAAGGAGAGTTAAAAGCGACGTTTACGCTTTTATTACTTTTCTAGAGGATATTGTGTGACAAGGCAATTTGTTTGAAGACTTTGAAGAATACCTTTGCAGATTTGAAGACTTGTATTTGAGCTTTTGAAGACTTGAAGAATTGAAGAAAAGTGAAGTGGAGAGGAGGACATGAAATAAAAAGGAAGAAAGAAATCAAGATGCTGGAACTGGGCTCCATCGCAACTCGCGACGAACGTATGGCTAGAATCTTTTTTGCTTTTTTGTACTATAAATACTCACCTTATCCTCTCCTCTTCAGAACATCTTCTTCCTGCAATTTTTTTGGGTTCAAACCCTAGTTTTTCTCTTCTTTTTTTTCTTAGTTTTTGTAGGTTAATCATGTCTTTTAATATCTGGCTTAGTTTTATCTTGGGAGCAATGGATTGAAGCTTCCATATCTATGTAGTAAGAACCATATCTATCTATTTAGTGATTTTGCTACTGTGCATTTATTGAGCTTTGCATGTGAATTGTTAATGGCATTGATTTTGTTGGAAGTCTGAGTATATGAATTGCTTGTATGATTACTTGTTAGGATTGGAAGAAAGTAGCTAATTCTCCCCCCTTTTAATGTGGAATCCAAGAGCATGAGTTAGATCTTCTTAATGATGTTGATGTGTTGATAATTGCTAGATGAATGTGATGATGTTGAACTCGTTGTCATGTTTGTTTTAGGTAGCAAATGAGATTGGTCTATGAATGTCGATCGTTCTTGAATAATCTTGTGTAAATGCATGAATTGGTTAAATGCTTAGACACAGTGTAGTGTTTATAAGTGTTGCTAAGCTTGTTGGTTCTTTGTGCCCAATGCCATCAATGGGATACTCTTAGTCGTGTTTCGGCTAAGGGAGTCATTGGTGAGGTTTGACAAGAGATGTTGAATTCACTCTTGCAAACTACTATCTAAGAATGATGGAAGATTTATCTTCACAACAAGTAGTCGAAGTAGTGAATATATTGTTTCACTTGTTCTTGAAGCCTTTGTTATTTAGCATTCATGTGTTCTTAATGCTATGTTTCACTTCATTTATGCCATGAGCTGTTTGAGAATAGGAAGTGTTTGTATGATTGAAGTGTTAGGGTGTTAGGAAGGTGACGAATTCCTTAGGTCATTTGCATGAAAATCTAAGAACATGAACTTAGAACTTCTTGTGTATAATGTGTTGTGATTCTTGCTAGATAAGTATGTTAATGTGGATTTTTCTCATATTTATCCTATAGATGCAATGAAAGGTTGAACCTTGAATGTGGTTTGTTCTAGGTTTTGCCTAATGATAGGATGAGTGAATGGTTCAATGATCTACATTAGGTTTGGAAGTGGATGTCAATTGCCCCTAAGGCTTTGTTTTTTTTTTTTGTAGTTTTAAAACCCTTTTTCTTAGTTTGTTTGATGATTAGCATAGTTACTTGACTTTGCTAGTTATCTTGTCTTTTAATTTTCATAACTTAGGACAACCAACCAACCAAACCCCCCCCTTTTTACATGCTTATATATATATATATATATATATCTACTCCTAGCATAATATTAACCTTTTGTGTCTAAACGTTTAAGAAAATCCCCCTTCTTCGTGGACGACCCCGACTTGCCGCTATCTACGTAGTTGTAGATAATAAGCATTTAGGGCTTATAAATATTAACTTTGAAAGGTATGACGACGACCTCCTAGTGTGGGTTCGCCTAAAGTGATAGTTAATGAGGCTTGCAAATGGTCGTTGAACGTCTTTGTGAATTACTCTTAAGAAGTAAATGATGTCTATCTATCAAAACAGAAGTAATAGCATTATCTACAAGCATTAAATGTGAATGAAAGAGTGAATGCTTTTATGATCTATAAGAGGTTTGAAAGTGGAATCAATTGCCCCCAAGGCTTTGTCATTTGTGATTTTACCATCTTTTAGTAGCTTGTTGCATGATTTGCATGTTTACCTTACTTGCTAGTTGATTTGTTAGGAAAAACCAACCATAACCTCTATGTTTACTTGCTTTTATATATCTATATATGTATATCTATGCTTATATCCACCTTATATGCATGAACCCTTAGGAAAATCCATCTTCTTCATGAATGACCCAGGTTTGCTACTATATACTTAATTGTAGTTAGGAGGCACTTTAGGGCTTATAAATTTTAACTTTGAGAGGTATGACGACGACCTCCTATTTCCATTGCTGGCTTGGTCACAATTTAGGGGGCCAACTTTGCTTCATCCCCAAATACATCCTCGGTGAAATCCACTGTCAATCAAGAAAAGAAAATAGTTAAGGGGGGGGGGAGGGAGGTAGACAAGGAAATAGCAAGTCAAAAACATAAAAATAAAAAAGAGAAGGAAAGAATCCCAAAATGACTCGACAAACACCTTCGTGGGAGGCTTGGGGTACTCTTTCCTCGGGAAATGAAATGATCCCCTCACCATCTTCCCTTTGAGAGGAGTCTCAAGAAACCTTAGGGGCCCTTTGATTTATTGCTTTTCTTTAAAAGCCCGTAGGTGGCCGTCGAGGAGAACTTTCTGCCAACTTAGCTTCTTCGAAGCCTACTGTAACTTCCCAGGTGGATCCTTTCTCTTCTTCTTATCTTTTCCCTATATTTTCATATCATATTTCTTCTTTTGGCATTTGATAAGAAGGGTCAAGGACCTCGAAAGCGTATAATTCCCCGCTTCTGCCTTGACCTCTGGAGGCTAGAGCAATACGAGAGGACAATTATACACCCATTGGTCATAAAACTCTTTTGGCCACTCGTAGCCCTTATTCTACTTACAATAATATGTATCCTTTATCGTTGTCTCCATTAGTATATCCTTGTGGGCGATGGAGGCTACAAGAGCCTCATACTTCTTGAACTTCTCTTCTCCCAAGTTAGGGTTTCATCGAGGGACACAGTAACGGTCTGCATACAGGACCTTCGAACCTTAACCCTTGGAGTTAGAGGGAATGTTGATCGCCTACTCCCCAGGATGCCGATTGTTGAAATTAAACATCTGGTCTAGTGCCCCTCGCTTATTCTTGATCACCTTGATCTGAGATACATAATACAACAATCTGATAAGCTTGTAAGAGGGCTCAATATCGAGTGTCATACACTGGGTAATAATAAGCAAGTTTACATTGGAGTGGAACTGAGTAGGATTGGTATTGAGTTCCTTGAGCAGTAGAGTGAACAATGGGGGGAAAGGAAAGCATAACCCAAAATTCATATGATGCTCGTAAATAGCTGATCTCCCTAATCGTAGACTACTTGGTGTCTCGCCCTCCTCAAGCACAACTAGCTTCATCTCTAGGGGGATCCTGACTTGGGAAGGTAAGATTTTAAGAAAATCGGCCACCTAGTTGGTCCTCTTGTAAGAGCTTTGAAGCTCAATTTCGATGGACGACTAGTAGAAGGTTTGTCCCTGCTTATCACATTCGATCTCAACACCCTTGGGAATACGCTCTTTTCCTATAACCCATTTATGAAGGTACTGAGACCTTGCTAAAGATCTAGAGATCGAGGGATGGCTACAGATCCCCCCTCGAACATCCAGTTGGCTCGTTGGATTCAACTCTTGAGGTTAGAGCCGGAGAGATGTTGGGATTATGAAGATAGGGCCCTGAACATTTGCAGATTCATCCTGGAAGTTGGAATCAACTCTCTCCATATCACATTCTATTTTCACGATGCAGGTATTTTCCGAAATAGGGAAGTAGGGCCTGGAGTTTTCCCGTTTCCCCCAGAAGATGACAATGACATTATGGAATATAACAATAAAGAGAATGCGAGGAAAATGAACTTACTCATCTTTGTTTCCCGGAATTTGCAGAGAGAGAGGAAAGAAAGAATTTGGAATAATGATGAGAGAGAAATTCTAAGAGCGCTTGTGAGAAAAATTGATGAAGAAAAAGTGGTTAAAAGAAGAATGAAGCAGTTTTAAAGGGGGAAAGAAGCAATGATTGCCTTGAGAATTGTAAAGGAAATTGGGAATGTGTGCAAACATGGGGGAGTGTGCAAGCATCAGGAATCTTTTCCCCTATTAAACACGATTTGATACGCATCAGCTTCCCAATTTAATGTAACACGACACGCGAAAGATTCCTTTTCAGCTCCTTAGCTGACACTCACCCAAATTGAGAAAGTCAAAGTTCACACTCATCATTAAAAATTGGAAAAGGTTTCCCCTCAACCTTCCAAGTCCCTTCGAGGTTTCCTTTGACTTTCTGGGAGCTATTGATGATACTTGGTGATACATGACCTAAGAGGAATAGGTTCAGTGAATAATAGTTTGGGCCAAGCAGGCCCAATTCCTAATAGCTCATATTGGGCCTATCCAACATGGTAAAACCCTAGTACTTGATCCATAAGATAATAAGATCTTAACCCTTCATAGGGTTGGCCGCTATATGAAGAGATAACGGGTAAAATATTTTATTCATTATTCATTCACTATTCACTTATACTCATACATCAACACTATCTTAATCATATGAGATTTCCCCCCTCAGAATACTATGAGAGATCTTTCTTTGCAGACTACTCTAGGAGTCCAGTGGTGCAACGTTACAGTGTCTTAGAGAAACATCATTTGTTACGCAGAATTGTTTGGGAAGTTTTGTAGGGTGAGTTTAGAGAAGCTCATAGATTAGATTAAGGCGGTCCATGTGTTTGTTATTGGAAATTTGAAGGGATAGAATTGTGGGATTCAACACGATTCATGGTTGGTGGAGAGTGCCGATCTATTTTATAGATTGCATTGAGAGTAACTCTATCTCATATGCTATGTTTATATTCTTCTATTTTATAAAAAAATCGAAGGTTTCATGTAACGTGTGTTATGAAGCCTCACTAAATAAATGGTACTTGCTACAATATGGTGATCTAAATAGCGTTATTAGTGTTTTCCTCAACTTTTTTTGGTTTTGTTGTGTTGATCATAGTTCATAATATGTAATTTTGGGGTTTCCCCTTTCTCTTCCTTACTTCAAATTTACTGTATAACATGAAAGCTTTAGCTTAGTGACCTGTTCATTTAGAGGGGCTATAAATTGCATAATGAACTATGTTATACCTTTCCCATCAACAAATGACAAACTTAAAAGTATTTAGTGCATGCCTTTCTTTTGACTTTATTGTGTGTTCTTTGTGTAACCTTTTCAACGTCATGCTAATCATACTAAGCATTAAAGAATCATCTGATTCTATCACATTCTGCCATTGGTGAGGCTTCTTTTGGCTTTAATCAACAACCAACTTGGGTTGAAGATGAAGGCTAATTTTGATTGTAACACTAAAACGGAACTGTTCAATTTCTTTTGTTTTATTTTTGTTTTATCTTTGCCACGTGAGATGACGTGATTGGCCTCTTGGATTGTACAAACTCTTGTTAGTGAGCATAAGTAGTGCTCAGTGTGCATTTTGTAGAGCATAACAAACTGATAGGGTATCTGCCTTTCCCTTCTGATTTTATAATATCACTATCTTCTTCTTCAAGCTTTATGTTTTTCACAAACTTTTCCTTTATAAAATTTAGAATATTTTCATGGTTTTAGAGTAGGAACATCTATCCCTACTACTCTAATTGGTTGTTCATATTTTTTGAAAATTGTCATTGAAAGCCATGACAACTCCTTTAGTTGGGGATGATGCTACTTTAACTGAACCAAAACTGTTACTTCTTATTTTACTCAACTGGAAGTGTTATGGGATGAGCATGCAAGATTTAGGCCCTAGAAATTTTGTGAATGTTGTGTAGTGAAGTCGACTATTGAGTAGGATGATGATGACAAATTCCATCAGTTTTTGATAGGCTTGAACTTTGAGTATGCTTGTGTTTATAATAAAATATTGGTTATGGATCCATTGCTTTCGGTTTCTAGAGCCTATTCAATGATAACTAAAGGTTAGAAGCTGAATAGTTTACATGATGAACACCAAGATGTGCGGAGAAATTCAAATATGGCTGTCAAAAGTTTCAGACCTGTTAAAGGGAACTTCAAAGCGAAGTCTATGATAGATATATCAATTCTAGTAGAGATGGTGTGGTTAAGATATCATTTAAGAGGCCATACTTGAAGTGTGATCAGTGTGGAGCTCATAGGCATCTCAAGGATACCTGTTTTAAACTCCGTGGTTACCCAAACTAGTTGGAAGGCAACAGAGATCCCGTTGTTAGGAACAAATTTATGGGGACTGAGATAGCTCACAAGGTTGTGAAACAGTGTGATTCTCCACTTGAATCCAAAGAGCTCAGTTTACAAGCATAGGAGCAAACCTACAGATCTAGGTGGATCTAGGTGGACAGATTGGTAAAAGGAAAAGCAATGGTGGATCAATCAATACCAAGTGCTCTATCATCAAGCTTTGCAAATTTTCATGACTTTGTAGGTATTGTTCTGACTCATTATAGTGGAAATAAATTCCTTTTTGAATGTGATTCATAGATACTTGAAAGTGGTTCCACTAGCCATATGTGTACCTCTCTCAAATACCTCTCTAATCTCATACCATATTACCACCAGAACTCATGTTCATATGCCTGACCACTCCATCAAAATGGTTAAGTTCATAGGATCTGTAACTATCCATCCTAATATAACACTTTCAAATGCTCTCTACATTCCCGAGTTTAAGTGCAATTTAATCTCTATTCATAAATTAGCCAATGTCTCTCACATTAATACAAAATTTCTTGATTCTTGATGCATACTGCATGACCACGTGACTAGTCAAATTCTAGAAGTTGCGGAAGAATTCAGTGGGATTTCTTACTGAAGAAGAAGTCATTCAGTCCTAGTTTCATAGATAAAAAACTCAAAGTTAATTGTATTTCATCCATTCCACTAGAACCTAGATTTCATGTAGCAAATTAATTTTTGAGTTCTAAATTGAATTGGAACTATAGATTATGCCATCCTTCAAGAGATGTAATGTTACAGGTAAATGTTGATGATGATTGTATTACTAAACAATATCCATGTTTATTTGTCTCTTGTCTAAGCAACACATGCTTCCTTTTCAAACTAGCACTACACCTTTCTCCAATCCTTTTGATCTTATTCACATTGATCTGTTAGGACATTATAAGTTACCTAGCCACAATGGTGCCAAAGACTTCCTAACTATAGTAGATGACTATAGTAGAAGTACTTAGACTTTTTTTTTATTAAGAAAATGGATCATACTTGATTTCTGATTAGAACCTTTTTAGCCTTGGTACAAACTCAGTTCAATCTGTCAGTTAAAGTAGTTAGATAAGATTATGGCATTGAATTCCTTAATTCTAAGTGTTTCAAATTGTTTTTTGACCATAGAATCATTCATCATAAATTATGTGCATACACCCTTCAACAAAAATGGTTGTGGAAAGGAAACATAAGCATCTTCTTCAGGTTGCTAGAGCCATACTTTTTCAATTTCACTTGCCTAAAAAAATTCTAGGGGGATCTTACATTCACTGCTACTTATCTCATCAATATATTTCCTTAATTTTTTCTGAATTGGAATTCTTCCTATGAGTGGATGTTCAGAAAGGTCTCCTGATTATCATTCTCTAAGAGTGTTTAGTTGTTTGGCCTTTGTAACTAATACTTCGCTTCATAAGGATAAACCTAGCTCTAGAGCCTTTTCCTCTGCGTTCTTAGGCTATCCACCTGGTCAGAAGGCTTATAAGCTTTTATATCTCACAAATAAGAAGATCATTGTGACCAAGGAATAAGAAGATCAAATCCTTACACAAATCATATGCCCTTTCATACTCAGTCATCCTTCATCCCTACCGTTCCTGATTATACCATTCCAAGTCCTCGTCTTTATCCGTTCCAGGTTTCCTCCATTCCATCTATTCCTTCTAAAATTCAATTTACCTTATCTTTTGATCATGATCATTATCATAGTCAGTCACTGGTTCCTATAAAGTCACCTATTCAGTTAGAGTCTTTCCCAACTTCTGATCATTAGACTAAATCTCCTATCTCTATTCCATTGCCTCCTAGGATCGGAAAGCCTTTAGCCTGGACAAGAAATTTTTTTCTTTCATCAATTACTAATCTAAACTCTCCATCATTTTTACTCCTACCTATGTTTCATTCCCTGGCACGATTACAATGATACATGATTCACATTTATTCTCACAGGCTAATTAAATCCATTAATGGGTTATAGCAATGCATGAAGAGATTTGTGCTTTAGAAGGGAATCGGGCCTGGGATCTTGTTCCCCTTCCTACTAGAAATAAATATGTTGGATCTAAATGGGTTTACAAAGTGAAATGTAACCCTGATGGTACTATGTCTAGACACAGAGCTAGGCTTGTAGCAAAAGGTACAACCAGCTTTAAGGAGTTGATTATTTTGAAGTTTTTGTTCTCAGTTGCAAAACAATGGCCATAAGGTTATTGTTGGCTCTTACTGCCCCTAGATACGGGTTTATTCATCATATTGACATTAAAAATGCCTCCACAAGGTTATCTTTAACCTTCCTCTGATCAGGTCTGCAAGTTGAAGAAGAGTCTTTATAGCCTTAAATAGGATTCTAGGCAATGGAAAAAAGGTTTACTGGCCATCTTGTTTCTTTTGGCTTCTCATAATCTCCTCATGATCACTGTTTCTTTTACAATATCTCATCTCATACTTTTCTGGCTATAGTGGTATGTGTGGATGATGTTTTTTTATTTGAGGACTCTCTACATGACATCAGCCAAGCAAAATCATCTTTGCATGCCACCTTCACCATCAAGGACCTTTAAGATGCCAAATTCTTCTTAGGCATATAGCGGGAAAAGTCTTTTGATGGTGTCTTTCTCAGTCAGAACAAATATGTTCTGGACATTATCAATGATTGTGTCTTGAATCAGACCTCTCCTGCTTCTACACCTCTACCAAACACCTGGAAGAATGATTCTTCTCCACCTCTTCTCTCTAATCCTGGCACATTTTGATGGTTAATTAACAGTTTGTTCTATCTCAGATTCACCATGACTGACCTTACTTATTTTGTTCATGAAGTGTCAATATTTTTTTAGTCACTAATTGATCATCATCTCAAAGGGTCTCTTCATGTAGTCATATATTTGAAGTCTTGTCCCTCTCATAGTCTCTTCTACCCTGTTGATCCATGCCCTACCATTATTGCATATTGTAGTGCAGAGTGGAGCAAATTTACTATTTCTAGAAGATCGGTCACATGTTTTTCGATTATTCTTAATTCTTTATTTATTTCTAAGAAATCAAAGAAACGGTCCACCATTTCCAAGTCCTCCGCAGAATTTCAGTATTGAAGTATGTGTATGACATCATGTGAGCTGAAATGGATAAGCTTTTTGGCCTTTGATCTCCATCTCCCTCTCTGGGTTGATTTCTTCTGGATACTAATGTGGTATGATCTCTTCAAGTGATGGTGACAATTCCTACCCGCATCTGGTTACAGGTTCATTTTTTCCTGCAAGAATCTTCGGGATTGGATTCGGGTAAGAGCTCTAATGCTAAAGTTAGTATAGGATAGTTGTCTATAATCTCTTTCTGCTAGATCTTACTTATCTTTTTTCCTTAATATCTTACCTATTTGTAGGCTTCCTTAGTCCTATTTTTGGGTTGTTACCCACCCTGCAGGACATATCTGTCGTGGACAACATGTTGGCAACTGTGGGCTATATTCCTTTAATCGTAGTTTAAATGGTGACTATTTATGCAGTTGTGTCCAGATGCAGATAGCGTATTTTGTACACAGAGTGGAATTGAATATTAATGCTAGCATCTCGCTTTTATAGGCACTTCATTGTGCCCAACATGGGCCAAGCCTATTGTAGGGGTGGAAATGAGCGGACGGGTCAAATATGGGCTGGATAATATGGGTAGTTAAAAAATTTGGGTATGACCCATTTAAACCCATTTTATGACGGGTTAAAAAATGGGTTGGGTCAAACAGGTCGGGTTGAAACCCGCTAAACCTCCGGGTTGAAAATCATTCAACTCATGGGTAAAAATGGGCAAATCTGCGGGTTTCAACCCACATATAACCCATATGGGAATATACATATATGTAGAAAATCATATTGTTACACTCTCACAGCCACTGAATAACTCTGCTCACTCATTCATGAAATAGTTGTTCCTTTCACTATATCTCATACATTTAGACCTGCCTGACTGCTTAGCAAAGCTTGCCTCAATCACACAACCCATAACTGTAGATTTTAATTTTAATGAATTCAATTAAGAAATCAAAGGACCGTTGTTACTCGATCAGGAGGGTATTTCTTTGATACGAGTAGGTATAAATGAATAATGTTTACTTGTATGGGTGGTACTCAATTTTTTTCTCTTTCTAATTACAGCATATCAGCACAAACAACCAACAAACATAAGCTACAAATGCAGCATAAATGTCAAGCACAAGGCATCCAAAACAAATGCTTCTCACCCCTCTGATCTGTACAAGTTTTTGCAAAGGCCTTATACGCTTAGTAATAGCACAAAGGAAGCGGACAGGAACAAAATTAGCATAGATATTTTCCCTATTTTTAGAATAGCTATAATATATTCATTAGATATATATGTACACACACATATATATGGATAAACCCGTGGTCAACCCACAAACCCAACCCATCCGGCCATATTTTTGAGTCACCTATTTGACCCATTACCCATTTGACCTATACCCACCCAGACTTAAAAATAGACAACCTGCTTGACCCGCGACTTATGGGTCTCTTTTGCCACCCCTAGCCTATAGTTTAGGCCACATATATACCAAGTGGTTCAACGAGTCGGGGGGGGGGGGTATGGAGCGAGAGAACAAAATCTGGAAAGGAACTTAGAAAAGGTTAGCCTAATGTTAAATAGGTTTCGAACCTATACTTAACACAAGTGCCAAGAGAACTAAATCACAATGCAAATGCTCTAAGAAAGCTTTCTTTGTCCAATCTTAGCATCCAATCTCGGAAATAGTTGTTATTGGTGACACTCAAAAGGCAAAGTTTTGAATAAAAGGAAATATGTCAATCGACGATGAAGAATCTTGGATGTTACCCACTATAAGTTACCTTAGAGATGGAACCTTGCCTAAAGAAAATATCGACACAAGGAAAATCATCCTCAAAGCCCCAAGTTATGTGATTCATGACGATATGTTGGCTCAAAGAGGGCACCTCGAGCCACCTTTTTTATGTGTTACTCCTCATGAAGCTGATTATCTCATCAGAGAAGTCCTTGAAAGGTTATGTGGAAGTTATCAAGGAGACCGATCAGTGGCCAAAAGGCTCCTTCGAGTTGGGTACTACTGGTTAACGATGTTCAAAGATGGCAATCAACAGATCCACCCGTGTCATTAATGTTAGAGACATGCACCTATCACTCATGCTCTACAGGAAAAGATGATGAACATCCTTAGTTCATAAACGTTTAAGAAATGGGGAATCAGATTGGTTAGCCATTTTCCTAAAGCACTGGGTAAGTTCACATATGTCACTGATCCATTGATTACTTTAACGAATAGGTTGGGGTAGAGGCTTTGACGGACATGAGAGGAAAAAGTGTGGTTACCTTTTGTTAGAAAATCATTATCTGCATATATGGCATACCTAAGAACATCATCATTAATAATGAGAGACAATTTGCTCACAATCCCTTCAAAGATTGGTGCAAAGCATACCATATCTAGCACAAATTGACATATGTTTATTAACCCTAAGGCAATGACCATGTCAAAGTCACGAATCAAACCATTGTAAATGGCATCAAGACAGGTCTTGAGGGAGTGAATGGTAAATGGATAAACAAACTTCCAAGCATTCCTGGTCCTACATGACAGCTGAAACATCGGCCACGGGAGAAACCCCATATATCTTAGTTTATGGCTCATAGATAGTGATTATGGAAGAGTTTAGTATGCCCAATCTAAAAACGTGGAGCTTCCAGGAGATGAAAAACATGATCAATAATCCAATTAAGAAAACCTTCGGTTGGATTGGGGCTTGGTAGATGAAAAGAGGTAAAAATAAGCCATGCCCTAAGGAGGCAACTATGTAGTGAAAAGAGAAAAGGTAAGAGAGAGGGTGAAGAGTTACCACGATCGAACAGTCTGGAAAGTGAAATTTACTCTAGGTGATCTTTTTATGAGAAGAAGCGGGAAAAGTCAGCAGAAGGACGATGACAAACTTACTGAAAATTGGGAATGGTCATATAATCGAAGCTTACCAAGGAGGAAACTATGTACTGGAAACTATGGCAGGGAAAATCATCCTCAGGAGGTGGAATGTTGTCGACCTTTGAAAGTATCATCGACCATGAATTTATCAAAAGTATCATGTAGTGACATTCCTCTTCACTTTCCCTTGTTCTTTCCTTGTTTCTTGTGTTTTTCATTTGTGTTTAGCCAGGGAGTAGCTTACCCTAAAACAGCTATATGCAATGACTTGGGTTTTAGATCATGGCGACGCACCCCCATAAACATGTTGATATAGATTAAAAGCACCTTTTTTTGTAATTTGAATTCCATTGGGACAAACACATTTTGATAGAGAAAAAAATCAGATTCATACACATGTTTATTGTCGATTTACATTATCGCATTTAAATTTATATAGCTATTCATACTCCGAACTATCAACTACTCCCGCTCATCGATTGCTCATGTTTATTGATCACTCCTGACTATTGACTACTCCTATTTATACAGAGCTTGAATATTTGGGACCGATAAGTAAAATTTTGTATATACAGTTAGAGAGATCAAGTAAAGAAATACTCCAACTGTCTTACTATGCTCAATGAACATGAAGAAAGTACATTAGTTCCATGTAAAACAAAGAGTGAAACCTTATTTTTTTTAGCTATTTTACAAGCATACATAAAACAAAATTACAACACCATGATCTATCGGAAAATATCCTTGCTGATAGAGTAGATGATAGAATATCCTGATTGATTTGGTTTAATTAGGATTGATATTGTACATATATAGAACAGTCTAGGTTCAATGTACTTATCTCAATATACTCTATTCATTCATCTATGATAGACTCACAAAATATGGTGAATTACACACTTTCATGGTATCAGACATGTAACAATTTTTTGCTTCGTCCTGCTCTTCCGCCATTTCAAAAAATCTTGAACCTTCCGAAGCTTCAATGGCCAAAAACCCATTAAGCTACTCTACCCTCATTCATATTTTGACAATCAAACTAAATTCCAGCAACTGCATGATGTGGAAGTCGCAAGTTCAAGTGCTCCTCGAATCAGAGGGTCTCTTTGGCTTTCTGGATGGCTCCAATCCAAAGCCCGTTATCTTAGTCAGAGGTGTATCCTTGGCTGGTTCCTCTTCTCCGACCACCGATGATGACGTCACAAAATCGCAGGCTGTGTTCAATTCTTGGGTGCCGCAAGACAAAAGGTTACAGGCGCTGCTTCGTTCGTCGCTCACCGAGGAGGCTATGCTGAAAACGATTGGTTGCAGCTTAGTGAAGGAGATGTGGGACTCCTTAGCAGCAGCTTTTGAAAATGTGTCTACTTCTCGTGAGTTAAAACTCAGGGAGGAACTCCATACAATCCGGTGTGGCTCCTCGTCGGTGATAGATTTCCACCGCCGCTTCAAGGCCATTATCGACGGACTCGCTACCATGAACGCTCCGGTCTCGCCCAGAGATCGAGTTATGCTATTTCTGTGAGGTCTTGGCACCGAGTTTGCTGAATTCACTACCGTTCAGTTGGCTCAATCTTCATTGCCAACATACTTCGATGTGGCCGCATGAGCCCGCAACCATGAGATTTTCAACCAGAACTCCCTCGGTGCAAATTCAGGTTCATACTCAGTCCCGGTAGCCTTTGTCGTCTCCTCCGCAGCTTCTTTCGGCAATAAGGCCTTCTACTCATCGGTGTGTGACATGGTGCTGCTAGTTCTAGTCGCAGGAAACGCTGGAATCCAAAGTGTCAAATCTTCCACAATTTTGGTCACACAACTCCGCAGTGTTCTAGACTCTCATCAGCAACTTGTCACTCTGAGTTGGCTCATCTTGCCGAGGCTTTCCAGTCATCTGTCTCCTTTGATGATTCAGCCTCCGACTGGTATTTGGATTCTGGAGCAATGAATCACATGCCTTCCACTTCCTCTGGCATGAACAGTGTTGTTCCCTATTCTGGTAACCGTTCTGCCACTGTTGCTAATGGTCGTTCTATTCATATTTCTCATATTGGACATCATCGATTTTCTAGTGATTTTTTATCTGATGTGTTGGTGGTCCCTGATATTCCGAAAAATCTGCTTTCCATTAGTAAATTGACAAAGGATATGAATGTTATGATTTATTTTAATGAGGATTCGTTTGTAATTCAGAATCGATCCACAAAGGAGGTCGTGGGCCAAGGTCAATTTGATCGTGGCCTTTATGTGCTTGAGAAGAGTGGTGCTGCTTTTGTTGCTCATGTTAAAACTAATAAACATACAACTTCTTTTGATGTTTGTCATGCTAAACTTGGGCATACTTCCATTTCAGTTATTTCTTTGTTAAATAAACTAAACCTTGTTGATGTGGTTTCTTTACCGCCTAAACCTGTACTTTGTTCGCCTTGTGAAATGGCGAAAGGAAAAAGGCTTTCTTTTGTGGACAATCTTAGATGGTTGTCCTCAATTTAGTGCACTGTGACTTGTGGGGCCCTACTGCAGTTTTATCTGATAGTGGATTCTCTTATTATGCTATTTTTGTTGACGATTTCTTGCGATTACCTGGTATTATCCATTGGCACAAAAATCGGATTTCTTTGAGACATTTTTTCAGTTTCATAACTTGGTTGAAAACCAATTTTCTTGTTCAATCAAGGTGTTTCAGAGTGATGGTGGTACAGAATTCCCAAATGCACGCCCAGGATCCCATTTTTCAAATAAAGGGATCATTCATCCGATTTCTTGTCCATCCACACCAGAGCAGAATGGTAGAGGAGAACGTAAACACAGCCATGTTGCAGAGATGGGATTATCCATGCTTTTCTCCTCTGGCTTGCCAATCCCGTACTGGGATGTTGTTTTTGCCACGGCTACCTACACCACCAACAGGCTTCCCACCCCTGTTCTTCGTAATGCCTCACCATATTCTCTACTATATGGTCGTCATCCAGACTACAACTTTCACCCATTCGGATGTTGGGTGTATCCCTTCATTCAGCCATTTTCTCCTCACAAACTAGCCCCTTGAAGCACTCCATGCATATTCGTAGGATATAGTGCTCGCCATAAGGGTTTTCGCTGTCTGGATCCTGTTTCTAAGGTCTATCTCACTCGGCATGCTCGTTTCGATGAGTCTTCTTTCCCATTCTTGAATGATACTGCTCGCACTGCCCCAAAATCTCTGGATGTCTCAACGTTTATTGATTTTGACTTGGATAGGTTGTTTGTATCCCCTGCTGCCCCTCTATCACCTACTCAAAATTCGTCTGGGTCGACGGCCCCATCCGCTAGTTCTCCGACACTCGCGTCTCCATTGCGGTCCTCTCTGACTTATGCTGCACTACCTTCTCCATTAATTGTGAGTTATCGTATGACCACTCGCTCTCAGACAGGTAGTTGCACAGCAAAGTAGTACCCAGACTATGTGATGGTAGGGTTTCTTGCGACATTACTTACACAGACTGAACCTCGAGGGTATCGATCTGCTCTTAAGGATCGCCACTGGGTGGCCGCTATGGATGAAAAAATGGGTGCTCTTCGGCAGCAACACACTTGGGATCTTGTTCCCCGCCCTACCGGTGTCAACATCGTTAGCTCCAAATGGGTTTATCGTCTCAAGCATCATGAGGATGGTACCATTGATCGGTACAAAGCTCGTCTTGTTGCACAGGGATATTCTCAGTTGCCAGGCTTCGACTTCACCCACACTTTTAGTCCGGTCGTCAAGGCCTCCACAGTCAGAATTATCTTATCCTTGGCCACTACTTTCTCTTGGCCCCTTCATCAGTTAGACGTCAAGAATGCATTTCTTAATGGTCTTCTTGATGCACCGGTTTACATGGAGCAACCGACTGGTTACACTGATCATGTTCATCCTGATTATGTATGTTGTCTTCGCAAGGCTATCTAGGTCTCAAATAAGCTCCTCAAGCTTGGTTTCAGCGATTCAGCTCCTACTTATTTCATCTGGGATTCCGGTGCAGTTTTGCCGACACTTCCCTGTTTGTGTTCTCCCAGGGATCAAAGATTCTGTACCTGCTAATATATGTGGACGACATCATTCTTACCGAAAATGATCCTATTCTCATTCGTCTGTTCATCACCCACACTGACCGTGAGTTCGCCATTAAGGATCTTGGTGCACTTCACTATTTTTTGGGATAAGAGGTCTCTCGATCTTTATCTGGACTTTTCTTGGGGTAGGCTAAGTATGAGATGGAGATACTTCAGCACGCGGGTATGACAGATGATGTTCCTGTTTCCACGCCTTTTGTTCCTGGATCTCAGCTTCACAGCACCTTGGGGTCTGAGTTCTCGAACCCCAAGCTTTATCGCTCACTAGTCGGTGCCTTGTAGTACTTGACCATCACTTGCCCTGATCTCTCCTATGCGGTCAACTCTGCTAGCCAGTTTCTCCAGTCGCCTCGAGAGGATCACTATCAGGCTGTCACTCGTATCATTCGGTATGTCTATGGCATGCTTCACCATGGTCTGTCTTTTCGACCATCCCATAGTGGTCTTTCCCTTTTGGGCTACTCCGATGCTGACTAGGCCCGTTGTCTCGATACTCGGCGCTTCACTTATGGCTATGCCATATTTCCTCGGGGCAATCTTGTCTCTTGGAGTGCTAAGAAGCAACCGAGTGTGTCTCGATCCAGTTGTGAGTCCGAGTATCGCGATATGGCAAACACTGCTACTGAACCTACCTGGGTGTGTAATATGCTTAAGGAGCTTCAGATTTCCCTTTCGTCGTCGCCTCTCCTACTTTGCGACAATAGCAGTGCCATTTTTTTTGCTCAAAATCTAGTTGCACATAAACGGGCCAAGCACATAGACATCGACTACCACTTCGTTCGTGAGCCTGTTGCCTCTGGCAGGCTTCGTGTCAGTCAAGTTCTATCCTCTCTGCAGGTTGCTGATATTTTCACTAAGGGTCTATCACGTAATCTTTTTGATTTGTTTCGTTCCAAGCTTTGCGTATCCTGTAGTCCTACGCTTCGCTTGAGGGGGGGTGATAGAGTAGATGATAGAATATCCTGATTGATTTGTTTAATTAGGATTGATACTGTACATATATAGAACAATCTAGGTCAATGTACTTAGCTCTATATACTCTATTTATTCATCTATGATGGACTCACCAAATATGGTGAATTACACACTTTCACTTGCCTATGATCTAAACGAACGGGAAGAAGAAATTTTGTTCTTGTCATGTCCCCCCTTATTATCTCGGCTTCTATCTTGATTCTTTAAAGGGATCCTATCAATTCCATCCTTCTTTTCCTGGCCTTTTATCTCTTGCAGCCATGTATTCGCATGAGCATAAGTCTACTGGGGCATTCTATCTTGCTGCTTGAACCTCATTTTCTCGAGGACCTGTTCCAGGTATCGTGGGATATCATCGATAAGATCCAAACATAATTCTCCAAGTTGTATTCCATGAGCTAGCAAGATATCTGCATAAGCTCAAGCTAAAATTGTAGCTTTATTGTTCTTGACCTTCTCTCGAATACAGTTGTTTTCTTGAATCAATTTCATTTAAAGTTCGTTATTCTTGGCCTCCTCTCGAAGACGGTTGTCCTCTTCAGCCAACTTTTTATTCTCTCTATTGATCCTGCCAACTTTGAGCGCGTCCCGATTCAAAAGCTTGGAGTACTCACCTGCCTGGCGAATGCAGGCGGCCACAGAACCAAATTTTTTCTTCAAGTATTCGAGCTCATAACCGGAAAAAGACTCCGGCGACTTTAGCTTCTTCATAGTTAGCTCATGTTTCAATCGATCAGCCTCGAAAGAAGTCTTGAGCTTGTCATACTTAGCCTCAAGATTGCTACTCATCACCCGCTCTTCATCAAGAGAGTAGTGGATATTTGATCTCTCTTTGCCTTTGTCTCGGCTAAGTCTTTCAGAAGATTGGATCACTCCGATCGAGGATGACGGCCCCCTTCCCAAAGATCTAACTCCTTCCTCAGTTTCCTTGCAAGCCTTTTCCAGCCGTTGGCCATTTACAATACTCACCCGCATCGATACAATAATCGAATTCCCACGCCTCTAGTTCTTCTAACCATTTATTAAAAAGTCCAGAAGAAAAGATGGAAGTAGAAGCTTTTGGAGGAGGGGACATTACTAGACCATCAACTGGCACTACAAAGCAAGAAAATAGAAGAACATGAGATTATGGTTTTCCTTTCCGCAAAAAGCTTTACTACTGTTACTCTGTGCGATTTATTGTGCGATTACACACACTAAACACAGCTCTTCTTCCTCATCTCAATTTCTCACTGCCAACGGTCATTTTCACTGTTCTCTGGTTCGAACTCACCATCACTGGTGGCCGACTATGGCGTCGCCGACGCCAAATCCACCCCCTGATCCTATGCCCCCTACGCCCCCTATCCACAAAAGTTTCGTTCAAGCTCTCAACACAAAACAATCCCCGCTCCTCACATCACTCCCCGACACTCCAAATCTGCATCCCATTACGGAATTCAAAGGAAAAATAGCCTACATCCTTCCCACAGAAGAAGGCGAACTTCTAGCCTCGCACTATCAGAATGCCCTCGTCGGAAAGTTCATCCGAGGGAAACCCCCAATGGACTCTCTGCAACAGGCTTTCAAAACCATTGGTTTTAAATCAAAATTTCAACTAGGGTCAATTGATTACTGACATGTTCTTATTCGTTTTCGGGAAAGCGAGGACTATCAAAGATGCTGGATGAAGGGCCAATGGACTATTCAAGGATTCACAATGAAATTTCAGAAGTGGTCTCCGGACTTCTCACCAACTGTGGAATCCTCCATAGTTCCAGTTTGGGTAACATTTCATAAACTGCCTTTACATTTTTACAACAACTCTGCAATTATGGGTATTAGCAGTCAGATAGGTAGATTCCTTAAGATGGATGCTGCCACCAAAGCCTTAACTAGACCCTCTGCTATCAAAGTTTGCGTTGAGATTGATCTGTTATCACAGCTCCCTAATACTATTGTGGTAGGAATTGGTAACAAGGTGGCGGAATACCCTATTGAATATGAGGATTTGCCATTATATTTCTCACATTGTAAAATAATGGGTCACAGTAACACTAGTTGTAACCTACTGCATCCTGAGCTGAGAAAAAAGATTTGGAAAAAAACTGAGGGAACTGAAGGAAATGAACATAAGGAGATAAAAGGCTTAGAACCCCCCCCCCCAAATAATTAACATCGAGGGCTCCTCAACTTTAACTGTCTCACAAAAAGAGAAGGAGTTTCAAACTCAAAAAATAAATTTAGGATTTCAACATGAAAGTAACATCAATTTTTTTAAGGTTAGTCACAGGAAAAGAAATGCCCCCTTCTACTCTCTCGATGATATTTCTAAGCCAATAACCACATCTTTTTGGAGGAAAAATACCCAGCTCACAGAACTTCCTCTTATCCAGGAAAATGCTTCTAAGAACAACACAGTAACAATTTCTAATGCTTTTCAATCATTAGATGATTTACAGGATGACCTGGAAGGGGAGGTTGTAGAGATATTTCATGAATCAGTGGAATCACAGGAAGTTTCAGTTATCCTTAATTCTGAAGAAAATCTTACTACTATAACTGCTCCTCCTCTTCTTGAGCAAGCACATACAGGTTCCACAGAGCAAAACACCACCTCAGGTTTAAATACAGGGGGTCATTCACAACCCGATCAGAGTGCAAAGAAAGAGGAAAACATGCAGAACAAGGTAAGCAACTCTGACCTGAAGTCAAATTTGTTGAATATTGAAAATAGTAATTGTAAATCAGGTGACAAAGGTAAGACTTCAGCTAAGACGAGTAGAAACCTAAGATCTTCACAGAAAGCTACAAAAGTTTTTAAATGATAAAACACACCATAATAGGGAATATTCTAGTCTGGAATGTGACAGGTATTGGAACATCTCTTGACAGATTAAAGGTTTTAAAACTTAAGCATAAGATTGATATCCTGTGTTTAATAGAACCCTGGCAGGATAAACATAATTTAACAGTATTAAAGCATGAACTTGGATACCAAAACGCTTTTCCTGCTCAATGTGCAAAAATATGGATCTTATGGAATCAAGCTTTCAGCATTACAACCTTAAGTGAGACAGATCAATTTGTGCAAGTCAATATATCAGATTCTGCCTCCTCTTTTAGCTGGAACTGTTTTTTCATATATGCTAGTGTACATAGACAAATGAGGGAGGCTTTATGGAATGATTTAAAGGTAACAATGCATCATCCTTCCATACATATAGGAGATTTTAACACTGTTGCATCTGTATCTGAATATAAGGGAAGGAAGTCAACACCAAAAAAAGTATGAAGCAGTTCAATGAATTTATAAACTTTATGGACTTGCATGACATCCCTACTGTGGGGAATTCCTTCACTTGGAGCAATAATAGATATAAGGATAAATGCAAGGACTTAATGTTTCAGAGGTTAGATAGGGGTATTGCTACCTTAGATTGGTTGGACCTATTTCCTAATAGTTCCATTCATGTTTTAAATAGGATGACCTCGGACCATTCCCCTTTACTTCTATCTGTACAATCATCCGAAGAACAAGCCCCTAGACCATTTAGATACCAAGATATGTGGTCAAATAGACAGGAATTTCAGGACCTTGTAGTCACAAACTGGAAATTAGTCTCTCCTTTCAATGGGATGTATAGGTTAGTCTTTAAACTTAAGAGGCTAAAGATGGAAATCAAACAATGGAATAAATTACATTTTGGTAATGTGAATCAGAATTTGACACACTATGAGAATGTAGTTAATGATCTGGAAATCTCTTTCCAGCAATCACAGGATGACTTAATCCTAGCTGAGCTAAATAAATCCAAACATTTGCTGATGAGAGCTCAAAAATAAAAAATTATCTATCTGAAGCAAAAAGCTAGGTTAAATTGGTTCAAGTATGGTGATGCTAATACGAGTTACTTTCATCACTCAATTAGGGAAAGGAGAACAAAAACTAATATTAGATTAAGGTCTCCTACAGTTAAAAGACTTGATAGAGGATTGTGCACTTCATCTTGGTCATTAGCCTTTCCTGCATCTTCTATTCAGATTCTGAATAGGGTTAGTTCAAATCACAACCCCATGCTGCTAACTGTTGGTAGTGATACCCCATCCAATCCTAGGCCATTTAGATTTCTAAACACATGGTACAAAAGAAAGGAATTTAATGAGGTAATCAAACAAAATTGGGATATTCCTTTGCATAAATCAGGAATGCTAGCCTTTTATCTAAAACTTGTTAGACTTAAGAAGGTTCTAAAAATCTGGAACAAAGAAAAATTTGGCAACATTCATGACAATGTGGTACAAGCTGAATTGGCTCTACAAGCTCAGGAATCCTTAACTGATCAATCAGATTCTGAGATTGAATTGGTTAAACTTAAGGAGGCTAAAGCTAGGTTAGTTAGGGCTATGGCTGAACAAAAAAACTTTTGGAAACATAAGGCAAAGATTAAATGGCTGCAAGAAGGGGATAATAACATAAGCTTCTTTCATAACTCTGTAAAGGAAAGATATAACAGATTGAAGATTACAAAAATTAAGAGTATGCATGGTCAGTGGTTAGATAATATACATGATATTGAGATGGAAGCTATTCATTATTACCAGGACCTTCTGAGTGATGACTGCTCCCCTGACAGTTCTCTCTTTCAACCTCATTTTCTAAACCATATCCCTAAATTGGTCAATCAGGATGATAATGAAAAACTTCTGCAACCGGTTTCATTAGATGAGCTAAAAGGGATTGTTCTTAATCTTAATAAATCAAGTAGTCCAGGTCCGGATAGCTTTACTGCCAAGTTCTACATTAAATCTTGGGATATTATAGCAAATGATCTACTTCTGGCTGTTCAGGACTTTCTTACTTCAACTAATATGCCTAGGGGTATTGGTAGTACATGGATCACAATAATCCCCAAAAAGAAAACCCCCACTTCTTTTGATGATTATAGACCTATAAGTCTCTCCAATGTGATAAATAAGATATGCTCTAAAGTGCTTATGGAAAGACTTAAGTCTATAATGCCTAAGATTATTTCTCCTAACCAAACAGCTTTCCTACACGGTAGAGACATCTCAGAAAATGTAATTTACTTACAGGAAATGGTTAGGTTTCTTAATAGGAAGAGAAGAGATCCAAATTGCATTGTTAAACTTGACCTCAAAAAGGCTTTTGATACAGTTAGGTGGTCTTTCTTATATAATGTTTTAGCTAAATTTAGATTTCATGCTAAATTTATCTTCTCAATCAGGAAAAATCTGTCCCAGGCTTGGTTCTCTATTCTTATTAATGGTAAGCCAGTGGGATTTTTTCAATCCACTAGGGGCATTAAGCAGGGTGACCCTTTATCTCCATTCTTGTTTAACATTTTCTCTGAGCCTTTTTCAAGGAGTTTGGCTTTCATATTTTACAGTGGTAAGCTGTCATATTTCGACCTGCCAGGTAATCCTCCGAGAATCTCACATTTATCATATGCGGATGATACTGTTATTTTCTTTAAAGCAACTAAGTTAACTTTGATTAGATTAAAAGCTTTTTTGTCTACCTTTGAGGAAGTCACTGGCCAATCTGTTAACTATAATAAGAGTGATATCTTCATAGGTAAGCATGCTTCGGTTCAAAAGGTTAACTACATTAAAAGGATCTTGGGGATGAAAATTGGAGTATTTCCAGTTTCATAACTGGGAGTTCCTATCTTTACTGGTGCTGCAAAAAAGATCTATTTTCAACCTCTTTTTGAACAGATAGATAGTAAGATATGTAATTGGAAAAATAGATGGATATCTACAGGGGGTAAAATTACACTGATTGAGTCATGCATCTATTCCATACCCCAGCACATTTGGCAGGTTATAAATCCAAAAAAAATTGATTATTGCCACCATAGAAAAAAAACTGAGTAACTTCTTCTGGGGGGATACTGAGCTCAAATCTAAAAGAGCTTGGAGAAAATGGACAGCTCTTTGTCTACCAATTGATCAAAATGGTATAGGGTTTAGATCAATATCCACCATAATTAAAACATGTTCAGTAAAACTGTGGTGGAAGTTTCAAATGGCTGAGGCTCTATGGACTCATTTAGTGGCAGCCCTCCCTCCTTCACATAGGTCCTCTCCAAACTGGAAAAGGATATGTTCTGTTAACACATGGGCAGAAGCTAACTCTAGAGTTATTATAGGGAGAGGGGAATGTAACTTTTGGACTGCTAATTGGCTAGATATAGGGCTTCTTACAGATCTGTGTGATCAGAATAGGGTGGATATTGCAGGGGATTGTACTGTCTCTGAATTCATATCTAACAAGTCTAATCTTATCAGTAAAATTAACCCCTTCCTGCCTCCTGACATTATTACTCTTTTGCAGGAAGCAAAACTAACACCACACAAAGCAGATAGGCTAATATGGAAACTAGGTATCAAAGGGAATTTCTCCTTCAAATCAACATACATTTCACTCTGCAACAATACAGGTTCTATTGCCTCTTCTCAACATTTTTGGAATTCTAGATTAGATAAGAAAATCTCTGTTTTTATGTGGAAAGTGACAAACTCATTTTTACCTTTTGATAACATCCTCAGAAAAATGAGATTTTGCTTACCTTCGAAATGTTGTATGTGCAATATACATGAAGACTCCTTAGATCATTTTTTTTAACTCCTGTGAGTTTGCACTGAATCTCTGGAAATCAGTTCATCAGTTTATGGGAATTAGGGACAGAGTTTTTCCATCGGTATGGGAAAGACTATCATGCTATCTAACTTACCCTACTCTAACTTCATTACATTCAATTATAGTCCAAACTGCAGCTATATTTACATTTTGGAATCTGTGGAAGATGAGGAATAAATTTCTTTTTGATTCTGTCAAGCCTTCCTCTATCCTAGTGCTTCAACAGATTAGGGATCAAATTTTCTATTCCTTTTGTGCTAAACCTGTTTATATAGTCTCTCCTTTTGATTTAAGTATTGCATATCACTCTTTTCTGCCTCTGATTAAACTCTCCCCAAAGCCTAAAATTATGAAAATTGCATGGGAGAGGCCCTGCTCAGGTTTTAAGTTAAATGTAGATGCTTCATGGTGCTGTAATACTAATATGTGTGGGATTGGAATGATAATTAGGGATAGTAGAGGTGGTTTTAAGGGGGCTTATACTTTATATACTAATGCTCTTTCCCCCTTGGAAGCTGAATTGAAAGCAATTAAGTTTGCAATTCAATTTTCTACTGATTTGCCCTCTCCTGTATGTATGGAATCTGACTACCTTAGTGCAGTACTCTTTGTTAGAGACCCCCAAAGAGCTCACTGGAAATTGTTCTGTTTATCTGATGAGATTCACCATTCCTTGGGGGCTATTAAACTTGAGCACATTTATAGACAGGCAAATCTGGTGGCTCATACTCTTGCAAGAAACTGTCTGCAACTAAAGATCAATTCATCCTTTCACAGTATCTCTGTGCTCCCTAACTTGGTCCAGGGACTCGTTAGACTTGACCAAATTGGTACCCCTTCATTACGGATTGCTAACTAGATTGGATGCTACTGATTTCTACTCATTTCACGCTGGATCTTTCAACTACTGACATGCTGTTGTGTCTCCTTTTACTCTGGTCCTATGGAAGCTCTCCTATGCTGCTCTCACCATGATTTTGGAAGCTTTACAAGATGGAAAAATTGATGCATTCTGAGTAGCGATGGTAACCCCATCAGGCTCAGGAAAGTGGATGACCTGGACTTACTTCTTGGCTTCTGCTGATCAAGCTGCAAACGACATTCCTTAACCATAGAAATTTGTTGTTTGATGAAGATAAACTCCGTTAGGTTATGAGGATGATTCTGACTGTCTTGTGTTTCGTTAATTCGACTCACTAACAAGTTAGATGATTCTTTCCATAGCCTAATACTTTATGAAATCTTCATCGTATCATCCATATCTCTTTATTCTTTTCGAAGCAATTGCTATTGCTTCAAGAGCTGAATGATCACTCTTGTATATCCAACTAAGCTTCGACTTCCTTTCTTTCTTGCTTTTGTTATTTAATGGCTAGGGAAGGCCTAATAGAATTTCCCCCATCCCCGGATGGTTTTTAATTAAAAAAAAACAAGAATAAGTAAAATCAAGGATGGAAAAGGTAATTGGATTTCAGAACCATCTCTGATCAAAGAGGAAGCAGTGAGATTTTACAAAGAATTACTTAACGAGGAAGCCTCACAAAAAATGGGAACATATCTAAAACACTTCCTCACTGAAATCCCTAAAGTAATTACGGATCAAGAAAACAATTTTCTTCTGTCTCCGTTTCAACTTCATGAGCTTAAATTTACAGTATTTGACCTAAATAAATCTAGTTCCCCAGGACCTGATGGATATTCTGGTGCTTTTTATACCACTTTCTGGGATACTATTAAAGGAGATCTTCTTGATGCTGCAAACGACTTCCTAAAAAGTGGTAATATTCCTAAGGCCATCTCTAGTACTTGGCTGACTTTGATCCCCAAAAGATCAATTCCAATCACCTTCTCAGATTTCAGGCCCATAAGCCTATCAAACTTTGTGAATAAAGTTTTTTCTAAGATGTTAATGGAAAGGATTAAACCTCTAATGACTTCACTCATATCCCCTGAACAGAGTGCATTTATAAAAGGGAGGGATATATCTGATAACATAATATTGATGCAAGAGATGACTAGAATTTTAACTAGAAAATCTAAAGTTCCAAATCTCATAGTTAAATTAAATATGCAGAAGGCCTTTGACAGGGTCTCATGGTCTTTCCTTAACTCAATCCTCCTTCAATTTGGATTTCATGGTATATTTGTGCACCGCATTATGCAAAACATAGCTTCAGCTCATTTTTCAGTTTTAATAAATGGAATTACTTCAGGATTCTTTGCATCCAACAAAGGCATCAAACAGGTTGATCCTCTTTCACCTTTTCTGTATAATATTCTATCTGAGGCTTTTTCTCGAGGTTTGAAAAAATTGTTTAACACAGGATATTTGCAAAACTTTATCTTGCCTAGACACTGCCTACACATAACTCACCTCATGTATGCGGATGATACTGCTGTCTTTCTGAATGGTAATCTCAAAAATTTGAAAAGACTTAAAAGATTTCTGAAAGCTTATGAGCAGACATCGGGCCAGAAAGTTAATTTTTCAAAATCTAATTTTTTTGCTGCTCCTAAAACCTCAATGGACAGAGTGCAAACAGTGAGCAGGACTTTAGGTATGGTTAGAGGCACTTTTCCTTTCAAGTATCTAGGGGTCCCCATCTTTTCAGGAAGGAATACACAGGTACATTACTACCCTGTTTTGGAAAGAATGGAGAAAACCATTAACAACTGGAAGAACAGGTGGTTAAGCACTGCAGGTAAAATCATTCTTATTAACCACTGTTTTCTCTCTATTCCCACACATCTGTTTGCTGTTCTAAGTCCTCCAAAGTTAGTTTTAAGGAAAATGAAAAAATTGGCTTCTGGACTATTCTGGGGAAACACTGAGAACTTAGAGAATAAGAAAAAATGACGCTCCTGGAAAAGAATGAGTCTTCCTGTTCAAGAGAATGGTATAGGATTTAGAGACCTTCAGGCCATAGTAGATGCCTTCTCTTGTAAACTTTGGTGGAAATTGCAAATAAATAATACCCAATGGTCCCATCATTTGTGGACACTCCCTGCATCGTATAAAAAATCTCACACATGGAATAGAATATACAAGGTCACTGAAACTGCAAATAGTCTTACTAGAGTTATTCATGGAATTGGTGAATGTTCATTCTGGAGTGCTAATTGGACTGGTGAGGGTGCTTTGTTCTATGAATGGCCCCAAGAGATGGAAATTCCATTTCCTGATATATCTCTCAGCTCTTTCATTGCTAACAAAGATTCCTACCTTCCAATCTTGGAGCCTCATCTGGCTACCAATATAAATCTTCTCCTGCAGGATGTCAAAATTACAAACTCACATGCTGATAGGCTGGTCTGGACTCCTTCTTTGGATGGAAATTTCTCTACTAGCTCAGCATACAAGTTTTTCAGACAGAAAGGAACAATCATTAGACATCTACACAAGGTATGGTCTCCATTCATTCCTTCAAAAATGTCTGTTCTAGTTTGGAGAGCTCTTAATGGTATACTGCCATTTGATAACATATTGTGTAAATTAGGTTTCTCTTTAGCTTCTATGTGTCCTCTGTGTATGAACCACTCAGACTCCCTGGACCATTTTTTTAACTCCTGTCCTTCTGCACTTGCAATCTGGATTAGAGTTAACAATCTTATACTTTTTCAACAACCAGTCTTAGGGAGCTTTAGGAACCGAGTAGAATACTACCTCTCCATAAGTGCAGACTCTAAGATTTTGTCCAGCTTTTTTACAGCAGCCCTAATAGTCACAATATGGTCCCTCTGGATATATATAAATAAAATCCTATTTGACAACCAACCCTTCTCAGTTGATGCATGCTTTCAGAATGTCAAAGATCTGATAAACTTAATTTTCACTACCAATCCACTGATAGGTAATATAGAAAAGCATAAGGACTTAATTCAGGCTGGAATCATGCCAAAAATCCTCCAAAAAAAGAAAAGAGTATTAACTGCTGTCAGTTGGGAAAAACCAAAATCTGGTTTCAAAATAAACACGGATGCTACATGGAAAATTGGAGGAGAGTCCTCATGTGCAGTTATAGTGAGGGATTGGAATGGAGAGGTGATTAGGCTGAGAGTTAATATTTTCCAATCTGATTCCCCTCTACATGCTGAATTGGTAGGTATTCAGAGTGCATATCTTTTATGCTCAGAACTTGATCTTCACTGTTGTATGATTGAGTCAGACTGTTTGTCAGCTGTTAAAGGAATACATGTTCCAGTGGGCTGTCCATGGAGAGTTTTCTCTATTTGTAGCTCCTTGAACATAGAGCATACAGTTAACCCAATCAAATACATTCCCAGGGAATCTAATAAAGCGGCAGACTTCTTGGCAAAATATGCAAAGGAAATGAATTTAACTGGAGATTTAAAAATAGAAAATGTTCCACCTTTTTTTAGGGGGCTTTTACTATTGGATAAAATTGGAGTCCATAGAGTGAGAATTAATACCTCTATGGGTAATACCTAGAGCTTTTTGAATACACTTAGATCTACCTCAGTAACTAAAGTTTTTTTTTCTATAATTTCATTCTTCATCCTATCGAATGGAAACTGCTGGGGGTTTTTTTACTGCGCAGGAGAGGATTTCTTGAGCAATCTAATGCAAAGGAGGCCCATAACTGAAGCAAAGGAGCATAGGTTGATGTTTGGACTGAACATAGGGTTGGATCGGATTCAGATGTCTTGCAATGGTTACACAGGGATTTATAGCAATTTTTTTTGGACCCCAACTCCTCAACTGATACTTGAAGCTGCTACTTGGGATTTCAATCTCACTCAGGAACTAATCTAACCTCTCGGCTGGCACATTGTTGACAAATAGGAGTCTTGATTTTTCGTTTCTCCGACCTGTTCGCGATGTACTAGCTAGTAGGTTTCTCTTAGCTAGGTGTTTTTAGCTAGATGTTTTGTTATTGACTGTTAGGGTGGAAACACCGCTTTTGGAAGCAAGTGCTGCTTTGCTTCAGGAGCTTTATTTAGCTCTGGGATCATCTATGGGATGATCTTTTGTAAATTGCAATGTACCAAGACTGTTAGCCCCTATTTTGGCTAACTCATTTAGGTCTGGGGTGCCAAATATATCCCCCCATCCTCGGATGGTTTTAAAATTAAAAAAAAAGAAGAAGAACATGAGATTGAATAGAAGAAAAAACATCAATTATTAATCCCCAACATTACATATTTATGGGCATAAAAGCTGAAGGGAAAGCAATCATACATTGTTTCATATGTTATTGCCACCGGCTTCCAGCTCCTCAGTCAGTCCATTTTTCCACCTCTTCCAATGCACTGGTCAATTCAACCCTGGAGGCCTGTTGAACATCGAAGACGTATGCAATAAGAGCCTCACAAATGATATCCTTAATATGGTTCAAGACATGATCGACAGCCCCAGGAACCTATTGATCATAAGTAAACCTGCAGCTGGACCAAGAGTACCTTGGACATGCGCCAGTCCATTAAATCTTCTCGGATGGAGAATATTCAATCAACACAAATCAAGGCGTACATCAAAGTGTATAATTCAGATGTACGTTATTCCCTGATATAGTATAAATAGGCAAGCATGTACTTACTATTGAGGACATTTTTTGGACATTTACCAAAAAAAAATACTTACTGACTTAATCATTAGAGAGTTTACCCTTGGGACCTCCAGGGGATTTTTGTTTGCAGATTACGACCGAGGGACTCGACGGTGCGGACTGATCAGATTCCAGATGCATCATTTGGCATGCCCAGTGGGATCAATTTAGTCACGTTTGGTTTCCTTGGTTTATGTCCACCTCTACCAATACCCGGAGGAGCGAGAGGTTAAAGTTGAAAGGAACTGGTGCCACTGAGGAAGTACAATCTCCCTATCGAGGAAAAAGAAGAAGGAGGATGGTTAACCAACCAGTATCCCAATAAGATGAGCGAGAAGCGATACAAGTCTCGGTCGGAGAGCAGGGGGGAGTACAAGGCTTCGTTGAATCGATTCCAGTGATGTCTGAGAGCCCTCGAGGTATGGCCGGACTCTCGAGGCCCGTTGTGAGTAATGCAGGCCAAGGAGCAGGGCCTGCAAACCCTTCACAAGATGTCCACATTGGGTCATACGATAAAAGAGATGGTCGTTTCACGGAGGTTTCCAGTGATTCACAAATGGAAGCTTACGAACAAGCCTTGCAAACGAATCAAACAACACGTGTGAATACTTTGCAATTTAACTTAGCCAGGGCAGTTCAGATGATGGCGGAAGCCAGATATCAGGTCACGGCCGCTTCGGCCTCGCTACCCCCTTCAACTTTCATTGAGGTCCCAGCGAGTAACACTGCTCAACACATGATAGTGTTCCCTTACCCTGGGTATCCTCGAGAGAGATACCTGGTGCTACCTCAACCTTCATTCCCTGAACCCCTAGGACTAGCATATTCTGGACCCCCTGCAGTTCCGGTAACCTTGATGTGAGTGTATCCCAGAGCAGAGATGGGATATGGGTCTCAGGAATATAAAAGCATAGGGATGCCGGGCCAATCGGCTGGTTATGGTTTGTACGACCTTTATGGGTCGTATAATGCAAGTTTAGGGATCATGACGACTTGGGTGAATCCTGGACAGACAATCTAACCTCCACTGTATCATATGGCTTATGGAAACCCCCAAAGGGGACTACCAATGCATGCAGAGCAAAGAGGAGATACTGGAGATGCCCTCAGGAGAGAGTTAGAGGCTGGTCTGGCCACTGGGTTAGGTGGCAGGATCCCCATTTTCGCCGCTAATAATCGCAGAGCGATGACCCGCAGATACTAAACCCCCCGAGAGGCTCCCAATGTATATTGGAGAGTCAGATCCTCGGGAGTTCATTCAGACATTCCTTAGTCTCATGAACTCAAGGGATTTCGATGAAAAGCTAACATGCAAGCTGCTGGAGAGTTATATTCGAGGAAAGGCTCAAGAGTGGTATAACAAGTTGCCAAAAGGGTCCTTGCATTTCTACAGATATTTCAGTGCGGCATTGTTAAGTCAATATTCCTAAAAGAAGAAGTTTACTAAAACTCTATTGGAACTATACCAGATGACACAAAATCTTGGAGAGTTGACAGAAGCCTTCTACCATCGGTATGTGGATGAAAGCTTAGAGGTGGTGGAGACCACGAAAAATGAGGTGATCCAAGGATACTTGCTTGGGATGAGAGACATAGAGCTATACAAGAAATTAAGTAATGTTCCTCGAACCCTACAGAAACTCCAGGAGATAGTCAAGCAGCACTCGAAAGTGGAAGAGGCAACCAGTAGAAAGAAAGAGAGTATGGTCGATAAGCTAGGAAGAAGTAATGATCATCGAGGAAAGAAGCCAGTGGAGGCACCCGGGCCTAACTTTGAGAGGTATACTCCCGCTAGTAGGCTCCCACTAGTAGGCTCCCGGTATAGATCCTCAATATTTATAGAGGGGTATTTAGACAACCACAACCCTTGTCAAACTCGCCTGGAGCAGTAGCGGGGAGAAGGGCCAAGAACTTATTCTGCTAAGTTCACAAGGATTATGGCCATGATACAAATGATTGTATCTATTTGAAGAGGGAGATAGAAAGGAATGAAAGAGGGGGACGACTTCAGAGCTCCAGACCTAGACGAGGAAATCAAGGAGAACCTCCTCGGCCCCGGGGGGATCATCCACCATACAGGAGATACCCACAGAATAATGGGGGTAGAGGGTATAGAAAGCATCAAGGACAAGAACCTCAAGGCATAGATCATGCGAGGAGGACGAGGGGCCACGAGAATAACCAGCTGGAAACCAGGATAATAAAAATGGGAAAAATAAGCCTATCTGGAGAGTGGCCAACATGATAAGTGGGATAATAAGGGAGAGGTCCTCAAACTCGGTCATGAAGGATGATTCTCGAAGGGCCCCCGCAGAAGTGGACGTTATCCCGAACCAAACCTCGTATGCATATCTGATGGTGGTAACAGTACTTGGAACGACCTTAGCGAAAATGGTCTTTATTGATGACAAAAGTGGGGTCGATATAATGTTTGCTGAATGTTTTGATCAGTTGGATATTAGAAAGAACAATCTGAAGAAATCAGCCACCCCTCCCTCTCAAGATTCACTGGAAACCCAATATATCACATAGGAGAAATCACCTTGTCAGTATGGATATCCAAGGGAGATAAATGGGTAGCGATTGAGTGAACCTTTGCAGTGGTTGATGCCTATTTTCCATACAATGTGATCTTGGGAAGGTCGTGGATGTGCCAGGCTCGAGCAGTGTGGTCCCCGTATCACCTAATGATTAATTTCTAATGATTAGAGGGAGAATTTCCATCCGAGGGGATCAAGCTGTGGCCAAAAGGTGTATCTTTGGTTCATAGGGGAGTTAGCCTTTTCGAAACCAAACAAATTCCAATCCAAGATAAGGGGGCAGTAGCTATAGGAAAGCTTATCCCCGGGGATATAAAAGAAGAGTTGAAGAAGTTGATGGATGAATACGAGGATGTATTTTCGTGGGATACCACAGATCTTATAGGGGTTCCCCCGGAGTTAGCAGTCCACAGGTTAAACATTGATTCAGGAGTCAGGCCCATCAAGAAAAAGAGGAGAGTATTCGCACCAGAAAGGGCAGAAGCAATCAAAGTCGAGGTAGACAAATTGTTGAAGGCTGATGTGATTGAGGAAGTGTTCTACCCGGAATGACTAGCTAACCCAGTGATGGTCCCAAAGCATGATGGTACTTGGCGGATGTGTATAGACTTTATGGACTTAAACAAGTGCTGCCCAAAGGATAGCTATCCCTTGCCCCCAATCGATAAGTTCGTAGAGGCAATTACAGGGTATCAAGGATTGGCTTTCTTCGATGCCCACAAGGGTTATCATCAGATTTTAATGGCTGATGAGGACAAAGAGAAAACTTCATTCATCATGCATGTGGGCACGTACTGTTACAAGAAGATGCCTTTTGGCTTAAAAAATGTAGGGGAAACATATCAGATGTTTGTGGACAAGCTATTCGAAGAGCAGATTGGTAGGAACATGGAAATATATATGAACGATATGGTGGTAAAACGCAGGGGCTATGGGGAGTTATTGATGGACTTGAAGGAGTTTTTCGAGAGGCTTAGGAGTGCAAATCTAAAGCCGAATCCAGCTAAATGCATCATAGGGGTGGGGTCAGGAAAATTCCTTGGATTTATGGTGTTGGAGAGAGGAATCGATGTTAACCCAGAGAAGGTCAAGGCCCTATTAAGGATGAAGAACCCCCAGAACATGAAAGATGTGCAGAAGTTTACTGGATGCCTGACAGCTTTGAGCAAATTTCTATCAAAAGGGGCCAAAAAACATTTTCCTTTCTTTGATATGCTTCGAAGGGCTAAAAATTTTGAGTGGACCGATAAGTGTGAACAAGCTTTTCAGCAACTCAAGGAACATCTTCAAGGGTTACCGACGCTTATGAAACCTTAGAAATGGGAGGTTCTGTTTCTGTGCATTTCTGTCTCGCCCTTGGCCATTAGTACAGTACTTTTAAAAGAAAGGGATAAAGTGCAACATCATATATACTTTATAAGTCGAGCTCTACAGGGACCTGAGACAAGGTACACCGCTCTCGAGAGACTCATACTAGCTCTAGTACATGCGGCACAAAGGTTACGACCTTATTTTCAAGGGAACACGATCATCTTGCCCACTAATTATCCCCTCAGACAAGTCCTCCTGAAACCCAAAGCATCAGGGAGGATGATGAAATGGGCAATAGAATTAGGAGAGCAAGATATACCGTTTCAGCCTAGAGCAGCGATTAAAGGTCAGACCTTGGAAAATTTTATAGTTGAAACTACTAAGCCTATCAATCCTATTGAGATGGAGGAGGGGTCTTAAAGGAAAGAAGTATGGAGGTTATATGTTAATGGCTCTTCACATCCAGGAGGAAGCGGAGTAGAGGTCTTACTCACTAGTCCCAACTAAAAAGACTGCCCATAAGCACTACACTTTGCTTAAAAAGCAACGAATAATGAGTCTAAATATGAAGCCTTGATCACTGGCTTGCGGTTAGCGGAAAAATTGAATGTAGAAGACTTAGAAATCTATAGTGACTCCCAGATAGTGGTACAGTAAGTAAAGGGGAATACGAGGCCGTGGAGACCAATTTGCAAAAGTATCTGGAGTTTGTAAAGCCCTTACTCAAGAAGTTTAAAGGTTATACCTTGGAACAAGTAGCAAGAGAAGATAATCATCGGTCCAGTAAATCTTCTCGGATGGAGAATATTCAATCAACACAAATCAAGGCGTACATCAAGGCGTATAATCCGGATATACGTTATTCCCTGATACAGTATAAATAGGCCAGCATGTACTTACTATTGAGGACCTTTTTTGGACATTTACCAAAAAAGCACTTACTGACTTAAGTATTGGAGAGCTTACCCCTGGGACCCCCCAGGACTTTTTGTTTGCAGATTACGACCGAGGGACTTGATGGTGCAGACTGATCGGATTCCAGACGCATCACCTATCAAAGATCGAACGAAAGCGTTAGCCTTGCAACGAATCTAGACGGTACAACTATTAAAGAATCGTCATTAAGAAATAATATTACCCCTGGTGATTTGTACGAAGTAGGATAAGTGGCAGCATTGTTCTCCATTGTATTCAAACATGGAAGGGAAGAGCATATTGTTGGGAAAATGAATCCCCCTTTGCGTAGAATCAAGATAACAAAAAGAAAAACAGAAAAAGAGATGAAGGCAGATTTAATGTGGTTCACCAATATTTGGCTACATCTACGAATGGACACAATTTTATTATCAGAAGGGTTTACAGAATACAGAGTCAGAGAATGCAAATACAGAAGAGACTACATTCTTCCCACATCTAACAGATACATAATGGGTGATTGAAGACCAGAACATATGTCTAACAACTCACTACTATTACAAAAGCAAACTCTCCCTATTTATAGAGTTCAATGGCAGCTTTTCATATGTTTGCCATTAATAGACTCTTGAATAGGACCCGAATTTTGAATAACTCACCATTAACCACTCATGAATTCCTCACCATTAGACTCTTGGAATTCATCAACTTATTGAAATTTGAGGACAACCCAACAATTCCCCCTCGCCTCAAAATCCAATATACAGAACAAAGAGAAAAACAGAATAAGATTCAAAATAGTCCCCCTTGACTTGAATCTTCTAACAGCCAGATGCAGAGAGACGGATGTACCAGACGTACGATAATTTTGCCAGACTTGCCAGATGCACGGTGGTCATGCCAGATGTACCAGAAACATATGAGCCGGGAGTCATGTCCGACAGATGTATCAAATGTACCATTTACCACCATCAGAAAAAATTCAATCGAGCAAGAAATTTGCTAACAGTACAATGAATGCAACAGTTACAACACCATCTTTCCTTCAGAATTTGTGCCAGATCAACCACAACAGCAGAATCTTCTTCTTCTCATATTGCATCTTCGCTGTTGAATCAAAACAATTGACCAAAATTGTTATCCACAAGACAGAAACCCAAAACCAAGGAATCAGGCTAATTAAGCTACTGAACCAAAAAGTCACACTTTTGAATGCCAGAATTCAAAGAATAATTAATCACCAAGGGTGAATAATTATGCTACAAAGAAGGGTCTACTGAATTCAACAGAAACAAAACAAAAAAGACTTTGAATTGCCTATGCCACATAGACTAAATCAAGTCCAACGCCAATAGTCAATTCAGCAAATCCCAAATTTAACCAACGCGAAAGTGCAAACGAACAAGCAGACCACAAGGAAGAATGCGAACCAAAATTGTACTGATTTCCACTCTAGCAGAGTAGTAGACGGAAACACCGCTCGCTACTTTAGATGCAAGGAATCAAAACTAATCAACCCCCGCACACAATTACATAATTTCTTATTATCTTGAACGGAAGCTCCAAAGAATTATCAGCTCTAATACCATTTGTAGTATAAATGTCTAGCTCTGAAGTTCTGATACCACTTGTTGAAAAAATGAATCCCCCTTTGCACAGAATCAAGATAACAAAAAGAAAAACAGAAAAAGAGATTAACACAGATTTAGCGTGGTTCACCAATAGTTGGCTACACGGACATACACAAATTTTATTATCAAAAGGGTTTACAGAATACAGACTCAGAGAATACAGATACATAAGAGACTACATTCTTCCCACATCTAATGGGTGATTGAAGACCTTAACAGATGTCTAATAACTCAGTGCTATTACAAAAGCAAACTCTCCCTATTTATAGAGTTCAAGAGCAATTTTTCATATGTTCGCCATTAACAGACTCTTGAATAGGATCAGGCTTTTGAATAACTCACCATTAACAGCTCGTGAATTTCTCACCATTAGACTCTATGAATTTCTCAACTAATTGGAATTTGAGGAGACAACCCAACACATGTGTTCATGGTGACCTCAGTAGGCTTCGATGACTCGAGAGTCATCTCCATTCTTGGCTCATGGGACCGGACCCTCAGTTGATTGTTTCTTCAATTGTGGATTAGGGTGAGCCTGTTCTTTCAACTTCCTCTTGTTCCTATGATCAACCGAGGACTGGACAAGGGGCTTTAGAGTCGAAACCTTTGGGCCTTGCTCCTGTGTCTTTTCAAAGGAGTTTCTCTGACGCCCTGAAAGCTGAGGGGATCCCTTGAGTACTCAGTGAAACAAAGACCTTCATCTTCCCTATAGACAGGGTCCACAGGAATTTTCTTTGGATCTCGATCCCTCAAGTAGGATTCATAAGGACTTTTACCTTTACCAAATGAACAAAACTTGTAGGGATCACTAATGGTGATAGACTTATATTTCCCGTAATCAATTATTGTATTGCTGATAAGAATATATAGAGTACAATAAAGAAATATAATATGAGCAGAACTTTGCCTCAGTCAACATGACTTATCCAAAATCAATCAAGATCTAATCAAAACCTTATTTACTCTAACACCCCCCTCAAGCGAAGTGTTGGATGTTCAGTGACGCAGAGCTTGGACCGAAAGAACTCAAACAGTGGACGAGAGATTCCTTTGGTGAAGATGTCAGCAATCTGAAGACCAGTGGAAACATGGGCAACACGCAGCTTGCCAGAAGCCACCGACTCACGTAAAAAATGATAGTCGATGTAAATATGCTTTGCCCGCTTGTGAGCAACTGGATTCTGAGCTAAGAAAATGGCACTACTGTTGTCACATAATAGCAGTGGGAAGCTCGAAAGTGGAACACAAAGCTCACAAAGAAAATGAGTCATCCAGACCACCTCCAAGGTTGTGCTGGCGAGAGCTCGATACTCCGACTCAGTGCTAGAAAGAGAGATGATAAGCTGCTTCTTGGCACTCCAGGAAACAAGGTTTCCACCAAGAAAGACTGAATAGCCATATGTAGATCGGTGAGTCTCAAGACAATGAGCCCAATCAGCATCCGAATATCCCAAGACCCAGGAGTACTAGCCGAGCAAAAGGTGAGGCCGAAATGGAGAGTGCCTCGGACGTAGCAAAGAATCCGAGTAACTGCAGCATAATGGTCATCACGAGGATCCTAGAAATTTACTGACGGTGTTAATCGCATACGCTAGATCAAGGCGGGTGATTGTCAGATACTGTAGAGCACCAACAAGGGATCGATACAGTGTCAGGTTCCAAAATGGTGGACTGGTGGAGCTGTGTAACTATGAACTAGGAACAAATGGGGTAGAGACCGAGGCAGCATCAGACATTCCGGTACGAGTGAGAATATCTCGAGCATACTTGGCTTGATCGAGAAGTAGACCTGAAGAAGTGGGTAATACTTAAAAGCCAAGAAAGTAGTAGAGGGTGCCCAAATCCTTAATAACAAACTCCCGATGTGTCCGATCAATAAACTGTCGAAGAAGCCCAGAGTCATTGCCTCTGAGGATGATATCATCGACATAAACCAAGAGATAGAGCAATGAAGAGCCCCGAGAGAGAATAAAAAGGGATGTGTCGGTAGAATTGCACCGAAACCCAAGCTGGGATAGATAGGTGCTGAACCGCTGAAACCAAGCTCAAGGTGCTTGCTTAAGACCATAAATGGTCTTTCGCAATGGCAAATATAATCAGGATGAAGAGAGACCTTGTAACCAACAGGTTGCGCCATATATACCAGAGTATTAAGAATACCATTCAGAAAGGCGTTCTTAACATCAAACTGATGAAGAGGCCAGGAGCGCATAGTGGCAATAGCATGAACGGTCCAGACAATGGAGGCCTTGAACATCAGACTAAAAGTATGATTGAAATTTAAGCCCAAAATCTGGGAGAACCCTTGCACAAAAAGCTGAGCTTTGTGACGATCAATTGTACCATCAGGACGATACTTCAGTCGATAAACCCATTTGGGTCCAACAATGTTGACACCATATGGGCGTGGAACAAGACCCCAAGTGTGCTGGCCCCGCAAAGCAGCAATCTCTTCATTCATAGTAGAGACCTAAGATGGGTCCTTCAATGCCCAACAATAATCGTTGGGCTCCGACTGGGCGAGAAAGACAACAAGAAGACTAAGAGCCACAAGATCAGAATAGTCTCGATGCTGAATAGCTCCAATGGATAATCTAGTGGCCATGAAATGAGTACGATACTGCGGTGAAGAGGCCGGAGGAGAAGTATCTGGACAGGATACCAGAGACTGAATAACCGAGGTGACCGGAGATAATGCCGCCATGGGAGGAGGACTGGCCGCCGATGACCGTGAGAGTGGGGGGTTGACCGGTCAAGAGAGGGAGTAACAAAGTCATACGAACAAATAGTGCAGGGCGTAGATGATGGCTGATCAAGGGTCAAGAGTAGTAGGCCAGAACTACCGTCAGTGTCCAGAAAGGCAGAAACATTTAAGGTCAAGAGAGCGGAACCAGTCGTCGAGGCTGAAGATGAGGTAAAAGGAAAACAACCTTCTTCAAAATGGGTATGACAGGTGACATAGATCTTTCCAGTGGAAGGATCAAGGCAGCGAAAACCCTTATAATGGCAGCTGTAACCGATGAAATTAGAAGGAATGCTCCGAGGAGATAACTTATTAGGGGTCATAGGAAAAATATATGGAAATACTCGACAACAAAATGATGGAAGTTCGAGTAAATCGGATCACACTAATAAATAAGTCTATAAGGAGAAGTCCCTTGTAACACTGGAGGGGGAAGCCAATTAATAGTGTAAATTGCAATGGGAACAATATCATCCCATCTGGACAAGGGTAAATGCTAATGAAAAAGCATAGTGAGGCCCATTTCTGTAACATGTATGTGTTTGCGCTCGGCTCGGCCATTTTGATCCGGAGTGTATGGGCACAAAACTTGATGATGAATACCTTTGGAGGCAAAATGGGATCGTAGACGCATATTTAAGAACTCAGTGCCACCGTCAGTTTTGAAAAACCTTTATTCTGGATGTAAATTGATTCTCGACTAAGGCCGCAAACAACAAGTAAGTATCAAAAAAATCAGATTTTTTATGCAGTGGAAAAAATTGAGTAAAATGAGAGTAATCGTTTACAAACAAGGCATAATGAGAAAAGCAATTTCAAGATAAAACTGGGGAGGGGCCTCATAAATCACAATGTATCAAGTCTAGGATGTGCACAACACACTTATGATTCTCAACAAAAGTTATCTATTGTCCATTTGCCATAACACAAGGAGCGCAAGTATGCAGTTTAGGTAGTAAAGAGGAAACTGAAATAAGACCAGACCTCTGTAAACCAGAGATGATGGTCGCTGGCACATGCCCCAGTCGAGCATGCCAAAGCTCATACGATGCCCGTCATTTATTCTGCTGCAAGAAGGAAACTAGAGCTGCGTCACCCTTGCCTAACACGTATAATCCTCCATCACTATAGCCCCTACCCACGACTGCTTTGGAAACCTTGTTCTGAATCACAAAGTTTTGGTCATCAAAAGTGAAAAATACATTTAAATCACTGGTCAGTTTACTAATAGACAGTAAATTGTTAGTGATGGCAGGAATGACCAAAACATCAGATAGTGTCAAGGTGTCCAAAATTCGAGAAACACCAATATAAGAAATTGGAATGGAAGTACCATTACCAATAGAAACACAGGAATTACCAGAATAAGGTTCATAACTATCAAGGCCAGAGGGTGAAGACGCTATATGACTGGTAGCACCAGAATCAACATACCAATCTAATATGCGAGATGATAGCTCTAACTGCAGGGAATTCTAAAAAATTTTGGCCAACTGTGTGGAGTCTGATTGACGAGTCTGCGCTAACATCTTGTAACAAGTGGAAGCATAATGGCCCGAATGAACACACCAAGAACAGTGAGGATGGCCACGTCCGGAACCAGCCCCAACCATGAACTAACTAGGACCAGAGCCAAACCGACTACCTCAGTGACCACCAGATCGCCCGCCTCTGGTGGTGCGTGAACCCCACGCGCCACTGACTGGGAGCTGCTCACTTGCAGAAAATGCAACAAGACTAGACGCATGTACTGAATTTCCATGGCAATTTTTCAAAAATGCCTCATGATTCTTAGCACGTGATAAAACTTCAGCATAAAGGGGCGTAGGAGAAGAATTTATCAACAGAGCAGAAAAATCTTTGAATTCATTACTAAGGGCAGTAAGAAACCAGACTATTTGATCATCATTATTAACCTGAGAACCCATAACAGACAGTTGGTCGAAAATTTCTTTAAATTTAATATGGATTTCATGTACTGTACCAGTTTTTCAAATACTATGAGTGTCTGCACGGAGGCGGAGGGTGGTGGAAGTGTTGCTATTCTAATAGGTTGCAACAATATGATCCCAAATCTCCTTAGAAGTTGAACATTCAGGAATCTTAGCAAGAGCTTTTGGAGTGAGAGAAGAAAACAGATGACTGCATACCCGTTGATCTTGATCGACCCATTGCTCATACTCAGTTATAGCCTTCAAGTATGCACCCTGAGGATCAAATTTTGCCCCACCAGGAGGGGTGGCCGTGACCGACGCAAAGGAGAAGGAGCTGGCCTGCGGTGGAGATGGACGAGGCAGACAGGGAGTCGAGCCATCGAGAAAACCGTAGAGTTTTTGAGGCCAGAGAACGTAACCAGCCTGACATTTCCAGAGGGGATAATTGGTAGAGGTAAGCTTGATCTGCATCCTGTGAAGAAGTGTGTTGTATGAAAGCTTTTCTTTGGCCATTTGGATAGTTGAGAGACGCCGGGAAGTGTGTTAATTGATTGGAAAGGGGAAGGGAGGGAGGAAAACATTTTCCAAAGGGTGATGGGGAGATGCCAAGTCGGCGGTAGCAAAGGGAGAAGAGAAAAAAAATGCCGAATTGAATTTTAGGTTTTAGGTTCTCTGATCAGACCATGCTCTAATACCATGATGGAATTATATTTTCCGTAATCAATTATTGTATTGCTGACAAGAATATATAGAGTACAATAAGGAAACATAATATGAGTAGAACTTTGGCTTAGTCAGCATGACTTATCCAGATGTAATTAAGATCTAATCAGAAGCCTGATTTACTCTAACAACTGGAAAGCAGGTACATAGGTACCGGTACATATGTACCGGTGCCGCAATACTGGTGCTAAATATATCATCAGCACCGGTATAAACATCTGAACAAGGAAGTGTCGGTGCCTTTATAATCTACAACACCGGTAACTAACATACTGGTGCTCAATACCGGTTCGCAAGTGAAAATAACTTACAAATAAGATAATTTTAATCATCTGTAATGCACGTACTGGTACATAAAACTTGTTATAAGAAAAAATTTACGCGGGAAACCAGTTTGATATTTTCGTTGTTGCACTGGTAAGTGAACGGGTGCTATACTTTTCATTTATCCACTCATGTTCAAATCTCATAGTTGTGAACTTGAATTATGAAACATATTGTACAAAATTTTATCAGCATATTGTACAAAATTTTATCAGCATATTGTACAAAATTTTCTATTTTCAATTTCGGGGATGTTTCATTTATCCAGTCATGTCCAAATCGCATAGTTGTGAACTTGAGTTATGAAATTTCAATCTTGAATTGCCAATTTTTGATTTCGACAATTCCAATAATCTTGGAGGAATCTAAGTGCAAAAAACATAAAATTTACTTGGACGTCCAAATTAAAATCCGCTCAAATGTAATGCTACATTATGAATCCCTAAAGTACATTCCAAGACTTAATCAAAAACTTTATTAATATTTCTTGGGAGAAACATTACCAGTAATCATCCCCGTTAGGACTTCATAACTTCTAAATAATCTATAGTAAGATACTCTAACACATATACTAGCGCTTTATTAAATTTTATGAAAAATTAGTTTTCTATTTCAAAACTTCAATTAACCCTAGAATACCTAATGTGAAGTTAATTCGATAGAGAAACAAAAAATAAACTCAAATTTGGGCAATAGTGCAATTTCAGCATTATGGTGTACAAGATTTCTCTTTTCAATTTCGGGGATGTTCCATTTAACCAATCATGACCAAATCGGATATTTGTGAACTTGAATTATGAAATTTCAATATGGAATTTCCAAGTTTGATTTTCGACAATTCCAAGAATCTTGGAGGGGCCTAAGTGAAAAAGGCAAAAAAAGTTAACTCAGATGTCCAAATTAAAATGCGCTCGAATGTAATACTACATTATGAATCCGTAAAGAATATCCCAAGAAATAATCAAATAAAGTATTAATATTTCTTGGGAAAAAACTTTTCAGTAATCCTCCAAGTTAGGACTTCCTAACTTCTGAGTAATCTATAGTAAGATACTAAAACGCATATACTAGTGCTTTATTAAATTTCACGAAAAATTAATTTTCTATTTCAAAACTTCAATTAACCCAAGAATACCTAATGTGAACTAAATTCAAAAAAAATTGAAGGTGTAACGCAATTTTGGGCAATCGTGCTTTAGCAAAATTACGTACAGATCCATTTCGGGGACTAGTCATACACAATTTTCGAAAATGGGAAAGACAGAATGTGTAATTGATTTTTTTATCAATACAGTTACATAACTACATTAACCAAAAAAACTATCCAACGTTTCTAGTTATTGGATAGAAAGTGTGGGGTGAAGTTTTAAAATTTTGAAAGTTTCAACATAGCACCGGTTTACACACTATCGGTGCTACAAACTTGGGAAAAATTGGCAAGGAAACCGGAGAGAATCTAATGAAGATCAGAGAAAAAATTAACGGCCGACGAGCACTCTAATGGCGAGGAGTCCTATGCCAATCGGCAAGCACTCCAATGGTCGGAGATGGAGGAAGCTTGTCCCCCGTCCGACGACCAGCCTCAGGAGCCCAGCAAAAAATTATATGGAGAGCAACCATATGGCGACCGTGGATCCAATGACTAGAGATGAAATCAGGTCTACCGTCCCAGATCCGTTGATTTTTCTAGGTCGTATTCCAACAACGACCTAGACTGCAAACCACCGGCGGAAGGTATTCCTTTTCTTCCATGTTTATTTCCTTTCTAATCGGTTTACTTTTTCTTACACCTACAAATAATTCCGTAGTTTTCATTTCGTTAACAAATATTTCGTTACGTTAACAATTGTCTTTATTTTGAGATTTACATATTGGGGGAATGTCATTGAAGGATTATATTGGATAATGGCTCAACTCTCTCGGTCTGTGTTGTTGCAATTTTTTGTAGTGTGTGAATAACTTGTGTGATTTTTAATGTGAGAAACAGTGTATTTGTAGGATGACTTGCTTTGGATTATGTCACCAATTGTGCTAGCTTGAAAACAGGGTTAGATAGCTTGCTTTGGACTGTGTCATTGATGGTTTATTACAAGTTTTTGCTTCTTCTGATGATTTTAACTTGATCTTTATGCCTAGTTTGGGATGAATTTTGTTTTTTTCCTATTTTATTGGTTGCCCCGTGAGCTGCTCTCTAACTAAGTAATGCTTCCGTTATGGAAAGTGCAGTAACATTTGCAGAACTCTAAAATTTACATGTGGAGATTTTGCAGTATATGAACACTAAGTAAACATGGTGTGTTAGTGTTTAACATGGTGTATTTAACATTAACACCTGGTTAATTTTGAATACATAGTTATACACACCATGTTTCCTTGGTGCTTAAATGCTGTATAATTTTGACATTTAAAATAGCTTTCTTCGACAAATTGTATGTGCACAAACCTAACGGATAGTGCAGTAACATTTGTAGAACTCTAAAATTTAAAATGTGGAGATTTTGGAGTATATTAGTACCATGTAAACATGGTGTGGTTAAGATTAAGTGTTTAACATGGTGTGCTTAACATTAACACATAGTTAGTGTTAAATATATAGTTAACACATAGTTATACACATTGTGTTTCCTTGGTGCTTAAACGATGCATAATTTTGACATTTTAAATAGTTTTCTTCGACAAATAGTACTGTGCACAAACGTAATGGAAGAAAGCAATAGTTAGAGCACCCTAACCCTTCTAGAGCACCAAAATGCAGATAACAACTCAGATCAGCCGTGCCTCACCTCTCAGCGAAATCGGCCACCGCGTTCGACCATGCCTCAGCCCTTCTGTCCAACAACACCTTCACGGATCTAGGTCATTGATTTTATCTAGGGTTTACGAAGATTAGGTTATAGTTTTTATGATAATTATAGTTGTTTATCTATGTTTAGGTCTAGTTTGTTTCATGAATGTAGAGTTATGTTTTTTTATATTAATGTAATGAATTTCTTGGTTGTGGTTATAAATTTTCCAGGTTTTTACATGAATTTACATTTCTTATTGTTGTTTTGTACGACCTATTGTTCATAATGAATCTCTAGGTTTAATTTTCTGGCCAGTGAGTTTATAATCACTGGCCGGATATTTTATTATTGATTGCCTATTTACTAGCACCGGTATGTCACCACATAGGCACGGTATTTTAAATATTTTCAAACCGGTGCCTACGGGGGGGTTTGTAACATAGGCACCGGTAAATGGTACCAGTGCTGGATTAAATTTCTAGTACTGGTATCTCTTATTGGTGCCTATGTAACTACATTTCTTGCACTGGGTCACTTAGGCACCTGTTTGAAAATGCTAAAACTACCGGTGCCTATGGGGGTCCTCCTAGTAGTGGGTTTCCTGCTTGTCATCACCCTTTAATGACCCCTTCATCTTATAATCTCCCTTCGAGGGCCCTTTCATCATCTTTTTCTCATGGATCTTTGATGATCCCCTTTCTACTTATCATTGACCTTCGATGACCCAGCCACTCTTCTATCATCGATCTTTGATAACCTACTGAACACCTGCTTGGTGTAAGTTTCACTCGACCACCTCTACTCGCTGAAGTGAGAACCATATACATTAGCCTTTATGAGACTCTCAAGCAGCCTCCGCACATGAGCAGTATACTCTGCCGGAATCTCGAAAGATTTAGAGTCCTTTGGCTATGATGATTCCATCACGGAACCTCATAGAAAGTGATGGTCGAACGCCGGTATCCCTTGCCTCCACCTGGCAGTGTTTGATGAAATCTCCAAAGGTTTCACACCTTTTTTTTTCAAACAGTGAAAGCAAGGTTAATGTCACCATCATCGACGATTTGCTTGTTGCTCGACTAGAAAAAATCTATTATATATTAAAGGAGGTCATTCTTGCCACATGACATTCACACATGATTTTTGCCACATGACATTCACACATAATTCCACATCACTTTATAAAATTAATTGAAAATGTAATATTTTGTAAAGTTAATCCCTAATTTAAAATGAAAATCTCTCTCCCGTTTTCAATGTTCTTCCCATACTTCAATGCTTTTCATTTAATGAGTAATTAATCGTACCATGTTTATGAGGATGCACATTCTTTTTGTATAATTCTCAATCTCAATTTGTTAGGAAAATTCTTTTATAATACTTATTTTTTACAATATATATTTTAAAATTTGATACTCTTTCTATTTTGGTTTATCTTTTTAATATTATCAAACTTTATTTCATAATAATAAGTGATCATTTTCATCTACTTATTCTTTTTTTTTTTACTCATTGCAATCGAATTTTGTCCACGTAATTTAATTTACCTACAAAAATATCAAAAATTACTATTTTCAACATAGTGAATAATAGATGGAGTAACTTTTATGGGTCCGTCTCTTGAAAGACGGTTTTTTCATAAGTCATGGAAATACCAAGGTTTAAAGTTCAAATTAGAGAAATGAAGATAAAATTTTTGGGTTGCATGAATCGAGTTATATAACTACTTGCATAATGAATTTTAATATTGCAATTGAAACATTTTATCTTTTATTATTCTAATTAAACCTTATCTTTCCATAAGCCTAAGGAAATACAGTATTTCCCAAAACTTTGCCAACTTTTATTTATATATATACGTGTTTCTTATAAATTTTAATTTTGAGACAAAAACTGGTATAAAATATTTTATATAAATATTAAATATAGTACTGAAAATTTTTATTTATAAATTCTTTCAATGGTTTGTTTAACACTTTGTAAATTTTATTTGCAATTTTTATTAGAGCCGGTCTCTTGAAGACGGTCTTTCCATAACTTGAAGATGGTTTTTCCATAAGTTATGGAAAGGCCAAGGTTTAAATTACAAATTAGAAAAAATCAAGATAAATTTTTTGGAGTGCATAAATCGAGTCATAAACTTATAACCACTGCACGTTGCATAATAAATTTTTGATATTGCAACTAAAATATTTTACCTTTCTATAATTCTAATTCAACCCCGTATTTCCATATGCCTATGGAAAGACGATCATTCCCAAGAGTTTTATAATTTAGAGTTCGTCTCTTGAAAGACTGTCTTTCCATAAGTTATGGAAAGACCAAAGTTTATATTGCAAATTTAAAGAAATCAAGATAAAATTTTTGGGTTGCATTAATCGAGCCATAAACTTATAACTAATGCACGTTGATAGTAAATTTTTAATATTGCAATTAAAATTTTTTACCTTTCTGTAATTTCATTTCAACTTCGTCTTTCCATATGCCTATGAAAATGCAGCATTTCTCAAGATTTTTCCCTAAAAGATTTAATGCACTAAAGTATATTATATTTTAATTTTAATATTAAATTTAGATTATCATAAATTTTAACTTTCTTTAATCTGTATAATTAATAATTATGAAATATTGACAATTTAAGACTATATATTTTTTAATCTAAGATGATGAAATTATATTTAAAAATTATATTCTATATATTTAGAATTCAATCAATTTATCATGATATTATGACAATATCCCTAATTTAATTTTTAGAGTTAACCTACATAATTTTTTATCATTATATATGAGCTCCTCATTATATTTGATCGTGCATGGTTCATCCGCTGGTGCTGCCGAGAACATAACCAAAGAAGGAAAACCGAGAAGGAAAGAAAAGAAGCTCATTTCACAGGGGAACTCAAGCATTACTTTTTGCATCTGTAGCACCTTACTAAATGATCCGGTCTCAAAACTATTCACATACGGGATGGAGATAGTTTTAGGAAAAACATCATGTAATAGGGTTACAGAAAACTGTACAAAATCACTCATATATCTCTTTTGCTCACTAAATTTCAAGTATATCTTGAGCAATTCATGTAATTTTGCTAATCTAACTCACAAGTTTAGGGATCCTTAAACAATCCCATCCACCTTTGGTGGTAATTTATTTTTAAAATGCATGGTTCAGCTCCCAGGTGTTGCCAAAAATGTCCAACCTTTTACGGAGTACAATATTTGTTGACCACAAACATTTTTTTTCCAGATCTTCCCTAGAATGTTTAATAAAAAAAAATTCACCTTCTCTAGGATGTCTTTTTTTTGGTCGAAAAATAGCACAAAGTTATCAATTAATCACAATATATTAAAACAATTTATTGGACAAAGAATATTATGAACATCTATAACTCAATTGCACAAAGTATAATTAGTAAAACCTATCATCTAATTTAAATATTTTAAATTTTTTGTAAAAAATTGTATGATAATAATAAATATTTATTTTTTACCATAAACCATGCAATGGCACGATATTACAACCAAATCTTCAAAACTTTGATCATTTTTCATATTCTATGGAATCCGTATGCATGCAATGTTGATAACCATAATATTATTCTACTAAAGTGGTATTTATTAATGTTTTATGAACTAATTGAATTATATTAAAAATATATATTTATTTATTTATATATAATAATATTCAAATTCACGTCCGTGCAAAGCACGGGTGTTATCTAGTACTATATATTAAAGGAGGTCATTCTTGCCACATGACCTTCACATATAATTCTTGCCACGTGTCACTCATACAAATTTCCACATAAGCTTTACAAAATTAATTAAAAATATATTATTTTAAAAGGTTAATCCCCCAATTTATAATACAAATCTCTCCCCTATTTCAATGTTCTTTCCATACTTTAATGTTTTTCTAATGAGTAATTAATCATACACTATTTATGAAGATGTACATTCTTTTTGTATTTTCAATCTCCATTTGTTCGGAAAATTCTTTCATAATAATTAATTTTCACATATATATTTTTAAATTTTATAAATTTTTCATTTTGGTTTGTCTTTTTAAAATTATCAAATTTTATTTCATGATAATAAGTGAATTCATCTACTTATTCTATTTTTGGGCTCACTGAAATTAATTCTTTCCACGTAATTTAATTTGCCTTTAAAAATATTCAAAATTACTGTGTCAAACATATAGAATAATAGATGGAGTAAATATATATATATATATATATATATATATATATATAAGTGTTTCTAATAAATTTTAATTTTGAGACAAAAATCATTATAAAATACTTTATATAAATATTAAATATAGTACTAAAAGATTTTATTTGTACACATTTTCAATGGTTTATTTAACAATTTGTAAATTTTATTTGCAATTTTTTTTGAATCCATATCTTGAAAGATCATCTTTCCATAAGTTATGGAAAGACCATGGTTTAAACTGCAAATTAGAAAAAATCAAGATAAAGTTTTCGGATTGCATTAACCGAGTCTTAAACTCATAACTACTGTTGTATAATAAATATTTTGTATTGCAACTAAAACCTTTTACATTTCTAAAGTTCTAATTCAACCTCATCTTTCCATATGCCTATGGAAATGCGGTCTTTCCCAAGATTTTGTCCATTTATACGACTTTATTTTATTTTTTAACTAATATTTAGAAATGGCATATTTTAGTTCATATCAATATATGTTTGGTAATAATATTTAAAAATGAGTTCGTCTCTCGAAAACCCGTCTTTCCATAAGTTATGGAAAGACCGAGGTTTAAATTGCAAATTAGAAGAAATCAAGATTAAATTTTTGGGTTGCATTAATCGAGTCAAAAACTTATAACTATTGCACATTTCATATTAAAATTTTAATATTGCAACTAAAACCTTTTACCTTTCTATACTATGTTTCAACTGCGTATTTCCATATGCCTATGAAAAGGCGGTCTTTCTCAAGATTTTGTAAAATTTTTTTATTGTATTAAGGTATATTATTTTTAAATTTTAACATTAAAGTTATATTATCATAAATTTTAACTTTCTTTAATCTTTATAATTAATAATTATGAAATATTGACAGTTTAAGACTATTTGTTTTTAATCTAATATGATGAATTTATATTTTTTGGATCAAAATTTAAAACTTATATTTTATATATTTTTAATTAAATCAATTAATCATGAATTGCTGACAATATCCCTAATTTAAAAATTTTATATCTAGCATATATGATTTTTTTATCACTATAAATGAGTTCCTCATTATATTTGACCGTGCATGGTTCAGTCACTAATGCTGCCGAAAATGTCCAATCTTTTACGGAGTACAATATTTGTTGACCACGGAAGTTTTTTTTCCAGTCTTCCCTACATTTTTTACTTAAAAAATGACATTGAGATTCTCTAGAATAGTCTTTTTTTGGTCGAAAAGTAGCACAATGTTATTAATTAATCACAATATATTACAAATTTATTGGAAGAAGAAGAAAATAGACATCTATAACTCAATTGAACAAAGTTTAATTAGTAAAAACTATCATCTAATTTTAATTTTTTTTAAAAGTTTAAAAAATGTTATAGTAATAATAAATATATTTTTTGTCATAAACTGTGCAATAGCACAATATTACAATCAAATCTTCAAAAATTTAATCATTTTTTATATTCTATGGTATCAGAATGCATGCAATGTTGATAGTGATAATGTTATATTACTAAAGTGGTATTTACAAATATTTTTATCAACTAATTAAATTATTTAAATTATATATTTATTTATATAATAATATTCAAATTCACGTCCTTGCAAAGTACGGGTGTTATCTATAGATATTGAAGCAGTGCAAACTGGGGTTAATGCTGAGTTTATGACACTTGGTCATATAACCCATGGTAAGATAGACCCCGTTGGGATGCAAAGAGTTTTGAAAATTGGGATCAATGCTGAGCTTGGCTTACCATGGTAAGAGTTTTCATAGACCGACCCAACTCTTTTCAAAACTGGGATCAATACTCGAGAATGGAGCATCGAGCACTCGACCTCTCCAGAAGGAGATTCGAGCACTCAACAATGGAGCATCGAGCACTCAAAACTGGAGCATCGACCATTCGGGAATGGAGCATCGAGTACTGCTAGAGTCTGGATCATCGTGAACTCGAGTATGGTGCATTGAGCACTCGAGCCTGGTGCAATAAGCACTTCAGCACTATTTCACTTGAGCCTGGAGCACGGACCACTCGACCCGGGAGCATCGTGCACTTGCGCTAGGTGCTCCGAGCACTCGAGCACTCGAGCACGTGGAGCATCGAGCACTTGAGCATCAAGCACTTGACACTGGAGCATCGAGCACTCGAGTCTGATGCACTCAAGACTGGAACATCGAGCACTCAAGACTGATGCATCGAGCACTAGAGACTGACGCACTCGAGACTGGAGCGTCGAGAACTCGAGACTGGAGCTTCGAGCACATGACTGAAAGACCTCAACCCATGGAATCCTGACACCACGAAGCCCTCAAATTTTGAAGCACTTGAACTTTGGAGCCCTCGAACACGAGCCCTCCACCCCTCGAGATTTAAGGCACTCGACAACTATGGACCACGCGAACATGAGCACACCACCCCACGAGAACTAGGGCACTCGACCCCTCGAGTACACCACCCCTCGAGCACTCCACTGGACCTTGACCCAGCAGCTTTACTCCTTTCAGTTTTCATCCACCATTCCACTACTATTAGTTTAATCTTTTGAAGGCAACGAGGTTGCTTTACCGATGTAATATCCCAAATATCTTTGTACATCTTTTGGTTTCTACATAGGTTTTGGGGAACCTAATATATATCCCCCACCTTATGGTTCTTTAAAAAAATGCTGAGTTTATGACACTTGGTCAATTGAAAGCGACAAGAAAGAAAGAGTTATGGAGTAATGGGATGGTTTCCAAAATGGATTGCTATATCACGCACTGTATTTTACTTGATTATGCCCTGTATTTATAATATTTAATATATAATATATTTTTTAATTTAATTTAAATAAGTAAATTAAATTAAAATTAAATTAAAAATACTTTTTATTTAAAATAAAGAAGGCGCCGCTGAGCACCGCCTTCTCCTTCTCCTCCTCCTTCTCCTCCTTCTCCCCCATCTTCTCCTCCTTCTCCTCCTTTGCCTCATTCTCCTCCGCCTTCTCCTCCTTCTCCCCGATTTTTCGGTCTCCTTCTCCGGCGAACTTCATCTTCTCCGATCTTCTTCTCTGGCAAAAACTTCATCTCCGATTCTCCTCTCTGGCTCTCCTCTCCGGTTCTCCTCTCCCGCTCTCGCACAGGCCCTCGCTCTCGAACCGGCTCCCGCTCTCCTCAGCGAACCGGCTTCCGCTCTCCTCAGCGAACCAGCTTCCGGTCTCCTCAGCGAACCGGCTCCTGCTTTCCTCGGTGAACCGGCCCCTGCTCTCCTCGGCGAACCGGGCTTCGTTCCCCTCGCCCAGCTCGCTCCCGTTCTCCTCGGCCAGTGGCGAACCGAGATTGCTCCCGTTCTCTTCGCCGATCTCCTCGGCTGGGCTAGGGTTTTGCTCGACGGGACGGTGGAGGAGGAGCTCGGCTGGGCTAGGGTTTCGTTCGATGGGATGGCAGAGGAGGAGCTAGGCTGGGTTAGGGTTTTTCTCGATGGGGACGGTGGAGGAGGAGCTCAGCTGGGCCAGGGTTTCGCTCGACGGAGACGGCGGAAGAGGAGCTCGGCTGGGGTTTGCTGCGGACGAGGGACGGCGGAGGAGGCACAGTGGTGACGGTGGCGAGACCGCCGGAGAAGACGAAGAAGAAGAGAAGAAGGGACGGCGGAGACCGGCAGCGGCGCTGGTTCACGGCGGCGGCGGAGACCGGCGGCGGCAGCGGTGGTTTTTTTGTTTTTGATTTTTGTTTTATTTTAAAATTTTAATATTTGTATTATACGTGTATATACGTATTAGGGCGTAAACTATTAAAATACAGGGCGTGATATACCAATACCCTTTTCAAAACTATAATGATTCAAGTTTACCTTGAAACAGGGCAATACGAGTGTAGTGGGGAAATCTTTTCCTCTTTCCTCTTATGCCTTGCACCTAGCACTTGACTCAACAACTTCCACTGACACGTGTCCATCCAAAATGAAGTCACTATTGATCGAATGATCGAGAAAGTCAAATGTCATCAGCGATGAAAATTCTCTGAAAACTCTTTTACCATTTGGGGGACTATTGATGATACATGTGCCTAAAGACCGATCAATCATTGACCACCATATTATCGATGGCCTGAAGAGGCCCACACAATGAGTATATTCGACATATGATCCAACATGGGAACTATAATTGGTATTCCAAATATACTCGAATACTAATACTTCCTCCGCGAGGAAGGGGAATCCAAACCCAAGGTAATTTCTAAGATCTTATAGGATCTCTCCCCTATAAATACAGAGGTGTGTCCAAGCTTTGATTCATGCACGATTGATTACGTACTTTCGCACATGTTTGCTATGTTAAGTATCGGAGAGTCTACCCCTCATAACTTCTCGGGGAATTTTTTTTAAATTTGAAACCACATGATGTGGGGGATATATATATAGGCTTTCCAAATCTTATAAAAATTACAGTCGTACAAAAGTTCAAGTGGTGAACTTGACATGGTAAAATGGTCCTTATACTAGACTATACAAAACCTATTCCTAAGGCAAGCACCGTGTTGATGCTAAACCTGAGTGTAGGCTTTTTAATCGCAAAATCGAGCACTTTGTAAGTAGCTTGGAAATGCATGATTCCTATCGAACACAAACTCCACCCCCATGTTATTCGTGTCATAGGCCAGGTGCATTTCAAGCTACTTCTAAGAGCTTTTAAATTTCTTTTTTGTTCAGCCCTAGGTCAGCAGAATTATTTTACATTGGTTGATGTTGTAGTTCATTCTTTCTGAGTGAGATTAATTGTGCCCATATGCGTACCATCAAGTGCCATCAAAAGCATACCACTAAGAGCCACCAAGATCCTATCATCAAGAGCCATCAAGAGCTAGCTGTGCTTTTACAATATTTCATACGGCTGTATGATGATAGATTCTGATCGAGGGAAGTCCCAGCTTGTCTATTGCGATCGCAACTTTTGTCGAATCTATGACCTCGTGAGTTTTCATAATAACAAGTGCAGGTGCGAGTGCTTGTGAAGTTCTTTCCAGAGAGTGTGCAACAATGTTTTGTTGCCTATAAGTGTGTCTTCATTTGATGTCTTTGTTACCAACTACTTTCTGAATCTCCCAAATGAGTCTCTTCACTTTCCAGGGGGCCTTCTTGTAGTTTGTGATGCACTTTCCAAAATTATTTTTCCTTTCTTGTCCTCTTACAAGCTTAAAGCCCATGAACGCTCTGATAGTGTTCACAATCCTCCCTCTGGGTTCATTTCTTGCTACCTAGATTATTCTAAAATTTGGACTTGTCTTCCCTCTTCCTTCACATATCATTGATTTACTAAACCACTTTTAGGTAGCCTTACCCCAGCTTCATCCTAAGGCAATCTCTATTTTTGTTGTATTTTATCACGTCTGCGAAGCCGCTGAGGTCCCTTTTTTTGTTGACCTGTTTTGAAACCTTTACAAGCTTTGCAAGGTGAAAAAGTTCCCTGATGAATTCACTTTATCCCGTTATTCCTCAAGTTTATTTTGTTAGTGGGTTTCCCAAAAACTGCGGAGTATGGCATAATTTGTTTTTCTTTTTAAGACTTCGTACTGAGAGCGAACAGAGTCTGCGAGTTTGAAACTATAACGTTCCTAAATCTAAACTTCCTAAGGCTGGGGCTTACCTTAATGCTAAATCTGAGGTTGTGTTAACACTCGTCCGACATACGATCTCTCTTCTCCGTGATGATCGTGAGAGTGAATGTGTTTATTGTTTCCTTGTTACTTCTCTTTGTTTGTCCTTCTTCCTAATCATCATTTATGCATTGTCGTAATACTTGTGCTCTTTTGTTTGACTTACTCTTTGTACTGGATTACATACCTGGATTTAGCTAAAGCATCCATAGAGAGATCATTTTATGGCAGTGATGACGATGAACCCGAGGCCACTATTGCCCAGATGAATAATGCATCCACAATTGGTGTGTCTCAGGAAAATGCTACCGTAAAGAACCTTTAGCCTTTAGTTACTAAGGTCATTGTTGATGGTGACAGGAAGGGCGCTGGTCATCAAACAACTGATAGTTCTCAAATAGATGAGGAGGAAAGATCTGACTGGTGGGTCGTCGAGCACCATGGAGCCTTCAAATAAAAGGGGGCATGTTGGGCATTCTCACATGAAGCTTCCTTCATTGATCCAAGAACTGATGGTAGAGGGTACTATTTATGCTACCTTGTCTAAACTCTCGCTCCATGAAACCAGGACTGTGGTATGTTTGTTTGTAATGCAAACTGAAATGTGTATTTGACTTTACTTGATGTTGTTCCATTGTTGTGCTTTAACTTTCGTTTATCCAAACTTATACCCAGGTTGGGGACAGTTTTCAGCTTGTCAGCGAACGAGTCACCCAGTTTTCTAAGGAAGATGGTTCGCTTGTGGAGAAATGTTGGTCAACTAAGGAGAAGTACGCGGCCATGACTGTCTCTCTTAAAGCTGCTGAAAAGGGTGTAGTGGCTGCTGAGAGAGAGCCTTCCAAGCTGCAATCAGAGCTGGAGCAAATGCGAACCACAGGTCCCGCTTCACCTGGCTATCCTCGGGTTCTTGTTGATTGGCTAGTGAAGACCAAGTCCTTTTATAAGCTATTTGAGGGGTTTTCTTCCACCACTCGCAATGTTGGATATTGCGAAGCTATGGTGAAGCTGCGACAATTAAACCCAGCCGCTAAAGTTCAGAGTCTTCCAAAAATTCCTAAGGCTGAGGCTGTATTAGAGGAGCACAAAGCCCAAATCAACAAAGGTTTTATAAGCAGCATCACTAACGGTGGTTATTCCTATGCTCTATTATCTTATCTTGCTGATCTTCCCAGTCTTCCTTACATGGATGAGCTGAAGAAGTGCAAGGTTGATGACTCTCGTACTATTATGCCACCTCCAAATTCTGACGTTCCTGTGGTGGACGAGGCCAATGCGAACACTGAAGTTTCTACTCAGCAAGCAAACAAGGAAGATGATGCTATCTTTGTCCAGCCTTTGTCTGCCTTCACCTCTGATGTTAGTTGATCTTTAGCATTCTAATTTTCAGCCTTTTAATTGTAACTTAAGAAAATACTCTAGTGTATGTCTTTACTATTTGTATGGCTATGGATATTAATTTTGGTTCGACCTTCAATTTTTATGACTTTTCATCGCATTTACTTATATGCACGTCTTTGATATTTTGGTTAACCATAAATTTTTTAAACGACTTGATTTTCTGAGATCTACTGATCGATTTTCTTATTGCTACAGATTTTTTCCATCTGATTTTCATTGCCCTATTAGATTGATTCAAGCTACTCAGCCTTTGACCGAGGAATATGATAAGCTTGTTTCTTCTGATAGCTTCTCTCATATGGAGTTGCTCCACTTATTCATTGGATGGAAACTTCCTATATTTGATCCTTCACCATCTTCTTCCATAACATGTCATTGCAGTAAGTTTGTCCCCGATGGTTACAATGTTGAATCGCTTAGCAAGGATATTGTTCGTGGTTTGGTTGATCTAGAATCGGCTTGTGTGTACATGTGTTCGCTTAACCTCCCTTCCCGTGTCTAAGAATAGGCATTATCTTTGGGAATTCGTTTGAAGTACATGATCCTGGGTATTAATAACCTTGAAGCAAAGTGGGACAAGACTGTGAAGAACACCCAGGATGTTGTGCATGATTTAAGATAGATTTGCAACGATCTTATTCATAGTCAACAGGAGGAGGCTAGAAATTATGATGCAAGTAAGACTCATGAAGCCCATCAGAAGACATTGATCATTGATAAACAATGTACTCGCCTTGACGACTTGTTTGATCGGTTGAAGAAAAAGTAGGATGAATATGATCACCTTTCATCTTCTGCTATTGGTTGGAAAAGTAAGTTTGACGAATAGTTTGCTATCAACACACGAATGCAAAGCAACAATAAGGAGCTCCGCGCTGAGTGCGACCGGCTTGATAAGTCTGTATACCAACTTAAGCAGGCTTGTGTTGAGTATAAAGATAAACTTAAGGCTCTCCCTTTGTCATCTTGAATGACTACTAGTCGTGGAGATATAACTATAGAAATTTGTGGGCACAGGATTAACTTATCTGAGGCTATCCGGTGGCATATTCGGTGCCTAGAAGAGGAAGTAAAAAACTTGAGGGTTGAGATGAAAAGATATGAAGAAACCTTTAACGTTATGAGTATGCAGTTGGATTGCGATGAGTTCGGCTCTCTAACTGACTTCAAGACTTATTATACTAGATATCTTGGTTATATGGAGCGAAGGGGTCTAAATTTCCATCCTGCTTATTTACACATGAAATAGCGGTACGAACACATTGTTAGTGAGGAGCATGATGTTGAAGAAAGATGGTGCAGGGCTGATCAGCCCTATCGCGAAGCTGAACACAATCGCCGTTGTGGTGGTTTGTCATCTTCTGGATCATCAAGAGCATCTAGGCGTACATAGATTTTCTGTGTAAATTACTTCATCTTTCTTGTACTACTCTGAATAATTTAGTTGTGATTTTGTAAACTTGCATGATTGCTATCAATTAATAAGCTATCTTCTGTCAATGCTTATGCTGGAAACTATTTATCGGTTGTGTGAGTCTTGTGATTGAGCTTGTGAATTTGCAGGGTCTACAGCTTGCTTGTATCTCATTAATTATATTTGATTTTTTTTGTATTTTCCTATCTTTTTGCAAGATCTATAGCTTGCATGTTTAGTATAGCAAAGCTGAAAGATCTGTTGCTTGCATATTTAAGTGCTTCATTGTGCAAGATCTATTGTTTTCTTGTGTAACTTTTATGAGCAAATATGCCCTTATGCAAGATCTATAGCTTGCGATCGTAAGGTTGGCAAAACTGCAAGATCTAAAGCTTACAAGTATCGGTAGTTGTGAAAGATCTATAGCTTGTGCATGTAGGATTTGCGGAGTTGCAAGATCTATAGCTTGCAGTTCGTAAGGTTGCAAAATTGCAAGTTCCAAAGCCTGCAAGTATTGGTAGTTGTGCAAGATCTATAGCTTGCGAATGTAGGATTTGCTAAGTTGCAAAATCTATAGCTTGCAGTTCGATGTTTGTTATGACATACATGATTGTGTTCGACCTTTATTGCAATGTGCTAAAGATGTTTTATCATCTAAAATTTGCAAGTAGCAAACTAAAAATGTAATCATGGCACAGAAAGACAGTTTTTATAATGTACGACTGCGATAGTGTTGCCTTGGAAATAAAAGAACGGATGGAACCAATGATAATCTCATGGTTTCTTTACAACTGGATGTTTCCTATATGTTTCCCCAACTCTAGACATAGAATCTTCTCAAATTAATCATGTGCCATCACTACAGGAAATAACACCTATTACTTTGGATTATTACCTCGATTTTTTTCCTTAGCCCAAAAAATTGATGTAAAAAGTTCTTTTACCTCAATTTTTTTCTCAAAGTAAAAAATATTAATTACCTCGGATATAAAAAAAATGAGGTAAATAATAGCTTTTTACCTCGATTGTAAGGTATCCAAGGTAAATGTCATGCAAAAATGGAGTAAATAGATTGACCGACGTTTGTGCAAAGTCTGCAGCATGTGTCTGTCACTCAGTTGCAGTCATTATATGCGAATAATGACATCACATTGTAATCAATTTCACCATTTCTGTAACAATTAGAATATGCGACGTGACAGTTATCGGGATTTGGTCAGTATCCTTTGACCATTTCCAATAAAAATCCCTAAATTTTCTTCCCCGTTTCTACAAATTCCAATTCCTCATTGTTGAAGGAGGGCTATATGGTTGTGGTTTTCATTTAAGTAACTCCACGCTGAAGAAGTAAGTATTCCATTCCGCAATTTGTATTCTCATCTTCAAATTTGGTTCTAGGTTAAATAGTTCAATTGGTATAATGTGTTTAACCATGGGTTGATTGAATGTATGCATTGCATATATATTTGGTTGATGTTATATTCATATGTGTTCAGGAGAATGACATACAAAGGATTAAATATCGACACACTATATATGTGTATATGTTTAGGGAATCCATGTATTGAATGAGTGCTAGTCTTTGTATTAATTTCTTGCTAATATCTAGGATGTTGAACAATGTTGTGTACTTATTGTTGTAATATGTAGGAATGTCTATGGATAAAACCCATTATTTTGATGAAGATCGAATGAGTGTGGAGTATCAATCTTTTGTAGCTAACTTCATTAAATATGCTTTTTTTTAATAAACCATCCGGAGACGGGGGAAATATGTATTAGGCCTTCCCAAGCCATAAAATATACAGAATTAAAAGATACAGAAGAGTAGCCGCAGCTAAGTCAAAAGATATACAATGTTGAGCGCTAGGCTCATGAAGCAACGCTTGTTGCTTCCAAAAGGATGAGATACAACCAAGCTAAACGTTAGAGGATTCCAAAAGCTCATTAAAATATGTGAAAGATGATCAAACTTATTAGTGAGTCAAAAGAACGAGCGTATCCTCTAATAAAAGAGATGATCCTAACTATTCCAAGAATGCAGTTCTTCGTCGGCTATGATATGTACACAAGAGGGCTCCAAGTAATCATCAGAAGTAGTAATGAAACCGAGCTGAACTTGTATATGGGAGCTGCGTGAAACCTCAATCATTAGCATGGTCCGGTATGTTGATCTTGTAGCCTAGCTGATCTTGTAGCCATGGCCTGATGTGTTGTACCTGCAATTAAACCTCAATCAGTAGCATCCGATCAAAGTCCCATCCTAAGAGATGGTGTTCCCATTTGATCTAGTCTAATCAAGCCTTGGCAAGTGTTAGATAAACCATTAAAAGAAGCCAAGAAGGAATCACACTTAGTAGTAAAACATGATTTAGCAAGAGAATCTGCCACTAAATTGGCTTGTCTGTGAATATGGACTAGATGTATATCTCTCAGAAGTTGGTGAGCTTCATCAGCCAGTTGAAACATTTTCCAAGGAGCTTGCATCGGATCAGAAATACAACGAACAGCATTGATACAGTCTGATTCAATGGAAATAGGACAAGAGAAATTTGAGGATTTACCCAAAGCAAAGTGGATTGCCTTCATTTCAGCTTCCAAGGGGGAGAAAGCTTCAGTATACATAGTATATGCAGCAATGAAACCTCCCCGGAAGTCCCTAATAATCATACCAAGGCCACACATATTGGAGGAACTGCACCAAGCAGCATCCACATTGCATTTATACCCACTGCTTGGCTTAGTCCAAACTATTTTAAGAATGTTTGGCTTAGGAGCAGATTTTAACAAAGGCATGAAGGAGTGGTCTGCTATACTATGATCTAGTGCAGAAGAAATGAAAACAGGCTTAGAACTGAAAATGTAGAAAATATCTTCCTTGATTCTTCTAAGCACTAACACCTCAGTTGGCAAAACTGAGTCAAAGAGGTAGTTATTTCTCATTTTCCATAAATTCCAAAAAGTAATCACAGATGAAGTTCTAATCATGACAGAGTGTAAAGAGCTCAGTCCCGGATAAATAGAATAACATGAAATTCTATCCCAGATATTGGGGAACAACCTGTCATTTATCCCCATAAATTGATGAACAGTTTTCCAGACTTGTAGTGCAAAAGAGCAGGAGTTAAAAAAATGCTCTAAGGAGTCTTCATGATTATGACACATACCACATTTAGAAGGCAAATTGAATCTCATTTTTTTCATAATATTATCAAAAGGTAAGATAGAGTTGGTTAGTTTCCACATGAATATAAAGATCTTTTTTTGCAATCTTGGATTCCAGAAATGTTGGATAGAGTCAATTGTGGCTGTCTGATTGCAAAGCAATCTGTATGCAGATTTGAAGGTAAAATTACCTGTAATACCAGGTTTCCAAATGAGTCTGTCATTCCTATGGGAATACAGTCTTGAATCCTGTAACAGGGAAATAGCATGAGATGGCAGGAAAGGAGATAAACTCTGAATCATGGCCATTTTATCTGAAAAGAATTCAGAAACCGTGCATTCAGCAGAGATATTCAGAAGATTGTAGTCGCAAAGATCAGTAATAGGTCCTATATCTAACCAATTTGATGTCCAAAAATTACAATCACCTCTCCCTACTATAACTCTTGTATTAGATTCTGCCCATTCGTTGAAGCAACAAATTCGTTTCCAGTTCGGAGAAGTTCTCGATGATGGTGGCAAAGAAGCCATTAGATGTGTCCACAGAGCTGTAGCCATTTGATAATTAAATATGCATTCGCGAATGCTTTGAGGGAGAATATGTTGTATGTGTATTGTCCTTACAAGAAGTGCCAGAACACTGCTACCCATGAAGATGAAAATGATTTGAAGGATCATTTATTTATACATGGTTTTGATCCCACGTATAAAATTTGGTTTTGGCATGGGGAGAACACCAATGATCTTACCGTAGATGAAGTAGGGGCCGAGATGGATGATAGGATGGATGATAAGATGGATGAGTTAGTTGAGGAGATTGTGAACAACTATAGTGGAAATCCTAAAAGATTTTTGGAATTGCAAGGACATAATGAAACACTTCTATACGATGGATACCCTGAAGGAATGACTATATTGAAGGCTACATTACAGTTGATGCATGTGAAGGCCAAGTCTTCCTATAGTGATATTGGGTTCTCTAGTTTGTTGAAAGTGCTGAAAGAAATGCTTCCAAATGAGAATAGAATACCAGAAATGGTATATGAGATAAACATGGTACTATGTCCAATGGGCATGGATTATGAAAAGATACATGCTTGTTGGAACGATTGTATCTTGTATTGAGGTGATCACTTATATGCGGTGGAATGCCTGAAATGCAATACTCCAAGGTTCAAATTGAATGAGGTGGTCATTGATAGAGATAGTGGTAATCGATGGACGAAAAAGGTTCCTGTCAAGGCTGTTTGGTATCTACCTATTATTCCTCGATTGAGAAGATTGTTTGACAATGCCGAGGATGCAAAGAATATGACTTAGCATGTAGATCAGATTGTGGTTGATCCTGATGTCATTAGTCATCTGGCCGATGGTGATCAGTGAAAGAAGATATATGGGTCATTTCCTAAATTTGGGAATGAGCCATGTAACTTGAGGCTTGGTTTGTGCACGGACGGAATAAACCCATTCAGTAATATGACCAGCAATCATAGTTCTTGGCCGGTGATGGTGATGATTTACAACTTGCCCCCATGGTTGTGCATGAAAAGGAAGTACATCATGTTGTCCCTAATGATCTCTGGTCCTAAGCAATCGGGGAACGATATTGATGTGTATTTATCACCCTTGGCGGATGATCTGAAAAAGTTGTGGAATCCTAAAATGACAATGTATGATGGGTTTCGGAAGGAGGATTTTGAATCTTGAGCTATGTTTTTTTTTTTGCACTGTTAATGAATTCCTCGCATATGGAAACTCGTTTGGATATTCAGTTAAAGGTCAAAAAGCATGCCTTATTTGTTTGGAAGGAACATATTATTGTCATTTGAGGCATGGAAGTAAGGCGGTATATCATGGCCACTGGAGATGGCTTCCAACAAATCATCCGTGGAGGAAACTTAGGGTTGAGTTTGATGGGAAGGTAGAGTTGGAACCCCTTCATCTAATTATAACAGTTGTGTCTATCTCGAACATGTAGCGTAATTTTCAAAATGACTTTGAAAAGAGGAAGAGGAAACCTAAGGTTGCTAGTAGTTGGAAGAAGCGTTCCATTTTTTTGAACTACCATATTAGAAGAGTCTAGATGTCTGACACTGTTTGGACGTGATGCATATTGAAAAGAATGTATGTGATAGTTTGGTTGGTACTTTGTTGAATATCCTCGGTAAGACAAAGGAAGGTTTGAAGTCTAGGAAAAATATGGTTGAAATGGAAATTAGGCCCGAATTGTCCCCCAAGGCCTAGGGATCTAAGACTTACTTACCCATTGCTTGTTACACTCTTTCAAATCTTGAGAAGGAGTTGTTATGTTCCAACCTGAGGGGCATGGTCATCCCGACGGACTACTCTTCGAGGGTTAGCAATCTAGTATCCGATAATGGTTTGAGATTGGGAAATATGAAATCGCACGATTCACATTGTTTGATTCAAGAATTTCTACCTATTGTGATTAGATCCATCTTTCCAACTCACGTAAGAAAGTGCATTACCCTGTTGTGTCATTTCTTCAAGGCAATTTTCTGTAAGGAGATTAGGCATCAGAAATTGGTAGAACTTCAAGAGGAAATAGTAATTGTGTTGTACGATTTTGAGATGTATTTCCCTCATCCTTTCATTGACATCATGGTGCACTTGTTGGTTCACATTATACGAGAGATATTGATATGTGGTCATATTTATCTTTGATAGATGTATCCCTTCGAGAGGTATATGAAGATATTCAAGGGTTATTTGAAAAATCAATATCACCCGTATGCTAGTATTTTGCAACGGTTTGTGACCAAGAAGGTTGTAGAATACTGTACTGAATTCATGAAGGTTTAGGAGTTGGTTGTGTACCAAAATCGTGACATGCAGATAGAGTAGGTGGTAAAGGTTTGTGAAAAAGGAACTACTAGGTCATTAACCCCGACAAGTTGATGAAAGCACATTTATATGTCTTGCGAAGGACCAACAATTTGGGGTGGAGCTATCTTTAAGAAGAGACCAAGGTGTGTGGATTGAAAGACACCCCAAATCAAAGAAACAAAATAAGAAGACATAGTTTGTGCTCCCACATCATTTCAGATAACCTAGATGAACGTTTATGTGCTTGTTCATGTTTATATGCAACTGATAAAATTAATTTTCTATCCAATTTTCGATATCACATTCTAGTCGATTTCAATTCGGTGAACACGACACATCGGTGCGATGTCACAATTGTCATATAATGATTCTGACCTGGGAATGCGGCTTCACACTACTTATCGGTGATTACTAATTTTAGAGACAATATTTCATGTCGATCTCGTACCTATTCATCGGTTGGAATCAGTGCTTAAAATAGCTTAATTTAATTGTTATATGCGATTTCACACTACTTATCGGTGATTACTAAATTTAGAGACAATTTGTCGTGTCAACCTCGTACCTACTCATTGGTCTGAATCAGTGCTTAAAATGAATTAATTTAATATTTATATGCAAAGTCGCCTACTAGTCGGTATCACATCGTCTTGATCGATACAAATATGTACGATTATAGTGCGATGTCGCAAGGGTGCATCTGAGCTTTGAAAACATCACTTCTAATCCAATTAAACGAGAACAACGAATGATTCAACTACAGGAACCATTCCAAGTTCACAACAACCAACCACATATACACAAATCAATTCCAAAACATATAACATGAAATCAATAAAACCAATAACAGTGATGCAAAAGAACAACTTATACATGGAAGCCAAATTGCTATATAAAATAAGCATTTGCTTCAAACGTAGAAACTTTCATGAAATGCAACAAAACAGTTAAAATCCTACATAATCCACAAATAGAACAAATCCAACAAAACAGTTCATCATAATAATTTTATGGAGAAAGAGGAACATGAAAATCTTCCTCAGACGAGTTATTCCCATAGTCCGACTGCGGTTTCGGATGACCGGACTCATCGCTTGAGCTATTGTCCTCGCTACCGCTGGATGTTGTTCCATCATCATCGTTGTCCAAAATCTTCTTACCTTTCTACTTCCTTGCCTCATTATCATGTGTAGCCTCATCGACGTCATCCTCCTCCCTGGTGTCATCTTTCTCCCTGACGTCATCCTCCTTTGTCTCAGTGCTATCCTCCCCCGTCTCATCTCCACCTCTCTCCCCATGTGGTGCATTGATTGCACCAACCAACATCGCTTTCACCTCCATCATTACGCCGACCAACTGCTGGATGAGGCCAATAATTACCTAATTCAACGCCTTAACCTCGGCCATATCCTTTGCAAGTATCACCCATGCATAGCTTTTAAGGCCTATTCATAGGAAGATAAATTGTTAAACTAATACCTAGATCATAATTTCATTACAAATGATTGGGAATAAAATTAGAATCGCACTTGAGGTTGTGATAGTAGTGTTGGTTTGGCTATGCGCGGGTGTTGATACCAATGAAGTACCATCAGGGTTGACCTGTGGAGGAAATTCCTTGGGAAATATGCACGAAACCCATGAGTCCCCCACCCAATGCTAGTGATTCTTGTTGAAGTAATTATTATTATAATACTTTGGCTGAATCTTCACTTTCAATTTGATCCTAACACTCTGCTTCTCCAATAGGGCAGTGATCACGTTGTCCTAGGGGAGAGTCTGGCTCTTTGGAGCGAGGGAGACCATTTTCATCTCGTTGATGATGGTAAATCCAGGGTCGATTGCTTTCTTCTCTGCAATGTGATAACCGTCCCATTAATGGTGCACTCGGACGTATGTCCAGCAGGGATCAGCGCTTGTATAAGCATATTGTACATCATCTTTTCTACCACATCTAGCACATTAATCTTAACCTTCCTGGGCCCTGGAGTCCTGCCAGTCACATTCTTCTTGAAGTACTTCTGCACCATAGGTTTGGGGTCGAGGGCTCCCGTCGTATCATCCTTGTCTGGCCTAGGAGGATAAGCACCCCTCCTGTAGATTTGCATTACCACTACCTCCTGCCCTTGATCTTTTTCTCCAAACGCAACTCCAATTGCCTCGTTGATCACTGCTAATGTTAGGAAAACTTTGGTCTCGTTCACCTTTGTGGAATAGTTCATGGTTGTATGACGAGTGAAGTTGGGGTGAAAATACCTCACCTCTGTTTCATAGGATGGCTTGTCGAGACAAATCAACCCCACCATCCCCGATGGTTTGAATGCCTCCAAGAAAATGTCCAAGGTGAGCCTCTCCACATCCTCTACCTCCATGACCCTAACCTTTTTCAGCCTTCTTTCTAACAACGTTTTGAAACGCTTCTCGTTCTTCTCTTCGAGGAAGCACTTTTTATCAAACGTTGGCAAGGGAGGGGTTTCCATAGTCCTTGCCTTTTTTGGGCGGGATGAACCGGCTTCACTACTCTTGCCTCTTCCCCGTTTCACTGTTTTCTTTGTTGGAGCCAACTGTTGATCCAAATAATTTTGAAATCTCAGTTAATAAGTGTAGAAAGTGAAGGGGTATTCAATTTCATACCAATTTTGCACATTCATCGTAGGCACTTCACCATGACTGATAGTTCATATGCGAACTCGTACATTCATAACTATGAATGTGCAAAATTGCACACACCATCGACCAAGATGATCTGTGTAATACTTGTATAGAACCGACCAACACAAACACGAAATCGAGTATCAAGAGTGGTCTAAAATAGAAATGAAACCAACCAAACTCTACATGCAAGATATGAACACATATATAGCATGCAAGAACTAAGATTTGCACAACCAGTAGAAGAGATTGACCAGTTCCTAAATGACTAAAGGACACCCAAAAAAAAACTTTGAACCACTTGGCATTGAAGTACACATAAGACATTCCGAACAGATTAACCATAACAAAGCATTTAAATAAGCCAACAAATGTGTAAACCAAATTGTTACCTTTGCTAGGGTTTGATTGGCGGTGATTGTTGAACTTAGTGTGGCTACGATTTCGTGAAATAGGACTCAACGGGCTATTTCTTAACAATTTATATGTTGATATCAGCGGTTATATGATGGATTCCGATAGTTTTCAAACGGTCTTTGAATGGGGAGAATATGTTTTTAAGAGTTCGATGTTGAGAATGAGGCTGGGTTGGGGGTGAGCAGGTTATACACCACGGGTTAAACGGTGCCATTTGTTGATGACCTGTGATATCGCGCCTGACCTCGTTGATGCTGACAATAATGGAAAATAGAAATTAATGCTTCACACTACACATAATTGGCCTAATGTAGAAAGCTTGGCCCATTCAATACTTAGTGGGCTACTAGTTGGGGGATATGAAATCTTCATATAGCAAAGTTGCATTTGAATTCAAATAGTCTGAAGGGGTATCAACGTAATTGCAATTTTGTGAAAGCTACAAAATTGGGCCGAATTTAAAAACCGGTCGAAACGTAACAATGATTAGGCTTTGCTTGGGAAAAACTACAACTTGCTCAATTTTGCATAGATTTTGGCAAGACCGATTACCTATCGATTAACCATCGAGATAGCACTCAAAGGATGGGTATTTAACCCATCCTCATGATATGAAAGGCCGTTTGGTAGGGTCAACATAATGGTATGGAAATGGTGTGAATAGTACTATTATAAGGAAACATTAAAAACTGTAGATTTCTCGGCCTCTAAATTCTTCATCAGCGAAAACCGTACTAACCGAGTACAAATACAAGTGTAGTCATTCGTTCAATTATTGATAGAAATCCTACTTGGACACTGATTCGTGTGATAGCGTTGACTTATCTGTCTCATGATATAAAATCTTACGTAATATCCTGGAATGAAAATATTAATCCAGTTGTATGATCCATTGACATATTCTAGAATAGTCAAACCCTAAATTCTACTAGTGTCACATGTTTGATGCAGTTGGTTACCTGTGTGATTTAAATCAAGACAACATGCAATCAACAGAGGTGGTATGTACATATATGCCATGACATGTGTGAATGGCTATGTCTTGCCTTAAACCATCATGTATCAAGAAACAGCTATATTGTGAAAGCATTACTCGTGTAATGTGGTTCAATATCACATGCTTTAATGGAATACCTATTTGTAACTGAAAGAGGCGTTAACAGTCTGGCTACAAGAAGATGTAATATGTGGTTGGGTAATTAATGTGCATATAGTAGAAATTTTTTATCATCAGGGTTAAACTAATTCTTCATTTCAAACCCACGCCAGCTTCACGACTCAAGTAATTAGTTTGATATTTGTGGGCTTGTACTAAAATCCCCTTCACAATTCGCACATGATTAACCTACAACATCGTTTGACATGGGTTAGTAATTTACCAGTCTATAAAAATCATGTACGAAGAAAAGGATATTGTGGAAGCATTAGTTGTGACATATGGATAAATATCGTAAACTTAAATATAATAGCTTTTCCTAATTGAAAAATGTGATTAATCCTAGGATATCAAATATGTAGTATTTATACATCGTAAGTACTGGCCTTGCAAAATGGAGGATAAACGTACTGGTTATTATAAACAGGTATGCTCTCACATACATAAACCCAAAAAAATTAATGTCATGTTGATTTCCAAAAACTTGTCTTACAATAGGAATACTGGGTAAGGAATTTCTTCGCCCTCCACATAAAACAGTAAAAAATGTAGGGTTCAAACCCTAACTTGCGAAGTCGCGGAATCAGGGGAAATGGGCCAATTGGTCCATCAAGCTGCCCCATACTTTGCGTTAAACAGTGGATATTGTCAAAATTGTGAATTTCTCTTACCTTGCGATACTCAACTGATATATCAGCGACGTCGTAAAGTCAACAAGGGCCGGCCTATTGGGCCGATTATGGCCCAAATATGGAATTAAAGTGATATCGACGAACATGTCGTGAAAAATGTGTAACACCGTAACTGTGGTGGAAGAGTACATTTATGTGCCTTACTTGGTAAAAAAACCCCAAAACACTTTGAATAGGCATTTATTGCCAAATTTGGTGCCCTCTACCACCCAAATGCCCCAACATTCATCTTCTCCATTTCCTTCCACCACCAAATAATCAACCTCCAAACACACCCAAATCGACCACAACCTTATCATTCCTAAATGGAGAAACAAATGGAGAAGGGTGAGGTCATCTTGGAGGGGGGGGGGGTTTCTATGAATGAAAAAAGTGGTAAGTTTTCAACTTTATCATTACTTGATAAAATTATGTATGCCCACATCCCTTTTCATTGTTTATTGAAAAGTTGTTTAAGATTGGTATGTTTCATTTGTCTTCATTTCATTAACTTTGATTTTGAGAACAATAACCTTGTAGGGTTTTCAAGTTTTCATTAAATATTTTATTTTTTCATGTGAATATTGTTTACATACATGTGGGAGCATGCTAATAAATGTTATTTGGATATGGAGTTAACATCAAATGTTTCATTTACATCATTTTGGTGTTGAAGGGAAACAATACATGTGGAATGTGTATTGTGTGTACCATACGAGGGATTGACATGTATGGTTAAGATAGCTATTTTTTCTATTTCATCCATGTATAGTAAAGGATGTGTATGAAATATTATATTTCCTTCATTGATTAATTTACATTTTATTGAACTCTGCATTTAGGTTTTTTATTCATAAACCACGATAAAAGGAAACATCCCCAAGAAAGGGAAGATTTGAATCGATCAAAGAGACATAGGCAAGGTCAGGGTTGGGCAGTTAGCAAGAAATTGATAGACATGGTAGAGAAGGGTACAAAATGTCCTATGAAGTTCGATGATATTGAGAATGACATAGGGGAGCAAAAAGTAATTAGTGGTCTGGTTACATCGGTTTGATTGCTAGGACAAAGGTAGACATCTTCTTGTACGAGTCGTGGCCTCGTGTCGATGATGCTTACAAGGATAAACTATGGAGGGCCATGCGATATGCCTTTTACATAGAGTGCGATAATATGGAAAAATTGAAGAAGATAACTATACGATGCTTTGGTGAGAGATGGAGAGATTTCAAAGCTAAATTGGCTCGGGATTACGCTTTTTGGTAAGAAGAAGAATTACAACCCCAGAATTAAGCATACATTCACTACTAGGAGAACCCTCATAAGCACCGGTATTTTCACCCCATAGGCACCGATATTTTGAGAATTTTCATACCGGTGCCTAAGTGACCCGGTGCAAAAGATGTAGTTGCATAAGAATCGGTAAGTTGTACCGGTGCTAAAATCTATTCCAGCACCGGTACCTATACCGGTGCCTATGCATGAAATACCGGTGCTAGTAATTAGGCGATCAATTAAAAAATCCAACCAGTGAGAATAAACTCACTGGCCGGAATATGAAACCCAGAACGAACAAAACACACAAAAAAATAAAAGCTCATGTAAAAAACTAGAAAATTCATACCACAACCTAGAACTTCATTACATATAATTGAAAATACATAACACCTCTCAATTCATGAAACAAGCTATACCTAAACATAGATTAACAACATCAATCATCATAAAAGCTAGAACCTAGTTTCCAGAAACCCGAGATAACATCAACGAACCAAAACAATGAAGGTGAGGTCAGATCTGAGCTGAACCGGCAATTTTGGTAGAGTTCGCAACTGTGGAAATTTTTGGTGCTCTAGAAAGATTAGGGTGCTCAAACTATTGCTTTATTCCATAAGTTTGTGCACAATATGATTTGTCGGAAAAAAACTATTTAAAATTTTGAAATTAGGCAGCGTTTAAACACCTTGAAACATGGTTTGTATAACTATGTTTCAACAATGTATTTAATGTTAACTATGTGTTAATGTTAAACACACTATGTTAAACACTAACACACCATGTTTTAACGGTGCTTATAAACTGTAAATCTCCACAATTTAAATTTCATATTTATGAAAATGTTACGGCACCTTCCATTTACTTTGTCGAACAAAATAATTTTAAATGTCTAAAAGATGTTGCATTTGAGCACACTGAAAGAGGCATAGTGTGTATACATATTTTTTAACAATGTATTTAACATAAACATTGTTTAATGTTAAACACAGTTAACGATGAACAAACCATGCCTCCTCGCTGCGCATACACAACAAAATATCCACATTTAAAATTGTGGAGTGCTATAAAAGTTGTAGCACCATTTTCATAATGGAAGAAGCATTGATTAGTTAGAGGGCACTAAGTGAATATAAAAGCAACCCATGCAGTGCTCTTAAACTAATTCTTCCTCCGTTAAGCTTGTTCACAAAAACAATTACAATAGAAAACCATTTAAAATGTTGAATTGAAGCAGCTTTTGAGCACCAAGGAAACTTGGTGTGTATAACTATGCTTTAACATTGTATTTAACATCAACAATGATTTAATGTTAAACACACAAAGTTATACAGTTAAAGATAAACACACCAAGTCTACTTGGTACTCATAAACTATAAAATATCCACACTTGAAATGGAAGAGTTCTACACTTGTTATAAGCATGACACAGTTGTAGGATTATACATTAATCGAAGGCAACCTATGCAGTGCCCTTTAACTAATGCTTATTAATTTAAAATATCGAAATGAACCAGTTTATCGGTGTCATAGAAGCAAGGAGTTTTTTAACTAACCATGTCAAACACTCCGAGTTTCAGTGGCCCCTGTAGATTGTAATATCTCAATAGTTTATACAAACAAAAGGATATTATCAAAACACCTGCAAATTCAGAACATTTAAATTACGGAATTTTAAATGTTACAACACTTTTCGTAATGGAAGAAGCATTACATAGTTAGAGGAAAATACATGAATCAAAGGCAACCTATGTAGTGCCCTTTAACTAATGCATATGGAGGCATGTGGGAGGGATGAAGAGGTGGGGAAAATTAGGGTTTCAGGGTTTATATAGAGGGAAAAAATATTTTAACGGTTGAGATTTAATGAAGGAGATAAATAAATGGCTCAGATCTATTCGTCACACTAGCACCGGTAATAAATGCACAATACCGGTGCCTATTGTATTTAATGCAGAAGCTCCGAGATGCTTTGAATGATTTTTTCGTAATTTTTGGAACCCGAGAGAAAATCTAAATGCAATTTTTCTAAGTACCAAGCACCAGTACAGAAACCGGTGCTAAAATAAACTCAACCGGTGCTAATATACATTAACACAAATGCCTAAGACTGCTTTCAAAAAAAATTTAGAAACAGAGAGAAAAGGAGTACAAAATTTTACTAAGTACCAAGCACTGATGCACAATCCGGTGCTAAAAGAATCTGAACCGATTCTCATATTAGTTGAAGCAGCTGCCTGAGGCTACTTTAGAAAAAAATATTCCAACAGAGAGGAAAGGAGAGAAATATTTTTCTAAGTTTGTAGCACCGGTATCTTTAATGCCGGTGCTAGTTTTAAACTTTCTAAAATTCATAATTTTACCCCACTTTTTATCCACTAACTAGTAACGTTGGATAGTTTTTTCAGTTAATGTATTTAAGTAATTGGACTGATAAGTAATCAATTGTATAGTTTGTCCTTCCCGTGTTCAGAAATTGTGTATGTCGGGTCCCCGAAATGGATACGTACGTAACTTTACTAAAATTGTACTATTGCCCAAAATCGCGTTGCACCGTCATCTTTTAATCGAATTTATTTCATATTTGGTATTCTTGGGTTAATTGAAGTTTAGAAATCACTTTCCACATAGCTAACAAAGACGTTTTCATCACAAAACTAGAGCCATTCCTGCCAACTCATATTATTACTCTTTTGCAGGAGTCCAGAATATTTCCACACAGAGCTAATAGATTAATCTGGAAACCAGGTATTTCTGGGAGTTTCTCCTTTAAAGATACTTACAATTTGCTCTGCAACCATACAGGTAACATATGCTCTTCTAAACATCTTTGGAACTCCAGAATAGAGAAAAAAATCTCTGTATTTATGTGGAAAGTGATAAACTCTTTGTTGCCTTTTGATAACATCCTCAGGAATCTGAGGTTTTGTTTGGCCTCTAAATGTTGTATGTGCAACAAACATGATGACTCCTTAGAGCATTTTTTTAACTCATGTGATTTCTCACTATCTGTATGGAAAATTATTCATCAGTTCATGGGTATTCGAGATAGGGCATTTCCATCTGTTTGGGAGAGAATCTCATACTATTTAACTATGCCTGCATTATCTTCTTTACATTCGATCATGATCCGGACTGCTGCTATTTTTACTTTCTGGAACCTTTGGAAGATGAGAAATAGATTTTTATTTGATTCAGTCAAGCTTTCCTCCACGCTAGTGCTTCAAATGATTAGAGACCAGATTTTTATCTCCTTCTGTGCAAAACCGGTTTATATAGCATCTTCACTGGATGTTAGTATTGTAGATCACTCTTTTTCTACCCCTACTCAAAATTTCCCCAAAGCCTAAAATCTGGAAAATTGCTTGGAAAAGGCCAACATCTGGTTTTAAGCTTAATGTTGATGCTTCATGGTCATGCAACACTAATATGTGTGGGATTGGAGTGATTATCAGAGATAGTAGAGGTGCTTTCAAAGGAGCTTACACTCTAATTTCTAATGTTTTCTCCCCCTTGGAAGCTGAATTGAAGGCTATTAAGTTTGCTATACAGATTTCAAATGATTTGCCTGCTCCTCTGTACATGGAATCTGACTGTCTTTCAGCAGTTCTTTTTGCTAATGATCCACCCAGATGTCACTGGAACTGTTTTTGCTTAGCTGATGAGATTCATCAATCATTGAAAGATATCAAACTTGTACACATATATAGACAGGCAAACCTGGTGGCCCATACCCTTGCTAGAAACTGTTTGCAACTACAATGTGATTCATCTTTTAGCAGCATATCTGAGCTTCCCAACACTGTCCAGGGTTTAGTTAGATTAGATCAAATTGGCACCCCCGCTCTATGGGTTGTTAATTAGTTCGGATGCTACTTATTTCCACTCTTGATTGCAGGTTATGGTGATGCTGCTTGCCCTCTGAATTCCTGCCTGCTCATTATACAAGTCTTCCGAATTTCCTAGAGTATTAAGCATAATGCTCATTCTGCTTGATGCCTTAGGGATGCTACTAGATGACTGATGGCTGCTCTTGTCTATACTGATGAGTTTCTAGATGGAACTTGTTTTTTATCTTGAAGCTTTCTTCTTGACTGTTTAGCTCTGTAGGGGATGAGCTTCTTAGTTTAGTTGGGGTGAATTTGACTGACCTGTGTTTCGTCTTTTCGATCCACAAATATGTTCGATGATCTCCATTTAAACTAAGAGTTTTTGTAATCCTCTAACAATTAGCCTACTCTTTTTCATTTTTGGATGCAACAAATGTTGCTTTAATGAGCCTATGGCTCACAAATGTACATATCAACTAAGCCAATGGCTTCCCCCTTTTCTTTACTCTTTAGTTTTGTAATTTTACGGCTTGGGAAGGCCTAATATAATCTTCCCCCATCTTAGGATGGTTTAATTAAAAAAAATGAAGTTTAGAAATCAAAAAGTAACTTTTAGTGAAAATTTATTAAGCACTAGTACATGTGTTATAGTATCTTACTATAGATGACTAAGAAGTTAGGAAATTCTAACAGAGAGGATTATTGGTATCTTTTTTAAAGAAATATTAATAAATTTTTTGATTAAGTGTTGGGATATACTTTACGGATTCACAATGTAGCACTACATTCGAGCGGATTTCAATTTGAACGTCCGAGTGAACTTTTTGCCTTTTGCACTTAGGTTCCTCCAAGAATCTTGGAATTGTCGAAAACCAAAATTGGAAATTTCATATTGAAATTTCATAATTTGAGTTCACAACTATGCGATTTGGAAATGATTGGATAGATGGAACATCCCAAAATTGAATAGAGAAATCTTGTACAACAAAATGCTGAAATTGCACTATTGCCCAAATTTTAGTTATGTACCTATAACACTAGTTCCTTTACCGGTGCACAAAAAAAATCAAACCGTTGCTAAAATTTTCCTACTTGCCCTGTAATTTTTTCCATATAACAGATTATATGCACCGGTACATGCAATACTGGTGTTCAAAATTATATTATTTGTAAGTTATTCTCTTTAACGGACTGTCATTGAGCACCAATATTTGGTTACCGGTGCTATAAATAAAAAAGGCACAGGTACTTCTTTGTTCAGATGTTTATACCAGTGCTAATGATATTTTTAGCACTGGTATTTTGGCACCGGTACAGTTGTACCAGTGCCTATATACCTGTTTTCTTTTAGTGATTCATTATTCATTAGTGAATTGAGTTGGAAGGGTTTTGTTGCAAGGAAACCGGAAGACAAAAAATCGGTAAGGAATTTACATTGACATGGTCACAAGTATATACATAATGTGCACATGTTTACAAATTTACACATGAATTATATTATTGCATAAACTTGATTATGCCTGAGTAGAGATTTGTTGTTAGCGTCAATATGTGTATGATGTGATTGATTGAGGCATTCTAGAATGGTAGTGGTGTACCTTTTGTCCATAAAAATGTAGTATGTGGTTAACATGTGACGTCACACGCTACTAATCGTGCTTTTGGTCGATAGTCAACACATTTGCTAGATCGTGAATTAGTTTAGTTTGGTGATTGCTTATGAACGACAACTTGTGCAAAGTACACTGTTACCTGCCGCATAATGTGATTACTGACAGACGGGTGCCTGAAGTCGGTCAGAGCAGGGAAAGTGTGTTAAAAAGCACGTTAACATCATACGGATGTTAATATGAACCATCTATTCAAATGATCTTACAGGGTGTTAGGGATAAAAAAAAAGTGAACTAACTGGGAGGAACAAGATGCGCAACACTATGATTTGTGGATAATTCACACTAGCTACAAGAATAATCATGAAGGAAATGTTCGAGAAGAAGGAGCTAGGAATGACGGATGAGGAAGCAGGGAATTCAAATGATTATCCCACGCCCGACGAGGTTCCACGATTTGAAAAATGGCTAAAGGGTTACAAAGTGCGTGGGAAAAATATGGAGGGTAATTTCCACACCAAAGATGCGGAGGTGGTTGCCAAAAAAATTGTAAGTTTTGCTAATGTTTTAGATCATGTGATAGGAATGAAAATTTTCAAGTAGAAATTTATAGGAGAATTATTATTGGTAATTTGTTGGAGGACTTAAGGAGGAAGCAAGAAATCAGCGATTTCATCGGTGTTGGAAAGAAGGACATACTAGGGGTTGCGCTTAACAAGAAAGAACACCCGGTTCGGGTCTGGGGTGTTGGAACGCTCGCTACATATAGAGACATCTTTGTCAAACCCTGAATGCCTGAGGTTGATATTACGTCAATTAGTCAACAAAGAGATATTGATGCATTGAAATCCACATTCTAGTGGCTTATGTCTCTCAAGAATCGAAAGGGAGGAAAATGTCATTTGACTTAGAGCGAATAATTGCATGTTCTAAACCAACAAGCTCAATTCCACCTCACCCTTCTTCTCCAACAACATAAGCACATGAAATCTTGGAGCCTTTTAGTAGACTCGTCCCCTCATATCTGACCTCTACAACACCTCAATTATTTGATCAACAAAGAACGAAGTTAGTAGAGGCCACCCAACACAACATGAAGTTATGAGGAAATATATTACACTAATCATATTCCAAATTATTTTACACTAATTACCGACCATTCATTTATAGGATAATTCATTGTGCATACTACTTGTTGAACGTGTTAATGGAGAGAGCCGCATCGTGGCGGAAGGTAAAGTGTACACATCAGTACGAGAGCACCATCATAAGCCAGTCGCGAATGATAATGTCGTCGTAAGTGTCACGGAGAGCCTTGTAGATGGTATTGTTCTCCCAATCCCAGAACCCAAGGCCATGATAGTAGATGCAGCGTTAGGATTGTTTATTTAATGACCCATTCGTTTTGTTGATATTTTGGAGAACAGGCCAACTAAGAATGTACAACATCTAGAATCTATATAATATATCTTTTGAGTTGAGACAATTGTTTAGAAACTAACATTTATGGTTTATTTCATATAGATCGAGACAGAGGTTATAAGTACCCCTGTAAAATTGCCAAATACATGTGGGGATCCAAAGCTAACAAAGTCCCATCCCTAGAATCACGCCACTAACGTTCAATCCCACAAAGAATGGTTCCCTAAAGAACATCTGCATGATTGTGACACCACACCCCATCACATGTTCATACAAAATCCCCGTGGAAGTAGTGAGTATTTTAGGGTACAAGGTAGATGTGATTATCAGGAAGGAGGATTTGGTATCATTGTTCGATTTCCATAATTTTCCACCTTCAGTGATGCAACTAAATTGTGTGTAAGTATCAATCCATCACCTTCACCTAAGCCAACATAATACTTATTGTGCTCGGCTTCGAGCAAGTAGGACTAACCATGTTTACATGCTCCTGCATGTATAATCCATTTCCAAATTGAAAGGGTGGATATGGCTTCTTTTCCCAATGAAGGTCCAACATGATCATGTTGCGATGGAAGAGCGTTTGGCCTACTTCAGCTACTGTTTGATGCAAAAAAACCATCTCACATATATATTGCACTATACTATGAGTGGTGAATCAAATATACTTACTTTATTACAACTGTTTGGTTTCTATTGATCAATATGTGATTGTATAATTGTAATGTTGATTTCATTTTTGTAGCAAACATTGGATGGTTTCAATCATCGTTCTTCCTACCAAAACGGTGTTTTACATCAAACGCCTCCATAAACAATTTCATTAAAAATTACCAAGGTGATGACATATCACATGATTAACAAGCACAGAGAATTCATGTGGAAGTCCCTAAAGGTTAGAATACAATTCGACATTGAATTATGGAATAATTATTGCCATAAGTACTAATTAGTGTGTTCTTGTACAATTTGTCTGTTCGACTAGCATAAGAAACAAATGGCCACGTGGGAAAGCGGTTACTACTGCATGCGGTTGATGAAGGAAGTGGCCATGCAAGTGAGGGAGAATCAATTAGATCTTCAAAAGGTATCTAATATTCTCACCCCTTGAATCTAATCAATAACATCATATGAGTTTGCACAACCTATGTACCATTTATGACATTATTCCTCTGTTGTAGTATTTTAACGAGGATAGAGAACTGTACACCATCAAGCAATTAGAGGAAGTATGAGACAGTTGGGTAAACTTTATGATGGTAAGGAATTTGAAACATTTACTTAGCCCAACTACGACATGAGAAAGTTGGAATAGGTTTTTTTTGTGAGAGCATCATTCTCTAAAATGCCCATTGCTACTTTCCAAGGTATTTTTGGACACCTTGATATAGATCTCTAGCTAGAAGTATCAATGGTATAGTTCATTTTGTGAGAATTTTGTTAACATACTATAAGTGTATGAATGATGTAGTGCTTCTCGTTCTTTTTCGTTAAGCCTTGTTGAATGGTGTAGTTAGATTCAATCTGATAGGGTGTTAGATGCTAGGTATTCTATTTGTGAAATATTTTATTACTATTATTTATATTAGGTCCGACTTCGCACACTTATATAGACAATTCGGTAAAGCAGAGTCGCATGTAGTTATCGTTGGTTTACCGACATAATAGGTTAACTAGCGACATCACACCTTGAGGCACTAGCGTTCTCAGATATCACAGGCATATCGACTTTGTAATCGTTCATTGCAACATCGCGAACACGTCATTCCTCCCATGTTTTATAACTGCGGATATCATTCCCAAAAAACTGAAGCAAAAATATTCCATTAATAGCGGTTCACGACCGCAGTTAAAAATCAAAGTCTCCAAAGTTGGTTACCAAAACATGCAATTACGGCGATGGTCAACGACATCACGAATTAGAATCTTACGACATCGATTTTTACAACTTCGCAATCCTTTCGATCATCAACATTCCCAACTCATGAATTAACTACAGTTATTTGTGAGAATAAACGACATCAGAAAATATTATTTACAGCGGTTGTAAATAATATTTTATGATGTCGTTTATTCTCACAAATAATTAGTTCAGGAGTTGGGAATGTTGATGATCGAAAGGACTGTAAATAAATCTTGGTTTGTGAACTCGGAACCTCATAATGCAATCTCGAATATGATTAATAACGACGTCGCAAAAAATATGAACGATGTCAGGCTATTCGACTTCACATTTGAATGTGAGGTTAACAACCCTGAAATGCGTAGCAATTTTGCACTAACCTCGTTGCTGTCATCGGCTATGTATCATTTACCTCGGTTATTTTGATGTTGAATTGAGGTAAAAACTAATATTTTTACTACAACCACATTTACCTTGGTTTTTGAGGGGCAAAAAACCGAGGTAAAAAGGCCTGAAAAAAGGTAATAGGTGTTGTTTAGGGACACTACTGTTGTCTAACCTTTCTAGCTCATAACAGTTGGATTTGTGGGCCTTCGCGACCTTGTAAGGTCCTTCCCACTTTGGGCATAGCTTTCCTTGTTCTTTTGTTAGGCTTGCCTTGTTCTTTCTTAACACAAGATCACCAATCTGAAACCGGGTTTCTTTAACCTTCTGATTATAAGCTCTAGCCACTCTTTCCTTATACTTAGCCTTTGTGATCACTGCCAATTCTCTTTTTTTTCTTCCAACTCATCTAATTCCAACCTCATCCTGTTTGGATTGTCTTCCTCCCTATAATCGCATACTTGGAGGCTTGAATTACTGATTTCCACTGGTATCACTACTTCGTGACCATAGACCAAAATGTACAGCATTTTCCCCATTGGTTCTCGAACGATTGTTCTATATGACCATAGGTTGTTGGGTATTTCACCCACCAAGCTAGTTTTCTTTCCCTCTTATCGCTTCTGAATTCCTTGAACGATGTTCTGGTTCGTTACTTCTACTTGTCCATTAGCTTGGGGGTGCTCTATAGATGTAAAATTTTGGAGAAGTCCAAGCTTCGAACACCAATTAGTGAAGGTACCACTCGTGAACTGCGTGCCATTGTCCGTGACAATAGTATGTGGAACCCCGAAGCAACACACTATATTCTGCCAGAAAAATTTTCTTGTTACCTCAACTGTGACTCATCCAAATGGCTTTGCCTTTACCCACTTTATAAAGTAGTCGATTTCCACAATCAGAAATTTGGTGTTGCTCTCGCCCTTTGGGAAGGGTCCAACTAGGTCAATCCCCCAGTTTTTGAACGGCCACGCTCCATATATACCTCTCAAAGAAGCCTGTGGCTTATGTGACAGTGAAGCATTGATCTGGCAGCTTTAACATTTGAGCACGAAGTTGTACGCATCATTAAACATGGTCGGCCAGTAGTATCCTGCTCTTATGATCTTCCTTGCCACCATTCTTTCTCCTTGATGCATTCCCCCACAGCTTTTCGTGTACTTATCCTTGAATTTCCCTTGCCTCTGTTGGCTCTACGCATTTTATCCATGGGGATAGAAAGCCTTTCTTGTATATGTTTCCTCCTTCGTAGACGTAGTTGTGAGATCGTAACTCCAAATTCCTAGCTTGTATGGTGTCCGTTTGTAACGTCTCTTTTGTGAGGTACTCTATAAGTGGTGTCATCCAGCTTACTTCGTATGTCTAAACTAATGACACAGTTTTGATCGTTGTGCTTCTGACTGGAATGACTTCCACTCTTACATATGTGTTCGTTCAATGAATCAAACCCAACAGTTGCTAGCTTTCTTAATGCATCATCTTTTGTGTTTTTAGATCTGGTCACGTGCTGGATTTCAAAGTACTCATGGTAAGTATTTTACCAGTTGTTCTTCTCTCACTTTGTAATCTCCCCGCTCTTGTTGGATTATTATTTGGGAGTCATTGAATCCTCGAACGCTCTTGACTTGCATTCTGCTAGTAAGGTCTAGACTTTATATTAATGCCTCATACACTGCTTCATTGTTCATCAGCAGAAGTCAAAACGAAGTGAGTATTTGTGCTCCTCGCCTTCCGGGTCAACTAGCAGTAATCATGTGCCACACCCTTCCTTGTTAGACGCTCCATCTGTAAACAACTTCCATGCAACATCTACCCACTTTGCCTTGCCTTTATCTACTATAATATTGTTGCGTATATTTGCATCTTTCACATCTTTTCTCGTCATTTCCGCGCTGAAATCCGCTAAGGCCTGAGCCTTAATTGATGTCCTTGGCTGGAATTGGATCTCATGTTGTCCTAGTTCGAGAGCCCATTTGGTCATTCTACTAGACGCTTTAGGTTTTGGTATGGATGTTCTTGATCGGGAAATCTGTATAGACAACGATTTGATTACCATGGAAATAGGTTCGCAACCTTCTTGCTGAGTATACAATGCTAGAGTTAGCTTTTCAACTGGCAAGTGCGCCATTTCTGCACTTTATAAAATATAACTGATATAGTAGACTAGCACTTATTTTTTGCCTTCCTGGCACAAAATAACAGAACTTACTACATTGTGCGAAACTGCCAAGTACAAATAAAGAGTTTTCCTAAAGAATGGTAACTTCAATGTCGGCAACGTTTGGAGATGGTTTTTTAATGCGTTGTATGCTTTTTGACACTCTTTGTTCCAACTAAGCTTCTTGACTTTCTTCAAGATTTGGAAGAGTGGGAAGTGTTTCTCTGCCGCATTTGAAACAAACCTGCTGAGTGCTACCAAAGATCCCATTGATACGTACCTCTTTAACTGTTTGTGGCCGGGAAATATTTACTATAGCTTGGATTTTCTCTGGGTTAGCTTCGATCCCTTTGGAAGACACCCTGTAGCCTAAAAATTTAATTGCTCCTACTTCAATGATACACTTCTTGGGATTGAGCTCTATCCCGATGTTGCGTAATGTATCCAGAGTTTCTTTCAAATATGCGGCAAAGTCACTAAACCTTCTGCTTTTGATAACCATATCATCAACATATGCTTCCATTTTCCACCCTATTTGATTGCAAAATGCACTATCAATCACCCTCCGATATGTTGCTCCTGCGTTTTTAAGTCCAAAAGGCATTTTCACGTAGCAGAATGTTCCGAATCTTGTTATAAATGATGTCTTTTCTACGTTCTTTGCGTCCATCAGCATTTTGTGGCACCCTTTATACGCGTCCAAAAAGAATAGAACTTCGTAGCCCGATATTTCTTTGACTAGCTAATCAATCTTGGGCAAACGGTAGCAATCCTTTGGGCATACTTTGTTTAAGTCAGTGAACTCTATACACATTCACCATCCCGAGTTTGATTTTTTCAACATTACCGGGTTCGCTAACCATTTTGGGTAGATAACCTCCTTCAATATACCTGCTCGAAGAAAGGCTGCGACTTCTTCTTCAATTGCCTTCTGCCTATCACTAGCGAAGCTTTACTGCTTCTGTTTGACTGGCTTAATTGAGTTACTAATGTTCAAGGAGTGGGTAGCGATGCTTGGATCAACCCCTCCCATTTTCTAGACGCTCCATGCAAATGTATCCCTATGACTTCGTAGGATTTGTATGACTCTCTCTTTTTCTGGTGCTGGGAGATTTTTTCCTATCTTAATACACCCGGAATCATCTTGATCATCCAAAGTTAGCCGCTCAATTTCCTCCCCAAAATCTATTGTCGGTTCCTGATCACCGAAGTGATCCTACCTTGGACACAGTGTCAACTATCTTGGTTTTCTATGTACTTTTCTCTGTCTTCATTGCAATCACCATGCATTGCCTTGCCAATTGTTGATTTCCCCTTACCGTTGCAATTCCAGCTGGAGTTGGGAATTTCAATACTAGGTGACGGGGATCATATCGCCTTTGCTGCGTTCATCCAAGGCCTTCCAATGATGGCATTGAACGTACTTGGCGCATCCATGACCATAAAATCACACATTATAGTACAATGTCTATCATTGTCCCCAACGGTAACAGGGAGTTGTATATCTAACCAGGGAGGACGTGGACTTCTTTAAGTCAGTTTGCTTAAACTCTAACCTATCGAAGAAATCAACGAAGAGTATCTTAACCGCTTCCATCATCCACCAATACCCTGTGAACCATTGCATTTCCAATTTTAGCTACGATAACCATTTGGTCAGTATGTGGCGAAGCGTTGGGAACTGCATCTTCTTCGATAAATGTGATCGCTTCGTCTAGGCAGAACCTCTTATCAATATGATCTTGTGGGGGGAATATCTAGCCTTGGCTTCCAAGCTTTATTAGACAGCGATTCAGTTGTTCCATGTATGGACAAGATGACTTTTCTGGAACTTAATGCGCCATGTCGTTGCTGTAATCTACTCTACTGCTGCCGTTCTGATTTTTGGCAAGTGAGCTCGTTGTTCCTTGGCTTCGTGCAATAGGGTAGCTTCGCTATACCTTCTTTCTTCTTCTTCCTTATTATATTGGCTTAGGTAACCATTCCTTAGGTTTTCCTCAATTTTGCCTCTTCAAATCCCTACAATATTCTATATCGTGGTCATAGTCTTTGTGGAAAACACAATAAAATTCTCTGGACCTTTTTTCTGGGGGTGCTATCATTGGCAGTGGATTGCAAAATAGCTCCCCATTTTCCTGTCATATTTCTTTTCTCAACTTCGTCAGAGGAGTTTCTTGGCTTGATGGCGCCTGCGTCCTCTGCTCTCTTCCTTTAAAAGGGATGTTTCCCTTTCCCTTCTTCATGATCCCCTTCTGTGAGTCTTTCAATCATTCTTTTTTCTCCTCGTTCTCGCTCTATTTTGCGATTATTAGCCTCTTCTGTCTGAACACACTGCTCTATCATTTTTTGTAACTCTCTCGGGTTTTCGGGTATGTTCTTCGTTAAATCATTGTAGAATTCTCCAAACCGCATGCCTCCAGTGAATGCTCCCAACGACGATTGAAATGATAGATCCCGAACTTGCAAGCTCTCAGTGACGAACCTATTATGATACTCCGCTGGAGTTTCACCACTTCGCTGAGCTATGTTGTTCAAATCTACAATTGTTTTTGTGAATTTTTGTTTCCGGTAGAAACGTCCCAAAAATAGATTTGACAATTGCGCCCACGATTTGATACTTCCACTCGGCAGGTCTTTATACCATGTGATCGATGTTCCTGATAAGAAAATGGGAAATTCCTAGCAAACCAGCTCGATGTTTGCTCTCGAAACCTCATGCTATTTTGGTAAGAATGTAGGAACTCTTTTGGATATGTGGTCCCAGCATAGATTTTAACATGGAGAGGGAGCTTGAAGTCCTTAAGCATTTTGTAATCTCGAAGATGCGGTGCTAGGGGTGACTTGTCTGCATTGTCATCTGCCACTATGTCTCGTAACTCCTCCTCATATTTAAGACTTTCGTGCTGTTGACTTATTTCCTTATCCATTCCCTGCGATTTGCGCTTGAGTGTTGTCAAAAACTTATTATAGGGCTCTCTTTGTTCGCTTCCAAGAATGTCACGAATGCCCTCATTTCTTTCTCATGGTTTGTGTTAGGAGATTCTGCTTATTATTCATCCTCTAAATCTTCCATGTTCCGTTCTCTCTCTACTAGGGATATACTCCTGGTCTTGTGTGTTCTTGTTACGCCCAGCTATGTGTTCTTAGGTCTGATGGTTGTGGTTTTTCTTACTTCTGGTGAACACCATTGTTTACCTGAAGGATCTTAGAACCGAGAAAAAAATTTCCGGTCCCCACACACGGCGCCAAATGATGTGGTTGCTCTGTCAAGTATAACACTTCTGTTCACCTCGTATAGTCCTCTTCCTGCAAAATAGATCACGGAAATGATTCTTGGGAATAGACTCCGACGATCATGTAAGTCTCCTCTCTAGAAAATTGGAATTCCTCGGTATAGTCACGCTTACCTTCTTCAGCATTGCTTTTGTTGTATTATAACAGTCCATTGTGGCTATGTATTTCTCTTATATGAGAATATGCTTGTACCACAATCCCTATAACTCCGGTTCGTGGCCAAACTCTCCGATCGTGGCTTAATCGTGTCTCTGCATTTATCGGTTCATGATCGCATGCTTCAGGCCAGGCTCCGCTTTTATCCTTTCGTCGGCCTCATCTGCTTTTGTTCTTTGGGCTAGGCTTACAACCTAATGATGCCAGCTATAGGCTAGGTATACACCAGGGTTATATTATCACTTTCAACTAATTAGGATTTGTTTTGTACTAAAAATTATTTGAGGGTTATAATGACACTTATTCAAGTAGGTAGGGTTATATTGGTATATATCCCTTATTTTTATTTTCAATAAGTTTAAGTTTAGTTCTAATTTAGTTCGGTAGAAACCAGTACCAGAAACGGCCTATGAAACCACTTATCATAAAGAAGAGTGGGTCTCCTGACAGACCACTTATTTTTTTACCTTATACACTGCATTGGTTAAATTACGTACTAAATTTTAAAAAAAATAATAAATTAAATTTTATATTTATTCTTTATATTTTCACATTCAAATGCATATTATTACTTATTTAAAATTTTAAAATACAATATTAAAATTTTATTAAAAAATTACAATATTTAAGGTAAAAGTCATTATAAACTGTCCATAAGTTTGTGAAAATGCTGCATTTCCTAAGATTTCTCCATAGTGAATATATGCAAACATTGCATCACTTGTTCAGAAATATACTGCTAAAGGAAAGGTTTGGGTGTTGAATCCAAAGCAGCAAAATTTCCAACAAATCATCTTCTTGGATCCAAGATCAAGCACTGTGCAGAATCAAATTACTCGTCTTAACCTAGATAATTACAGGGGCTTTAACAACTTAGGACTTACCGTTAAAACATGACAAATTGAGTTATGAAAGGAAACCAAAACATTAACCAGCAAAAGAAAACCCTGAAAGAGAACCTATCTAAAGAATTTGATTAGGCCTTCTACCGGCTCTTCCAGGAAAATTAAGCCATGCCCCAACTGAAAGATTCTATGTTAACTACCTAAACCAGATTGGCAGTTGCTTTATCACCCATCTTCATCATAATCTTCCTCCTCCTCATCAAACCTCTGATTCAGCTTGGCAAGTTGAAGAGGATCAATAGTCATTGACTTAATCTCAGACAGCGACCAACCAGGATACTCTTCACCCTTTATTTCCTCTGGAGATGGCTTGGACATCACCGTAGAAGGGACTCCAGTGGATAAGACTGTCAAATCTGTATTATCGTTTGGATCAGCATTAAGATCAAAATTTCTAATTGGTGCTTGACCATCATCACTACGCAACGGATCCTTTTTATCATCTAGATCAGCATCCTGCCTCTTTAAGTTTCCACTATTCTTCTCATCATTTGGTTGTAGTCTGACTGGATCATCATCGACTTTCACACTGCGAGGAGCTGGTTCTTCTCTCTCCAATGCTCTACTGGGCCTCCCGCGACCTCTTGCTCTTCCTCTTCCTCTTCCCCTCCCTCTCCCACAAGTGTGGCCACTCTCAGACTACAATTCAAACAATTTAACATTTATGTAAGTGAGATCCAGACCTAGATTACATATATATATTTCTTCAGCTCTTTCCAGTTCTGGAAGAGAGGGGCTTGTAGCAAGGGAGCTTTTCAAGTACACACATTCTAAATGCAGACAATAGTATATCTATACACAGATTCTTAATAACCCATGAGCATGTAAAAATTGATATGCACTAACAAACACAGACAATAAACAACTGACAATGCAATTGCACTAACCGCACGGCTCTTCTTGGTTTCATCATCGCTGGCATTGCCTTCATCTTCAAAGGTCTTTCTGCATAATAGAAATAATAATCTTGCATTCAGAAATTTTTACTTCCTCCCCAAAATTTTAAATTAATAATAAATCGCAAATGATGGATATCAAAGTTTCAAACCTCTTTTTAGTAGCTGATCCCTCAACAGCAGGTTCTGACCCCCCTAGTTCTGGTACCTTACTTACAGTTTCTTTCAGAAAGTCAAATACATTAAAGCTCTCCACACAATGTTTCCTGCAACACAATCATTGGGTTTATGATCAGAAGACCAAAAGGATACAAACAAAGAGCAAAATGAGGAAAGAAGCTTACAAGTGCAGCGAATTAAGGGTTTTCGCACCCCTTGTTACAGTAATGTCATAAGTTCGGTCACAGAGATCTTGTAAGAACAATTCCAGAGCTTTAGCTGCACATTCAAAAACACCATTTACATGATAATCCACAGAGCACAAAATTTAATAAAACAGGAAAAGCAGAACAATTAATATAATCAACAAAAACATTTTACTTACAGACTAAAAGTGGTACGGCCATTGCAATCTTCCCCACATCCTCATCAGCTTGCATTATCTTCTTAATCCTAGCCTGTAAAACCAGTATGGGGTAATTAGACAGCTAAAACTTTAGTCATTGTTCAACAACCAGCCATAAGCAGTGTTGAGAAATAACGAAAACACATTAACTCATCCAAACACAGAAGGGAACATCCTCCTCCACACAGCTACTATGCAGTTCCATATATACTTGGGAGAAACTCAATTCGTTACTCAAAAACCACAGCTAAAATTGTCGCATCCTGATTTCCCCTTAATATTAAGGGTTGATTCTGTCATCTACTCCCATAATATTCTTCAGTTATCCTTGTACCTTCTCAGGAAATATGACCCGGGAACTTCAAACAACGGCTATTACCAACCTCTAGAACCACAAATTTACAATAATTCACATCACTGATTCCTGGAAACTCAGGCAGCAGAACCTTCTCAGACTAACCCCCTTACAACAAAGCCAAATCAAAAACAAAACCTCGAAAAGAAGACAAAATCGAAAATCTTATGGACATAAAAGTAACCTATGATTGAAAACCTAGCGAATAGTAGAAGCAAGCAAAATCGGGACGCCAAAACAAAGATAACACACACGCATACGCGTAGTGCAATAAACATTGAGGAACAGAATACTTACGGCTGGGAATCGGGTGTCGAGCTTCTTCCTCATGGATTTTCAAAACCCTAGAATCAATTCATCAAAGATGATCCACGCGGGTTTATTTGCGCTTATTGAAATTTATACCCGCCTGGAACCAAGGAATATGCTCGGCGATTATGGAGGAAAACCTCGTAATGGTAATTTTCACGTCGACAAAATCAGGAAACACAAAAAAGGGTTTCCAAACTCGAAACGGTTGAAGAGTAACAGAAGGGAGTTGCAGTGATTCGGAATTACAGGGGACAAAATTAGACGCCGCAGTACCCAGGCCAGAATCACCACTCCTCTCGGCCTTTTCAGCTTTCATTCTCTTTCTTTTTTTACAGTAATGTCCTTAGAGTTTTCGGTATTCTCTAACTGCCACTTCACTTTTCTTATTTGTCTGACTTTCATTGGTGAATATGGATCAGGAGGTTATGTTACACTTTTGCATACAAACTGTGTATTACATCAATAAGATTCTGTAATGTGTCTTTTCTAAATTAGGTAAAATTAGTTTAATGATTTTTATCTTAGTATAACTTATTTAGGAGGAACATAGAAAATTTGTATTAGTGTAACACACAAAAATAAATAAAAATGTAATAGAATATCATGTACTGTTAAATATTTACACCATTTTAGGAGCCGTTGAATATGTGACCATTTTCAACATACACCAAATAAAAGTTAAAGAATATATGAGATTAGTTGGATTGACACAATTACGATCGATAATTAAATAAGTTAGCTCTAACTTGACAAAATATTACCATGTATTTAAGGGAGGGGCACTCTTGCTAAACCACCTAACTGTTACACTACTTACAAAAAACAAACATTAAATGGTACTCCCTCCGTCCCAGGGGAATCTGCAGAGAGAGAATTCTCTGCAGAATTTTTCCCCTGGGCCCCACTGCACTCTAACTCTCCACGTGTTCATGCATTAGGAGTGGAGAAAAAAAATTAAGGAATGTGGAGGAGGGATAATTTTTCCCTCCTCATTTACTGCTTTCATTTCCCGCATTTTTGGCCTCCTGGGAAGGCGCCAAAGGTCTTTTTAACAGTACCCAAAATTTGCACATGTGCCATTTTTTACAGATCCTGGGAACAGTAGCCACAACTTTTACAACTACTCTATAAATACATGAACATTTCAGACATGTTTCAATGCTGAAAAACTACTTGGAAGAAAACTGAAAAGAGGAGAGAACAGATCCTTCAAGCCTTGGAAACCCAAACCCGCTAACAGTTTGGGTATTTGGGGCACCCTCAGGTATGGTTCTACACTTCCTCGAGCCATCCCGACTCACCCGAGGGTGGTGGTTGCTCTCGGTGTTTTTCATCTTCCCATTCCTCATTGGGTTTTTGTAGGGTCAATGCGCAAGAACCTGACAAACGAGGAGAGGCAGCATCTGGGGGAATTTATGCTGGAGCAGCACAAGGATGGGAAGCTGTTGCATTCGACACGATTGCTGGCAGCAGCAATGTTCGACTGCTCCATACGAACAGTGAGCACCATCTAGGCTCTTACCCGGGCTCAAATGTCACAAGGAAGACCTCTGGACTTGCGTCATCGGATGACAGGCCATCCTCCGAAGAACAAGAGGGAAATCAACCTTGAAGAACTGAAATCATTGCCTGCAGTAAAGAGGCGCACTATTAGAGGTACAGCAAAAGCACTCGGAATAGGGAAGAGTAGTGTGCAACGGGCAGTGGCAGCCAAGGTAATAAAAAGCCACACAAATAGCATCAAACCAGCTCTCACAGAACACAACAAGGTATCACGTATGTGGTTCGTTTTAGAAAAGCTTGATCCCGAACTGAGATTTCGATCAATGGACCATGTTATACACTTGGATGAGAAATGGTTTTATTTAAGCCAGGAATCAGTAAGGTACCTACTGGCCCCGGACGAACCGGAGCCATATCGCACAGCTAAACACAAGTCACATATCCCGAAGTTAATGTTTTTATGTGCAGTGAGCAGACCAATATGGGGAGATGATGGTGCACTGCTTTTTGATGGTAAGCTTGGCATTTTTCCATTCGTGCAAGATGAAGTAGCAAAAAGAAACAGCAAGAACAGGCTAGCAGGGACAGTTCAGAAGGCACCAGTACCAAAAATCACAAGAGATGTCACAAAGGAGAAGATAATCAAAGAAGTCATCCCAGCAATTAAGTCACGGTGGCCATCTCACATTCTGGGAAAATTTATTCATATTCAACAAGACAATGCAAAGCCACACATTTTCAACAATGATCCAGAATTCAGGGAAGCGGCTGATGCAGATGGTTTTAACATACACTTAGTCAACCAACCAGCAAACTCACCCGACTGTAACATCCTAGACTTGGGGTTTTTCAACTCAATTCAAAGCTTACAACAAGAGCATACATCGTCTAATGTTCAAGAGTTAATGGCAGCGGTGCAGTCAGCGTACGAAAGAGAAGATGCAATCACTTTGAACAAGGTATTTCTTACACATCAACTGTCAATGATCGAAATACTGAAAGCACGCGGGTCGAACAACTACAAGATCCCTCATATGAACAAGGATAAACACATAAGGGAGGGAACTCTACCAAGATCACTACAAGTAAGTGAGGAGGTTGTGAGGGGCAGCATTGAGCATCTAATCAGCAAGGGTGCAGTAGATGAAACTGTGTTACCACTTATGCATGCATTAGGTTATAGGCCCTAGATGCAGAATTGTAAACATTTTGGGGGTTGGTTACATGGCATTTTTTGCAAGCCAAGAACATCCCACTTTTGGTGTTCATGGGATGTTCTGACACCAACCCCGGGTAAATGTTCAGTTAGTTAATGAAGTTTAACCCTTTTTTCAGAACAAACTCTCTCATATTTTGCATATTAAGGGAACATTTCCCTTCATATGTTGCATATTTTGTCACAGTGTGAAGGCAACAATCAGGGACTATGCATAACATACTCTCAAGTAATTTTCGAAAACACATTTCCTCAGAACAGTTTCAATGCTGCCACACAAACTCAGAGAAGACTCAACTCAGAACAGTTTCAATGCTGCCACACGAACTCAGAATCGACATCAACTCAGAACAGTTTCAATGCTGCCACACAAACTCAGAAAACACATCAACTCAGAACAGTTTCAATGCTGCCACACGAACTCAGAGAAGACTCAACTCAGAACAGTTCCAGCTAAATGTCACAGTGTGAAGGCAACAATCAGGGACGATGCATAACATACTGTCAAGTAATTTTCGAAAACACATTTCCTCAGAACAGTTTCAATGCTGCCACACAAACTCAGAGAAGACTCAACTCAGAACAGTTTCAATGCTGCCACACGAACTCAGAAAACACATCAACTCAGAACAGTTTCAATGCTGCCACACAAACTCAGAAAACACATCAACTCAGAACAGTTTCAATGCTGCCACACGAACTCAGAGAAGACTCAACTCAGAACAGTTCCAGCTAAATGTCACAGTGTGAAGGCAACAATTAGGGACGATGCATAACATACTCTCAAGTAATTTTCGATACAGAACAGTTTTATAGAACAGAACAGTTTCAGGACTGCCCCAGAAAATCAGAACAGTTTCAAGTCAGAGCAGTTCCAGCAAAGCACATGTATATCGCACATTTATATCGCACAATCAGGGACATTTATATCGCACATATATCATCGAGCAACTGCATTACACAGTCGCTCTCGCACATAACACATAAAAGGTTAGAGGGAAGCCAGGAACGATTTCACCTCATCCGTTTCCAACCGTTTCCAATTCCGTAATACCACCAGTTTGATCTTATCTCTTCCCCACCGAAAGCAGCATCCAATGAATGGATCCTGCATATTTATCAAACAGTCGTTAGCGTGTAGAACATAGAAGTCAGATTAGGCACAGGAAACTTAGCACGCGAAAATCTACGGAAGAGGAACGAACCAGATTAATGTGAACAGCGAAAGACTTATCTTTTTGGGGCCAGTTTGCGATGAGACCAAATCGGAGCTAGGGTTTGCGCCGACGGGCGTCGCGCTCCTCCCGCAACCAAGGGCATAACAGGTAGAGGACCTGGTTGCTGCCATACATGGTGTCCTCTGGGTCATCCGGCACAATGGTTTCCCAGGGGAACCGCGTTGGTTCTGCAACGGCCCCCGTGCCTTCGCCACCGGATATTTCACGGCTGGGAGGAACCAAACCGTGGTCACCGTGGCTAGGATGAACTTCTTCTCCGCCATGCAAGTCCCCCACGGAGGATTTAACATCAGACTGTGGCTCGGTCGGAGCAGATTCCCCTGGGACTGGAGTGGAGGTGGGTTCGCCATGGCCGGCGACCACAGTTTCCCCGAGGGCTGCGTCAGACCTCCAGGCGGAGGTGGCATCATCCGCCTCCGTCTCGGGGACGAACTCCGACTTGCTGTATGAATCCGACACGTAGCACAACGAACACCTCCGACAAGATTGATCGGTGGAGTTCGAAGCGAACGACATGCGAAACGCACCAAATAACCGGGTCAATGGGGGGAAGATGACACAAATAGACCGGATCTGACGAAAATAGATGAAAACAGCAACTGGATCTGGGGGAAGATGCGAAAAATCGAGGAGCTAGGGTTTCAGGATGAGGAAGAGGAAGATGGAGAGGAGCGTTTCGGAAGGAAGAAGGTGAAATGGCACCAGCTTTGAAGACTGTGGTGCCATATAAAGTCGAGCTTACTTTTCATCTGCCCAAGGAGTGGAAAGGCGAGCCACATTCAATGCTCCTGCTTCCGGCGTGGAAGAGATAAGATCACGAGATCTTATCTTCTGAGGAAGGGAAACGGTTGGGAAAAGCAATAATGGTTGCAAATGGGTTAAGCTAAATGGGTTAAGCTAAATGGGTTAGGGTTTAGATTTGGGCCCAAATCTGATTTACTAATTGCAATTTTTTGGTAATTGTCCAAATATTGTGGGGGTAATTTTGTAATTTCAAATCAGTTTTTTTGCCAAATATGGAAAGAAACAAAAAGAGTGCAGATTTGCCTGGGACACCCATTTAAGGAAAGTGTGCAGATTCGCCTGGGACGGAGGGAGTATAAAACAAACATCAAATCATCTCATTAATTATAAGATAATTCAATCTCATGGTTAGATGGTATAAAATAAGACTTCGTAATTTTATTAGGTACAATAGCACATTATGCAAATATTAATGGAATTGGATTTATCATATTAACTAACAACATAAAGTCTTGTTTTAATCAACCTAAGCTTTAGGCAGTTGGCAATTATTATGGATTTTAATTAGGGTAGGGTTCTTTTTCAAATAAGCTGAAAAGATGGTAGTCATTTTGTGTAAACTAAGAAACTTCATGAGCATGTATAAAGATAATTTCATAAATCATATTCATTAATTTCCTTTCTCGCTACATTTTTCACGTTTTTCTCTTGCCGATCGTAATCGCCTCAAAACCACCGAAACTGCCACGAATTCATCGTAAACTGCTGTAAATTTGCCAAAAACCTCCATTATTTGTGTGCATGCTTAAAATCTGAGGATAGTTCTTGACCGTGGTCTCCGTTTTTGTGATTTTGATATTGTTGTCTGATTTTGATGTTTGATTTCGCACTAATTTATGTTGTTTTGCAGCAGACAGGACGTCCAAAATGTGATCTTCATCTCAAGGTTCCAGAGCGGAATGTTCGCCGAGTGGATCACGGCAAAGTGTACGAAATTCAAAATCTGAAAAATTTACAGGTTCGTTGATATTGTGTTGACCTTTATATGACATTTTTATTATTATTTTGAAGTGTGTGCGGTCAGGTTTATTGTTTGATGTGTTTATGTTAAGTTTTTAATTAATTTTTTTCTGTTTTTGTTTGTGGATACTGTGCTGATGCTTTTTATTGTGATTTATGTGTTGTTGAAGACGATGAATGAAAGCCCAGAGTCTTGTTCATGTTGAAACAGAGACTTATTCTCTATTTTTTTGTTTAAGTGTTTCAGTTTTAAATGTTGAGGTTATATTCATTGAGATTTATTGTTTCATTGTTGACATTGTGTGATTGTTGTTTTTGGTTAATTTGTTGTGTGTATCTTAGGCGGATTTTACTTTGGTTTGAATGTATTCCTCAAGTTTTGTAATCTGATGAGGTTCATGTGAAATGTATTGAAGTTTGAGTTATTGCAAATTTGTGATGAGGTTTATAATTTATTGGTTGACATTAAATGTGCAGTTGCTGGACTTCATTATTGTACGAATGTTTGATGGGTTTTATACTAAATGTATTGAGGTTTGAGTTATGGAAATTTAGTGAGGATGTTTATGCTTTATTTGTTGACATTACATGTGTAGCAGCTGGACTTTCTTGTTGTATGAATATTTGATGAGGTTCATACGAAATGGATTGAGGTTTGAGTTAGTTTGTGACAAGGTTCATGTTGTTTTGGTTAACATTACATGTGTAGTTGCTGAACCTATTTGTTATATATATGTTTGATGAGGTTTATGTCCAATATATTGATGTATGAATTATGGTAACTTTTTTATGAGTTTTTTGCTTTATTGGTTGATATTATGTGGAGTTATCGACCTTTATGAGTCGGTATGAAAGTCTGATGAGGTTTATGCCAAACTTATGGAGGTTTGAGTTATGACAGATTTTTTATTAGGTTCTTGTTTTATTAATTGATATTACATGTGTATGTGTTGAGTTGTATTGCAGTATGAATGTTTGATGAGGTTTATGCTAAATGTATTCGTTGATATTACATTTTTGTAATCTGATGTTGGTTGCTAACCATCTAAGGCAGTTGTTCATGTACGTCAACATTCTACACACACACATACACAACTTGATACAATGCAAAGTCGGATAAGTAAATTAAATTTGCCCCCGAATACTTCATCCAATCATGTACAAGTTGATGACTATGTGTCGGTTGTGTGCCATCAAGTGAATAGAGAGGCAACCGGTAGAAAGAGAAGTTTGGAAGAGATAGTCCATTCTATGTCCAGAATCATGAAGTCTCGAAAAGTGAAGAAAATTTTCTAAGATGTATGTGGTGATTTGGATTAGTTGCTGAAGGTTGTAGATTCTGAAAATGTAGATGCTGGCAATAAGTTTTTTATTTTCATTTGTTGGCTTTTGTTTTGTTGACGTTATCAATCGTATTATGTTGATTCTTTTATTTTGTTTTTTATACAGGTTCCGCTTCAAATCCTATAGACGGTTGAAATGCTAGTGGTGATGATAAGGTGGATTTTACTGAGGTTGATGATGTCCATGATAAAGATTTCTGATCTTGAGAATGAGGTTTTTGTAACTGCTCAAAAGAAGAGTGGTGATGAGGGTGGTTAGTGTTTCATATTTCAGGTCTTAGTTTTTCTTGTGTTGATGTTACTGCTTCTATATGTTGATCTTTTGTGTTTTGAGTTTTTGAACAGGTTTATTTGTTTCTGAAAGTGTTGTGATTCCTAATGAGGTTAATTTGGCTGGTGGTAATGTTAGTGTTGCTAGTAAAGAGGTTCATGATGTTGTTTATGTTAATGTGGTTGTTGCTACTGATAAAGTTGTTGTGTCTGCTGCTGGTGATAAAGTTGTTCAATCTAAAAATGTTGCAGAGAGCCATAAGTATTTTATGTTTTTTTCTTTGTTGATGCTTTATTTTCTGTGTCGTTGATTGCGTTTTGTTTTTAATACAGGGTCAATTGGGGCTAGTCTCAGTACAAGAGACAAAACCTTTTACCTCGGCTCTGGAGAGGGTTTTACTTCGGTTTTTTGTCCCAAAAAACTGAGGTAAATAGTGCCGGAGTAAAAAGTGTCTTTTACCTCAGTTTTCAATCGATGTTGGTGGGATTTTTCAGCGACGTCGGCTGTAGTAAGAAGGCTGACGATTGAAGAACATACTCCCTCTGTCCCACTTTATATTGCTTATTTACTTTTTGAGAGGCAAACTTTGTATTGACCATAAATAAAAATTAATATATATATAATAAAAATATCATGTGAGATATTGTTAGATTTATCTTAACATCTATTTTCTAAATATCAATTTTTATGAGGCATTATTATAGGTAACTAGAGATATTTACGATCAAACATGCTTATTGAAGACCGTGAAAAAGTAAATAAGCAATTTAGAGTGGGACGGAGGGAGTATGTGCGAGCTCGTTTAACATAATGTCGACTTCCATTTCCTGCAAGGTCGTCGACTGGGCGAATGCAGTTGAAGGTAGATGAAATATTGCGATGTCGACATGACCGAGGACAGTTCACACAACACTTGATATCATATGACGTGGACCCTCCACGTCGTGTGCATGCTGACGTGGACCGTTTTATAAAATGGCATCGTTTTGATTGACTGAGGTTGCAAAAAAAGCCGCCAACTGCAACGTCGGTCAAGTGTCATCAGGCCACTAGTACACGCGGTGACTATTGAAATGGCAAGTCAATCCATATACTTGTTGAAGGTCTATCGATGACTCTCCTCGGACATATTAATATCATTACATAAAAAACAAAATTTATGTTAGAATTGAGTAGTTCTCTAATGAAATACACATAATGTAGTAAAACGTAGACGACAATAAAGCTGAAATGGCAAAAGTAAGCTGAACTGGTTACATGCGACGTCGCGGATAAAAAATGATGACGTCGTAAGGACCAAATAATTAGCGACGTCGTACATTCATTCACATGAGAACAATCTAAAGTTATATGTGAAGTCGGTAATGGTTCGGTAACATTTCGCATGGAACGACGACATATGACCGATGTCTCACATTCAAACTATGTTCATAGAAATCTCAGGATCTTTCTTTGTAATCAAAACATACATGGCACTATCTTGGAAAGAATAACAACAGAAAAGATATAACATGTAAGTCAAGCATCATACCTCATGTAATGTAAGAATATTTGACCAATTATTGATTAAAAAAACATATAGTGGGATCATCACTTAATTGGTAATTGAACATGGAATAGATGGAAAAATTACCTCAATTAATTAGGAATCAGAGATGCTCCATCATTGGACAGTTGTTGATGTTTGAGAGAATCAACTTGATTAGATCTTTAAATGTTGTAAGGTTGTGAATGAAATGGATGGTGGGATTTTGGGTTGTAAGATTGGTGTTGGAAATGGCAAACGGGTATTAGTGCTGAGATTTATTAGATTGAAATAGGGTGGGGGGAAATTTTGGGTTCAAAATTTTGACTGGAAATTTGAATTTCCGCTAGAAATTTCAGAGTTGTCGACGTCCGTTTGTATTCGTAGTGGTGTCGTGTAAATCGACAGACGTGTGATCTCGCAGACAATATAAAATTTTGGAGGTAATATATACATTATATACATCGTTTCAAGATTTCAGCCCGTCCATCAACCTGTTTGTGCCAATAGATGAACTTTATTGTTAATAAAATTTGAATAAAAAAATGTTATCTCCAATTTTGCATTTTGGGGAGGGCAATAATGGAATAGAAACACAAATGACGGACGGCTTTTTAAAATTTGATGGCCGAACTTTTAATACCTATTAAATTATTTAAAAACCTAGAATATATAATTTCATGCGCTTCAATGCGGTTGAAATTATTGTGTTCATAGCGCTTATTGTAAGGGTAATAACGGAATACTAATACAAATGACGGACGGAACACTTGCAATCCCAAGTCAAACTCTTTACCACCGTAACTGATAAAGAAACTCGCATAAATCCAAAGGGAGTTCCACAAGTTCCTTAGGAATGACCTTTGTATACATATAAGTAATCATCTACAATTTACTCTGGACAATGTACTTGCATTTTTTAAAATTTGTTGGCCGGGCTTTTAATACCTATTAAATTCTTTTAAAACCTTGAAGATATAATTTCACGCGCTTCTATGCGGTGGAAATTATTGTGTTCATAACGCTTATTGTAAGGTTAATAACGGAATACTCACACAAATGATGGACAATAACCCCGGATCGCGGACATGACACTTGCAATCCCAAGTCAAACTCTTTACCACCATTACTGATAAAGAAACTCGCATAAATCCATAGAGACTTCCACAAGTTCCTTAGGAATTACCTTTGTATACATATAAGTAATCATCTACAATTTATTCTGGAAAATGTACTTGCGCTTTTTAAAATTTGATGGCCGGACTATTGATACCTATTAAATTCTTTAAAACCTAGAATATATGATTTCATGTGCTTCTATGTGGTGGAAATTATTGTATTCATAACACTTATTTTAAGGGTAATAACAGAATACTAACACAAATGACAGACGGTAACCCTGGATCACGGACGGGACACTTGCAATCCTAAGTCAAGCTCTTTACCACCGAAACTAATAAAGAAACTTTCATAAATCCACAGAGAGTTCCACAAGTTCCTCGGGAATGAACTTTGTATACATATAAGTAATCATCAACAATTACTCTGGACAATGTACTTGCGCTTTTTAAAATTTGATGGATGGACTTTTAATACCTATTAAATTCTTTAAAAACCTAGAATATATAATTTCATGCGCTTTTATGCGATGGAAATTATTGTGTTCATAACACTTATTGTAAGGGTAATAACAGAATAATAACACAAATGACAGATGGAAACCCTAGATCACGGACGGGACACTTGCAATCCCAAGTCAAACTCTTTACCACTGTAACTGATAAAGAAACTCGCATAAATCCAAAGAGAGTTCCACAAGTTCCTTAGGAATGACCTTTGTATACATATAAGTAATCATCTATAATTTACTCTGGACAATGTACTTGCGCTTTTTAAAATTTGATGGCCGGACTTTTAATACCTTTTAAATTCTTTAAAACCCCGTAATATATAATTCCATGTGCCATGCACTTCTATGCGGTAGAAATTATTGTGTTCATAATGTTTATTGTTAGGGTAACAATGGAATACTACCACAAATGACAGACGGTAACCCCATATCGGGGGACACTTGCAATTCCAAGTCAAACTCTTTACTACCGTAACTGATAGAGAAATTTGCATAAATCCACAGAGAGTTCCACAAGTTCCTTAGGAATGACCCTTGTATACTTATAAGTAATCATCTACAATTTACTCTGGACAATGTACTTCCAATCATACTGAATGCTAATAAAGTCCGGTAACAATTGTAAGGTTAAAATAGCAGTGTCTAATATACAATTATCCGTTACTAAGGTCAATTGTTTCCATCTTGGTCAAATACAGACCAACTTTATATGCTATAGGGCTGAAATAATGAGGCTCAATTCCATAAAACTGACGTCGGGCATCTGTCATTCATATGTCGGTGTACCAGAACAGGTATACGACATCGCTTACACATAGGTGCAATGTGGGCCTTCCCATGTTAGTGGGCTAAAATGGTGAGGCCCACACTTGAACTGGCCGAAGTTCACATTGTTCGGTCCAAAAATCTCCATAGATGACTGTTATGCGATGTCGCACATACCTTAGGTGGAAGCTTTATGAATATTTAAATGGAGCCCACCTCTCATACATCACTTCAAAGTTTCACATTTCCCTCAAATTTTATCAATGCCCCCGCAAATCTTGTCGAAGGTATGCTTTTGGGAGGTCATCGCCGTAACTCTCAAAGTTAAATTTATACGCCATAAATACTTCTTATCTACAACTAAGTAGATAATGGCAAGTCGGGGCCGTCCACGAAGAAGGAGGATCTTTCTAAAGGTTTAAACATATATGGTTGATTTTGTTTAGAAGTAGATATATATACATATATATAAATATATATATATAAGCGAGTAAATGGAGGGGGGAGGGTGGTGTGGTTGATTTTGGTCCTAAGTTATGAAATTAGAAGACAAACTAACTAGCAAAGGTAAGTAACTATGCTAATCATGCACCAACTAAGAAAAAGGGATAAAAACTAAAAAAAAAAGTCTTGGGGGCAATTGATTTCAACTTCCAAACCTCTTATCTATCTTAGAATCTACAGTCTATTCATTACTGGTGTAGGTGTAGCCCAGTGATTAAAGGGTTGAGAGTAGCTAGGCCCATCCCAACATTATCTTATCCAGTGTCGACCCAAAGCAATGAGCGTGTAGACACAGTGAACATAGGGATTGCAGATCGTGGTGGAGAACCTGGACTGCCAAACACGGGACATGCAGCGAACACAAAAACCATGACCGAGGAATGTGAAAAGAGTGGTGTACCCACGGTACTGAGTTCCTAAGAATGAGGAACTGCAAAAGGAATTAACTTATAAATACAAAAGGCTATGTAGGAGCTAAGATAAGTGCTACTATATAGAGAAATTTCATTTCTTGAAGAGATGACTGGCTTGATCGTTGGAGGTGCTCTCCCAAAATCATTTCTAGGGTTGCATTTGCAGGTAAATGAATTTAAATAAGTGAACCAAGAAGAGGCTACCTGGATAAACTACCACATCATTTGGTGTCGACGATAGGGAACAATTTTTTTTTATCTTTTCATAGGCTGCTTAGGTAAGCAATGACGTTCACTAGTAGCACAAAAAGCCACAACCATTAGTCACAAGAGCAAACATAGGGAAAAAAGAGGGAACACACCAGCAACAACATTATAAACCTAGTAAAGAGATATGGTTCAGTAAATAAGAAATAGAGGAGGAAGAAGAAGAGGCCAAATCTCTAAACAACAACTGTGACAAGGAAAAATGGGCGTTCGCAGCATTCTTATTGGGAACAGGGAAAACCTGTACGATCAATTCTTGAAGACTCTAAGGCAAAAACCCCCATGGCCAAAGAAAATGGTAAATCAAGAACGTGAACGTCTCTGCCTTCAAAAAGAATTGTGTGACATTATCGCAGAAGATGATGCGGATAAGTCACCTCTCGCACCACATTTACGAGACTTCGGGATGCCTAAAGATTTTAAGCTTCTACTACACATTAAAGTCTATGATGGTAACGTGGATCCAAAAGAGTTCTTGCATTCATATAGAAACATCATAAGATTCCAGGATGCGAACATAGAACTAGTTTGCAAAGTGTTTCCCATCTTTCTATCATGTACTGCAATTACGTGGTACGAAGACCTTCCACACGGAAGTATCAAGTCTTGGGCACAGCTGTCAGATTTATTTTTAGGACGTTTCTACCAAAAGAAGATGTTCACTGGAATGATTGCAGATCTCAACAATATAGCACAGTGAAGTGATGAAAGCCTCGTGGAATATCATAGCCGATTTGTCACGAAGAGCCAACAAGTTCGAGATTTGTCATTTCAATCATCATAGGGTACTTTTACAAGGGGTATGAGATTCAGAGAATTCTACAAGGAACCGACAAGGAATATGCCAGAAAACCCAAGAGAACTACAGAAAATGATATAACAGCATGCGTGACATGCGCGGGCGGTCGTCGCGCCCGCGCGCCAAAAGATAATTTATAAGCCCTCAATGCTTACTTTCTACAACTAGGTAGATAGTGGCAAATCGGGGTCGTCCAAAGAGAAGAGGGATCTTCCTAAGCGTCTAAGCACACAATGGTTGATACTAGGCTAGGAGTAAATATATATACACACACTTAAAAGCAAGTAAAAGGGGGGGGGGTTGGTTGGTTGGTTTCCTAAGTTAACAAAGATAACTAGCAACGTCAAGTGACTATGCTAATCATCAAACGAAACTAAGAAAAGGGGTTTTAAACTACAAAGATAAAATGCCTTGGGGGCAACGGATATCCACTTCCACATCTAATGTAGTTCATCGAATCATTCACACATTCCATCATATAGCATTCATGACCCAACACTCACACACCCCATCTAGCAAGTACCACAACACACACATCACAAGGAGTTCTAAGTTCATGCTCATAGATCTTCATGCAAAGGCGCTACGGAATTCGTCACGTTCCTACACCTAAGCAATTCAACCACACAAGCACTACCTATGCTCAAACCACTCATGGCACACATGCAGTGAAACACACCGTCAAGAATGCATAAACGCCAAATAACAAATGCTTCAAGAATGAATTTAAATCACCTATTCAATACTTCAACTACTTGTCGTGGAGACTAAACTCCTATCCTTCTTAGTTCGTAGTTTGCGAGAGTGAGTTCGACATCTCTCGTCAAACCTCACCAATGACTCCCGAGTCGCGACCACGACTCAAGGTGTTATTGGTGGCATTTAGCACGAAGGACCAACAAGCTTGGCAATGCCTATGACCACTACACCGTGACTAGGCATTGAACCAATTCATGCAATTACACGAGATTGGATGAACGTGCAACGCACATTCATCCACGAGCATATGACTCTCTCGTTTGCTACACAAACGAACATGACGAAGAGTTCGACATCAATCACATTCGCCTAGCACATTGTCAACACACTAACACAATCAAAAGCTCTAATTCACACTCATACATTCCTAACAAGAACAGGGGGGAAATTAACCCAAATCCCCCAAACCCTAGCTAGCCATTCATACAAGCATTCATATCATCAAGCTCTCAACAACATCAATGCAATCAACAATTAACATTCAAAGCACAATAAATGCACAATAGCAAAAACACCAAATAGATAAATATAAATGAATCTCAATACATAGAAATGGAAGCTTCAATCCTTACTCCCAAGTACAAAACCTACTCTAGAACAAGAAAACACATAATTAAACTAAGAAAAACAAAGAAAAGAAAGAAGAGAAAAAAAACCTAGAATTTTCGCCCAAAAACAGAGAGAAAAGCGGGCTGAAAAAGCTGGAGAAGAAGAGGGAAAGAGATGGTATTTATAGTGCAAAGAAAATAAGAATGATTTCTGGCCGCATGTTGGTCGCGACTCGCGACGGAGTTCTTCGCGACTCGCGACGGTGTTGGTCGCGAGGTCGCGACTCGCGATGGTGTCGCGACGGCAGCCACAGTTTTGCATTGTTTCTTTGTCTTCTTCATAGCCATCCCTCTCAATCTTCAAGTCTTCAACAGCTCCAAAATGGTCTTCAACGGCCTCCGGTCTTCATGTCTTCGAAGTGAGTATCCAAAAGTCTTCGAAAGTATAATCTTCAATGTCTTCCGGTCTTCGTTGCTTCCGTGTTCTTCCCTTGTCACACAAAATCCACTTAAAAGAGGTAAAAGAGCACAAAGTTGCTTTTACCTCTCCTAAGTGAATTTCAAGGTAAAACACAAGCTCTCGATAATAAAAGAGCACAAAAGTGATCCTAAATACTACTAAATAATGCGCCTAAAATGGACACATCAAACCTCCCCACACTTAAACCTTACTCGCCCTCGAGTAAGAAAAGATTTAAGCATACGGAGGAAATGGCATATCCACATCCTAAAACCCCCAAAATAACCACACAAAATGGACACATCAAACCTCCCCACACTTAAACCTTACTCGCCCTCGAGTAAGAAAAGATCTAAGCACACGGAGTAAATGATATATCCCAAAACCTAAACTAATCCCCCAAATCAAAGCCTCACAAAAACTCTCAATATCAAAAATCCCAAAATAAAAGCTCACATGAGAATTTTTTTTTTCACACACACATCCCCAATCCTAAATCTAACCAAACCTACCACTTATCAATTCACTACCCATAAAACATATTGAATAGCCCAGAATTGATGTTCCCAGAATCCAATGACACACAATGAAGCTAAAACCATAGAGGAAGTTTTAAACACATGCTTCACTGAATGCCAATATATCAACCAAAAACGAAGTAGAAAGAGATAAGGAATTTCATAACCACACTTCGTTTCCTAACCCACTAAGCTACCCAATCCCAAGAGGTCTAAAGATATTGAGCTACCCGATCCATCCGTGTGACAACCGCAACCTTATGACTCCAACGCCGGCAAATGAGTGAAATCATAGCATTTTTCAATTTCTCTCGCTTTCTCTCATTTTGCCTAGGAGCTTTTTCGAGTTTTCATCCTAGCCACACATCATGTTTCTTTAGCTCATATCTCACCTTTTTCCGCACATTTTAGCCTCTCATTTTTGCCTAGGCCGCCCTTTAAGGGTTTTCGACCTATCCGGGCCCCCAATGTTGCCTAAGTTGCCCTCTCGGGTTTTCAACTTAGCGGGTTTTCTTTTTTTTTTTTTCTCATGTTTTTCCAATGAAAAGTAACAAAAAGCATTCCAAAACAATCTAGCATGCATATGAGTCCTCTAACCCCTCCCCACACTTAAAACATTACATTGCCCTCAATGTAAACACGTAAGGCAAGAACAATAAAAATCAAGGTAAGGGAGTTAGAGTGACACCCGTATTTCCGCAAATTCGCCGGTGATATGGCGATATCCAAGTATTTGGATGGTCCCGAGATAGGTTTCGGAACCGGAAGGGTGAGCAAAAATGCAGTAGAAGAACTCACCCCTCGAGAAAAGCATTGTCTCCATGGCACCGTTTGATCAAGACTACACCACGAAGAACACATTAAACTCACAAGTACATAAGGATATGTAATACTAGGTTTAGCATCAAGAGTTAATAACCATAGTATTTTCAAAGAACAACTAATCAACCCTCAATCACCACTATAAGATTATGCATGAAAAATATCCAACATATATTGACATGTATACAAGCATCATTATAGGATAAGAACTTACGGTCACAATGACGTAGTCGGCATACTACAATCAACAAATGTACTATAAAGATGCAAGAATGTTTATATGCCAATATATGTAGGATGGTGGAAGAAATGAGAGGTATGTGATGTTCTTGGGAGTGTTGGGTGGAGAAGAAGGAAGGATTATGCAATGTTTAAAATCATTTGGAAACTTGGAAGCTTGGAAACTTCAAATCCGGGCTCAAAAAATTTTCAAAAGTTACTGAGCACGTCGCGACTCGTGACGAGGTTCGTCGCGACTCGCGACGAGCCTCGCGACGTCATCGCGACGCGCGGAAAGTACAGTCCGGGAGCTCAAAATGTTCTGAGCTCGTCGCGACTCGCGACGAAGGGTGTCGCGACGAGCCTCGCGAAGTCGTCACGACTCGCGGAAAGTGGAGTCCGGAAGCACAAATTTTTCTGAGCTCGTCGCGACATGCGACGAAGTGTGTCGCGACTCGCAGAAAGTGGAGTCCGGAAGCTCAAAAATTTCTGAGCTCGTCGCGACTCGCGACGAAGTAGGTCGCGACTCGCAACGAGCCTCGCGAAGTCATCGCGACTCGCGGAAAGTTGGCGCTGGGAGTGGTTTTTGCTCCCCTGTTCGTCGCGACTCACGACGAGGCCCATCGCGACTCGCGACGGCAGGGTATCCCAGTCTTAAAATTTTTTCATTTTCTTACCAACTGTCCAAGCTTGCTTCCCTCGTTCATTGATCTCGTTCCTTCATCTCCTTCATTGCAATGCACTTCATGTTGCTACAAAATCACAGAAAAACATGCCATAAAAAAGAACAAAACAAAACAACAAAAATTAAGAAACAAAAACTAAAAAAAACAAAAACTAAAAGAAATCCCCCAAAAACAGGCGCGGGCGGTCGTCGCGCCCGCGCGCCAAAAGATAATTTATAAGCCCTCAATGCTTACTTTCTACAACTAGGTAGATAGTGGCAAATCAGGGTCGTCCAAAGAGAAGAGGGATCTTCCTAAGCGTCTAAGCACACAATGGTTGATACTAGGCTAGGAGTAAATATATATACACACACTTAAAAGCAAGTAAAGGGGGGGGGGGGTTGGTTGGTTGGTTTCCTAAGTTAACAAAGATAACTAGCAACGTCAAGTGACTATGCTAATCATCAAACGAAACTAAGAAAAGGGGTTTTAAACTACAAAGATAAAATGCCTTGGGGGCAACGGATATCCACTTCCACATCTAATGTAGTTCATCGAATCATTCACACATTCCATCATATAGCATTCATGACCCAACACTCACACACCCCATCTAGCAAGTACCACAACACACACATCACAAGGAGTTCTAAGTTCATGCTCATAGATCTTCATGCAAAGGCGCTACGGAATTCGTCACGTTCCTACACCTAAGCAATTCAACCACACAAGCACTACCTATGCTCAAACCACTCATGGCACACATGCAGTGAAACACACCGTCAAAGATGCATAAACGCCAAATAACAAATGCTTCAAGAATGAATTTAAATCACCTATTCAATATTTCAACTACTTGTCGTGGAGACTAAAATCCTATCCTTCTTAGTTCGTAGTTTGCGAGAGTGAGTTCGACATCTCTCGTCAAACCTCACCAATGACTCCCGAGTCGCGACCACGACTCAAGGTGTCATTGGTGGCATTTAGCACGAAGGACCAACAAGCTTGGCAATGCCTATGACCACTACACCGTGACTAAGCATTAAACCAATTCATGCAATTACACGAGATTGGATGACCGTGCAACGCACATTCATCCACGAGCATATGACTCTCTCGGTTGCTACACAAACGAACATGACGAAGAGTTCAACATCAATCACATTCGTCTAGCACATTGTCAACACACTAACACAATCAAAAGCTCTAATTCACACTCATACATTCCTAACAAGAACAGGGGGGAAATTAACCCAAATCCCCCAAACCCTAGCTAGCAATTCATACAAGCATTCATATCATCAAGCTCTCAACAACATCAATGCAATCAACAATTAACATTCAAAACACAATAAGAGCACAATAGCGAAAACATCAAATAGATAGATAGAAATGAGTTCTTGCTACATAGATAATGGAAGCTTCAATCCTTTGCTCCCAAGAACAAGAACTACTCTAGAACAACAACAAAAGACATAATCAAACTAAGAGAAAGCTAAGAAAAGAAAGAAGAAGAAAAACCTAGAATTTTCGCCCAAAAATGCAGAGAAAAGCGGGCTGAAAAAGCTGGAGAAGAAGAGGGAAAGAGATGGTATTTATAGTGCAAAGAAAATAAGAATGATTTCTGGCCGTCCGTTGGTCGCGACTCGCGACGGAGTTCGTCGCGACTCGCGACGGTGTTGGTCGCGAGGTCGCGACTCGCGATGGTGTCGCGACGGCAGCCACAGTTTTGCATTGTTTCTTTGTCTTCTTCATAGCCATCCCTCTCAATCTTCAAGTCTTCAACAGCTCCAAAATGGTCTTCAACGGCCTCCGGTCTTCATGTCTTCGAAGTGAGTATCCAAAAGTCTTCGAAAGTATAATCTTCAATGTCTTCCGGTCTTCGTTGCTTCCGTGTTCTTCCCTTGTCACACAGAATCCACTTAAAAGAGGTAAAAGAGTACAAAGTTGCTTTTACCTCTCCTAAGTGAATTTCAAGGTAAAACACAAGCTCTCGATAATAAAAGAGCACAAAAGTGATCCTAAATACTACTAAATAATGCGCCTAAAATGGACACATCAAACCTCCCCACACTTAAACCTTACTCGCCCTCGAGTAAGAAAAGATTTAAGCATACGGAGGAAATGGCATATCCACATCCTAAAACCCCCAAAATAACCACACAAAATGGACATATCAAACCTCCCCACACTTAAACCTTACTCGCCCTCGAGTAAGAAAAGATCTAAGCACACGGAGTAAATGATATATCCCAAAACCTAAACTAATCCCCCAATCAAAGCCTCACAAAAACTCTCAATATCAAAAATCCCAAAATAAAAGCTCACATGAGAATTTTTTCACACACACATCCCCAATCCTAAATCTAACCAAACCTACCACTTATCAATTCACTACCCATAAAACATATTTAACAGCCTAGAATTGATATTCCCAGAATCCAATGACACAAAATGAAGCTAAAACCATAGAGGAAGTTTTAAACACATGCTTCACTTAATGCCAATATATCAACCAAAAACGAAGTAGAAAGAGATAAGGAATTTCATAACCACACTTCGTTTCCTAACCCACTAAGCTACCCAATCCCAAGAGGTCTAAAGATATTGAGCTACCCAATCCATCCATGTGACAACCGCAACCTTATGACTCCAATGCCGGCAAGTGAGTGAAATCATAGCATTTTTCAATTTCTCTCAATTTCTCTCATTTTGCCTAGGAGCTCTTTCGAGTTTTCATCCTAGCCACACATCATGTTTCTTTAGCTCACATCTCACCTTTTTCCGCACATTTTAGCCTCTCATTTTTGCCTAGGCCGCCCTTTAAGGGTTTTCGACCTATCCGGGCCCCCAATGTTGCCTAAGTTGCCCTCTCGGGTTTTCAACTTAGCGGGTTTTCTTTTTTCTCTTTTTTTTTTCTTTTTCTTTTTCTAAATTTTTTTTCTTTTTGTTTTTCTATTTTTTTTCTCATGTTTTTCCAATGAAAAGTAGCAAAAAGCATTCCAAAACTATCTAGCATGCATGTGAATCCTCTAACCCCTCCCCACACTTAAAACATTACATTGCCCTCAATGTAAACATATAAGGCAAGAACAATAACAATCAAGGTAAGGGGGTAGAGTGACACCCGTGTCTCCGCAATTCACCGATGATATGGCACAATCTAAGCACTTGTATGGTCCCGAAATTGGTTTCGGAACCGGAAGGGTGAGCAGAAATGCCGTAGAAGAACTCACCCCTCGAGAAAAGCATTGTCTCCATGGCGCCGTTTGATCAAGACTACACCACGAAGAACACATTAAACTCACAAGTACATAAGGATATGTAATACTAGGTTTAGCATCAAGAGTTAATAACCATAGTATTGTCAAAGAACAACTAATCAACCCTCAATCAACACTATAAGATTATGCATGAAAAATATCCAACATATATTGACATGTATACAAGCATCATTATAGGATAAGAACTTACGGTCACAATGACGTAGTCGGCATACTACAATCAACAAATGTACTATAAAGATGCAAGAATGTTCATATGCCAATATATGTAGGATGGTGGAAGAACTGAGAGGTATGTGATGTTCTTGGGAGTGTTGGGTGGAGAAGAAGGAAGGATCATGCAATGTTTAAAATCATTTGGAAACTTGGAAGCTTAGAAACTTGAAATCCGGGCTCAAAAAAAAATTTCAAAAGTTACTGAGCACGTCGCGACTCGCGACGAGCCTCGCGACGTCATCGCGACGCGCGGAAAGTACAGTCCGGGAGCTCAAAATGTTCTGAGCTCGTCGCGACTCGCGACGAAGGGTGTCGCGACTCGCGACGAGCCTCGCGAAGTTGTCGCGACTCGCGGAAAGTGGATTCCGGAAGCACAAATTTTTCTGAGCTCGTCGCGACTCGCGACGAAGTGTGTCGCGACTCGCGATGAGCCTCGCGAAGTCATCGCGACTCGCTGAAAGTGGATTCCGGAAGCACAAATTTTTCTGAGCTCGTCGCGACTCGCGACAAAGTGTGTCGCGACTCGCGACGAGCCTCGCGAAGTCATCGCGACTCGCGGAAAGTTGGCGCTGGGAGTGGTTTTTTCTCCCCTGTTCGTCGCGACTCGCGACGAAGCCCATCGCGACTCGCGACGGCAGGGTATCCCAGTCTTAAAATTTTTTTTCGTTTTCTTACCAACTGTCCAAGCTTGCTTCCCTCGTTCATTGATCTCGTTCCTTCATCTCCTTTATTGCAATGCACTTCATGTTGCTACAAAATCATAGAAAAACATGCCATAAAAATAACAAAACAAAACAACAACAAAAACAAACTAAGAAACACAAACTAAGAAACAAAAACTAAAAGAAATGCCGAATTTATTTAACGTCGTCGGCACGACGAAGCTCCGTATTTTTAAGGTCGTCGGCACGACCCTAATGTTATCCGTATGGTGAAGGCTTGAAGCTCTTCACCATGAGCATCCAAAATAAGAGAGGTGGGGGCACAAAACTTCCAAGAGGAAAGTCTTGTGGAGGTGGAGATGGTTCAAAGGGAATTAAGTGGTTAGGGAGCTTAGGATAGTCTTTTGGCTCCTCTCTCGTTTCCCTCAAAACTTCCGAAAATATTAGAGTTGGTTCAATAGGTGGGAGAAGGGGTAACAATGCTAATGGATAATGTAGCACTATCACCTCTTCCTCCATTTTTCTATCCTCTACAACCAACTCCTCATCCCTTTCAAACTCAAAATCATTTTTATTGGTGACTTCACTCACCGCATCATCGAGTTCAAGTTGGGATGGTGTGTTTTCGGAATCACGAGCTTCCATGCGGGCCAATACCTCTAATATGTTCCTCACATGCCCCTCAATGGCCTCAACACTAGAGGAGAGCTGGGTATCCGGCTCCTTACTAGTAAAGGAGTTCAAGTTTGCTATGGTATTTAAGACATCCTCACGTGTCAAACTTGAACTTCCTTGTTGGGCTTGGTTTTGGGGTATGGTATAGGGTGGTGATGGCCAACTAGGTTGCTCGTAATATTGGTTTTCCGGCTCATTCTCATACCGCAAATCCGGACTACCATTCCATTCCGGATTGTAAGAGTTGTGGTATGGATAGCATTCCTGAGCTTCTTGCCCTTGAAAACCAATATCTCCTACCTCTGGATAGCACTCTTCATAGTACCCATGGTTTTGAAAACCAAGGGTTCTTTCTCGGTCATCGTGCTGTTCCCACAACAAATGGCAAGATTCAGTAGGATGATCAAAATGACACATCCTACAAAACCTTGCTTGTTGAGCCTCTCTTCTCATCATGAGTTCCCTCAAGGTGAGACGCTCCATTAAAATTTTTTTATTATTATTATTATTATTTTTTTTATTTTTCAAAAGTTCGGAATCATAGTGCAGGGATTCTCAATAAAATAAATTACCAAGAACTCAAGCAATACCTACTCCGAACAAAAACAACCACCAAGTAGTGGAAAATAAAAACAACTAGCTAATACACAACCAAATACACCTAAATACTTAAGAATAAACGCCTCTTCCCCGGCAACGGCGCCATTTTGACATGCGCGGGCGGTCGTCGCGCCCGCGCGCCAAAAGATAATTTATAAGCCCTCAATGCTTACTTTCTACAACTAGGTAGATAGTGGCAAATCGGGGTCGTCCAAAGAGAAGAGGGATCTTCCTAAGCATCTAAGCACACAATGGTTGATACTAGGCTAGGAGTAAATATATATACACACACTTAAAAGCAAGTAAAAGGGGGGGTTGGTTGGTTGGTTTCCTAAGTTAACAAAGATAACTAGCAACGTCAAGTGACTATGCTAATCATCAAACGAAACTAAGAAAAGGGGTTTTAAACTACAAAGATAAAATGCCTTGGGGGCAACGGATATCCACTTCCACATCTAATGTAGTTCATCGAATCATTCACACATTCCATTATATAGCATTCATGACCCAACACTCACACACCCCATCTAGCAAGTACCACAACACACACATCACAAGGAGTTCTAAGTTCATGCTCATAGATCTTCATGCAAAGGCGCTACGGAATTCGTCACGTTCCTACACCTAAGCAATTCAACCACACAAGCACTACCTATGCTCAAACCACTCATGGCACACATGCAGTGAAACACACCGTCAAGAATGCATAAACGCCAAATAACAAATGCTTCAAGAATGAATTTAAATCACCTATTCAATACTTCAACTACTTGTCGTGGAGACTAAACTCCTATCCTTCTTAGTTCGTAGTTTGCGAGAGTGAGTTCGACATCTCTCGTCAAACCTCACCAATGACTCCCGAGTCACGACCACGACTCAAGGTGTTATTGGTGGCATTTAGCACGAAGGACCAACAAGCTTGGCAATGCCTATGACCACTACACCATGACTAGGCATTGAACCAATTCATGCAATTACACGAGATTGGATGAACGTGCAACGCACATTCATCCGCGAGCATATGACTCTCTCGTTTGCTACACAAACGAACATGACGAAGAGTTCGACATCAATCACATTCGCCTAGCACATTGTCAACACACTAACACAATCAAAAGCTCTAATTCACACTCATACATTCCTAACAAGAACAGGGGGGAAATTAACCCAAATCCCCCAAACCCTAGCTAACAATTCATACAAGCATTCATATCATCAAGCTCTCAACAACATCAATGCAATCAACAATTAACATTCAAAGCACAATAAATGCACAATAGCAAAAACACCAAATAGATAAATATAAATGAATCTCAATACATAGAAATGGAAGCTTCAATCCTTACTCCCAAGTACAAAACCTACTCTAGAACAAGAAAACACATAATTAAACTAAGAAAAACAAAGAAAAGAAAGAAGAGAAAAAAAACCTAGAATTTTTGCCCAAAAACAGAGAGAAAAGCGGGCTGAAAAAGCTGGAGAAGAAGAGGGAAAGAGATGGTATTTATAGTGCAAAGAAAATAAGAATGATTTCTGGCCGCATGTTGGTCGCGACTTGCGACGGAGTTCTTCGCGACTCGCGACGGAGTTCTTCGCGACTCGCGACGGTGTTGGTCGCGAGGTCGCGACTCGCGATGGTGTCGCGACGGCAGCCACAGTTTTGCATTGTTTCTTTGTCTTCTTCATAGCCATCCCTCTCAATCTTCAAGTCTTCAACAACTCCAAAATGGTCTTCAACAGCCTCCGGTCTTCATGTCTTCGAAGTGAGTATCCAAAAGTCTTCGAAAGTATAATCTTCAATGTCTTCCGGTCTTCGTTGCTTCCGTGTTCTTCCCTTGTCACACAAAATCCACTTAAAAGAGGTAAAAGAGTACAAAGTTGCTTTTACCTCTCCTGAGTGAATTTCAAGGTAAAATACAAGCTCTCGATAATAAAAGAGCACAAAAGTGATCCTAAATACTACTAAATAATGCGCCTAAAATGGACACATCAATGCGCGAACAGAGGAGGCGAATAACCAAAAGATAGAAAAGGAACAGGGTGAAAAGCGAACAATGGAGGATTCACCAAAAACTGGCCTAAAAAGGAAAATTAAACACCACTTCAGAAGAGGAGAGCCAGGCTCACACCTCTAATGAAGACAAGGAAAGATATATGGCTAGAAAATATGGATCTATTTCGAGAACCAGCCCCAATGATCGCACCGCCAGAATAATGATCATGAGATTTTTATTGTTCCTTTCACAAAGATCATTTCCATGAATAGAGTACTGCAGGGACTTAAGAAGACAGATTGAAGAAAATCTGAGGAATGACAACTTGGGCCAATATAGAAAAGAAGCAACAAGTCAGTATGGGGATGCAAGAAATGCACCGAACCCATCTCCACAGAACCAAGGTACTGTGATGACAATGGCTAAAAATAAAAAGTTATTGCGGTTGTAGAGTATAATGACAACGTGGATAGCAAAACACAAGAGACAACTAGGCTCATAGGAATAGAGGTAACTCAGCTTCGTGCTGAGTTGTGGAGGAGAGCGTTGAATGTCTGTATGCTCTAACTACTTGTGAAGATAAATCTTCTATCCTTCTTAAATAGTAGTTTGCAAAAGTGAATTCGAAATCTCTTGTCAAACCTCACTAATGACTTCTTTAGTCGATAAACGACTAAAAGTATCCCATTAATGGCGTTAAGCATGAAAAATCAACAAGCTTGGAAACACTTATAAACATTACACCATGTCGAAGTATTGAACCAATTCATACATTTACACAAGATTAGTTAAGAACATTCAATGCTCATAGACTTCTCTCATTTGCTACCTAAAACATACATGACAACGAGTTCAACATTATCAAATTCATCTAGCAATTATCAACACACCAATACCATTAGAAGCACTAACTCATGATCTTGGATTCCAAATTAAAAGAGGGGAAACTTAGCTAATTTTTCCGAACCCTAACAAGCAATCATACAAACAATTCATATACTCAAACTTCTAACAACATCAATGCCATTAACAATTCAATTCAAAGCTCAATAAATGCACAATAGCAAAAACACTAAATAGATAGTTAGGATTCTTAAGACATTGGCTTGGAAGCCTTAATCAATTGCTCCTAAGTATAAAACTAACCTAGATAATAAAAACACATGATTAACCTACAAAAACTAAGAAAAGAAAGAAGGAAAAACTAAGGTTTTGAAACCTAGAAAACCGCTGGAAGAAAAAGAGAGGAAAGAGAGAGAGGATAAGGTGGGTATTTATAGTACAAAAAAGCAAGAAAGAAGTCTGGCCACCCGTTCGTCGCAAGTTGCGACAACTACATCGCAACTCGCGACGGGTGCAGAATCCAGCACTTTGATTTCTTTCTTCCTTTTATCTCAAGTCTTCAAAAGCTCAAATTCAAGTCTTCAAATCTTCAAGGGCAATCTTCAAAGTCTTCAAATTCTTCGAACAAATTGTCTTGTCACACAAAATCCTCTAGAAAAGTAATAAAAGCGTAAAAGTTGCTTTTAACTCTCCTTAGATAATTTCAAGGTAAAATGCCACATCCAAAGAACAAAATTGTACAAAAGTGAATGCTAAAAGTCCCAAAATAACCATATAAAATGGGTACATTAGCTTTCAACATGTGGTATTTTATTAATCCTAGAATTTGATATCAATATAGATTAGGGTTACCATGTGTTAATTGTTTAAAGTTTTAATGTTTCTCTGAATTGGGGTGGTAAGAGTTTAGGTTGTTAGTATTTGGTTTCTAAGTCTTCTAGATGTGTTGTTCGGTTCAGTTGTTCGGTTAGTGCCTAGAATTGTTCCTAGTTTTCTGCTCTTATTTCTGTAATTGGTCTGCTGTCATGCAAGGTTGCTATCATGTCATTCGTTCCTCTGTCTGAGTGACATCACCATTTACTTGTTTAAACATTCGATTATACCGACTGGCTAGTGACTTCAGGTTGACTAGGTCAACTAAACAAAACATCTGTGGTTATTATCCCACTTCTGTCTACTACAACATTTAACACCCGTGACAATATTAATTACAGCAATCATATCACACAATGTTGGTTCCAGCCGTGACCCAATCGAGGTAACCGATTATTGGTTTTTTTAAAATATTTCTTCTATTATATGAATAATATTATAAATGAAATGTTAATAATTTCTTTGACCAATTTAGATCCGTACTGATTCAGATGATGATAGTCTGTGACGAATACTTTCAGTTAGATATCCGCATTTTTCCATGTTTTGACCCAAATAAACTTCGATTCATTCCAATTATGGTAAGTCCATCCTGTTTTAAATAATATGAATTTCCAATTGACTTTTTCTATAGATTACTTTCATAAGTACTAATAAAGGTTTTATGTTTTATAATTCAGTACATGCCTAACAAAATTGTGGAGCTCCTACCAGCATACAAGGTGGATGTTGTGATCGTGTGTAGAGGGAGGGAGTATCACATGCACTAGGGGAGCATAGTGCTCAAGATCCTTACCCCAAAGGGGTTTGGCAAGTTTCTTGCCAGAGAGAAACTCGTAGTTGGGGACACCCTATACTTCGAGTTCCTAAATGGTGCTAGGCAAGTAATTTTCCGTGTTTTCATTCTTCCCCATGAATAATAGATGACAATGTACTTTGAATAAATTGATTTTTATTTGGAAGAATAAAAGACCTTGATGTATTTCTTGTTTGAAATTTTTATTGTAAAATCAATGTTACTGAATTTTTAGCCATAAATTCAATGTTATGGAATGGTCTCATATTAATTCAATTAGTGTTATTGAATGTTCACATCTTAATTCAATGTTACTGAATGTTCTCATATTAATTCAATGTTATTGAATGTTCTCAGATTAATTTAATGTCATTGAATTAATAATGAATGATAATTATTAAATACAAAGTAAATCGTTGGTGGGCTGAATTTTTAAGGCCCTTGCACATATGCGACGTCGGTCACTATTTTGGCGTAATTTTGGACTAACCAACGTACGTTCGACGCGCATGCTATCGGGCGGACAACACCATGTGGTCAAAACAACGTCGTTTCAGAATTGTTAAATATATGAGCACCCCACCTGCGAGTTCAAGCTTCTCTTCATAAGTTTGCTGCAAATTCCAAAGGTCTCTCTCCTCCGTTCACTTCTCCACTGGAAGAAAGGTAGGGTTTTTCTAACCTTCTAACATGTAATTTTAGTAATTTCTACTTTGCATTTTCTGATCTGTGGTTTGCCAATGTTTTATGTTTTCTTTGTGTTCTAGTTTAACTCACATTTTGTTATTGTGAACTTTCGTTGGATGTAGACTTGGGTGCTAAGTTTTGGTAGGGCTCCATAGGGTTTTTTTTTAATAATTTTATATTGTTAAATCTTAGTTTTTTCCGGTGTCAAAAGTTTTTACCCGTAGCTTTCTCTGATATGTGTGACCTTGGTCAGATGCCTGTTATAGTTCGTTTACTATGATATTATATTGAAGTAGCGTACTGTTATTTTTAGTAGAATATTATTTAGTAAATGACTTTGCATGTTTGTCCGTCTTACCTTCGGTCTAACCAATGAGCTCCGGGCATTTTGGCAACGTCGCACATTGAAATGCTTGCTGCTTGTATTCACATTTTAATTTCTTATGCCGGACTAATGGCTGGCAAAGGGTCTTCAAGTCATCCATTTTCCAGGTCCTCAAACATTTCACAACATATAATTATTAAAACACATCTTCACACTTTACCACAAAATATTTTGTTTTCATGCAGTTCTCCACACTACAGAACAATCCTGAACCTATTGTATTCGACATTGAGGATCATACAATGGCTCCCGAAAGCCCATGCTTCCACTGTACTCTGAAGCAGTAGAACTTTGGGAAGAACCCAATTTTGGTAAGAGATTTAAAATTAATATACAATTTCTAATATGTACACACAGATATAAACATATTGATAATCAATATTATTTTTTTTATTCAGTACATCCCATGGGAGATTGTACCACTACTGCCGAGTGCGAAGACCCTCGTAGTGCTAAGGTGCTATGGGACAGAGTACCGTATGAACTACTCGGGGGGTGGCAAGATCAAGGCTCTTTCCCTAAAGGGTTTTGGAAAGTTCCTTAAGGAAAACAACCTACGCATCGAGGACACCTTTTTCTTCGAGGTGATCGAAGCTGGGGGGTCCTATCATCTTCAAGGTCATCATTATCAGAGCTGATTGAGTTTATTGTAATATGTATTATGTTTGAATTAAGAAAAATCTTGTTCAAATTATGTACTGATTGTGAGAATGTTTTCATGACTACTAGAACTATTTTTCTAGTTATTTAACTATCTAATTTGACCATCATAAGATTGACTGTGTGTTTTCATATGATTTGAACTTCATATGATTGACATCTTTATCTATCACCGTCAAATTCTTTAATTTAACTTATCTCTTCAATTATGTGCAATGTCGCCAGGTCATTCGCTAAAAGTATCAGTGTAAGCGGCGTTAATGGCAACATCGATCATGCTTCCAACACAACATGTGCGACATTACACGTTCATCAGTAATATTATTCACTTCATTTTTAAATCTTTTACTACAGCTTTTTATTAACCGAGGTAAAAAAACCAACCATTTACCTTGGTTTTTACATAACCGGGGTAAAAAATACCTTTTACTTCGAAATAAATACAACCGCGGTAAAAGAACTTTCTACCTTGGTTTTTGGGGGTTAAGGAAAAAATAGAGGTAAAAGGGACGAAGTAAAAGATCATTTTTCCTGTAGTGTCTTGAAAATATTGTTGTTGATGGTGTTAATGCTCCAGTTGTTCAGGTACTAGTACGGGGTCCTAAGGTACCTACAGTTTCTATTGAGGTACATGCAGGTGGTGGTGAGGTAACTGCAGATTGACCAGCCTCCACTCGGGGTCGTTAATCATAGATAATGAACCTGAGCGATGCATTGGACGTCAAAGAGTCAAATTTAAATTTACAGTTCTACACCCAACTCACTACTATGGTACCTATGGGGTAGTTAGTAGCAAGCCCTGAGTATGTCCACAGAGGTGCTAGGGCTTAATAGTCAATTAAACACAACCACATCAGGGTTTTCAAATCGATTTGTGTTGCTAGGAATAGATAGAATGGAAAACAGGGGGGGGTTCAGTTTTTCAATTAACAACTAAGGGCATGAAAGACAAAAAATAAGTAAACTATATTAGCTAGACACTTGGGGAATATTTGCGTAACATGGTTGATCAAATGTTTCGATCCTCGATTCATTCACATGTAAGATATCAACAACCTAATCTAGTGCTGATACTACGTGGTGTGATCGATGGTTAGCATTTCACCGTACCTGTCACATAGGGTACTCTTGCAATCTTCCATCAACACTGCCTCCATAATGATGGGAGTACAACAAGGTCCAACCATTGTTGTAGATATATTTCTCTCTCGAACTATTACGTCCCATGCACTCCATCACAGATGCTCTACTCCCTAAGCCTATAAACGAGGTAAAGGGAGGTAGGCGCCTTGTCTATGACACTGAGACCTCTTACAACCCTAGCTTGCTAATTTTTGCTATCTCTACCTGTAACCCTTCAGACCAACTTGCCAGCTAAGACTGGTGTGCTATCATTGTAACAGTAAAACTCAAAAAAGACCTATGCGTACACACTCACGTGGACCCGGACCCTGCTACCCATATCACATCTATGTTTCTCTTCTTGGGGGTATCAATATTTGCATCAACAGGAATGTAGACTATAGTGTGTTCTTATAGAGTGAATCATTCATGCAATTATAACATTCAAGAACAAGCCATAATAATATCACAAGCATATAAATTAGGATGAACTAAGAATCTCACAAAAGCATTAATCGACACATGAATACAATTATCCCCAAGCTATAGAAACAACTCCCTAAACATTGAATTCAAGTATTTCATTGAATTCCACATCTTAGGATAAAATCAAAATAAAAAAGAAAGAGAGAAAGAACCTAAAGAGAAGAGAGAGTGTTTCTCTATTTAAGTTGCTCTCCTCAAAATGATTACAAGACTAAATAAGTGAAAAAGTATGAAAAATTAGTAGACTAAGGCTCTGTTTATATTAGTAGGGAATTGGGCCTAAAAATAGGCTAAAATAGTGTCAAAACCCTAGTAAGCCGCTACTGGCACCGACCACCGCAGATGCTATTTGCCCTGCTGATGTGACTTGTGCTGGCACGGGGCACCAGATCTGGCGTGGCCCATTTGGTTCATGCTGGCGTGGGCGCGGCATCTGGTGCGGACCATATTGCCTCGCTGGCGTAGGGCGTGGAATCTGGCGCAAGTCATGCTGGGCGTGGTCCGCATCGTCTGGCGATGCCCATCGTTGGGAGAGTCATTTTTTGCAATTTTAATCTGCGGTCCGTGTCATTTGGTGGGGGTAGTTATCAAAATCCTCATTTTTCTTAGTCTTTTGGTGCGGCCTGCTCAATTTTTCACATCCTTCTAGCTCGTCTTGACATTTTGCACTTGGAATGGCATGGGCCGTGTTAAATGGGATGGTCCACGCCCATACACAACCATTTTGGAGTGAACAGGGGCACTTAGGCACGCGGCCGGTAGGAGTTGGCATGGCCCGTGCCGAGTTTTGACACAGCTTGTGCTAGAGACCCTTGGCACATGTTGTATGGTGTGGCGCAGGCTATTGGTGCCTTGTTTGGTGCCGACCATAAGCGGTACTCGCTAACCCGTTGATGCTTCGCCCATTTGAACTTCTTTGCTCTGCTACAGATGAATCGTTGGTCTATTTTGAGATTTCTTGTAGTCTATTTTATGGTTTTCTAGGAGACTAATGCAATGGAACCAACCTCAAAGGCTGATTCTTCTTGGATCATTCCCAGGTCTTACCGCAACTCTCGGACCATGATTCTTATTTTCTTCCTTGGCCGTTTTGAACTTTAATGCTGCCTATCTTTGGCTCTATCCATCTACTACCGCTATTTGATTTCATATACTACTATTCTAGTGTGAATGACCTTCAAAATCTTCTACCGTCCTTTTGAATGACCTTCAATATAAATGTAATGAAAATTACCCACTAGCGACCTACTAAGGATGATCAAAAAGGAAGATCCAGGTGCATGTGGATACAAGGTGTCCATTAGTACAAATTAAGTCTGCAAAATGAGGGATTTAGGCAAGAAAACTAGAAATGGCCGTCTAAACCCCTTGTCAAGTAAACTCAACTAATACTACCAATCCAATGTATAAAATAAGCCAATGACTTTGCCGAATGCAACGGTTAACGCACGCATAATGAAGCACATCAGACCCCTACACTTAACCCTTTAATCGCCCTCGAGTAAATAAAAACATGAAAAAGACTAAGCAAAATGTAGCGTGCAGAGATAAGTTAACCAAGGCATTCAACTTATTCCTAGATTACCATGTTTCCCCCCAAAAGAGAGAGTCTCACAACTCTCACACTCCCCAAAAAACTAAAGCAATCTGACCACCCAAAATAATATGTAGAAAAAGGTAAGCAAAGAAAGATAAGTGCTAAGATAGCTTACTTTTCCCAAAAATGTTCCCCAAAAACAATCAAAGAGCTGTCTCCAAAAACAATCCACAAAGGAAATCCAAGAGTCGTCGATTTGGTTGTAACATAGGGATAACTTTAGATTCTCAACCTAGTTACAACAGAGGATGATGCAAATGTATCGTCAACCTAGTTTTTTGTTTTCTCTCAATTTCTCTCATTTACCTAGAAGCCATTTTGGGTTTTCATCCTAGCTTTCACACATGTTGAGCTCACATTCTCACCTTTTTCCACACGGCCTCTCCTTTTTGCCTAGGTTCGTAAACCTAGCTGGGCCTAGCCTCTCACTTTTACCTAGGCCTTTAGACCTATCTGGGCTACCCTTTAGGGGTTTCCAACTTAGCCGGGTTTTTTTCCCATTTTTTCAAAATTTTCAAATTTTTTGTGTAGCATAAAATGCCCTAAAGTTGGGCTTCATACTACAAGAAGATAAGATCAAACAAAAGATTACACCACCAAAGTTGTCCCAAAACATTCCCAAAAACAAACTACAAAAAGTGCCCTCACACCTAAAATAACCAAAAGTTCAAATGAGGGGAAAAAACTAAAACACGAAAAAAATAGTCATCCAAAAACCCAAATAAGTTGTATATACGCTGAAGAAAATACTAGCAAATGAGATACCACCATAAACATATTCCAACCCGTCTCCCACACTTAGTTCATGCATTGTCCCCAATCTATGCAACTAAGGTGAAGGAAAGGTTGAAATCACAGCAAAAATCAATGTCTCCTGTAACGTTTGGCTCCTTGGCCCTGCCCGTGCAGAGGATCCTAATAGTCATGTCCAATGCTTGAAGTCTTCAACATGTCGCTGATGTCCTGGAGGCCCTTGTGCATTGCTCCCAGACCATCTGTCAGATACTGCAGGTGTCCATCAACTCTATGAGGGTCATCTAACTACGCGCTGACAGTGACCAAATTGTACCTTACCCAAAAAATGGAGTGCTCCAAATATTGTGCCTAATCAGACCGGTACTGCGATGGCTTAGTCCACAGGGGGTAGGAGGAAGCAGGCTCGAAGCCCGGTGACCCATGCTCTCTGAAGGGGCTATACTGAGGGAGCTGCCACGAGTAAGCCTCATGCTGAGAATGGCTGGAAACACTGTGTCGGTGTGGCTCAAAGCTCGGTGAGGACATACGGCTGCCATGTCTACAAGACTCCGCAAAATCCTGGCAATGGGATAAGATGCTATATCAATGGGAATCATTAGTGCCATGCCCTGTAGAATGATAAGACTCCTCTTGAATACTAATCGGCCCCTGAGAGGGGGTGGTCCTCCAAATACCTGCAGGAAAGGTGGCGGTGGCGCTAAGAGGTGCTCTATAGGTGGTGGTATAGCATGATATGGAGGTGGCTGCTGCTGAATGGGAGGGTAATATGTAGGCTGTTCTAGGACCTGCTCCTGCTGGCCATACTCCTCCTCGTAATCATCTCTTGGGTAATGCTCTTAAAGACTACCTCCGAGTTCACATCAGGCTTGATGATGAGCTCCCGCACCTTGAACGACTTACTCAAATTGGTTCTCACACTCTAGGGTAGCCTCATGAACTTCTTCTTGTAGATCTAGAAGATGGAACCATACTCATACTGTATAAAATTTGCCTCTACCATGACCGATATAGTGAGTTCAAAGAGCGCATTTGGGTTCACCCTCATATCATCACTCTCCGGAAGCTGGAAGTGGCGCACCAGAAGTGAAACGATGCCCCCAATCTATATCTTCCCAGTGCGGTTGCTAACAAGGTAAGATCAACACATCCAGAGACAAAATCATCTAGAAGATTAGGGAAAGCCCTCCCCGTGCAGATAGACCAGAGCCTCTTGCAGTCTATCTCAGTGGAAGTGGTCGCCTCCCCATGGCAACTGAGTACCACAGTCAACAACCTGGCTACATATCTCAATGTCGGGTGCACTATGTCACAAATCTTACTCTCTTTCCCCTCTCAGCTTTCGGGTGATGGCGGCCCAGAATGGAACTAGCTCAAATGTATCCGGCTCATTGTACCCTGGCACCTTCCTCTGCTCCTTCCTTTTGAAGATATCCCCCAACTGGGCATAAGTTAAAGTATGGGATTCATCCCCCAAATGGAATCTGATATAACGCCCCCTGTCTGTTTCGCAACTTCTCAACAGTGGCTAAAAACTCTAGGGTGTATTTGGTGTAGGCGGGGGCAGACACGGTGATGAAATTCTTCATGCCAATCATACCCAGTAGGATCCTGACAGGTTTGTAGATTCTGAGACCCTTGAGGGCCTCTTCATGTACAAACTTTGTCTCTAGAATAGGGCGGTTCATAAGCCACCCCACCTTTTTCATCAGTAAGGGTAGTCAATCCCATATAGGGCACACTAGACCTCTCCCTCTGTCTACAAGGCATGGTGTACAAAAAAATATAGCAACTAACACAGATAAAATATGGTAAATTTTCTCCAACCACCCCCAACACAGAATAATATCCTCCAAATAAATCTAGCAACCATACTAATCACCAAATATCCTCAAGCATGCAAACACAATCCCACAGAAAATACACTAATCCAATCCCTCCAAATAAGAGTATAGTTTTGCCAAAATACCTCAAACGGTGAGTGTTGTGAATCTCCGCTCAAGGAATTTGCAGCACCCCTCCTAGGTAGAGTCAAAGTAACTCCAACTCCTGGAACAGATAAAAAATCGAGTTTTCCAAAAAAAAAAAAAAGACCTGCGGCCAAAGCTTCTTCAAATAAACTGGGAAAATTCATCAACTTTCTGGGTCTGAAATCTAGTGGGTTGAATAGAGCTCAAAATTTTGAAAATTTTGATATATGGTAGGGGTAAATCGGATGAAAAATGAGGGAGTTATTGCCAAACAAGTGAGAGGGGTAGGGGCTGGAATTGTTTTGGTAAGGAAAGGAAGGAGAGGTGCTAATTTGAGAAAGAGAGAAAAATTATGGTTTAGGTGTGGTGAAAGTCTAGAACAGGGCGGGTTTAAATAGGGGTTAGGCTAGGCTTTGATTTGTTTAGGAGGGTAGGCATCACGGATCCTTAGGCATAATCCGTGACTACACGTGGCCTCATGCCAAGTTGCCTCCATCCATGCTAGATGCATGCCAGCCTCATGTTGAATGGCTCTAACGCGACCAGTATCATGTAGGGCAGCCCGTGCCGAATCCCAGCATGAGTCCTTTGTATTGGATGGGTTAGCCTTGTGCTAATGGGCTCTACTCGGCGTCAAAATTTTTACCCACCTCCACTCGAGGTCATTAATCGTAGCTTATTAACCTGAGCGAAGGTGCTAGAAGTCAAAGAGTCAAATTTAAATTTTTAGTTCTACACCCAACTCACTACTATGCTACCTATGGGGTATTTAGTGGCAAGCCCTGAGTATGTCCACAGAGATGCTAGGGCCTAATAGTCGAGTAAACACAACCACGTCCGGGTTGTCAATCCGCCCGTGTTGCTAGGAATAAATAGTATGGAAAACAGGGGGAGTTTGGTTTTTCAATTAACAACTAAGGACATGAAACATAAAAAAAACAAGTAAACTATATTAGCTAAACACTTGGGGAATATTTGCATAACATGGTTGATAAAATGCATCGATCCTTGATTTATTCACATGTAAGATATCAATAGCCTAATCTAGTGCTCATAGCACGTGGTGTGGTCAATGGTCAGCACTTCCATGTACCTGTCACGTAGGGTACTCTTGCAATCTTTCATCAACACGGCACCACCTTCGTAATTAGGGGAGTACAACAAGGTCCGACCGGTGTTGTAGTTCTATTTCTCCCCCTTACGATTATGTCTCGAGCACTCCACCACTGATGCTCTACTCCCTAGGTCTATAAATGAGGCAAAGGGAGGTAGGCACCTTATCTATGACACTGGGACCTCTTACAACCCTAGCTTGCTACTTTTTTCTATCTCTACCCATAACCCTTCGGACCAACTCGCCAGCTAAGACTGGTGTGCAGTTATCATAATAGTAAAACTCCAAAAAGACCTATGTGCACACACTCACGTGGACCCGGACCCTGCTACCCATATCACATCTATGTTTCTCTTCCCCGGGGGGTATTACTATTTGCACCAACAAGAATTTAGACTAGAGTGTGTGCTCATGGAGTGAATCATTCATGCAATTATAACATTCAAGAACAAGCATAATAATATCACAACCACGTAAATTAGGATGAACTAAGAATCTCACAAAAGAATTAATCAACACATGAATACAATTATCCCCAAACTATAGAAACTACTCCCTAGATATGGAATAAGTATTTCATTGAATTCCACATCTTAGGATAAAATCAAAATAAAAAGGAAAGAGAGAAAGAACCTAGAGAGAAGAAAGGGTGTTTCTTTCTCTAAGTTGCTCTCCTCAAAATTATTACAAGACTAAAGATGTGAAAAAGTATGAAACCTTAGTAGACTAAAGCTCTATTTATATTAGTAGGGGATTGGTCCTAAAAATAGGTCAAAATAGTGTCAAAACCCTAAAAAGCCGCCACTGGAATCTGGCGCGGGTCATGCTGGGTGCAGTCTGCACGTCTCGCGCTGACCGTCATCAGGAGAGTCGTTTTATGCACTTCTGATCTGTGGTTCATGTTTTTTAGTGGGGGCCATCATCAGAATCCTCATTTTGCTCAGTCTTTTGGTACATACTGCTCAATTCTTCACATCCTGCTGGCTGGACTTGGCATTAAACACTTTGAACGGCATAGTCCTTGTAAAATGAGATGGTCTGCACCCATACTTTGCTATTTTGGAGTGAAAAAGGGCACTTAGGCACGCAGCCTGTAGGAGTTGGTGCGGCCTGTGATGGGTTTTGTCACAACTCATGCCGCTTGACATGGCTCATTTCAGAGACCCTTGGTGCAGGCTGTATGGTGTGGTGTGGGCTGCTAATACCTTGTTTGGTGAATACCATGAGCGGTCCGCACTGACCTATTGAAGCTTCGCTTGGCTGAACTTCTTTTCTTTGCTATGGATGAACCGTTGGTCCATTTTGAGAGCTGCTGTAGTCAATTTTATGGTTTTCGAGGAGACAAATCCAATGGAACCAATCTCAAAGGCTGATTGTTCTTGGATAGTTCTAGGTCTTGGCGCAACTCTTGGACCACGATTCTCCGTTTCTTCCTAGGCTGTTTTGAACTTCAATGATGCATATCTTTAGCTTCATCCATCTACTACCACGATTTTATGTCTGTGGCCTTCATCTACTACCATTCTAATGTGAATGGCTTTCAACATCTCCTAAAAACTTGGATTTAGATAAGAAAACTAAACATGGCCGTTTAAACCACTTGTCACGTAAACTCAACTTACACTAGCAATCCTACATATAAAATAAGCCAATTATTACGCTGAATGCAATGGCTCACGCACTCATAATGAAGCACATCACAAATTTGTCTGAGGTACATGTTACTGATGCAAAGGTATCTGCTAAATCTTTTGAGGTACATGTTACTGGTGTTGAGATACATGTGTCTGATTGTGAGGTATCTACTAAAGTTTCTGAGGTCCCTGTTGCTGGTGTTGAGGTACCTGTGCTTAATAGTGAGGTAGTGATAGTTTCTTCTAAGGTACCTGCAACTCCTGTTGAAGGTCCTGCTTCAACTACTTATTGTAAGTTTCCAGTTATTGTTTCAAATGTTGTTAATTGCTTCATTTTGTAGGCTTTAGTCTTTTGTTGATGTTTTTTCTTTCAATGTAGTGGAGCATGTGGTTCTTATTCCTCAAAAAGTTTATTTTAAGCGTAGAGCAATAAAATAAAGTGCCTCATGTGGGTGGAAATAAGAAGATGCTAGCCAATAGGATTTTAGATGAATTTGGTGGTGAGGGTTGTAAGCTTTTAACATTTTAGGCTTCATTAATATTAATGTTAATATTTTCCATGTTACTTATTGGTGTATACCTAGCCCAACAACTAAAAGGTTGCTGCCTCTAGGCCCAGTCCAACTTCATCTTATAGTAGACAAGGCCATTTCAACCCAAGAGTACAAGTCAACCACGAACCGACAAAGCGAAGCTGGGTGACCGAGGATTCAATTGTGAACCGAGAAAGAAGGAATGAGTGTAAATACTCGTCCATAAAACCAAAAAGGTAGTGATCGTGGCACAATGCACGATCTCAACCCCTAATAACACGGAGCCACGATTACGAAAGGTTATAAATATACGAAGAGCAACACAAGTTGAGGTAATTGTGACTTAAATGAGAAATTCCAGTTCTCATAGAAATATACTGACTTGATTGTCAAAGCATTTTCCCCAGAATTACTTCTGGGATCTGTTTTTCAGGATGGGAGGTTTTCACGGTGAACAACGATTGACTTACCGGATCAGATTACCACATCATTTGGATCACAAAAATTTTCATTTCAAAATCCTTCATGTAAACAATGGTGTTCACCGGAAGAGAGAAAAGTCAAAACCACCAGACACAAGAACACACACCCAGATGAAAAAAAAGCATGCATCCCAGCCAAGACCATGAGTATTTCTCTAGTAGAGAAAGGGAACACTATAAGGAAGACACGGAGGATGATAAGGAGGAAGCAGAATCTCCCAACACAAACCAAGAAAAGGAAAGGATGGCATTCGCAGCATTTTTGAATGTGAACAGAGAGAGCCTGTACAATCAATTTTTAACCACGATCAAAACCTCCAAGAATGGATAAAATAATAAGTCAAGGGCACGAGAACCTTAAGTACGAAGAGGAGTTAAGGGACATAGTAACAGACAATGATGCTGACAAATCACACTTAGCACCGCATCTTTGAGACTTCAAAATGCCAAAGGAATTCAAACTCCACCACCACAGAGACCTCCCTCTAGCACCGGTTTTTAAAACCAGTGCTAAAAATCTAATAGCATCGGTTTTTTAATTTTTAACATCGGTTTTAAAAACTGGTGTTAATTTAACACTGGTTTTTTAATTTTAACACCAGTTTTTTAAAAACCGGTGATAAATTTTACAATAGCACCGGTTTTTAAAAACCAGTGCTAAAAATTTGAAAATTTTATTTTTTCCGCCAAAGAAATAGCCAAATTTTTTTAATTAGCACCGGTTTTGAAGATATTAGCACCGGTTTTTAAAAACCGGTGCTAAATATTTGTAAAATTCTATCTTCCCGCCAAAAAATTCAAAATAGCACCGGTTTAAGTAAAAAATAGCACCGGTTTTAAAAATCGGTGCTAAAAATTAAATAATAGCACCGGTTTTCGCAAAAAAATAGCACCGGTTTAAAAAACCGGTGCTAAAAATTTTCGAGACTCATTTCCCGCCAAAGAAATAGCAAATTTTTTTTAAATAACACCGATTTCTAAAATATTAGCACCGGTTTTTAAAAATCGGTGCTAAATATTTGTAAAATTCTATCTTCCCGCCAACAAATTCAAAATAGCACCGGTTTTAGTAAAAACTAGCACCGGTTTTAAAAAGCGGTGCTAAAAATTAAGGAATAGCACCGGTTTTTGCAAAGAATAGCACAGGTTTAAAAACAGGTGCTAAAACCAAAAACTTAGCACCGGGTTTTTGTAAAATTTAGCATCGGTTTTAAAAACCGGTGCTAAAATTTAAAAAATAGCACCGGTTTTTTTTTTAAATTGCACCGGTTAAAAACCGGTGCTAAAAATTTTCTATACTTATTTTCCCTCCAAAGAAACAGCCCAAAATTTTAAAATAGCACTGGTTTTGGAAGAAAATAGCACCGGTTTAAAATTTTCCCGCCAAAGAAATCGCGAAAAAAATTTTCCCGCCAAAGAAATTGCAAAATATTTTTTAAAATAGCATCGGTTTTGGAAGAAAATAGCACCGGTTTAAACCGGTGCTAAAAAAATTTTAATTTTTCCCGCCAAAAAAATTTCCCCCCTAAGAAATCGTCAAAAACTTCTAAATAATTTTTGAAATTTTTGAAATTTCATTATTTCCGCCAAAGAATTCAAAAAATTAGCTAAAATTTTCAAGTAATCTTCCCAGAAATTTCATGAGCTGGGAGCAGCTGCGCAGCTGCGCAGCCGCTCTAAGCTCTTTTTTTAACTTTCAAAATCGTTCACTTCTTTTGTTGACTTTAACTAATGACTAAGTTAAGTTAAATTAATCAACGATCAACCTTCACTAACCTCATATATACAAATAAGAATAAAATTTGTTTACATTAACTAATAAACGTTCAACCCTTAATTGATTTAGTATACATAAATACAACTTTAACAAGTTAACGGTGAAACTTTACTTTACTTTCAATATATAAACACCGATAACTAGGCCAACTTTGACTAATCAACAGTCAACCTATACTTGACTTTCAATATATAAACATTAAAAAAAGTTTACTTTAACTAATTAACGGTCAAACTTTATTAGAATTAGTATATGATAAATACTAATGAAAAATGTTTGACTTTGTCTAATCAACAGTCAAACCTTAGTTGACTTTCTATATATAAATACTAATGAACGGTCAAACTTTACTCGAATTTCAATATATAAACACTAATAACTAGGTTGACTTTGTCTAATCAACGGTCAAACTTTACTTGACCTTCAGTAAATAAACACTTATAACAAAGTTGACTTTAACTAATCAACGGTCAAACTTTATTTGAATTAGTATATAATAAATACTAATAACTAGGTTGACTTTGTCTAATCAACGGTCAAACCTTACTTGACTTTCAATATATAAACACTAATAACAAAGCTGATTTTAACTAATCAACGGTCAAATTTTACTCGACTTCAATATATAAACACTAATAACTAGGTTGACTTTGTCTAATCAACGGTCAAACTTTACCTAACTCCCTCTCTCTATATAGAAATACTAATGACTAAACTGACTTTAACTAATCAACGGTCAAACTTTACTTTACTTTCAATTTATAAACACTAATAACTAGGCCGACTTTGTCTAAACAACATCAAACTATACTTGACTTTCAATATATAAACACTAATAACAAAGTTGACTTTAACTAATCAACGGTTAAACTTTATTTGAATTAGTATATAATAAATACTAAAAAAATGTTTGACTTTGTCTAATCAAGAAACAAGCCTTAGTTAACTTTCTATATATAAATACTAATCAACGGTCAAACTTTACTCGACTTTCCATATATAAACACTATAACTAGGTTGACTTTGTCTAATCAACGGTCAAACTTTACTTGACTTTCAATATATAAACACTAAAACAAAGTTGACTTTAACTAATCAACGGTCAAACTTTATTTGAATTAGTATATGATAAATACTAATAAAAATGTTTGACTTTGTCTAATCAACAGACAAACCTTAGTTAACTTTCTCTATATAAATACTAATCAACGGTGAAACTTTACTCGACTTTCTATATATAAACACTATAACTAGTTTGACTTTGTCTAATCAATGGTCAAACTTTACTTGACTTTCAATATATAAACACTAATAACAAAGTTGACTTTAACTAATCAACGATCAAACTTTATTTTAATTAGTATATGATAAATACTAATAAAACATGTTTGACTTTGTCTAATCAACAATCAAACCTTAGTTAACTTTCTATATATAAATACTAATCAACGGTCAAACTTTACTCGACTTTCCATATATAAACACTAATAACTAGGTTGACTTTGTCTAATCAACGGTCAAACTTTACTTGACTTTCAATATATAAACACTAATCACAAAGTTGACTTTAACTAATCAACGGTCAAACTTTATTTGAATTAGTATATGATAAATACTAATAAAAATGTTTGACTTTGTCTAATCAACAATCAAACCTTAGTTAACTTTCTATATATAAATACTAATCAATGGTCAAACTTTAATCGACTTTCCATATATAAGCACTAATAACTAGGTTGACTTTGTCTAATCAACGGTTAAACTTTACTTGACTTTCAATATATAAACACTAATAACAAAGTTGACTTTAACTAATCAACGGTCAAACTTTATTTGAATTAGTATATGATAAATATTAATAAAAAATGTTTGACTTTGTCTAATCAACAGTCAAACCTTAGTTAACTTTCTATATATAAATACTAATCAATGGTCAAACTTTACTCGACTTTCAATATATAAATACTAATAACTAGGTTGACTTTGTCTAATCAACGGTCAAACTTTACTTGACCTTCAGTAAATAAACACTTATAACAAAGTTGACTTTAACTAATCAATGGTCAAACTTTATTTGAATTAGTATATAATAAATACTAATAACTAGGTTGACTTTGTCTAATCAACGGTCAAACCTTACTTGACTTTCAATATATAAACACTAATAACAAAGCTGACTTTAACTAATCAACGGTCAAACTTTACTCGACTTTCAATATATAAACACTAACAACTAGGTTAACTTTGTCTAATCAACGGTCAAACTTTACTTGACTCTCTCTCTATATAGAAATACTATGTTGACTTTAACTAATCAATGGTCAAACCTTAATTAACTTTTGATATATAAATGCTAATAAGTAATTTAACTTTAACTAATAACTAAGTTGCCTTTATAGTAATATAATAAGAGTAGGTCTCCTGACAGGCGGCCTATCCATAAGCTGAAGGACGGGCCACTTATTTCTTACCTTATATACTACATTTGTTAAATTACACACAAAATTTAAAATTTTTGAAAATATTTTTTAAAATCATATATATTTATATTTTCACCTTTAAATACATTTTATTACTTGTTTTAACTTATAAAATGCAATATTTAAATTTTATAAAAAATTACAACATTTAAGTTAAATGCCCCTGTGGACTGTCCATAAACTTATGGAAAGACCACATTTCCTGAGACTTTCCCATATAATAATTATTGAAAATTCTGCAATAAAAAATGAAATTTAAATCAATTTATTTTTGATAAATCTAATCCATTAGTATACTTAGATACACTGAATCTCAGCCTTTAAAATCGCATCATATATAAGGAAAAACTGTTATCTCCCTCGATGAAACCCTCCTCACTTCCCTTCCTCGACGGCGGAACTACACCTTCTTCCTTGATGGCTCACTCCCTCAACTCCACACCACCGCGAAGCCCCCACTGTCGAGAAGGCCCCCACCGCGAAGCCCCTCCACCACCACAAAGTGCCCCATCCGTCGAGAAGCTCCTTGCACCGAGAAGTTCTCCGCCGCCGAGAAGCCCTTCTGCTCCTCTGCGAATTGGTCCCGTTGAAGTTGATGCCCTCCGCCTCTACGGATATGTCTGGCACCAGATTCATTATCCTACAGCCCCGCTTCCCCATCTCCAGCTCGCCACACTCCTTCTACCGTTCATCGCTCCTCTACTGTTCTCCGTTCATCCCTTCTCTACCGTTCACCGTGAGCCATCCCTAAAGAGGGCTTAGGATGGATTCTCAAGTGTTGGTTCTCTTGGCCTTTCGCTTATAGGTGGCTTAAGTACTTCCATTGGTGAGTCATGTTTCTTAAATCAACTCTTTGAATTGGTTTTGTGTTTTTTAAGCCATTTGATTGATCATTTCTGGATATATATGAACATGGGTTTTTCCTTGATTATGTGTGTAAAGTATGGAGCATTTTGGTGCTTCTGTTTAATTGGAATGGCAATGTGTGAAACGAGGAGTATGTATAACATGTGTTCTGGGTTTTGAGTATTGGTGTTGCTTAGACATGTTTACATTTCTATTAGGTATGTAGAAAATGATATGATGAACTAGGTTGTTTGATATCCAGCTTACCTTTTGTGAATTGTGGATGCTAGTCTAAAATGGCTCCTATCTCCGGTTCTGGTATTGTTTCCTTCAGTTTTTCTGAAGCTTCGGCGTGACCTTGTACTCGGTTACACTAGAATCCCAGTGTCTTTACATTCCTAAGGGTTTTTGAGTTGTATAGTAGTTTTTGAAGAGGAGTGTCTTTGGTGGTTTAAATTTCAAAAGAGAGTATTAGTTCTCCCATGACATATCATGAATTAGGCTATTTTATTTTGTTACTATATTGGAAGTTTAACTTCTTTTTCTAGAGGACTTATTGTAAGAACAAACGCCCACTAAGTGTTACTGTGTTTGCAAACACCTCAGAGTCGGTTGAGTTTTGAAGGTGACTTGTCATTCTATAGATGATACATTACAAGTTTGTTGCAAATTAGTGGTCGCTGGTACTTATCTTCCATATACTGCTTAGGTGCATTGCTTTTTGTTCTTAATCAAGTTCTGGATATGAAGATGTTGGGCCTTCTACAGATGATGCTTCTGCTAATACTGTTTAGTTTAAGTGTCTCAATTGGCTATGAATGTACTAATTTACTGTGGACACATTAAAATAGCCCGGTTGCTAGATCCGTGACACCTACTTCTTCAAAGCATAATGTATTTCTAATTTTCCATTTGTGTACGCCCATCTTACATATCTTACATACTATGAACCTTCAAGGTTTTGAGTTTCCAAAAGGCTAATAGTGAAGAATTCTATAAACACACACCCAATAAAGTTCTAATCTTCATGCCAGGGGTATTTATTCATTACAGCTTTGTTTTGTTTTTGGCATTTCCAGAGCTGTTGGATTACTGATGCTTCTTTGCATTTCTATAGGACTCAACAATGCATATGGCAAACACACAGAGACTTGGTAGCAAGAAAACATTACTGCAGACTCCTGATTGTGTCACTGCTAAACTGTATGAACTTTGTCATATCATGTGAAATGCATGGTTGTTGGCCCATTTGTTATGAATGCTACAAGTTAAATGATGACTTTTAAGGGAAAAGCAAACATATTTTGAGTCCCACTCAAATGAAGTTTCTGTTGATGCTTGATGATATGTTTCACTTTGGCATTTTAATGATGTATTTTACTTTAAAAGTTTTTTTTGCTCTGTAGCATATGATTTATGTGAGTAATATTGTTACAGTCATTTCATTAATGCTATGAATCAGCATAGGAAGAATATGATAGATATGTGTTTATCTTGGTGGATTATTTTGTGCTTTACTTTACTGAATGTTGATGTGTGACTGAATCAAATTGAGTTATGTAGCCTCGTTAAGTAATCAAGGTTGATATACTGATATGAACGTCTTTATTCTGGTATAAGCTTATGGCATGGTTTCCAGTGATATATTGAATAAGCTTCTAGCATGGTGAGATTGATTCCTCTCCAAGGTCTCCGCCGTAATGTTTAGTCACATAGATTATTAGTTTTGTATCATAATTTTTTTGGTTTTATTTCTATATTATCAATTTTGTGAAGTTGATTTTATTATTAAATTGATTTCCTATTAAATTGTTAGTTTCAGGTCATTTTCTCTTCCTCTGAAAGCTACAGCGTGCTGCCACTTTCGGAAGAAGGGATTTTTTTATTCATCGTAAATATTTTAGCACCGATTTTTTCGTTAGCACCGGTTAAAACCAGTGATAACAAAAAAACCAGTGCTAAATTAGCACCGGTTGAAAAACTGGTGCTAACAAGAAAAATCGGTGCTATAGCGGTACATTTTAGCACCGGTTTAAAAATCGGTGCTAACTAAAAAAATTGGTGCTAAAAGTTGGGATTTAGCACCGGTTTTTTTCCAACCGGTGAAACCGTTTCATCGGTTACTTAGGCACCGGTTTTGTTTTGCGAAAAAACCGGTGCTAAAGGGGGGTTCTTGTGATAGTGCTCCCTTTACATGTTAAAATATACGATAGAAGAACAGATCCGAAAGAGTTCTTACACTCTTATCAAAATAGCATGAGATTTTGCAATGCACATATTGAATTGGTATGCAAGGCTTTCCCTATGTTCTTATCGGGAACAACAATCACATGGTACGAAGATCTACTAAATGGGAGTATTAAGTCTTGGGCGTAATTTTTAGATTTTATTTTGGGTTGCTTCTACCAGAAGCAAAAATTCACAAAAACAATAGCAGACTTGAACAACACAGCTCAGCAAAGTGATGAAAGTCTTCTGAATACCATAACAAATTCGTCACTGAGAGTTTGCAAGTTCGAGATCTTTCATTTCAATCCTCCTTGAGGGCATTCACAGAAGGTATGCAATCAGGAGAATTCTACAAGGAGTTAACGAAAAAACATGTCTAAAAACCCAAGAGAGTTACAGAAGATGATTGATTAACACATGCAAACTGAAGAAGCAAAGAATCTCAAGATAGAGCGAAAGCGAGGCAAGAAGCGAATGACAGAAGATTCACATAAAGGGTTTATAAAATAAGGAAAGGGAAACATCACTTTCAAGGGAAGAGAAATGGGGATGCAAGATGTAACATTCCAAGAAATGCTCCTGACCAAATCAAGAAAAGAGATATGGCAAGCGAATAGAGAGCTATTTTGTGATCATGCACCAATGATAGCACCTCCAGAGAAGAGGTCCGAAGAATATTACTGTGCCTTCCATAAAGACTATGGCCACAACATTGAATATTATAGACTCTTGAGGAGACAAATTGAGGAAGCCTGAAAAATGGTTATTTCAGCCAATATAAGAAAGAGGGAGTAAGCCAATACTATAAAACAAACAAAGTAGGGAACTCCATGGCAAGAAATCAAGGAACGACAATGAAGTACAATGATGATACAACGACTAAAGTTCTAGAAAAAGTAATATGATCTATACATGGATCAACGAAGTCGCTATTGAATAATGCTTAAAAGGCTAAAGCCAGATATTCTCCACCACAATAGCTTATTGATAAAAGACTTCGTTCAAACAAAGCAATAACATTTAGCAAAGAGGATGCATTTCCTAACGCTTTACCTCAACAACCTGATGGTCATCATTGCTAAAATTGGAAATGCAATGGTTCATAGAGTATTCATGGATGATGGAAGTACGGTTGAGATACTATTCATTGATTGCTTCGATAGGCTATTTTTTAACTAATGGACCTGAAGAAGTCCATATCCTCTCTTGTAGGATTTACAGAGTGAGCAGAAACACCTTTGGGTAATATACGACTACCTGTCACCATTGGTGAGAATGATAGAAATTGTACCATCATGTGTGATTTTGTTGTTATGGATGTGCCAAGTCCATTTAATGTCATCATCAGAAGTCCCTGGATGAGAACGACAAGAGCAATATGGTTCCCTTACCACTTAGTAGTGAAGTTACCAACTCCAGCTAGAATCACAACAATAAGAGGAAACCAAAAAACTGCAAGGCATTGCATGGTTATTGCGATGAAAGCAGGGAAACATATGAAAAAATTAAAATGGCCAGCACTGTCTCGAACGGTTGCCTATTCGAGCAATCAAAGTCAGCAATAGACCTTGGGGAAGAAACAGAGCTAGTCAACTTGGATAATGAAGATAATTCTAAGTGTGTTAGGATAGGGAAACATCTTCCACATATGGAAAAGGAAAGGGTCAAACAAATCCTGCAAAGTCACAAAGATATGTTCGCTTGAAGTGTACCGAACATAGGAGGAATCGACCTGAGAATTGCTACCCAGTCCTTGAACATTAGTGACTCAGTCAAACAGAAGTAGCGTAGCATCGCTTGCAATATGCAAAAAATGATTGAGGAGGAAGTTACAACCTTTCTTCAAGCCGATATATTAAAAGAAGTCATCTATCCAAAATGGTTAGCAAAAAGTGATGGTGAAAAAATCAGACATGGGGTGGAGAATGTGTATAGACTTCACCGATCTAAATAAGGCATGTCTAAAGGATTGTTATCCTTTGCCTAAAATTGATCAGCTAGTCGAAGCGATTTCAGGATACGAAGTTCTAGCCTTTTTGGATGCATATAAAGGATACCACAAAATACTGATGAATCCAGAAGATGTAGAGAAGACAACATTCATAACAAGCTTCAAAATGTTTTGTTATGTGATAATGCCATTTGGATTAAAAAAATGTTGGAGCAGCATATCAGAGTGGGGTCGATAGCGCATTTCACAATCAAATATGACAAAATGTAGAGGCATATATAAATGACATGGTTATCAAAAGTAGAAAGGTGGATGACTTTGCTGCAAATTTGAAAGAAACTTTGGATATGCTGAGTAACATTAGGATGAGGCTTAATCCCAAAAAAAATGCATAGTTGGAGTTGGCGCAGGAAAATTTTTGGGATACAAGGTATCCTCCAAATGGATCGAGGCCAACCCAGAGAAAATCCAGGCTACAGTAGATCTTCCCCAACCATGAATGGTTAAAGAGGTACAAATATTGATGGGATCGTTGGCAGCGCTCAATAGATTCATTTCAAAAGCAGCGGAGAAATATTTCCCACTCTTCGAAGTCCCGAGAAAGGTAAAAAAGTTTACTTAGAGTGAAGAATGTCAAAGGGCGTTGATGAGACGTCAAATGCATGTATTTTTCAAAGCATTTAACATCTCTTTTGTCATATTTCTATTGTAAGAGTTCTATATTTAGGTAGGTTTACATGATAAGGGGTTTATATAGTCATTTTCGGTTTTTATATCTAAATCCTTCATTTTTTAACCTATGTTTAGTCTAATGGATTTTTGATCCTTACGAGCATCTAGATTCCTTTTTGTAAGCTTAATTTGTAGATTGCTCATGACCAATTTGGAGTGGTTTAGTGAAGGCCATTTGAAAGGAGGGTAGAACATGGAAGGCCACTCATAAAGTGGTAGAAGATAAAGTGAAGAAAGGAGAGCAAAACAAAGGGTGAAGAATGATCTATGTTTTGAAGCAGAGTTCTGAGAACTTTCCAAGAATAATCATCTTCCAAGGGTGGTACTATTGGAGTTGTCTTCTCGAGTACTATAAAATAGACTACAAGAACTCCCAAAATGGATCAACGGTTCACCCGGAGAAAGAAAAACAATATAGGACTTTTTTCCGTCGCGACTCGCGACAAGTGTGTCACGACTCATGAAAAGTTGACCTGAGAGCTCACAATTTTCCTGATCCGGTCGCGACTCACTACGGAGGCATCGCGACTCGCGATAATTGCCCTGCAACTTGCTTTTTACTCCTTTTTTCTTGTACTATAAATAGTTTTTCACCTCCTTCTTCCCCAACTCTCTAAGCCCAACTTGAGGGCTCCAAAACCCTAGTTTTTCACCATTTTCTTCCATTTATTCTAATTTTTTTGTAGATCTTTGTTCTATGTTATGGGTTTTGATTATCTAGCTTAGTTTTGTACTTGGGAGCAATTGATTGAAGCTTCCACACCTATGTAGTAAGAACCTCTATTTCACTATTTCTTGAAGCTTTTGTTATTTGGTATTCATGTGTTCTTAATGATATGTTTTACTTCATTTATGGTATGAGTTGCTTGAGAATATGAAGTGCTTGTATGATTGAAGTGTTAGGTGTTAGGAAAGTGGCCAATTTCTTAGCTCATTTGACATGAAAATCTAAGAATGTGGATTTAGAATTTCTTGTTGTGATTCTTGCTAGATAAGTATGTTAATGTGGATTGTTCTTATATTTATCCTATAGATGCAATGAAAGGTTGATTCTTGAATGTGGTTTTTTCTAGGTTTAGCCTAATGAATGATATGTTTGGTTAAATGGCTATGTCTTTGGTAGAAGACTTGTTGTTATCAAATATATGGTTCTTCGTGTATGATGCCATTGATGAAATGTCTTTATGGTCGTTGAACATCTAAAGTGATTATCAATGAGGTTACAAATGGTCGTTGAACGTCTTCATGAATTACTCTTAAGAAGAAATGAATGTTGATCTTCAATTGAGAAGCGATAGCATTCCCCATAGGTAACAAATGTGATAGAATGGGTGAATGATTCAATGATCTACATGAGGTTTGGAAGTGGATATAAATTGTCTCCTAGGCTTTATCTTTTGTAGTTTTTATCCCTTTTCTTAGTTTATTTGATGATTAGCATAGTTACTTGACTTTTGTAGTTATCTTGTCTTTTAATTTCATAACTTAGGACAAAAAACCAACCAACCCCCCCCCCCTTCTACTGGCTTATATACATATACATATATACATATATATACATACATATATACATATATATACATACATATATACATATATATACATACATATATACATATATATATACATACATATATACATATATATATTCATACATATATGCATATATATACATACATATATACATACATATATACATACATAAACACACACACATATATATACATACATACATACATATATATACATACATATATACAGATATATACATACCAAAGATATGTTAGTTTTCAAAACCTTCCAAAACCAAAGGGGGTAAGATATCAAGTGATGGTCTGATGTTCAACCACCAATGGTAAAACCACATTGGAATATCGCCAATAAAACTTTGATGAAAATTAATAAACCAAGAGTGGTCAAAGGACCTGATATAGAGAACTCGGTACCAGGCATTCATGTAATCTGTATAATTAAATCCTGGAAGAGAATATTGGATTGAAAATTTGGTGATAGAATGGATATTTTGAAACTGGCTGGATCTAAGGATCTGTTTAATGTATAATTTTGAATAATCTATTCAATTGGAATCATTTTTGTTTTTAATATGCTAGATATCTATGGATTGGGTATCCACAAAGATGAGTTCATAATAAGTTTGGGTTTTTTGTATATCGTCGGTCAACCAAGGACAGGTAGGCCTGAATATATTATTGACAAAATGTTTTAGTTGAGGAATATATGGTTATGTTTGGAAATGGGTAATCAGTAAGTGTTTAGGATTAGGTTTATCATAATAGGATGAATTTGGATTTGATTTTATTGGAATAGTCTGTTGGGTAGGAATTGGAAGAGTTGAGGAAGTTGAAGGATGTGGAGTAACTGGTCTTGGTGGAGTAGCCATAATATAATTAGAGGTAATAGGTGAGGGTTGAGTTAATCTGGCATGTGGAGTTCTAGCTATAGTAGCATAGGTGAGTGGAGGAAAGTCTTGATTGGGTACCAAAGGAGTTAGGGGTTTTGGAGTAATGTAATCTTTTGTTGTTCTTGAACTAGAAGAGCTGGCATTTGAATGAGAGTTATCCTGGAATAGGAATTCGCGATTAAGAAAATCTGGAAGAGAGTTATCCTTCCCTTTAATAAACTGAATATCGAAATCAAAAACAGATAAGATAGCTTGCCATCTAGCAAAAATCTATTTAGAAACTAAGTTTTTAACATCTTTTTGTAAAATTTCTTTGGCCGATTTGCAATCAATTTTTAATAAAAACTTTTTGTTATACAAATCATCTTGAAACTTTGAAATGCATAAGACAATAGATAAAACTTCTTTTTTAACTGTTGAGCAATTAATTTGTGCATGTGACCATATGCCTGAATGATATCTAACTATAGACTCTTTTCCTAAATGTAACTATTTTAATATTCCACCATATCCTAATTTTGATGCGTCTGTTTCAATAATCATAAACGCAGATGGATGTGGAATGCCTAAACAAGGTAGGGACTTAGCTTTTAATTTTATCTCTTTTACAATTTGAGTATGTTTGGGGGTCCATGGTGATGGATTATTCTTTAATATGTCGTATATGAGTTTACATTCTATTCTAATTTGTGGGAAAAATTCTGATATATAATTTAAACATCCTAAAAATCTTTGTAATTGAGTCTTATCTCTGATTTCATCTGGGAATTTATCTGCAAATTCTATTGCTCTTTGTATTGGAGTGATTGTCCCTAAATGGATATGATATCCTAGAAACCTTATATTTATTTGGAATAACTTCATTTTTGCTTCTGATATAACTAATCCAATCTTTTTAATGATATGAAGTAATGTGTTTAAATGTTTAATATGGCTATCTATAGTATTGGAATAGACCAATATGTCATCAATATATACCATCACAAATGTGGAATAGGGATTAAATATATCATTCATAATTTTTTGGAATTCTGATGGCGCATTTTTTAATCCAAATGGCATGACATTCCATTCATATTGTCCGAATGGAACTACAAATGCCGTTTGTATTTATCTTTTTCATCGATCTGAATCTACCAGTATCCTGACTTTAAATCAAATTTTAAAAATATTTTTGCATTAACCAATCTATTGATCAAATCTTTTTTATTAGGAATGGGATATCTAATCCATTTTAATACTTTGTTTAATGGTTTATAATTTATTACTAGTCTTGGAATTCCCCTTTCTTTTTCAGCTTGTTTATTTACGTAAAACGCGGAACAACTCCAAGGATATTTGCTTTGCCTAATTACTTTTTTGTCTAAATGACTTTGGATTTCTAGTTTGCATAATTCTATTAAATCTGCATTCATTTGGATTGGTCTAGCTTTAGTCGGTATATTTTGTTGCTTGAATTCAGGCTCATATGGTAATGAAACTATGTGTTTTTTCCGATCCCAAAAATCATTGGGATGATTTGAACAAACTTGGAGTTTAAATTTATGTTCCAATGTTTTTATTGTTTCTTGGATTGATTTAGTATTTAGTTGATTTTCTATTCTTGAATAGGTCAATTCTTCTTTTAGAAATACAATATCTTTTTGTTTGTTGTTTAGTAATCATATTTTTTTATATATAGAATTTGTTTGTATTAAGTGTAATTCTACTTGGCTGGGGGGATTGATAAACTTGAATAATAATTGTCTTCCTAAAATTTTAGTGTTCATTCCATCTTGAGTTTTTGTAAATGGAGTTATTTGGTATAAAAATGGATTTCCTAGTACTGCATCGTGCAAGGTATTCTCTAAGATAAGAAATGATTATTTAATACAATAATTATTGTTGCATATATAACCATTTGGTAATTTTTTATTAATTTTTATTGGAGTACCATTTGCTGCTAATAATTTTTTGTTTATCTTGGTTAAATATTTACTTGGGATTACCCCTGCTCTTATACAAGAGGTATCAGCCCCACTATCTATTAATGCTATGACTTGAGTACTAAAGTATTTTACTCCTACAGTAACTAAAGAGTACCACTTTTCCATATTAATTTTATTAATAGTATTGAAGAACTGTTGGTCTGAAGGGATCTTTGGGTTTATATCGATATGTAACTTATCATGAGGCCAATCTTTATCTTTATTTATTCCTATGAGTTCTAATTCTAATTCTAGATCTTTTTCTTTTAATAATTTTAATTCTTGTTTTATTGAAATAACTTCCCTTTTTAAATTATTGATTTCTCTTTTCAAATCATCAGGTCTCGTTAGACTCTTTTCAATTGCCGAATATTTTTTAATTGTCTGTGATAGACTAAAAGCTTCTTCTATTCTTGGTTTATCGTCTTCCTTGATTAATTCTTTTAATCTAGATAAATATTCTTCTCTATCCTCCGAATTTCCTATTTTATCAATCATATCTAATAATACTTGTTTTTTCTCTTCCGAACTATTAAGCATATTAATTGTTGAGATTTTGCATTGGCATATATTTGAATCTAAAGAACTATCTGAGCTGGATTCAGAATGTGATTGTTCACTGTCAGAATTATCTATTAGTACTGCTAATAATTTATCTTTTAACTTTTTTCCTTCTGAGAATAGGGAATTGATTTTTCTTTCAGTTTTGCAATGTGATGCTGTATGACCAAATTTCTTACATTTAAAGCATTGAATATTTTTGTATTTATTATTTTTCTTATAAAAATTCTTGGGTTTATGAAAATCTTTGTTTGTAGAGGATGGTTTATATTTGGGGTTCCTATATCGGTTATATTTTTTAACTTTTTCTTTGAAAAAAGATCTATGTTGTTTTGATGGAGGTTTAATTCCCATAATGCCAAATTGTTGACAAAAAGATCTCATTTCTTTCTTTTCTGATCCATATTTTCGTTGAATTTTTAGATCTTGATATAAGGTTAAAGCTTCTTTTTTAATAAAAGCGAATATTTGTCCAAAAATTAGATTATTGTAATCTATTTTGTCTGTTCCTAATACTTTTTGTAGATTGGTAATTATTCTTTGTGAAAATAAACTTGGTAATCCGGTAATGAATTTTTCTTTCCAAAACGGTAAGTTTGAATCTGTTCTTCTTAGTACTTGGGTTAAAAATATATCTTTATACCATTTGAAATCTATTAATGAGGAACATCTTAAATTAATCAAGCATATTTTAGAACTATTTAAATCTTCCTCTGTATTTCCAAGAAAATACATTAATATGACATAAATTAAAAATGTGGATCCATCTTGTACCATAACATATTCCACATTCTCTCCTTCCCCTTGGGCTTCTTCGGATTCATGATTTACAATATTCTGCTTATCTTCTAAAGTAAGGTGATTATCCCACCATCTTTTTAATTGTCCTGTAAATCCAGTTACTAATAATGTTACAATATTTGGTTCAGTTATATTAATTTTAGCCTTATATGCCATTCTGGTCATACCCATTTCTTGTAATGTAATCATAACTTGATATTCTAATAGTCCATCCATATTCCATTGATAAATTGATGATCCATCATAACTGTTAAATAAGGACCTTTGTTCCTCATATTGTATGTCCGGTGGTGTGGGTCTTGGATAATAATTTTTCGTATTATTATTCTTCCACTTTAATTTATTTAATTGAAGTTGTGGTTGACTATGACTCTGTGTAGGTATTCATGAAATTGTCTTTCCACTTCATCTATTTGATAGCATAATTGGTCATCTGATTCTTCATCAGATGTAAACTGAGACGAACTAGAGCTTGAGGAACCTAAATCATTTGGATTAGTTTGAGATATAACTCCAATTTGCTTAGAAGTGCTAGGAATATTTTGTCTGGAATTGTGTTGTCTAAATAATGAAACTGGGTTTTCCATATTGCTAGGGAATGGAGACACTTGGAAATGTGGTGTAGAAATCTTATGTGGAAATCTTTCTAATTTATTATCAAATTTAGTGGATATTAGATCTACTTGATTGGCTATAGTATGTAATATTTGGTTTGAGTAATTATTTTGTTGGTAAACTTTTTTAATATCTCCCAAATTTACTGTGTCAGTTTCTGCTTTCCCTGATCCTAATTTGAATGGGGATGCTACTATTGGTTTTCCTTCGACAATAAGTTCTACTTCTTGTAAAGGTGGATGAACAGAGCTTATTACCGTAGTATCTTGTAATTTCCATTTCTTATATAGATTAGTCTGAACATTGATAATTGGGATATTATCTAATCTATCATAGCTGATTATGTTACCTAGATAATATTTTAAAAACATAAAAAATTCCATTCTTCTTATACCTCTTGTAGTCAATTCTGCATAAAATTCCTGTTTAATATTTTCTCTAATATCTTTGTTCAATTTTTCAAACCATAGTCGATTGTTAGTGTTTTCTATGTTGTAATAGTCTTTATTCAGATATTCCCTATCTATTGAAAATTTGTTAATACTGGTCATCATATTTAACTCTGAATTTCACATTTGGCTGTAAGTAGGTGATCCTATTGATGAATTAGAATCTTGGATTATTTCTGGTAAAGGAATTGAGTATCTTATTTTAGACTTTTGAAAAGTTGAGGGGATATTAGACATTGAGTACCTATGTGATTGATAATTATCTATACTTGATTCTTGATTGTCTATGCTGCGATTTTCTATATACCTGTTAGATACGGACTTATTGAATTTTATAAGTACTTTCCCATCTTTTTGTTCATTAATGGTTGAGGGTTCAGTAATTCTTAAATTTCGTTGGATACTTATGGGTCTTTCTGCTATTATTTCGTGTGGAATATTTATTTCATTGCATTTTAATAATTTTGGGACTTCTATATTGGTATTATCCGAATTTGTGGTAACATATATGGATTCATCCTTTTCTGTTGGGTTTAGTTTTAAAGCGGCTGGAATAAATTATCTCATTAATTTAAAATAAATCCTATATACTAAGACGAAATATTCTATTTCTTCTATTATTTTGTTTTGCTTTAATTGGATGTCTAATCCATTTTAATACTTTGTTTAATGGAAGAGAATGAGTGCTAATCTATTACATTGTGGAATCCGGATTTGAAATCCGTAGTGGCCTTCTTTAATGCTGTTTGAGATGTTGGGGTGTGGGGTCCTCCATTGTTTCTTGTCTGGCTGCTTTGTTGAATTTAATGGCAGATCATGGAGTTTGGGGCCCTCCAATATGCTTCTTTTTTATACACACATATATACAGATATATACACACATATATACAGATATACACACACATATATACAGATATACACACACATATATACATATATACACACACATATATACAGATATACACACACATATATACAGATATACACACACATATATACAAATATACACACACATATATACAGATATACACACACATATATACAGATATACACACACATATATACAGATATATACACATATACACACATACATACATATACATACATATACATGCATATATATATAAATACACACACATATATATATATATAAATACACATACATATACATATATATACACTTCTAGTCTAATATCAACATTATATGTTCAAACCCTTAAGAAAATCCCTCTTCTTCGTGGACAACCCCGACTTGCCATTATCTACTTAATTGTAGATAGGAAGCATTAGGGCTTATAAATATTAACTTTGAGAGGTACAACGATGACCTCCCAGACGTACAAGATCCTAAAGGAGCAGCTTCAAACATTGCCAACATTGTAATCACCCGTCTCAAGGGAAACCGTATATCTGTACTTGGCGGTTTAACAGAACACTTTAAGTTCAATTTTGGTGTGTTAGGAAGGCTAAAAATAAGTGCCAGTGTATTACAACAGCAGGATATTACAAAGTGCAGAGAGGTCATACATGCTAGTAGAAAAGCTAACTCTAGCTTTGATATACTCAGCGGCAAGATTTCAAACCTATTTACATAGTCATCAGATTGTTATCTACACTGATTTTCCAATCAAGAATATCCTAAGCAATCCTAATGTACCTGGCAGAATGACAAGTGGGATCTTGAATTGGGGCAATATGAGATCCAATTCCAACCAAGAACCGCAATCAAGGCTCAAGCCTTAGCAGATTTCATTGCGAAGATGACAAGTGAAGACGCACAGGACATGAACATATGCCAGAATCTGGGGGTCGACAAAGGAAAATCAAAGTGGTTAGATGTCGCATGGAAATTGTTTTCTGATGGAACATCTCGCAAAGAGGGTTACGGTGCAGGATTACTATTATTCAACTCAGAAGGAGGAGAGAGCAGATATTCACTTCGCTGTGACTTCCCACTTACGATCAATGAAGCTAAATATTAGGCCTAGACCTTACCATCAGAATGAAGGTCAATTTTGTTTTGGAGATTTAGCGATTCACAGATCGTATTTTAGAAAGTGTGGGGAGACTACGAAGTGCAAGAAGATCAATTGGTAAAGTATTTAAAGAGTTTGTCAGCTCATTGCCCCTAACTCGTATACTTCGATATCCAACATGTACCAAGAAATGAAAATAAAAAAAGTAGACGCGCTAAGAAAGCTGGCAACCACTGGGTTAGAATCTTTTATCGAACACAAAGATGTAATAGTGGAGGTAATTCCCGTCAGAAGCACAATCTTGACAACTGTGTTGACAATCCAGACGGAAGGGGCAAACTGGATGATATCGCTAATAGAGTATTTTTCCAAGGGAATACTTCCAACAGATAAGATACAAGCCAGGAAGTTTGAGTTGCGATCTTAACTACTTCTATGAAGGGGGAATCTTATACAAGAAAGGTTTCTTTTCTCCATGGATAAAATGCGTAGGATCATCGCAAGCAGGAAAAATCCTAAGGGAAATGCATGAAGGGCTATGTGGAACACATCAAGGAGTTAGAACAGTTGCAAAAAAATCATTCAAGTGGGATACTATTGGTCGACCATGTTTAATGATAGGCATAACTTCGTGCTCAAGTACAAAAGCTTCTAGATTAATGCCCAGTTGTCGCACAAATCACATACTTCTTTAAGAGACATATATGGAGCTTGGACATTCGATAAATGGGGAATCGACCTGGTTGGACCCTTCCCAAAGGGCGCGGGCAATGCCAAATTTCTAATCGGGGCAATTGATTAGTTCATGAAGTGGGTGGAAGCAAAGCCATTAGGATGAGTCACAGCTGAAGTAACAAGAAAATTCATTTGGCAGAATATAGTTTGTCGCTTCAGGGTGCCACATGATAATATGTAATCTGTATGGGCCCAAGTGTCTAATACGGCCGACCGTTGGTCTATGGCATTGTTCTTTGGGTAATGACCTTTGGCTCGGCCCAAGGTTGGAGTACTTGCTCCACAAGCAAACAAAATAGTTACCCTACTTTCCTACCTAAATAAAGGCTAAAGGTAACCCTACACACTCAATTATTCATTCCTAATTACTCTAGGGTAATAATATTTGCTTACATAGCCATCAAGCCTCTTCCCCCCGGACACCTCTAGGGACTTTGTCTTGTAGATTCAAGCTTATGAACGGTGGCGATAAATTGGGGCACATCAATTTGGCATGCCTAGTGTGACCGTTAGTCAGATCTGCGTTTATATTGTTGCTTATGTCCACATTTAAGGAAAGCTCTTTGCATAGAAATGAGTTTCTAAAAGGCAAAGCTTTAGGCACCGTCGAAGAAGAACAATACTCTCACTAAAGATGAAGAGGGCGTAGGTCTAATATGCGATCAGACCCCACCCTATATAGTGCTGGTAACAAGCCTGCGGAAGTTGGCTAAGGCTAGATCCCAGAATTAAGGGATCTGGAAGTTTCTCAGGTGGAAGCTGATGTACCCCTAAGAAACATGGAGGTCAGCATTAAGCCTTGGGTAGGAGGCACTGAAGCCCCTACCTCACAAATCCAAGTTTTTTACCAAGGGAGCATGAGCAGCGGTTTTTGGAGGCTACAACGGATTCACAAACAGAAGCCACAAGAGGGGCTGCTCGGGCGACGAGGGGCACGAACAAAACATTCCCTCCATCGTAGCAAGACCTAGCACTATGGGCCCAGGTTCTCAGATCTGCTGGCTATCAGGTGGAGCCTCACATGCTCTACCAAAGGATAGTCTAGCAGCAGGTGGGGCCCCACCTTTGATGCCCCTGGTGGTGCAGCCGAGGATCTAGCTGCAAACCCCTCTAGGAGTATCTTATCAAGCAGACATTGGGGTCCAAGAAAGGCCCAAACCAATGTTCCCGAGCATGGCTCAAGAATTGGCATACTCCACACCCACCTCGATGCCTCCAGTTTTATGCCAGACAATTTTATTCGATAGCTAGGCTGATGAGATTCCTACTAGTTTTTGAGAGCTAGATATACTCGGGGTCTCGACGGGAGGTCCCCCCCCTACGATCCTTACCACCTGGAGTGACCTGCCTTCCCCCAGGGTCGTTAAAACCATAGCTTAGAATTAACCCGCTTGGAGGCAGTGTGGTCAGAAGATAGAGATTTATAGTTTTGCTCCATGTTCCTACTGCTACGCTACCTATAGGGTAGTTAGAGTTAAACTCTGGGTTTGTCCATAGAGATGTTAGGTCTAATGTACCAACTCAAAACACAACCTTTTACGGGTTGTTAATACGTACGAGTGAAAGGAATAGCTAGTAAAGCAAACATGCAAATAAGGGGGGTTTAATTTTTCAAACTAACAACTACAAAACTTGAAAAGTAAAAACCCAACTACAATATTAGATAAGTACTTGGGGAAATCATTGAGTAACTTGGCCAATCTAATGTTTCTATCCTCGATTTATTCACATAGAAATCTAAGCAAACCTAATAGAGTGTCCATAACACGTGGTGTGGCCGATGGCATACACTTTCCCGTCCCTATCATGGTGGGTGCTCTCGCAACCCGCCATCATAATTAGGAGAGTACAATAAGGTCCGACCATTGTTGTAGGCCTAATTCTCCCCGTATGATTACATCTCGGGCTTTCACCACGAATGTGCTACTCCTTTCGGGTCCTATCAATTAGGCCCAAGGTTTGTAGGCACCTTATCTATGATACCAGGGTTTCTCACTCGAGCAACTTTATGAAGTCAGCAAGTACTGGTGCGATGGTAAGTGGATCAGAGTGGTGTATATGTATCCCAGCGATCAAAAGGCCAATGGATGCTAGGCATAGCCTAATGTTATTTCACAGAAAGGTGAATGTATGCAGCCTAAGGCAAAGAGCAAGTAGGCATGAAGCTTCCAGTCTTTTCAGAATACATGGGCTGAAGAACACGGAATAGGCAACAAATTCAAAGACCACAAATGAAGAACATGGGATCGTGGCACACCCATGATCTTAACTCTAGGAAATAAAGGAACTTCTATGGAAGTCAGTCTATAAATACAGCAAGCTCTGAAGGAGCTAAGGTAAGCGTTACTATCTGTAGAAATTCCAGTTCTACAAGGAAAATATTGACTTGATCGTCGGAGCTCTTCTCCCGGAATCACTTCCGGGATAAGCTTTGCAGGTGAAGAAGATCTTGGAGAGGATGACCAGATTCCCTGAACGATCTTCTGCATCATTTGGGGTCGTCAGTGGGGATAAAATTTTTATTTTCATTTTTAGGTCATTTGGGTGAAAAATGGTGTTCACCAGGAGTGAGAGGAGCCATAACCACCAGTCACATGAACATACACTGGGACGTGATAGGGATGTGTATTATCATCAGAAATATACTCCAAGTAAAGAGAAAGAGCACAGCAAGGAAAAGACAGAGGAGGAAGTAGATTCTCCGAACAACCACCATGTTAAGGAAAATAGGGCATTCGCGGCATTTCTGGAAGCGAATAAAGAAAGCCTTTATGACCAATTCCTGAGTACGCTCAAGAACATCCCACAAAACCAGAAAAAGGGTAACCCAAGAGCGTGAAAACCTTAACTATGAAGAGCAGTTGTGTGACATTGTCGTAGATGATGACGCATATAAATCACCTATGGCTTCACACTTCGTGATTTTAAAATGCCGGAGGATTTTAAACTTCCTTTGCATGTTAAAATCAATGAAGGGACAACGAACCCAAAAGAGTTTTGCACTCATACAGAGATAGTATGAGATTTTTTTATTTCGAACATCGAGTTAGTTTGCAAGGCATTTCCTATCTTTTTTACAAGAATGGCGATCAATTGGTACGAAGACCTTCCAAACGGGAGCATCAAATCTTGGGCACAGTTTTTGAACTTGTTCTCAGGTCGTTTGTACCAAAATAATAGTTCAACAAGACGATTGTGGATCTCAATAACGTAGCCCAACAGAGTGAGGAAAGCCTAGCAGAATATCGTAATCACTTTGTTACAGAAAGCTTACAGGTTTGTGACTTTTCTTTCCAATCTTCTTTGGGGGTGTTCACAGGAGGCATGCGATCAGGGGAATTCTACTAAGAACTGACAAAAAATATGCCTAAGAACCCGAGGGAGCTGCAGAAAATGATTAAGCAGCATGTGCTAACGGAAGAAGCAAACAATCGTAAGATAGAGAGGGAACAAGGTGATAAGCAATTGATGGAAGATTCACAAAAGGGATTTATGAAGAAGGGAAAGGGAAGTGTCTCTTTCAAAAAAAGAGAAACAAGTTTGCAGGTTGCGAAATTTCAGGATACACCCTTGACGAAGCCAAGGAGAGAGATATGGAAAGCACACAAGGATCTCTTTCGAGAGCCAACACCCATGCTAGAACTACCAGAAAATGATCAAGGGATTATTATTGTGCTTTCCACAAGGACCATGGCCATGATATTGAATATTGTAGAGATTTAAGAAGACAAATTGAGGAAAACTTCAGGAATGGATTCTTAAGTCAATACAGAAAGGAAGGGAGAAGTCAGTATAGCAAAAATAGCAAAACAACAAACACCCTAGCAAGGAATTAGGGGACAGCGTCTACATTGCCAAAAAATCAAAAGATGACTGCTGCAATTGACTATAAGGAAACTGAGGGTGACGAACTGCTAGAAACAGTAATATTATCTATACATGGATCTACGGAATCGTTGTCCAACAATGCTTGGAAATCTAGGGCACGATATTCTCCCCCACAAGAACCTGTTGACAAGAGACTTCGCTCAGGTAAGGAAATTACTTTTAGTGAAGAAGATGCAGTACCAAACGCTTCGCCTCACAATGATCCTATGGTTATCATAGCAAAAATTAGAAATGCTACGGTATACAGAGTGTTCGTAGACGATGGAAGTGCGGTTGAAATACTTTTTTTAGATTACTTCAACAGACTGGGGTTCAAGCAAACGGACCTAAAAAATCTACATCCTCACTTGTTGGGTTCATAGGGTGATCAGAAATGCCTTTGGAAAATACACAATTACCTGTCATGATCGCTAAAAGCGAAAGGAACTGCACAATCCTATATGACTTTATAGTCATGGATGCCCTAAGCACGTCATCACTATAATATGAAGACCATGGATGAACAGAGAAAAAACCATATGGTCCCCTTACCACCTGGTCATGAAATTCCCAACACCGGATGGAATTGCAACTATAAGAGGAAACTAGCAAACAATGAGGCAATGCATGGTCATCGCAATGAAGGCATGAAGAGTAGGACATAAAGCAAAGATGGAAAACACAATATTAAGTGGTGGACCACCAGATCAGCTAGAATCGCTAGCGGGCTTAGGGAAAGAAATGAAGCTAGTATGCCTGGATAACGAAGAAAGCTCAAGGTGTGTACGAATAGGAAAATGCCTTCCCAATGAAGAATATGAAAGAATCATACAAATCTTACAGAAACACAGAGACGCTTTTTCATGGAGTATTCATAACATAGGAGGGATGGATGCACACATCGCAACACACTCTTTGAATATCAATGATACGGTCAAGCCAGTTAAACAAAAGCAGCATTGCTTCACTAGTGATAGGCAGAAAGCAATTGAAGAAGAAGTTACAACACTACTCAAAGCCGGCATAGTAAGGGAGGTCAGATATCCAAATTGGCTTGCAAATCCAGTAATAGTAAGAAATTCTGATGCTAGATTGAGAATGTGCATGGATTACACAGATTTAAATAAGGCATGTCCTAAGGACTACTATCCCCTAACGAAAATCATCAACTGGTTAAAGAAATTTTAGGCTATCAGGTGCTATCATTTTTGGATGCGTACAAGGGTTACCATCAGATATTAATGAACCCGGAGGACACATAGAAAATGGCTTTCATAACGAGCTTTGGGACTTTTTGTTATGTACAAATGTCGTTCGGGCTAAAGAACGTAAGAGCGACATACCAAAGAGTAGTGGATAATGCTTTTTTCAATCAAATAGGGCAAAATGTGAAGGTGTATGTTGATGGCATGGTCATCAAAAGTAGGAAGGTGATAGCTTTACAGTGGATCTACAGGAGACTCTAGATACACTAAGTGCCATAGGAATGAAGCTCAATCCCAAGAAATGTATATTTAGGGTGGGCATAGTGAAATTATTAGGATACAAAGTGTCCTCGAAGGGAATCGAGGCCAACCCAGAAAAAGTCTAAGCTATAATCAAACTTCCTCAGCAACGAACAGTTAAGCAAGTACAAGTTCTAATGGGGTCACTGGCAGCACTTAGCAGGTTTGTCTCGAAGGTAGAAGATAAGCACTTTCCACTATTTGAAGTTATAAAGAAAGCCAAATAACGTATGATGGCTTAAAAGAACAGTTTTTAACACTGCCAAAGCTAAAATCCCCCGCTCCTGCGAAAACATTATATTTATATTTAGCCATCTTGCAGAATGTCGTCAGCTCAGTCTTGGTTCACTTCGAAGACCAGAAAAAGGTGTGAGTTTACTGTATAAGCAGAATATTGCAAAACACAGAAAATGCATATATGCCAATGGAAAGGTTGACCTTGGCCTTGATGTACTCAGCACGGAGGCTGCAAGCATATTTTCATGCTCATCGCATCATAGTTTACACGGGTTTCCCAATTAAGAACATCCTTAGTAAGTTGGAGTCATCAGGAAGACTAACAAAATGGTCTTTGGAATTAGGCCAATTTGAAATTCAATTCCAGCCTAGGAAGGTGATCAAAGCTCAAGCATTAGCAGTCTTCATTGCCGAAATGACAAGCGAAGAAGAGCAGTAAGTGAACACGTATCAGAGCTTGAAGATCAATTGAGGCAAGTCGAAGTGAGAAGAAGTTTCTTGGACCTTATTCGTTGATGGTTCGTCCAGCAAAGAAGGTTTTGGGACAGGATTGCTATTCATAGACCCAGATGGGGGCGAACATAGATACGCATTGTTGTTCGATTTCCTTCTCACAAACAACAAAGTAGAATATGACACCTTGATTTGCGGATTGGACCTTGCTGTCAGAATGAAAGTCAGAAGTGTACGAGTATCTAGCAATTCACTAATTGTTGTCCAACAAGTGCGGGTAGAGCAATTGGAAAAATATTTAAAGAAGGTGCAACAACTCATAGTCCAGCTTGACTATTTTGACATACATCATGTACCATGAAGCAAAAATATAAAGGAAGAATTACTAAGTAAGCTAGCAACAGCAGAATTTAACTCTTTTACTGAGTAGAGCGACGTCATTGTGGAAGTAATCCCAGTCAGAGTACCGCATCAACCATGGTGTTAACCATCCAATAAGATTACGTTAACTGAATGTTCCCACTAATAGAATTCTTTGTCAACAGGATGTTACCAGAAGATAATTGAGGCTAGGAAGTTGGAGTTACGTTCTACTAATTACACTTACGAGGATGGGATCTTATACAAAAAAGGTTTCCTGTCTCTGTGAATAAAGTGCATGGGACCGACGCAAGCAAGAGAGATTCTAAAAGAAATTCATGAAGACCTCTGTGGAACACATCAAGGAGCTAGAATGATATCAAGGAAGATCATCCGAGTTGGGTACTACTGGACGACAATGTTCAACGTCGCACACAACTTTGTGCTTAGGTGTAGGAGTTGCCAAATCAACGCTTTGTTGTCACATAAGCCACAAAAAATTTGATAGGAATATACGGTGCATGGACATTGATAAAGGGGGGATTGACTTAGTTGGACCATTCCCAAGGGGCGAAATAAACTCAAAGTTTCTAATCGTAGAATTGACTACTTCACAAAGTGGGTGGATGCAAAATGATTAGGAAGGGTCACGGCTGAAGTCACCAGGAACTTTGTCTGGAAAAACATAGTATGCTGCTTGGGAGGTCATTGTTGTACCTCTTAAAGTTAAATTTATAAGCTCTTAATACTTACTAACTACAACTAAGTAGATAGTGGCAAATCGGGGTCATCCACAAAGAAGAGGAATTTTCTTAAGTGTTTAAATATAAAAGTTGATATTAGCTAGAAGTAGATATATAGATATATAAAAGCAAGTGAATGGGGGGGATTTTGGTTGATTTTTGGTCCTAAGTTATGAAATTAAAAAGACAAGCTAACTAGCAAAGTAAGTAACTATGTTAATCATGAAACAAACTAAGAAAAGGGGTTTAAAACTACAAAAGACAAAGCCTTGAGGGTAATTGATTTCCATTTCCAAACCTCCTATCAATCTTTGAATCTACAACCTATTCATTACTTTAACTACTTGTTGTGAAGATAAATCTGCTATCCTTCTTAGATAGTAGTTTGCAAGAGTGAATTTGACATCTCTTGTCAAACCTCACTAATGACTCCTTTAGTGGATAAATGGCTAGAAGTATCTCATTAATGGCATCGAGCACAAAGAATCAACAAGTTTGGTAACACTTATAAACACTACACCATGTCTAAGCATTGAACTAACTTATTCATTTACACAAGATTAATCAAGAATGATCGACATTCATAGACTTTTCTCATGTGCTACCTAAAACAAACATGACAACAAGTTCAACATCATCACATTCATCTAGCAATTATCAACACATCAACATCATTAGAAGCTCTAACTCATGGTCTTGAATCTCATATTAAAAGAAGGGAAACTTAGCTACTTTCTCTCAACCCTAACAAGAAATCATACAAGCAATTCATATGATCAAACAACCAACAACATTGATGCCATTAAAAATCCACATTCAAAGCTCCATAAATGTACAATATCAAAAGTAATAAATAGAGTTCTCAAGAAATGGTTTAGAAGCCTCAATCAATTGCTCTCAAATACAAAACTAAGCTAGATATTTAAAACCCATAACATAGAACAAAAATCTACAAAGAACTAAGAAGAAAAGAGGAAGAAAGGGTGAAAACCTAGGGTTTTGGGAGCCCCAAGTCGGGCTTGATAAATGGGGAAGAAGGGGGCTAATTATAGTCCAAGAAAATAGAAGAAAAGAGGCCAAAAATGTAAAATTCTGGGCTGTGGGCTGCAATGGTCAATTTGCCCTCTCATTATTTCCATCGCTACGGGTGAACCGTTGCTCCGATTTTTGGAGTTCATGTAGTCTATTTCATAGTGCTTGAGAGGAAAAATCCATTGGTGCCACCCTCTTAGGCCGATTCTTCTTGGATCATTTTAAGAACTTGGTCCAAACCTCCGGGTGATAATTCATCCGCTTCTCTGCCTTCCTTCTTCGACCCTTCTATCTTCTACCACATTTTGGCTCGTGGCCTTCACTAAACCACTCTGAAATGCTCACGAGAAATCTATAAATTAAGCTCACAAAACGGAGTCTAGATGCTTGTAAAGACAAAAAATCCTTTAGACTAAACATAGGTTACAAAATGAAGGATTATATATGAAAATCGAAAATGGTCATCTAAACCCCTTACGATGTAAAACCTACATAAATCTAGCAATATTACAACAAAAGGATAACAAAAGAGATGTTAAATGCTCCAGAAAATACATGCATTTGACGTCTCATCAATCTCCCCACACTTGAACCTTTACTCGTCCTCGAGTAAACAAGAACAAGCAAATATCTAAGCGTAAACTAGCATGCCAAAGTTTTCCAAAAACATCCAACATCGTATTCCTAGATTACCCGAGCTCCAAAACATAAAAATCTCTCACACTCTCACATCCAAAAACCTAAGATAATCTCAACAACCGACAAACCAAGAGAAGCATAAAATGTTTCACTTTCTCTCATTTTCTCTCATTTTGCCTAGGAACTCTCTCAGGTTTTCATCCTAACTTCACACATTTTTCTTTTTCAATTCTCACCCTCACCTTTTCCACACAATTTGGTTTCTCATTTTTGCATAGGTTACCCTTTCAAGTTTTCAACCTATACGGGCCTCCCACTTTTGTCTAAGTTGCCCTCTCGGGTTTTCAACTTAGCAGGAATTTTTTTTTCATTTTTCATTTTTTTTCAAATAAAACACATCAAAGTGGAGCATATGCACACTACAATACTATACAATGAAATATATTTCTCTTTATCTCCCCACACCTGAAACACTCATTGTCCTCAATGTGAAAAGGACAAGATAAAGAAATAAGAGAGAAAGAAAAATACTCACAACCAGGACCTTGAAGGTCCTTCCCGGTGATGACAATCCTCACTTCTCAATGAATGTTCTCTCCTCCATGTTCTCGAACTCCGCCCCATATGCAACTTGGTCAATCCACTACGAAGCCACAACTATAATCCCGATCAACAATCACAAAAGACAACAACTAGTAGTACTCCTAGGAAGTGGTTTTGGTAGTGGTTTTTGGTGCTTGATTGTGGTGGTATTCTTGTGGTTTTGGGTATGGGTTTGATGTCATGGTTAATGATTTGTTTTTCAAGAAAGAAAAACACTAACCTAACTTAAAAGCTCGGGTTGTCTCTCGAGAAGGTCCATATTTTTAAGGTCATCGGAGCATCCAAAACTAGAGAGGTGGGGGTACAAAACTTTCAAGAGGAAATTTTTGTGGAGGTGGAGTTAGTTTCAAAGAAGTAGGGTGGTTAGGAGGCTTTGGATACTCTTTTGCCTCCTCCCTTATCTCCTTCAAAACATTTAAAAATGGTGGATTTGGTTCACTAGGTGGGGTAGGGTGATGATGTAAAGAATAATGAATGTAGCATAATCACCTCATCATTCACTTTGTTGTCTTCCACAACCGACTTCTCATCCCCTTCGAACTTGAACTCATTTCTCATGGTGATCTCACTCACCGAATCTTTGAGTTCGACTTGGAATGGTGTATTTTTGGAATCGCAAGCTTCCATTTGGGCCACCACTTCTAATATATTCCTTACATGCCCTTCAATAGCCTCAATATTAGAGGAGATCCAAGTATTTGGTTCCTCACTAGTCTTGGCCAAGTTGTTCAAGTTTGCTATCGCATTCATGACTTCCTCACACGTCAACCTTGAACCTTCTTGTTGGGCTTAGGTTCGGGGCATGGTATAAGATGGTGAAGGCCAACTATTTTGCTCGTATTTTGTTTTCTAGCACATTCTCATAACACCAATCCGGATTACCACTCCACTTCGTATTGTAAGAATTGTGGTATAGATACCATTCTTGGACTTATTGCCCTTGAAAACCAACATCTGTCTTGGTAGCACTCTTCATTATATCCTTAGTTTTGGAAACCAAGGGTTCATTCCCCCTCATAGTGCTCCTCTCTCAACATCTAGCAAAACTTGGTAGGATGGTCGGAATGAAACATCCTAATAAACCTCGCTCGTTGAGCCTTTCTTCTCAACATAAGCTCCCAAAAGGTGAGATGTTCCTTTTTTTCAAAAAAATTTCTTTTCTTAAAAGTCTGGCAGCGGCAATGGAAAGTCGGGTTCGTCCACGAATGCTTCCTATCTACAACTAATTAGATAACATTCCCCGAATGATAAGTCCATGATAGCATTCCCCGGCAGCCGTGGATATATATAGATATATAAAAGCAAGTAAATGAGGGGGTTTTGGTTGGTTGGTTTTCCTAAGTTATGAATTTAAAGAATAGATAACTAGAAAAGTTAATTAACTATGATAATCATGCAACAAACTAAGAAAAAGAGATAAAAACTACAAAAGACAAAGCCTTGAGGGCAATTGATATCCACTTCCAAACCTAATGTAGATCATTGAACCATTCACTCATTTCATCACATTTAAATAGATAGACATTCTTTTCTTTTTAAGAGTAATTCACAAAGACGTTCAACGACCATTTTCAAACCTTATTGATAATCACTTTAGACATTCAACGACCATAAAGATATTTCATCAATGACATTATACACGAAAGACCATAGATTTGATAACAACAAGCCTTTTACCAAATACATAGCCATTTAACCTAACAAAGAATTCATGAGGTCAAGCCTAGAATAATCATCATTCAAGATTCGTTGTTTAGATAAAACCTAGAACAATCAACATTCAAGATTCAACCTTTCATTGCTTCTATAGGATAAATATGAGAACAATCCACATTAATATACTCATCTAGCAAGAATCACAACACATTATGCACACAAAGTTCAATCATACAAACACTTCATATACTCAAACAACACATAGCATAAATAAAGTAAACCATAGAATTAAAACACATGAATGCTAAATAATAAATGCTTCAAAATAGAGTGAAATAGGGGTTCTTGCTACATAGTTATGGAAGCTTCTATCAATTGCTCACAAGAACAAACTAACCTAGATAATGAAAACATGTGATTAATCTATAAAAACTAAGAAAAGAAAGAAAGGAAAACCTAGGGTTTTCAGTCCAAAAATGAGAAGAAGAAAAGAGAAAGAAGAGAGAGGATAAGGTGAGTATTTATAGTACAAAAAAGCAAGAAAGAAGTCTGACCACCCGTTAGTCACAAGTTGCGACCAATTCATTCGCGAGTCGCAACCTAGCAAAGTTTCATCATCTTGATTTCTTTCTTGTTTTTGTCTCAAGTCCTCCTCTTCTCTTTAATTGTCTTCAATTCTTCAAGTCTTCAAAAGTTCAAATGCAAGTCTTCAAGTCTTCAAATCTTCAAATTTTCAAACAAATTGCCTTGTCACACAACATCCTCTATAAAAGTAATAAAAGCGTAAAAGTCACTTTTAACTCTCCTTAGAGAATTTCAAGGAAAAATGCAACATCTAGAGCACAAAAATGTACAATATTTAATCCTAAAAGTCCTAATATAACCATATAAATTGGGCACATCAAACCTCCCCACACTTAAACCTTACTCGCCCTTGAGTAAGAAAAGATTCAAGCACACAAAGGAATTCATATGTCTAAAATCCTAAACTAAAATTCCCCTAATCAATGCCTCACAAAAACTCTCAATATCATGAATCCCAAAATCAAAGCTCAAATGGGAATTTTTCACACACACAACCCCAATTCCTAAATCTAACCAAACCTACCACTTATCAATTCACTACCCATAAAAATGTTTCAAAGTCCCAAATTGATAATCACAAAGTCCAATGACACAAAATGAAGTTAAAACTATATGAGAGGTTCAAGCACATACTTCACTTCATACCAATATATCAACCAAAATCCAATGGCACAAAATGAAGTCAAAACCATATAGGAGGTTCAAACACATACTTCACTCTATACCAATATATCAACCCAAAAATGAAGTACACAAAAAATTAAGAATTTCTCAACTTACTTTGTTTTCCCCGCTAAATCCCAAGAGGTCTCAAAATGTTAACTAACCATTCCGTCCATATGATAACCACAACCTTATGACTCAAATGGCGGAAAATAAGTGAAATCATAGCATTTTTTATTTTTTTTCTCTCATTTTTCCTAGGAGCCCTTTCAGGTTTTAATCCTAGCCACACATCATGTTTCTTTGGCTCAAATCTCACATTTGTTTTGCACATTTAGCCTCTCACTTTTCCCAACTTGCCCTTTAAGGTTTTCGACCTATCCAGGCCCCCAATTATGCCTAATTTTCATGAATGTGAGTCCTCTAACCCCTCCCCACACTTAAAATATTACATTGCCCTTAATGTAAACATATAAGGCAAGAACAATAAAAACTCAAGATAAGAGGTTGAGTGACTCCCATTTTTCTGCATGGTCGCCAGTGATACGGCGCAATCACATGTATTTGTATAGAATTGGTCCCAAAATTGGTTTCGATGTTGGAGGGGGGAGTAAAAGTGCCGTAGAAGAACAACCAATTGACAAATTAAGAGAAGCATAACATTTTTCAATTTCTCTCATTTTGCTTAGGAGCCCTCTCGGGTTTTCATCCTAGCCTCACACATTTTTCTTTTTCGATGCTCACCCTCACCTTTTTACACACCATTTGGCCTCTCATTTTTGCATAGGTTGCCCTTTCAGGTTTTCAACCTATTCGGACCTCCCACTTATGCCTAAGTTGCACTCTCGGGTTTTCAACTTAGCGGGAAAAAATTTTATTTTTCTTTTATTCTGTCATTTTTTTCAAACAAAATACATCAAAGTGGAGCATATGTACACTACAATACTATACAATGAGATAGATTTCTCTTTACCTCTCCACACTTGAAACACACTTTGTCCTCAATGTGAAAAGGACAAGATAAAGAAATAAGGGAGAAAGAAAAAATACTCACAACCAGGACCTTGAAGGTCCTTCCCGGTGATGACAATGCTCACTTCTCAATGAATGCTCTCTCCTCTGGGTTCATGAACTCCACCCCCATATGCAACTTGGTCCATCCACTACGAAGCCAAAACTATGAAAATCCCAATCAACACTCACAAAAGACAACTAGTAGTACTCCTAGGTGGTGGTTTTGGTAGTGGTTTTTGGTGGTGGATATTGGTGGTGTTCTTGTGGTTTTAGGTAAGGGTTTGAGGACATGGTTGGGGATTTTTTTTCAAGAAAAGAAAAGTACTAACCTAACTTAAAAGCTTGGGTTGCCTCTCGAGAAGCTCCATGTTTTTAAGGTCATCGGCACGACCCTAGGGTCATCCATATGGTGAAGATTTGAACCCCTTCACCATGAGCATCCAAAAGTAGAGAGGTGGGGGTCCAAAAATTTCAAGAGTATTATGGAGGTGGAGTTAGTTTTAAAGGAGTAGGGTGGTTAAGAGGATTGGGATTGTATTTTTCCTCCTCTCTTATCTCCTTCAAGACTTCCAAAAATGGTGGAGTTGGTTCACTAGGTGGGGGTAGAGTGATGATGTAAATAATAATGAATCCACTTTGTTTCCTTCCACAACTGATTCCTCATCCCCTTCGAACTCGAACTCATTTCTCATGCTGACCTCACTCATCGAATCTTTGAGTTTGACTAGGGATGGTGTATTTTTGGAATCACAAGCTTCCATTCGGGCCATCACTTCCAATATATTCCTCACATGCCCCTCAATAGCCTTAAAACTAGAGGAGATCCGAGTGTCCAGTTCCTCACTAGACTTGGCCAAGTTGTTCAAGTTTGCTATCGCATTCATGACTTCCTCACGTGTCAACCTTGAACCTTCTTGTTGGGCTTGGTTTTCGGGCATGGTATAAGATGGTGAAGGCTAACTATTTTTCTCGTATTGTTGGTTTTTTGGGTCATTCTCATACCACTAATCCGAATTACCACTCCACTCCTAATTGTAATAATTGTGGTATTGATACCATTCTTGGGCTTCTTTCCCTTGAAAACCCACATCTCCAACCTCTTGGTAGCACTTTTAATTATACCCCTGGTTTTGGAAACCAAGGGTTCTTTCCCCCTCATAGTGCTCCTCTCTCAACATATAGCAATACTTGGTAGGATGATTGGAATGACACATCCTACAAAACCTCGCTCGTTGAGCCTCTCTTCTAATCATAAGTTCCCTGAAGGTGAGATGTTCCTTTTTTCAATTGTTTTCTTTTTTTTCAAAAGTCCTATAGCGGATTTGGCAAATAAGGGCCGTCCACAAATGCTTCCTATCTACAACTAAGTAGATAGCATTCCCCAAATGGTAAGTCCACGATAACATTCGTCCATAATAGCATTCCTCGGCAGCCATAGATATATATATATATATATATATATATAAAGCAAGTGAATGGGGGTTTTGGTTGGTTGGTTTTTCTAAGTTATGAATTTAAAGACAAGATAACTAGCAAAGTCAATTACCTATGCTAATCATGCAACAAACTAAGAAAAGAGATAAAAACTACAAAAGACAAAGCCTTGGGGGCAATTGATATCCACTTCCATTTAAATAGATAGACATTCTTTTCTGCTTAAGAGTAATTCACAAAGACGTTCAACGACCATTTGCAAACCTCATTGATAATCACTTTAGACGTTCAACCACCATAAAGATATTTCAACAATAGAATTATACACGAAAAACCATAGATTTGACAACAACAAGTCTTCTACCAAAGATATAGCCATTTAACCAAACAAAGCATTCATGAGGTCAATCCTAGAATAATCAATATTCAAGATTCATTGTTTAGATAAAACCTAGAACAATCAACATTAAAGATTCAACCTTTCATTGCTTCAATAGGATGAATATGAGAACAATCCATATTAACATACTCATCTAGAAAGAATCACAACACATTATGCACAAGAAGTTTTAATTCCATGTTCTTGGATTCTCATGTCAAAGAGCTAGGAAATTTGCAACTTTCCTAACACCCTAACACTTCAATCATACAAAAACTTCATATACTTAAACAACTCATTGCATAAATAAAGTAAAATATAGCATTAAAATACGTGAATGCTGAATAATAAATGCTTCAAGATAGAATGAAATAGGGGTTCTTACTACATAGATATGGAAGTTTCAATCAATTGCTCCCTATAAGAAACTAACCTAGATAACGAAAACACATGATTAACATACAAAAACTAAGAAGAGAAAGAAAGGAAACCCTAGGGTTTTCAGTCCAAAAATGGGAAGAAGAAGAGAGGAAAGACAGAGAGGGGATAAGGTGAGTATTTATAGTAAAAAAAAACAAGAAAGAAGTCTGGACACCCTTTCGTCGCGAGTCGCAACCAATTCATCACGTGTCGCGACTGAGCCAAGTTTCACGTCTTGATTTCTTTCTTCTTTTTGTCTCAAGTCCTCCTATTCTCTTTGCTTGTCTTCAATTCTTCAAGTTTTCAAAAGCTCAAATGCAAGTATTCAAATCTTCAAAGTCTTCAAAGTTTTCGAACAAATTACCTTGTCACACAACATCCTCTAGAAAAGTAATAAAAGCGTAAAACTCGCTTTTAACTCTTCTTAGAGAGTTTCAAAGGAAAATGCCACATATAGAGCACAAAAGTGTACAAAAGTGAATCCTAAAAGTCCAAAAATAACCATATAAAATGGGCACATCAAACCTACCCGCACTTAAACCTTACTCGCCCTCGAGTAAGAAAAGATTCAAGCACATGAAGGAATTCATATGTCCAAATCCTAAACTAATATTCCCCAAATCAAAGCCTCACAAAAACTCTCAATATCATGAATCCCAAAATCAAAGCTCAAATGAGAATTTTTCACACACACCACCCTAATTCTTAAATCTAACCAAACCTACCACTTATCAATTCACTACCCATAAAAACGTTTCAAAGTCCCGAATTGATAATCCCAAAGTACAATGACACAAAATGAAGTTAAAACCATATAGGAGGTTCAAACACATACTTCACTCTATACCAATAAATCAACCCTAAAAAATGAAGTACACAAAGAATTAAGAATTTCTCAACTTATTTCGTTTTCCCCGCTAAATTACCCAATACCAAGAGGTCTCGGGATGTTGAGCTACCCGTTCCATCCATATGAAAACCTCAACCTTATGACTCCAATGCCGGAAAGTGATTGAAATCATAGCAATTTCCTTTTTTCTCTCTTTCTCTCACTTTGCCTAGGAGCCCATTCGAATTTTCATCCTAGCCGCATATCATGTTTATTTGGCTCACATCTCACCTTTTTTGCACGTTTAGCCTCTCATTTTTTTTTCCCAGGTCACCCTTTCAGCTTTTAGACCTATCCAGGCCCCCAATGTTGCCTAAGTTTCCCTCTCGGGTTTTCATTTTAGCGGGTTTTCTTTTTTTTAAAAAAATCTAATTTTTTCAAAATTTTCAAATTTATCTTCCTTTTTCTCATGTTTTTCCAATCAAAAGTAGCAAAAAGAATTCGAAATCAAGCTTGCATGAATGTGAGTCCTTAAACCCCTCCCCGCACTTAAAACATTACATTGCCCTCAATGTAAACATATAAGGCAAGAACAAAAAAAACTCAAGGTATGAGGTAGAGTGACTCCCGTTTCTCCGCATGGTCGCCAGTGATATGGCATAATCCCATGTATTTGTGTATAATCGGTCCCAAATTTGGTTTTGGAGCCCAAGGGGGGGAGCAAATGTACTGTAGAAGAACTCACCCCTCGAACAAAATGTTGTCTCCTTAGAGTTGTTTAATTAATACTAACATCATGGAGAACAACATCAAACTCACAAGTACATAAGGGTTTGTAATACTAGGTTTAGCATCAGAAGTTAATAACCATAGTATTCTCAAGAACAACCAATCCATCACGCAATCACCACTATAAGATTTTCCAATAAAAATGTCCAACATATATCGACACATATACAAGCATCATTACAGAATGTAGCAATTATAGTCACAATGATGTAGTCGGCATACTACAATCAGCAGAGGTACTATAAAGATGCAAGAATATTCATATGTCTATATATGTAAGATGGTGGAGGAATGAGTGGAGGTTTAGTGGTTCTTGGGAGTATTTAGTGGAGAAGAAGGAAGGATTGTGCATTGTTTAAACTCAGTTGAAAAGCCAGGCTCTCCATCGTGCTCGCGACAGTGCCGTTCGCGACTCGCAAAATCTTGGGTCTGCGAGCTCACTTCTCTCAGAAATTGTTCTGAATCCATCGTGACTCGCAATGCCCATGCCACGCCTCGCGACAAGCTGGTACTGGGAGTTCATTTTTTTTTCCCCCGTTCGTCATGACTCGCAACATATCCGTCGCGACTCGCGACAAACAGGGCTTCCAAGCACTTAGAAAGAATTTTTCTTACCAACTTTCCAAGCTTTCTTCCATTTCTCATGGATCCCATTCCTTCATCTCCTCCAATGCAATGCTCTTCACTTTGCTACAAAATCACAGAAAAAAACACCGTAAAGTTATCCATATGGTGAAGACTTGAACCCCTTCACCATGAGAATTCAAAAGTAGAGAGGTGGGAGTACAAAGCTTTCAAGATAAAAATTTTGCGGAGGTGGAGATGTTCAAAGGGAGTTGGGTGGTTAGGAGGCTTGGGATAATCTTTTGGATTCTCTCTTATCTCCCTCAAAACTTCTTAAAATGGTGGAGTTGGTTCACTAGGTGAGGGTAAGGGTGACGATGCTAATGAATGTAGCACAATCACCCCTTCCTCCATTTTTTCATCCTCAACAACCAACTCCTCATCCCCTTCGAACTCAAACTCATTTCTCATGGTGACCCCACTCACCGAATCTTTGAGTTTGACTTGGGATAGTGTATATTTAGAATCACGAGCTTCCATTTGGGTCACCGCTTCTAATATACTCCTTACATGCCTCTCAATAACCTCAACACTAGAGGAGATCTGAATGTTTGGTTCCTCACTAGTCTTGGCTAAGTTGTTCAAGTTTTCTATTGCATTCATGACTTCCTTACGTGTCAAACTTGAACTTTCTTGTTGGGCTTGGTTTTGGGGTACGGTATAAAATGGTGAAAGCCAACTACTTTGCTCGTATTGTTGGTTTTCCGGCTCATTCTCATACCACCAATCCGTATTACTACTCCACTCCAGATTGTAAGAAATTTGGAATGGATGCCATTCTTGGGCTTCTTACCCTTGAAAACCAACATCTCCTACCTCTTGGTAGAACTCTTCATAATACCCTTGGTTTTGGAAACCAAGGGTTCATTCCCCCCTCATAGTGATCCGCTATCAACATATAGCAAGACTCGGTAGGATGGTCAAAATGACACATCCTACAAAACCTTGCTTGTTGAGCCTCTCTTCTCACCATAAGTTCCCTCAAGGTGAGACGTTTCTTTTTTTTTTCTTTTTTTTCCATTTTCAAAAGTCTGGAATCATATTGCAAGAATTCTCAATAAAAATTCACCAAGAACTCAAGCAATACCTACTCCGAACAAAAACAACCACCAAGGAGTGGAAAATAAAAACAACTAGCTAATTCACAACCAAATATGCCCAAACACTTTAAAAATAAATGCCTTTTCACCGGAAGCGGCGCCAAATATTTGGGGGTCATCGTCGTATCTCTCAAAGTTAAATTTATAAGCCCTAAATGCTTCATATCTACAATTAAGTAGATAATGGAAAGTTGGGGTCATCCACGAAGAAGAGGGGGTATTTCTAAGGGTTTAAACATATAAGGTTGATATTAGACTAGTAGTAAATATATATATATATATACATAAAAGCTAGTAAAGTGGGAGGGTTTTTTGGTTGGTTTTTGGTCCTAAGTTGTGAAATTAAAAGACAAGCTAACTAGCAAAGTCAAGTAACTATGCTAATCATGAAACAAACTAAGAAAAAGGGTTTAAAAGTGCAAAAGACAAAGTCTTGGGGGCAATTGATTTCCACTTCCAAACCTCTTATCAATCCTTGAATCTACAACCTATTCATTAATTTAACTACTAGTTGTGAAGATAAATCTTCTATCCTTCTTAGATAGTAGTTGGTAATAGTGACTTAGCAACAGTGCCGCACTCATTTATGAAAGTGAATCTGACCTTGGTGGTGATCTCTTCGAGGAATTCATTTTGAAAAGCCTCAAGGGAGTGGTAGTATCCCAAAATCTCATCCTTTGCCGCAGCTAAGAAGTCTCTTTCTTCCCTCAAATGACTAAGTGCGTCAAGGAGTTCCTTTTGAGTCTCGTGGAGACTATTGTGCCATAAGCTAAGTTCTTTGAACGCAGTGATGCACCCCAAATTACCACCGACATCCGTATGCCTATATCTACAAGATAAGGCCCCCAGAGGTGTCAAGGGGGAAGAAGATCCGACGACCAAATAAGCAAACAATATTACCCAAAAGTAATCAGGAATGAATAGTTAAGTGTGTAGCGTTACCTTTAGCCTTTATATAGGTAGGCAAGTAGAGAAACTATTTGTTTTGCTTGTGGAGCAAGTACTCCCACCTTGGGCCAGCCCAAAGGTTATTACCCAAAGGGAAATGGCATAGACCAACGATCGGCCGTATTAGGCACTTGGGCCCATACAAATTTACACATTATCAATAAGCCCTTAGAAAGATTGGGGTTTAGCCTTCAAATTTATCCCAAGATCACGGCTTCGAATCCATTCTCGCATCCGTGAGTTTGTCGATGCACCCTTTTGACAAGACCGCTCTGAATTTGCAATTGAGTTATCCTCTTAGATACCTTGACACTCCATGGGTACAATTTTTATTCACATACAATGCGTTAAGGGTCCATTATAGGTAAGCCAAACTTATTATCCGAGTGGATTAATGTGTCGAGGTTCCGACCCTCGGCTTTCTAGTCTGTGTTAGATCCCAAGGGAGTGGATCCCACCTCACTTGTTTCCAAGGGTGCCTTCGGACCCTAGAAGTTCTGAGTAAAGGGTGTCCGACCCTCGGCCTTCTAATCTATGTTAGAAACCGAGGTTATTTGAGCTCCAATAGAAAGAAGCAGGGGATTCATCTCTCGGTTTTCTAATTTGTATTAGAATCTGAGGGAGTTCGAATCCTTGTATCTAGAGATAGGTGATTCAGCTTTTGGTCTTCCAATCTGTGTTGGAATCCAAGAGCGTTTAAATCCCAGTAATAAGAAAAAAAGGGGGAATCAGACCTCAGGCTTCTAATTTGTGCTAGACTCCGAGATTGTACGAATCCCGAGATTTATACATAGAAGATTCGACCCCCGACCTTCCAAAATGTGTTGGAATTGATGAGTTTGAATCCCTACATTTTTGGATTAGGGGTCTGACCCTAGGCCTTCTAATTTGTGTTAGAGATCGAGGTCATTCGAGCCCCAATAGACAAAATTAGGGGATTCAGCTTCTCAGTCTTCTAATCTGTGTTAGAATCCAAGGGTGTTCGAATCCCTGCATTTAGGGATAAGATGTCTGACCCTCGACCTTCTAATCTGCGTTAGAGATCGAAGTCATTCGAGCCCCAATAGAAAGAAGTAGGGGATTTGGCTTCTCAGTCGTCTAATCTGTGTTAGAATCCGAGGGTGTTTAAATCCCTCCATTTAGGGATAAGGGGTTCAACCTTTTGCCTTCTAATCTATGTTAGAAAATGGGGTGATCGAATCCCTGCACTTAGGGGTAGGGAATTCGACCCTCGGCCTTCTAATCTGTGTTAGGAAATGAGGCATTCAATTTTTTAGCAGGAAGTGGAAAAGTTATAAGGGCGTGATGCTCACTCTTATTTCTGAGCATGTGAAGTCAAAGTTGAGTTCCATGCGTACTGCTTTCCCTATAAATGCCATGTATTTCTTGCCCACGCAGTACTTAATATTTTACATGGAGGCTCGAGGTAATGATTACCTTTTATCCCTTCTATATAAAGCACCTTTCAATGATTTTACCTCACTTCCAAACCATTTTCAAATTTCAAAAATCCCTCTCTCTCTCAGAGTAGCTTCTTGGCAGTTTCTCCTCATTTAACTTTCCAGAGAGCTCCGGTTCATCTTCGGCCAACAACCAATAAGTTCCCTATCTTTTAACCTTTTATTTTAACCTTTTTCAGATGTCGCAAACACCGTCAATGGGGAAGAACTCTATTCTGACCTACTTTTTAGCCATGTCCTTCATCACCAATGTGGAAAGTTCTCGATTCCAGGATTCCGACATCGTCCCTTCCTCGGCCATCAGCTTCCTTTTAGCTAGCCTAAAGGCCAGAGGGAGCTCTGCGAGTTATTCAGCGTTGCCCAAGGGTTTCTATTGAAAATGGTTTAGATCGAGATCTAGAACTCTAAGAGAGGCTTGGGTTCAAGAGAACAAAGAGGGTCGCCCATTCTACTTTGAGAAGATTTTGACTCCCGTCCTTGAGATCCCCCAGCTGATAGCTAAGGAAATATCAAACCTTTTATCTACTCTGCCTCTCTGGGTTAGGATTATAGAGGATTTAAGTTAGAATTCCTAAAGGAAGATGAAAATCCAAGGGATACAAGGCGGGGTCGGTGCATTGTTTACGAGTGCCATCTCCGATTTGGACTATATTTTCCCTTACCCCCTATCATCTCTCATCTTCTCGAGGAGCACCAGCTAAATCTTTCTCACCTTTATTCGAAAGTCGTACTCCTATTTATGGTGTTCATGACATGATGCAATGGTCTGGTTATAACCCCTAGCTATGAACTCTTATGATCCTTGTATTACATCTCAGTTAGAAGAGCCGTGGTGCATACGACTGGAGGGGGAATATGAAGCTTGGGGAGATTGTAACCCTTAGCAATAGGTTCTTAGACCACCCTCTAAAGATTTTGTCAAATTGCAAAGGGTGGCATAGAACTCCCATATACACCTTCGAGAATTAGGCGGAGGAGTAATATATACTTGAATGGAACCGAGACCTAAGTTCGAGTACACTACCACTTACGTTGCTCCAGAGAGTGTGGTGGCAGATAGGGATTGATTTTTAAGTGAACCCCTTGACATTTCGAGGAAATTTGACTTCATCTGGCCTGAGGAGGTTTATGAGTGGATTAACAGCCAGAAACCAGTTCCGATAAGACCCCTTCCTCCGGCTGGATCTTCAAAGGCCCTTTGGGAAGTGGAAAGGGGAAAATGAAAACAGCTGGGGGCGAAAAGCACAAGAAGAATAGGAGGAAATCCCCTTCAGCATGTGAAGATAGGGCTTTGAAAAAAACAAAGAAAAAGAAGGTCAAGGTTGATGCCTCAAAACCTGCTGAGCCTGTTTTGAGGGTAATCGAAACTGAGTCGGAGCCCTTAAAAGTGAACAATGTCGAAGAGGCCCCTTCTAGGAGTTCCTCCTCACCAACCGAAGGTGTTTGCGGTATCCTTGTTTTCTATGTTAAGTATTGTAGCTTTTATTCCCTTTTACTTTTTATTTCTTCTGTTGACTTCTCTCTTTTGTTTTGTGTAGTGAACTTTGTAGATATACTAGGGCTCAGGAATGAGAATGAAGTAAGTATTGTGTATGAAGAGCATGATTAAGAGGTTCACTCGAGCCCCTGGTTTCGCAGGCCCAAGCAGAGGTCGTTGGTGAGTCTGTGAGAAACAAGTGGCCTCGGGAAGGTGCTTCTTTTCCCTGCCCTTCTCCTCAGAGGTAATGGACTGACACGACCATGCCATTATCAAGCCCCTTTATTCAACCAGAAGTTAGTTATTCCAAAAACATCGATTCAGAGGTTGGGCATCTCTTGGGGGAGGGTAAGCTGACCCCTCCGGGCGGGATGGACTACGCTTTGACTTCTATCCCGGAGGTTCCTGCTCTCTCGAGCGCCCTGGACTCTGTTGTCTAGATCTAAAAAACCAAGGCTAAGGAGGCCAAAGTGGTCATTTCCAAGTCCAAGAAGCTCAAGAAAGAGCTCAAGAAGGTTGTCTCCAACCATAAGAGAGATTTGGAGAAGGTGGCCCTTGACTACGTGGCCGAACGTGCAAAGGCAGCCCTCGAACACAAAGAGGAGCTGGAGAAACTGACCCTCTATAAGGACGTTCATCGTAAAGAGCTTGAGACAAAGTTATCAAAGGATGAGGTGGAAAATGCTAAGCTAGCCAGCATTTGCTCTCCCGAGCAGCAGGCTTCCGCGTTCGAGGCCAATACTAATAGGCTGGTAAAGACTAAAGGGTTCCGGAACTTCTTTCCATCCCTCTCCTTAGTTTTGGTGAGACTTACCCAGAACAACCTATCCCATTCCTTCTGCAAGGATCTCCCCTTCAAATACATGACCATGCTGGATGTATACAAAAAGAACACGGAGCTGGAGTAGCTAAACCACCTTTGGTGGAAGTCCATCCAGGATTGGGGCATCAAACTCGCATTTCTCAACCACTTGAATTACTCTGGAAAATATTTCTCAGCCAAGGAAATCTACCATCTGGAGGTGAATGAAGATAAGCAATAGAGCAAACTGTACCCCCAACTGCTCTGAAGTCCTGACAGGCTTACTCCTTTGGGCTCTTCCCAAGAAAATCCTAGCATAGGAAGAAATGTATGAACTATCTCCTTAGGGCTCCAGATGTATTCCTAACTTTTGAGTATGAATGGAAACTTTCCTTTTCTTTAACTTATGTGTTTCTACTTTTTGTCACTTGTAGACTCTAGACTTGGTACCTTATCCCCCCACCCCCACCCCCATCTACAAAGGGGTACTTACTTTTTCAGGTCATGAAAGAATGGTATCACCGGATCAAAGAATGGGCATGGGAGCATCTAATCAAAGCCTCCCAATTTTGGTACAAGTCCGTATGGCTTAAAGAGGAGCTTCAAGCTGAACACAAAGAACTTAGCTTATAGCGCATTGGTCTCCACGAGAGACAAAAGAAACTCCTCGATGCACTTAGTAATGTGAGGGAAGAAAGGGACTCCTTAGCCGTGGCGAAGGATGAGATTTTGGGAGACTACCGCTCCCTTGAGGCTCATCACAACAAATTCCTTGAAGAGATCACCACCAAGGCTGGATTCACTTCCATAAATGAGTGTGTTTTCGCCGCTAAGGCTTTTAAAGCTTTTGGCATGGGGTCTTTCTCTCATACCGAAGAGACCAACGAATGTTATCACCATGAAATGGAGGGGCATCGAGTGGCTATAGAAAATACTTGAGCCGCTCTCCTGGCTGCCACTTCTAAAGTTGAGGAATAGAAGAATCAAATTAAGGGGTATCGGCTTACTATAATCCCTAACTACAAACGAACCATCAGGGAGAACCAGACCATTATTGGGGGGTTGCTTAAAGAGATAAGGAAAGGGTCGAGAGGGAAAATTCCAAGCTACATCAGACTTATACAGTGATGGCTAATAGTCTTCAGAGCATATTGGCTTTGACTAGGGACGGTCGAAGCTCTCCTAGTTGAGGATTTTGAAGTTTTTCTTCAGGACACCATCAACATTATGGAGAAAAAACACATCACAAGAAATCCCAAGTACTGTGAAGATTATGAAGAATCACAAGGGTGGTTGGAAAGATTACGAAATAGGAATAAGAGTGGAGCTTTGAGTTCACACACCACTCCTAGAAGGAGTGGGGCTTTGAGCACTGCCAAGACCTCTCAACAGGCAACCACACTGGTGTCTCCGACCGAGGGAGAGGTTCTTCATCTAACATGATAGGTAATATTGTTGGCCGAAGCTGAGTGCCCCCCTTGGATGATGAAGAGGAGCCTTTGGTAAGAAGATCGTGGTGATAGGTTCCTCGGGCCCTTGAATTTCACCCGATGACCAGAGGCCGCGAGTATAGGCCTCGTAGTAGTTTTTTCTCTAGTTGTATGTGAATAACTGTTGTAACTGTATCCATGTACTTGTAAGTCATTATGGACTTGTATTATTGAAATAATACTTTTTTCCCTTGTTATTTTCGGAGCCTTTTACCTTTCATGAAAGGTAATAGCCCTTCAACTAAGTTAAGTTTTTCAACTTTTTTCCTCCTGACTTAGTGTTATACGAGTTTTGCTAACCCTTTGAACGCTTTACAAGGTCTGTGCCTTGAGTATCTGCTACACTTTCAAGGGGACCTCTTGTCCCAAAATGTTTGAGGGGTTGTGTTTGGGATGTTAGACAAGGTTTGTGCTTTAGGCACTTGATGTGTATTAGATGGGTTTTGTTAGTCCTTCGAATGTATGTTACTCCAATTTGAAGAGGATGATGCTTGATGCGTTCTCAATAGGCTTTGTTGGCCCTTTGAGTGTTTTACAAAGTCTATGCCTTGGGTGCTTGATGTGCGTTCGATGGGCTTTGTTAGTCCTTCGAATATATGTTACTCCACTTTGAGGAGGACGATGCTTAAGGCGCGCTCACTAGGATTTGTTGGGCCTTTGAGTGTCTGTTACTTCAATTTGGGGAGGACGGCGCTTGATGTACGCTCGATAGGCTTTGTTAGCCCTTTCAATTTTTTTACAAGGTTTGTGCCTTGGGCGCTTGATGCGCGTTCTATGGGCTTTGTTGGCCCTTCGAATATATGTTACTCTAACTTGAGAAGGATGGGGAATTTTCATTCCCATGTGGCAATGTGTGTTGGAATTCTTAGGAACAAGAATTGATTATAGAAAACATGCTTCCATACGAAATCATTAAAAATAGAGAAACCCTATCGACTCATAGCATTACTTTGCCGAGGGTGTCCTCCGACCCACAATTATTTTAAGGTGAACCCTTTTTCAGCCTCACCAAGTCTATTGGAATTTAGGGGAATAATACCTCCTAAGGTTTAAAACGTTCCATCTTCGCGGAATCAGTTCACCTTGGGGGGTTTCTAGCATGTAGCTACCTCCCAGACCAGTTTCGACGACTCAGTAGGGTCCTTCCCAGTTTCCTGATACCTTTCCCTATGGCTCTCTTTGGATCTTTTCATTTCTTCTCATTATGAGGTCTCCTGAGGAAAACTGGACTTTATGGATCCTCCAGTCATGATACTGCTTAACCCTTTCCTTTACTCTGGCTTCGTGAAGGGATGCCTTCTCTTTTTTTCGAGAAGGTATAAGTCCAAGTGGCACTGCTCATCATTTTCCTCCCATTGCCCGTTACTTATAGAAAATCTTTGAAAGGTGACCAAATTTACCCCCGCTGTAATGACCGTCTCCGAACCAGAGACCAGGCCATATAGGATTTTGCCCCTGGCAGATAACTCCGTTGTTCAGAATGACAAAATTATGTTGGGAAACTCATTGATCCAGTTCCCGCCTACCCCTTCGAGCCTCAATTAAATACCGTTGACAATGGTTTGATTGGTGACCTCCACCTGCCTATTGGCTTGGGGGTGGTAAATGCTGGTGATCATTTGATGGATCTTGTATTCCTTACACCAGCCTTTGAATGGGTTATTGACAAACTGAGCACCACCGTCACTTATGAATGTTCAAGGGATCCAGAATCAGCATATAATATTCTTCCAGCAAAATCCAATCACCATTTTCCCTTATACGCCGGTCAAGGCTTCGGTCTCGACCCACTTTGTAAAGTAGTCTACGGCCACAATTAAGTATTGAAAGTGGCCTGGGGCCTCCGGGAGGAACCACTAGGTCAATCCCCCATTTGTCAAATGACCAAGAACTGTTAATGTTCATCATTTCTTCCTAGGGACCTGGGTGATTGGGGCATGCCTTTGGCACTGGTAGCAGGCTTGGATGTGTGTGTTCACCTCATCAAACACCTTTGGCCAATAGTATACAGTCAAAAGGAGTTTTTTAGCTATTTATCGCGCCCCTTGGTGACTTTTGTAGGCCCCTTCATGGGTTTTACAGATCAGATAGTCAGCTTCGTGGGGGACTATGCATCGGAGAGGCGGTTGGAGGTGGCCTCGCCGATAAAGGACATCTTCGTGGATCACATATTTAGGCGCATTTAGACTAAGCTTTCTTGCTTCGATGGCACCCTTTGGAAGGGTACCATCTCAAAGGTAGCTAATAATGGGCATTATCCACGACTTCTGCTCTTCCACTACCACCACTGTTGCTTCCTCCTCAAAGTTACGCTTACTCAACGTTTCCACCATTAAGTGCACATGGGATTGCAAGTCTAGGTCCAATGAGGCTAATTTGCTCAGGGCATCCGCCATGTGGTTTTTCTTTCGAGGGATTTGAGTAAGGGTATAATGGTGGAAATGTCCGAGGATGGGCTTTACCACCACCAAGTAATGTTGCAAGCTTCTTTCCCTAACTTTGTACTACCCCTTGACTTGAAGTACCACGATTTGGGAGTTGCTAAATATGGCTTGGCTTCGAACTCCTAAATCATTAGCTATTCGAAGGCATGTGATCAGCGTTTCATGTTCTACTTCATTGTTCGTGGCCTTAAAGTTAAAGTGTTGGACGTAGGGGTAATCATTCTATTCGGGGCTCGTGAGTAGGACTCCGGCCCACTGTCTCTAGAGTGAGATGATCCATCGACGTACAACTACCATGTCTCCTCGGGTTCAATGTCATCATTGACTACTATTGGTTCTGTAGTTTCCACAATGAAATCCGCTAATGCTTGGCCCTTGATCGTTGTTCTTGGGAGGAACTGAATGTCATGCTCACCCAGTTCGATTAACCATTTCATCATTCATCCTGAGGTGACCGACTTTAGAAGATTTTTCCTGATTGGATAGCTGGTGAGCAAGATGATCTTGTGGCTTTGGAAATACGGCAAAAGGCATCTCACAGCATGGACTAGGGCCAATAGTAGCTTTTCGATAGCACTGTATCGAGTCTCCATACCATAAAGTTCCCTTCTTAAGAAGTAGATTGGGTGTTGGGCTTTGTCCTTTTCCTTTACCAAAACCGGACTTATCGCCAAGGGGAGTGAAGAGATGTATAAGTACAGATCTTCCCCCTTGTCAGGTTTCATAAGGGTGGATAGGCTTCGTAAGTGCTCTTTCAGCTCCCGTAATGTTTTGTCACATTCTTGTTTCCATTTGAATTTTTTGGCTCTTTGCAGCACATCCAAGAATGGCAAATATTTTTTGGCCCGCTTTGAGAGGAATCGACTGAGTGCTGTCAGTGATCCTGTAAGCCTTTGAACATCTTTGACTATTTGGGGGGCTTCATATTGATCAGTGCTTCAATTTTCTCAGGATTGACTTTGATCCCCTTCTTCAAAACCATGAACCCCAGGAATTTTCTGGCTATGACTCCAATTATGAATTATGCTGGGTTTAGTTTTAAATTGGCTTCTCGGAGCCTCTAAAAGGTTTCTTCGAGGTCCAGTAAAAAACTAGTCGAAGCCTCTACTTTTGACTACCATTTCGTCAACATATATTTCAATGTTTTTACCGATTTGTTTTTTGAAGAGCTTTTTGACCAGCGTTTGGTAGGTGGCCCCTGTATTCTTTAAGCCAAATGGCATTTTCTTAAAGAAAAATGTCCCCACATCCATTATAAAGGATGTTTTTACTTATCCTCCCCTGCTATAAGTATCTGGTGATAGTCCTTATGAGCATCAAAGAAGGCTAGCACCTCATATCCTGCTATAGCTTTAACCAGCACATCAATGGAGGGTAGGGGATAGCTATACTTGGGGCAACATTTGTTAAGATCAATTAAGTTGGTGAACATTCTTCAAGCCTCATCGTGCTTGGGAACCCTCACCAAATTTGGTATCCATTCGTGATAGAATACCTCGTCAATAACCTCGGCTCAAAGAAACTTTTGAACTTCTTCTGCAATGGCCTTGGCCCTTTCGGGGGCAAATGATCTCCATTTTTGTTTGATTGGCTTTTGGGAGGGTTCCACATTTAATTTGAGAACCATAAGCTGTTTTGGCACCCCTGTGAGGTCAAAGGTGTCCCATGAGAACATGTCAACATAATCATCCTCTTGTCCTTCAGTTTCTTTCTCGTTGTAGGTGGTATCACTTTTCCCACGGACACCATCCCTTTTTCTCGAATGGCTATAGGCTCCGTGTCTGTGGGTTTGATTTCTTTATTGATCCAAGCCACCATATACTCCTTTCTAGCTTTTTTTTAGAGCTATAGTTGAACTGCTCTTGGCCACCAGTTGATATCCCCTAATGACTGATATCCCCAGCTTAGTGGGGAATTTCATGGTTAAATGATAGGGGGACCATACGGCTCATGCCTGGATGCAAGGCCTTCCGAGTATCACATTGTAGGGGGATATGGCATCAATCACCGCAAACTAACAGTCGATTGTGACTTCCTTGTCTCAATCGCCTACCTTAACCGGGAGGACCACGACTCCTTGGGGTAGCACCATTTTCCCAGTGAAGCGCGACAAGGGAGATGTTCTCCTCAAAATTTCATACCCGAGCCCTAATTGGTCTAAGAAGTTAGCAAACATTACTTCCAACCCACTACCATCATCTTCGAACACCTTTTTGACGTAACAATCTCCAATTGTTGCATGGATTACCATTGGATCGGTATGGGGGTTTGGCTCTGCACCGGGTCAGCTTTCGAGAAGATGATTGCTTCTTCTCAAAATGCTAGGGGCAACGTATCGGGACTGGACTTTGATGATGGTGTTTGAAGCTTGGTCACCTACAACTCCATTGATGAAGTTGATCACCCAATTTGCCCCTTCCCTCCAGTTTTGGTCTGGCCAAGCCTAAGCATCGGGTCGGACAGCTACCTAGTTTTTGGCTTGCTCTCTGTTGTTTTCCTGTTGTTCTCTACCACCTTAATTGGCTCTTTTCTTGCCTTTCCAATGGCATTTTGCTCGTACCCTCAAGGAGGCTTCTCCTCTCGGTTTTCGACGAAGTCTGGGAGCAAACCCTTTCTTGCACATCTCTTGACTTCTTTCTTTAAGTGAGTGCATCCATTCATGCCATGGCCCCGTTCTTTGTTATGGTCACAAAATTTGGGCAAATCTCTTTTTCTAGGGTAGTCTCTTCTGGGAGGGGGTTCCGAAATAGCCCCTTGTGAATGGAGTTTATCTCTATCTAGGACTTGGTCAGGGGAACATAGCCCTCAAATCCTTTCTTCGGAGGGTCGGGGCTTCTCGAACGTGATTCGGAATTTTTGGGCCCTTTTTCGCCCCATCTGCCCCCTTCAACTTCCTCTTTGTGGCTTCTTCGATCTTTGAATACTTATCCATGATTTCTTGAAGTTGTTGCAAGGTCTTTGCCTTTTTCGAGACCAGCTTCTTGTACAAGTCAAGGTTGGATATCTCATTCATGTAACCAAGGATCACCTCGTCCTCAGTTTGATTGATCATGATAAGACTTTTGTCCACATATCGGTGACAGAACGCCTCTGTCAAATCGCCTAGTCTCTGCTTATTCTGGTAGAGCTCAATCAAGATTTTCATAAACCTTTTCTTTTGGAAAAACTGCCCCAAAAAGGCCCTTCTGAAGTCTATATATAAATGTAGCAACCCCCTTCCCAGTTTGTTAAACCATTCTAGCGCTTTTCCCCGAAGGTAGCTTCGAAGCAGCTTGCATGTTAGTTATTCGTTGACGTTCCTCAAATTCATCAGACTGAAGAACATCTATATAAACTCTCGGGGGTCCAAATCTCCACTGTACGTGGGGAGCCCTTCGGGTGGTTTCATGTCGCTAGGCCATCGAGTAGATAGTATCGCGGGGGGGTTGCGACTTGGCCTAAAGGCCCAATCAACCTATCCAGCTCTCTCATCAAAGCATCGCTCGATCCCCTTCTCGTCCTCAGATCTCCGTATGGACTTGGCAAGAATGGAGCATCAAAACTAGGGATCAAGTTCGAAACCATGTACCCTGAGTGTGGTCCTCCCACCGCTGAGTTGTAGCATAGCTCCAGGTGGTAAGGATCGTAAAGGGGGACCTTCTGTCGAGGCCCCGAGTACATCTGTCTCTCGAAACCTGGTAGGAACCCCATCAACCCAGCTGCCAAATAAGGAATTGTCTGGCTCGATACTAGAGGTGTCGAGATGGGCACAAAGTATACCAATGCATGGGTCATGCTTAGGAACGTTGGTTGGGGCCTTGCTTAGGCCCTCAACGTCTGCTTAATCAGATACTCCTGGAGGGGTCTGCAGCTGGATCCTCGGTTGCACCACCAGGGGCATTAAAGGTGGGGACCCACCTACTGCTGGACTATCCTTTGGTAGAGCATGGGAGGCTCCACCTAATAGCCAATAGATTTGAAGGCTTGGGCCCATAGCACTAGGTTCTGCTGCAATGGGGGAAACATTTATTTTATGCCCATCATTGCCCGAGCAGCCTCTCTCGTGGCTTCTGTTTGCAAATTCACCATAGCCTCCGTAAACTGAGGCTCATCCTCCCTTGGAAGACGCACTTGGATTTGTGAAGTACTCTTACCCTAGGCTTGACGCTGACCTCAATGTTTCTTAGGGTACGTCAGGTTCTGCCCGAGAAGCTTCCAGCTTATTTCTGGGATCTGGCCTTGGCCGACTTCCAGAGGCTTGTTACCGACACTAGAGTGGGTGGGTCCAATTGCATATTGGACCTATGCCCTCTCCTTCTCCGGTAAGGGGATTGTACTTCTTCGCCGGTGCCTAAAGTTTTTCCTTTTAGATGCTCACTTCTATGAAAAGTGCTTGCCATAGATGTGGACATTAACAACAATATAAATGCAAATTTGACTAGCGGTCCTACTGGGTGTGCCAACTTGATACGCCCTAATTTACCGATGTGTCACTGTCCGTATGCCTGATTCTATAAGACAAACCCACCGGAGGTGTCCGGGGGGATGAGGCTCCAACGGCCAAGTAAGCAAAAAATATTACCCAAGAGTAATTAAGAATGAACAGTTGAGTGTAGGGTTACCTTTAGCCTTTATATAGGAAGGCAAGTAGGGCAACTGTTTTATTTGCATGTGGAGCAAGTACTCCCACCTTGGGCTGGCCCAAAGGTCATTACCCAAAAGGCAATGCCATGGACCAGCAGTCGGCCATATTAGGCATTTGACCCCACACAGATTTACACATTATCACGCAACTTGAAGCTCCTCTTCGAGTTAGACGAACTTGTACCCAAATCGAGAGGCTTCGATTCGATGCTCCCATGCCCATTCTTTGATCTGGTGATACTATTCTTTCATAACTTGAAAAAAGAAGTTAAAATAGGTACCCCTTTGTAGATGGGGGTGATAAGGTACAAAGTCTAGAGCTTACAAGTGCAAATAATAAAAACACATAAGTTAAAGAAAAGGAAAGTTTTCATTCATACGCCAAAGTTGGGAAATACATCTGGAGCCCTGAGGGGATAGTTCAAATATTTCTTCCTATGCTAGGATTTGCCTGGGAAGATCCGAAGGAGTAGGCCAACATCAGGACTTTAGAGCAGTCAGGGAGTTTGGTTCGCTCTATTCTTGCCTTCACCCACCGCCAAATGGCGGATTTCCTCCACTAAGAAATATTTTCCAGAGGCCTTTAAGTGGTCGAGCAATGAGAGTTTGATGCCCCCATTCTAGATGGACTTCCACCAAAGGTAGTTCAGCTGCTCCGGCTTTGTGTTAATTTTGTATACATCTAGCATGGTCGCGTATTCGGGAGAATATCCCTGTAGATGGAATGGGCTAGGTTGTTTTGAGTAAGTCCCACCAGAACCAAGAAGAGGGATGAAAAGAAGCCCCGGAACCCCGTAGTCTTCACCAGCCTATTAGTATAGGCCTCGAATACGGAAGCATGCCGCTCAGGAAAGCAAAAGACGGCCAGCTTAGCATTTTCCACATCGGCCTCTGATAACTTAACCTCCAGCTCTTTCACACAAATGTCCCTATCAAGGGCTAGTTTCTCCAGCTCCTCTTTGTGTTCAAGGGCTGCCTTCGCACATTCGGGTGCGTAGTCAAAGGCCACCTTCTCCAAATCCCCCTCATGGTCATAGGCCACCTTTAGCTCTTCCTCGAGCTCCTTGGACTTGGAAATGGACACTTCGGCCTCCTTAGCCTTGGTCTTGTAGATTTGGACAACAGAGCCCATAGTGCTTGAGAGAACGGTTGCCTCTGGGATAGAAGTCAAAGCGAGTTCATCGCGCCTGGAGGGGTCTGATTACCCTCCCGCAAGAGATGCCCAACCCCTGACTCGGTGTTTCCAAAACAACCAACTTCTAGTTTAATAAGTAGGCTCGACAACTGCATGGTTATGTCAGTCGGTTGCTTCTGAGGATAAGGGCAGGTGGAGAAGAACCTCCCCGAGGCATCTTATTCCTCGCGGACTCACCAACAACCTCCTCTTGGGCCTCTAAAACCAAGGGCTCGGAGTTAACCTCCTCATCATGATCCTCATACACAACCCTTGCGTCATCCTCGTTCATAAGCCCAAGTATATCTGCAAAGTTCACTAAACAATACAAGAGAAAGAGAAGTCAGCGAAAGAAATAAAAAGTAGAAGGGGATAAAAGCTAAAGAAGTCAACATAGAAAACAAGAATGTCGCAAACACCTTTGGTGGGTGAGGAGGAACTCCTAGAAGGGGCCTCTCCTGCATTGTTCACCTTTAAAGACTCCGACTCAGTTTTGATTACCCTCAAAACAGGCTCGGCAGGCTTCGAGGCATCAACCTTGACCTTTTTTTCTTTGTTTTTTCAAAGCCCTATCTTCACAGGTCGAAGGGGATTTCCTCTTATTCTTCTTGGTCTTTTCGCCCCCAGTGGTGTTTTTTTCCCTTTTCCACTACCCGAAAGGGCCTTCGAAGATCCAGCCAGAAAAAGGGGTCTTATCAGAATTAGTTTATGGCTGTTAATCCACTCATAAACCTCCTCCGGCCTGACGAAATCAAAGTTACTCTAAATGTCAAGGGGTTCACTTAACAATCATTCCCTATCTACCACCACACTCTCCAGAGCAACGTAAGTGGCATCATTATCAAACTTAGGCCTCGGGTTCCATTCTGGTACATAATACTCCTCTGCCTCTTTCTCCAAGGTGTATATGCGAGTTCTATTCCACCATTTTCAATTCGATGAAATCTTTATAGGGTGGTTCGAGAACCCATTACTAAGGGTGACAATCCCCCTAAGCTTCATATTCCTTCCTCCGGCCGTTTGCACCACAAGTCTTCTAGCTGAAATGTAATACAGGGATCTAAAGAGTTCGTAGCTAAGGGTTATACCCAGGCTATTTCATCGGGTCATGAATGCTAAAACTAGAAGTAAGACGTTCGAATGAAGCTAGGCAATATTTAGCAAGTGCTTCTTGGGAAGATGAGAGAGGATAGGGGGCAAGGAAAAGTACAACCCAAATCGAAGATGGCGCTCGTAAACAGCACACCGACCCAGCCTTATATCCCTTGGATTTTCATCTTCCCGTAAGACCTCTAATATTAAATCCTTTGGATCCTAACCCAGAGAGGCAGAGTAGATGAAAGGTTCAAGATCTCCTTAGCTATTAGTTGAGGGCTCTTGAGAACGGGAGTTAAAGTCTTCTCGAAGTAGAATGGATGAACCTCCTTGTCCTCTTGAACCCAGGCCTCCCTTGGAATTATATATCTCGATGTAACCCATTTTTAGCGAAAACCCTTGGGCGGCGCTGAACAACTAGCAGATCTTCCACCGGTCTCTAGGTCAGCTTAAGGGAAGCTGGTGGTCAAGGAAGGGACGGCGCCAGAATCTTGGAAGCGAGAACTTTCCACATTGCTGGTGGAGGACACGGCCGGAAAGTAGACCAAAATGGAGTTCTTCCCCATTGATGGTGTTTGTGACATCTCAAAAAGGTGAAAATGAAAGGTCAAAAGATAGGAGACATACTGGTTATTGGCCAGAAACGGACCGGAGCTCTCTAGAAAGTTAAATGGGGAGGAACCAGCAAGAAGCCGCTCTAAGAGAGAAAGGGATTTTTGAAATTTGAAAATGGTTTGGGGAGAAAGTGAGGTAAAAGTGTTGAAAGGTGCTTTATATAAAAGGGATAAAAGGTAAACATTACCTCGGGCCACCACGTAAAAAGTAAATACGGGGGTAAATGGGTCGCGTGGGCAAGAAATCCAAGGCATTTATAGGGAAAGCAGTGCGCATGGAACTCAAGACTTCACACGCTCAGAAATAAGAGTGAGCATCACACCTTTTCCACTTCTCGCTTAAAATTTGAATACCTCGTTTCCTAACACGGATTAGAACGCCAAAGGTTGAACCCCCTATTCCTAAGTGGAGGGATTCGATCAGCCCATTTTCTAACAAATATTAGAAGGCAGAAGGTCGAAGCCATTATCCTAAATGCAGGGATTCAAACACCCTTGAATTTTAACACACATTAGAAAATCGAGAAGTCGAATCCCCTACTTCTGTCTATTGGGGCTTGAATGACCTCAGTCTGTTACACAGATTAGAAAGTCGAGGGTCAGACCCCTTATCCCTAAATGTAGGGATTAAAACACCCTCAGATTCTAACACGGATTAGAAAATGAGAAACCAAATCCCCTACTTCTATCTATTGGGGCTCGAATGACCTCGATCTCTAACACATATTAGAAGGCCGAGGGTTGGACCCTAATCCCTAAATACAAGTATTCGAACAACTCGGATTCCATAATAGGTCGGAAGGTTGAGGGTCAAATCTTCTATGCATAAATACTGGGATTCATACAATCTCGGACCAAATTAGAAGCCCGAGGTCCAATTCCTCTTTTTTTCTAAATGCTCGGATTCGAACGCTCTCAGATTCTAACACAAATTGGAAGGCTGAAGGCTGAATCACCTATATCTAGATACAAGGATTTGAATGCCTTCAGATTCTAACACGAATTAGAAGACTGAGAGCCAAATCCCCTGCTTTTGTCATTTGGGGCTCGAATAACCTCAGTCTCTAACACATATTAGAAGGCTGAGGGTTTGGTCAGACCCCTTACTCAGAACTTCTAGGATCCAAAGGCCCCCTGGGAAACAAGTGAGGTAGGATCCAGGCCCTTGGGCTCTAACACAGACTAGAAAGCCGAGGTTCGGACCCCCGACACATTAATCCACTCAGATAACAACTTCAAAGCTTACCGGGAATGGACCCTTAACGAATCGCAAGGGCACAAAAATTGTACCCTAGATCACCAAGGGATCTTTGAGGATAAACCCTCGCTCAATCGCAAATTCGAAGCGGCCCCATCAAAAGGGCGTAGCGATAAACTCACGGACGCGAGAATGGATTTGAACCCGCGATCTTGAGACAAATTCGAAGGCCTATTTCAAGGGGCTTATTGATAATGTGTAAATCTGTACGGGCCCAAGTGCCTAATACAGGCGACTACTAGCCCATGGCATTTCCCTCTGGGTAATGACCTTTGGGCCGGCCCAAGGTGGGAGTACTTGCTCCACAAGAAAATAAAACAGTTTCCCTACTTTCCTACCCATATAAAAGCTAAAGGTAACCCTACACACTCAACTATTCATTCCTAAAAACTCTTGGGTAATACTGTTTGCTTATTAGGCCGTCATAGCCTCTTTTCCTGGACATCTCGAGGGACTTTGTCTTGTAGATTCGGCCGTACAGACGGTGACACACCGGTGGCAGTAAATTGGGGTGCATCACCACACACTATCATCACAGACAAAGGTACGCAATTCATAAGTGGTGCCTCTACTGAATGGTGTTCAAAGTTAGGGATATTGCAAAATTTTACATCTATAGCTCACCCTCAAGCTAACGGCCAAGTAGAAGTAACAGGACCATAGTCTAGGGTGTTCAAAAATGGATTGAAGGAAAGAAAACTGGTTAGGTGGACAAGATACATAATACCATGTGGTCATATAGAACAACCATCCGAGATCCAACGGGGGAGACACTATACAACCTGGTCTATAGTCATGAGGCAGTAATACCAGTAGAGATCAATAATTCAAGTCTTCGAGTAGATGCGTACTAGGAGGATGATAATCCTGAAATGATGAGGCTAGATTTATACGAACTGGAAGAAAAAAGAGATATGACAATGATCACAGAGGCAAAGTACAAAGAAAGAATGGCTAGAGCTTACAATCAAAAAGTTAAAGAGAGGCAGTTTCAGATCGATGATCTTGTGTTGAGGAAAAATGAAGCAATCCTAGTAGAAGAAAAAGGAAAGCTATTCCCAAAGTTGGAAGGACCCTACAAGGTTAAGAAGGCACATAGATCCAACTGTTACGAGCTAGAAAGGTTGGATGGCAGCAGTGTTCCCAATACTTAGCACATGATCAACTTGAGAAAGTTCTATGTCTAGATACAACAAAGAAGATAGGAAATATATGGTTGTACAAAAACCATGAGATAATCATTGGTTACGCTCATTCCTTTGTTTCCAAAGCAATATTATCGCAGTCGTAAATATCAAAAAGCGTCTTTTGGGGGAGTAAAACTACTTTTTCAATTTTCTACTTGCACATTGTAGATGTTTGCAATCTATAGCACGTTACAATCAATTCATCAATTCTTACGACCGAAACAAATTGAATATGATCATGCATACCATAGCAAGCAATGAAGTTGTCTGAAGTTAACGAATAAGAGCAAGCATTTGATCATATGATTCAAACAAAACAATTGTTCGATTTTGCAAGCTATAGATCGTGCAACTTTGAAAATCTTACTTTCGCATGCTATAGATCTTGCACAAGGACAGACATGCCAATGAAAATGACACTAGCAAGCGATAGATCTTGTGGTTTACAAAAAATGATGCTCTTAAATTTTCAAGCAATAGATCTTACAGCTTCGCTATATTTACCATGCAAGCTTTAGATCTTGAAAAAATGCAAATATACCTAAAAAAATAAGATAAAATTGATACAAGTAGGCTATAGATCTTGAAACTTTGCGAACTTAATTACGCAAGCCATCTTGCATAAAAGGCATAGTATCCCACATAAACGATGGAAGGATACAACTTATCATTTCGCATATCAATTGATAGTGAATGGCCAAGTTTCCAAAATCATGAAAGGATTATTTAGAACATTTTAAAAAAGAAAGAGCAGTATAAAAACATAAGAACTATCTACGCCTAGATACTTGTGGTGATCCAGAAGATGACGAACCACCACAACGACGAGTTCACTCTGCCTTGTAATGGGAGGGCTCAGCTCTACGACGGGCTTCCTCAGCCACAAGCCCCTCACTTAATATATTATTGTATTGCCATTTCATGTGAAAGTAAGAAGGATGATGCATTAGACCCCTTCGTTCCATATGGCCAAGATATATAACATAATACGCCTTAAAGTCGGTTATAGGGCCAAACTTCTCGCGGTCGAGCTACATACTCATAACATCAATAGCTTCTTGATAACTCTTATTCTCAGCCATCAAATTTTGCACTTCGTCCTCTAGACACCAAATAAGCGATCGAATAGCCTCGGACAAATTAATCCTCTGCCCGCCTGTTTCCATAGTCTAATCTCCATGCCTAGTTAAACCATGAGATGGTGAAGGAAAGGCCCAAATCTTATCTTTATAATCAACACAAGTTTGCTCAAGCTGATGCACAGATGAGTCAAGATGATTACATTAAGAGCAAAGCTCATTATTTTCACTATGCAGTTGAGTATTTATAGCAAACTGCTCATCAAATTTACTTTACCATCCGATTGCAGAGGAAGAAAAATGATCACACTCATCCTATTTTTTCTTCAATCGATCCCGCAAGTCATCGATGTGAGTGCATTGATTATCAATAATCAAGGTCTTTTGATGAGCTTCGTGAGCTTTGCTGGTGGCAAAGTTCTTAGCCTCCTTATACTAACGAATCATTTTAACCATACTCAACTGTTATTCTGTTTAGCACAAAATTCTCTCAATTCACGAACAGAATATCGTGTTTCCTTTACAGTCTTTTTCCATCTCGTCTCGAGGTCGTTAATGCTTAATAACATATATTTTAGATGAATGGCTAGCGATGATGCCCATTCATGAACACGAACAAGAAGATTAAGCATATGTATATAGGTACCAATAGACTCAGGATCGACTAAGCTACGAATAATATCCCTGTCTAGCGACTCAATACTACAACCTTCAGGCATGAACTTAGTGATGAAGAGGCAAGATTTGACCGTCCGATGCACAAAGGATTGGATTCCACAAGAGAGAAACGATCAGAAGAAATAAGTTCACAATGTTCCTTGGATAAAGGTTGAGTAGCTTCAATCAGTGTAATGGGGCAATACGAATAAGGAGACAAAAACCCAGTGCAATTAGGAAAATAGTCATTAGATCCACGATAGTCAACACGTTTTAAAATTTTATGATCAACAAAATATCAAAGCCCTGCATATAAATAAATATGGGAAAATTATCAAAATTAGAAAGATGATCAAAAGTTAACATCCTTGATCATTAAAAAATGGTAAAAACATACTTCAAAATATTGTTATGAATTACAAATAAAGTCTTAGAATCCATGGCACTAGGATTAACTAACTTTAGAATGAGAGGCTGAAGAAGTTTGGACAACAACAGCAGAATCCTCCTTGCTTGAGTAGAGCCTCCGGCATTCAGATCACCCTAAGGGTTCACATTGACATTATGATTGGAAGGGGGCTCAGAAATGCAAAGCTCATAAGTGAAAGAGCAAAAGGGAAGATTCTATAAGTAGTCAACCGTACACTTCTTTAACTCTGCCACATAAGGCAGACAAGGAAGACTGGCGAGATGGGATAGCAAGGCATAAGGATGGCCACCATAAGAAATGCTACTTATGAATCCTTTGTTAAGTATAGCCTTCTGCTGCTCCAACCCTTTTTCAAACTTGGACAGCCTAGGCAGCTTATCACCCTTCACAGTAGGATTCAGTTTTCGAAGCTCAATCAAAGCCTTACAATACCCAACGTTGCGAGCGCAAGTTGACAACTCCTCAAAAAGAGCATAAAAAGACTTCGTCTTCTCAAGCTTATCAACAAGAACCTGAGGATACCCAGGTGAAGCGAGACCAGTAGTTTGCATTTCTTCTAGCTCGGAATGTAGCTTGCCCATTTTATTCTCAGTGGCCAAGGCACGCTCTTCAGCAGCACGAGCACGACCTTCAGCGGCTTCAAGAGAAATAGTCAGGGCATCGCACTTCACTTTGATAGCCTGGAATTTTTCCAGCGCCAACCCATCTCTCTTTGCGGACTCGGCAACCCGTTTGCTAACAAGCTGAAGACTGTCACCAACCTTGTTATTAAGATACACAAACAAATATAATAGTTACACATCGCACCAAAAGAAATACAAAATAAAATCACAATACTATCCTAAAAAATATACCACAGCCATTGTCTCGTGAAAAGACAGCTTAGAAAGGGTAGCGGGAATAGTTCCTTCTGCCATTAAGTAATGGCTTTGTGATAGAATGATAGGATGAGAATGACTAATACACCCTATCTTCTTAATGGGATCCAAGATGGTTGAAGAACCATCAGTGAGTTCCTTTCTCATTCTTCTCCGGATCTCATTAGAGTTGCGACCCCCCCCTTCTTAATTTCTTTTGTTACAACACCGGAATTTTTTTCATGAGCATTGGCTTTGATGGCAACTTCCTATGGGACAACAATCTCAGTGTTATCGTTTGTCTCAGTGACCATGGTTTCTATATCTTCATTTTCATTATCAGATATAAAATTTCAATCGGCGAAAGCGCTGGTTAGATCCGTACCTGCAAGTTGGCATATAAAGAAAGTTAGACTAACACAAAAACATACAAGGGCAACGATAGCAACAAAAGAGAAGAATAAGTAGGACAAGAGTAAAGCAACAAAATAATGAAAAAATAAACACCTCTGCTCAAAGAACCAGCTAGGCAAAGACCAATTGAATTTTGGCTAAGTGATATTACAACTTTGAATTTAGCATTAAGACAAACCCCAGCCTTAGGAAGTTTTGATTTTGGAACATTATAGTTTCAAATCAGAAACAGGTTTGCTAGCATTACCAAGTCTTATAAAGAAAAACAATTTACACCATAACCCACAGTTATTCGGAAATCCACTAACAAACTCCACAATTGGGATAACGAGATAAAGGGTGAATTCATCAGATGAGTTTTTCACCTTTCGAAGATGATAAAGATTACAAAATAAGTCAACGGAAAAAGGTACATAAGCTGCCTCACACACATGATTATGGACAACAATAATTGAAACAGCTTTAGGATGGAGCTGAGATAAAGTGACTTGGTAATGCGAAAGCAAGTCTAGGACATGCTATGGTAAAGGGAAAGAAAGTTCAAACGTGAGATAATCCAAGTAGTAGGATATAAAACCAGGAGGAGAAGTGTGAATGCTTTCAGAAGGCTCGGGAGCCCTAAGCTCATATGAAGACAAAAAAGAGAAATTATGCTTTAAACTCTCTAGGTAACTATCGAAAAGAATGCTACTAACAGAAGATGAACCAATGAGCTGGTCAGAATCTTCCCCGGAGTTAATATTTTCATCGGGAACATTTTGTAGAGAATACTTAGCAACGTTAGAGGTAGACACTAAAGTAATGAGAATCCCTAAGATTCGGATGAAAATCTTGTCATTTTCAATCACAAAGTTAAAATACAGAAAATCCAGAAAAGTTAAATAAGAAGACCACAGGCAAGCACACCGGAAAAGTACAAAGAACCTTTATGCCTGAATTTAAAGGAGAAAGCTACTACATAAGAAACACCTTACAAATAAAGAATGTTTCATAAAGGAAAGAAGAGAGAGAGAAAAGAACTTACGAGATTAAGGGAATGCGATGGAATATCAGATCAATAAAGAAGAGGAGAGGAAGATGAGGATTTCTAAAGAGTCTGGGATTTTAATTATAGAAAAGTGAAAAGACAACAGGGAAATAGTAACTCATAATGACAGCCTGACAAATAGTGAATTGCCTTTTTAGGAATTCAAGAAGGCGACGGCGTATGAGTGGAGAGAATACACTGAATAATGACAAAGTTCAGTTGCAAGAAGTAAAGCAATTATAAAAGAGAAAATGTAACAGCAGGGGAGGAAAACTCAGAATGTTGATGGTGATTAAGAAGGAGAAGATCTCGGATCCAAGATCGCAACAACTAGATGTCTACCACAATACTTGCATATTTAAATTTTGAATTCAAATTTTGGAGATTAGGCTATTCAATAGAGTAACAATACACACCCAAGAAGCACACAACACTTCACAAAAGCAGTTCAAGTCATCGCAAAAATGAACATATTATTATGGTTCTAGAGTAAACAAACTAACAATTTGTGTGCAGCTTCCGATCACAGCCATATCTTCATGTCTTATTGACTTCATGGTTAAGGGTAGGCTTATGGTGTATGCCTAGCCCAGCAACTAAAAGGCTATTGGCCTCTAGGCCCAGCCAACTTTATCTTACAATAGACAAGGCCATTTGAACCCAAGAGTACAAGTCAACTAAGAACCGACAAAAATAGAGTTGGGTGATCGTGGATTTAATTGTGAACTAAGAAAGAAGGAATGAGTGTAAATACTTAGCCATAAAATTGAAAAGGTAGTGATCATGGCACAACCCACGATCTTAGTCCCTAATAACACGTAGCCACGATTACGAAATTCCAGGAAGAGCAACACAAGTTGAGTTAAGTGTGACTTAACTGAGAAATTCCAGTTCTCATAGAAAGATACTGACTTGATTGTCAGAGTCTTTTCCCCGGAATTACTTCTTGGATCTATTTTACAGGAAGGGAGGTTTTCACGATGAACAACGATTGACTTACCTGACCGATTACCACATCACTTATTTTTTATTTTTGGTTTTGGATATAGGTTTTGAGGGTGTTGATTCCAATTATAAGATTCCAATTATAAGAATGATGTTATTAATTTCAAGTGATTTGTTGTTAGTATGGTGAATTTTCCATGGCATTATTGTATTCCCCAAAAGTTTTCCTCAAATGCAACCATATCGGTTACCACGGTGGGATGCTCCAGAGGAATTCTATTCACGAGTGGCAACTCCGATTAAGATCCTAACATACTTTCAAATGTTGAACAAACTCTAAATTCAGCAAAATCAATTGACTCTAGTGGGTAGTTTGTAGTTGATCTGCTTAAAGACTTGTAGCTGTAAAAGGTGAGATCTTATTGAAATTTCATGTCGCCATGCTATTACAGTCATCAATAACACCAAGGAGTAGCTTAGATATTTTGTGGATCCATATTTCCAAGTAGGCCTATGAAAAAGTGTACAAGTATATACTCTAAGTGGTCCCAATCTTTGGGAGAGAACTGACCAGCCTCAGTTGCTACCACCTAAAGATTTGAGGCTACTAGGTACACTGCCAAAAGCTAGGAAGAAGGTTGCTCAATAAAAAATGAAGAAAAGAATAAGATGAAAATTGGTGAGGTTGAGAAGTTGTCTCAGATTCGGAAAATAATTCCATACACATTCTGAGTGTGTCATCAAATTGGTCATAATATAGCAAAATTTCCTACAAAATAAATTTCATCATCTATTCGGACACTTACACCTTCAACAAAGAAGGCTATAATTAAAGCAAAGACAATTCTTTCGATTTAAGTTCTTTGTTGTTAAGTTTGATGATGATGGTTTGACTTTATGTAAAACAAGTAAATTAATATATGTTCTTCAACACTGCTTCTAATCATGTAGAGAAATGGGGTGCAAAGGTGGGGATTGTGTCAATAACTTGGCCATAAAAGGAACAAATACATTTTCTATTGCGTCTCAAAATCAATGAATTACAATATACTACACAGAGCTACGTGGTGATGAAAGGGAGTATCTAGAGAGACAATGAATTTTATGTAGTGTGTTTCTTTGATATGCCATGTTCAAATTTGTTTGCCTTTGTTCCTAAATTTGTTGTTCAATGGGCATCAACTGACTATAACTTTGTTTTGCTATTTTGGGTGTTGAAATGGGCAATCTCTGTTGTTCATTTTTGGTACATTAACTAGGGTTCAGAACATAGTTCTTTTGGTATTGTGTTTAATGAATAGCACAACTTGAAGATGACTCGTCGATGTTGTTATCATGGATTCAACATTTATTGATATGATGAAGAATTTGATTCATGATCAACTTTCATGTTGTTCTTCATCTAATTTGTTCACTATCATCTGATTCGGGATACACTCTCTCAACTTTTAGTAGTTTGTTTAGAGGTATATATTATGTACTCAAATCAGGATTAGACGCCCTATCAAATTGCACACTAACATTAATGTTGCACAAATATACACCATTAGACATACAATTAAGAACTATACAATTTTAGTTCCACTAATTTATGTCATTAGCAAATAAAATACCATAGCAATTTAGAGTCAACACACACCAGTACAACACAAACACGTTCTCATGCACTGCAACAACTACCAGCCCCTACAAAGTACGAATTCAGTACACAAATCATGGCTAAGAGATCACAACCAGGAACTCCAAGGTACCACCCCCACATTACTTGATCATGCCTAAACTTGAGAGATTAAATCCATCCACAATGTGAGCACCCAATCACCCAACGATTCATGCTACAAAGTTCATCAACAAGATGCTCTTTATCAATCCAACCGCAACACACCCAATTGTCATTATTTACCTTGTTAACCATCTCACTCTCCACTTGCAATTTCTTCTTCAATTTAGCCATAACCAGCTACAACTTGGTATGCTTATCCTCCGCAACTCTCTTTTTTCTCTAGGAGTCCACCAATGCTTTCAATTGAACGATCATATAGAACGCACGACCCGTCGCATCACCAAAAAACTGCATCCACATGCCCCAATTACACAACTAGAGAATTTACTCCCTAGTTTTTTTACGGTCCAAGAAGTACGTACCAATAGGTTTTCCCACAATAAAAAAAATTAATCACATACCCTCACCCTCAACCATGATGAAATCTCCACAAGAACTTGTCATCAACACCGATAGGAGCTCATTCAAAGTGAATGGACGTTATAAAAACTAAAGCCAAATTCGAGGTTCAAATAGGGGGTAAATCTCGTAGAAGGGTGAGAAAATACCAAAATACCCTACAAAAGGACAAAATTCCCATGTAAAGAGCACATGACTTTTTTCTAATGTCGATTATAACTACGAAAGTCCCAATATCTAAAAAGTATGTTTGAAAATGTTAGGGAAAAGTAATAATTACTTTTTAAATGGAACTAATTTGAACATTGTTAGAATTGTTTGGACAATTTAACCTTATGTTGTAATTTTCAAACTAATGAAGTTTACCGCTTTGACCAAAAGTAAGCACACGTCAAACATTAAGGATGAAGAATGTTAGAATTCATTTGGACATGAGCTCATTCGAAGTGGATGGATGATAGAAAATCTAAAGCCAAATTTGAGGTTCATATAGGGGGTAAATCTTGTACAAGGGCGTGAAAAGACCAAAATATCATGTAAAAGGTCAAAATTCCCTCGCAAAAATCCACATAACTTTTTCTATTGCCGGTTATAACTACGAAAGTCCCAATGTCCAAAAAGTACGATTAAAAATGTTATGACAAATAATAATGAGATGGTCTCATAGTAGACAAGCTAAACTTTAGGATGGGACATTTGTGCAATTCTTCCCCCATTCTTCTTCATACTCTTGCAGGGACTTTTCTCCAACTTCCCCATTATTTTCCCTCCTGCTAGAATCTGCAAAAAAAAAACAGAGAAAAAATCAAATAAATATCAACGAAAAATTGCAAAACATTAACATGATCATCACAACTGAAAATCATAAACATCAACTACGACTAACAAAACATCAACATAATCGTCAAACTGAAAATCATAAACATCAACAACAACTAACCAAACATAACTTAAAAATCATAAAACGTCAACAAAGCTTAAATTGTCAAATTAATTATCAATTTCAAAACATCAAACTGAAACTCATAAACATCAACTATAACTATCAAAACATCAACTGAAAATCAAAAACTATCATCAAACCTTAAATTGAAAAATTAAATATCAACTTCAAAAGCAAAAACATCAACAAACTACACGTAAACATCAACTGAAAGCATTATAAACACTAACAGAATAAAATTAACTAAAATAATAAACATCAATTACAATAGCATAAACATCAACAAAAATTATATAAAAGAGTCACTGGAAAATTATTGAACATCATCAACTAAACAATATCAGTTGAAATAAATCTCAACAAGTATAGAATGAACATCAATTGAGCTGGTTACGTTGGTCAAAAAGCGCATGAATCTCATGTGCTCAAAGATAAAGCCTTTTTTTTCTAAAATTGGAAAACTTGCCGGAGACCTAGAACAAAATGCTGCAACTCGAGAGGTGCCGGAGAAGATGACTGGAAAGAGGAGTAGGCTGAATTTTATTACTACCATGGACGGTGACGAATATCAGTGTCGTCTTCTAGTGGAGGAAGAAGCTCACCATTTCAGCACCGGAAGCAGTCAAGTCCGTACTCATTGTGGTCGTCCACGTTGTCTAAAGTGAATGGCGGTGTCGTCTTCTAGAGGAGGAAGAAGATGTTTGAGGTGTCGAGATTAGGAGATAGGAAAGCTTCTGGTGAGCGGCAACGTCGTCTTCTAGAGGAGGAAGAAGCTCACCGTTCAAGGCATCAAGATTGGGAGAAAGGAAAGCTTTCGATGAGCGGCAGGCGACAAGCTGTTGAACGATGGACGTTGATTAACTGAGCGGCGAGCGACTGGCAAGCTTAGGTGGTTCCCAACGATATCGGGTGGTTTTTGCTTACAGTTTCTGGCGAAATCAGCAATTTTCGGTGAGGAGAAAAGAAGTAGTGGGGATTTTTTTTTAAAAAAATTATGATATATATGTGGACCAAAGTTATTCTATTTACACAGGAAGACCTCTATTCTTTGAGCAGTTTTAAAAAAAACTTCATTGCAATTAGAATATAAAATAGTTACATAATGATCCATGCTTAAAGTTTAAACTATTTAAAACAAGACCTGGCAAAAAATAATTATTTTTTTTATAGACCTAATTTGGACATTGTTATAATTTCTTTGGACAGTTTAATCTTATGTTTTAATTTTCACACTAATAAAGTTTACCACTTTGACCAAAAGTAGGCATCTAACATTAAGGATGAAGAATGCAATTTCTGGCGATAATATGGAAATGAAATGGTTTTAAACATTTTGGTTTCAACCCCCTCTAAACAACAAAAAGTCCCAATAAGCCAAGAAAAACCAAAAGGCATCCAAAATCAATGTGCTCCCAATAACAAAACCCTAATTTCGTCGATTCACTTTCATTTCAGCCTCGCATTTCTGTCCCACCCCACTCACGCCATATCCCCCTATACTCTCACGCCCAATTCCGCCCTCCCCCTTCTTCTTCTTCTAAATTATCCGGCGCATTTTCTAGTCTTCACCGACTCTATCCCTCCTCGATCCGTCCGCACCTGTAACCGTTGCGCTTCAGGTACGCTTTTGCTCTTCCCCTTTCTCCCTGATCGATCATTTTCGCGCCCTAGGTTTTTTTTTTCAATCATTTATGATTTTATGTGTGTTTAATTCTCTTCGGCTGGGGCTGTTGGTTTAGGGTTTCGCGGGTGTTTTTATATGACTTTAGAAATTAGGTCGATCTCGGGTGGGGGAATTTGGGGCCTTTGATCTGCATGTTCTCGCCGGTCAATTGTTGTGCAATTGGGCGGAAAGATCGATGCTTTGTTTAAATGCGTTGATTCGTGTGATCATACGACGGTTGAAAGAAAGCACGGGATTTCTCTATTTTATATTTTGGAATCTGTGTGTCTGTCAATGGAATTGGGTGGAGTTGAGAGCTTGTTGTGCCTTGGGTGGAAGTCGGTGTTACCGTCAGGATTTTCTGACTAGAAGATGACAACGGGATTGGTGATGTATTTATTTGGAATAAGCTAGACTCTTATGGTTACTTACTCAGTTACTTCTAAGAGATGTTTTTATCTTATTTGGTGGAGTATTAAGGTTAAGATGGGATGGGATTGGTATCAGAAAGGCTCCTTGTTATTAAGCGTTTGAATAATGAGCCTGCTTATGTGTAGCTGTAAAGGGAGTGGTGGAAAAGTGACGGGAAGGCCTTTATTATGTCTTTTTTATACTCCCTCCGTTTAGCTAATATTGGCACACTTTTCAGTCAATTTTCTCAAGCCACGTTTGACGACAAATTTCATGTAATATATAAGTAGTTATATTATCATGTGAGATATCGTTAGATTCTTCATAACATGTATTTTTCAAATATCAAAATTTTACATGACATTATTATACGTAGCAAAAGTTATTAGTGGTCAAACATGCCTTGAGAAAATTGGCTAAAAAGTGTGCCATAATAAATTGAACGGAGGGAGTAGTATTTTCTCGTTGGAAATTCTTGGAAAGAAATCTCGTATTAGTTAGTAGGAGTTCCCTCTTAAACTCGGTGAGCATCATAGATCTCATAGGAAAAAACTTGTTGGCTTAATTGAATGGAAGGATGTATGCTGGCATGATTAAATGGCAAAGTTCGATGGCGAGATGTAGACAAATTGTTGATATGGGACAAGTTACCATTGTCAACAGAGTGTATTGTTATTTTCGTGCATAGTTTGTTTTATCTGATTGTGTTAGGGAAGCTTCAGTTAGTTATGTGAACGAACCTTTGGTTTCTTTATGCCTTTTGAGCGATTCTCTTACAATTTCTTGGTCTGGGTTATTGTATTTTATTGAATGTCAACAAATCCTGGTCCCCCCACCAGCCCCTACACCACTCACAATCCCACCGCTGCATTTAAAATTACTTGCATACATTTTCAGTTTAATTTTTATATGGTGGCAAAGGAAGTTGTCTATAATGATTGCATAGTTTTATAAGGCTGTGATTATTAACACTGACTACTGGTCACAGAATATCAGTGATTTATAAAATTTACCTGCATTGTATATTGTTGTTTCTGAATTTGAACCTTTGAGTCCCTGTTGATAGCTGCACTTTATTTTCATTCTGTTTAAAACTTAGTTTACTGGGACTAGAATTTGTTAGCTAACATGCTCTGCTTTTTGAACCTCTATATTGTGTACTTGGTTCAGATGGACACTTGGGTTCCTGCATTTGTTTTCTATTTGATTTTGTTTTTGATGTACAAGCATCACGATACGTGTCTATTTAAATATGTTGCTTTTGCATCTTTGTTGTGACTCCAAAATTAAGTTACCTTTTAGAAGCCCATGCCTTCCCATTTTTTTACACTTAACTGAATTATATCACCACACACAGTTTCCAGGAATAAGTAGTTGAGGCCAAACAGATGTCTCCCGCGTCTAAATCTAAATCCAAGGACAAGAAAGTCGGGAAGGAGCCTAAGACTTCTTCAAAGTCTTCAGGCCATGCTGGCACAGGAGGTGGCATTCCTGCGAGTGGATACAATCCACTTCTGGGCACGTTTCACACAATTGAGCCGGCGCCTTTGTCATCCCCTTCAGCTCTTCATGTTAATGGTCGATTTCGAAATATAGATGAGTCTGAAGATCACAGTCAGAACTCATCTGGAGCTGGTGTTGAATATGATTCTGTTTCTAACAATGGAAGTTGGTCTGGTGAGTCAGAAGAGCATAAAGAGAAAGCATCTCAGCCTACCCGTCAAGATGCAGTGCCTGGAGCCGACAATGATAAACGAGAGAAAATCCGTCAAAAGAATGAGAGGAAGCATCAACGTCAGAAGGAAAGGCGAGCACAAGAACTGCATGAAAGGTGCAGTGGGTATTTAATGTCAAGAAAGCTCGAAGCATTGGCTCAGCAGCTTGTGGGAATGGGGTTTTCTCAAGAACGGGCTACCATGGCTCTTATTCTAAATGAAGGAAGGGTAGAAGCATCTGTGGCATGGCTATTTGAAGGAGGTGAAGAAGCAGATAAGTACAAGGACCATAATCTTGATGGTGGTAGTAATTTAAAGATAGACATATCAGAGGAGCTTGCTCGTACTGCAGATATGGAAATTAGATACAAGTGCTCCAAGCAGGAGGTAGAGAGGGCTATAGTGGCATGTGAGGGAGATCTTGATAAGGCAGAGGAAACATTGACGGTCCAGAAGCAAGATCCTCCTGTGCCACCTAAGCCTGAAGAAACGGGTGATCCGCCTACTGCAGGAAATATTAAGCTTCCAGTACTATCTAGCCCAAACTTGTTAAAGGTACAGCCAAAGCCACCCACTGCAATTACAATGCACCAAAAAAGAGATGAGAAAGATTTTAATTATGCAAAAGCTGCAGTTACATCTGGATCTTTGGTGGATCCTGGAAGCAAGAATATTCAGTCATTGAAAAGGATTCCTCCAAAAATGGATTGGGCCAAACCACAACAAGTTGGTGTGCAGTTGGAGAAACGGTGGCCACTTGCAGGATCAAATCCATCTGTTTCCTATTCTCTAGCTTCGTCATTGCAGGCCTCAGCTCCTCCAGCCAAGACAGAACCCCGCTTTGTGGCTCTTGGACATGACCTGAAGAACTTGCAGATTGGGTCTGTTAGAGAACCGGTAATAGTGATGCAGCGGCCTCAGTCCATGAATGGAAAGCAAAATCTCAGTACAAATGTAACTTCATCTTCACCTTCTCCCGGGACAGCCATGGGATGGTACCCTAACAGTGTAGAGACATTGAAGCCCAATGGGATGATGCCATCAGTCTCTGGTGCGAGAAGTCCTAGTCCAAACAGTACGAGTGCAAATCAGCTGTTTAACCAATTTCAGTATCAGCCTCAGCCGCAGTTTGTGTCAAACAATGGTTCAATGGAGTCCCCTGGAGCAAGTCGGGCGAATGGTTTGTGGAACCGAGCAGGTGCATCCCAAACACTTGCTCCTGCTTCTAACTTGGGGCTGTTCTGTGGGATGGGTGTGAATGGATCATCAGGGTCATCATCTCCTGTAGACTGGAGTACAGGTGGTTCAATGATGCAGTTAGATTACACCAACATTGACTGGAGTGTGGATCGTAGTCATGCGAGGCCTGGCCAGTTTTGGCCAGGCATGAGCTCTATAATGCAACATGAGAATCCTCGTACATATAATTCGTTTTCTTCTGGAATGAGCGTGAGGCCTGCCGTGAGACCTACCCTGTCTAATGGGAGTAGTGTTCCAATTTCAGGGATGCAAGATGGAGTAGGTTCTACCGAAGCATCTGGTAATGGTTCTCGTGAGTGGACTTCACCTTTCGAAGAAAAAGATCTTTTCAGTTTACCCAGACAGTTTGTATCCTCTCCCTCTCTGTAGGAAGATGGTTAGGGGAGGCCTGGAAAGAAAAAAAATAATAGGGAAAAATGAAAAGACAAGAAACTGTGCTTGAAAATTTCATGTTGGTGTTGGTTCTAAATGATGCTTCAACCGTTTGATTGTTCTGGTTCTATCTTTAGAGTCGGAAAAAGAGCATCTCCTTCTTCCTGATTTAGTTTATGGCAACCCTCCTCAACCAATGGCTATTTGTCTCAACATGTTTTATCCCCTAGAAAACAAATTTTCTTGCTCTAAAATAAATGTGGGTGGTTAACAAAAATGTTTCGTCAGAATGTTTGTCTCATAATGTCATCTAAGTTACTTTAAAATAATTTAACTTAAATTCTACCTTGAATATTAATTAATATTTGGGTCTCCTGTGAGTTAGACTAAACTTAAAGCAGGGTCTTTATACAATTCTAATAATCTTTTAGCTCTAGGGATCTGTCTCTAATAATTTTACATGGATCTATCTCTAATTATTTTACAGGGGCCTATCTTAATAACTTTTCAAGGGTCTTTTTGTCCAATTTTTTCCATCATTTTTTCGCTACTTGTAAAAACAAATTAAAATATATATTTTAAAATTCAATAAAAAAAATTGCGATAAAAAACTACAAAAACATTTTAAAAATAGTAGAACTTTATCAAAAAAATCATAAAACATCAACTAAAACGTGCAGCAAAAAATATACTAAAAATTTAAGTAAAACATAATCAAATAAAAATCAACAAAAAATTGAAGAAAAAAATATCGACTACGACCAACAAAAAAAACTGAAAAATCATTAAAAAACTCAACAAAGCTAAATTATCATTCGTTTTTTAAAAAAACTATAAACATCAACTCCTATAAGCAACCATTGAAGCACTTACAAGTTATAAAATAAGTACCTACAACCTACATTTGAAGCACTAAAAAAAATAAAAAAATGTCAACGTAAGGAAAAAACACTACAAAAATCAACCATATCATCAAACAAGCTACAAAACTTTAACTCCTACCAAGCAACGATTGAAGCACTTACCAACAACGATTGAAGCACCAATTTATTTTCATAACATATACAAGTTATAAAATAAGCACCTACAACCTATATTTGAAGCACTAACAAAAAGTGAAGGGAAAGTCTCAGGAAAGGTGGTCTGTCCATAAATTTATGAACGGACTAAAGACTATTTTAAAAAATATGATTCAGTTTATAATTAATTAAAAATTGGATACCAATTAGAAAAACTCTATCCCGAACCCTTTTTTCTTCCTTAATTTTAGACTCCTCTTTCTCTCTCATCTTTCTTCCCCGTCTCTCTCTTTTTTTTCCTCTCGTTCTCGTTCTCTCATCGTCGTCGGCCTCTGTAACCCCAACCTTCTCGGCCGGTCAACTATCTTATTTTTCGCTATTGTCACGAATCAGGTCTGTATTCTTTCTGCTCTTGATTTTCATTTTGTCGTATATATATCCAATTGTTTTGAATTTCGTCGTATAATTTCACTGGCAGCCGAAACGGTCTCTGAGCTTAGGGTTCAGCCTTCAACATCATTTTTCTAGTTTTTCAATTTCATCTTATGTATCAATTTATTTCTAGCTGTTTATACTTTTTCTAGCTTGATGAAAGATTTTAAGCAATTTTTGTGTTCGGTGTTTGTGGAGTTACAGCTTTGTTAGGAAGGATATACTTAAGATTCTACATTCAGAGTAGCCTTTGGTCTTCAGCATTAGTATCTCACCAGCTCCTCTGCAGGGAGGATGCCAGTGTGTGAGTTTTTTTGCTGTATAATTTGCTATCTGCTTGATGTATAAGCTGGGGAAAGCTCGATTCGTGGCCCGGCGGACAGAACCAGTGTCGGTCTAGCAGCTGCAGCGACCACTGAGTAAGTTATCTTATTCTTTGAGCGATTGTTTTGCGTGTTAGGTTTTGAAGATGAAATGTGTTGATTTGTTGATTTTACGCTTTGGTTTGTGAGCAGGCGAGTACATGAGCTTTCCAGCGAGTCAGTACTTGGTGTTGGATGCGGAAAGGATTGAGCGAGTGGATGAGAACACAATAAGGTGTTATGTGTACAGATTCAAGTTTTTTGCCTTCAAAGTTTGTCCTGTTTTGTTGGTGAGGGTGGAAGAGCAGCCTAATGGTTGTTGTATCAAGCTATTATCCTGCAAGGTTGTTTGTTTTTTGCTTTTCATTTCCTTTGGGATACATTAGTTTGCTTATATGTTGCAGCTGTTATTATCCAACGTGTACCTGTTAGTTGTACTATGAGTGACCTTTTTTTATTCTTTGTTTTGTTAATCGTTCGTTTTGAATTACGAGCTACATCTATTTACTTATATGTTGCAGCTGTTATTATCCAACGTGTATTTGTTAGTTGTAGTGTGAATGGCCTTTTTCTTCTCTTTTTTTGTTGATCGTTCGGTTTGAATTATGAGCTGCATTTGTTTACTTTTATGTTGCATATGTTAGTATTCAATGTGTACTTGTTAGTTGTATTGTCTATAGACTTTTTGTGAATGATTTTTTTTTCTTCTCTTTTTTACTGATCGTTCGTTTTAAATTACGTACTGCATCTGTTTACTTATATGTTGCATCTGTTAGTATTCAGTTTGTACTTGTTAGTTATATTGTCTATGACCTTTTGTTTTCACTTCTTGTTAGTTGTTCGTTTTGAATAATGAGTTGTATCTGTTTACTTATATGTTGCATCTGTTAGTATCTCGTATGTATTTGTTCGTTGTGTTGTGTATGACTATTTTTTTTAAAAGTTGGTTCATTTTTAATTAAGAACTGCATCTGTTACATATATATTGCATCCGTTAGAATCTAGTATGTACTTGTTAGTTTTATTGTGTTTGACTTTTACTTTCATTGTTGGTCATTATCGTTTTGAATTAGAAATTGTACATGTTTGCTTATATGCTGCAACTGTTAATATCCAGTATGTATGACTTTTTTCAGGAGTTCGATCCATACTTTTTTTTGGTTTTAAATTTTAAGGAATCAGACAACATTGAACATTGGACTACGCTAGATGTTCCAACACAAGGAGGATTTAGACAAAACAAACACATGTTTTAATGTAATTAGTATATATTGTAAGGTATCAAATGCAGTGCATGTGAAAATTTCATAAAGTACAAAATTATGTGGCCTTTATTATGTATACTATAAGAGAATACTAGTTTTAGGCTAACATATGCATGTTTTAACAAAAAAAAAACAAATATGCACTGCCTTATGACAACTTTGCTATTCATAAAGTGAATTGATAATTTAAAATCATACACATGTTTTTATTTAAACAATGCATGTAGTAAAATAATTAATGCAGAGTTAATATAACAATGATAAATTGTAAAATTTTAATCTCATCTATCTGTGTAAACTATAACATATACCAATTATAGACTAACATATGCATGTTTTCACAAATCATAAACGATTCATAACGTAACTCATACATCATCTCCTAGAAAAGTTTCATGATTCATATTCAGAGTTTTAAAACAATTGCATGTTTTAATACAAACGATACCTATTGTAAGGTAACATGTGCATAGTATATGCAAAAAAAATTAGCTGCATTTATTTTGTTTTTTGAATACTTGCCACATATTGTTTACATGTTCATAGTAGCAGAATTCATACATTCAGAAGTTTCAACAACTATTTCACAGCGGTCACCTCATCTTTATCATCCAAACACTAAAACTGTTGAAACTGTTCAAAAAGCTTTGACAACATAACAGAAAACAGATTCCTGGGAGTAGAAGAAATCAGGAACTGGTGCAAACCTATATGATTTCAACACTTGCTCTTTGTGTATAGAACATCATGCCTTTCCCTATAGCTTCATCTTTCTCTTGCGTGATTCTCGGGCGGTACCTAGTGGGCAAACTTAAAGGGTTTTGAGCCATCGACTGATGCAGTGGAAATGAAACGCATGATTGCAAACATCTACAAACATGAATGAATGCCTTGTATGTCCATGAGTATATACAATTGAGACCTCATCAACCTAGCCTTGTATGTCAATGAGTAACGGGGACAGTTCAGTTGTACATATTAAAACACCTACAAACATGTTGAATGCTTACCAGATACTAACTAGTTCGGCTTGGGTCAAGGTCCTACATGATTCCATGCACAGCCAATTAGGTGCTTCATACACAAACTCTGTAAAGCATTTAAAAAACATTTTCCCTTATTAGCATGCTAACAAGTATTCTCCATGCACTGCACTGCCCCCTTAGCAAGTGCTTCCAAAGAGGCACCAGACTGCAATAAAAGCAAACACAAATATAAAAACGCAAAACAAGGAAGTCTACAAGCAAGAAAATTACAAACTACATAAGAATTAGCAATAAAGCTAAACAAGATGGACAAATGCACATGTTTCATCTCCCAGGGACATAAGATTCGATGTGTTATCCTTCAACAACTAGCTACATCACCAATGCAGCATTATCATATTAACAAACAATTTACATCAAGAAGGAAGGACAGATGCACGGTGTTCATCTTCCATTGACATAAGATTCGATGTGTTATCCTCCAACAACTACATGTAACTAGTAAAGTAGAAGCCAGAAGTATAACCTAAGTTTAAGAAAAAAAACACATCAAGAAAAACCTGAGCAACAAATCAGTCACGAAAACTTCACCCTTTGAGTAACACTATTTTTCAAATTGAATTAACAATACTTTAAACAACTCCCTGAAGCACAACGAAATTACTTATACAACACTAGAAAGCAATTTGACATACCATGAGACATAAGCAATTTGACAGTCTGGTCAAGTCCTCTTTTTGCAGCATGATGTAAAGGAGTCCCAGCATGACGGCCTAATCATATATACAAAGTAAAGTGTCTTACTTTCAACTTTCAAGGAACTATTAAATGATCTATACAAGAAAAAATTGAAGAGTTAAAAGATCTTCGGTTGGCACCTATGGTTTCCTCACATCATCTCAAAGTAAATAACCTCTATGAACTAGATACTTTAGCAATTTTGAAATCATATAAATTAAGGACATATAAGTATCATTACGTGCACGATATGCATTGACATTGGCACCCAACTCTATTAAGGTTTTAGCAACATCAAAGAGACCTGAGTTCATTCAAGCCAGTATCAACGGCGTCTTCCCTTCCCTATCCATCCACTGCAACAAAACCAATCCATGTTTATCCATTGACCCAATTTTTCAAATTGAATTCCATCCTAACAACACTTTAAACAACTCCCTGCAGCATAACAAAATCACTTATACAACACTAGAAATAAGCTCAAAATCGACAGATTAAAAAGCAGCGCACCGCCATCAGTCCTATTAACAAGATTTTCAAACAGAATTCAATCCTAAAGATTAAAACAATCCTTAGAGTATAACAAAACAGCTTATACAATTATACAGCAACAGAATTCAGCTAAAAAAATCAAAACGCATAGAATTAACGCCATTTACCTCAACGACGTTCTTCAGAAGATAAAAGCCTATTAGTTTGGTAGTTCTGTTGGAACTTCTTTGCATTTCAAATCACCATCAACCGATGTACTTTTTCTTTCATTTTCTCCCTTCACCACTTTTCTCCCCCTTGGCTCTCGTCTAAGGCTACCAACTGGACGTTGTCAATTGAGTCCTCTCCTCCACCGTCGCTGCACAGGGCGTCTTTCACCTCGTCTCCGTCAAGGGGAACGTCTTACTGCTGGTGGTCGACGACGGCGTGGCCCTAAGGCTCCAACTCATTCGGAGAGTATATTGCTTGATTTCGAATATCACGACTGAATTTGTTTTCCCCAAAATCAGCGCCGGAGAATTGCGCACATTGAAAAACCCTAGCTCGAGGAAATGCCGCTTATCTGAGTTCGATGACTTCCGACGGTTATGCTGGCTAGATCGATGAGGAGGAATCGACCGACTCGAACTCAAAGCAATGACGCAGTAGTGACAATCAATTTTGGGGAAGAAGGGCATGGGTTGAATATTTGCAAGTTAACCCGCGAATTTTGTTTAATTTATGTTAATTGCAAATTGGTCCCTGGCATATCCATAAACTTATGGACAGCCCACCTGTCAGGAGACTCACTCAAAAATGAAAACGTCAACGTAAGGGAAAAAACACTAAAAAAAATGAATCATATCATCAAAAAAGCTACAAACATTAACCTCTATCACCTAAAACTCATCTAGAAAATGAAAATCATCAACATGATAGAAAAGAAACTAAAAACATCAACAAAAAAGCTATTGCACCTCAATAGTATAAATTATTCACTCTGAAAATCATAAAACATCAACAAATTTTATTTTTTTTTAAAAAAATAACTACAAACATCAACTCCTGATAGCTGAACCTCATCCGGAAAATGAAAACATCAATATAAAAAAAACACTGCAAACATCAACTCCTACTACCAAAACCTCAGCCGAAAAATGAAAAACATCAACATGACAAAATTAAAAAAAACTACAAATATCAATATATACTACCCCAAAAAAAATCTACATAACCTCTACTTATATCAATTAAATCTCATCCAGATAATGAAAAACATCAACGTAAGAGAAAAAAAAACTAAAAACATCAACAAAAAGCTAAAGTATCTCAAGAATACAAATTCTTCAAAAAAAAATGAACCTAGTGGGACTTGAACCCAGGCCTATAACCTTGAAGAATAAAGCAACAACCACTGCACCAAAGACTATTATTGAACATGCACTCAACCAAATAAATAGTAAACCTCTACAAGTACATTTAGAACATAAAGTCTTCATAATAAAAAGGTCATAATGAGACTTGGACCACTGACCTTCCATCTCAACCATAGAAGCAATAACCACTAGACCAAACAAATATTCATGAAATAAACTTAGTCAACAACATATTATACCTCAGCAAGTATTTGAAAAATGTAAAACACAACATTAAACCTCCTCTCAGACACCGAAGCTCAACCATCAGCCATTGTCGTACCACCGCCGTCCGCCGTCGTATATCGCCCGTCGTCCGCGCGTGTTAAAACACGCTATCTTCTTCCTTGCATAGCGCGTGAATCTCAAGCACAGGAAAGAAGACCGCGGCGTTCTCGCCTCGCATCGCCGTAAATTGCCTCCGCCAGGTGCCTCCGATCGCAACTCCGTCGTCGCCTCTGCTCATTGTTGCAGCTGCTCATCGTTGACAGATCAAATTTGCCTCAGCTCGCGCCGATAAAAGACGCCTCCAATTTACCGACGGAAGCTCGTCGTGAATCTCTTCTCCACAGAGGCTCCATCTTCAACAGGGGCAAATCAGAGAAGCCTCGTCTTCAACAGACCGCGCCGTGAATCGCTTCGCCGGCGCTCAACTTCGTCGATCTGCAACAACCGCGCACAAGTCCGTCGATCTGCAACAACCGCGTACAAGTTCGTCGATCTACAACAACCTCGCGCTCAACTTCGTCGTTCTGCAACAACTGCTTGCTCAACTCCGTCGATCTGCGTTCCTCTTCCGAGATTCTGGTGAAATTCAGTTGTTTGGGCGATGGATCCGACGGAAGCGGTGGAAACCAGGTGAGCGGCGAAAATCAGGCCAAATTCCGGCGGAAATCCGATTGGAATCCGGTGGCCGGAGGTGGTTCCCTGTGGGAGGAGCGGTTTCCGATCGAAATCCAAAAAAATGAAAAATCTATTTTTTTGTGATATATATAGTATTTCGATAATTGCACAATAGACTCCTATATTTATCAGCATATTTTTAAAAAAAATCACATTCCAAATTTTGAATTTGTATTAATTGCATAATATGGTCTACCTAAATTGAGACTTTGTGTTAATATTTTATTACTATTATAATATAATCATCCTAGAGTCTTATTTTATACCATTTGACAATTATATGGGATGTTATGCAATGAACACAATTCATAATTAGGATGAGTTATAGTTTTCGAAAATTGTAAATAAATGGTTGGGCCTCACGTACATAATCATAAGTGTTGGATTAAAAGTTAAAACCTCACGCATGCTATTTATTTTTCTTATTCTCTTTCTATTTCTTTTTCTCTTCTCATTTTATTTGATCACTCTTCTTATTTATTCTCTTCCTCTCTTTCCTATTTTTCCCCCCTTTAAAATCTCAAATTATTTTGCCAAATACTACTATTTCTTGCATCCAACTCAATAGATCAGTAGTATAATCTTTAATCTGGTCAGTCTATTTCGGTGTTATGTTTGGTGTGGTGGCTTTTACTATTTTCTTTCAATGCAATGCTGGCGCATTTCTGCAGTGTGTTATGAAGGCGTTGACCACGGGATTTTTTATTTACCACCCACCCAAACAATCTTCTTATTTTCCAGCAGTGAGGTCCGACAGTGTGGAGTAAAAATAAGGGTGGATAAAGAGATGGGGATAAGGAGTGTGGGTTTATAGAGAGATTGAGATCACTGTGAGATTTGGCCATCGTCCTCGTTTTCCTCGCGTGGGAGAAAATCACCAATTCGTTGTCGTCTTTTTTTGGAAGGGGGTGTGGGGGTGGGAGGGGTCGAGTGGTTGTAGTGGTTGCCGGACCATACTGCGAAAAAAAGGAGAAAATTTGATCACTAACCGGAGAGGAGATTTGCTTTTCCTTTTTTTTTTTCCAGATTTTAAAATGAGGTTTTTGTTTTTCAATTTTAAATTTTAAATTTTTTTGAGTTAAATGTTAAAATAACCTTATGTTTTGGTCGAAAGTGTTAATCTAACCCTGTAAAATTTGAAAGTGCAATTCTAACCCTATTATTTAAACGAAAGTGCCAATCTAACCATAACAACCTGAAATTTGTCAGAATTATAAACTGATATTATTCAGGAATACACATTGAATGCTGAGATTACGCATTAAATTTCGGATGGAACACTTTTTCCTAAAGGAGTTGGCCAGGGACTTAAAGAATGGAAAAAAGTCTGTTTTCAAGGATAGCGGGTAAGCAGGAAATCCAGTTAATAAAGGGCAGGGCACTAGTTACCTTAACCGCAAGGAGGGGATGCCGAAGGCAGGGCTAGTGACTGGAGTGAAGTCGTAACAAGGTAGCCGTACTGGAAGGTGCAGCTGGATCACCTCCTTTTCAGGGAGAGCTCCGATCTTTTTTTTTATATGAAATTTTTAGTTATGGTTACCTTTCATACCTAAACTAAAAGTAGCCTTTCTCTTTATATACGATAAGCACCAATGATAGAAAGAGATAATGAGCTCATTATACCCCTAATTTAAAAATAAAATAATAATAAATTTAATAGTCCTTTTTGCTCTCCCCTCTTCTTGTTCTTCCAATTTCCTTTAATTTTATATCGCAAATCTGAACCCTACTCTTAAGCCCCAATCTGTTTTCTTCCTCTTCGGCGCCTCCAGAAAATCGCATCCACCTTGTTTAGAGGTTTGAGATTTTGTGCGTTGATCGGAAAAGATGTCGGAGGCGTACGATAATGTGGTTGGTGGCAAGCTTAAGCTCAAGGGCAAGGCTCTTGATGTCAAGGGCGTCGGCATTGCCAAAAAGAAGAAGAAGAACATAGATCACCGCCACTCCGATTCCAATTCCAATTCCTCCTCCGCTGATGCTGCCGCTGCTTCTTCAGATTAGTGACTCCGTTCTTCTGTTGCTACTCTTATTCCCCTTGCCCGTGATTACGATGTGTACTTAAATATTGCGGTGTTTAATTTAGAAGGGAATGAGTAGTGGGGTCGGTGGAAGAAGTTGAGGAAGGGTTAGAAGGAAGGTCGGGATGGTGGGACTCCAACCTGATGTCATCGAAAGAGATGGTGGTGTTGGGTGGCAGCGGAGGTGCTGGAGCTGGGCCCGGCTAAGGGAAGGCTGGGCAGCGGCGGATCTGGTGGTTAGAGATGAGGTAGCAAAACTTGATTTTCGTTGAAATCCCATATTCCAGTCGGCAGTGGAAGTGGCGGAATGACGACGACAAAAGTGGCTGGCGGAGCAGCGGTGGTGGAGCATCACTGGTTAAGGAGATGAAAAAGAATAACTTAGGGTGTTTTTGTCATTATATTTTTTGTTTTAAAATTAGGGGAATTTGAGTCTTTTTAAGTTTAGTCAATATCGGAAAATGCTAAAAGAACACCCGAAGAGTGCGAAAAGGTTATATCGCAACATTTGTTGTAAAACTTAAAGTTAGAATTGCATTTTTAGATTTACAGGATTATATGGCACTTTCAAAAAATAATAGGGTTAATTTTGTATTTTCTCTTTTGACCCAAATCCTACCGAAAATTTGATCCTTTTTCTGAATCCTCACATTGGTAGGATCAAATTGCCGGATCTAGCAAATCACCAGACCTCACTAATAAAATTATTATTTTAATGCAAAGTCTTAATTTAGACTCACTAACCTTTAGAGTTGTTTAAATTAGCTGACTCAATCTGACCTGTTTTGACTCGATCCATTTCGCTCGGGTCAATGTTCCATTTGGGTGAAGTGGGTCTGGTCAAAATGGTTGGGTTAACTTTTGACCCAAATTGACCCATTTTGACCTATTTGCAATTTTACCTCATTTTCTTGAGATTTGTTTTTGAAAATTTAATTAAAAAAAAGAATAGTTTAATTCAACATATCCACCATTAATTTACTTTATAAACAAGTTTAACATTATTGAAAAAATATATATTTACAAAAATACATATAATTTTGTAAAACTACTATTAATTATAAATAATATATTGATTAAAATATGAAATATATATATATATATATTCATAATTATATAAATAAATTTTAGTAAATTATATCTTTTAATTTAAATTTTAAAAGTATTCTAACTAAGTAAAATGAAAATAACTATATTTTCTCTTTAGGCAAAATTTTGGGAAAGACCGTGACTTATAGAAAGACATGATTTAATTAGAATTTATATAAGGCAAAAGGTTTTAGTTGCAATATTAAAAAATTTATTATGCAACATGTAGTAGTTATAAAATTTAGGGTAATATGCAAATATAACCCTATATGTTGGAGAAAGTGCAAATATAACCCTGAGTTGTTTTTTAGTGCAAATATAACCCTAACTATTATACATATGTGCAAATATAACCCTAACTATTATACATATGTGCAAATATAACCCTAAAGCCATTATTTCCGGCATTGACTGACCAGGGTTATATTTGCACTTTCAATTATCGCAGGGTTATATCTGCACTTTCATTATTGCAGGGTTATATTTGCACTTTCATCAACTATATAGGGTTATATATGCACTTTTCTCTAAAATTTATAACTCGATTCAAGCAACCCAAAAATTTTATCTTCATTTCTTAAAATTTATACTTTAAACCTTGGTCTTTCCATAACTTATGGAAAGATCGTCTTTCAAGGGACAAACTCCTTTCTTTATCAAATGAATAATTTATAATTAAATATAATATAATATTCTTATTTTAAACTATATGAAAATAAATTATCATTTTATTTATGAGTCCGTCTCTTGAAAGACGGTCTTTACATAAGTTATGGAAAGACCAGGGTTTAAAATGTAACTTAGAAGAAATAAAAATAAATTTTGTGGGTTGCATGAATCGGACTATAAACTTTATTACTACTACACGTTGCATAATAAATTTTTAATATTGCAACTTAGACCTTCAACATTTTATTATTCTAAGTAAACTTCCAAAATTTAACCTTTAACCTTATGGAAAAGACGGTCTTTCCATAAGGATATCGAAAGACTGTCTTTTCCAAAATTTTTCCTTTATTTATTATTTAAATATTAATATATTTAAAAATTATTTATTTTATTAAATAAATATTTAAAAAATTTACTATAATTTGGATCAATATGGATTGTTTTTGTGACTCGATTCAACCCGACCTAACACAAACTATGAGAATTTTGACCCAATCCAATCCGACCCTTTTGACCCTAAATTTTGGGCCAATTTGAATCGGGACAGATAACCCGCCCCGACCCGCGAGACATGACCAACCCTACGAGTCAAGACCAACCCTACTAACCGTTAGGTGAGATTTGTCATTTTTAGTTAGTATGACTAATAAGACGATTTGTTATTTATTTTTATTTATTGCAGTGAAATACAAGGCAAAGTCATGGGAAAGACGGTCTTTCCATATGCTTATGGAAAGACGGTCTTTCCATATGCTTATGGAAAGACGGGGTTTAATTCGAATAATAAAAGGTAAAAGGTCTTAGTTGCAACATTAAAAATTTAGTATGCAACATGTAGTAGTTATAAAATTTATAACCCGGTTCATGCAACCAGAAAATTTTATCTTCATTTCTTCTAATTTACACTTTAAACCTTGGTCTTTCCATGATTTATGGAAAGACCGTCTTTCAAGAGATGCACTCGAAATACAATAGTTATGAAAATCCTTTAAATAAATTTTAGAGAAAAGTGCAAATATAACCCTACGTAATTGAAGAAAGTGCAAATATAACCCTGCAATGTTCGAAAGTGCAGATATAACCCTATCTATTCAGGTTATGTGCAAATATAACCTTTTTAGCCGGTTTGTGGCCGGAATGAAGTGAAATGACGAATTTGTCCTTGACGGATTCTTAAAAAAATTGGAAATAGCACCATTTTCCCAAATGACAATATTACCCCCAAACTGCATTAATATCCCTTTTGTGTATTCCATTCCCGCCCTAACTCAACTTCTCGTCTTCCCCCACTCTTCTCTGCGCCAAAAAGAACCCGAACCCAGACCCGCTCAACCCGTTGTACTCATTCCCATCGGTTGTGGTCCATCTCCAGTTGCAGTCCGGCGAAGACGTGGGTCACCCACTGAGGTCGACGAAGGGAACCCGGTTGTGGTTGTGGTGACGTGAAGGAAACTCGGAATTGCTACAGTAAAACCCCCAGAAAATGGTATGCCTTCGTAAATCCGTGGGAATGTGCATATTTTTGCTGTTCAGGAGTATGTTTTTTGTGCATTTAACCTTTTCAACCCGTACATACAGAGAGGCCGCAGAGTTCTAATGAAACCAGGGTTTTTAAACCCTTCTAGTTCGATTTTATTGCTTATCATCTGGATTGGTTCTTTGAATATGTTTATTGTTGTGCGTGTGGCTGTTAATCTGCTCTGCTTCTATGCCTAGGGTTTAAAATGTAGATGGTTGAGAAATTAGTTGAAGGGGTACTGTTTTAACTATTTCGTGGCTGTGATGGTACTCTTGGTAGTAGGTTTCATGATGTTGATTTTGTTTTGTTCTATGGTAGGGTGGAAATGCACCATTCTGTTTTGTTCGTTGAATGTGTGGAAATGCATTATTGTGGATGATGTTGAACATGTTTGTGATTTATCACTTCTTCTGATTATTGTTTTGAGGTGTGCTAATTTTGAATGTTTGTGATTTATCACTCCTTCTGCTTATTGTAAATGGAGTGGGTGGTTTGGTCCAAGTTTGTGAACTAGATTTAAGAATATATTGATTGTTGTAGATGGAAAAGGTGGTGAAGTTTCTAACCAAATGCCGAATGTTCAATGTTTCTGTGACTGAACCTTGACATTAGCCCTCTTATTGGTTAACCAAACAGTGAATGCAAGTTTGGTGAATCTGCTCTTTGTAAATTGTTTCCTGTTAGTGCAGAAATAACCATGTTTGTTCTTTATATGTGCATATATAACCCTGTATGTTCAAGATATGTGCATATATATAACCCTGTTTGTTCCTGATATGTGCATATATAACCCTGTATGTTCCTAATGTGTGCATATATAACCCAGTACGTTGAAGATGTGTGCATATGTAACCCTAAAACTCAACTGAAGTGCACTGTTACCCTTGACTGTTTCCTAACTGTGCAAATGTTACTTTGTGTATATCTTATATGTTTAGATATCACCCTGACTATAATTATATGTGTAGACATAACCCTTAGATTATCTTAATGTATTTATAATGTTAGACCTGTCTTTCAATGTTTTAGGATGAAGTGTATACGATTATCCTCCGTCATGGTACCCGTAGGAAGAGGCTTGACGGTATTGATCCCGATAGATACTCTCTTGTCGTCCTGAAGCCAGATTGTGCCGGGCATTTCTTCGGGGATGCCGAGGCATGGAAATCAATGGATTTGATGTTGAGTTTTAGGGATGATCGGGTCAGCCTACAATCAGAAGAGGATGTCACCAAAATGTTTGCCTCAAGCTGTGGAGGAAATAATTTAGAGGTGTATTGTCAGGTCCTTACCCCGACTGAAGGTGGTTCTCGGGGTGAGAGCAGCAGAACGGAGAAGCAGGAAAAAATGAGGAAGAAAGATAGTGGAGAAGGTGGTAGAGCTGTGGCCGAGGGTTTGGTGGGAGAACACATCTGCGAAGATGAAGATTATGTGCAACCCAATCCTGAAGAAGGCCATGAAGAACAAGACTGGGACTGGTTTCATCGGTACACCGAGGCAGGTTCTGAGATTGAGTCGGATGGGGATGGTGGCAGTGACAGAGAGCGGGGTTTGGATGAAGATACTGATTTGGATGATGATCCCATGAACAACTGCACCAACAAGGACAAGTTTGAAGTCAAAGTTGGGGATAAAATTAAACTATTTAAGGGGATGGATTTTCAGACCCAGGAAGATTTCAAGGCTGCTTTGCTCGACTACTCATTGCAGGAAGGATTTGTGTTCAAACATGTGAAGAGCGAGAAGAGTAGAGTAACAGTGACTTGTGCGGTGGATAACTGTGGATGGAGGCTCCATAGCTCGACACTTCCCGACGGCCATACATTTAGAATTCGTTCAGTGGAAGGGAAACACACCTGTAGGCAAGAGGTGAAGGCACCGTGGGGATGGATATCGAAGAGGATTGCTAAACTGCTTCAGGCTGATCGGCAGGTGTCCAATGAGGTGTTGTTGGAGCACCTGACATCTTTTGGTGTTCAGCCTAGCCACTACAAGTTGATGAGAGCAAGGCAGTTGGCCAAATTATTGCTGGATGGTAGCCACGGTGAATCATTCAAAGCTCTGCCACAGTATTGTGAAGAGTTGCGTAAGAGCAACCCAGGAAGTCAAGCAATGATGCAGTACGGCCTGGGCCAACCAGTTCCATTTGTGAAAAGGGTGTTCATTGGTTTTGAAGCTGTGAAGAAGGGATTTCTGGCTGGATGCAAGCCATTTCTGGGGTTTGATGGCTGTCATCTCAAGGGTCGGTACGGTGGGGTTCTGCTTAGTGCAATTGCCAATGCAAGCCATTTCTGGGGTTTGATGGCTGTCATCTCAAGGGTCGGTACGGTGGGGTTCACTTATGTGGATTCTGAATCGAAAGACAGTTGGCTATTTTTCTTTAAACAAATGGAGTTTTTGTTGGGAGGATTCGAAGAAAACAAACTGTGGACATTCATGACCGACCGGCAGAAGGTGTGCTTTTCTATCATTCTCATTTTGGTGACTGTTTAGTTTAGGTGTGGGGTTGATGAATCATGCAGATTCTGATGCAGTAGCTGAATAATTGACTAATGTGCAGTTTTGACCCTAAATGATTGACTTATGTGCATATATAACCCTGTATGATTAAATTATGTGCACATATAACCCTTACTGTTGTTTTAATTATGTGCATATGTAACCCTATATGATTAAATTATGTGCACATATAACCCTGTATGATTAAATTATGTACATATATAACCAAGTATGATGAACTGATGTGCATATATAACCCTGTGTTATTAACTGAGGAGCATATATAACCCTGTATGATTAACTTATGTCCATATATAACCCTCTCCGATTGATTATATTATGTGATAAAACCCTATATGATTAAATTATGTGACTATATAACCCTATATGATTGACTTTTTACCATCTCCGATTTCACCCTTTGTTGTTGTAAACTAGGGCCTTGATAAGGCAATTGCTGAGATTGTGCCACACGCTACGCAGAGGAGATGCAGCTGTCACATCTATGCCAATTTCCGTAGAAAGCACCCTGCAGATATTTTCAAGAAGTTGTTCTGGAGAGCGGCAATGGCGTACAATAAAATGGATTTCACCAAAGCAATGGATCAGATGAAGGATTTGAATGAGGAGGCTTATCTTTACTTGAATGACATCGGTGATGATTTGTGGGCTAGATACACCTTCTCGGCGGCCTTGAAGTGTGACAACGTAACTAACAATCCAGCAGAGTCTTTCAACAACTGGGTTGGAGGGTTGAGAAACCAGCATGTACTGACTTTGATGGAGGGGTTGCGGAAGAAGGTAATGGCAAGGTTGGAAGAGCGTTACAAGAAGTGTGTATCCTGGGATACTGTAATGTGTCCACGGACTGAAGAAATCTTAAAGCTTGTTTCAAGACAATCTCGCCGAGTTACCTTCACTCCATGTTCAGATACAAATTATGAAGTTGTACACGGTGATCTTCATTTCAGGGTGCGGCTAGATAAGCGGTCATGCGACTGTGGTGTTTGGGATCACACGGGTGTACCATGTAGATATGCGGCGACGATACTATTGCACAAAAGACACCCCCTCCACGAATCATGTGATCCCATGCTATCTAAAGACACATTTTTGAAAGCCTATTCCCACATGATCGAGCCCTTGCCTCATAGGGCGTTCTGGCCGAAAAACTCCACTGCCCAACCGTGTCAACCTCCAAAATTACATCGTCGGATTGGGAGACCAAGGACAAATAGAATAAAAGAGGATTGGGAGAGAGAGGGAAGCAGCAAGAAAAGAAAGTGTAGCAAATGTGGAGAATTTGGTCACAATATAAGGGGATGTCAAGGTGGACCTACGGCCAAAGAAAGAAAGGCCACTACGGAACGCACGTCACAGGCCACTACAGAATGCACATCATAGGCCACTACAGTACGCACTACCGAAGGTACTTCACAAGCCACACAACGTGCTGGAATCAAGAGAGGTAGACCGGTGGCCAAGAAAGTTTCTAAGCAACCACCAATTCGAGGTATGCCTGTGGCAAGCCAGGCATCAAAGCGAGGGAAAAACTGCTAGTTCCACGAAACAAAGACAGGTACAATTTGATGCAGAAGTGCGAATTCAAAACAGGGGCGAGGCTCCAACGGATGGTAACCAGGCTGTCGAGGTATATCTGAACTCACTTAAGTTATGTGGGGTTATGTCTGAACTTTCTAAAATTTTGTAGGGTTATATCAGAGTTTAATAACATGAAGAAAAGTTTTGTTTTACGAACTGTAGGATAAAGTAGATGATGATACATGGTTGCAATTTGATACGGAGATGCAATTCCCACCACCATGTTTGAACGAAACACAAGTACAGTTCACTGTCTTATGAATATTCCAATTTTTTTGTGCGTTCCGAATTAAACATGTCTTACTAATGTGGAAATATTCTATTGAAATGGTAATATTGTCTTGCAGATAATGGATGCGATGCCTATCATTCAACAAGTGGAGAGTGAAATCACTCTGCCAGAGGCGCAGCCTAAGAATGTGCAGAAATACAGGAGGACTAAGCAGAAGGTTAAGCGTAACATATCAGAGGACGCTTCTGATTACGAGGTAAGACATTAAATCAAAATCAAATAATTCTGATCAATGTACTGAAATCCTAACTGGTACTCTTCGTTAGGAGGAAGATGAGTTTCAATGTAAGGATGGGGGTGAAAGGATGATGCAAGCAACACTAGATGCCGTCGAGCAGGAGTTCAGCATCCAAGATGCGACTACCACATGCAAAGTCCATGACAGGAACGGGATTCCAGTGCAAATTCTTGTGGAGGAAACACCAGTGGTGATGGAAGGACAAGTATCGTTGGAAGGACAGCCATCGTTGGAGGAGCAAGTTGCGGGGGAGAATGTTGTGGAGGACCTTCAAACGGAAGAGGACCAAGATGTATTAGCGGATGCGGACACTGGCAAGAATAAGGGTATAAAACCAAGTGCTGGGACTCAGACATGTTTACCACGCCAGTTCAGTGCTGAGGTATTCTAATTTTCCGTGTTCACATTTCTTCATCAAACAATGTTTACAGATCACAGTTATAGCATTATAATTAATTCCATCAATTTTACGATGCTCAGGATTTCCCCCTTCCAGTCGTATTTCACACAATACAGGGTAACACTGTGATTGAAACTGTCAACCATCTCGATCCATCTAACCCACAGGTAATTTCTATATACAGGGTCATCATTGCACTAACATTCCATAAGATAGGGTTACATCTGCACATATTAATATTATTTAGGGTTACATCTGAACATATTAATATTATTTAGGGTTACATCTGCACATATTGACATTACTTGGGGTTACATATGAACATATTGAAATTATGTAGGGTTATATCTGCACATGTTGATAACGTTAACGTGTACGGTTATATCCAGATCCCATAGAACTGATTACATCGGCATCTTCTTCTATTTTCAGCTATCTGGCCCCCCTCAACAACAGAGTTCCCTACATTCGGTACTAATGTGGCAGCTACCCGCAACAACATTTGGGGAAGGACTTTTCTATATAGTCCGAGGACAGCGCGTTTGCTCGGCACAACTTTGGCTCCGTCGGTGAATACCACCCCTAGTGCTGATGTCCCACGTTCCAGCTCACAGCCACTTCCTTCTATCCCACTAGACCCAGAGAAAGAAAGAACAAATCCAGGAAGAAGTGTGTCACAACCACCGCCAGATGAACGCATTTGACCTTATGAACACACTTGACAATGTACTGTTTCAATTGTAGCAGCTTCTGTAGCCCTACGACTGTTGTAGGTTACTTGTTTTTGGTTATTTTGCAAGCAATGCTGGGTTCAAAATACGTTTATAGGAACTATGTAGCACACTATACATTGGGTGTGGTTCACTTCGATTATCATAAATTTGAACCTATGTTCATGCAATGTCATGTGTTGGTAATTATCGCATGTGTAGGGATAAGTGGTTTTTTGTATGGACAGATTACCTGAACCGAAGGTTATATGACGAATAGTTCTACGGAATACCTAAACCAACAGAATATCTGCACTTTTATTGACTTATGTAAGGTTAAATTAGTACTACTGCAACTCATGATCACATTCATAAATCAGCCAACAAATGATGACATTCATAAATCAGCCAACAAATTATCACATTCATAAATCAGCCAACAAATGATCACATTCATAAATCAGCCAACAAATGATCACATTCATAAATCAGCCAACAAATGATCACATTCATAAATCAGTACTACTGCAGCAAATGATCACTTTCAAGTGCTTGTGCACCTCGAATAAATTGAAGACGAACATTCGACAAGTCTAAAAGCTACATAAGTATAAACAGAATGCAAACCGAAGCAACAACTACAACATGTTTGTGTAAGTCAAGAAGTGAATGAAGCTATGTTCCCACCATGCTGCACTGGATCCTATAAACCAAATGTTTGCACCGAGGATGTTCGCAACCCCAACAACAGTATAGCCATGTTCGCACCGAGGAAAGCCAAATTCATTACGATCAAAGCCTTCTGAATCAATGAGAAGTTGCAACCATGCTCGATGCGACCAACATTCACTTTCCAATCAACCCCAACAAGAACATGGCCATGTTCGCACCAAGGAAAACCAAGTTCATCACCATCAAAGCCTTCAGAATGAACGAGCAGTTGCAACCATTCAGCGATGCAACATATGCTTCACCGGGCACAACCACAACTTCTTCGACCTCAACATGGCCAGCAGTATTGCCTCTTGGAACTCGACTACGAAACTTGTGCTGGGGCAACGAACTTCCCGTACTTCCTCTTCCCGAATCAAACATGTCGGACACAACCCAACCCTGAAATCCGTGATTACGAGGGCACCGATAATAAGGTCTCCCCGGATTCTTGGCCGAGCAGGACACACAAACAATCGTTGCCTTCTGACAAACCCGACATTCGAATCCTTCGCAAAGCACACCATTCATACTGTAACTTGACGAAGCCATTCCAATCCCTCGCCAAGAACAGAGAAAAAACTACTTCATTCAACACAACACTCTAAACAGAATTAATCATCATATCCGAAGTTTTATCCACGGAGATCAAGAAAGCTATACCCAAATTCAAATCTAGGGTTCAATGGAATAAATGAGTTACCTTCAGCAGAGACCGAACGACTTGAATCTACGGGAAAGGATGCCTGAACTATTGACGGGAAAAGGATGGGGGAAGAAGACCTGGGCAACTGCGGCGGCGAAGTGGAGGATGAACGTGGTGGCGCAACCTCCTGGGATTATCTGCTTTGGTGGAGAAGGAACGGCCAGGTTTTTCAAAAACAATAAAGTGAGAATGATTTTTTGTGGTTAAAAGGATAATAATAAGGGCAAATTCGTCACTCTAGGTCAGGAGTTTAGAAATAAGGGTATTGAGGTCATTGCAAGTTGGTCAACCGCTGGATTCTCATGGTCAACGCCGGAAACATGGCCGGAGGGTTATATTTGCACTTTCATTTAACAGTCAGAGTTATATTTGCACTTAAAAATAACTGAGGATTATATTTACACTTTCGTCAACATATAGGGTTATATCTGCATATTACCCTAAATTTTAACATATAAATGATTTTACTCCCTCCGTAGAAAGGGCTGGAATTTTTTTAAATTTCATGAAATGACTAAACAACCCTCCTTCTCAAACTCTATTCTCTATGTCTGCCCTCAACCCCAATCAGCCGTGTTCTTCAGCCCTCCTAACACCACCACCCCGCCACCAGCAATACCAGACCACACCACCTATTCCACCTGTTCTCCACCACTATTTCTTCAACCCTCCCCTCCGGCGAGAACTCAAGCCGCCGAACCTCTTCCAGATCTGGTCCCTAACGAACTTTTTCCAGTTTATTTACCAGTGGATTGGTGCCCTGGGAGGAAGTGGCCTTGTGAAACAAAAGAGGAGGGACGGAGCCAAACGCGGGAGCGGAGGAGCGAAGATTCCGATGGCCTGGAGGAGAGGGGAGCGGTGGTCGCACGAGGGAGAAAATCTGCTTATGCTTTGAGATGTGCTTATCCTGCCGGTGGGAGAAATCTGCCGGTGGGAGCGGTGGTCGCCGGAGGAAGCATGTGTGGTTATTCTCAACGTCGCCGGAGGGAGCATGTGTGCTTGTGTTGAGATAAATGGAGGAATTGGGTTTGCTTTGATATAGTTAGAGCAGATGTCAAGACCTGGTCTTAATTTTTTTTATTATGCAGAAAGGAATTTATTTAGTTAGTTTGTTAATTGAATGAAGGATCTGGGCTGGAGGAAATGGGTGTCCGTTTAAATTGGTTGGTTAGAGACTTAAGAGGTAAGTGTGGGAATTGTGAGAAGAATTGTAAATTTTAAATTTTTCAAGGGTCATTTTGTTTTATGATATGATGATTTTTCTTAAAATGAAAAGTGTGCAGAATTATGTGGGAGGAGTCTGTCTCTTGAAAGACGGTCTTTCCTTAAGTTATGGAAAGACTAAGGTTTAAAGTGTAAATTAGAAGAAATTAAGATAAAATTTTCGGGTTGCATGAACCGGGTTATAAATTTTATAACTACTACATGTTTCATACTAAAACTTTAATATTGCAACTAAGACCTTTTACCTTTTATTATTCTAATCAAACCCCGTCTTTCCATAAGCCTATGGAAAGACCGTCTTTCCCAAGACTTTGCCATGTGGGAGAGCCTAAAAATAAAAATATGCATAATCGGTTGGGATAGAGGGAGTAAATTGATATTAAAAATTAGAGAAAAGTGCATATATAATCCTATATAATTGATGAAAGTACAGATATAATCCTGTAATAATGAAAGTGCAGATATAACCATGAAATAATTGAAAGTGCAAATATAACCCTGGTCAGTCAATGCCGGAAATAATGGCTTTAGGGGTTATATTTGCATATATGTATAATAGTTAGGGTTATATTTGCACATATGTATAATAGTTATGGTTATATTTGCACTAAAAAACAACTCAGGGTTATATTTACACTTTCTCCAACATATAGAGTTAGGCAAAGTATTGGGAAAGATTATGGAAAGACGGGGTATAATTAAAATTAAAAAAAGTAAAAGATTTTACTTGTAATATTAAAATTTTAGTATGCAATATGTTGCAACCCAAAAGTTTTATCTTCATTTGTTCTAATTTATACTTTAAACCTTGGTTTTTCCATAAAGTTATGGAAAGACCGTCTTTGAAGAGACGGACTCATAGGGTTATATTTGCATATTACCCTAAAAATTACAAAAAAAAAAAGATATTTTTTATGGAGTCTGTCTTTTGAAAGACGATCTTTCCATAAGTTATGAAAACACCAAGGTCTAAAGTGCAAATTAAAAGAAATGAAGATAAAATTTTCTGATTACGTGAATCGGGTTATAAACTTTCTAACTATTACATGTTGCGTAATAAAATTTTCATATTGCAAATGAGATCTTTTATATTTTTTATTATTTTAATCATAACACATCTTCCCATATATGAAAAGACGTGTTTTTTCAAAACTTTACATTTTTTTTTGACTAGTCTGACATTTAAATGTCAATCTAGCTGGAAGTTTCTCCTATTTAAAACAAAATTAAACTTAATTTGTGTATGAAAAGTGTTAATTAACATTGAGATGAAATTTTCCAAGTTTTAAATCCCTGTATCACTAGGATCGAAATCCAATTCAAAAGCTAAATTTGAATATGCAATGCATAACAAGTTTTTTCACATAATCTGGGTGGTACAAATTCTACTCGAAATCCAAGATTTGACAGATCAAATTATAAAACCCTAAGTCCTGAAAAGCTCCCAAATCACAGGAGGCCGAAGGAATATAAAGGTAAATTTTGGGCAGTTTCTCATTACTTTGAAATCAAGAGCAAATGAGGTATCCTTTACTGAACAAAGTGCAGTTGATGTTCAGTCAGTTTGGTGGGGAGAAGTCTCAATGCATCCTGATTCATCCAGAAGCCATCACAACAAAAAGAGTAACATCAGGCCTTGATTTCACATTGTTACTATTAATACAATCATTACATCTTCCTCTATCACGCAGTTGGCTAGAAGCTACACTATTCAGCAGTCCGGGAGAATTCAGTAGTTGGATTGCTGGCATTTCCAGATAAAGGTTCTGAGTACCACTGATTTACGGGACGTGTGATGAATTGAGCTTCTGAAAGCAAAATGTGAAAATGCCAGAGTAAGTATGCAGAGTAATTTACGATGCATGTAATCTTATTTCTTCACAAGAAATCATCATCAAGACAGCATGAAAACTCCTGCCATGTGCCATGAACTAGCACCATTCTAATGGACTCAAAAGAACTAGTGATAAGTGTAGTCTAATGGCCATACTGCCAGAGACATAAACTTACTTTCTTGAAGACATAATCTAAAATCATTGTACCAAAGAGAATAACATGAACAAGTATTTATATGAAAATCGGATCTTAAGCACACATCACAAGAGAAAAACATATGTTAGCTCTTGCTGGAGATAGTAGTAACACCCTGTCAGAAATGAGAGCAGTGACCAGTTTGGTTCTAGGGATTATAATGTTGCATGCTGTTAACTGAAAAGTCTAAAATTCCTTGAAGTTGGCCTATGAGATGAGCTAATAGAATATATGAGCACATCTGCTGACAAATGAACTAAAGTAATCAGAATGCTTTCAGCTTTGTCAGAATCGGCATCTCATTTGAATAAGCTATACCCGACAGGTAAAAGTTTAGAATACAGTGATTCCACTTTTGAGCAGAACGACTCTTTTGTTCTCTTATAACAATCTTTGATATCTATAATTGAATCATTCAGTGGCAGTACTCCCCATTCATCCAAAATAACATTCCGACTTCCAAAGGCATGGAAAAAAAACTCTATAATTAATCAATGAGATGCAAACAGTGTCAATCATGGAAAAAAACTACTATCATCAACTCAAATATTGGCTTCTATTCATTACCAAATCCAACTCCTCTTGAAGAGCTTTAGGTGTTTTACCTGACACAAATACATCCTTGTACTCCTCGTCATCATAGATAAATTGTGGAGGATCAGGAGAGCCAACTCCAACTATTGTACTTCCACTGCATGATAGATGATTGTGAGATCAATGGCAATTATTTACCAGAATAGAAATCATTACTACTGTATCCGTGGAAAGCAATCTTAAGTTTATGCTCCAAATTTTAATAAATTACAAGTAGATATTTTTGAAGCTATCTCACATCAAGAATACACATATAAGCCAGGATAGTGTATAGAAAATATGAAAAAGAAAAACAGTGTAGTCAGAAAACCTGAACTTCCTTTGATCATCTAGTACACATTTGCAGACAAGCAATGTACATCAATGGAACATAATCTGTCTTACAAAATGTGTCCATTAACAACAAACTGCAGGACTCATTCCATGAATCTCTATATTTTTTCAGAAAAAAATGTGTGTAATTTACTTATGAGTGAGTATTAATGCGGATTAAGGAATAGAATTAGGATCCTTCTTGATACATGTATTATGAAAAGTGCTGATACTGATAAATATCAATAGTCCATTGCAGAAAATGGATCTAATATTTCTCAGGTCTTGATCAAATTAGTAACTGTGTTTTAGCTACTGTTCATAGTCAAGATCGCCTGGGAGTTTAGCCTTTTAGATCCCCAATATCAGCAGCGTTTTCCTGATTGGCTACTCAAAGTAGCCTTTACAGATGTAGGATAACTCGTTTTAAACTGAAGTTGACATACATACAACCTAAAATAAACTTCACCAATGAAGACTAGAATACAGTTCGTTCATTTTAGAATAGTCTACAATTGTAAGTACTCTAGCTACTAAAAAGCAACAACTACAGCTTTTTTGTACTTGCAGATCATGAAGTCCACATCATTATCCAGAAGTAAGTGACAAGAATTGGAGTGCATAAGATAACAAAGTAGGGTCTGTGTTAAATCCAACATTACGAGACCCAGGAACAAACATATAAAGATCATTAAATATATAAGTTTTCAGTCAAACAATTTCAACTTTTCAAGTAATGAACATGTAATCAAAAGAAGAGATTGTGAAAGAAACAGGAAAAAAGACAAAGAATAACAACATAATTTAAGTGCATTGTAATTTAATGTTCCAAGACACATCCTTAATCTAACGAGAGGAATTTGAGATAGCACAGCTGATGAGGAACTCCTTACCTTCCAGACATAAAAACAGCATCATATTGTCCTCGACCAGCAGCAGAGATACGTTGCTTCAATCTTTTGAGGGAAGGAAGCACTTCAAAAGCCGGAGGTTCTGACACAGAAGCAGCATTTAAGTTAAAAGCCTGCTGTAGATCACAACATCAGATATATGATAAATTTATACAGTCGAAATATGAAAATTCTTCTCCATATTTCCATAGCTCAAGCCTCGGAGCTACTAAACCAGAAATCCAACAGCTAGAGAAAGATGCATGGCCTGCCTCCTTAACCTTCTAGTGTTTTTCTTTGCAATAGCAGTCTAAGAAAGCTTAAGAAGTTTTAAAATCATTATGGATTTCACAAAGTTTTTTCTACCGTATGCATTTCAATATTGAGTCAGAAAGGTTTGGCCTTGAAGATCTGCTGCAAGTTTCTCCGAACACAACTGAGGACTAACTAAAGAATACTCTTCCTGTATGCTCCCATTTATGAGGTTCGTGAAAATTAAACTTTTGCACCTATAGATGCATAAGCAGAAGTAAATGCTGATATGTTCTTCACTCGTATTTATCCATCACACTGTTGTAACCAGAGCAGCAAAGCTCCATGGACAACTACATCCTCATTATAGCAACTTTGAACCAGATACCACAATAAGGATATGACTGGATATTTTAGTCTATAAATGTTCCAAGCATGAAGTAACCAATGAAGAAGTAGCCAAAAAGGTCTTTAAAGCATCATACTAGTTTCAACACATGATCTAGCCAGTACTTCAAAGTTTCAGACTAGATCCAGAGTTTTAAAGCTGAAAGAAGAAATACACAGAATCTGCAAATAGAATAAAAAATCAACATAGACTATCCGGATGGTTTATGGAAGGTTCAATTTCATATCAGTTTGAAAGTCTATCATGTATATGCATCCTTACTTCCACATCAATACCAAAACATATCATGTTCATACATCTTTTCTATAAGAACCTAAAATCCAAAAAGACAGTACTCTGCAATCTGACAAGATTTAAACTTTTCTACGCCCATAGATTACAAGTCCCTGGTCCAAAGAGAATATACTAATGACACCATTGACGTTTAAAGTTTATATGTTCAAAAAATACATCATAATCAAAATTTAGTTTAAATACACTAAAATATCAGTTTTGCCAAATATTTCTAGTTTTCTTCTGGATTTGGCTTGCCTTTGTTGATACAAGTATGCTACAGCTTCACTTGAGTTTTGGCTGTAAGCTGATAAAACTATGAATTTATAAAGTTATTAGACCATGAGTGACAGTATATGGTTTCTTTTAACAAAATATCTTCTGATGCCAGAAACAGGTAGCAATTTAAACACAACTAAGATACTATCCCATAAACACAACACTAATTAAGTTCACACAGTCATGAAACTAGCACCAAAGAATCAGTATGATCTCTCGTCTTCAACTCTTCACTAAGTTGAAATAGTGTCACATACAGTATCAAACTGCATTACTACAATTGCATTCTCATACAATCTATTGAAGTCATTGTCCACCTTATTAAGATAGCATATACAATATGTTCCCTTAAGGAGCTTCATGCTATCCATTGATAGACATAAACAAATATATGAAATATATCCCATTGTAAATGCATTATTTACACCAGCAAAGAGAAGACAAGAGTGAAATACTAAGCAGAGGAAACAAAGAAATCATATAAAAGGCCTAACAGATCAAGCAAGATAAGAATCATGTCATTCCCTGATAGATTAAAGTAAGTACTGATTAAGCAGACAATCTCATAGTATGATAGTTCTCTTCCACATTTCAAAGTGTCAAACTCTTAAAACAGGATAAACCATGAATGATCTGTATACATGGAGGAAGAAAGTCAATTGGAATTCATACCTAAATCATTAACGCAGGCATCTTGGGATATTCCATGTCTTGTGATCTTGTCCAATAAGATTAGTGGGTCAATCTCACTCGTCTGGTCCAGCCGGAAGCACTGCAAAATTAGTATTTATTTAGTTAAGACTCAGCAGTTATACTTCCAAGAGAAATACAGAATTATTTTTTAAGACTACCTTGTAAACTTCAGCTGTAGAACATGCTTGTGGGGGCTTCATAAGAACCATTGGAATGTCCTCACTTATTGGTGAAGGAATATCTTGCACAACCTGAAAGTAATAAAATTGTAAGCCAGAAATTATAATGAGCATACTAAGCCAAGGCCATAAAATTCTGCAGAGATTGTGTTATTTAGAAAATAATCTACTGGTTAACCATGATAATATATGTTTATCATATATACAGTTAGAGAGATCATATCCTGAATGAAAGAAGAAAGCCAGCAATTTTTGACAGAATTTTTATCTTAAAAATATGAAGGTTCTTTGTGTTTTAAGCTTCTGATCACCTACAGTTTGGTAGACTATGAGAAAAGATCAGCAGTTTTAATTATAGTATTGCTGTCCAAAAAGAGTTTTCCAGTCTCTATATCTTCCCTCCATTCTATTACAACATTCAAATTATAATCTCTAAGTATCATACCTATAGGTATAGCCACAATTCAGTCTATCTAAAGAAATAACTTGCAAACAATTGATAAAGTAGATAAACAAATTTCCAAATTTTGATGAGCTTGTGGGTAGCAATATCCAACTATAATGTTTTAGTATTACTCAAAATTTTATTTTCTTTCAATACTTATACTCAACATATTACGGTCCAATAATTTTAAAGCAATAGCCTTTAGGCATCAGCACCTGTGAAGTGTGGATAAATACGCTAGATGCTAGATCAGATGCAGAAATTAAAGTCTGAAAAAGATTACTTGCTTTAGTTTCATATACGACCCTACCATAAATCCTTCAAAGTAGTACTACTCCCAAGAAACGCTCAAACTGCAGTAAGTTCAATGGTGATGCCTCTGGATTTATAACATTTCAGATTTTCACTCCCAAGAACTGGGCTTCTTCTTTTTAGAAGTCAGAACACATGTAAAATTGGAGAGTGTATGAAATGTGATTAACCAAGAATCACTTTTATCACGAAGAAATACATGGTTGGGGCATGATATTTATCGTGGAAACATAAATAGATAACCAACTCTTCTCTTTCACGGATAAGTTTTACATAAAGAGACAAGTCACTTCTCTTTTTAACATTAGCCAATGACAAATTATACACTCAAGTGAAATGATGTAGTTGAATCAATTATTCATAGAAGATTATGAAGTACACCATTCCAAAAAGAAAAAAGTCTTCATGCAAACTAAAAAATATTATATGAGAAAAATAGCTACTTGCAACAAAGGAAAGGTCATGTTTTCTGCAATAACAAGACAAATAAGTCCATCATTGAAGTGAAAGTATCAGTTGATGATGATCATACATACTAAAATGAGTCCCTTCAATCACATGTGGTAACTTTCAAGGTGAACAATCATCAAATATTAACTTCAACATTAGTTATTTAGGGCTGTAGGCTGTAACATACAAGATAGCTCGGAATAGTTCAATCAATTTATTATTTCAATGAATACAGTTAAAAACTCAAAATAAGAACTAATTGTTTCATTGAACTTGTTGTAGCTACAGACATACCTCACCTCTGCCTGTACAATAGGCTGCCCCATTAGAAAAGAAGAAAGGTATATCTGAACCGATCTCACTGGACCATTCCTGAAGATCTTTTTCACTAGCAATACAGCCAGAGAATTGATTTGCGGCCCACAAAGCAGTCGCAGCATTACTGCTGCCACCACCTAACCCTGCCCCTGTTGGAACCTTTTTGTCTAGATGAATCTATGATAAGATTAGATGAAAATCTTAAGTCAATTAAGCCAAATAACTGTGACCAAAAGCATGAAGGCTAAAGAGATATTCTTTAATGCATTTACCCAAAAGAATTTGTCGGTAGCCGTCTTTTTCCTGTAAAGATTTAGAGCCTTTATTATCTGCAGATGAAAGGAGTCAGAAGACAACACACACTACCAAAATTAATGTAGCATAGAAGTCCAAAGCTTCAGATTGTACCAAATTTTTGTCATCCAGAGGAACTCCTGGAACATTGGTGGATAACCTATCATTCGATTTCGAAGGCGATAGCGAAAACTTAATTTTATCTCCAAGACTAATCACCTGAAGGCCAACATACCCTTTCAGCAGAAGTACAACAGATGGTAGTAATTATGAATCTAAGAATAATAACAGGGGAATAACAATCTAACAACAGGAATATCCCTAAAATTATATTAATCAAATGGAAGGCACATACATGAAAAAGAGAAGCCAAATCATGAAATCCATCTGCCCTTTTGCCAGTTATTCTCAGAAACACATTTATCTGCAAATATTAAGAATGAAACCTCATTAAGGGGAGTAGGAAAAAGAAGGATTAAAGACAAAACAAATTGGTTGTAATTCCTATACCACACCTTGCAAGGTGAAAAAAGGGATAACCTTGAAAGCCCAGCATTCTTATCCACTTCATCAGCCAGGTGATTGAGTTTTCCCGCAAGATCATACTCAACCTCTATTTGCCTTCTTGATTCCGAAGAAGCTTTGACCAAAAGGGCACCCTCAAAATGAGACCTTTTTCCAAAACCAGGCCTTCTGACTGCCCTGTGAGCAGGAAAAGTAGCATTCTTGAAAGAATTGAACTGGGTTCCAGCGCTGCAGGGTGTGTAGAGTTGGTGACTGCAGAGGAATTGAGTGGAAGCCATGGTTGAAATGGAAAGGATCTTCTGCCGGGAAAATTTTTATTTGCAGAAGAGAGAATCAATGAATCAACATGTATTTGTTGTTCAATTTAAGATTCTTGCAGCTGTGCGTTTCTGACTTTTGTCCTCAGCTCCCAAACTTGAATGGGAAACATGGAGGGTAGTGTGTGTGCATCTCGTGGGTCTAGTTTTTAATATTTTATGGTTCAGTGTAGCAAAATTTGGAGGCCTGAATTTAATGTTAGTACTCCCGGTTTGGCTATGCAATCCCCCCAACACACAAAAAGGACTCAGAGTGATTTGATATTTATTTTTATTTATTGTAATAAAGTATTCATAATTATGAAAATTTTTTAAAATTGTAAAACTGTATAAGGATTATGTAAACTGGTTTCTTTTCATTCATCATATCAACAAGTGTTTATACTAGAGGTTGCTTAAAATATAAGCAAAACTAGGTAGCCTAAAGATATGCAACAACTATTTACCAAAAATACAACTTGTAGTCTAATACCCCCATAAGTTCATTGAGGTGGAGTGACATGCAGCTTAGACCGAAGCGTACCAAAATGAGCAGTTTCAACCGTCTTAGTAAAAATATAAGCACTCTGCTCAAGAGAACAACATGTCGAACATCCAAAGAACCATCATCAACCTGCTTTTTAGTATGCTTGGACCTCTGATGATTTCTAGATTGGTAGATGTAAACGTAGCACTAAGATTGTCAAAAGAAGAATAGGCGGATTCAACAGAGGAGTCTGAAGCTCAAGCAATAATTGTTGTATCCAAATGAGCTTAGTCGCGACAAATGTGTTGGCTCGATATTCAGCTCCCGAGCTCGACTTCGCAACCACATGATGCTTTTTTTATGACTAGCTAGTAAGATTACCTCCATAAAAAATAGCAAAACCATGCTAAGAATGATAGTCACACCATCATAAGCTCAACTAGCATTAGAAAAAGCAACAAGTCGATGATCTGTACAAGGCCGAAGTGTAAGACCAAAATCCAGAGCCCTATCAAATATCGAAGAATACGCTTCACAGCAGACCAATGGAGCTTAGTTAGATTGTGAATATACTGACAAATATGATTAACAACGTAAGACATTTCAAGACGAACAGTCGTGGCATACTGCAAAGCCCCAACAGTGCTCCGATAAAAGTGAGGATCGCGCAAGGGATCACCAGCCTGTGTGAGGCGCGGCACAGGCTCAACCTTGGAAGCTACTGACTTGGCATCCAACATTTTTGCGATCCAACATCTCACAAATGTAGTTCTGCTGAGAAAGAACAATACACGAATTGGAACGAGTGAGCTCAATACCCAAGAAGTAATGCAAATGACTAGGATCACGAAGTGAAAATGAATCATTCAGCTTGCCAATAAACTCAGTGATAAGAGCAGAAGATGAGCCAATAACAATCAGAACATCAACATAAACCAGAATATAAAGATCCCCTTCATCATTTCTGCGAATGGATAGAGTAGTATTAGACTTACAAGGAGCAAATCCTTGAGCCTGAAGAAAGAGATGAAGCTTGGCGAAGCAAGCCTAAGGCACCTACTAAGACCATAAAGTGATTTTAGACAAAGACAAACATGAGAGGGCCAAGAACCATCAACAAAACCATAAGGTTGAGACATATAAATTGTCTCATAAAAATCATCATTTAAAGGGCATTATTATTATCAACCTGATGTAAGGGTCAATCAAGAGTGAGAACAGTAAACAAAACAAGTCGAATTGTAGTGGACTTCACCACAGGGCTGAATGTATCAACATGATCAACACTCTCATTCTGATTGAAACCCTTCACCACGAGACACGCCTTGTAGCGCTCAATGGAACCATCTATTTTGCTCTCGATTGTGTACATCCATTTAAACAAACAATGTTAGCATTGTAAGGAGGCGGAACGAGAGTCCATATCCCATTATGCAAAAGGACATCATATTCAACTTGCATCACATTTTCCCATTCAAGTAACTTGGAAGCCTGCCAAAATGTTTCGGGTTCAGATAAAGTGTTTTTAGTAGAAGAAAAAGATGACGAGTGAAAATTAAGGCTTAGTTAAGGCTTTAGGTTGTTGGGTTTAGATCATGATAACCATGGTATGCTAGGTATTATCTAAGGGATGAAAGTATGATGGATAACATGTGGAAGGAGCAGATGGAAGATAAGGGATTTGCAGTCGAAGCATCGATATGAGGTGTAGCTGGCTAATGGTGCGACTCAGGATGAGAGGTGGACGGAAGACTTGGCTCAGGAGATGTTGCAGACTGAGAAGTGGGCTACAGAATGGGTGGACAGACGGGAGATGACAACACGGATGGAGAGGTAGAATGCGGCATGAAGGGATGAGCGGTAGGAGGTGGCTCAGGGGGAGTACGGAGCAGTGGAATTGGGTTGAGGATGGGGGTGGAGGCGGAAAGTTTGATCTAGGAAAGAGAGACGGATGCTGAAGTTGATGATGGTGTAAATGGAACAAGAGTGACGTGATAAGGATAAGGAAAGGTGGTTTCATCAAATATAGCATAACTGCAATATAGACGCAATTTGTATGAATGTGTAAACAAAATAAACTTTATGATGGGAGTTGTACCCAACAAAGACACATGGAGAAGATTGATACTCAAGTTTATTGGATCGATATGGACGAAGAAATGGATAGAAGAGACAACAAAAAGTTATTAAAAATTTTATAATCAGGAATTTCATGAAAGAGTGACTTATATGGAGATTTTTTACTAGGGACAGGGGATAAAGTATGATCATAGAGATGGATAGAGTTGTAGAAACCATTCACCCAGAAGACAAGGGAGAGGCATGCACGTGGCAAGAGGTAAAGTCCTTTTTCAACTATCGTACGATGATGATGTTCAGTTCTGCCATTTTGAGACTGAGTATGAGGATAAGAAACATGATGAGAAATACCCTGACTCTAAAGATATTAGAAAACCAAAAGAAATTCACCCCCCACCCCGCTCCCGCCCCTCAATCAGATTGAAATTGTTTAATTTTGCAACCAAATTGAGTTTCAACAATTTTTTGAAAAAGCTAAAATTAATGGACTTAAGATTTTTTACCAATAAAATTCGTGCAATCATTGACAAAAAAATTGTGATTTCCATTAAATGAACAAATAGGGGTAGGACCCTAAACATCAGAGGAAATAAGATCAAAAGGAGCCTTGGTAGGTTTGTGCACATGAGAAATAGGTAATCTATGGCTCTTTCCGACCTGGTATGACTCACATACACTTTGTAAATTATTTGAAGACACATGAAGTTTAAAATAAGAAATTAAACAATGGAGTGACTACTTACGAGGATGACCGAGATGCTCGTGCTAGGTTTGGATACTAGCTCGTGTACCGAGGAATGCATGGGAAAGGGCTGAAGATGACTTGGTTGGTGGACTGAGACAATAAAGGCTATTGTTAGCGATTCCTGCGAGAAGCTTCCAACCTTGCAGATTCTACACATAACAATGAGTCGAGAAAAAGAGCATATAATCATTATTATCCTTAGTTATTTGAGAAACACTAAGAAGATTTTTGCAAACATCAATAATAAATTAAATATTATTATGATGAACATGCTAGTTAGAATATGGCAACATAGATGAGCCTAGATGCGTAATATGAAGTGGTGTACCATTTCCAACTTGTAAGTCGTTGTTACCAGTGTAATTAGAATGAAAAAAGAGATTGGAGAAATCGAAGGTGACATAGTTCGTAGTACCATAGTCAATGAAAAAAGCAATATCGTGCAGAGTTGAAGGTGGCGCCAGGAGAGCTGTGGTATAAGCCTAGCAAGACGCGGCTGGTGGGTGCTGGTAATGAGGCCGATTGTCACAGCGCTGCGGATTAGCCCGATCCGAGTGGCGGGGTACTCACTGGTGTTTAGATGCTGCCAACAATTGAGAGCTTTGTGACTGCGAGTGGCGGAAAATCTGGCACTGGAGGGTCAGTGGGACGGATCCATCAGCGATGGCGGCAGGTGCCCGGACAGTGCCATTGGCCACGAACTGAGGGGCCGAGACATGTTGATCCTGAATGCAGGCTTCTTCTCCTAACATCATATCAAGAAGCTGATGTGAAAATATCATCCACGAATGAAGATTGGAGGCGATGGGAAATTCGGAATTTGTAGCATCAAGGCCATGGAGAATACAATCAACAAATTCTTCATTAGAGGCAAAATGGGAGCACTTGACAAGAGAATAAGAATGCGAGTGCTTCTTCTCCACGTACTCAAGGATGGAGAGAGATCAATTTGAAAAAGTCTGAAGCTGGTGCTTGAGATGCATCAAATTGGAGCGAGTTTGTGCATGAAACATTTGTTCCAAAATAAGATATGCATCAGAAGTATTAACAACACGAACAATATGACTAAGAAGAGACATGGAAATTGTCGAATGAATCCAGAGAAGAACTAATCAATCATCCTTCTTCCAAGAGGCAAACTCCGCATTTGAGTTGGCTGAAGATTACAACCTGGAGGGATCCGACGAAGGTGGCAAAAACTCAGTCGGGGCCGATCCCAAAAGCAGAAAAGAATCAAGATCATAAGCCACAAGAGTAGACTTGACTAATTGGCACCGAAGAGAGTAACCATGGTGATCAAGGCAAAATTTTAAAGCATGAAGTTTAAGAGATTGGGTGATGTTAGAGACAGCCACATATCGGGGTTAGAGTTGATGAGATCACCGAGGGAGTTGACTGGGGACGACAACCATAGGAAGAGGATGATGGCAGGGCCTAGATAGGGTTTAGGGTTAGGGTTTTTTTGGAAAAATATAATATTGAGGAGAGAGAACCAATTAGGCTGATACCATGTAAAACTGTATAAGGATTATGTAAAACTAGCTTTTTTTCATTCATCATATCAACAAGTATTTATACAATAGGTGATGGAGATGCCAAGACGACAACCACCATAAACGAAGACATTCCACGACTTGATCAAACATTTAATGGATATGTTTGGGATCCTCTAAGTGACATGGCGGAACCTATGACTAGGTCAAGGACTAAGCTTAGGGATGCTGCTTTAAATGCTTTGATTGATCACCTTTATAATGAAGAATTGAAGAAGGAGTCATCATCAACATCTTGGATTTATTGTTCAAGACTGTCGAAGAACTGAAGACATCATGAAGAACACTATACTTTTTTTCCCACTGAATTTTTTAATGAGGTAGTGTGATCACTGTAAAATATTGTAAAATTATTTCATTTTGGGTTTATTGGACTGATAGCTCGGCCATGTGGTCTTTGAAGAGCTGAATTTCAAAATACAGTCCATTAGGGTTTAGTAAATTCAGTTTTATTCTGGTAGGAATTAGATTTGGTAAGATTAGATAAGGTAATATTCTTCATGGTTAATTCTTGAAGAATTCGACTAGATTACCTTAGATTACCATTTATTTTAGGCATTTTAGTTTGATATGGTTTTAGCTTCTTAAAGCTGCCATAAGTCAATTCAGTTTCGAGTTGTGATTAGGGTTTATGGCCGAAATCTACCCTATAAATAAGAAAGGCCTTTGGACGAATTTCTCACCACTTTTATCAATCAAAATAAAACCTTTTGAGTTCACACTCTTTGCTTGCGAGCTATTCCATTGTTGCTTAACCTCGAGGGCTAGCTAAGTATCAATAAACCTTGTAATCTGGTCCTGAGGGCTAGTTAGAGAGCGAGTCGAAATTGAGTGTGCCCCGAGGGCAAGACCTTGAATTTCATGTGACATTGAAGGGTTTGCGAGTTCCCTTATTTTGTCAAAGATCTTAATTCCGCAATCCAGATTCTTCGCAAGGGGATTCATATTAGTTGGTATCTGAGTAAAGCAAAAGATCTACTGAGGCCTGAAAAAAACAAAAAAAAAAGGTTTCTAGTTTTTGTTGAATTTATTTTCAATTGTTTTTAATTTATAAACTCTTTCGTGTCGTGTTTTAACTGTGTTTGTTTGATCTTTTTTACCAGGAGGATTGAATCTAGAGTCGAAGGATATCGAAGGGTCCGAGAGTTAGAATACTTCGGTATTACTATCCGTCTTCACCTTCATCAATCGAGTCAGGAGGACGTCGAAGGGCCTGAGTGTTAACAATTATTATCCGCCTTCACCTCCCGGTCAGTTTCATAGTTTTTAGGTAGCTTAAACAGCTTATGTGCTTGTGATATTTTTCATCAACTCTTCTTAAAATTATTGCATGCTCATAATCCTATTTGTTTTCTTTATCGTTCTTTGATTCCGTGATCTTGAATTGTTCTTTGATTCTTGATTACACCTTATTCAAAAAAAATTCTTGTGTCCTTGATCTTTACGATCCTTAATACTCCCTCCGTCCCAGCTCAAACTGCACACTTCACTTTATGTCACTATTCACTGTCCAACTTTGACCACATATTTGAATAGATATATAAACAATAATATTATCATATGTTATATGGTTGGATTCGTCGAAACAAGTAGTTTCCCAAAAGTAACTTTTTGTTTATCGTTGTTATACGTAGTTAAACATATTAACGGTTAGACAAGCTTCTTGATAAGCGTGAAAAAGATTCCTTGCAATTTGAGCTGGGACAGAGGGAGTACCTCGAAGTTCATTTGAATCAAGAGGACCAGTTTTCTTATTCCAAGTTTGTATAGGCGATTCTTGTTTCAAAAATTTTCGAAAATAAAAAATAAAAGGTAGCAGATTTTAGGGTTTCGAATTTAGGATTTCAAATCTGAAATTTGGGGCAGGTTTGAAATTTTCAAAAGTTTGGGGGCAGATTTGCAATTTGCAAAAAAATTGGGAATTGTGACCAAAAATTTTTATTAGGGAATAAGATTCTAGTTTTGAGTCTCATAGTACAAAAAAAGGAGAAAAAAAATTGTGGCTGAAAAAAATGGAAAGAAAAAGGAAATACGGTTTGAAAAAGGAAAACAAAAGTCAAAATCCTAATCGGAAGAGAAAAAAGAAATAAAAGCCAATTGAGATAGTGGTTTTGATCTGAATTTTCGACTTAAGGGACAAGTAAGTTATTAAAATCCTTTACAACAAGGAATTTGGATTTGAGTTCCTATTCCAATTTGTTTTCGGAAAAATTTCTTGTATTTTCGGAACCTATTTGTCTCCAATATAAAGTAATCTTGTTTTCATCATAATTCATTCAATACAGCTTCGATTCATGCCATTCAAATTGCGTTTTGTTCCTTATTATTTGTAGAATTTGGAAATCTAGATCGTAGAGCCCAATTTTTAGTTTATATATTTTTAAATTTTGAAATAAGTTATGAAGTACTCATCTCCATAGATTGCTTTGAATTGCGGTGAATTGAACAATTGCCCTTGCATTAGACTTCGTTTTGTGAGTTGTGAGTATTATACACTTGGTGAGTGACCTTACTAAACAAAGGGAAGGGGGGAAATTTTTTTAACTAACCGTTTGATTTTCTTAGCAGTTTAGCGAAGCGGGGGACGAAAACCCATTTGTCCTGCCTTTTGTTAGTAATCCTAACAATTTGCCATTGACGAACACCTATAATGGAGGGTGTGGTAGTCATCCACTTGAAGAGACTCCAGATAGTTGGGAGCGACATCGAATTAATCCAAATGAAGCCAATGATCCTGATCCGTTTGTTGTCTCAATAAATGCACTTATGAGTGAGGTGCAAAGGTTGGCGAGAAAACTTGACAGCATGGAACCTCCTACACCTACATCATTGGTCAAGAGGGAGGAAACCAAGAAATATGTCCGTCAATTCAATGGTTCTGGAAGTTCAGATGACTATTCTGATGATGGTTCGAAAAGGCAATCACATCGAGGGTTTTCTAGAAGGCATCGCCACAGTAAACCTCATTCCTGAAGGAGAGTGAAGAGTAATTTAGGATCTAAGTCAGGTTCTGATGAAGCTCGAGACATCAAGGGTTTAAAATATGACATCCCTCGATTAGATGGTCAACATAATCCAGTGAAGTATCTTGATTGAGAGCGAAAGATGGAGAATCTGTTTGATCTCAACAATTACCGGGAGAAGAAAAAATCAAAGTGGCACAATATTCTTTCACTCACTATACGGCTGAATGGTGGAAAAATAAAAAGGAGTTGCGATATCTTGCCGGAAAAAAACCTATCTCCACCTGGGAAAGATTGAGATCCGATCTTCACCGATATCATGTTCTGCCTTCTTACTTGATGGAACAACATTCTTATTTGTCCAACATGAAGCAAGGAAATCACACAATTGATGAATACTGGTAAGATCTTGAGTTAACCATGAGAAGGGTTGGAATGAAAGAAGATGACGCATTCATCAAAAATCGATTCATTGAAGGCTTACAGGAAACCTTCAAACGCCAGTCAAGCTTCAACATCGCATATCTATGAATGATTTATTGGTGAAAGCAAGGTTGGTTGAGAGTACCATATGACCAAGGAAACCACAACCCAGATTTCCAAGTCACCACCAACCCAAGAGGTTTAAAAAATTCTAGGTAAGCCCACTACTTCTTCATCAAATTCGGTTTCTGTTAACTCTCCTACTTGTTTTCATTGTAAGGAAAGAGGACATGTCCACAATAACTATCCTCATGCACGAGTGTAAACAACAATTGAGAAAGAAGATGAAGAAGATTAATATGGTCATATGCCACTATTGTATGAAAGTGGTGAAGAACAGGTAGATGAAGAGATCATCATAAATGATCATGGTGAACAAGGTCCGGAAACACAAGGTAACTTTGTGTCATTAAGAGTTCTCAACTCTCAAATGGCCCAAACACAGGTACAAAGGATTAACATTTTCCATACCCGTTGCCTTGTGAAAGATAAGAATTGTTTACTAATTATTGATGGTGGTTCTTGTGCTAATACTCTGTCTAATCTTCTTGTTAAATCATTATATTTGCCTGTGACTACTCATCCATCACCATATAAAATTATTTGGTTAAATTGTAGTGGTGAAATTAGGGTTAACAAATAATTCATGATTAACTTTAAGATTGGAAAATACCATGATTCTATCTTATGTGATGTTATACCTATGGAAGATAGTCATATTTTGTTAGGGAGGCCTTGGCAGTTTCATCGTAAATATGTGCATGATGGTTACACTAACAAAATTAATGTGATTAAGGATATAACAAGGTATACTTTGGTTCCATTATCTCCAGTAGAAGTTTTAGAGGCACATAGACGCATGAAAGTCGACAAAGAGAAGTTTGCGACTGATGTGCAAATGGCCGACCAAAACCCTAGCCAGGGCTTGAAGGAGATCGGCCATAAGGTGAAAAATAGAGGCAAAAACCTTGATAATTTCGACCAAAAATCAAGGGAGCTTGTCCCAGGTAAGCAAGGTAAGTCTAAGAATGATTATGATATGTCGCATAAAATTCTATCTTCATATCTTAATCCTTTGCCATTGATTTACATGATGAGACATGAACTTCCTCATTATTCTAGTAGATCGTTTTATGCATAGATTAGGGATGTGCATCATGATTTTGCTAATCATTCTTATGTGCTTATCATGCATTTTAAAGAGAGCTACTTTGCTAGTGATGATATTCCTATGCATGTTCCTCCACAGTTTACTCAGATGTTACAGGAATTTGAGGATGTCTTTTCGAAAGCCTTATCTACCGGTTTACCACCTTTGCAAGGTATTGAACACTAGATTGACTTGATTCTGGGTTCATTTATCCCAAACCATCCGGCATATAAAGCAAACCCTGAGGAGACAAAGGAACTACAGCGACAAGTCGAGGAGTTACTTCAAAAAGGTTATGTGCGAGAATCCCTATCTCCTTGTGTTGTTCCCATCATTTTAGTTCCTAAGAAAGATAAAACTTGGTGTATGTGCATTGATTGTTGTGCTATTAACAAGATTACCATTAAGTATCGCCATCATATCCCTAGGTTAAATGATATGCTTGAAGATTTGCATGGATCTGTGATTTATACTAAGATTGATTTGACTCAGGGTTATCATCAAATTCAAATTAATGAGGGGGGTGAATGGAAAACTGCATTTGAGACTAAGTTTGGGTTGTATGAATGGATTGTTATGCCTTTTTATTTAACTAATGCACCTAGTACTTTTATGCGGTTGATGAATCATGTCTTAAGAAAGTTTATTGGTTGGTTTGTTGTGGTCTATTTTGATAATACGTTGATTTATTCTAAGTCGTCTGATGAACATATTGAGCATATTAAAATGGTTCTTGTTGCACTCTGTGAGTCTTGTATGTATGCGAACATCAAGAAGTGTACATTTTGGGCTTTAGAAGTGATGTTTCTTGGTTTTGTGGTCTCTACGGAGAGCATGAAAGTCAGCGAAACCAAAATTGAGGCCATTAAGACCTGGCTGAGACCTACTAATACTAACCAGGTACGTTTTTTTTCATGGTTTAGCTAGTTTTTATAGACGGTTTGTGCATGATTTCTCATCTATTGCTGCACAACAAAATGAACTAGTTAAAGGATGTGAAATTTGTTTGGATTGAGAGTCAAGAGAATGTATTTAATGAATTGAAAGTACGATTATGTAATGCTCCGGTTCTTGCTTTACCTATTTTTAATGGTACTTTTGAGATTCATTGTGATACTTCTGGTGTTGGTATTGGTGCTGTTTTGATGCAAGAGAATCGACCTATAGCTTACTTCAGTGAAAAGCTAAAGGGCAGTGCTCTAAACTATCCTGTGTATGATAAAGAATTTTTTGCAATTGTGCATGCATTAGAAAGTTGATAAAAATTATTTATTGCATAAAGAATTTTTCATTCATAGTGATCATGAATCCTTGAAATACTTGAAGAGTCAGATAAAATTGAATAAGCGTCATGCTAAATGGTCTAGTTTCATTGAATCTTTTCCTTATGTGCTGCGTTACAAAACGGGTAGAGAAAATGTTGTTGATTCTTTGAGTTATAGATATGTTTTACTTACACGATTGGAATGCATTATGTTAGGATTTTCATTTGTGCGAGATTCGTATGCGACTGATTTTGATTTTTCATCTATTTATGCTGCATGCAAAAATTGTGCTTATGAGAAGTTTTTTCGACATAATGGGTTCTTGTTTATGAATAATAAGTTATGTATTCCTCAATGTTCTATGTGTGAATTACTTGTTAGATAAGCTCATTCAGGTGGTTTAATGGGACATTTTGGTGCATTTAAAGCTTATAATTTGTTGCGAGAACACTTCTATTGGCAAAAAATGACACTTGTTATTGACAGGGTTTCTAGGAATTGTCTTGATTGATTGAAGGCTAAGTCTAAAATTAAGCCTCATGGACTTTATACTCCATTACATGTTCCTACACATACTTGGGGTGATATTTCCATGGACTTTGTCCTAGGTTTACCACAATCTCAGTCAGGTAATGATTCTATCTTTGTGGTTGTGGATAGATTTTCAAAAATGACACATTTTATTCCTTATAGGAAGATAGATGATGCAAAGCATGTTGCGGATCTATTTTTGAAGGAAGTAGTTCGGTTACATGGCATTCCTGCGTCCATTGTCTCTGATCGCGATGTTAAATTTTTATCCTACTTTTGGAATACCTTGTGGTGCAACTTAGGTACAAAGTTACTATTTTTTATTGCCAGTCATCCTCAAATTGATGGACAAACAGAAGTGACCAATCGAACCCTAGAAGCTCCCTGCCTGCCCTAGTTCAAAAAAAATGAAGAATTGGGAAAAATGCATCCCGACTGCAAAGTTTGCTTGTAATCGCACTATTCATTCTACTACTTCTTTACCTCCATTTGAGATTGTTTATGATTTTTTACCTAATACACCTCTTGACTTACTTCTTTTGAATTTTAAACAGGTTAAAAATCTTGACGGAGAAAAGAAAGCAGATTTTGTGAAGAAACTTCATGAGAAGGTGCACATGAAAATTGAATTGACAAATGCACAGAATGTTGATAAAGCTAATCAGGGCCGCAGGTTGATGGGGTTCAACATGGGAGATTATGTTTGGGTTCATCTGCGGAAAGAGAGGTTTCCCAATGCTCGGAAATCTAAGTTGAGTCCACGTGGAGATGGTCCTTTTAAAGTGTTGGATCGTGTGAATGACAATGCTTACAAGATTGAGTTACAAGATCATTATGGTGTTAGTGCAACCTTCAATGTTGCTGATTTATCTCCATTTACCTTTGAAGACGATTCAGTTTCGAGGGCGAAACCTTTTGACCACAGAGGGAATGAAGGAGATGCCAGGATGACTACCACCATAAATGAAGACATTCCACGACTTGATCAAACATTTAAAGGATATGTTCAGGATCCTCTAAGTGACATGGTGGGACCTATGACTAGGTCAAAGACTAACCTTAGGGATGCTGCTTTAAGTGCTTTGATTGATCGCCTTTATGATGAATAATTGAAGAAGGAGTCATTATCGACATCTTAGATTTATTGTTCAAGACTATCAAAGAACTGAAGATATCACGAAGAACACTATACTATTTTTCTCACTGGGTTTTTTAATGAGGTAGTGTGATCATCGTAAAATATTGTAAAATTATTTCATTTTGGGTTTATTGGATTGATAGCTCGGCCATGTGGGCTTTGAAGAGCTGAATTTCAAAAATACAGTCCATTAGGGTTTAGTATATTCAGTTTTATTCTGATTAGAATTAGATTTGGTAATATTAGATAAGGTAATATTATTCATGGTTACTTCTTGAAGAATTCGACAAGATTAACTTAGATTACCATTTATTTTAGGTATTTAGTTAGATGTGGTTTTAGCTTCTTAAAACTGCCATAAGTCAATTCAATTTCCAGTTGTGATTAGGGTTTATAGCCGAAATCTACCCTATAAATAGGGGAGGACTTTGGATGAATTTCTCACCACTTTTATCAATAAAAATACAACCTTTTGAGTTCATATTCTTTGCTTGCAAGCTATTCCATTGTTGCTTAATCCTAATGGCTAATTAAGTATCAATAAACCTTGCAATCTGATCCCGAGGGCTAGTTAGAGAGCGAATCGAAATTGAGTGTGCCCCGAGTGCTAGACCTTGAATTTCATGCGGCATTGAAGGGTTTTCGAGTTTCCTTGTTTTGTCAAAGATCTTAATTCTGCCATCCAGATTCTTCACAAGGGATTCATATCAACAGGTTGCTTAAGGAATAAGAAAAACTAGGTAACCTAAGGATACACAACGACTATTTACCAAAAATACAATCAGTATTATTTTTTTCTGCAAAACACTCAAAAATGAGCGAGGATATTGATTAGGGGCTCCCACACCCGAATTTAAAATAGAGATACAAGACTCTAGAGGCAAGATCCTAAGATAGACTAAGAGCTAATGTTTAATCTGAACTCTTGATAGTGATTCCTTCTGTAAGCCCTCCACCCCTGTGTGAAGCTCACGAAGGTCAGACTATCCAGAGTTCACGAACATACAGAAGAACCGTTACATGAGAGGAACTAGCTACTATACTGATGTTTCCATCTGAATTGAGGAAATAGAGTTTCCCTACGGTTGAGAAAGAGAAGACGCTGTGATGTGAGCATTTCTTCAAGCTGTGAGGAACTTCCTTTTTTGATTGCTAATTTTGCTAGGAAGTCCGGTGTTTGATTACCTTCTCTGTGAATGTGGCTAAATTGTACGTGTTGAAAAGTAGATGTGGCTGACTTGATCTATTGTAGGAGTAGCTTGAGTGACCAAGGGCAAGGCTGCCCCTGGATAATTTTTATCGCCGCAGAGCAATCCGATTGAATATAAATATGTTCCGTCCTTCCTGCCGTAGCTTCTAATCCCTTCCAAATTGACATCATTTCAGCTCGAAGAACTGCAAGATAAGTCAATAAACAGGCATTATCCATAGTCATAAAAACTGATACAGCATACACAATCCTCTTATTTGCGTCCCTTATAACACATCCTAAACCTACGTTATCCCCATGTATTGCTGCATCACAATTTACTTTGAGGCCTTTATCAGGTGGTTCCCACTTTATTAAGTACAGCCTTGTTGTCCTTTTCCTTTTAAAACTTGGCAGTAATCCATTATTAATGAGCTGGCAATTAGAATGGCAAATAGCTAATGGATGAACAGAATATATCAATGAGCAGAGATTAGATATGCTTTTCCAGATCGCAGGAGCGTGGCTTTTTTTATTTTCATGAATCAGTTTATTTCTGGCTTTCCACAACTCCCAGCATATTAAGCATGGCAGAACAATCATTATAGAGAAATGAGCCGATGATGGATGTTTGAGTGACCAGTAAAAAACAATTCTCTCCCTAATGTTATAGTAGGATCTAAATGGGATATGTAGAACGTCATGCATTTTGTTCCATAAAAACATGGCTGTAGCACAGGAGTTAAAATAATGTGACAAGGAATCTATACTATCACACTCTGTGCATTTGGATGGTAAATTTAGACCAGTTGTCATAAGGAAATCAGCAAATGGTAGAGCACGTAATAGCAATTTCCACATGAAAAAACTGATTTTCTTAGGGATGGTCTTGGCCCAAAATTTTTTTAAAATCTCCACTTCTGGATTTTTTGGTCTTAGTACTTGATATGCAGATTTGATTGTAAATGAACCATGAATATCAGGTTTCCATATCATGTAATCATTGTTATCTGTTAAGGTCATATCCTTTAAAAGATCCAAATTTATGGCAGAATTGAATAAGCATGAGAGTTTAGGGAAGTACTGACCTTTGTTCAGCTGGAATTCAGAAACTGTAAGTAAGGGGAAGTTTTCTTGTACTTGGTATTCTTAAACTTGGTTAATCAGAGGACCGGATCCTAGCCAGTTAGCTATCCAGAAATTCGAATATCCGTTCTCTATGATCACCTTTGAGTTAGATTCTGCTGTGGCATTTATTTTTCTGAACCTAGTCCATGTTTATGATTTTCTAGCATTAGTAGGTAAAGACCACATAAATTTTTCTCAATGAGATTGACCTATTTGAAGCTTCCACCAGATTTTAATGGAAAATGAGTCAATTATTGATTGGATATGCCTTATGCCTAAGCCTTTTTCAGCCAGTGGGTATGATATTCTGTCCCAGGATACCCAGTGTTTGTTTAGTCCATTTTCAGAATTCCCCCATAAGAAGTTGCTAAAAATGGATCTAAATTTTTGGACCGTGTATTGAGTGGGTGCTGTGACAGCCCATGTGTGTTGAGGTATGAATGTCAAAACATGGTTTATCAATATGATCATGCCCTCCCCCCTGAGAGCCACTGGTTTTTCCAATTAGAGATTTTGTTGTTTACCATGTCTATTAAGGTTTTGAAATGTAGATTAAGTTTTCGACCTCTGAAAACTGTGACTCCTAGGTATGAAAATGGAAGGACCCCTTTTTGCATGCCAGTTATGTCTTTTATCTCCTTTTTCTTGATTCTGCTTAAATTTCCAGCATAGTATGCACTTTTTTGAAAATTAATTTTTTGGCCAGTGGCCTTTTGAAAGACTTCCAGAAATGTCATCATATTTTTAATGGATTTAGTGGTTCCTTTTAAGAACACCACATTGTCATCAGCGAAGGAGAGCTGATTTAGATTGTTTGATGCACCTGGTGTTTGAAATTGTTTAATGTTTCCATTTTGAAACTGGATCCTAAGGTTTCTAGTTAAAAGTTCTGTCAATATGTTAAAGAGGAAAGGAGATAAAGGATATCCTTGTTTCAACCCTCTAGAAGGCTTAAGGAAACCACAAGTTGATCCATTAATCAAGATAGAGAACCAGGTTGAATTAATGTTGTTCATGATGATTTTAACTATGTGTCCATGGAATCCCAATTTTAGTAAGAGAGTGTTAATGGTTGACCAAGAAACTCGGTTGAATGCCTTCATCATATCCAACTTTAGAATAAGATTTAGGGATTCATTTTTTTGTCCAGCATTCTAACTGCCTCCTTCATCATTAGAATGTTATCCGCGATGTCCCTACCTTTTAAAAAAGCTGATTGTTCCTCTGATATTACTGAGCTCATTAGTGGCTTAATCCTTTCGACCATAATCTTGGACATCAGTTTATTGATGAAGTTAGAAAGGCTTATTGGTCTGAATTCGCTAAATGATTTTGGAGTCTTTGTTTTTGGTATTAAAACTATCAGGGTGCTTGCCACTGATTTTGGAATTGGAATGCCAACTTGATATTCTAACACTGCAGATGAGACATCATGTTTAATTATATCCCAAAAATTCCTATAGAACAAGCCTGGAAATCCATCTGGCCCTGGAGCAGCAGATGGAGAGAGTTCGAATACTGCTGATTTTACCTCTTCCATAGTTATAGGCTTTAACAGATTAATGTTGTCCTGTTCAGAGATGGAAGGGTGTATTTCTTTTGTTAGAAATGATAGGCACTGACTAGTGGGGTCATCATTTTCATCAGATAGCAGGGTATTGAAAAACTTAACTGCTGCTTCACTAATTTGAGCTGGAGAGTTCAACCAGTTTCCATCCTGGTCCTGGATATTCATGATTGATAATCTAGCTTGATTTTCGGTGATGGATTTATGAAAGTATTTAGAGTTTAGGTCTCCATCTTTGAGCCATTTCATCCTAGTCTTTTGCGTTAGAAATAGGTTTTGTTCAACTAAATGTCTAGTTAGTCTAGCCTTAGCCTTATTCAATTCAATTCTGTCATAGAGTGTGTGTGTTGTGTCATATCTGGATTCCAGTTCAGCAACTTCCTTTTCTGATTTTGTTAAGTTATCATAGACATTTCCAAAAACCAGTTTGTTCCATGTTTTTATTTCAAATTTGAGTCTTTTCAGTTTCAAAGAGAAGCCAATTAGACCTTGTTCCTGAATAGGCTGAGACCAACTATTTAAGTCCAGATCCCTAAATTCAATTCTATTAAGCCACATTTCCTGGAATCTAAATGGTCTAGGGGTTGTGGTGTCTGAGTTTGAGATTTCTAACAGCATAGGGGAGTGATCTGATGTTGTTCTACTTAAGATTTGAACAGTGGAATGGTTGAATGCATTAAAGAAACTGGTGGTTCCCATTATCCTATCTAATATTTTGGAAGTTGGATTAACAGATCTGTGGTTACTCCATGTTAGTTGATTACCAACTGTATTTAAATCATCTATCTGAACTTCATTTATGAAAAAGACAAAATCTAAGATGGAATCTAATTTTGGAGAGCTAGGGCCAGAGTATTCCTCCATTGACCTTATAACATTAAAGTCTCCTCCGATCAGGGTTGGGGAATTATCCATTTTAGCTGCTAAATCCGTATAAACCTTAAGCCTATCCTCCCTATTGTGTGGAGCATAAATGAAAAACGCTTTAAATTTCTTATCCCAATTTTTTATATATATCTCCACATGTATGTAATGGTTATGGATTTCTATAAGATTTATGGCAATCCTATCTGAGAACATGATCCATATTTTATTGTGTATCATTCCCAGATGATGCCGGAAGCAGAACATCTTTTTATACATGTCTAATTGCATTAAATTTCCTTTAGGTTCAATTATGACTAGAAGATCCAGTTTATGTTTCTTAGACAAATGTTTTAACCTGACCATAGAAGTTGATACTCCCCTTACATTCCAAATCATACATTTAACTATCATTGGAAACTTTGTTTTTTAAAAGCTAACCTGGAGCTCATTTTAGGGAGAGTAACCTGTGATTGTGTTTGCACCTCCGTGTGCTCGGTCAATGGGATCAATAGTTTTCCCCCCTGCTGGATGTCCCGAAAGCTTACTTCCTCGGAGTCCCTGAGGAATTCAATGATTCCTTGCTTCTCCTTTTCCTGAGGATGGTCAATGTCTGGAATGATTTCATCATTAGGGGTCCAGGAAAATCGATCATGGAGAAATATATCAGAATTTATTGGAGTTTTAGCTTTAGTACATAATATATCATCAGTTTAGGATGTGTAAAGGATATTCTTTTGCAGGGGAGAGGATGGGGTTGTGTTGTAGCCTCTGGATTCGTATCCTTCCTCTTCATAGTCTTCAATGGAGTTGATTTCCAAGGTAATATCTGTTATGTCTATATTGTGCTTGTTGTGGGGGAATTCTTGTGTTAACTGAATGCCTTCTTCTGGTTGGTTCACCTGCAGAAGAGTTGTTTTTGCTACCATAGGGGGGGGGGTTAGAACCTGGGACTTTACCCTCTCCTTGTGGAAGGCCTTGTTTATGATGTTCATCTGAGCTTATTTTCTCTAGTATAGCAAATCTATTTCCAGATGAGGAGGCTATGTTATCCACACTTTGAACAGAGGCCACTGTGATAGGGATGGTCATTTTCTGCAGGTTTTGGTTCTACTTAGGTTGATAGATCCTAGTTGTTGCTTGATTTCTTCCCTTAGTATTATTTTGTAGGTTTCTGATTTCCCTTGACTTAGCTGTCTCAGGATGTTTAGGATCAGCAACCTTATTGTTGTTCTGCACTCCAGAGCCTAAGGGTTCCCTATGGTTCATCATCCCTTGATCCCTTAATCAGTATTATATTAAAAATGAATCTCAATATATAAATAATTATAGTCTAACCTTAAAAATATAAAAATGAGATTTTTTATGACTGGTCTAAATGTTAATCGGTAACTAAGCCATTCTCCTCAATTTAACCTTTTTAAATTAAAAAAGTAAGATTTTGATTATAAAATTATATAATATATAAATAAGAATAATATCCTGCAAGAATTTCTAGTATTCACTGTAATATATTACCATATCCTAGATAAATTGATACAATTTGACTTTTGGAATCCACTGAATCGATGTTCAACTATTAATATCTTTATCTATATGAGTAAAAAAATTCTGAAAGAATGATAATGAAAAAATAGTACATGATAATAATCTTACATATATAATAATAGTCTTACATGTATAATAATAGAATTTAATGTTCAAAATCGGCTCGATTTTGACTTCCAAATATCAAATTATGTCAATTTATGTGAGACGGAGGGATCAACCCTTTTCTATTAAAGGTCAAATATTGCCCGAAGGCTTACATGATACAGTGCCCGTAGGTTTACATAAGAATATAATTATATGTTCCCAAATTTAAAAGAGTATTTAAGCCTAATTATATTTTAAGTTTCTGATTTATAAAGTGTAACTTAATCTCTAAGTTGACCAAAACAAGTCTGACTACCAAAAATATCCCTTTTAATTAGCGGAGGTGAAAAATTAATGTAAAATTTAAAATTTTTAATCTCAATAATTCTTACTTAATTTTCAATCAAAATAAAATCATTAGCAATTTAAAGCAAATGGCAGCAATGGCACTGCCACTACCTCCTTCCACAAATGGTAAGATCTTTTTTTTTTTTTATTAAACCATCCCGAGATGGAGGAAATTATATTAGGCCTTCCCAAACCATAAAATAGACAAGACAATCAAAAGAAGCCGTAGCTAAGTCGAGATATACATTGTTGAGCACTAAGCTCTGGAATCAACACTTGTTGCTTCCAAAAGAATGAAAATACAACCGGCAAATCGTTATAGGATTCCAAAAGCTCTTAGACTATGTTGGAGATGATCAAACTTATTAGTGAATCTAATCAAAGAAACACAAGTCAGTCCAATTTTCTCCACATAGCTAAGAAACGAAGCCTCTACTAACAGAGAAAACAATTATTTCCAAACATGAAATCCCACCAATGGGGATTATGTGCAGAAGAGTGCGCCAAAAATGGAAAAATCTGAAATCCAAGCTTGCGTTTTCCCAACCATCTTCATTTCGTGCCATCACACATGAATTAATTGTTTATGGAACTTCTCTGATCTTACTATCATAACCTCTCCTTCAAAGGGGGATTTTTATGAGTGTGGTTTTATGGAGTGATCGTAGTTTTAGTTATGGAGATGATGGTGCGGTTAAAAGTGATCAAAATGTCCCTTACCTCTTTTTGTTGTTCCTGTCTTTATTTATAGGTTTTCAATCATGTGATCATGGTCCGATTATCTCGCTTTTTTCTCTGGATTGTTGTCCAGTAAAGGAGTGTCGTAGCGAGTGCTATTTTTTTTTCCATTTTCGTGGCTTGCCTGTTAGTGGATCGCTGTGTTTAAGATATTTGTGGTTTAGGTGAATTGCCGCGATTAAGCAAAGCGGTCGCTTCGCATGCTCAGTTTGAATTAAGTTGGACTGGGTAGGTCATATATATACCACCTACCTTCATGAAAATGTTCATTTAGGTAGGTTTCTTTGTTAAATGGGAAGTGTGTGCGGGATCCCATGTTTAAACTATAAAATGTGTTCCTCGGTCTTGCAGCAGGGTTTCATTCTTTGTTATATTTGGAAAATTTGTATTTTTGTTATAAATGTTTTTGCACATGCTATCGTTATTTCAATGCTTGGTCACGTAAAGATATGAAAGTTTCATTTTTCAAGGTTTGTGGAGGTCAAATTCAGCCCTAACAAAGTAACAAATAAAATGAGCAATGAGGAAATACATTATGAACGTAACCCTAGTTTGCATTTGGTACCCTGAGAGTACATGAATACACTATATGGAATGTGAGGTATGCTTTTGATTTGGCCATATTATCACATATACGCTATTGAATATTTTTGTGACTTAATAATGTTTGATTCAAATTCTTATTGAATAATAAAACATGTTTGATTTCATATGCTAGAGACCCTTTGCTGATGAGTCAGAAGACTATGCCATTACCATTCGATCTATCCATAAATGCAATAAAGAAAAGTCGTTGTGGAAGTCGAGGTAAGAGCTTGAAGATTCTAGCAACGCATTGGAGATAGAAGACCTACATCTCTAATAAAAATACTTTTAACCCGCTTGTTCTTGTTGGTTTAAAATTTAATTCTACAACTTGATTTTTCATGTTCTTCATTAGATCTAAACGACAATGTTAAAGAAATGCTCATACTTTGTAGTTTCAACATGAATTTGTTATTAAATACGGCACAATATATTCAATGAATTCTTTTGATTCGGAAAAATAAATACAAACAATATTTTGCGACATGATTTTTTGTTTTGAAGGAAGTATCATTTTTTAAAATATTGTGACTCATAAAAAAATGGAAAACATTCTGTTACTTAAACTCAGACAAACATTCTGATATATTTTTGCAGGTACTGGTAATAGCAACTGGAGGACAACATGCAGGAGAAGGGTTCCAAATGGCTTGGCTACTCTCACTGGATCATTGCAAAAAGGAAAGCTCATGAAAATGGATGGCAAATTTACATTTTGGATTTCACATTGACTTAGAGGATATGCCTATGATTTAGGTAAATTTGTCTCTGACTGACTTGTGTTTCGTTCATTCGATTCACTAAAAAGTTCGAGAGCTCATTACATAGTCATTTTGTAATCCTCTAGTTACTAAAATACTCTAGCTCGTTCTTTTTGGAAGCAACAATGGTTGTTTCAAGAGCAATATGCTCAGAATGTATATTAACTAAGATCCGGCTTCATTCTTACCTTGTCTTTTATGGTTTGGGAAGCCTAATATAATTTCCTCCATCTCCGGATGGTTTAGTTTTTAAAAAAAAGACAAACATTCTGATATCGGAACAAACATCTATTTGTTAGCTCATTTATAACATCCAATTTCAGATACAAGAGTATCGAGTCCATGTTCTAAATCGGAATATCAACTACATAGTATAAGCATAAATGTGGAATACGAGTGAGGCTCCGAATTCATAAGAAAATATTATTTATCGTACGAAGTCGGAAGTTTGTACAATGGTTAAAAATAATAACCTATGGTGGGTAACTTCTCCGTGGTTCATGCTAATGGACGGTAGTCAGATTACATCGTCTGTGGTCGGCCGCGCTCAACAACACTGCCGGGGACGGTAGGTCGGAACTTCCATCCAACAGGCATTTTAACTGGATTGCTATTTCACGCCCTGTATTTTACTTGTTTACGCCCTGTATTTATACTATGTAATATACGATATGTATTTGTTATTTGATTTTAGTATTGAATATAGTTAATTGCAAATTTAATACTAAAATAATTTAATTTATTAAGTGAGTTTGAGCAGCTGCCGCCGGAAGCACGCCGCCGCCGGTCGCCGAAACCCCACGCCGCCGGAGCTCCACCACAGCCGGAACTCCGCCGCCGGTGGCGCTGCTGGGAGTGCCCCGCCGCCGGAGTGCACGGCCGGGAGTGCGCCGCCGCCGGGAGTGCGCCGCCGGTTGCCGCCGCCGCAGGGAGTCTGCCGCCGGGAGTCCACCACCGCCGTCGCCGGTTCTCCACGGCCAAGTGTCCCCAAATGGCCTTCCGGTTCTCCACAGGCAAGTGGCTCCAAAGTGCCTTATGGTTCTCCACGGCCTAGTGGAGAACTGAGCATGCTTTGGCTCTCCACGGCCAACCTGTTCCAAATGGCCTTCCGGTTCTCCACGGGCAAGTGGCTCCAAAGTGCCTTCCGGTTCTCCACGGCCTGGTGGAGAACCGAGCATGCTTTGGCTCTCCACGGCCAACCTGCTCCATTTGACCTTCCGGTTCTCCACGGGCAAGTGGCTCCAATTGGCCCTCCGGTTCTCCACGGCTGAGTGGCTCCAAAGGGCCTTCCGGTTCTCCACGGGCAAGGGGCTCCAAATGGCCTTCCGGTTCTCCACGGGCAAGTGGCTTCAAAGGGCCTTCCGGTTCTCCACGCCCTAGTGGAGAACCGAGCATGCTTTGGCTCTCCTCGGCCAACCTGCTCCAATTGGCCCTCCGGTTCTCCACGGCTGAGTGGCTCCAAAGGGCCTTCCGGTTCTCCACGGGCAAGGGGCTCCAAATGGCCTTCCGGTTCTCCACGGGCAAGTGGCTTCAAAGGGCCTTCCGGTTCTCCATGCCCTAGTGGAGAACCGAGCATGCTTTGGCTCTCCTCGGCCAACCTGCTCCAATTGGCCCTCCGGTTCTCCACGGCTGAGTGGCTCCAAAGGGCCTTCCGGTTCTCCACGGGCAAGGGGCTCCAAATGGCCTTCCGGTTCTCCACGGGCAAGTGGCTTCAAAGGGCCTTCCGGTTCTCCATGCCCTAGTGGAGAACCGAGCATGCTTTGGCTCTCCTCGGCCAACCTGCTCCAATTGGCCCTCCGGTTCTCCACGGCTGAGTGGCTCCAAAGGGCCTTCCGGTTCTCCACGGGCAAGGGGCTCCAAATGGCCTTCCGGTTCTCCACGGGCAAGTGGCTTCAAAGGGCCTTCCGGTTCTCCACGCCCTAGTAAAGAACCGAGCATGCTTTGGCTCTCCTCGGCCAACCTGCTCCAATTGGCCCTCCGGTTCTCCACGGCTGAGTGGCTCCAAAGGGCCTTCCGGTTCTCCACGGGCAAGGGACTCCAAATGGCCTTCCGGTTCTCCACGGGCAAGTGGCTTCAAAGGGCCTTCCGGTTCTCCACGCCTTAGTGGAGAACCGAGCATGCTTTGGCTCTCCTCGGCCAACCTGCTCCAATTGGCCTTCCGGTTCTCCTCGGCCGGTGGAGAACCGGGTCTCCCTTTGAATTTTTTAGCTTTCTCCCATAACTACCATCTACCCGCATTTAATGTTATTTACTCCTTTTCACCCGAAAAAATCTTCTTTTTTTCTATAAATTGGCTAAAAACCTCCATTTGGTAAAAATCTCCACTTTTTTTTACTCCAATCAAGGGTGTTGAAAATTCCATGTCTATGGAGGCAATTTCTCTAATTATTGTCAAGTCCGTAAGTAATAGTTAAATTTATTATGTATTCGCTTTTTCATTAGAAGTTTATGTTCATCTTATTATTGTAATTGATGAATTGTAATCAATTAATTATTGCAATTTACTGTATTTGAGTACAATAGGGATGTATTTAAATTTCAATACTGTAATTTACTGTATGTACTTATTGTATTGTAGTGTACAAATTTTTTTCATGTATGTATTTTCTGTATGTATTTATGTACTGTTTTTATTTAACCCCTTTGCGGATATGAAATTATTGTACGCCTCTTTTGACTGTATTTATCTACTCCTAATTAATGAATGGTTAGAGTTAAATTTTTCTTAATCGACCTACGCTAACTTGTTATTTTAATTTGTAGAAATGTAATTACTTTATTTTACTTTATATTATGTAAATGTAATTGTGAATGGTTAATCTGAAATGGTTTAATGCAATTTTATTTTGGAAAGTTAATTATTGAATTTTAAAATGGAAGAATGTAATTTTAGTTTCATTAATCAATTATTAAACTTAAACCGTGTAACCGTAATTTTATTTCATCTAATTTTATTTTTACTTTATTATATTTTAATATTTTAATCCATGTTGTGGACGTTAATGGAAAAATGGAGCAACGCACTTGTAATTCCGAAAGTTTATTATTAAACATTAATTTTGTAACGTTAATTTTATATTATTATATGTTTTGACCGTTAATTGAAAATGAAGCAATGCGATGTTGTTTTGTAAAAGTTAATTTTGTGACGTTAAAATTGTAAGTTTAATTTTATTTCATCTAATTTAATTTTGATTCTATGCTACCTAATTTTATTTCATCATTGTCGTTGGCAGAATGTTTGAGTGAATCTAATTACTTGATCTTTATTGCTGTTCAAGGATGATAATCAGTCATGTGGAGCTGTTGCGGGGGGGAATGGATACTCAGCATTTGCAACCACAAATGTGTTTCCAAGTCACATCGAAGCTTATTCCTACCTGCAACGGACGGCTCGTCATGTAGGATTTGAACTTGTCACGGGGTCCTATAAAAAAAATCCGAATGGTCCCCTGAGGATATATTGCATTTGCAATCGGGGCCGTAAAGAGAAGGCTGTCGATGTTCTAAACGGCTCGTCATGAAGAAACGGCAGATACCTACGAATGGGTTCTAAACGCACTTAGAAGCTTGCTTGTCAATGGACCGTTCCCTGAGGTTGTGGTCACCGATCGGGAGATGGGATTGATTAGGCCACTTCGGGTTGTGTTTCCAGAGTCGAATCATTTGCTTTGAACCTGGCATATTAACAAGGACGTGGAGGCACGTGTCACGGTGCTTACGGGGAATAAGAGGAACGGGGCATCTTTCAAGAATGGTGCATGGTCCCGGGTTTGCAATGCATCCACCATTTCTGCGTACGAAGCCGCTTTGGTAGATTTGAGGGTTGGATGGGCTTGGAGCGAAGCTGTTATTAGTTACGCCGAGACCACGTGGCTCAACCCCCATAAGGAGAAATTTGTTCAGGCCTGGACGAATAGATTTCTGCATTTTGGGAACACTACTACATGCAGGGTCGAAAGTGCACACTCGTCATTGAAAGGGTGGTTACAAACATCAACTGGTTCATTGGATACGATATGGAGGCGTGTCGATCTGCAGATCACCGGGCAAATTACTATGATCAAGGACAACCTCGAGAAATCAAGAACGCGCATTGGCAGATTGCACCGTAGAGTCCTTTTCAACAACATGTTCAACAATGTGTCCAAATATTTTCTGGATAAATTGACGGTTGAGTACAGGAGGATTGACACACTTGGAGCACAGGTATATGCATATTGTGGTTGTGTACTACGTTCGACACACGGAATACCATGTGCGTGCGTCATGTCGAGGGCAGTTGAACAAGGAATCCCCTTGTACTTGGACGACATTCATCCACTGTTTAAGACTCTGGCATTAGGTGATCACTTGCGGGCCAGAGAAAATTGTTCGACGGTTGAACAGGATCAAGCAGTGTTCAACCGTCAGTTGGAGGAGCTGGCATGCAGCGACCCATCAGTCATCCGTCGGGTCTCGAGGTACATAGATGAGCAGTTGCATCTAGAGGACAGCGGCATTGGAGAGCCGGACAACTGTACACGTGTATGTGGGAGACCGAGCAAGCAGGTCCCCCGCTCAAGATCAACCCGACGATCACCGAGCTACCATGAGCACGTGAACAGGCGGTACAGGCCATCTGTTAGCGGGCGTAGTTCAAGGTCCCCTGGGCGAGGCACATCAGGGAGTGGTAGCCGGCACGGTAAATACAAACATCGTTCTTCCTATTGAATGCCTCATTAGACTAAAATTAATCTTAATGTTTTCTCCTCCAGCGACATTCCCGTACCCCGAAAGTGTCCCCCACATTATCAGGCGATACATCGAAGGCTGGAACGATGTCTTGAGTGATGGAAATTGTGGCTTCAGATGCGTTGCTGATGTGTTCCATGTAGATGGTGAAGGTGAATGGTCTGGGGTGCGCCGTGCAGTATTTAATGAGATATCGACGCATTGGCCTGGCTATGTTCCCATATACGGTTCAAAAGACAATGTTGAATTAGCTAGGTCCCGTATACACCACACCAAAGGTCCATGTGGACGAGAACACTGGTTTACGGTCATTGCGGACATGTTTCCTGTCGCCACCTACTACAACACGGTTGTAGTTTTATATTACATTCTGGAGAATGGTTCGGCAGACTATTGCTGTACAGTCCTTCCATTGAGGGCAGGCGGGAGCGAGGATGGAACGAGGAGGGAGCTACACATTGTATACGTTCGCAGTGCAAGCCATTTCGTCCGTTTACATGTGAAGGAAAACTGCCCCATGCCCCCTGTGGTTAATCTGTGGACCACATTGAGGAAGTCTGATGTCGTTGGTTGGGAGTTACCCTTTCGTAGGAGGATGATGGCTTGGACCAAAGCATACACGCCGCATAATTAATTGTTGTATCCAATGTAACAGTTCGGCATGTACGCAACCGTAAAAATTATTATCAAAGAGTTCCGATTACAAAAATGAACAAATCGGATGCAAACAATGTGTTCATACATAAGTGATCCGGTCACATAGGGGATCGGTTCATAACCATGGTGCCTGCGATACTCGTCGCGATGACTGATCCAAGTAGTTAACAATTCCTTCATACGCGAATGATCAAGAACATCAATGGAGCTAGAGTCAAACGGATCCAGGTCGCTCATCATGTCATTCAACATCTGATGCATAGGAAACACATATTATCATAACAAAACAATTAGATTTAATATGATAAATTAAAGCGAACAGTTATGGAAAACTGACCAGTGAGTCAAAATGTGTCCTATCTGGTCTACAACTCGTGGCATCATGTATGGGATTCGTGATCAATGGGTACGAATGATTCGTGAACCACTCCTCGTAATCCAATGTACACTCTAACGGACTGGTGGTAATCGGAAACTCGGCTAGCCGACCGTCGTGCCACGCGTGTGCCATGTCCCACAATGTCAACTGCATCATCCCCGAGAAGGCCACTGAATAGCCAGCAGGATCGGCGGGCCGGGAGCAGGGCTCTGGCACAATCCTAATGCTATGCGGTATACCCTGCACGATACCGAACTGGCGCACAACACGATCTGGCATGTACGCCTCCATTGCGTCAAGGTATCGAATCATGCCGCAGTAATGAGTCCTTCCCCTCGCAACCCTAACCACGTCCGGTCCATATGGCAACCAATCCACCTGCGCGTGTTTCGAACAAATGTAACATTCATATGGAATCCAATTCACCTACTATTATTAGAATACAATTAAAACCATGATTGTCATACCTGGTCAGCCTGTACAACATCCAATTGACGTCTGATGGTAGCTAGTCTCTGAATATCCCTCCCCACTTTATCCCCTGAGTGCCACCGGTTGGCGCATCCCGGAAGAGCTGGCAGTGTACTTAGTCTCGGCCGAAACATTGGAAAGTACTCGTATATCCATGCTTGCAGCAGCGTGCAACAGCCACATAGGCCGCGAGCCTTAGCCCGAGACGCAATTCCCAACTGCAGATACAAACTAGCCAACGTCGCCGAGCCCCAGGACAACTGTGAATCAAGTAGCGGTAGCAGGTTGGCTCTTATCTTAGTCCCAGTTTTATCAACAAAAAGCGTTGATGAAAACAGGGTCAGCATGTAGCACCTAAATTGGAAGTTGTCGCTCTGACCCGCCGCTACGCACCTCGCCATCAATGCTTGACCATCAATATTACCCCCATTCCAGTCTTCCGCGATGAAGGACTCCACGTCTTTCCCAAACAGTTCAGCGCTTGCTTCCTGAACATCCTCCACCGGAATGGTACTGCCAACAGAGCCCCCAACAATGGGAATGCCAAGAATCATCTCTACATCGTGCAACAGTATGGTCATCTCCCCAAAAGGCATGTGGAATGAGTTCGTGTCCGGCTGCCACCTCTCGACAAAAGCAGATATCAATGCCATGTCAAGGAACTGGAACATAATCGAGGGAAGGTGCGCCAACCCGGTCGCACGTATCCTGGCCTGCACGACATCGCTCCGTTCAGGGAGTGTAGTGACTAGCTGCTTGCAGAGCGTTGCACGGGCATGGCATTTCAGCACACCACGCTCTATACCATTCCAAACATCAACTGCGACGTGTCCCCCAAAGCTCGGTATCACAAGGCCATCTTGCGGGCCACCACCCATCGGTCCCCGCACAAGCCATGTTTTATCGGCTTGACGCTTCCTCCTGATCCTCAGTACCCTTCCAATGTCAGTCTCACCGACATTACACGATCCACCGGAAGACTGCGCAAATCGACCGGCTCTATTCCTAGCTGTACGCCTAGCTCCTCCACCAGCATACCTTTCGATTCCAACTTCAACTCGCACACTCGTCCCGGGTTGGCCAGACGGGGGGACATTGCTTGTATTCTGTCCCTGCCTACCATCGACATCGAGTGGGCTGCATTCTACCGCCAAGTCATACATCGACTGCCAACCACTATCATCACGGATTGCATGCATTCCACCGGACGAGATAATGTTAAGCTCCGGACCTTCCCATGTTGGCATGGGATCGAATGCATGATCGCGCCGTGGAGAAGGCTGCTCAGCTAGTACATTACGCTCCTGCGGCGGAGGCGACTGTTCCTCCTCGACCACACGGCCTCTCGCCTGTCTGGCTGAAGCACTAATACCTCTTCGTCGTATAGAACGACCATGGTCGTCGGGTTGACCAGCAGTGCTCATCTACAACACAAGATATGTAATTAGTATAACAACAATTGATTTAAACTGATATGATAAAATAAATTAACATACATTTCAACAACGTGTAAACTGATATGACGAAACTATGCATAATTTCAAACAACTTATGGAAACTACATATTCTATAATGCATAGAAAAAAGTGAATATACCGTAAAAAACCCCACTCTAAACAGCACATTTAATTCTTTTGCAATCCCATACAACGAACTACACATTTTTATTAATTTCAAATTATAAATTACATTACTAAATCATTGTACAATAATCTGAATTTTTTACCACATGAAACTAATATTAACATTCAAAGAAACAATTGTTAAAACATATCATAATCATTTACTACACAATTGTTTTCATCAGATTAATAAAATAGATTTTCATAATGTTAATTTAAATAAGATTATATTCTATTATGTTACCTATACTTTCCAAATTACTAAAATAGTTATCATTACCAAATTTAAACTAAACAATTTCTAAAAATAACAATTTCTTCATTTTAATTCCAAAGTTCATAAAATTCCTAATATCAGATTTTCCAATTTAATTTACTATTTAATTTCCTATTTTCTGATTAAAGAATTTAATTTAAGATTAAGCCTTCCTATTTTCTTATATTTACAACCAAACCCCTCATCTTCCTCATCCCTCCCCCCAACCTAAAAACTGAACCCTCTGCCGCCGGCGTCCTCCTCCGCCGCCCGCCACCACCACCGCTACCGGACGCCGCCCCAACACCTCCGCCCGCCAGCTCCTCCCCTTCTCCTTCTCCTTCCCCTCTACCTCTCCTTCTCTTCCTCTGCGCCGCCGCCATTCCTCCGCCGCCGGCATCACCGCTCTTCCTCTCCTCGGCCCGACGCGCGCCGCCCACGGCCAGACACGCGGGTCCCTCCGCCTCGCCACGTGCCGCCGAGCGATACTCCCCTCCGCCGCGCGCCTCAGCCCAACCCGGCTCACCTCCTCCAGCCCAACACCACCTCCGGCCAATACGCACCAACAACCCAACATCCACTCCAGATTCACTAAATTTCTAACAAACCCAAATTCTAACAATTCTAACAAGTTCAACAAAATTCGAATAGATGGGCACTGGAACAATTCCCTCAAAATTCTAACAATTCCCTCAAAAACTTACGTTTTCCGGCGAGGGGCGGCGGTCGGCGAGCGGCGGCGGTCGGCGGCGGTCGGCGGCGGGCGTGGACAGCGGAGGCAGCGGCGGAATCCGGCCACTGGAGCTGCTTGGTGGAAGAAATGGAGTGAGGCAACAGCAAATTAATTGGCCAAATGGAATGAGGCAACACCACTTTTATACTACTTTCTCCAATTATATTTTTTAATTTTAAAATATAAATACGTGTATTTATACGTATTAGCGCGTGGGTAGTAAAATACAGGGCGTGATATAGCAATGCCCCATTTTAATCTCGTTAAAGTCTGCTTCTTGTACTAGTATTAAATAAAAGGGTAATATGCAAATATAACCCTATATGTTGGAGAAAGTGCAAATATAACCCTGAGTTATTTTTTAGTGCAAATATAACCCTAACTATTATACATATGTGCAAATATAACCCTAACTATTATACATATGTGCAAATATAACCCTAACTATTATACATATGTGCAAATATAACCCTAAAGCCATTATTCCGACATTGACTTACCAGGGTTATATTTGCACTTTCAATTATCACAGGGTTATATTTGCACTTTCATTATCGCAGGGTTATATCTGCACTTTCATTATCGCAGGGTTATATCTGCATTTTCATCAATTATATAGGGTTATATATGCACTTTTCTCTAAATAAAAAATGAAAGTATGATAATGAGTTTTGGCATTTTTAAATAATGATGATATGTTTTGGGACATTATGAAATGATGGTTATTTCTAAAAAAAAGTTCACTCCATTAGTTAAGTGCAACTACTGGTTTGCTAACCAAGCTGGCCAAAAATCTCTGATTTGTAAGTTGCCACATGGTGATCCTTCCATGCCAACCTTGCTTACATACCAATTGTTCTCAATGACAACGAGAGAATGATCTGGAAATCAAATTGGGTGAGTATTTTTTTTCGGTCAAACCGGTTTATCAATGACTAAGCCCACATCCACAAAAACTTTCAAGTGATGAAAAAATCATAGAACTAGCAAATATTCTTGAAAATTTTAATTTTTTAGCTTTTGGTAATGTCATAAGACAATGGAGTGTATCTTAGCTAAGGTTGTTCGTTTGTCCAGAACCAGATCCGGCTGGAATCGGAACAACAAGAAATTTATATGGTGAACCAGATTGCTTAGTGGATATTTAGGATTAGAATCGAACAAAAATAATATCAATTTTGGACCAGCCCAAAATAATTTAGATTTTGAACCGGTCCGAATGTTGGACTGAATTTCTGTACACTTTATTTTTTTGCTTTAAAACTTTAGTGGGGGAAAAAATTGAATCAATATTATTTCCTTTAAAAGATAGTAAAAATAAAAGTTATTAGAAAAATTCATCTCAAAATAACACAATAATACTTACCGTCATGAATAGAATCTAGTACTCCCTCCGGTTCTCTAACATTGGCCCACTTTCCTTTTTGAAATAGTTTTTTAACATTGGCTCCTTCCATTTTGGCAAATTCTAGATTTTTTTATCCACTCAGTTTATCTTTTTACTCTTTCAATGAATTCTCCAGCACTAATTATACCTTTTCTAAGTGAGCTAATGTTAGTGAACCAGAGGGAGTGCATTAACTTAATTTAGTGAAAAGTGTCTTTTTAATCATATGTTTTGGTCAAAAGTGACAATATGACCCTGTAAAATCTGAAAGAGTCAATCTAACCCTGTAAAATCTGAAAGAGTCAATCTAACCCTAAACTTGGTTGACTATTTTGTCAATAACCAATTTGGAAGGAAATATGTAAAAGACTATTCTACCCCTGCTATTTTTTTAAAAAAAAGGAAAAGACAACTTTACCTTCATTTATTAATACCTAATTATTTTCCCTTTTTTTCTTTATTCCCCCTTCTCTTTCCAGCTTAACCTGTCCCTCTCCCCTTCGCTTAACCCATCCCTCTGTTTCATCAAATGTCACCACCATCTCCTGCCGGCGAACAAGAAGCAAGGAGTCGCTGGATTGCTATCGTTCCACCGCAAAGATAGCCAGCCCAGAGAAGAGGAGCAACACCGGGTTCACAATTTCAGGCAATAAAGAAGGCACACGGGCCCCAGGTTCACGTTTTTAAAATCGCGCACATCCTTTGACAATGCAGTTTACCGGATATGCTCAACCACGTCTCCAATGGGGGAGACTCACCCAACTCCTTCTGCCCAAGCTTCACCGGAATGAGAGACGAGGATGGGGATGGTGGAGTGGTGTGGAGGTGATGCGGTGGTGTGAAGGTGGCTAGTGGAGCGGTGGTGGTGAGTGGAGCTGGGTGAGGAGGAGGGGTGGTGGTGCTAGGGAAGGCTCGATGGAAAAGGAGGGGGAAATGGTGATGGTGGTGCTAGGGTTTAGGGCAGAGCGGCGGCAGTGGCTGAAGAAGGAGAAAATAGTTCAGTTTTAAGTCTAGGGGTAGTATGGTCATGAAATTTAAAGTGTTAAGTCTCAGGGTATCTTTATCTTTTTAGATTAGGTCAACGCTTGAATTCTTTCAGTTCACATAGGAATAATGAAATTTGGGTATATTTGCATAATCACTCAAAATCTTAGGTTTAGTTTAGAACTTTCAGATTTTACAAGGTCATACTGGCATTTTCAGATTTTGAAAATATGCATTAGAGTAAAATACCGATTCATATGGTCTGAATTGAAACAGTCTAATTTTGGACTAGACCGAAATCTAGAATTCATTCTAAAAAAATTTGGGATACATACAGATATAACCCTATATACTTCATTAAGGGACATATAACCCTGAGATAATTCAAAATACAAAAAGAACCCTAACTACTTTACATAAGTGCAAATATAACCCTAAAGACTATATTATGGTATTGACTGGCCATTTTCGCCCATTCACTAACTAGAAATGACTAATATGCCCTTTCAGCCTAATAAAAAATTTTGAAAGATAAAAAAATCCCCTTGCTCTACCACTGTTCTGCCACCACAACCACTGCTCCACCACCTTCACCGCTACTCCGCCACCATCAAGTCGTTGTTGCACCACCAAACTCACCACCACCCGATCCCTGCAATCGGCCACCTAACCCTATCAGAAGCCCCACCGCCCCACCACTAAACTCCCACCACCCAGCCCCACCACCAGTCCACCACCACCACACCTCATCTATTCAGTCTCGCCCCGCCACCTAAACCCACCATCACCGATCTTCCCTCCTCCTCCACCACCTAAACCCACCACCCTCTTGAGAACCGACCGATTAGAACCCCCCACCCCCTTCTCCCCCGCCATGTGGAACCCTAGCCCCACCACCTTGCCACAACCACCAACCCTAGAACACTAGCACCTCAATGCACTGCTACAAATTAGAGCTATTGTAACACTTTTCTAGCAACACTTTATTAAAATGTTACAATAACTAATAATGTGTTTCTCAAACATTTGAAAAGTGTTACTTAAATCTTGAAAAGTGTTACATTAAATCAAATGAAACATCACCTAAGGTAATACCTATAAAAAGGGTTGCATTAGGTCCAACTTAGTATTATTAGCATCTAAAATAACACTTTCATAGTGTTACATTAGTCTTAGTTTGTAGTAGTGACACCATCTTCGCCGCCTCCTCAATCCCACACTTCCACACCATCTTTACCGCCTCCACAATCGCCTGCACTTCCATAATCACCATCGAAACCCTACATCGCTTATGCTTCTTATGCCACTTCCTACTACTAAGCCTTGTCAAAACCCCAACCCACCCACAACCCAGCCCTCATCCGCCTCTCGTACCACTGCCCCCCTTGCCACCACTCCACACCCAATCTTGCTACACTGGCGCCTGCGACACCACTTCCGATCGTAGAAAGGATTCAACCTGGCGGAGAAAGGATTCAACTTGATGGAGAAAGAATTTAATCATGGATTTAACTCGATGGAGAAAGGAGTAATCGACGGAGAAAGGAAACAAAGGAAGAAAGAATTAGAGAAAGGAAAAGAAGGAGGAAGAAGTAGGGATCAACGAAGGAAAAAATGAGAGAATCAGTGGAGAGGAAAGAAAGAGAAGGAGAAGAGTAAGGAAAATTAAGGTTTAGGGGCATCATAGACATTTCATATTTTTTGGTTTTTCAAATTGGTAAAATTGTCATCTTAACAAAATTCTGCCTCAAACTGCCAGAAAGAGTAAATTTACACATAAACTAACTATTTAGGGTTATATTAGCACTTTCAGTTATCAAAAGGTTACATTTGCACTTATGTGAATTAGGTAGGGTTATATATGCACTTTTCACAAAAAAAATTTAAAATCATACTAAAATTCTATTTATTCGATCATGATTAAAATTTTATTTCGGTCAAATCCAGTTTATTTATCGATCCAAACCGGTTCATAAACACCCTATTATTAGCATCAATATGCACTAAATACTTCCACGATAACATGTCTAATTTTTTCAACTTGCGTGATCAGTCTAAGGTTGTGTGGATCACTTTTCATTCTCTCATTAGATTACCTGATGTCAGTATGGGATATATTTATGATCGGCTAGCCTTTTATTGGAATTGCAAATTGATTTCAACTGTCAAACTACCCTTACTGATGAATTTACCCCTATTTTTATTTTTAAAAGAAAGATGAACTTGCCTATGATTATTTTTTGGGAACTAAACTAGAAATAGAAGCTTCATTGACAACAAATCATATTCTCACTGGAGCATCTGGAAATCCTTTTTTTAAGCACTCATTATGATGAGTGGAGGAATATGTTGGCTCCCCTAACCATTTCAAAATAATATCTATATAAAATTCATCTAATCTAATTCCTTTGAAAAAGGATAAAAAAAGCTAGCAATAAAGAGCATAGGAGAACAATGGAAATGATTCCATACTTTAAACCCTCCATGTCCTGCGTCGAGTTTAGTGTGACCAAATTTCCATCAAACATCTAAGCTCCATATATAAGTAAAAATTAAGAGGGGTGTTCAGGAACTAAAGACACCATTCTAAAGTGAGGGGATAAATAATCTCTTCTGGTGAGAAAGTGAAGCTCCCGCATACAACAAATTTCTTCATATGGAGTTTGTGATTCTTTCTAGAGTGCAAATTTTGCTATGAAGTCCACTGCTTGGTTTGCCTCCCTGAGAGTGTGATTGAAATCTACCTCTGCATGGGATGCCAATTGTTGAATCCATCTCTCTAGATATGTGAGTTCCCATGGATGGCTTGCTTGACCATTAAGAGTGTTCACTGCCAACAAGCTATCAGCTTCAATTATGCAAGGTTGTCCACTCTGGGCTGTCCATTTCAAACCTCTCAAGATAGGCTGAAATTCATATTTATAGTTAGAGGTGGCAGTATCTAAAATAGCAAAGATTATAGCACCCTGTGTGTTTCTCGTAACACATCCTGATCTAACTTTGTTATCCTAGTAAGCTGCATCACAATTGATTTTAATTCCCGGGAGGAATCCACTTAATCATACAAACTTTGTTTTGATCTTTTCCTTACTAGAGTTGGAATTAGGCCCGAACTAACAAAAACCGAATCATTAATGTTTGAGCTTAAACAGTTATGAGCCATGTATAGAAACATGCACTGATCAAAAATAAGTTTCCATGTAGTACGTGAATCAATGGGCACATTATTGTATAACTTCCTATTTTTTCCTTTCCACAGATCCTAACATATTATCATGGGTAGATTAATGCAAATGGATTTTCTAATATATGGTCCTGCAATAATGTTCCAAAAAAAAGTCTGTCCAAGATAGATGCAAATATCACTGGAGGGATTTGTAAGATTGCATGGAAATTGTTTCAAAGATGAGAAGTAAATGTGCATTCATTAAAAAATGCGATAGGCTATCTACATGAGAGCAGTATATACATTTTGAAGCCAACGAAATTCTAATTTGTTAGAGAATGTTATCGAAAGGTAGGAAATTATGCAACAATCTCCTTATTAAAAAGGAGACTTTAGCAGAGATGATTTAATTCCATACCTTTTTTAAAGAATTAATCCGAGTTCTCTTGTCCCTGAAGAAATTGTAAGTATATTTTAAAGAAAACATACCTGAGTTGTCTTGTTTCCATACAAGGGTGTCCCTGTGGTCAGTTAAAAATATGCCCCTACTGATGCAATTCATTATGTTGTTAGGAAAATAATTACTGAAGAAGGGGTTATGAGATTTCCAATAATCAATTAATGGACCATGTCCTGTCCAATTCGCAATCCAGAAACTTGATAAACTTGATCCTAATAATACTTGCGAGTGTGTTTCATCCCTAGCCATCTCCTTGCGATATCAGACCCACGTTTCTGAGGTTCCTTTATGGTCTAGGGTTGACCACATGAGCTTGGACCACAATGAGGATCCTTGCTGCATTTCCACCATATTTTAGTGGAAAAGATTCAATTGTCGTGCTTATTTTCCTAAACCCAAGGCCGTTCTCATCAGTTGGGTAACATATCCTTTGCCAAGAAATCCAGTTTTTTCTTTTACCCCATTATTTGTATTTCCACATAAAATCACAGAGAATTGATTCAATCCTTTTCACAGTGTGTTTAGATGGGGATGTGATAGCCCATGTGTCTTGTTGAATGGCGCATAAAACATGCTTTATTAAGATCAATCTACCTCCTGGAGATAGGCAAGTATTTTTCCAGTTACAAATCCTCTCTTTGATTCTATCAATCATTAAGAAAGTACATGTTTGATTTTCTGCTCTTATAGGTAGTCACCCCAAAGAAACTAAATGGCATAGTGCCCTAAGTTATGCTAGTCAGGCTATCAATTAGATTAGCTTTAGCTCTGCTCAGTTTTCCCGCGTAGTAAGAGCTTTTGGCAACGTTGACCTTTTGCTCAGCATCTCTTTGGTAAATTTCCATGAATTTCATTATGTTTTCCAAAGATTTTTTGGTGCCTTTTAGGAATAGAAGCGTGTCATCCACAAAGGATAGTTGGGTTAGGAGGTACGCTCTAGCTGGTACTGAGAAATGTTTCAGGTTCCCTTGAAATTTTAACTTAATGTTAGAGGAAAGGCGATAGAAGATCGCCTTGCTTAAGGTCCCTTGTAGGTTTAAAGAAACCATGGCTTATAACGTTAATTATTGCACAAAATCAAGCCACATTTAGATTGTTCATTAAGAGCTTGACCAACAGTGAAAGCCAAATCTAAGGAAAAGTGTATTCAAAATGTTCCAAGACACCCTATTGAAAGCCTTTATCATATTAAGTTTTAGAATTAAGTTCAAACTTTCAGCATTTTTATCCAACAATCTAATGGCTTCTTTCATTATCAAGATGTTGTCGGTTGTGTCCCTATTATGCAGCAAAGCGGATTTCTCTTCTGATATTATTGAGTCCATCCTATCGACCATAATTTTAGCCATTAATTTATTGATGAAGTTCGAAAGGCTTATAGGTCTAAATTCACTAAACGAAGTTGGTGTTTTGGTTTTAAGGATGATTGCAATTAAAGAACTCCCTATGGATTTTGGTATTAGAAATCCCGGTTGAAATTCCAATATAGCTTTTTAACACATCTTGCTTGATCATTGGCCAAAATTTTATGTAGAAGCTTCCAAGAAAGCCGCTAGGCCCTGGAGCTGCGGATTCACTCAAATCAAACACCGCTAGCCTAGTTTCCTCTTGAGTGATAAGAGCTAACATTATATGATTTTCAAGGTCAGGGATAGATGGATATATAGCTCTTGGGAGGAATTCACAATCAGATCCCGTAGGATCAACATTTTCTTCTCAAAGAAGGTGTTGAAAGTATTTAACAACAACATCACCTATCTCTTGTTGACCTTGTACTCAATTATTGTCCATATCTTTAATTTTAAAGGTTCCTAGCCTAGAATGTTTATCCTTTATAGAGTTATGAAAGTATTTTGAATTTTCGTCGCCATTAGTTAACCATCTAGCTCTTGTTTTTTGCCTAAGGAAGGTGTGCTGTTCTACTAGTCTTTTTATTAAGATTAGCCTTGGCTCTATGAAGGTTTATACGGTAAGGTATGTTATGAGATCCATCAAAGATTACTTCCAGTTAAGCTACTGTTTGTTCAGCCATTTTAATGTTTCCGAACACGTTTTCATTCTAAATTTTGATCCCCTACCTAAGCCTCTTAAGCTTTAAAGCTAGTCTTAACTGGCCCTATTCTTCCATGTATTGGTTTCAACTGGTGGATACTATATCGTAGAAATTTGACCTGAGTGTCCACACATTCAGGTATTTAAAAGCTTTAGAGTATGTGCAATGGTGGTTTCTTAGCATTTTCTTACTTTTAAGAAACCGCTATGAAACCAAAAATGACCATAGTGGTGGTTTCTAAGGGATTTCTTAATAAGAAACCGCTCGGTCGTCCCTTGCTAAGGAACCGATATGTTCCTCATTTGTGTCAGCTGCATGGGGCCGCTGTCAGACGGCCCATTATTTTTGTCCTAGAACTTGACCTGTGACACCTTCCCATTAGGCCACGTGTCCCACTAGGCTGTTGTTTTTTTGTTTTCCATGCCGCAGACACGTGTCACCCATTGGTTGGGCCACGTGTTCCAATAGCTATATCATTTTTTTAAAATATTGCTGGGGACATGTGCCCCAACTATATGGCGACACGTGTCCCCCTCCAACGACTCTTTCCCTTTGTAGATTTTGAATGAGTCACGTGTTCCAATCATATGGCAACACGTGTCCCAACGGCTATTTTTTTTTCAAAAAATGCTTATTTAATAAAAAATTAATTCAAGTTTTTTTCTTCTCATCCCCAATTTTTTAACCTATAAATAGAGCTCAATTTACTCAATTTCATCACACCACTTCCAATTTCAATGCTTCTACTTCATTGTTTCATCTCCTAAGTTTTTCTCCAATATTCACTTTCATTTCCATACTTTGTAATGGTTTCACGAAGAACGTCAAAGGGGAAAGATAAGGTAATTCCAAATTCTTTTAATTCAAAAAATTCATCGCGAAATCCGAATGTTCGTCCATTATTTCAAATTCATAATTTTATGAAAATTCTCCAAACCCCCCTCCCAATTTATAAATGAATTCCCAACATTCATACATAAATTTCTAAAATCAATATCACTGTTCCCAAAATGCATACACGAACTCTCCTTACCCGAACCACTCTTCCCAAAATCCATATGCCTATTCTCAAAATCCGTACCTTGATTTTTTTAGTCAAAACTTTCGTTGTCCATGAGGCTATAAATGACTCAAGAGCATTTTAACACCAAGAAGGTCGGGGTTCACCGGCCTAAAATTTTGGTAGTGAAAATGGATGACAATTTGAAAGTCACGATGTTCCGGATGGTAAGCCATATTTTAATGTGTTATATTTTAATTTTCAAGAATCTAGTTTATTTAATTTTTTTTACATTGCCTTTATTTCTATTTTTTATATTTTAAAATTATTATATTTGATATATTATTTAAATGTATAAATGTATTTAAATTAGTATATGTAAATTAGTATTTTTTAAAATCTAGTATATTTAATTCATTCACATTGCTTCTATTTCTATTTTTATATTAAAATTAGTATATTTAATATGTTAGTTTATTTTAAAAATAAATAAAAATATTTAAATTAGTATATGTTTGACTATTAAAAAAGTGATTTATTCGTTTAGAAAATGAAGTTCGTGAAGAAAGCGAGGAAATTGCACCAGTGTCTGGGAGTAAGGACATAAAGAAGAAAGGTAGTCGAAAGAAATGGAGTGTAGGTGATGATAACGTTCTATGCGGCGCTTGGTTCGAGCATTCCACCGATTGTATAGTGGGTACATGTCAGAATAGTGGTGTGTTTTGGACTAAAATTATGGCCGATGTGAATCCTTATGCAAAATGCAGCCGGTAAATGAAGTCGTTCAAGACTTGGTGGCAAAAACTTTCTCACAATATCGCCAAATATGTAGGATGTGAAAGTAAAGCCGCCCACCACTACAATCAGAGCAGGAGTGGCTCTAGCCAAGGAAACATAAAGTCATTTTCCATGACATTGTTCACGGGTGAATGTGATGGCCAACATTTTTTTATTCTTTCATTGCTATGAGGTGTGTAAGAAGAACCCTAAATTTATGGCACAATATGGCCCGAAGGAAACTGATGGAGAGGAATATTCACCATGGGCGCCATCAACGCCCCTTACCAGCGATGATGCTAGTACAATGCAATATCCATTAAGGCCTATGGGTGTTAAAAATGCTAAATGCAAGGAGAAGGGAATGAAAGACAACACAAAGAAACAACATGATCACAAAGAATGCAGTTAGAGTCCTCAATTGAAAAGGTTGGCTAAAGCTGCTAAAAAAGTTGCAGATAATGAAAGAGAGAAATGAAGTATATCATAGCGCAATGGGAGTTCGCCCAAATACAATTGGATCATGATCAAATGGTAGCTAACACTAGAGTCCTTGCTAGTTTGATGGAAAAGGGAGAGTTGATTACAACAGAGGTAACATTGAAAGAAAATGAATGAGGATAGTCTTTGGACATAATTGATTGTAATTATTTATTTTTAATAATCTGTCAGACTAGACAATACATTTATTTTTAATTTTCATTATAATTGGTAAGGCTAGATCAATATTTAAGTTATCTATGTTTTGTTTTAATTGCCGTAGTCGTAGTAATTGGTTGAATTAGAACAGTATGAAGTTACTTGGTTGAATTAGTTTTAGTTGTTCTAGTTGTAATAAGTGGTTGAATTCATCATTTCAAGATTCTGCTCGACTAAACTAATAGGGTTGTCATAGACACGTTCCATTCCTTCACATGGGTCAAAGTCAACATTTTAAGATTTTGCTCGACAAAATTAATGGGGTGGTTGTCATAGATGGGTGGTTGTCATAGACACGTCTCATCCCTTCACGTAGGTTGAATTCATAATTTCAAGATTCTGCTCGACAAAATTAATGGGGTTGTCATAGACACGTCTCATCTCTTCACATGGTTTGAATTCATCATTTCATGATTCCACTTGACAAAATTAATGGGGATGTCATATTTCATGGTTCTATATAAAGGCTACATTCGTTTACCTTCAATTTCAACCCCAAATTCTTGTCAACAACATTTTCCTTCTATAACACAACCATGTATTCCACTAATGCCCCAAACAATCATGATGATCTTCTTTTTGGAGAATCATCAAACACTAACCAATGACATTCCCAAGTTTTTACCATATACCGATTCTGAGACGATTAACTTTGTCTTGAATTTTCCAGAAATGGCAAGACAATGGTACACGACCATTGAAGATGACAGTGCTTAAAATTCTCCAACTTTACCTAAGAAAACTAGAAAGCATATTAAGAGAGACGGTGTCCAAGCACATAAAGTAATCTAGAGACAATATTTTGCTCAACCTCCTGAAAGAATGTACGACAATCAACATTTTTGTAATAGGTTTCGTATGCGTCGACATGTATTCCAATGCATAGTGGAAGATATCATCAACCACGATCCCTATTTAGTACAGAGGCCAAATGCGTGAGGTTATTGAGGATCTTTGTCACTCCATAAGTGCACTGTGACAATTTTCCATTTGGCATATGGTTGTGAATATGACCAACTAGAAAAATCCTTACAAATGGGCAAAACAACGGTCAGAGAAACCGTGTCTCATTTTGTGAAATCAATTATTGTCGTTTACCGTCCAACATACCTCCGACCAACAAATCAAGAGGATATTACACGCCTGATGCATGTAGCTTAGAGACGTGGATTTCTAGGTATGCTTGGAAGTATTGATTGTATGCATTGGGAATGGAAAAAGTATCATGTGGGTTGGAAAGGTCAATTTCAAGGTAAAAGAGGACGTGCCACAATTATTTTGGAAGTAGTGACCTTATAAGAGACATGGATTTGGCATGCATTTTGTGGTATGGTGGGGTCAAAAATGATATCAACGTCCCAGGCAAGTTACCTTTGTTTGATGACGTGTGTGAAAGAAGGGCTCCATGATTTCCTTATGAAGTCAATGGCCACAGCTACGATCAAGGGTACTATCGTACTGATGGAATCTATCCCAAGTGGGTAACCTTCATGCCCGCATATACAGCCTCAAATGACCCCAAGAATTTTTTTTTCACGAAACGTCAAGAGAGTTATCGGGAAGGCGTCGAACGTGCTTTTGGTATTTTACAAGCCTAATTCTCCATGATTTGCAACCCAGCTCAATATTGGAATATCGAGACGTACGGTAATATTATGATAGCTTGTATATATTGCACAACATGATAGTTGAAGATGAAAGTGATACATATTGGTTACATGTTCAAATCAACCAGGTGATTATCACCAAATCGACGACTCTCTTTGGCATTAAAACGATGAGCGGCATGATGATCTACCGACTTTTAGAGAAAATTGGAGGGAAGTACGCAACAGAGATAAGCATGAGCAATTGAAAAATGACCTTATGGAGCATCTTTATCAATATGAGCGAGCTCAAAATTAGGATATCGATATGGTTTCGTCATCCATGTTTTCTGGTTTTTAATTTGTAATTTTTTGTGTTCGCAATAATTGGCCAGACTAGATCAACATTTCGATTTTCAATTTGTAATAATTTGTTAGACTAGATCAATATTTTGGTTTTCGATTTGTAATAATTGATCAGACTAGACCAATATTTTGGCTTTCGATTTGTAATAATTGGTCAGACTAGATCATTATTTCAGTTTTTGATTTGTAATTGCTGATCAAACTAGATCAATATTTTATTATTTACGTATTTATTGTAATTTTTCTAGTCGTAATAATTGGTATTTTCTAATGTAATATTTTAAAAATATTTTTGAAAATCAACTTCTCTTATTATTCATTTTGAATTCGAAAAATATTTAATATAATCTTGAAAAAATAACAAAATTTATTTATTTTTTAAATGACATGAAAAATAAAAGACGGAAAAATGAAATATTTAGTAATTTATGGAGAAAAACGAAATTAATTTTTAAAAATCATAATGTATTATTGAATTACACATTCAATTTATTTTGGGTAGAAAAATTTATTTAAATTAAATGTCAATAGTAAAATTAATGAGTATGATAGAAAAAATTAAGTGGGGTCATGAGTAGAGAGTGTGATTTTTACCACGTGGAAAAAAAATAGAGCGATTTCTTATGATGAAGTGGAAAAGAAACATTGATAATGATAATATATTTAATTGCTAAGGTTTCTTACCATTGCCCATGATCTAAGAGAAAGTGCAATGGGGTTTTCTTAATTTTTAAAAATCGCTGTAGAAATTAAAAACACCCACAGTAATGATTTTTAGGCCAATTTTTTGTTAAGAAACCGGCTCTTGGTTTGCTACCAAGCAACCGGTTAAAAAATCGGTATGTCAATGTGCACATGAGCCGCTTGAAGCGGCCAATTTTTTATTCATGTAGTGGGACACGTGTCAGCCTCTGGTTGGCCCACGTATCCCACTAAGTGCAACAATGTCTCCTTCATTTTAAAGTATGGGACACGTGACAACTTCTGGTTGGGCCACGTGTCCCTACTTTTGTTTTTAATTTTTTTAAAAATAAAAAATCTTATTTTTATTTATAAAATTTAATTTTAATACATTTTTAAATAAAAAATTTAGAATGATTTTTTATTAAAATCAGGAATGATTTGGAATAATTTTTGAGAAAATTATTGAAAAAAAATTATTGAAAAAATTTGAAATAATTATTGAAAAAAAATGAAATTCAATTTTAAAAATTATAATGTATTATTAAATTTTACATTCAACTTATTTTGGGTTGACAAAATTATTTAAATTAAATGTTAATAATAAAATTAATGAGTAGGATAGAGAAAATCAAGTGTGGTACATAAATAGTAAAAAGTGGTTTCTTACCATTGCGGTGAAGAAAAATGATAGCTTCTTAAGTGGTTTATTAAAATAAGGTAGAAGAGAGAGAATGAGAAAAATAATATATTTAATTGGTAAGAAATCGATTGTGATTTCTATCACTGCACTTGGTTTTAGGATAAGTAGTTTCAGAATTTTTTAATTCCAACACATGATAGTGGTCTGATAAAGTTCTATTTAAAATCTGTACAGATGAAGCATTATATGTGGGAATAATTCCTTATTACCTAGTATCCGATCTAATCTTTTATATGTGGGATTAATGTCTCTATGATTACACAATGTATGTAAGTATCCACTGTGTTAATTTCAGAAAGGTTGTTACCATTGATGACAACCTCAAAGTCAAGCATAGATCCTATTTATGGTGAGGATGGTCCTGAGTACTCATCTAATGTGCTAATTACATTAAAATCTCCACCGATGAATGGTGGATGTCATGAAATGAGGGAGATTTCACAGTAAAATTCCTTCCTAAGATCCCTAGAATGTAATTCATACACAATGAATCCATTTATGAACTGATCCTGTAAAGTCACGTGGATTGGATTTTTTATTTAGTTGCCATTTGTGAACTAATTTGGAAAAGAAAAGTTTTCCATGTTGGAACATACAGAAATCTGAAGACTAAGAGGATTTAACCGATTGAAGATATTGCGAGAAGATTAGTTTATGAAAGACTGGAGATTTCGCAATATACTATTTTAGGCGTGTGATTGAAGTATATTGGTATTATGGAAAATCCCTATTCTTAAGGAACTGGATTTCCATAGTTATGTGATATATTGAGATAAAGAAAATTCCTTTATTTACAAAATTTGGATATGCTTCAGAAGCATATATGGAATCAGAATATTTTGGAGATAAAGATGGATATTTACGATTTGCTCATGGACTATAAATAGAGGACATCACGGCTGCATTACTTACGAACTTAATTGCGAATATCTGCACACAGATTTTCTATCTTTCCGAGAGTACTACAAGAGACAGAATACATATGTTTCAACATATAGTAACATGTTGATCAAGTTCAGAATCATATGCCTTAATTCCTAGGGAGGGGGAGATCCAGCGTTGACGAGTTTCGAGGTCAGAGTGAGTCTAATCAAGGCGGATCAGTAGCAAGGGGAGCTTGTAGAATTCACACGTTATGACTAGATTAGATAAGTATAATTGTATGGTGTACTTTGTACTGTACCTTTCTTATTAGTGGATTCATTCTGAACTAGGCCAGACCCCGCAGATGTAGGTGAATTTCACCGAACTGCATAACCAAGTCTCGTGTGTTCATGCCTTACTTAATCGCATACTTGGTTAGATAGATTATGTTGGAACATGATAGTAGTAAATGATATAATTAGGTAAAACCAAATTTCAGTTGGTATCAGAGCTAAGTCACTTATTCTTGCCTTGGTTGTGTCAAGGAAAGCGTGATCCTATTTTACCATGGCGACCAAAGAAGAAGCTTCAGTGTCTTGGCCACCACTGGTGGAATGGAGTCACCCAACTGAGGATGCAGAATCTAGCTCAAAAGAGAAAGAGGGAGAGTCAAGTATGAAGAAATTGAAACTCAAAGCAAAGTCATCTTGGACACCAGATAAACTGAAGGCTCAATGGAAAACTCCAATGCTTTAGATGTTATTTTCACGGCAGTGGATGAAATTCCATTTAAACTCATCTCAACTTGTTATCAGGAAAAGAAAGCATGGGATATTATGCAAACAATGTATGAAGGAACAAGTCGAGTATGTGAATCTAAACTACATATGTTGGCTACAAAATTCAAAGAATTGAAGATGGAAGAAGATGAGACTATTGCGGTGTTCAATGGAAAGCTGAGGGACATCTCCAACATGGCTTATCAACTTGGAAAAAGTTACAAGGAGGACAAATTGGTGAATAAAACTTTGAGATATCTTCCTCAAAGATTCTCTATGAAATTTCCAGCTATTGAAGAAGCAAGAGATGTGACCACTGCAAACATATGAGATGACACTGGAACAACCCATAAAGAAAGTGCATACAGAGTTGTCTTTCAAAGCTTTGTTACCAAAGAATGATCATGAAGGTGATAGTGATGATGGTACTGAAGAACTTGCATCTATCACTAAGAGTTTCTCGAGAATGCTGAAGAAGGTGGTGAATAAAAAATTACCAGAGAGATCTGGTGGAAATAGACCTCAGGCACAAGAATTTGGAAATAATCGTTGAACACGAATGAAACAAACCAATCAGTAGTTCTCAAGAAATTGGAGTGGTGAAACAAAGCATCCATGAGGGATTCACTGCAGAGAATGTGAAGGATATGGACACATCCAGGCTGAATGTGCTGACACTCAAAAGATGCAAGGAAGATCCTATGTAACCTCATAGAGTAAAGATGAAGAAGAAGAAGAAGAGGAACTTACTAGAAATTATATTGTATTTGGAGCAAAAATTCAATACTGGCCGATATTGATGATGTATATTCAACACTGCAAAAGCTAAAAATTCTTTATGTTCGAACAACGAGAAATTGAGTGTTGAAGATTCCTCAAGTGATAACGATAGTTAGGATGTGAAAGATGATGATATCTACAATGCATATGAAAATATGTATAAGATGTGGCGGAAAGTTGTTGACACTAACACAACATTGAAAACGGAGAAAAGCCAACTTGCTGAGCAGAAGAAAGAGTTATTGGATATGGTTAAAAAACTCAGAGATGAGATTGAACAGTTGAAACTTAATCTAAGTTTGACAACTAAGAGAGCCGAGATGGTCAAAGCTGAAATCATCAAATTGAATACTGGAAAGGCAAAACTAGATGATATATTGACTATGGGGAATAATTTTGGAAAAAAGCATGGTATAGGATACGAAAAACCATCTAGAAGCACTGCAAACTTCAAAGCATAGATACAAGACACGAAGAGCAAAGTGATGAAAACTAGGCAACAAAAACCTATTGTGTGTTGCTATTGCTCCTATCCAGGCCATATACGGGATCAATGCTTTAAGCTACTTAGAGACATCATGAATGGATGACAACTATCAGTATGTTCCAACATGGATGATGCTCAATGGTAAAAAATGGTCAGAAAGGTATGGGTTCCTAAGCATACTACTACTTGTTTGGTTGCTCACATTTCTCTTATCGCACACTCTAGAGACTTATGACACTTTAATAGCGGAAGTTCTCGACATATGACTGGAACTCGTGATTATTTGACAAATATTAAACTATATGATGGTGGTTTTGTTACATTTGGGGATGGAAAAAAGAGTCGAGTAGTTGGAAAAGGTGAACTACAAATCGAAGGTTTTCCAATTTTCACTAGTGTTTTGCTTATAGAAGACTTGAAGGCCAATTTATTGAGTATCATTCAGTTGTGCGATGATAACATGACAGTGAAGTTTCATAAAGACAAATGCATTGTGAAACATGGTGAAGATAAAGTACTCTCTGGAATCTGGTCTTTAGACAATTGTTACCTGTTGGAACAAGAAGTATATGTCTTTGCCCTAAGGAAGATGAAGGAACTATGTGACACATTAAGCTTGGACATATCAACTACAAAAACTTGGTGAAGATTACAAACTCAAAAGTTGTACGAGGTATGCCTACTCTTACTAACTAAAAGGGAATTGTGGGCGGACCCAACAAGGTAAAAATATTCGATCACCTCGTTCATCCGTTCAGCATATCACCATGTCAAGAAATTTTGAATTATTACACATGGACTTGATGGGTCCGGTCAACACACCTAGTATGACTGGCAAGAAGTATATCTTTGTGTGTGTTGATGATTTTTTTAGATACACTTAGGTGGCATTTCTCAAAGAAAAATCGGATACGATGGATGTTTTCAAAAGTTTGGTGATCAAATTACAGATGAAAAAAGGAAGTCTAGTGATGTGTCCATTTTATGTGCATAATTTAGTACTTTTTAGGGTCATTTTTGTGCTATTTTATTATCAAGAGCTTGTGTTTTACCTTGAAATTCTCTTAGAAGAGGTAAGAGCAACTTTACGCTCTTTTACCTCTTCTAAGTGGATTTTGCGTGACAAAGGAAGAACATGGAGGTTTGAAGGCCGGAGGCCATTAAAAAGATCACTTTTCAAAGACTTTGAAGACTTGCTTCGAAGACACGAAAACTTGAAGGCTGGAGGCCGTCGAAGACCATTTTTGAAGACTTTCTTCAAAGAGTTGAAGACTTGGAAAATGATAGGAATCATTGTGAAGATAAGTGTTCACCACAAGAAAAAGAAAAGAAAAAAAGGTTAAGTTCTGGCGCCCGTCGCAAGTAACGACGAACCCGTCGCGAGTCGTGACCAACGGGTGGCCAGAACCTAACCTTATCATTTTTGTACTATAAATTGCACTCACTTTCCTCTCATTCACATCTTCTTCTTTTCTGCGTTTGGTACTGTTTCTAACCCTAGTTTCTACCATTTCTCATCTTTGAATTCTCGTGTATTATGTTTGGTTTGTTAGCATTAATTAGAATGAACTCTTGTAGCTAAATCTAGTTCTTGGGAGCAATTAACTAAGGCTTCCAAGCCCATGTCTTAAGAAAAATTTGTAGCCTATTTGATACTCTTACTATTATGCATTTATGGAGCATTGAATGTGTTTGTTGATGTCATTAATGTTAATGAAAGCTTAAGTATATGAAGTACTTGTATGATATGCTTGTTAGGGTTTGGGGAAATGGGTTGATTTCCTATTTTCTTGATAGGAATCCAAGAATATGATTTAGAGCTTTTAATTGTGTTGATGGATTGATAATTGCTAGATGAATATGATAATGTTGAACTCTTAGTCATGTATGTTGCTTGTAGCAAATGAGAGAAGTCTATGAATGTCGATTGTTCTTGACTAATCTTGTGTAAATGCTTGAATTGGTTAAATGCTTAGACACGGTGTTGTGTTTATAAGTGTTGCCAAGCTTGTTGATTCTTCGTGCTAAATGCCATCAATGGGATACTTTTAGTCGTGTTTCGACTACAGGAGTCATTGGTGAGGTTTGACAAGAGATGTCGAATTCACTCTTGCAAACTATTATCTAAGAAGGATAGAAGTTTAGTCTTCACAAAAAGTAGTGAAAGTAGTAAATAGGTTGCATGTTTAATGATGGATAAGAGGCATGGAAGTGGAAGTCAATTGCACCCAAGGTTTCATTAATTGTTGTTTTAATCTTATCTTTAGTTGTCTTGCATGATTAGCATAGTTCTCTTGATTTGCTAATTGTTGTCTTTCAATTTGATAACTTATGATAAAAAACCAACCCCCCCCTTTATGCATGCTTTTATATGTATCTATGTATGTATATGCCTAGTATGTTTTCTCCTATATATGTTTAAACACTTAAAAAAATCCCTCTTCTCGTGGACGACTCCGACTTGCCATTATCTACTTAATTGTATATAGGAAGCATTAGGGCTTAAAAGTATTAACTTTAAGAGGTACAACGACGACCTCCCATCTAGTTGGAAAGATTGTAAGAATTCGTAGTGATCATGGCAGGGAATTTGAAAACTCTCAGTTTAGTGACTTCCGTGATGAACTTGGCATTCATCATGAATTCTATGCACCTATCACTTCACAACATAATGGAATTGCTGGAAGAAAGAACATGCCTCAACAGGAAATGGCTCGAGTTATGTTAGCCAAGAAAGGAATTCATAAGAAATGGTGGGCATAGGCTATCAATACAACTTGTTATACTATAAATAGAGTTTATTAGCGCCCATTCATGAGCAAAACTTCATATGAAATCTGCAAGGGCAGGAAGCCAAATGTCTCATATTTTCATGTGTTTGATAGCAAGTGTTATATCCTCAGAGATAAAGAGCAACTGGCAAAGTTTGACAGCCGCAGTATTGCTGGAATTTTTCTTGGGTATTCGGTAAACAGTCGTGCTTATAGGGTGTTAAATCTCCGTACAAATACTCTTATGGAATCTATAAATGTCATTGTAGATGATTATGATGATAAATAGGTATTGGGTGAAGTTGATGATGAACTAGACCATGTTCCAACATTGAACAGTCCACCTGACTAGCCAGTCGATGTTGGAACATCAAATTTTTTGGATAGTTCTGTTGAACCTGAAGAAATTGATCACGTTGGAACATCAACTCCTGCTTCACCATCTCATGTTCCAACAAAGATTCAACCTGAACCGAACATTAAAAAAACTCGTACACTGCCAAGAGTAAACTACAGAGAACTTGCAGGATTACAGTGTTTCATCTCACTGATTGAACTGAAAAATTATAAAGAAGATTTGCTTGATGAGTATTGAATTGTGGCAATGCAAGAAAAACTTGGGCAATTTGAGCGTAACGATGTATGATATCTCACTTCTCGTCCCAAAGAGGTAAATGTTATTGGCACCAAGTGGATTTTCAAAAATAAATCAGATGCTGATGGACAGATTACTCGGAAAAAAGCAAGGTTGGTTGCTCAAGAATATACTCAAGTTGAAGGAGTTAACTTTGATGAGACATTTACACCAATTGCCAAGTTAGAATCTATTTGGATTTTACTTGTTATTTCTTGCACTATGAATTTTACTTGTACTGGATGGATTCAAAAGTGTTTTTTTGAATGGTATGGTTAATGAAGAAGTGTATATTGAACAACCTAAAGGATTTGAGGATCCTCATTATCCCCATCATGTGTATCGACTCAAAAAGGCCCAGCATGGTCTCAAACAAGAACCAAGTTTGAGGTATCTGCGTCTCACTAATTTTCTTATTAAGAAAGGTTATGATCGAGGGGGAGTAGATCACACCTTATTTGTGTTTGAAAAATCATCAAAAATTCTTATTGCTCAAATTTATGTTTATGATATTGTGTTTGGCTCTACTTCACCAACCATGGTACATGATTTAACCTTGATGCAGGCCAAGTTTGAGATGAGTATGGTTGGAGAACTCATATATTTTCTAGTACTTCAAGTAAAGCAAGAAAAAAATAACTTATTTATAAATCTAAGTAAGTATGCTTTGAATATAGTGAAGATATTTGGATTAAGTAGTTCTCGAGCTGTTCGAATACCTATGAGGGCTGCTGAAAAATTGGTGAAAGATAAGAAAGGTGTTAGAGTAGATCAGAAATTATGTAGGGGTATGATTGGGAGTCTATTGAGTCTATTGTATCTGATAGCAAGTCGACTAGATATATGTTTCAGTGTGGAGTATGTGCAAGATTTTAGGCTAACCTTAAGGAATTTCACTTGACAACAGTCAAAAGAATAATTTGATATGTTAGTGGGGCTTCTGAGTATGAAATCTGGTATTCTAAAAATCAAGACTCTAATCTAATTGGGTACATTGATTCTGATTGGGCTGGTAATACAGATTATCGTAAAAGCACCACAAGTGGATTTTTTGTATTGGTACGAATCTGGCATCTTGGTATAGTAAGAAACAAAATTCGATCTCATTATAGACTACTCAAGCTGAGTATTTTGCTACTGGAAGTTGTTGTGCACAATTGTTATGGATGAAACAAATGCTGAATGATTATGAAATCCAAGGAGGTCCTCTTAAGGTGTTATGTTACAACAAAAGTGAAATTGATATATCAAAAAATCTAGTTCAGCACTCTCGAACAAAGCACATTGATATAAGGCACTATTTTATTCGAGATCGGGATGAAAGGAAGGAAGTGGTGGCTGCCTATGTTCCAACATCTTAGCCAACATCTTAGCAATTTGCATATATTTTTACCAAATTATTTGACATGGCTACGTTTGAGCTCCTTAGACAACATTTAGGTGTATGTCATATTTTAGGTATTTATTTAAGTTTTTTATTTAGCTTTAGTATTTTTGCTTTATTTGGTGCATAGAAATTTAAAAAACAAAAAAAATTAGATAGCAGAAAAGTGAACAAAAAATAGAAGGAGAGGAGTTATGTTGGAATTCAAGGGGTTAGACATGAGTTGACAAGTGGAGAATAGTAATGATTTTTCTTGGAAAGGGAAAAAGTTGGTGCGGGTAAAGTGCTGAAAAGGAAAAAGTAAATTATCTTTAAAAAATTTCCATCTCTCTACCTTCCCCTTATTTTCGGCTACCTTATTCCTTGCCCCTTGCCATTTTTCAAAATTTTGGAAGCTATTTTGGAGAAAATATTGCCAATATGTTTGGGATTTATTTGTGGATTGAAAATAATCAATACCTATTGGAGTTGAGTTGTGTTTAAACACAAATCCCATTAACAATAAAAACCGTAGCTGAAAAATTCTCTCAAGCTCGAAAACCACTATGGCCGAACAAGGAATTCAAGAGAATGCATGCAATGCCATATTACAGTTCACTAGAAGAGCTCGGTTACCGAGCAGTTCACTCATGATCATTCCCTACAAACCTAAGGTAACAAACCCCGATCCTCCTAGTGCACCTATGATTAAGATCAATGGAATGGAGTTCAAGTCTGTGTTAGAGTGCTTGTACTAGCATAGAATGAATAACTTGGCTATAGATTTGACCGAGGGGAAGAATTTGATGTAGATATGGATGAATTAGTGACTGAAGAATTTGATGACATTGAGAGGATTGAGAGGTGGAATCCCAGGTTGGTTAAGGGTTGTTTTATTAATACAGAAGAACAAGAATATTTTACTGTATATAGCACTTCCACTAGTCATTTTAATGTTTGTATTGAGGAGATAGAAGATACTGATGTTTAGGGGTTGTATGGTCATATCTACAGACAAAAAGGAATTAGTTCACTGTGTTTCATTGCTGCTAAGAGGGATAAGAAGCTTAGGGAATTGAGACCTCTTGTGATTGTACTGACAGACAGCGAGAAGGATGAAAGTGTTGGGTATGTTCCAAAACAGAGAGCGGATACATAGTCTGCTGAAGCTATGGAGGTTGATGAGTCTGAACTGGGGTTCATAGATGCTGATATGAGTTATCAAGACCATCAGTTTGTTGATGATTATGAAGGTAGTTCCTATGATGAAGTGGAGTATTCATAGGTAGGAGAGACAGGGGGAGATGATCTTATGCTTGAGCAGTCAAAGCATATTGAAACACAGGATGCAGTAGCAGCAGAAACTGAGCTTGGTGATGCAGCAACAAAGACAAAGCATGTTCCAACATAGGAACTAGACCTTATCTACTCCAGTGATGAAGTGTTGGATGAGTTAATCCAGACCAGAGTGGAAAGAGGGAAGAGGAAAGAAGCTGGACCTGAGTCATCTCAGCCATCCAAGAAGAGCAAGAAGAAAGTTCCTGCTCCAGAACCAAAGAAGAAGCCTACATTGCCTCCACCTCTAGTAAGTGATGCCCTTTTTGACATTTACTATGTTGATGATTAGGAGGAAATGAGAAAAGTGTATTCTCAGAGGAAGATTATTCCTGAAAGGCCTGTAGAGTTAGTTGTTTACAAGAAGAGTGGATTCTCTGATTTTCTGGAATCCCTTGGTTTGAAGACTTCAACTACATTGTATCAGGACTATAATAAGCAACTAGTTTGTGAGGTATATTCTATGCTGGAAACTTAGATAAGGATTCCTCTTGGTGTGATAGGGAGTTTGTGAGGGGAATAATAATTAATTTCTCTGCTGTAAAGATTAACAAGTTATTGGGGATGAAAACTCCAGAGTTTGAAGGAGTGTTCTCTGAAGACTTAGAGATCAAAGATAACAAAATTCTAGAGGTTATTTTTGGTGGGTTCAAGAATGAGTGGCCAGCTATTGGTTACTTCCAAGACTCTTGTCTGTCATCTAGATTTTTTGGCCTCTACTAGGTTGCAGCCGATTGTTGGATGCCCTCAACCAATACTATATCTCTTACAAGAGAAATGACAAAACTGTTGTACTGTGTTGGAACACAAAAACCCGTCAACCTTGGATTTCTCATTCAGCAAAGTATTGTGAGACCGACTATCTCTCCAAAGGCCAAACATGCATTAGTTTACCATTGTATTATCTTTTCTTTGGTAAGGAGGGAAAGAGTGAAGGCAAAATCTGAAGATGAGATTGTGAAAATTGAGCCTCTACGGCCTAACAAGAAGATCCTTGGTATGAGACAAGTGCATGATCTTCCTTGGAATCCTAAGGCCTGTACTTCTGCTGATGATGAGAAAAAAACCAAGTTGGTTACAATGAATGCAAGATTGGGAGACATCGCTATTCAGATTGCTGCTTTGGAGGCAGAGAAGGCTCAACTGGAAGCACAATTTGCTGTTCTTGAACATGATTGAAGTGTCTACACTGGCTATGTTCCAACATATATCAGTTTTTGTTTGTTGGTTTATGTCTGTGTTTTTATTGCCTTTGGCATATTCATGGCCCTAATAGGTGAATATTTAGAGGATTTTGGATATTAATTTCTGGTCTGTAATATGAATTTGTTCTGGATTTCAGGTTTTCTTTTGGCATTCTTATAAATTCATATTCAGTACTTAGTATATGTTCCAACATTAAATTTCTGGAATGACTAAATTATTTTTTTGGTCCCTGAAATAGCATTTTATACCATATTTTGGTCCCCGATTGCAAAACAACCCCCGCTCAGTACCTCACAAATTCAGAACGATTTGTTTGGTCCCCAAGGCGGTTTTCAAGGTGGTTTTCAGGTGGGTTTGGGGACCAAAAGATGGTATAAGATCATATGTTAGGGACAAAAAATTTTTTAATCTACCTGAAAACCACCTGAAATCTGGTTTGGGGACCAAACAAATCGTTCCAAATTTGTAGGGCACTGACCGAGGCTTGTTTTGAAATCGGGGACCAAAACATGGTTTAAGATGCTATGTCAGGGACCAAAAATAAATTTAGTCTTCTGGAATTCTTATGTTGTGAAGTTGGAAGTTTTTCTTTGTGCTCTTAATTCCAAAATGGTTGGGTCCACAAAATGCCAAAGGGGGAAATTGTAAAGTCATATGGATTGGATTATTATTTAGTTGGCATTTATGAACTAATTTGGAAAAGAAAAACTTTTCATGTTGGAACATACAGGAAGCTGAAGCCTTATGGGATTTAACCAATTGAAGATATTGCGAGAATATTAATATATGGAAGATTGGAGATTTTGCAATATATTATTTTAGGCGCGTGATTGAATCATACTGGTTTATGAAAATTCTTATTCTTATAGAATTGAGTAATCATAGTTATGGGATATATTAAGATAAGGAAAATTTCTTTATTTAAGAAATTTGGATATGCTTTAGAAGCAGATATGGAATCAGAATATTGTGGAGATGAAGATTAATATTTACGATATGCTCATGGACTATAAATAGAGGACATCAGGGCTGCATTACTTACGGACTTAAGTGCAAATATCTGCACACATATTTTCTATCTTTCTGAGAGTACTGCGAGAGCCAGAATACATATGTTCCAACATATAGCAACCTGAAAATTGTATGCCTTAGTTCATCGGGAGGATGAGATCCAACATCGACGAGTTTCAAGCTCAGAGGGAGTCTGATCAAGGCGGATCAGTAGCAAGGGGTGCTTGTAGAATCCACATGATATAATTAGATAAGATAAGTATAATTGTATGATGTACTTTAACTATATCTTTCTGATTAGTGGATTCAATCTGAATTGGGCCAGGCCCTGCAGATGTAGTTGAATTTCACCGAATTGCGTAACCAATTCTCATGTGTTTATGCTTTACTTTATCGCATACTTGGTTAAATGGATTTTGTTGGAACATGATAGTAGTAATTGATATAATTAGGTAAAACCAAATTTCAAATCACTTAATTTTATTTTGATTCCTATGTAAATGTACTGTTGGTTCTCAGTAATTAGTTGTACATCAATTTTGTTTGAAAAGTAGATCAAAATTTTCAGATGCGAAAAGGACAGACAATTTCTAAATCCTAATGTTTTCGGATAATTTGGTTTAAGGTTTAACTGTCCTTTGGTTCTATGGTAGCCAGCAAGTTAAACCTGAGTTTGTTAACTAATCTTTTTAGCCTAACCTGAGATGTTGAGATTTCTCATATATTCCATATAAAAATTTTAACTGACATTATAAACATTTTTTTTCAAGATTAACCTGGCACTTCGCTTGGGAGCTTCAAAGTAATTTGTGTCGTTAGATGTTCCATTATCTGAGAGTAATGCTTCTAGATCTGATTCAGCACTTGCTACTTCATCTGCACCGTTCCAAGTTGATTTACTTCTCCGGGGTTGAGTTTCCTCAATCTCTTGCGCATTGAAAGAAATTTTGTGTATTTTGGAATTTCTGCAAGCTTAGATGTTATTAAATAATGAGGTAGGAAGAGGGATGTCTGCTTGGTGCAGAAAGTCTCATTGGCAAATGTTGATGAGATTTCTCTGGTAGGAGAGGATGGAGCAGTGTTGTATATCCTATTCTCGTATCCATCCTCCTTGATGAGGCTCATAATGTGCATTCATCGTCTTGATTAAGAGCTTCGGTATCCTCATTTTCATCTTCTTCTGCAAATTGAGATTGAGAGGTTTCTTCCTCCGTGTTTTGTTGTCTATGGTTGTGCACATTGTTGGTAAAATTTATAGCAATGTACGAAAAGAATGTATGGTCCTTTGTGTTTGAAAATTTTTGTTTCAAAAAAGAACATTACTGGAAAAGAATTTTGTTTTGAAAATAGAACAGCGGGCGTGATGAATCACTGACTTTGAAACAAAATTCGCCCAACCAGTAATGCAAGGTTCAACGTTGGCGTTCGTTCCCCAAGGTACCACAAAATCTCACTAACTCGTGCACTCAAGCAGTGAGAAGGAACTCGTATTAATATGCTCAGATTTCAAATGTTTGAAAGCAGAAGAATGTGAGGAAGAGAGAGTATAAAAGTGTGTGTTTGGATCTGCTTCCCGATTGATTTATAGACACTCAACACAACAACCAGAGCGTAAAAAATTTGGAATGTGGGAAGCAGTTCCGCTAGGACTGAAGCGTGGATTTAATTCCGCATGACTGAGTAAATCTCGGCAACAACATGGACTAAGTGGACTGAGTAAACATAGAAACTACTCCGACTCAGTAAAAAAAATACTTTCGGATTTTAGAAATTGTTTCAGCAAGGTAAAACTTGTGTTCAAAAGTAAGGAGAAAAAATAGAGATAGAATTTTAAAACGTTTGAACATTGAGAAATCTCATAAAGCTAGACTCTCAAACTGACCGCGACCAAAAAATAATATGGGCTTAAGATTAGACTAGACCCGCCACTAGGGGTACAATCGATCGGTGACAGGTGGCGTGCACGAGGAATCTTTATTCCTCTTACTCACTCAAGGTGGTGAAGTATTTCTATATTTAAACTACAACCATCACTTCTAAACTTCCCATGTGGGGGACTAAGAGTAAAGACAAACTTTTTTCCTTTTTTTCCCCTTTAAGATTGATTTTGGGCTGATTGGCTCATTTGCATTACTAATAGACATGATCATAATCTGTCTGGGAACATACTGAGTTTTGGGGCTCTGGAATCTGAGCTTTATGGGTTACTTAGTACTGATGAGTGCAGCCTTCCTCTTCATTATCAGTTGAATTTCCATCCTAATCCTCTGAGACCAGCGAAGGCAGGAATCTGTTGGAAGTTGATAGACTGTGAGCAAGAGCTTCCTTGTAGGAAACAAATGTTTTTTTAAAGCAGAGATATAATAGCAACATATGAATCATCATCCTTTTGGTTAAAATATTTGGGAAACCAAGTGGAGGTTCTTCAGTTGAGTCTGTTAGATTGAAGTGTTCTCCAAATTAAGTGACCCTGATTGTCAAGTACGTGACATCTGATTAGGGGACTGATGTGCCCATTTTATACGGTTATATTAGGACTTTTAGGACTCACTTTTGTACCCTTTTGTTCTCTAAATATGACATTTTCCCTTGAAATTCTCTAAGGAGGGTTAAAAGCGACTTTTACGCTTTTATTACTTTTCTAGAAAATTTTGTGTGACAAGGTAATTTGTTTGAAGACTTTGAAGAATACCTTTAAAGATTTTAAAAATTGAATAAGTGAAGAGAAGAGGAGGATATGAAACAAAAAGGAGAAAGAAGAAATGGTGTTGGACTTGGAGTCCATCACGAGGCCGTTGCGAGCATGTCGCATCTCACGATGGACGAGGGGTCAGAAACCCTTCTTGCTTTTTGCACTATAAATACTCACCTTATCCTTTCCTCTTCAATAAGTTTTGGACACCTTCTTCTTCCTGTGTTTTTCTGGGTTCAAACCCTAGTTTTTCTTTCTTTCTTTTCTTAGTTTTTGTAGGTTAATCATGTCTTTTAATTGTCTAGCTTAGTTTTATCTTGGGAGCAAGGGGTTGAAGCTTCCATTTCTATGTAGTAAGAACCATATACACATCTATTTGGTATTTTTTCTATTGTACATTTATTGAGCTTTGAATATGAATTGTTAATGGCATTGATGTTATTGAAAGCTTGAGTATATGAATTGCTTGTATGATTACTTGTTAGGGTTGGGAGAAAGTAGCTAATTATCCTCTCTTTTAATGTGAAATCCAAGAGCATGAGTTAGAGCTTCTTAATGATGTTGATGTGTTGATTATTGCTAGATGGATGTGATGATGTTGAATTCATTGTCATGTTTGATTTAGGTAGCAAATGAGAGAAGTCAATGAATGTTGATTGTTCTTGGCCAATCTTGTGTAAATGCATGATTAGTGGAAGTAGTGAATAGATTTCGTCATTCATTCCTGAAGCCTTTGTTGTTTAGCATTCATGTGTTCTTAATTCTATGTTTCACTTCATTTATGCCATGTGTTGTTTGAGAATAGGAAGTGTTTGTATGATTGAAGTGTTAGGGTGTTAGGAAAGTGAACCTTAGCTCATTTGCATGAAAATCTAGGAACATGAACTTAGAACTTCTTGTGCATAATGTGTTGTGATTCTTGCTAGATGAACATGTTAATGTGGATTGTTCTATGAAAGGTTGAACCTTGAATGTGGTTTGTTCTAGGTTTAGCCGAATGAATGCTATGTTTGGTTAAATGGCTATGTCTTTGGTAGAAGGCTTGTCGTTGTCAAATCTATGGTCCTTCGTGTATAATGCCATTGATGAAATACCCCTATGGTCGTTGTTTGTCTAGGGTGAACATCAATGAGGTTTGCAAATGTCCATTGTTTATCTTTGCAAACTACTCTTAAGAAGGAATGAATGCTGATCTTCCATTGGCATTCCCCATGGGTAACAATTGTGATAGGATGAGTGAATGGTTCAATGATCTACATTAGGTTTGGAAGTGGATATCGATTGCCCCCAAGGATTTATTTTTTGTAGTCTTAAAACCCCTTTTCTTAGTTTTGTTTGATGACTTAGCATAGTTTCTTAACTTTGCTAGTTGTCTTGTCTTTTAACTTTCATAACTTAGGACCACCAAACAACCAACCCCCCCTTTTTACATGCTTTTATATGTATATATATATCTACCCCTAGCCTAATATCAACCATTTGTGCTTAAACGCTTGAGAAAATCCCCCTTCTTCGTGGACGACCCTGACTTGCCACTATCTACTTAGTTGTAGATAGTAAGCAAAAATAGCTTATAAATATTAACTTTGAGAAAGGCATGGCAATGGCTTCCCAAATTTTGCGATGCTGCCGGGGAAGAGGCGTTTACTTTTAAGTGTTTAGGTTTATTCGGTTGCATATTAGCTAGTTATTTTTATTTTCCACTCCTTGGTGTTTGTTTTGTTAGAAGTAGGTATTGCTTGAGTTCTTGGTAAACTTTTTATCGAGAATCCTTGCAATATGATTTCGAACTTTTGAAATTTTAAAAAAATAAAAAAAATGAAGCGTCTCACCTTAAGGGAACTCATGATGAGAAGAGGGGCTCAACAAGCAAGGTTTTGTAGGATGTGTCATTCTGACCATCCTACCGAGTCTTGCTATTTATTGTGGGAGGAGCACTATGAGGAGGAAATAACCATTGGTTTCCAAAACCAAGGGTATTACTAAGAGTGCTACCAAGAGGTAGGAGATGTTGGTTTTCAAGGGCAAGAAACTCAAGAATGGTATCCATACCATAATCCTTACAATCTTGAATGGGGTGGTAATCTGGATTAGTGGTATGAGAATGAGCCGGAAAACTAACAATACGAGCAAAATAGTTGGCCATCACCACCTTTTACCATACCCCAAAACCAAGCCCAACAAGGAAGTTCAAGTTTGACACGTGAGGAAGTCATGAATACAATAGAAAACTTGAACAACTTTACTAGTGAAGAACCGGACACCCGGCTCTCCTCTAGTGTTGAGGCTATTAAGGGGCATACGAGGAGTATATTAGAAGCGTTGGCCTAAATAGAAGCTCATGATTCTGAAAATACACCATCCCAAATCGAACTCGAGAATTCGGTGAGTGAGGTCACCATGGGAAATGATATTGAGTTCGAAGGGGATGAGGAGTTGGTTGTTGAGGATGATAAAAAGGAGGAAGAGGTGATTATGCTACATTCATTGGAAGTTTGAGGGAGATAAGAGAGGAGCCAAAATACTACCCCAAGAATCCTAACCACCCAACTCCCTTTAAATCATCTCCACCTCAACAAAACTTTCCTCTTGAAAGTTTTGTACCCCCACATCTCTACTTTTGGACACTCATGGTGAAGGGGTTCAAGCCTTCACCATATGGATAACATTAGGATCGTGCCGACGACCATAAATATACGGAGCTTTGTCGTGCCGACGACGTAAATAAACTCGGCCTTTTATTTTGGTTTTTGTTGTTTAGTTTTTGTTATTTTGTCTTGTTCTTTTTAAGGTGTTTTTCTCTGTAATTTTGTAGCGAAGTGAAGTGCATTGCATTGGAGGAGATGAAGGAATGAAATCTATGAGAAAGGGAAAAAATCTTGGAATGTTGGTGAGAAAAGATCGAATTCTTTCTAAGTGTTGGGAGGGCTTGTGATCGCAAGTCGCGACTACCTCACGATGACCTCGTGAGGGACTATCATGAGTCACGATGTGATAAGAAGTTTCGTGCTAAAAATCAGCCCCCAGCCACCACTTTCTGCGAGTCGCGAGTCGCGACCAATAGGTCATCAAGACAGCATCCACTCGGGATCTCGAGTCGATCTAAACCAAAAACCATCAGTCCTCGAGGCCGCAGGCCCTTGAATCAAGCTGAAACCTTCGAGACATCATTCCCTTAAGACCTCAAGTCCTCGAGGCTGCAACCTCTCGACTAGAGCTGAAGTCCTCGAGACCTCAGGTTCTCGAGGCCACAAGCCCTCGAGTCGAGCTGAGCTGAACAGTGCAAGCCCTCAAAAACCTCAGGTCCTTGAGGCCAAAAGCCTTCGATTCGAGTAGAAGCCCTCGAGGCCAGTGAAGCCCTTGAAACCTTGGGCCCTCGAGGCCACAAGCCCTCGATTCGAGCTGACGCCCTCGAGACCTTAGGTCCTCAAGGCTGCAAGCCTCGACTCGAACTAAGTTCTTGGGACCTCATCCCCTCAAGATGTAGGATCCTTGATGCTGAGGCCCTCGAGACCTAGAGTCCTCGAGGCCATAACCTCTCTAAAGCCCTCGAGATAGAAGCTCTCAACTCAAGCAGAACTTAAAAGTTCATCAGCCCTCGAGACCTCCGGCCAGTTCTCGAGACATCATCCCCTCGAGACCTCGAGGTAGCAAGCCCTCGACTCAAGCAAAACTTAAAAGTTCATCAGTCATCGAGACCTCAGGCTAGTTCTCAAGGCCAGTTCTCGAGACATCATCCCCCCGAGATCCCGAGGCAGCAAGCCTCGACTCGAGCTAAACTTGAAAGACCATCATTCTTCGAGACCATCATTTCTCAAGTTGAACCAAAGCACTCGATATGAGCAGAAGTCTTTGAAACCTCGGGTCCTTAAGGCTGCAATCCGACTCGTACTGAAGCCCTTGAGACCTCGGGTCCTTGAGGCTGCATTCCCTCGACTCGAGCTGAAGCGCTCGAGACCTTAGGTTCTTGAGGCCACAAGCACTCGATTTGAGCAGAAACTAAAAGTACATCATACCCTCGAATCCTCAAGTCCTCGAGGCCAAAAAGCCCTCGACTCAAGATGATGCATCGCGAGTCGTGACTAGTGCTGTCACGAGTTGCGATGAAAAATCCAACTTTTCAGCTAAACTTAAACATTGCATAATCCTTCATTCTTCTCCACCAAATGCTCCCAAAAACCCCCAAACATCCACTCATTCCTCCACCATCTCACATATATTGACATATAAACATTCTTGCATCTTTATAGTATCTTTGTTGATTGTAGTATGCCGACTACATCATTGAGTCTTTAATTGCTATGTTCTATAATGATGCTTGGATATGTGTCGATATATGTTGGATATTTTTATTAGACAATCTTATAGTGGTGATTGCATGATGGATTGGTTGTTCTTTGATAATACTATGGTTATTAACTCTTGATGCTAAACCTAGTATTACAAATCCTTATGTACTTGTGAATTTGATGTTGTTCTTTGTGGTGTTAGTCTTGATCAAACGGCGCCAAGGAGAAAATGTTTTGCTCGAGGGGTGAGTTCTTCTACGACACTTTTTCTCCCCATTCCGGCTCCGAAACCAAGTTTGGGACCAATCCTATACAAGCACGTTGGATTGCACCATATCACTGGCAACTATGCAGAGAAACGAGTGTCACTCTCCCTCTTACCTTGAGTTTTATTATTCTTGCCTTACATGTTTACATTGAGGGCAATGTAATGTTTTAAGTGTGGGGAGGGGTTAGAGGACTCACATGCATGCTAGCTTCATTTGGAATGCTTTTGCTACTTTTGATTGGAAAAACATGAGAAAAAGAAAGACAAAATTGAAAATTTGAAAAAAAAATAGAAAATGAAAAAATAAAAAATAGAAAGAAAAGAAAATGCCCTAAGTTGAAAACCTGAGAGGGCAACTTAGGTAACATTGGGGGCCCAGATATGTCAAAAACCCGAAAGGGCGGCCTAGGCAAAAAAGAGAGGCTAAAATGTGCGAAAAAAGGTGAGATGTGAGCCAAAGAAACTTGATGTGTGGCTAGGATGAAAACCCGAAAGGGCTCCTAGGCAAAATGAGAAAAAAGAGAGAAAAGAAAAATGCTATGATTTCACCCATTTGTCGGTGTTGGAGTCATAAGGTTGTGGTTGTCATGCGGATGGATCGGGTAGCTCAACATCTAGAGACCTCTTGGGATTGGGTAACTTAGTGGGTTGAAAAACAAAGTAGGGTTATAAAATTCTTGATTCTTCTATACTTCCTTTTGGTTGATATATTGGCATTGGGTGAAGTATGTGCTAAACCTCCTCTATGGTTTTAACTTCATTTTGTGTCATTGGATTTTGGTTGATATATAGGTATGAAGTGAAGTATGTGCTTGAACCTTTCTTATGGTTTTAACTTCATTTTATATCATTGGACTTTGGGATTATCAATTCGGAACTTTGAAACATTTTTATGGGTAGTGAATTGATAAGTGGTAGGCTTGGTTAGATTTAGGAATCGGGGTTGTGTGTATGAAAAAAATTCTCATTTGAGCTTGATTTTGGGATTTATAATATTGAGAGTTCTTGTGAGGTGTTGATTGGGGGAATATTAGTTAGGAAGTGGACATATGGATTTCTTCGTGTTCTTAAATCTTTTCTTACTCAAGGGCGAATAAGGTTTAAGTGCGGGGAGGTTTGATGTGCCCATTTTATACGGTTATATTAGGACTTTTAGGATTCACTTTTGTACACTTTTATGCTCTAAATGTGACATTTTGCCTTGAAGTTCTCTAAAGAGGGTTAAAAGCGAATTTTACGCTTTTATTACTTTTCTAGAAAATTTTGTGTGATAAGGTAATTTGTTTGAAGACTTTCAAGAATACCTTTGAAGATTTGAAGACTTGTAATTGAGATTTTGAAGATTTGAAGAATTGAAGAAGTGAAGAGAAGAGGAGGGTATGAAACAAAAAGGAGAAAGAAGAAATGGTGCTGGACTTGGAGTTCGTTGCGAGGCCGTCGCGACTCACGACGGACAAGGGGTCAGAAACCCTTCTTTCTTTTTGCACTATAAATACTCACCTTATCCTCTCCTCTTCAATAAGTTGTGAACACCTTCTTCTTCCTGCATTTTTCTGGGTTCAAACTAGTTTTTCTTTCTTTCTTTTCTTAGTTTTTGTAGGTTAATAATGTCTTTTAATTGTCTAGCTTAGTTTTATCTTGGGAGCAATGGATTGAAGCTTCCATTTTTATATAGTAAGAACCATATATACATCTATTTGGTGCTTTTTCTATTGTGCATTTTCTATTGTGCATTTATTGAGCTTTGAATGTGAATTGTTAATGGCATTGATGTTGTTGGAAGCTTGAGTATATGAATTTCTTGTATGATTACTTATTAGGGTTGGGAGAAAGTAGCTAATTCTCCCCTCTTTTAATGTGGAATCCAAGAGCATGAGTTAGAGCTTCTTAATGATGTTGATGTGTTGATTATTGCTAGATGGATGTGATGATGTTGAATTCATTGTCATGTTTGTTTTAGGTAGCAAATGAGAGAAGTCAATGAATGTCGATTGTTCTTGGCCAATCGTGTGTAAATGCATAGTTAGTGGAAGTAGTGAATAGATTTCGTCATTCATTCCTGAAGCCTTTGTTATTTTGCATTCATGTGTTCTTAATGCTATGTTTCGATTCATTTATGCCATGTTTTGTTTGAGAATAGGAAGTGTTTGTATGTTTGAAGTGTTAGGGTGTTAGGAAAGTGACGAATTCCTTAGCTCCTTTGCATGAAAATATAGGAACATGAACTTAGAACTTCTTGTGCATAATGTGTTGTGATTCTTGCTAGATGAGTATGTTAATGTGGATTGTTCTCATATTTATCCTATAGATGCAATGAAAGGTTGAACCTTGAATGTGATTTGTTCTAAGTTTAGCCGAATGAATGCTATGTTTGGTTAAACGGCCATGCCTTTGGTAGAAGGCATGTCGTTATCAAATCTATGGTCCTTCGTGTACAATGTTATTGATGAAATACCCCTATGGTCGTTGTTTGTCTAGGGTGATCATCAATGAGGTTTGAAAATGGTCGTTGTTTGTCTTTGCAAACTACTCTTAAGAAGGAATGAATGTTGATCTTCCATTGACATTCGCCATAGGTAACAATTGTGATAGAATAAGTGAATGGTTCAATGATCTACATTAGGTTTGGAAGTGGATATCGATTTCCCCCAAGGCTTTATCTTTTGTAGTTTTAAAACCATTTTTCTTAGGTTTGTTTGAGGACTTAGCATAGTTGCTTAACTTTGATATTTGTCTTGTCTTTTAACTTTTGAAATTTTGTTTTACCAAAATTTTCTAATTCTTATTAGTATGTTCCAACATAACCTATCTAACCAAGTATGAAATAAATTAAAGCATTAATGACCCAAGATTTGGATATGCAGTTCGGTGAAATCCACCTACATCTGCGGGGCCTGACCCAGTTCAGAATGAATCCACTAATTAGAAAGATACAGTACACAGTACATCATACAAAATACTTATCTTTACTAACTATAACGTGTGAATTCTTCAAGCTCCCATTGCTACCGATCTGCCTTGATCAGACTCCCTCTGACCTCGAAATTCGTTGATGCTGGATCTCCTCCTCCCGAGGAATTAAGGTATATGATTATGAACTTTGAACAACATGTCAAGTATGTTGGAACATAGAATTCTGGCTCTTTGCAAATTTCTCGAAAGATTGAAAATCTGTGTGCAGATATTTCTCTGGTAAATCCGTAATCAATGCAGCCGTGGTTGTCCCATTTTATAGCCCTGAGCAGATCGGAATACTCCCTGATTATCTCCACAGCATTCCTATTCCAAATCTGCTTCTTGAAGCATATCCAAATCCTATGAATAAAGGGATTTTCTTTATCACAATATATCCCATATATTTGATAATATCACTCCATATATGTAGGGATTTTCCATAAATCAACTATGCTTCTATATGCTTAATATATAGCAGAATATTCAGATTTCCATAACTCACAAATACCATAATATTATGAATTCTTTTTCCGTAAACATCCTTGGCGTAAATATGTTGTTTTCGCATGTTCCAACATGGAAAGTTTTTCGTTTCCAAATATGTTCACAAAAACTGTCAATTAAATATTCAATGCATATCTCTTGACTTTACAATCTCCCCCTTTAGCATTTTGTGGACCCATAACTTTTTTCCATTAATCACACAACGAAAAACTTATCATCATACACATAGGTCTTCCAAACTCCACCTATGTTGGAAAATAGCACAAATCATGAATCTAAACTAAAATTGAATACCAGAATTCCATCAAAACATAAATACCAAAAACCGAATGCCAGAAATCCAGAAATTCCATCAAATATAAACTTTAGATTGTAGAGCCATTATAAAAAATTCTCCCCCTAGGACCACACATATGCCAAAGGCAAAAATAACATCAAAAACATAAATATCAAGTAGACTTGACTTTTACCTCTATGTTGGAACATAGAGAAGAAATCCAGTTCAGGTGCAGGCTGCCAACCGTGCTTTCTCATCCTCCCATTTTGTCTTTTATGCCTCTAGCGTTGCCATTTGAATGGCGATTTCCCCCCAGTCTGGCATTCAGAACTACCAGTTTAGCCTCTCTTTTTTCAGCCGATGAAGAAGTAGATCCAGAAGGACTCCACGGTAGATCATGCACATGTCTCAACCCGAATGTCTTCTTGTTTGGCCTCGGGAATTTCGTGTCAATCACCACATCTTTTGCCTTTCCTTTTACCTTGGCGCTTTTAGTTAGTGCTGAGATTAAACTAGGATAGACAATAGCATGTTTGGCTTTAGGCGTAGTGGCTTGCCTGACCAGGTTTTGCTAAATAAACAGTCCAAGATTTACAGGCTTCTGTGTTCCAACACAGTATAGTAACTTGGTCATTTCTCTTTTCAACGTAGTAGTATTTGAAGATGGCATCCAACAGTGAACTGCAATCTGATACAGCCCGAAAAACCTTAAGGACAAGCATGAAGCTTGTGAATACCCTATTGCAGGCCACTTTGCCTTGTATCCACCTGAGATAGTTTCCAGAATTTGATCATCCGTGACTTCCAAATCCTCAGGAAACACTCCTTCAATCTCTAGTGTTTGAAGCCCCAATACCTTGTTGATTCTGGTAGCAGACAAATCCATCATTTTCCTTTACACAAACCCTTCCAAACCAAGGGGAATCTGCTTCCAAATTTGTAGCCATTAGGTTGGAGTACACCTCAATGAAAACTTGCCTGTTATACTAAAACTAAACAGTGGCCGCTCTTTTCATTCCTATTAACTCCAAAAAGTCTGAAAATCCACTCTCCCTGCATGCTTCTAGATCTACTGGTCTCCCAGGGATAAATTTTCTCTCAGCCAAAACTTCTCCCATTTCTTCACCTTTTAAATCAAAGTAAGAAAAAGAAAGTGCATCACTTACTGGAAGCGGAGGAAGCATTGTCCTCTTGATAGATTCCTGGTTCTTCTTGGTTCTTTTTGTTTGTGGGGATACCTCTGCATCAGTAGCCTTCCTCTTTCCCTTGGCTGACTGAAATAACTCCTCCAACACTTCATCACTTGAATAGTGCATCTCAGGATGTTCCTGTTTTGGAGCATACTAATTATCCTCTGCTCCTCCAGCTTCATCAGTCTGTGTTTCCATATTCGGATCATCTCCTGCTACTGATTCTTCACTGTGATCTCCTTCTTTGTCATCATATGCATCACCAGATATATTAACCTGGCCTTCTCCTCCCATATCAGCATCAATATCCATCTCTTCACTGCTTTCATCCTTAACCTGCTATGTTGGAACATATGCACCATGCTCCTCTTCCTCACTGTTAGAGAGGTCAATTACTATTGGTTTCCTTAGTTCCTCCATTCTCTATGCAGCATTTGAATAATAGAATCCAACAGGCAGTCTATTTGTATACTTTATAACCTCCCTTCCTACTGTTTCTTCATCACTAATCAACCTCAAAAACACATAACTTGGACAAGGCATACGACAATAAACATGAAATTTGTCCTTTCCTATGTACTCCCTATACCTTCCTCTTAGAAATTTAGCCTTCCAGTTTTCAATACTCCACATATCTCCAATATCACCAGTCACTAAGAACCGTCAAGTATTCCCCTTCTATACTCTTAATTTTGGTTAGGTCAACTATCACTCTATTGGCCTCTAACCATTCAAATATTTCATCTACATTTTTGAACTCCATTCCCATAATTTTAAAGTAGGGGGATCTGGACCTGTTACCTTCCCATATGGACCCTTTCTTTTGGCACTGGTGTGTTTCTCCTGACCGTCGCCATTGCCGACTGAACCACTGGTCTCTTCTTTTTCTTCACCACCATCTGTTACCTCGGCCTCGACATTCTCTTCGCACTGACCGTTATTTTCTTCGGGAAGGATTTCGGCCTCTATATTGTCAATCCTCTGTTCATCCTCCATAATTTCTGAAGGTTGAGGGGTTCCTGGAGTTTCTTCTTCTAGTGTGGGAGAGTTAGGGCTTGAAGACATTCTTCCGCAGGGATTTGATAAGTAGAGAGATCGGGAAGTAGTTTGACAAAAGGATTCGGAAGAGAGATCAAGATGTATGTGAGAATAGCCGAAACGAGGGGAATTTGGAAGGATTTGGACAACTTAGAAACCAACACCAACTCTTCATATCAATTCCTCGTTTTCCGCGCAAACCTTTTTCCTTTTCCAAGATTTGTAATGATTCTCTTTTGTCAACTCAAAACTACTAACTTCCAACATACCATAACATCCAACTTCTATTTTTGTAAACTTTTCTTCTTTCTATTTTTTTTGTTTTTTTTTCTGAATTTTTTCGACAAAAAATAAAATAATAAAAAAGAAAATATTTACATTGAACTAAAGGCAAAGATTACCTCAAATTTGACAAACACCTAAGTGTTTTCTAAGACTTTCAAAAGTGGCAATGTCCAAAGGCTTTGTAAAGATATCAGTGAATTGCTCGTGTGTTAGAACATAGATTACTTCCACTTCCTTCTTTTCAAAAAGATCTCTAATAAAGTGATGCCTTATGTCAATATGTTTGGTTCTCGAGTGCTGGACTGGATTTTTTGAGATATCAATAGCACTTGTGTTGTCACATAAAATCTTCAAAGGGACTTGATGAATTCCATAGTCTTTCAACATTTGTTTCATCCATAATAATTGTGCACAACAGCTTCCTGCTGCAAGATACTCAGCTTCTGCAGTAGATAAAGAGATCGAATTCTATTTCTTACTATACCAAGACACTAAGTTCGTACCAATAAAGAAACATCCACCTGTGGTGCTTTTTCGATCATCAGCAATTCTAAACCAATCGGAATCACTGTACCCAATCAACTCAGAATCTTGATTCTTAGAATACCAGACACCATACTCAGAAGTCCCACTTACATATCGAATAACTCGTTTAACTACGGTGAGATGTGACTCCTTTGGATCAGCCTGAAATCTTGCACATATCCCTACGGTGAAACATATATCTGGTCTACTAGCTGTTAAATACAATAAACTTCCAATCATGCCTCTGTATAATTTCTGATCAACTGCAACTTCTTTCTAATCCTTTACCAGTTTATCAGAAATCCCCATAGGAGTTCGTACTTTTCGAGCATTGCTCAGACCGAACCTTTTGACTAAATTTAGAACATACTTACTCTAATTTATGAATGGACCATTTCTTCCTTACTTGACTTGCAATCCCATAAGGTATGTGAGCTCTCCCACCATGCTCATTTCAAATTTGGCTTGCATGATGGTGACAAAATCCTGTAAGGTGAAGTAGAGCCGAATACTATGTCATCAACATAAATTTGAGCAATCCTAATTTTTTATTCCTTTTCAAGCACAAATAAGGTCCGATCTTCTCCCCCTCGACGATAACCTTTTTGAATAAGAAAGTAAGTTGTTCATACCACGCCATGGGTGCTTACTTTAGACCGTTTAGAGCCTTCATGAGACGATACACATGATGTGGATAATGAGGATCCTCAAAGCCTTTAGGTTGTTCCACATAGACCTCTTCAATCACCACTCCATTTAGAAACGCACTCTTGACATCCATTTGATACAACATAAAGTTCATAGAGCAGGCAATAACAAGTAGTATTCGAATTGACTCTAACCTGGCAACTGGTGCGAATGTCTCATCAAAGTCGACCCCTTTCTACTTGTGTATATCCTTGAGCTACTAGCCTGGCCTTATTTCGAGTAACTTGGCCATCAACATCAGACTTATTCTTGAAGATCCACTTCGTGCCAATGACATTAATGTCTTTGGGGCGAGGAGTAAGATACCAGACGTCATTACGTGCAAACTAACCTAGTTCTTCTTGCATAGCAGCAATCCAGTACTCATCCAGCAAGGCTTCTTTGTAGTTCTTAGGTTCAATGAGAGAGACAAAGCAATGCAATCCAGCCAGCCTTCTGTAATCCACTCGAGGAACTGATTGAGTACTCCTTATGATTGATTTAGATCGATTCTGTGTTGGAACATAGGGTTTGGTAGTGGGGGATGATGTTCCAATATGCTCAGCTTCGACAGGTTTAGCACTAATCTGCTAAGATGTTCCAGCATGTTGACGGGGTTGGGGTTCAGCTTCAACTATAGATTCTGCCTTGTCAGGTTGACGAGGCTGTGTTAGAACATGAGTTTTACCGAGTTCTTCTTCTACAACATTTAACTTTTGTCATTCTTCTGAATCGTCCACAATAACATTTATGGACTCCATGAGAGTGTTGGTTCGATGATTATAAACTCTATAAGCATGACTGTTGACAGAATACCCAAGAAAAATTCCTGTATCACTGCGATTATCGAATTTTGCCAACTGCTCTCTGTCTCTGAGAATGTAGCACTTGCTTCCGAACACATGGAAGTATGAGACATTAGGTTTCCTGCCCTTCCAAATCTCGTTGGATGTTTTGCTTGTGAATAACCGCAGATGTACTCAATTAATTGTATAACAAGCTGTATTAATAGCTTTTGCCCACCATTTCTTGTGAATTTCTTTCTCAGCTAACATAACTCGAACCATCTCCTGCAAGGTTTAGTTTTTCCGTTCTACAATACCATTCTGCTGAGGGGTGATAGGTGCAGAAAATTCATGTTGAATTACGAGCTCGTCAAAAAAATCACTGAATTGAGAATTCTTAAATTCTCTACCATGATTACTACGAATTCGAACAATCTTTCCAACTGGACTTCCCTTTTCAGTTTGTAATTTTATTACCATACTTCTAAATACTTCCAACGTATCATATTTATCTTTTAAAAAGGCTAACCACGTAAATCTGGAGAAATCATCAACACATACAAAGATATATTTCTTTCCACCTATACTAGGTGTATTGACTGGACCCATCAAATTCATATGCAATAATTCCAGATTTCTAGAGGTGGTTATATATTGAACTGAAGAATGGGGAGAATGAATCTGTTTACCTTGTTGACATGGTCCACACACAATTCCGTCCTTGCTGGTTAAGATAGGCATACCTCGTACAGCTTTTGCAGTTGCAATTTTCACCAATCCTGTGCCACAGAACTCCTTCATCTTTCTTCGAGATCATACATCGTACTTCCTGTTCCAACAGATAGCAATTATCTGATGATCTTATGACTGAAAGAACCTTGGTTTCTCCGTGTCTCACAACACATTTATCTTTCTAGAATTCCACCGTCATATTGTCATCACACAACTGAGTTATGCTCAACAGATTTGCCTTTAGATCTTTAACAAACAGCACACTAGTGAATACTGGAAAGCCTTCAATCTTTAATCCACCTTTTCCAATCACTCTACTCTTCTTTCCATCACCGAAAGTCACATACCCGCCATCGTATAGTGTGATATTTGTGAGAAATTCTTGAGTGCCAGTCATGTGACAAGAACAGCCACTATTAAAGTACCACGAATCTCTGGAATATGATATAAGCGAAGTATGTGCAACTAGACATGTTCCAGATCGTTTGACAACCCATACCTTTCTGACCAATTTTGTTTTCTGGACTTCGCCTATGTTGGAACATACCAAGAGTTGTCGTTCTAACATTTGGTCTCTGATCAGTTTCCTGCATTGTTCCTCTGAATGACTTTGATATGAGCAGTAGCTGCAGATGAGCGGTTTCCTTCGGTGAGGCTTGCCAAACTTCCGTTTTACCTCTTGAATCTTGGTCTTGAGAGTTACTGGATTCTTAAATATCTCGTGTGTGTCAGCCTTGTGTGGTTTGTAATATCCAATACCGTTTCGATCACCAAAGTTCCTTCCCATGTCCAGAATATCGTCAAACTTTGCTTTTCCAAAGTTTAGCTTAGAAATTGCTGCTTCAGAAGTCTCAGCTCTCTTGATTGCTAATATCAGCTTCCCATTTATTTCTTCATTCTCCTTTCCAAGTTTAGCAACTTTCACATGCAATTCTCTTTATATTTCCATCAACTTCATTTTTTTCTTCCTTCAGCTCTTTGCTTGTGTCAATTACTTGAAGCCACATAGTGTACATCTTTTCATAAGTGCTGTAGATTTCTTCATCACTTACAGAAAGTCCATTGTCTTCATCACTGGGTGCTTCAAACAGATTTACGTTAGAACATACGGCTTCGACTTTGTCCAGTGTGTTGGAACATCCAACATTCGATGCATCTTGAATTTTTGCTCCAAATGCCACATAGTTTCTTGTGAGTTCCTCTTCATCTTTCTCATCTTCTTCATCTTCACTCCATGAGGCGACATATGATTTTCCCTGTTTCTTCCGGGTATTTGCACATTCAGCCTGAATATGACCATATCCTTCACATTCTCTGCATTGAATTCGTCCAGGCTATTTTGGTTCACTACTTTGATTTTTGAAGAACTGCTGATTTCCTTGCTCAAACCTCATTCCACGATTATTTCTAGAATCCTGTGGCCTTGGTCTATTTCCACCAAGCCTCTCTTGAGATTTCTTGTTAACAACTTTCTTCAGCATCCTTGATAAGTTCTTCGTGATAAGTGCAAGTTTTTCAAATTCATTATCACTGTCAGACTCGTGATTGTCTTTTGATGAAGATGTTTTGAATGCCAACTCCTTAGGGACTCTTTTTGTAGCTTGTTGGAACATCATCTCATATGCCTGTAATGATCCCATTAGTTCATCTAGGCTCATGGTGGCTACATCTCTTGCTTCTTCTATTGCCGCAACCTTCATTGCAAATCTCTTAGAAAGTGATCTCATTGTTTTTTTCACCAACTTCGTCTCTTTGTAAACCTTTCCAAGTTGATATGCCATGTTAGAGATGTCCCCGAGTTTTCCGTTGAATATAGCAACAGTGTCATCCTCCTCCATCTTGAGTTCCTCTAACTTTGTACCCAACATCTGTAGTTTAGACTCACGAGTTCGACTAGTTCCTTCATGAACATTTTGTAGAATATCTCATGCTTTCTTGGCTTGATGACATGTAGAGATGAGTTTGAACTGGTTTTCATTAACCACCGTGAAGATTGCATTTAGTGTCTTTGAATTCGCCAGAGATACATTGAGGTCATCAGGAGTCCAACTAGCTTTGTCTTTGAGTTTCTGCTCCCTTTGACTTGACTGTCCTTCTAACGCCTTAGAGTTTGTATCAGCATCTTCCGTAGGGTGATTCCACTCATTCTCAACATAGAACCACGCTACTTCATCCAGTGAGTTGATGAAAACTCTGATGCGTGCCTTCCAATAGTTGTAGTTGTTGCCTTCTAGAAGAGGTGGTCGAGACACCGAAGCTCCTTCTTTAGTTGCCATGGTAAAATCGGATCACACTTTCTTTGACACAACCAAGGGAATAATAAGTGACCAAGCTCTGATACCAATTGAAATTTGGTTTTACCAAATTTTTTATTTCTTATTGGTATGTTCCAACATAACCTATCTAACCAAGTATGCAATAAATTAAAGCATTAACGACACAAGACTTGGTTACGCAGTTCAGTGAAATCCACCTACATCTGCGCCTGGCCCAGTTCAGAATGAATCCACTAATTAGAAAGATACAGTACAAAGTACATCATACAAAATACTTATCTTTACTAACTATAATGTGTGAATTCTGCAAGCTCCCCTTGCTACCGATCCACCTTGGTCAGACTCCCTCTGACCTCGAAACTCGTCGACGCTGGATCTCCTCCTCCCGAGGAATTAAGGCATATGATTCTGAACTTTGAACATCGGGTCAAGTATGTTGGAATATAGAATTCTGGCTCTTTGCAAATTTCTCGAAAGATTGAAAATATGTGTGCAGATTTTTCTCTGTTAAATTCGTAATCAATGCATCCATGATTGTCCCCTTTTATAGCCCTGAGCATATCGGAATACTCCCTGATTATCTCCACAATAATCCTATTCCAAATCTACTTTTTGAAACATATCCAAATCCCATAAATAAAGGAATTTTCTTTATCACAATATATCCCATATATTTGATAATATCACTCCATATATGTAGGAATTTTCCATAAATCAACTATGCTTCTATACGCCTAATATATAGCAGAATATTCAGATTTCCATAACACACAAATACCATAATATTCTGTCTTTTTTTTCCATAAACATTTTTGGCGTAAATATGCTGTTTTCGCATGTTCCAACATGGAAAATTTTTCGTTTCAAAATATGTTCACAAAAACTGCTAATTAAATATTTAATGCATATCTCTTGACTTTACAACTTTCATAACTTAGAACCACCAAACAACCAAACCCACCCCCACCCCACCTTTTACATGCTTTTATATGTATATATATATATATATATTTACCCCTAGCCTAATATCAACCATTTGTGCTTAAACGCTTGAGAAAATCCCCTTTCTTCGTGGATGACCCCGACTTGCCGCTATCTACTTAGTTGTAGATAGTAAACAAAAAGGGCTTATAAATATTAACTTTGAGAGGCACGGTGACAGCCTCCTAGTTACTTACTAATATTAGATAAAATGTTTTCTAACTGCAGTGGTTTGAGAGGTACTTGAGAAATCTGAACTGATGGGTTAGTATTATTAGTGGATGTGGAATTAATGTGCATCTGTGCATCATTTTTAGCAGCCATTTTCATGTGTGCATCAACTCTCACGTGTGTATTCATGTTAGAAATCATACTAACATTAACATTAGAAACCGTGTGTGCATTAACATCCGAAAACTCAAATTTGCATCAGTATTATTAACATCCAAAACATCCAATAGTGCATGAGCGTTAAGATCAACATCAGAAACATTCATCTGTGCATACACTTTGTTAGCCTTAAGACACTTCTTTCCATTGTGCATTAGACATTTTACTAGCATGATGTTTGTGAGCAGCAACTGATTTGGGTTGCATATTGGGACATAAAATTCTGCATTTTGACAGTGCTGACAATTTTTTTTTACAGTGCTGGAAATCAACATGTTCACTATCATTCATGCTCTTTTCTGCTTTTTCATTAGCTTCAAATTTGCTAAATGATCATACATTCATACATCTTGGAGTTATCCCATTCAGCAAAAGGATATAAAGAGAGGATATGGCTGAAAACATAATTTAAATTGGTAGCGGGTTCTCGTATTCCTAAGGCCACAGGAATTTCATTCTTTTTGGTCCACTAATCTGATGAAAAAGGGACAGCCACCATTGAAGTTGCAGATCCATGGTCAAGAAAAGGTATCGTTTCAGTTCAGAACAGACGACGATTTTGAACCAATGTTCCAAGTAGAAACTTGTATGCAATGGGGTTCTGGAATAATGGTAAAAGATGGTATGCAAATGAATCCAGAAAAAGCCTAAGCATTAAACAAGTATGATTTCAAAGGCAGAATGAAATGTTCAGACACCAGGGTCCATGACATATGATCAATGATTTCTCAGCACCAACAACTAGGATCCCTCTGGCAATGGCATCAGGATGTCAGTCTATTGCTCAAAATATATAATTGACAAGGGTGGCAAACAGTTAAGATGTAGCAAAGTTGTAATAGCACTTGTGATATTCTTTCCCACTGAAGATACCACACATAGTAGTAGTAAGTGGTCACATATTGTACGATAAACTATATTAGGTTCAAAAACTTTCAAACCAAAAAAAAAGGCTTGGGTAAGACATGTAAGCTTTCCCCTTATTCCTGATCACACTTAGCCAACCTGAAGAAGAAATTCTAGGCATCGCCAACAAGTTTAAATTCTTGGACCTCCTTGAAGTCCATCCAGGGCTTCACCCAAACTTTGGCCTCATAAACTTTCTTCTTATCACCATCTCTCACCTCTGTGGTAATATAATACATGGTACCAGCAACTACTTGCTGTTTAGCATTTACCACCTTCTGGAATTCCAAAAGGGTATTCTGAACATTCAAACCATGTCATATTATTGGAGAGATAAGTGATATAAATAAAAGCATTGGCAAATGCATGCTTCACAGATGGTAACTACGCAACTGTAAAAATCAACTCTTAAGTAGGTATTTTGAGCTAGCTTATTATAGATTGAACCATGATGAGGGATCATGGGATGCTAACTTAAATACCAACTAGTGTTAAGTGAAGTTGGTCCATGATCCAGTCAAAATTCATCCAAGGTAAACTAGGAGTCTAGGACAATTTTAATTTTAATAAACTCACAAAGTACCTATCAGGCTGTGTCCTAAATCAAGCTACAACCATTTTTCTTTCAGTCAAATTTGATAGACTTTTAACCATATGTTAGAGCTGATGTATAACATTATAGGTGTGTTTGGCCGATGGCGAGTGTTTATAATCAAAGCTGATCTATTTTGGCTTATATGAAAACCTTCTGCTTCTAAAATAAGCAAAATTAAAACACTTATAAGCCAAAAATAACCATATTTTTACTATCATCTTGTCGGATTCATCCTAACAACTAGGCTATGGAAATCATCTTTTCATATGGCGTTTTTACATGTAACTAACATATTTCTATATTTTTTTCAAAGTTGATCCAGGACGGTGGGAGTACTTAATTTTAAAACTAAGTAAGAATAACCCCGTCGAGAGATTCTCAATTAATCGGGAAGAAACATAGTTTTAGTACCTCTTTCTTGTTGTGATGTTCGACGGCGAATCGAGCGAGGCCATCGACATCAAGGCTGTTCTGAGAGCCCTCAGATTCACGGATGCCGCCCACTGTAGCCATCCTGCGAAATTGGTTGATCAATTACTCGGGATTCTTTTGTCTGGCTGTGTAATCGTCGGCGAATGTGAGAGTGCGAGTAGGATAAGAAAGGGAATGGGTATCATATAGCGGAAAACTGTGTGTAAAGCACTTCTGTAGTCGTCATTATTATTCTTAGGAGTATTATATTCTCTCTCCAATGTGAACGGAGGAAGAAACGGACGGACTCTAGCGTTCATTTGCTGAATAGTTGCTTAGACCTTATCAAGTATATATATTATTATTTTTATTTTCTTTTTCACCCAACTTTAAGAAGAGTCCGTCTCTTGAAATACGGTCTTTCCCAAGACTTTGTCCTTTAAGAAATAACTTAGGAAATAATCTTTTTTGGTAAGAAACCACTTTTGATCTCACCTGATTTTCTCTATCCTACCCATTAATTTTACTATTAATATTTAATTTAATTTAATTTGTTCACCCAAAATAAGTTGAATGAAATTTAATAATATTTTATAATTTTTATTAATATAATTTCTTATTTTTCCAAAAAAAGTATAAAATAATTCATTTTTTTCTGATTCGTGTTTTATTTTTCAAAAAATTAAATTAATTTTTTTGTTCTTGTCAAGAAATTGTTAAATATTTTTTTATCTAAAATAAATAATAAGACATATTGATTTTTTTAAAAAGATAAAAAATATTACATTAGAAAGACCAATTATAACGACTAGACAAATTACAATAAATATTTAAATAATAAAATATTGATCTAGTCCGACCAATTATTACAAATTGAAAATAGAAATATTGATCTAGTCTAACAAATTATTACAAATCAGAAACTGAAATATTGATCTAGTCTGACAAATTATTACTAATACAAAACAAGCTAAACATTAAAGAACAGAAAATATGGATGACAGAACCATACCGACATGCTAATTTTGACCACCCAAATATTGGTAAAGATGTTCAGTGAAGTCGTTTTTCAACTGGTCATGTTTAGCTCTGTTGCGTACTTCCCTCCAATTTTGTCTAAAAGTCGGTAGATTAGCATGCCGCTCTGCTTTGTAATGCCAAAGAGAGTCGTCGATTTGGTCATAATCACCTGGTTGAACCCGCAACCCATAGGTATTTCTTTCATCTTCAACTATCATGTTGTGCAGTATGATATCATAATTTCACCCAATGTTTCTATGTTCCAGTACCTGGCTGGGCTGTGGATCACGGAGAACCGGGCTTGTAAAATACCAAAAGCATGTTCGACATCTTTCCTGTAACTCTATGATGCTTTGTGAAAAGTTGTTTCTCGGGGGTCATTTGGAGTTGTATACGCTGGCATGAAGGTCGCCCACTTAGGACAGATTCCATCAGTAAGATAGTACCATTGATCGTAGCTGCGACCATTGACTTCATAAGGAAAATGCGGAGCCCTTCCTTCACATACGTCATCAAACAAAGGTGACTTATCTAGGACGTTGATGTCATTGTTTGGCCCCTCCATACAAAAAAATGCATGACAAATCCACGTATCGTATGAGGGCACTGCTTCCAATATAATTGAGAACCGTTCATTTCTACCCTGAAATTGACCTTTCCAACCCACATGACAGTTTTTCCATTCCCAATGCATACAATCAACACTTCCTAACATACCTGGAAATCCACATCCACGAGCTACATGCATCAGCCATGCAATATCGTCTGGATTTTTTGGTCGGAGGTATGTTGGACGGTACAAAACAATAATTGCTTTGAAAAATAAGACATCATTTCTCTAACTGTTGTTTTGCCCATCTGTAAGCATTCATCCAGTTGGTCGTATGCACATATGCCAAATGGTGCATTGCCACCGTACACTTGTGGAGTGACAAAAATCCTTGATAACCGGTTGCATCAGGCCTTTGTCTGAAATAGGGATCATGGTTGGTGATATCTTCCAGTATACGCTCGAATACAATTTTCCGCATACGAAACCTAGTACAAAAATGTTGATCGTTGTACATTCTTTCAGGAGGTGGAGAAAAATATTGCCTCTGGAGTACTTCCTGTGCTCGGAGATGGTCTCTTCTAATATGATTTCTGGTTTTCTTTGGTAAGGTTGAAGAAGTTTGAGCACCTCTTCCTCAAAGGATGTGTGCAATTGTCTTGCCATTTCTGAAAAATTCAAGACAAAATTATTCGTCTCAGGATCGGTATCGGGTAGAAAACTAAGAATATCATAAGTATTTTTGTTTGATGATTCTCCAAAGTGAAGGTCATCGTTGTTTAGGGAGTTAGAGGAAGACATAGTTGTGTAGAAGAAGAAAGATTGGGTTGATAGGAATTTGGGGTTGAAATGAAACATAAACGAATGACCCCTTTATATAGAACCATAAAATGTGAAAACCCCATTGATTTTGTCTAGGGGAATATTGAAATTGATGAATTCGACCCACGTGAATTGATGGGACATGTCAATGACAACCCCATTAATTTTGTCCAGCGGAATCTTTGAAATTGATGAATTTGACCCACGTGAATCGATGAGATGTGTCAATGACAACCCCATCGATTTTCTATAGCGGAATCTTTTAAATTGATGAATTCGACCCACGTGAATCAATGGAACGTGTCAATGACCACCCCATTAATTTTGTCTAGCGGAATCTTTGAAATTGATGAATTCGACCCACGTGAATCGATGGGACGTATCAATGACAACGCCATTGATTTTGTCTAGCAGAATTTTTTAAATTGATGAATTCGACCCACGTGAATCGATGAGACGTATCAATGACAACCCCATCAATTTTATCTAGCGGAATCTTTGAAATTGATGAATTCAACCCACGTGAATCGATGTGATGTGTCAATGACAACCCCATTGATTTTGTCCAGCGAAATCTTTTAAATTGATGAATTTGACCCACGTGAATCAATAGGACGTGTCAATGACAACCCCATTAATTTTATCTAGCGGGATCTTTGAAATTGATGAATTCGACCCAAGTGAATCGATGGGAAATGTATGATCTAGTCTGACAAATTATTACAAATATATTATTACAATCAATTTCGACCATAAACTACCCAAATTAATTTATCTCGTAGTGTTTCCTCTGCTGTGCACAACTCTCCCTTTTGCATCAAAGTATTAAGGAGTGTAGTGTTAGCTACATAAACATCGCGCTTTGATTGCATTCGAATGAACTCCCATTGCGCTATGTCAATCTTTTCAGCCTTCTTAGTAGCTTCTTCGATTGTGACCATACACTGCATTTGTTGTGATTATTTTGATTGCTCATCATCTGTTGTTCTTCGCGTTGTCTTCCCCTTTTCCTCTTGCCTTGCATTTAGCGGCTTTCACAACAATAGGCCAGGATGGATATTGCATTGTTTGAGCACCATCGCTACTACGGGGCATTGATAGCACCCGTGGTGAATATCCCTCTCCATCAGTGCCTTTGGCCATATTGTGCCATAAATTTAGGGTTAGTCTTGCACAATCCATAGCAATGAAATAATAGAAATTGTTGGCCATCATTTTCATCTGCATACAAATTCATGGCCCATGACTTTATATCTCCTTGGCTGGAGCCACCCCCGATCTGACTATAGTGGCGTGCGGCTTTACTTTCACATCCCACATATTTGGCGATATCGCGAGAAAGTTTTTGCCACAAAACCTTGCACAGACTTCATTGTCCGATTGCATTTTGAATACTTATTCAAATCAGCTATAATTTTATGCCAAAACACACCAGCATTCTGACCGGTACCCATTATACAATCGGTGGAATTATCAAACCAAGCGCCGTATAGAACTTTATCAACATCTACAATCCATTTCTCTCGGTTAATTTTCTTCTTCGTATCCTTACTCCCGCACACTAGTGCACTTTCTTCACATACTTCATTCCCTAATATAAAAAGTATTCAAATTCTTATATAATAATATACGAACAAATTAAATATACGAAAATATACAAAGTAAAAAGAGAGGCAACGTAAATGAATTAAATATACTACATTCTTAAATAGAGGCAACCAAAATAAATTATTTACATTCAATAATTTAAATAATATAACAATAATACTATTTTACATATTGTAATTGAAATACTTTATAATAAACAATATAGGTAAGTGAGCAAAAATTATCTATACATAAATGAACATATATAGTAAATATTGTTATATTTTACATATATTTACATATACGTACATGAACTATTTTACATTTAGTAAATACTTTGATCCATTTAAGTAATATATCGAATATATAAAATATAACAAAAATAAATAAAGGCAATAAAATTTAATGATGAACTAGATTCCTCATAATTAAAATATAACACATTAAAATAGGGTTTACCATCCGGAACATCGTGACTTCCAAATTGACGCCCATGGTCATTTACAAAATTTTGACCCGGTGAACTCCGACCTCCTTGGGAGCGAAATGATCCCGATTCGTTAATTGCCTCAAGATGTGGAGAATGAAAGTTTGGACTAAAAAAGTTCGGGTAGGAATTTTGCGATTGGGCGTTTGGATTTTGGGAAGAGTGGTTCGGGTAAGGAGAGTTCGTGTATGCATTTTGGGAAGTGTGATATTGATTTTGGAAATTCATGTATGAATGTTGAGAATTCATATAAAAATTGGGCGGGATGTTTGGAGAATTTTCATAAAATTCTGAATTTAAAATTGGATGAACATTCGGATTTTGGGACGAATTTTTGGAATAAAAAGAATTTGGAATTACTTTATATTTCCAATTCGACGGTCTTCGTGAATCCATAAAAAAAAGGATAAGAAAGTGAATATTGGAAACAAATTTAGGAGATGAAAGAATGAGGTAGAAGTGTTGGAATTGAAAGTGGTGTGGTTAAATTGGACTCTATTTATAGGTAAAATAAAAGTAAGGGATGGGAAGAATATTTTTTCCAAAATTTCAAAATTTGCAATTTATAAGGAATAATAGGCGTTGGGACACGTGTTGCAACCGTATGATGACATGTGTCCCATTTAAAAATTATAAATTGAAAGAGCCATTGGGTTGGGATAAGTGTCGCCATGTAAGTGGGACACGTGTCCCAAAAATTTGAACAGTCCACAAATATGGAATTTCGGAGTCGTTAAACACGTGGCCCAACCAAAGGCTGCCACGTGTCAGTGGCTTTGAAATAAAAAAAGGTGAGCTGCATGCAGGACACGTGGGCCAATGCATGGCTGACTTGTGTCCCGTAATGGAAAAAAAATGGTTCGCTTCCAGCTGGCTCATGCCCATGTGCTTGTGTCAGTGAACTGGTTTCCAGACTGGTTGCTAGCCAAGTAACTATTGGGTGGTTTCTTGTTAAAAACCCGCCCTAAAAACAATCACTATGGATATTTTTGATTTCTAGAGCAGTTTTTTAAACTCAAAAAACCACCATTGCACTTGCTCTTAATCCTATATCGCAATAGTACTAGATTAGTTTCTTAATCCTATCGCATCAGTAGTACAAGAAAAGTCACATCCACGCGTGTTGACAGTAGTCGGTAGTAATGAAACAAGCATTGGGATATTTGCAGTGATAAGGGAATAGTCCACACTCGGGGGTTTAGAGGGATAATTCATACCATACAAATTAAATAACCTGCTATACTCTCTCTTTTCAGATGCTCCCAACCAAAGTTACCCCAAATAAACCTTAGATTGAGGGCCGTCGCCACCACCAGATCCGGCGGCCCCCACCCTTACTGTAGTTTTATTTTCTGTTTCTAGCTATAGAACGAGAGGGATAGACGTGAACCACCAATAACGCAGCTGCCACCCTAAGCTTTCCGGCAACCACCTCCGACCTCCGCGTGCAAAGTGACAAACGACCATGGAGATCCGGTGAAGAGCTCAACCCCAGCATTTTCAACGAAGTCAGCACCATGTCGGTGACGGAGATGGCGACCCGAACCAGATCCGGTCGTCTGATAGAGTTCTTGTGCCCAATGGAGCTCCGACAAGGTATGCAGGCTACTCTAGGGAAGCTCACCATTTTTCCCAGCGACGTTCGCACCCTTCCGGCGAGATGGCGTCCCGACCAGATCTGGTCGTCTGGTTCCGGTACCCAATGAAGCTCTGGAAAGGTACACATGCGACATTTTGGGTGGCCCACCACTTTTTCGGCGAGACTACAAGAAGTCCGACAGTTTTTCGGCAAACTCGCCAGTGGTCCACCAAAGACAACGGTCCTCCGGCCTGGTCAATGGTCACCCAACAGGTCAAGGAGGGTCAAGGAGGTCAACGGAAGTCGACGATGGCATAGGCGGTGAATAGTCCCTTCCCAACTCGGCCCTATTAAAAATTTAGACACCAAGCACATCCTGTGTATTTTCTGCTCTTGTCAATTCCTATAATCTATCCCCACCCAATGTGTTATTTAGTTTCCAATAAATATTCATCGTCATCGGTTGTAGCTAAGGCAGCCATGTGGTGATTGCGATATAGAGTCGATTGGAAGCATTTGGTTTAACTTTTGTCAAAAGTGGTGTTAGGGTCTGGCAACGGTAAAAAATAGGTCATCCTGTTGTTGAAAGATTTTGGTTTGGTCCACTGAAGAATGATGGGTCTTTCTAGTAGTATACATTTGCTGAAGAGAATTTCTGGTGCACAATGGAATTCACAATGGCTGCAGCACCACACATGCAGCGAGTTTGGAGGACAAATTTCTTAAGGCAATAATTACTTATGGGCTAGAGTAGATATGTGTTGTAGCATGACTTCCCTAAATGACGGCAGGGTTTAGGTTATTCTGTTTTAGTTTATTTTCATATTTTTTTTCTAGGTGTACTGTTGGTTCTCTCACGACTCCGGTGAGACATGGATGACATCCATCCGCGCTGATTGGAGAAATCCAGGGACAACCTCCAAAAAAGTTCACAAATCAGAACTACGGAGTTGTGGTAACCCGGTGTGGATAAACTCTGGCCAACACTAAATAAAGATGGAGGCATGAAGTACTGGATTGCTTGAAAACAAAATGGATCTACCCTCGACACTCATTCAACACGCTCATCGATGATGGGAGAAATTCAGCTGCAGCCTCTTCAAACTACAGAGCTACTGCAACCCGATGAAGACAGATTGGATGTGCGACCCGAGTAGCAGATTGCCAATATGGCATAGGAATCTAATGATAGTTCTATTTGTGGGAGACTCACTCCACAATGTGTGAGCCTAGAGAGTTAAGAGTGTTTTAACAGTTTAGTTTTAGTTGTTAGTTAGGGGTTGTGCGACATAAACCTAGCGCAAATGTGTAACGGTCTTGCAGTTAATGAGAATGACTCTTTGCTTCACACCTGGTGGCTTCTCATTATATGGTGTATATAGTGTACAAATGAGGTAAATACAATGAACATGAAATTCTAGGAGTACATATAGGAAAATGTGCAGACCATTCTAGAGTACAATGAATCTATATACTAACACCCCCCAAGCTAAGCGTGGGATTCGACGACACGTAAATCTTGGATCGAAATTACTCAAACAAAGGGCGAGATAAACCCTTAGTAAAGATATCAGCAATCTGAAGATGAGAGGGAACATGAGTAACGTGCAGCTTGCTAGAGGCTACAAGTTCACGCACAAAATGATAGTCGATGTCAATGTATTTCGCCTTCTTTTGTGCCACGGGATTCTGAGTAAGGAAGATAGCATTGTTATTGTCACAAAGGAAAACCGGAGGGGAAAACAAAGGGACACAATGCTGTCGTAGAAGGTGGCAGACCCAAGTAAGCTCAGCAGCAGTGTTTGCCAAAGCACGGTACTCAGACTTACAACTGGACTGAGAGACAGTAGGCTGCTTCTTGGCACTCCATGAACAATGTTTCTGTGGAGAAAAATGGCATAACCGTATGTGGAACGACGAGTCTCAAGACACCGAGCCCAATCAGCATCAGAGTATCCTAGAGTAGTAAGTGGACTAGATGAAGATCGGAAGGTAAGACCATAATGAAGCATCCATTGAACATATCAAAGTATGTGAGTAACAACCCGATAATGATCATCCCTTGAACATATCAAAGTATGTGAGTAACAGCCTGATAATGATCATCCCTAGGTGACTGTAAAAACTGACTGAATGAATTGACCGCATACGAGAGATCGGGTCGGGTGATAGTAAGATACTGTAATGCTCCAACAAGAGATCGATATAAGGTGGGATTGGTAAACTCGGGACTGGAGGAGCTATGCAACCGAGAACTAGGTATAAAGAGAGTGGAAATTGGAGTAGTATCTATCATGCCAGCGTGCTGAAGAATCTCCATAGCATATTTGGCATGTCCCAATAAAAGACCAGTGGGGAGCGAGTGACTTCAAGACCACGAAAATAGTGAAGATCACCCAAGTCTTTAATGGAAAATTTATGGGCCGTGTGGGAAATGAACTGGCGAATGAGTGTGATGTAATTTCCAATAACAATAATGTCAATGACGTAAGCCAGAAGATACAAAAGTAAGATACTGTAATGCTCCAACAAGAGATCGATATAAGGTGGGATTGGTAAACTCGGGACTGGAGGAGCTATGCAACCGAGAACTAGGTATAAAGAGAGTGGAAATTGGAGTAGTATCTATCATGCCAGAGTGCTGAAGAATCTCCATAGCATATTTGGCATGTCCCAATAAAAGACCAGTGGGGAGCGAGTGACTTCAAGACCACGAAAATAGTGAAGATCACCCAAGTCTTTAATGGAAAATTTATGGGCCGTGTGGGAAATGAACTGGCGAATGAGTGTGATGTAATTTCCAATAACAATAATGTCAATGACGTAAGCCAGAAGATACAAAAGTTAAGTGCCACGAACATAAATAAAAAGTGAAGGATCAGTAGAGCTACAAGTAAAACCAACATCCTTCAAATAAGTACTAAAGCACTGGAACCATGCCCGAGATGCCTGTTTAAGGCCTTAATTAGCTTTTTGAAGAAGACACACATGATCAGGCTGCAAAGGATCCCGATAACCAGGGGGGCGCTCTATGTACACAGGATTATCAAGAACACCATTAATAAAGGCATTCTTAACATCTAACTAATGAAAAGGCCAGTGATTGACGGTAGCAATAGTGAGAATGATACGAACAATAGAGGCTTTTATGACCGGCTAAATGTACGAGTAAAGTAAAATCCCAGTAGCTGAGAGAAGCCTTGAGAAACTAGAGGAGCTTTATACCAATCAAGGGAGCCATCAGGATGGTACTTCACATGATATAACCACTTAGAGCCAACCCCATTAACACCACTTGGACGAGGAACAAGATCCCAAGTCTGCTGCTGACGAAGGGCATGCATCTCGTCATCCATAGCTTCTACCCATTTAATCCTTAAGAGCAGACTTATACCCTTTAGGTTCAGAATGAGATGGAAGACCAGCTAGTAAACCAGAGACAAAATAGTTAGGAAAGGTCTGACGCTTAAGATTTCCCGTACGAGAATGAGTGACCAACGGATGCAAAGATCGTGGAGGTGAAGGAGAAACATCATTGGACAAGGAAGAGCCGGAACCATCACTAGAAGAAGACGGCGAACTAGAATCAACAAGCACTTGAGGAGTAGGAAGAACAAGAGTCTTAGAATCAGGACAAATCCGATAAGAAATAGAAGATGTGGAGCTGGCCGGTGGAGACGAGGCAAGTGTTTCAGGATCTAGAAAAATGACACATTAAGGGATGCAGGAGAAGTGGAGGATGGTCCATCACCGAAGGGGAAGCAAAGTTCATTAAAGCGAGTATGCCAAGTGATGTGAATCTTGTGAGCGGTCGGGTCAAGACAACAAAAACCCTTATACTGTGAGCTATACCCTAAGAAAACACATAGCAAGCTTTGAGGAGCTAATTTGTGAGTTTCGAGAAAAAACAGCAGGAGTAGAACTATACCCGGTATCACCAGTATGACCAGAAAGAGATTGTTCAAGAATTCCACGACTAATTGCTCGAGAAACCACATCCGCAAAATTAGGCAACGGATTTTGGGTCAATATACCACTAGAAAATTGAGAGAATTAAGGACTAAGAGCTCTAAGAAAATTGATAATACATTCTTTGCTCGATAACAGAGTACCAATGTTGTTGAAATCATCCAAAATAGCTTTGAAACATGTAGAGTTCAGGGACTGTACCAGAACCTCGACGGAGAGAGTGGAGCTGGTCACGAATTTGCATCTCTCGGGCGACAGACTAATTTTGATAAGTTGATGAAAGGGACCAAATTTCAGTAGACGTTTTACAACCAACCGTAACACCCATAACTTCCTTAGTGAGAGTTGAGCAAAGAACAGACTGAAGCCGTTTGTCTTGAATGCGCCAATCAGATTTGGTGATAGAGGAGGACTGTAGTGATGTAAGATAAGAGGAAGAGGTACTTCCGTTGGTGGTGGATGGACAGGGGAAAGAACCATCGACGTAACCGAAAAGATTTTCACCTTCTAACAAGGTCTGAACGTGAGTCTTCCATAGAAGATAATTGGAGAATGATAATTTTCATGTGATCAGATGAACAAGAGACAAGGAGGAGGACGTAGAGTCTGCCATGGAAAAATGCAGCTTTAGACGTTAAGTGAGGAAGAAGTAGAGATACAACTTTTAGTGGATTGCTATTTCACGCCCTGTATTTTACTTGATTACGCCCTATATTTATACTATTTAATATACAATAGGTATTTTTAAAATAATTTAAATTAATTAATATTAAATTAAATTAATTAATTATTTAATTTATATTCCGCCGTCGCTGCACCGCCGCCCCTGCTCCGCCGTCGCTGCTGCTCCCGCCGTGCTCCCGCCGCCGCCGCCGTGCGCCACCTCCTCCTATTCCCCTTCTCTCGTTCTCCTCTCCTTCTCCCGTTCTTCTCTCCTTCCCTTCTCTCCGCTCCGGTCTTCTCTCCGCTCCGTTCTCTCCATCGCGTTCTCTCCTTCACTCTGGACCCGTTCTCCTCGGCGAATCGGGCCCATTCTCCTCGGTGAACCGGGCCCATTCTCCTTGCCCAGTTCGCTCCCGTTCTCCTCGGCCAAGCTCGTTCCCATTCTCCTCGGCCAGTGGCGAACCGGGATCGCTCCCGTTCTCCTCGACCAGTGGTGAACCGGGCTCTCTCCCCAAACCCCAGTTTGCCCTCCCGGTTCTCCGCCGCTAGGGTTAGGGTTTCGCTAGAGGGGACGAGGACGATGGAGGATGGCAGGGCTAGCTTCGCTCGATGGGGATGAAAGAGGAGAGACGGAGGGGCTAAGCTCGACGGGGCGAAGGAGAAGGAGGGACGGTGGCGGGAGGAGCTGGGGAAGATGAGGACGGCGGGTGGAGCTGAGGAAGAAGGAGGCACGGTGGTGGCAGTGGCACACGACGGAGACCACCGGAGAAGACTAAGAAGAAGAGAAAAAGGTGGCGGTGGTGCTAGCGCACGGTAGCGGCGAAGATCGTCGTTGGTGGCGGCGGTGGCGCACGGCGGCGGCGGTGGTGACACACATTTGATTTTGATTTTTGATTTTTGATTTTTGATTTTTGATTTTTGATTTTTGATTTTTGATTTTTGATTTTTGATTTTTGATTTTTGATTTTAGTTTTATTTTAAAATCTTAATATTAGTATTATACATGTATATACGTATTAGGGCGTAAACTAGTAAATTACAGGGCATGATATAGCAATACCCAACTTTTATGTGTTTGCTGTGGGCCAAATGGTAAGCAATTTATGTGGTGATTATTTGTGGCTGGGGAGATAGTCACATGGGGCTAGGAGAAGGAAAGCGAGCAAACTAATGAAGGTGATTAAAAAGGTGGGTGGCGCCCAGGGTTTGCAGAAAAGAAAGAAAAGAGAAGTGAGAGGAAGGAAGATTAATGGCCAGGATTTACCCATCTGATACCATGATAAGGGAATAGTCCACACCTGGTGGCTTCTCATTATATGGTATACATAGTGTACAAATGAGGCAAATACAATGGACATAAAATCCTAGGAATACTTATAGACTGTTTTATAATTATAGGAAAATGTACATACCATTCTAGAGTACGATAAATCTATATACTAACATATAGGATGGAGTGGGGCGGGTTGCATCCGTCTCAATGTGGCAGCTGGGCTATGGCGGCGGTTTTGATTTTTTTATATACCTTTTAAACATAATCCGTCACATTTAACCTGTTCAGACCCTTTCACAAAAACTAAGAGACTGATTTGCCAACCCACGGGGTCATTAACTAGCCATCAATCAACCCGTGGAGTGGCTTCACAAAGATAAAGATTTGTATTGTTGCTCTTGTTCTTACTACTAAGCTACCTAAGAGGTAGATAGTGGCAAGAACGAGGTCGTTCACAGAGATGCTAGGAATCTAAAAATTAACTACACATATCCGCAATCGGGTCATTAATTTGATCACGCGTCAGGAATAACTAAGGTTACAAATAGGTTTTTTTGGGGGGGGGGGGGGTTTATCTAACAACTACAAGCATGCAAAAACACAAGAGAGTAAAACTATATATAGCTAGCAATTGGGGAGTATTTGCGCTGCATTACCAATGAATGTTTTGAATCCTAGATTCCACCACATGCAAGATACATAAACCTATCTTATGCCTATGTCACAGAGTATGGAGATAGCCGGGAATTCCAAATGTCTGTCACACAAAGGTTAATCACCACTCATACATGCTACAACATCGCCTCCGTAATTAGGGAAGGTACGCCAATTGCTTACCTTCCTTGGAAATCTCACTCCCAATGCTGACGCGCCCCCTCTTAAGGGAACAATACCATGCGTAGGTGGCCACCGTTAGATATGAAAGTGAAGACAATACATCCCAGACACTCCACTATGATTACCAATCCATATGCCTAGGAAGGAAAATGAGGCATCTTGTGATGACTCTAGAGTTTACACGACCTTAGTCGCTACACAACAGCCCCAGTTGCTACAAGCAATCACGCTCATCTATGGGGGTAAGCCAAGGGTTTTCCCTCGTTAAGAATTAGCTAGCACCACTAATATGAAATTCCTCACACGACTAGCCGATTAAAATTATATTCTAACCAATTGGAACAATATTCTCAAGGTAGCATGAATACACTCATCTCCCCGGTAATCTGTAACTTACAATAGCCATAATCTAACACTCCCAAGATAGCAATGAAGCCTAGCACGATATTACACTACACATGGAAGTATGGGTGCATCACAAAGCATGGCATATCATAAATCTCATAAGAGTAGAAAGCATAAATCAAGCAAAAATATTCATACGACATAAAGATCGGGGAATCTAAGAATCTCAAAAAGTCGACATCTAGTCATGAACACAAATATAAATCCCCAAGCTAAATCACTATTCCCTAAGCATTGAATCCAAATATTTCATTAGACACAATGCCCTTGGGCAAAAATAAGGAGAAATAAATTAGAGAGAAGCGTTAGCTCCTTTCTCTCTCCACCTACTCTTAGGAGAATGAAACAAATGAACCAAAACTTGAACCCTAGTAGACATAGGATCCTATATGTAGAAGTCGGGAATTAGGCCTTGAAAAAGGCCCAAAATAGGTAAAAAACCCTAGCAGCCGTCATTGGCATGGGCCGTGCTATAGCACACGACCCATGCTGGTTTGGGTTTGCACAAGCCGCTAGCTGGGCATTGGTCTCAGTCATTCTAATTCCCACGATCACATCGTTCATCATGGGACGCTGGCTGGGGGATCCTTCTCGATCAGTTGAACGATGCAGGCCGTGTTTATCTTTACAGCCTGCATGCCAGAGGCATGGTTTTCCTTTCTGAACGGCGCGTGCTGTGTAATTCCTTGTGGGCTATTGGATGTGAGTTGATATCTAAGAAAAACAATGGCACAAACGTGTCAATCTTCACACCCCATGGGTTGGTCTTCGAGTGTTGAACTTTGGGTGACACGGGCTGTGTAAAATGGCACAGTCGTGCCCCATACTTAGACGCACAAGGGATTTGGCTGGCATTGGCCATGTGGAACAAAGTGGCTCATGCCAAGGGCATTTGGCATGATTGTACTGGCTGGCACAACCCGTGTTGATTCACAAAGCCGTGCCAGGTCTTTAATGTTGGATTTTGACTTGCTTCTTCTTCCATCTTGATTCCAACTACTACCACGTTTTGACCTGTGGCCTTCTATCTACTACCATCCTTGCGAATGACATTCTACTATCTACTACCACCCTTGCGGATGGACTTGTACAAAACTAAGCCAAAGTGCTCACGAGCAACCTACTAGTAAGCTCACAAGATAAGATATAGGTGCTCGTGAGGACAAAATGTCCATTAACTAGGGACTTAGATAAGAAAACCAACAACGATCATCTAAATCCTTTGTAATGTAAACCTAACTAAAACTAGCAATCAACCAACCAAAACATAATTACAAATGTTTCGAATGCATTAGTTAATGCATGATTTTAGGTGCAGATCAATCCCTCACACATAAATCTTTAATTGTCCTCAAGTAAACAAAAACGAGCAAAGATCTAAGAGGAAAGTAGCATGCAAGGGTAAGTTGACCGGTACATTCAACCTTATTCCTAGACTACCCTGGTTCCCCCAAAGATGTAGGAATCTCACAACTCTCATTCTCCCCAAAGATGCTAAAGTAATTTATACAACCGATCATACCAAAGAAAAGGCAAGGTATACATGATATGTGCAAAATTAACTTACTTTGCCGAAGAAGCCGCCAAAGACAATCCAAAAGATGCTTAAAATGGTTTTTAATTTCTCTCATTTTTCCTAGGAGCCCTTTTAGGTTTTCATCCTAGCTTGACACACAAATTGAACTCACTTCTCACCTTTTTCCACACCATTGCCTCTCATTTTTGCCTAGGTTTTTCAACATATCCATGCATTTTCCATTGCTTCCTAAGTCGCCCTTACAGGTTTTTGACTTAGCTAGGTATATATATTTTTTCATTTTTTTCCAGAATATTCAGTTTTTTTTTGTGTAGCACAAAATTCCCCAAAGATGGGCATCATACTACATGAAGATAATCAAAACAAAAAATGAAACCAACAAAAGTGTTCCAAAACATCTCTAAACAAACTACGAATAGGTTCCTTTACTCCCCAAAACAAACCAACAACCAAAAGTTTGAAAATCCAAATAAGGGAAAACAAAGGGAAAACAGTCACCATCGCAAATATCCACACCAAAGAAGAAACAATTAAACAGGGAAACAAAGGAGATGCCACCATGAAGGTGTTCCAACCCCCCCCACACACTTAGTTCATGCATTGTCCCTAATGCATGCGACCAAGGTGAAATTAAAGTTTGGAAACATCAAAGTTTTCAATTCCATTGGATAGCTTCTTTGGATCATTCTTTCGTCACGATCCGTGCTGTATGCATGACTCGTGCCAGCATGCTTTGGCACGGGTCGTGCTGGCATGCCTTGGCACAAGGCTGGCATGGTTTGTGCTAAGTCTTGCTCATTCCAACTCCATTGCAAAATTCCATGCATCTAAAAACATGAAAACCGAGAGTAGCATTGTTCCAGCCAAAGTTTAATGACTACTAATCCCTAGAAAAAACTACCAACAATCGAACATTTCTCAAGAATAACAATTTTTTTCAAAATATACTAAAATAAAGATAAAAGCACCGTTTCTTTATTATCGTCCTCACGACTTATTTGCATTAAAACAATTTATGCATGGATTTTCTCACCAAAGAAGGGATTGCCCTCCTTATCCCCCCACAAATTTCCCAACTCAAAATTTTTACCTATTGCCCATTGACTAACCACTTTATGACATTTTTTTTCATTTTCACATGTATCTCCCCATCGGTATATACCTTGATCACCTCCTATGGATCTGCCTACCTTGACTGCAATTTACCCAAAAAGAGGCGCAGTCAAGATTGGAAGAAAAGAGCTTTTTGTCCCACAAAAAAATCTTTCTTAACTATTTTCTCATCATGTCGTGCTTTTGTCTTTTCTTTTCAAATTAGTGCAGTGTCGTAGGAGTCGTGCCTAAATGCTTCAAATTTTTGTAGTTGCAACTTTCTATGTTTCCTGGCTTCACTCAAGTCCATATTCAAGAGTTTTATGGCCCAATGTGTTCTGAACTCGAGTTCGATCGGGAGGTGGCATCTTTTGCCAAAGAGGATCTGAAAGGGTTACATGCCTATTGGAGTTTTTTATGCGATCCGACAGGACCAAAACACATCGTCCAACTGGATACTCCAATCCTTTGTAGACGTGTTTACCATTTTTTCAAGGATGGTCTTGATTTCCTAATTGGATATCTCCACCTAGCCATTTGTTTGTGGGTGGTACACAATGGATGTCCTATGGGTCACTCTGTATCTCCTAAGAAAAGTTTCCATGACTTCTATCACTAATTAAGGTTGGGGGACACCGAGCCGTGAGGAGATATTGGATTTGAGGAAATTCATTACCGCTGTCGCATCATTTTTCCTTGTCACTTTGGCCTTAACCCATTCGGACATGTAGTCCACCACCACTAGAATAGTAGTTACCACTGGACTTGGGGAAATGACCCATGAAATCCATCCCCCATACATCAAAAACCTCAAATGACATTGAAAGAACTTGTGGTATTTCATTTTTAAATGAGATGTTGCCCATAATTTAGCATTGATCACATGATACGATGAAATCTTGGGTATGTTTCAACATGTTGGGCCAATAAAGGCCACATTTCGCTACTTTCTTAGGGGTCCTCTTACACCCAAAAATGTCCACCGACATTGGAGGAATGACAAAGTCTAAGGATAGGCTCTATTTCATTTTCGGGAATACACCTCCTAATCTCTTAGTCGGGGAAATGCTTCCACAAGTAAGGGTCATTCCAAAAATACTCTTTAGCCTCAATTTCCAACCTATCTTTCTTTGTTTGATCATAGGGGGGGGGGCGAAACTCTCCCGTGGCAAGGTAGTTCACTATATCGGTATACCAAGGTTGGCTAGTCTTCATCCTGAACAATTGTTCGTCGGGATATTCTTCCCGAATGGGTTCCAACTTAGTCTTCCCTTTGGTGGGATCTAGGCTCTCAAAGGGTGTCAATCTACTTAGATGGTAGGCCAAAACATCATCACTACCTTTCGTATCTCTCACTTCAAGGTCAAATTCACTCAAAAGAAGTATCCAACTAATGAGCCTAGGTTTCGCTTATTTATTTATCATCAAGTGGTGAGTGCCGCATGATCCGTATAAACTATGAGCTTGGTTACTAGTAAATATTGCATAAATTTCTCAAGGGTGAAGAGCACAACCAATAAATCTTTCTCTGTGGTAGAGTAATTGCATTGAGCATCATTAAAAGTTACTAACGCGTAGTAGATAACATGTGGCACCTTTCCTACGACCTAAAATTGCTCCTATAGCATAATCACTCGCATCGCACATTATTTCAAAGGGGATGGACCAATTTGGGGGTTGGATGATAAGAGCGGTCACAAGTATCTCTTTTAAGGTATCAAAAGCTTTCGTACCCTCGTCCTCAACAATGAACTTAACATCCTTTTGCAACAATTTGCATAAAGGAGAGGAAATTTTAGAGAAATCCTTAATGAAATGCCGGTAGAAGTTAGTATGCCCTAAGAATGACCTAAAGTCCCTAACACTAGTGGGGTAGGGTAAGGATTTGATGATGTCCCATTTAGCTTTAACCTTAACCTCTAAACCTTGGGCGACACCACATAACCTAGAACAATGCCCTTTTCTACCATAAAATGGCATTTCTCGGAATTCAACACAAGGTTTGTGTCAATACACCTTTCTAGCACAAGTTCTATATGATGTTGACAAGAGTCAAAAGAGTCTCAATTTATCGTGAAATCATCCATGAAGACTTCAAAGAAACACTCGATGAATTCCAAGAATATGCTAACCATACATTTCTGGAAGGTACCTAGGGCATTGCAAAGACAAAAGGGCATGCGCTTATAGGCAAAAGTGCCGAAGGAACATGTGAATGTGGTCTTTTCTTGGTTCTCATGGTGGATGTATATTTGGAAATATCCAAAATAGCTATCGAGAAAGAAATAATAAGCGTGACTGGCTAACCTCCCAAGCATTTGGTCAATGAAAGGTAAGGGGAAATGGTCCTTGAGAGTTATCGCGTTTAGGCGGCCATAGTTAATACACACTCGCCATCCGTTTTGAATATGGGTAGGTACCAAATCCCCATCGTTGTTCTCTACCATAGTTACCCCACTCTTTTTGGGCACCTCTTGGGTGGGACTCATCCTAGCACTATCAGAGATAAGATATATACCCCCGATTTAAGTAGCTTAAGGACTTTGCCTTTTACTACTTCCATCACTGAAACCGCCTTTGAGGTTGGCGTATGGGATTTACACCCTCCTCCAATAATATACGGTGCATACAGGTCGAGGGACTTATGCCCTTAATGTCAGCTAAAGTTCAACCTATGGCTCTCTTGAATCTCCTAAGAATCTTGATCAACCCACCCTCTTGGTCGCTAGTTAGCCTACTAGAAATAATCACCGGCAGTGTCTCCCTCGCCCAAGAAAGCATATTTCCAAATTTTGGGTAAAGGCTTAAGTTTGACTATGGGTGGTTCCTATATTGAAGGTTTAGTGTCGGGCATCACTAGTTTGTCTAGGTTCTTGGGTAGGGCCTCTATGCGAGTCTCAAGTTGGGGATCAACCTTCCCCACACTCTCCACTAAGCTAGCATTTAGAGAACTAAAACATGCATCATTTAAAGGAATATTCTCTAAAGCTAACTTCATGGAAACATCAAAAGTCTCTTGCACAATATCATCAATAAAATCAATCACAAATATAGGGGATTCATCAACAAGGAAATTTATGCTCTCATACATGTTAAATTCCACAATGTTTTTACCCAACTCTAAGCTTAATTTTCCAATATGCACATCGATTTTAGCCCTAGTTATTTTCAAGAAGGGTCTCCCTAGAAATATAGGGGTAGTCTCCTTTTCATTTTCCATATCTAGGACATATAAATCAGCCAGGAATGTTAGCCTATTCACATTGACCATTACATCCTCCATGATACCTAGCGGGTATGTGGTGGAATGATTAGCCAATTGGACTATCACCCCGGTGGCATGAATTTTTCCTAAGTTTAATTATCTATACAGAGTGTAAGGGATAACATTAATTCCATAGCTTTCTTAATCAAGGTCCCTTGAATTGTGCAAAGAATACTGAACATGCCAGGATCCTTACACTTAGGGGAGAGGTAAATTTGCATGAGAGAAAGGGGGTGACTACTAGTTTCATATACCAATCTATGCCTAAATTCATGTCTTGAAACACATAATTATTTCAATAAAATTTTCACATTTATGCATAAGATCAATAATGTCAAAAGTAGAGGGATTAACCTCACAATGGACGAGGATCTCGAATGGATTCTTGTTGTGCTCAACTTCTCGCATGTTTCTCAACCCAGCCAGAGAAGGGGGTGGCGGAGCTTCCTCCTTCCTACTAGTTGGCTCATCTTCCCCCATCAATTTACTTAATTTACCCCCAACTCTATCAACATGTGAAGATAGTTGAACCCCAAAATTCTGAATGCAAACAAATACTTGGGTTTGGAGTGATTCACTAGTCCTACCAAAATTGGTTGAAGCCCTAAGTATTTCCTCACACGCGGATAGGGGAACTAAATTTAAGTATTGGTTCCATGAATTGGGGGTACATCTTGAAACCGAATTGGGTGAGTCAAGATATGGGTACCATTCTTGTTCTCTATGGTCTTGTAACACAGCAAGTTCCATATCTCTCCCATAGTTACTCAACCAAGAACAATACTCTATAGGATGATCGTAGTGACATGTTTCGCTCATTGAGTACTTTCTCCCCACATTTCTATCTTTTCCTAAATAAAAAAGCTAAATAAATAGAAAAATTTAGTCGTAGTGCAAGGGTCCTGGTTCATACCAAGAACTCGAGCAATAACTACTCCGGAAAATAGCAAATATACAAAGGAAAAACACAGCACCAACTACTCTACCAACATGCTATGTAAGTTAATAGTTAAATCTTTCGACTAGCATCCCTGGAAATGACACCAACATTTGATCTGCCTCTCCAAGGGGTTGTTAATTAGGTATCAATTAACCTGCAAAGCATCTTCACAAAAGATAAAGATTTGTAGTTTTGCTCCTGTTCTTACTACTAAGCTACATAAGGGGTAGATAGTGGCAAGACCGAGGTCGTCCACAAAGATGCTAGGAATATTAAAATGAACTACTCACATCCGCAATCGGGTCATCAATCCGATCACTTGTCAGGAATAGCTAATGTTGCAAAATAGGTTTTGGGAGGTTTTTATCTAACAACTACAAGCATGCAAGAACACAAGAGAGTAAAACTATGTATAGCTAGAACTTGGGGAATATTTGGGGTACATTACCAATGAATAATTTAAATCCTAGATTCCATCACATGCAAGATATATAAACCCATCTTATGCCTATGTAACATAGAGTGGAGATAGCCAGGCATTCCTAATGCCTATCACACAAAGGTTAATCGCCACTCATACATGCTACCACACCACCTCCGTATTTAGGGAAGGTACGCCAATTGCCTTCCTTCCCTATCAATCTCACTCCCAATGCTAAGGCACCCCCACTTAAAGGAATAATTCCTTGCGTAGGTAGCCACCATTAGATATGAAAGTGAGGACAATGCATCCCGGGCACTCCACTATGGATACCAATCCCTAGGCCTAGGATGGCAAAGGAGTTGGCATCCTGTGATGACTCTAGAGTTGACACGACATTAGTCAATACACAACAACTGTAGTCGCTACAAACAATCACTCTCATCTGTCGAGGTAAACCAAGGGTTTCCCCTCGTTAAGGATTAGTATAGCTCCTCTATTCCTCACACGACTAGCCAATTAGAATTATAGCCTAACCAATCATAATGGTACTATAAAGATAGCATTATTGTACTCATCTCCGCAGTACTCTCGAACCTACAATAGCCATAATCTAACCATCCCAAGATAAAAATGAAGCCTAGCATGATATTACACTACACATGGAAGTATGTATGCATCATAAAACATATCATAACATAAATCTCATAAGAGTAGAAAGCATAAATCAAGCACAAATATTAATAGGATATAAATATAGGGGAATCTAAGAATCTCAAAAAGTCAACATCTAGTCATGAACACAAATATAAATCCCCAAGCTAAATCACTACTCCCTAATCATTGAACCCAAATATTTTATTGGATTCAACGCTCTTGGGAAAAACAATGAGAAATAAATTAGAGATAAGGGTTAGCCCCTTTTTTTCTCTACCTACTCTTAGGAGAATGATACAAATGAAAAACAAAACTTGAACCTTAGTAGACATAGGCTCCTATATATAGTAGTAGGGAATTGGGCCTGGAAAAAGTCCCAAAAAGAGGCTAAAAACCCTAGCAGCCGTCATTGACACGGGCCGTGCTATAGCACACAACCCGTGCTGGCTTGGCTTGGCACGACCCGTGTTGTTTGGTACAGGCCGCCGGCTGGGCATTGGTCTTGACCATTCTGATATGTGCAACTGCGTTATTCAACATAGGACACTGGCTGGGAGTTCCTTCTTAATCAATTGAATGATGTGGTCCGTGTAAATATTCACAGGCCACCGGCCGGATACATGGTTTTTCCTTCTGAATGTCACGAGCTGTGTAAATCCTTGTGGGCCATCGGCTGGGAGCCAATTTCTGAGCATAATGATGGCGCAACCGTGTCAATCTTCACACCCTATGAGATGGTCTTTGAGTGTTGAACTTTGAGCAAAAAGGGCCGTGTAAACTGGTACGGCCTATAGCTATACTTAGCTGCACAAGGGATTCGGATAGCATGGGCCTTTGGAACAAAGTGGCTGAGGGATGACCAACATCGGTAACTAGAAGATGTTAGCTGACATGATAATAAGTGTGTCACTTTGCTTCAAATGTGTCTGATACATCAAATAACTACAAGCGATGGTGCATAATGTGGGGACCAAACGTCAATGCATGATGACGTGGAACACTGACAGAAAGAACATAATTGTGATGGACCAAGCTCATAGAAAATTGACCGACATCGACTATTAAGGTTTCCCAAGTTTACGTCCGACGTTGCACTAGTATAAAACTGACTCTATGTTATTTTATAAATAGCGTCGACTTGCCTTTAGTCAAATTGAGGTCGCTGAAGTGAGCATGCAGTACCGGCCAATGCGACATCGCTTGTGTATCAGAGAGACGTTGGCATTTGTGACATGTTATCATATTTTATCATCAATGACACATAGTTAGTCGCAAGTCGTGCGATATTATTTTCAATATTCAATGGCACATATAATAGTTAAACATCACCCAATATTCATTTGATGTTCAATTCATGTGAAATGGAAGCATATGAGACAACCAACACTACAATAACTAATTACAAATTTATAATACAAACAGTTAAAATAAAATACAAATATGTTATACTAACTATTACTGGTAGTCAATTTCCACTGCACAATCTCTGTATGGCATTAACAGTGACAGGATGACAGGTTCCGTGACAAGTTCATTCATCCACAGTACGAAAATCCATTCATAAATCTCTGTCATGCTACTACAATTTCACACAAAACATAGTTTATGTTAGAATAGGCAGTCCCCAAAAGAAAAACACACTAATTAATCATACTAATACAACACTAATACTACGTGAAAGTAAAAGTTACCATTGATGTCCTCATTTGAAGTGTCGTGGTTTAGCAAACTCAATTATTTTCATTATTTCATTTGTGACATAAAAATGTCCACTAATGTTAGACATATCATGAATGAGCTTCTAATGCGAACAAATATGAATTCCTCTTCTTTAGTGCGGCGTTGGTAGTGGTTGTAAGTGCTATTGCATTGGCCGAATGCATGTGCCCGACGTCGGACATTCATACTATGTTCTTGAGGAAATACCATTCTTGCCTACAATCAAACTTAATAAATGACCAATACTTCTCATTAGTTATGCATGAAATTATTTCCACAAAATCTACACTATACACTACATAACATGTAACACAATCATGAAAAGATTCAACATTTATTTCATAGATGCAACGTCGGTTACGCTTATTTATGCTATCGCATGGGCCAAATGCACATGATCGATGCCGGACATTCATACTATGTTCATGTGAAAATGACATTCTTACCTAGAATCAACCTTAATCTATGCCTAGTACTTCTTATTAGTTATACATGAAACTATTTCCACAAAATACAAACTTTACACTATATAACATGTACTCCCTCTGTCCCAGCAAAAATGCCATAAAAAATGACATATGTATTTTTTACGGTATCCAATGATCATGTTTGACCGTCATTATCTCTAGTTACGTACAACCGCTTTTCATTCAAAAATTAATACTTAGAAAATAGATATTAAGATGAATCTAACAATATCTCGCATGATATTTTTATTAATATATTAATTTCTATTTTGGGTCAAAGTTTAACTTGGAAAAAGTATATGTGACATTTTTGTTGGGACGCGGGGAGTTGCACAATCATAAAGAAATTCAACATTTCTTTCTTTTAAAAAAAGAATTTCACAATACTATTGCATTTTGAACATGTAATGGATGAAGAGAACCTCAAATTGCACCCGGAGATGATCCACCCTATAGTACACGTGGTAGATTGAATGAGCCATTTGTTTGTACACTTCAATTATTGATATGGTGTCAATGGAAAGTTTTGGGAAAGTGCTGTGGTGGAATAGTAGAGGATATGAGACGTGGAGGCATTTTTTGATTAAAAAAAATGAGATGAGATGGGGTTGTTGGAAAATTTGGCAACATTTGGGCGCTCAAATTTTTTTCCCGCTTCAACCGTCAGGTTACCAGCATCGGTCATGATGTGGGTCATAATAGGTTTTAGTCATTGCCTATGACATCCCAACAACGTAACATAGCCCATTAAGGTAATCAAACCAATATTGGCTACACGCCGATCAAGGTTTTGGTTTAACTGATAGGCTATGTGATATCGCAAGGTTCCCGTGACACAACCTAATTTGACCAAAATTTGAAGTTTGACTTGTACTTGACATAGGCCAACCATGGCCCGCAGTATATTCTAAACTGAGGTAGATGGAAATTAGTTAGACCGTTCCTGATGTTAGGTATGTTGTGGCTTGACTTCTTTTGTAAACTGACTTAATTACATGCCAAAAGATTCAACCTTTAGTATTGTTAGGTCAACAATGGATTGAATTTATTTTATAAATCGACATACATGCAAAAATGTTCGATCTTTAATCTTCTTAGCTCAACCGTGGCTTGACTTCTTTATTAAATTGACATAGATGTCAAAAGGTTTGACCTTTACTCGTTTCAGATCAACTATGCCTTGACTTTTTTTCTTAAATTGATATACATGCCCAAAAGTTTGACCTTTAGTCTTCTTAGCTCAACAATTGCTTGTACTTCTTTCTTAAAGTGACACATATACTAAAAGGTTTGACCTTTAGACTTCTTAGCTCAACCATGGCTTAACTTCTTTCTTAAATTGACAAAGATGCCAAAAGGTTCGAACTTCACCAGTGTTGTCAACCTTGGCTTGACTTCTTCTGTAAGCTGACACACATGCCAAAAATATTCGACCATTGGTCTTCTTTGGTCAACCCTGGCTTGAATTACTTCATAAATAAACTTACATGCCAAACGATTTGATGATGTGTCCATTTTAGATGGTTATTTTAGGCTTTTTAGGATTAGGTTTTGTGCAATTTTGTGCTCTACATGTGGCATTTTGCCTTGAAATCATCTAAGGAGGGATAAAGGCGGCTTTGACGTTTTTATCACTTTTTAGATGATTTTGTGTGACAAGGTGATTTGTTTGAAGACTTTGAAGATTTGAAGACTTTGAAGATTTATCTTTGAAGATTTGAAGACCTTTACATTTGAGCTTTGTGAAGATTTGAAGAAGTGAAGAGATGAAGAAAGGAGAGCAAAGCAACGGATGAATGATGATCCAGGGTTCTCAGAATTTTCCGAGAAGAATCAGCCCTCAAGAGTGGCACCATTGGATTCCTCATCTCGAGCAATATAAAATCGACTACAAGAACTCCCGAAACGGATCAACGGTTCACCCGGAGGAAGCAAAACAAAACAGGGTTGGATTTCACTGCTGGTCGCGACTCGCGATGGAACTGGTCGCGCGTCGCGACGACAGCACGAATCCAGCTCTGCGGAAGCGTTTTTTCTCCTCTTTTTCTTCCACTATAAATACCTCTTCACCCCTTCTTCTCCACAGCTTTTGGCCCCTGTTTTGGGCCAAAACCCTAGGTTTTATCTTCTTGTTTTCTTAGTTTCTATGTCTTTTGTTGTTCTAGAGTAGTTTTTGTACTTGGGAGCAAGGATTGAAGCTTCCATTTCTATGTAGTAAGGAGCATTTATATCTATCTATTTGGTGTTTTTGCTATTGTGCTTTTATTGTGCTTTGAATGTTAATTGTTGATGCCATTGATATTGTTGAAAGCTTGAATGAAATACTTGTATGAATTGCTAGCTAGGGTTTGGGGGATTTGGGTTAATTTCCCCCCTTTTCTTGTTAGGAATGTATGAGTATGATTTAGGGCTTTTGATTGTGTTGATGGATTGATAATGTGCTAGACGAATGTGATTGATGTCAAACTCTTCATCATGTTCGTTTGTGTAGCAAACGAGAGAGTTATATGCTCTTGGATGAATGTGCGTTGCACGTTCATCCAATCTCGTGTAATTGCATGAATTGGTTAAATGCTTAGTCACGGTGTAGTGGTCATAAGCATTTCCAAGCTTTTTGGTTCTTCGTGATTAAATGCCACCAATGATACCTTGAGTCGTGGTCGCGACAACGGGAGTCAGTGGTGAGGTTTGACGAGAGATGTCGAACTCACTCTTGCAAACTACGAACTAAGAAGGATAGGAGTTTAGTCTCCACAACAAGTAGTTGAAGTATTGAATAGATGATTTTAACTCATCCTTGAAGCATTTGTTATTTAGCATTCATGTATTCTTGATGGTGTGTTTCGCTTCACTTGTGCCATGAGTTGTTTGAGCATAGGGAGTGCTTGTATAATTGAATTGGTTAGGTGTTAGGAACGTGACGAATTCCATAGCTCCTTTGCATGAAAATCTATGAGCATGAACTTAGAACTTCTTGTGCATAATGTGTTGTGATTCTTGCTAGATGGGTATGTTGATTTTGAGTCATGTAATGCTATATGATAGAATGAGTGAATGATTCAATGACCTACATTAGATTCGGAAGTGGATATCCATTGCCCCAAGGCTTTTTATCTTTGTAGTTTAAAACCACTTTTCTTAGTTTTGTTTGATGATTAGCATAGTCACTTGACCTTGCTAGTTATCTTGTGTTTTTACTTTCGTAACTTAGGAAAACCAACCAACCAACCCCCCCCCCCCAATTTACTTGCTTTTATGTGTGTGTATATATTTTATCCTAGCCTAATATTAACCATTTTGTGCTTAGACGCTTAAGAAGATCCCTCTTCTCCTTGGACGACCCCGATTTGCCGCTATCTACCTAGTTGTAGAAAGTAAGCAAAAAAGGCTTATAAATTATCTTTTGCATAGGGGGGCGACGACCGCCCGCTATCATTTGACCTTTAGTTTTCTTAGCTCAATCATGGCTTCACTTCTTTCTTAAATTGACATAAATGCCAAAGGCTTCAACCTTTTCCCGTGTTATGTAAATTGTGCCTTGACTTCTTTTGTAAACTGACATATAGGCCAAAAGGCTCGACCTTTAGTCTTGTAAGTCCAATTGTGGCTTGACTTGTTTTGTAAACAGACTTACATGCCAGAAGGTTTGACCTTTAGTCTTCTTAGCTCAGTCGTGACTTGGATTTTTTCTTAAATTGATACAAATGCTAAAAGGTTTGATCTTTATTTTGTTTCAGGTCAACCGTGCCCTGACTTCTTTTGTAAACTGACATGCAGGCCAAAAGGTTCAACCTTTAGTCTTGTTTGGCCAACTGTGGCTTGACTTCTTCTTTACACTGACATATATACCCAAAGCTTCGACCTTTACTCGACATAGGTCAACTGACATGCATGCCAAAGGGTTCGACCTTAAGTGTTGTTAGGCTAACCATGGATTGACTTCTTTTGTAAATTGACATACATACCCAAAAGGTTCGACCGTTATTCGTGTTAGGTTAGATGTGCCTTGACTTCTTTCTTAAATTGACATACATACCAAAATGTTGGACCTTTAATCGTATTAGGTCAACCGTGGCTTGAGTTCTTCTGTAAACTGACATACATGCTAAAAGGTTCAACCTTTAATCTAGTCGGATCAACTTTGGCTTCACTTACTTTGTAAAATAACATATATGTCAAAATCTTTGACCCTTAATCTAGCCAGGTTTGACCTTTTCTATGTTCATGAAGAAGGAGTTATCAAATTTTATCAAAATATACGTAAATATGAAAAAATATTGTAATAATATATTATTAATATTGAGATTAAAGTTTTAGTAATATATTTTTAAATTTATATTTTCTTTTCTAATATACCATTAACTATTATTTATGTGCCTTTATTCTTGTTAGGTCAAATGTGGGCTAATTTGTTAGTTATTTTAGTGGGCAAAAAAAACTAGATCCATACTCAACAGAACTGACATCGGTAATTTAAATTTATCTTGTGAGTCCAACTGACATGACAACCGACATCGCATCTTCGTGGCGAATTTTTCCATGGTTCATAACAGTGTCAAAACGTCTGCATATATGGAGGCCCACCTCGGAATCAATAACATAAAATTATTCAACTTTCCCCCAAATTCCAAAGTTTCCCACCCCTTCTTCTTCTCCCATCTAAAGGTATTTCTTTTCAATGGTTCTAAATTCTTGTTGAATTCAAAGTGTTATTGTTTTGGTGTTCAATTTATTTTCGTCATCGTTTGTGTTTTTATTTAATTTGTATGGAATAGGAATTTGTGAATTTTGTTTATGTTTTATGTCAAGTTACTCATGTGATTGTTCTTCAATGATAATATTCATGTTTTGGGTTATTTTGTGGGTTTAAATTGTTAGTTAATATGAATATGTTAATAGGATTTCCCGATGCATGCGACGTCGGTTGCCACTTGATTAAAAATTGTTGTTAGCGAGGGATGACTGACGTCGACATTTCATGTCGGTCATTTTCAGTTCTTCAGAATGGAATTTTAAATGCGGTGTCGGTCATCCATTGGTCTTGGTGTCATCAAAGACGATACACAACCAACACCGTTAGTATGTGTCGGCTATTCTTACTTGTTCTTCGTTTAGTTTTGAATACGAGTCAGTCTATAGTCAGTTATGGTGTCATTCTAACCGACGACAGGTGCTAACCGAGGTTAATGTCGCACAATTTGAGTTTTCTTGCAAATCCCATCGACTCGATGTACTTTAAAATTTTCCAATTAATTCAGATATTTTATTGAGTAAAGTGCTAAAATAACCCTAACTTTAGGCTAAAAGTGACAATCTAACCATGCAAAACAAAAAAGTTCCAAAATAACCCTCACTTTTCGAGATATGTGTCAATCTAACCCAGGGTGCCGTTGACTTCAATTGCCAACAAAATATTTGGCCAGAATTCACTGAAATTATCATTTTCCCCTTGAATCAAAAAAGGAAAAAGAAAAAATTAGAAAAGATAGAATTGCCTTTCTCCTTTCTTTCTTTCCTTTCTCTTCTCCTTTCTTCTTCTTTATTCGCAAATCACCGTCACCCCTCTTCTTCTTTCTTCTTCTTTATTCATTGGCTACTACCGCTCTTCTTTGTTCTTCTTGTTTATTCACTTTCTCGCGGGTGGGGTTAGAAGATCTGGAAACTCAGGTGGCGGGCGGGTGGTAGGCGGGTCCGTTGGACGATGTTTTAGTATTTAGGCCATAGGCGTAAATAGGTAAATAGTATAGACGGTGGAACCTGCAGTGGAGCCCTAAATGGACCCCACCAAATACGAAAAAGAATCCAACCTTAGGTAACGTAAGTAAGCCTAAGGAGTAAGTCCGCAGAAGAAATAGAGGGGGGGGGGGGGACGGGAGAATGCAAAACCAAAGGTTAGCACTCCCCCATCCCCCCTCTTGCTAAGTAATAAGCTACCAACCCTAGGCAATAAGATGCAAAGGGAGGAACAACACAACCTGGAAGACACAGGCTAAAAAACCCAAGTAAATGAGGTGAGAACAAACTCACTACCCATACACAAAATCCGCTTCTACCCCTAACAAACGGGGCCATCTCCATTCGAAATCCTTAATGCAGCCGAGAGTTGTATGTCTCGGGTCTTGTGTTAGTGCAATATCTGGAACGTCGATGAAGTAACAAAGATCCAATGACAATTGATGTGAATATCCTAATGCAGCCGAGTGGTCTCGGGTCTTGGATGTCGCAAATAATTGAGGCTAATTATCCGAGCAGCACCAATCTGGCACGAATGAATATAAGCTTCTACCATATACATCCCTAAGGTGGAGAAAGAGGGATGTTATTGGCCTTCAAACATTCTTCTGTTGGCACCGAAGTTGATCTTTTTGAGCAAAGGTTAATAAGGCCGTGCCTCCAACCTTTGTGACTCCCAGTAAAATCAACCTCCTAAAGATGGAAGAATGGATGCACTTGTACCGCGTGCACCAAGCGTGGCGAGTATGTACTCGCCCACTCCATTTTAAGCAAATGGACAGCTATATGCTAATTTAACACAGTGTGTAGCGCGAGCATAAAGCGCAAATATAACCGTTAATTTATAAGTAAAATCTAGGCTAAGGAGCAAGAGCATCGGAGTGTAAATCCTTACTCTAAGACCTATTGCCTCCTCCATAAGCCAAGGTGCCACGGCCAGAAGAAATCCGAGAAAAACCATAGTTAAACTGACCGGCATCGGGCTCAGAACAACTCCCTCCCTTGGCGCTAGAAATCGCATCCGTCGTCCCTCAAAATTCCAGTTCCAGCGCCAAAAAACACCTGGCCGAGGTGCACATGACCAATACCCCGGTACATTGCACAATCCAGCGCAATTCCTGACGCCAACACAGCGCCAGAAATGAAGCACTACGGCCTGCGCAGTAAAGCACCGAGTGCAAGACAGTAAGCACCCCACGCCCGCCAAACAGCCTCTCCATCTAGAACAAGTGCTCATCCGGAAAAAGTCTGTTCATCACCATGTAGCAATCCTTCATGATGATTTTTACCACTCTTTCCGCACTTGGTTGAGCACCATCCATAACCACATTGTTCCTTTCCCTCCAAAGGCGATAGACCGTGGTGATTAAGGCTAAAATACCAAACTTCTTGCGCATTTTTGAACCTTTAATATGCCTCTTAATCCAAGTCATCGAACTAGGAATCGAATTTGTCCGTCTCCTTAAACCAATCCAATTCTGAATACGCCCCCAAACAACCTCAGAAAACTCACACTTGAAAAACAAATGCTCGTTCGTCTCCTCTTCCAAATGGCATAAAGAACATACCTTCTCCATGCTATCCCCTTCCTCCATTCGATGCTTATCTTTAGTATGAAGTCTCTGGATGACCGCCAACCAAGTGATGAATGAGAATTTCGACGGAACAAACCCACGCCAAATACTGTTGAAAACCCTTTCACTTGATCGGCCAACATCATAAACATTCGGATATCTGTGGCGATGCATATGAAGATAAGCTGCACTAGTAAACTTTCCCGAGCCAGACCAAACGCCAAGATGGGCGATTACCTCTTGCAAATCACCATTAAACATTGCGAACAATTCATCCCTGAGTTTGCAGAGATCACCAAAGTAGCTCGAGTATCTCTCTCCCAATCTACCATTTGCAATCCTCGGATTTAATCCCCAAAAGTCTACTCCCTGAAGGTAGTACGAGTGAATCCATTGGACCCAAAGGCTATCCTTTTTCAAATGAACATCCCACAGCCTTTTAGCCATTGAAGCCCGATTCCACGTAATGAAGTCCCTCAAACCGAGGCCTCCAAAAGACTTAGGCGCGCAGAGTTTCTTCCATGCAACCTTCGCCTTATGTTTACCGCCCCATAAGAATCTTTTGCATTTCTGTTCGAGAGCATCCATGACCGTAGTTTGTATAACAAAATTCTGAATCCAGAATCCCGCAATACCTCCAACGATTGATCTCACAAGTTCCAATTTGCCTGCATATGAAAGGGTATGGCCCTTCCATTTAGCTATTTCCGAATCTACCTTTCCCAATAGAGTACCGAATTGCATCACCTTCAACTTGCTGGAATCAAGTGGCACGCCTAGGTATCTAACAGGGAATGTCGCCCAAGGAATACCTGTGAAGCTCAAATCCTCCTTTATACCAACTCCAAAGAACTTCGACTTTGCAGCATTGATTCCCAAACCCGAAGTGCGCTCAAACTCATTCAAGGCGTTCATGAGTATATGTACAGAACTCGTGTTCACCTTAGAAAAGAGCATGAGATCATCAGCAAAAGCCAAATGCGTGATCCGAAGGGTCTCGCATCTCGGATGGAAGGTAAAATGCCTAGAGGCCGTCCTCCTTTTTAGTAATCTCGAGAAATACTCCATGCAGATCACAAACAGGTGAGGCGACAAAGGGCACCCTGACGAATACCCCTCTGTCCCTGAAAGTGATCACACATTTTACCGTTAACTGCAATCGAGAATGAAGAAGTGGACACACAAGTCATGATTCTGTTCGTTAGCCTTTCCGGAAATCCCAGTCCAAGCAAAACTTCTTCTAGGAAATCCCAAGAGACTGTATCAGAAGCTTTTTGAAGATCCACCATAATCATACATCTGGACGAATTGCGAGCTCGTCCATATCCCCGGACAAATTCCTGCACTAACATGACATTGTCCGAAATATTTCTGCCCTTCACGAATGCTCCCTGACTAGGGTCAATAATACCTGGCAAAATACCTTCAAGCCTGTTCGCTATAATTTTCGTGATAACTTTATAGACCACATTGCAGCACGCAATTGGTCTGAAGTCACCGACCTTCAGATTATCCGGCTTCTTCGGAACTAAGGCCACCGAGGTGTGATTAAGCTGCACCAAAATGTCGCCTGTCTGAAAAAATTCAAGTACTGCAGTCGTAACTTCCTCTCCCACAGTGTTCCACTGCTTCTTAAAAAAACCTGCCGTATAGCCATCCGGACCCGGAGACTTATCATCTGCCATTGCAAATAGCGCCTGCTTAACTTCAATACCCGCCACATCCTGATTCAAGTAGGCTCTTTCAACATCGGTAATCTTCTGACTCGCATCAAATATGCTCGGATCCATGGCCAATCTGTCCTTCTTCATACCGAATAAACCTTTGTAGAACTCAGCAAATAGCTCTCCCTTGCGACTATTGGAAGTGACGATCCGATTGTGACTATCAATAATTGCAGGGATACCTCCTCCTTTTCGTGCAGAGACCATAGAGTGAAAATACTGTGATCCCTTATCCGCCTGAGTAATATGATTTATCCTTCCCTTTTGCGCAAGAAAAGAAGACTCCGCCAAATAGTACAACATCGCTTGCTTCTTCAATTTACGCAATGCCGCAACATCATCATCCAAGGCATCCTTAGCATCGAATTCATCAAACGCCTTGTTGTACTCCGCATCCGCAACCTTTGCCATCTCGGAAATATGGTTGAAATCGAGTCTACCCAATTCCTTCAATGGGTACTTCATACGAAATAATTTCCTGGTCACCGAAAACTGCTTAGTCCCTTCAACCGACGGACTCCAATAGTCTTCTACAATTTGTCCACAATTCGGATGACCCAACCACATATTCTGAAAGCGAAAAGGCCTTCCCTTTCCATCTATCTCTTGCGACATATCCACCACCACGGGAGAGTGGTCTGATTGTGCTGAAATTGGCAGAAAAGTAGTGCGACAAGCAGCATCATCCCAACCATGATTTAAGAGCACCCTATCAAGCTTTCTCCAAATTTTCCAGTCCGCACTGTGCCATGTTAAGTGCTCACCAATGAATGGCGCATCCCTTAAACCACATTTATTGCATACATCCTGAAACTCCTTCATTGGATACAAACTAGGGACATTAGTTCCATAATGATCATCAACGCTAAGGATGGCATTGAAATCACCAAGAACCATCCAAGGAAAATTCAGATTGGCACCAAAAGACTTCAACTCCTCCCATAGTGGTAAACGTGCTAAACGCCCCTCACTATGTCCATAAACAAACGAACAGAAAAACTCAATACCAGATGAAAGATTACGAACTTTTAAGTGAATGCATTGCGGAGATTTCCTGAGAACATCCACCAAGAAGCCTTTCGGATCCCAGATAATGAGTATCCTCGAATTCTACCACAGTTCAAAATTGTGCGTATAATTCCATCCCTTAAAACTCTTCAAGAATATTTGCAAAGCCTTATCCTCCATTTTCGTTTCCAACAACCCACACAGTCCAACTCTATTTGTGGAGATGATATTTTTCACCCACCTCCTCCTTACAGGGGCCGAAAGACCCCTGACATTCATTGCTGATGTATTCATTGGGAAACAGAGGTCCCTTTTGGCTTCGGACCGCCGCCTTCCAGTGATTTACTTCTAGAGCTGTCTGAGTGACTCCTTGCAGCAGATAACATACGTTGAAAAGGTTTCAAGACACTCTTCCCTTGATCATTTGTGCGAGTCCTGCTCTTACTTCTAGACCTAGTCAAAGCCCCTGGGGTGGAGGGAGGTCTACTCTTACTCTTGCTCCTATGCAACCTCGGAATTTTTGACCCTCGAGCATCCGGATGGACCATTTGCTTCGGCAATTTTCCAGCACCTTCGATCGAATTATCGTCATCTCCAAATGCTTGTTGCTGCCGATCGAAAACCGTAGGCGCTGGAATGGTCAAAGACTTGGCACGGGCGCTGCTGGACAATGCGCGATCAACACTCCTACCGCGCGCTGCCTGTATGCTCCTGCCGCTCGCTGGTTGAGTAATTTCAGCGCCACGGCCGCCTGCTCCTGCGTTGGTAAGTCCAGTGCCATTGCCTACAATTCCAGCGCCATTGCTCCCAGTTCCAGGCGCTGGTGATGCGCCCAGCTGCGCTGGCAGCGCTACAATTGTAGTATGCCCATCCGGAATGCCTTCAATTATAATGCCATGGCCCTTTCTTGACTATACTTTCGACCACTTTTCCCTTCCCTTTCCTTCTCCTCTCTACCTCCTCATTGTCTGAAGTAGAATCTTCAATAGTAACATGTTCCCTTCCTCCAACCGAATTTGAGCTTAGTGTATCTCCTATGTTTTCATCATGCATTTTCCGAATCCATACTTGCTCATTGTATCGCGATCTGAAATTGTTTTTTCCCTTCCCCTTCTTAGCTTTATTAAGAACCAATTCCGTAGGGGTCTTTTGCTCTATCTCCTTGGCTTTCGAGTAGTCATCACACTCTTCCATGAGATGAGTGTTTTCACCACAATTAGCACACCAAGGTCTACAATAATCGTAGATAATCCTTTGCACAAACACTTCACCATTCGGAACATGAAAGCTCACCTCCTCCTTGAGATTTCTGGACGTGTCAATCCAAACCAATAGGCATGCATAGTAGCCCCTTAACTCAAGAGTACCATTGTCCATAAGGATAGGCTCTCCTAGTGAAGTAGCAATCTTCTCCAATGACTTCTTGTGCCAATACGCCTTTGGTAAGTGTTCCATCCATATCCAAATTGGTTTAATGGCTTGGATATTCGCATCGTACTGCCCAGATTCGTCAATTAACATCATGAACAGCTTCTTACCATGGAGATAATGGTCAGGACCATTCATCACCTTATCTCTATCCTCTGCACTGTTGAACTTGAACATGACGTATCCATTCTGCTTGGTCTGAACATTACACTGCACCTTCCACTTCGCCACTAGTAGAGTCCGAATTGCGTACATGCCAGGGAAAAAGCCCGGAAATACACCCAAAAATCCGAAGAGAGGCTTATGTAGATCCTTATGAATCTCTTCATCAGTGAGCACAAAATCGACACTATCTCCATTAGTTGCAACAACTTCGATGTCCGACTTATTCATGAGAATTTCAGGATCATCCCATCTCCTTCTCCTTTCTAATTTCGGATCATTCCAATCCCTTGGATGCATTTGTTGGTTCGGCTTATCACCATTGTTGTTCTTGTCACCCGGATTATTCCCCACATTCAACACCATTATGATGGATGTATTCCGATGAAACACATCGGATACACCCACCAACCAAGGCAAACAAACAACTTACTAGTCCAATCGGATTTAACAAACCAATCGGAAACAAACACAACTTCCGATCGAAATCCCAAACCGATCGGAATATGCAAGAAAACACTTAATCACCAAAACGGATTCAAATAAACAAGCAAAATAATTCAAGCTTGTAATTCAAACCGAAGCAACACAATGCGCGATCGGAATTGAAAATCAAACTTGAATTCAAAACCAAACTCCGCCAAACTCCAAATCAGATTCAATACCACGTAAGATCATGCTCCAAATTAAAAACAAACAAATTGCAAGGATGAGAATCGAAAAAACCTGGAAACCGTGATCACCAAGCAATCCGAACCAAGGATTTGCGGCCGATTTGTAGTTCAATCTTGAATCTCCAATCTTTGTGCTAAATTCGATCCAAATTGTAGGAATTTGATTAAAATTTGTGCTGAAAATTTTAATCAAACCCTTTATACTCCTTTGCGCAACCAAATCCAAATCCAAACCAAAGAAAGATTGAATTTTTTGATCAAAACTCCTTTTCGAACAAGGAGTCAAGGGAAGAACAATTGCGATCTCCCTCCCAAATCCTGATCCGAGACCGAATCCACAATCCAAACCCAAATCACGAACAAGATCCACCAAGAACTCTCCTTTGCCGAATTCAGACCCTACTCCAAAGCTGATTTAGATCAAAAACTCACCACGAATTGCATATAGTTTTGTGCGGAATCCAGAGTAGAATCCGTTAAACCATAATTCATCGGTGGATTGTTAATGAAATTGAAGAAATCGGCCTCCAGAAGATATAAGAAAGGCTGCGCCTTTTTTCTTCTTTTTTTCGCCCCAGAGCTAGAGAGAGAATTATTTAGGCCATAGGACCGTGATGATTGGTGGTGATGGTGGGGATTGGCAGCGGGCGGGTTTGTTAGATGAGGTTTTAGGGTTTAGGCTACGACAAAGAGGTGATTGGTGGGGTGGTAGGGATTGGCAGTTGGCATGGTGATTGGGCGGGTACATTTGGAAGAGGGTTTAGACTCGCCATGGGACTGTGGTGATTGGTGGAGGTGGTGGGAATTAGCGGTGGAGCTTGTCGGCAGGGGTGCTGGGATTGGTAGCAGGTTGGTGGAGATTGGTGGAGATTGGTGGTGGGTGGTGGATATTGGCGACAATAGTGGTGGAGCTTGGGCGGCATTGGCTGGCAGTGGTGGTAGTGGAGCTTGGGTGGTAGTGGATGGCAGCGGCAGATGGTGGTGGGTGGTGGTGGTTGGCGGTGGGAAAGGGTGGTGGATGGTGGTGGTGGATGGCGGCGGGAGAGGGTGACATGTGGTGGCTTATGATAATAGGAGGGGTAAAATGAGAGAAAATTAAGCTGGAATGGTCGAGGATATATTCATCACTTTGGGTCTGGTCAATAGCCCAATTGGTGAGTTAATGCCGGAATGTGGCCTGAAGGTTATATCGACACAAATCATTATTAAGTTAGGGTTAGTTTGACACTTTTTGGTTTTACAAGGTTATACTGGCACTTTTAAGCTAAAGGTACGGTTAGAAAAATATTTAATTTTGTTTTATTTATTTGCTAATAAATTCACGAGTCATGTCTGGCAAAAATTCATCAAGTCGGGTCAATTTCGAGGTGAGAAATTTATATTAAGTATATTTTCTACATTTATTTTATGTGGTTACTTCTCTTCACAATTAATAATAATTTCATTATTTTTCTACAATATTCCCATGAGCCTGCAGATATTGATGTTGACCATTAGTTACACCATGTCAATGGATAACCCCTGTTTCAATTGCACCTTGAAGTAGTAGAACTTTGGATTTAACCCCACTATGGTACGTAAGTCTTACATCTAATTTCACTTTTGTTTAAGATTTTTTTTATCATTGCATATATAAGAATTTTATTTTCTTGTTTATGATATAGTACTTCCCTAGGGATTTGATAGCACACCTACCAAGTGAGAAGATGCCAGTTGTGTTGAGGTTCTACGGAAGAGAGTGACACACGAACTTCTAGAGGAACAGGGAGATCAAAGCCATGCTCCCAAATGGTTTTAGGGAGTTTATTAGTGGCAACAAACCGGTCACTAGGGACACAGTTTTGTTTGAGCTATTAGATGGTTCCGGGCACATACTGTTCAAGGTTATTATTCTACAAGCTTCATGAGTTTTACTGCTTAATTAATTATCAGTTTGATTGGAACAAAAATGATCCGCACCCCGTGGGGTCATTAACTTACCAACCTTTCGGGAGATCAATTAACCCGCAGGATGCTTCACGAAGATAAGAAATTTTTTGTTTGCTCCTGTGCTCACTATCAACTACTATAGAGTAGCAAGTGGCAAGTCCGAGGTTGTCCACAGGGATGGTAGAATTCAAAAGTTAACTACACACAACTCATAATTGGGCGTCACTCCGATTGTGTGTCTGGAATAGCTAGTGCTACAAACATGGGTTTTAGGGGGTTTTTGTTTACAAACTATTATTCATGCAAAAATAGAAGATCAAAATATATTTAACTAGCCCTGGGGATATTTGTGTAACATGACCGGTAAATGACTTTGATCCTAGATTCTATCGCATATAAGACATATAAACCTATCTCATGTCTATGTCACATAGTGTGGGTGGGAGTCAACACTTCCCAATGTCTATCACACAAAGGTAGTCTATTTTAATCCTATCAGCGCTGCCTTCATAATTAGGGAAAAACTTTACGATCAATTGGATACCGCAATTACTTTCCTCATAAATCTCACTTCCAATGCTGATGCGCCCTCGCGTAAAGAATTAAGTGCCTACGCAGTTGCCTTGCGAGATTATGCCCATTAGGTATGAGAGTGAAAAGTACATCCTGGGAACTCTACTTTGGATGCTCTTCCCTAGGCCTGTAGAGGCAAAGGAATCGGCATCTCACGATGACTCTAGGGTTGAAATGACGTTTGTCATTATACGACAACCCCAGTTGCTAAAAACTATCCTGCCTTTACTATTGGGGTACACCGAGAATGTCTAGCACCCCCGCTTTGATCTAACCAAGTTAGGCTATAAGAATCAGAACGTTACTCACGATCATATATGCATGCCCTCACTAAGCCGGTACTAAAAACCTACAATATGCCGAACCTGACACTCCTAAGGGCAATCGAGAATTGCGTGATAACATATCACATATGAACTACGGTGTGTCATAGAATATACATAACATGCATCATACAAGAATTTAAAGCTCAAATCAAACCTGAATAGTCAAAGACATAAAAGATAGGAGGATTTAGAATCTCACAAAATCATTACCTAGTCATGAATACAAAAACAAATCCCCAAGTAATTACACTACTCCATGGACATTGAGCCCAATTCAATCATTGGATTCAATGCGATAGGCATAAACTAGGAAATAATAAAAGAATGGAGAAGTGTTATTCTCTTTCTTTCTCTACATACTATTAGAGCTAGGAATTAGAAATTACAATTATGAAAGCTCTCAAAGAACTAAAAGAACGAAAAAAAGGAGAAGAACTCCAGAGAGCGAGAATTCTCCTCTTCCTACATACCACAAAATTTTGATCTATAATAAGCCTGCTTGTTAAACCCTAGGAGACTAAAGGCTTCTTATATAGGAGAAGACAAATGAGCCTCTAAAGTACCAAGTATGAAAAACCCTAGCGAAACCCTAATTTCCACCACTAGTGCCATGTAGGCACAGGCCGTGCAAAAGCACACGACCCATGCAAAAGCATGTGGGCTGCTGGCTAGAACCATGTTCGCCACCTTCTGATTGCGTGGGTCGTGCAAGATTACGCAGGCCGCGGCTTGGACTTCATCTTCTTGGCATGGTCTTGGCACAGGCTATGCATAGTCGTGCCAAACTACACAAGCCGTGCCAGTCTTCGACTCTTCAAAAACTTGGCCTTTTCTCATCAATCTTGTATGCACCGCTATTGATGAACTGTTGATTCGATTTGAGAGTTCTTGTCATCAATTTTATAAAGCTTGAGAAGAAGAATCCAACGGTACCACCCCCGGAAGATGATTCTTCTTGGATCGTTACCAAAACTCTGTACAACATCTCAAATCATATTTTATCTGCTTCTTTGTTTTCCTTCTCCTACCTTTCTATATTCTACCACGTTTTGACTCATTGCCTTTAGTATTCTACCATCATTACGAATGACCTTCACTACACTACTCCGAAATGCTTACGAGCAATCTACAAATAAGCTCACAAAATAGAATCTAGATGCTTGTAAAGACATAGAATCCATTAGATCTAAATAAGCTACAAAACAAGGGATTTAGATAAAAAAAAACCAACAATGGCCATCTAAACCCCCTGTGATGTAAACCCAGTTAAACTTAGAACCATGTAAAAGCTACTAAATGCATTAGGAAACACATGTTTCTAGAGTCTCATAAAAAAATATTTGGAATATTTGTTAATTTATTGTTGTTTTTGGGAATATTCATCCTTGGAAATATTTGATTTATAATCTAATTTTTGTGAGATTCAATGCACTTATAGTTTTGTTATAATTTATATATGTATCGGTTGTCTGAATTTTTAACCATACCATTCAAAACCATTTAAATGTTTTTATTTTCATAGACAAAATTAACTATACTCCCTCCGTCCAGCTCAAATTGTACATAATCTTTTTCAAGGTCTACAATAAATAAATTTTATGTACACATTTTAATGGCACATAGAAATATAGATTTAGAAACTATATGTGATGATAATAATATATCATACAATAATATTATTGCTCATATACCTTTCAAATATATTGCCAAAGTTCGATAACTATGGCTGAAGTAACGATTCATTGCAATTTGAACTGGGACAGATGGTGTATTTACGTATCAGAAAAAATGTTTCAATAATTTTGAAACAAGAAAATAGTTTGAATATAAAATGAATCAAATTGACCAATTTAAATATTAAATGAACCAGATTTAGTTTTGTTAGGTCAACCATGCCTCGTCGTTAAATATAGAGTTTACCAGATTGACCAATTGAAATATTCATGTTACGTGGGGGAAATTAATTGTTAAAGCCATAAACAGAGTCGTGCTTATTCGCTGGGCTATTTTCTTATGCTGGTGGGCCAAAATTTTTTGGCCCAACCTGAATATGACCGACTTTGGTCATATTCTTGGTCTAACCGATAGGACGATCGACGTCGCATGTCCGTGGCCGATTTCCTCATGGATCGAATTATTTCATTTCATAACGTCTATATATATTTAGGCTAAGACCCCGTTAGTAGCGGCAAGCAAAAGAGGATGGGGGTTTGAAGAAAAACAAACACGAAGCTTCGTTCCTCTGCAAAGTATTCACTTCTTTTTCGCCAGGTTTCATTCGATTTGTTGTAGATTGGATGATGGAAATTCCAACAAGTTACGGCTTGAAAGCTTACCTTCTTATTATTATGAAAAGGAGAAAGGGCTTTTTTATAGAAAGAGAGGCTAAGGGGGGCAGAGCTTGAAGAGTGAAGCGATATGCTCTAGCCTATTAAGTTTTTTAACAGCCAGCTACGGTCTAATTTAGTTTATTATCATTTTTTTTGCTGATAGGGGGATCAAATGGTACAAGTTAATTTGTTGTTAGAGTGGAGAATTAAAAGTATGACTCTTGCTTTTCAATTGGCTGTTTTTGCATTAATCATTAGTTCATCAATCTTATTGATTAGTGTGCCCATTGTGACGGTTGGTAAAGTAATAAAAATGTTATATTTTCCGGTACATCCTTATGGATTGGGTTAGTTTTTTTAGTTGGCATCCTTAATTCTCTCATCTCTTGAAGCTATTCGTCCCAAAGCCCAAATAAAAATGACCCACGTAAAATTTTCTCGTTTGGGCGACGTAGTAAACTTGAAATGTAATATAAGTCCCCATTCAAATAAAATAAAGAAAAAACCTAGAGGGGGTCAGAATTCTTGAACGATAAAAGAATAAATCAATACCCTAAATAATTGGAGTCGACCTAAGTAGAGCCTCTGTTTACAAAAATGATCCAAGTATCAATTAATTTACTATTTAAATCACGCTGAGGGTGTATTTTTACCTTCATATTTAGTACACGTTAGGATAGCATTAAAGTCTCTTAGACCAAGTGCAGTGGAAGAAACCGCTACAGGTTTCTTATCAATTAAATATATTATTTCTCTTATTATCTCTCTTCCACCTAATCTTCAGAAATCACTTAAAAAACCACCCTTTTTATCCCCACAGTGGTAAGAAACCCCTTTTGACTATTTATTGACCCCACTTGATTTTCTCTATCATACTCATTAATTTTACCATTAATATTTAATTTAATTTAATTTGTTCACCCAAAATAAGTTGATTGTGAAATTTAATAATACATTATAATTTTTATTAATAGAATTTCATTTTATTAAATAAAGTATAAAATAAATCACTTTTTAAAAATAATTTTCGTGTTTTATTATTCAAAAATGAAATGAAATTTCTTTTCTCTTGTCATCAAATTGTTAAATATTTTGTTATCTATAATAAAGAACAATATATATTGATTTTATAAAAATAAATTAAAAACATGACATTAGAAAGGCCAATTATAACGAGAAGACAATTACAATAAATACTTAAATAATAAAATATTTGATCTAGTTCGACCAATTATTACGAATTGAAAATAGAAATAATGATCTAGTCTGACCAATTATTACAAATATGAAACTGAAATATTGATCTAGTATGACCAATTATTACTAATACAAAACAAGGTAAACATTAAAGAGCAAAAAACATGGATGACAGAACCATATCGACATGCTAATTTTGACCACCCAAATATTGGTACAAATGTTCAGTTAGGTCGTTTTTCAATTGGTCATGTTTAGCTCTGTTGCGTACTTCCCTCCAATTTTGTCTAAAAGTCGGTAGATCAGCATGCCGCTCTGCGTTGTAATGCCAAGGAGAATCATCGATTTGGTCATAATCACCTGGTTGAACCCGCAACCCATAGGCATCTCTTTCATCTTCGACTATCATGTTGCGCAGTATGATACAAGCTATCATAATTTCACCCAACGTTTCTATGTTCCAGTACTTGGCTAGGATGCGGATCACGGAGAACCGGGCTTGTAAAATACCAAAAGCACGTTCGACGTCTTTCCTGTAACTCTCTTGATACTTTGTGAACAATAGTTTCTTGGGGTCATTTGGAGCCGTATACGCTGGCATGGAAGTCGCCCACTTAGGATAGATTTCATCAGTAAGATAGTACCCTTGATCGTAGCTGCGACCATTGACTTCATATGGAAAATGTGGATCCCTTCCTTCACATACGTAATCAAACAAAGATGACTTGTCTAGGATGTTGATGTCATTATTTGGCCCAACCATGCTAAAAAATGCATGCCAAATCAACGTATCATATGAGGCCATTGCTTCTAATATAATTGAGGCATGCCTATTTCTACCCTGAAATTGTCCTTTCCAACCCACGAGGCAGTTTTCCATTCTCAATGCATACAATCTATACTTCCAAACATACCTGGAAATCCATGTCCACGAGCTACATGCATAAACCGTGCAATATCGTCTGGGTTTGCTGGTCGAGGTATGTTGGACATTACACGACAATAATTCTTTGACAAAATGAGCCACCATTTCTCTGACCGTTGTATTTCCCATCTGTAAGCTTTCATCCAGTTGGTCTTATGTACAACCATATGCCAAATGGCGCATTGCCATCGTGCACTTGTGGAGTGGCAAAAATCCTTGATAACCGGTTGCATCGGCCCTTTGTCTGAAATAGGGATCGCGGTTGGTGATATCTTCCAGTATACGCTCGAATACATTTCGCCGCAGATGAAACCTAGTACAAAAATGTTGATCATTGTACATTCTTTCAGGGGGTGGAGAAAAATATTGCCTCTAGAGTACTTCCTGTGCTCGGAGATGGTCTCTTCTTATATGATTTCTGGTTTTCTTTGGTAAGGTTGAAGAAGTTTGAGAACTCTCATCCTCAAAGGTTGGGTACAATTGTCTTGCCATTTGTGGAAAATTCATGACAAAGTTAATCGTCTCTGGATCGGTATAGGGTAAAAAACCGGAAATATCATAAGTATTTGTGTTTGATGATTCTCCAAAGTGAAGGTCATTATCGTTGTTGGGGGAGGTAGAGGAAGATATAGTTGTGTAGAAGAAGGAAAATTGGGTTGATAGGAATTTGGGAATGAAATGAAACATAAGCGATTGATCCCTTTATATAGAACCATCACATGCGAAAACCCCATTGAATTTGTATGTCGGAATCTTTGAAATTGATGAATTCAACCCACGTGACTCGATGGGACTTGTCAGTGACAACCGCATTGGATTTGTATGTCGAAATCTTTGAAATTGATGAATTCGACCCACGTGACTCGATGAGACTTGTCAATGAAAACTGCATTGGATTTGTATGTCAGAATCTTTGCAATTGATGAATTCGACCCACGTGACCCAATGGGACTTGCCAATGACAATCACATTGATTTTGTATGATCTAGTCTGACCAATTATTATAAATAAATTATTACAATCAATTCCGACCATAGACTACCCCAATTAATTTATCCTGTAGTGCTTCCTCTGCTGTGCTCAAATCTTCCCTTTGCATCAGAGTATTAAGAAGTCTAGTGTTAACTACATAAACTTCGTGCTCTAATTTCATTTGGACGAACTCCCGTTGCGTTATGTTATGCTCCATTTTATCTCTTTCGCTATCTGCAATCTTTTCAGCCTTCTTAGTAGCTTCTTCGATTGTGGCCATACACTACATTCGTTGTGATTATTGTGATTGCTCATTATCTGTTGTTCTTCGAGTTGCCTTTCCCTTTCCCCTTGCCTTGCATTTTATGGATTTCACACCAATAGGCCTGGATGGATATTGCGTTGTCTGAGCATCATCGCTACTACGGGGCGTTGATGGCACCCGTGGTGAATATTCCCCTCCATCAGTGTCCTTTGGGCCATATTGTGCCATAAATTTAGGGTTAGTTTTGCACAATTCATAGCAATGAAAGAATAGAAACGGTTGGCCATCATTTTCATCTGCATACAAATTCATGGCCTATGACTTCATATCTCCTTGGCTGGAGCCACTCCCAATCCGACTGTAGTGCCGTGCGGCTTTACTTTCACATCCCACACATTTGGCGATATCGTGAGAAAGTTTTTGCCACCTAGCCTTGCACGACTTCATTGTCCGGTTGCATTTTGCATACTTATTCAAATCGGATGTAATTTTATGCCAAAACACACCAGCATTCTGCCCTGTACCCATTATACAATCGGTGGAATTATCAAACCAAGTGCAGCATATAACATTATCAGCTTCTACAGTCCATTTCTCCCAGTTACTTTTCTTCTTCGTATCCTTACTCCCGCACACTAGTGCAAGGTCATCGCTTTCTTCAAATTCTATTATAATATTCAAACAAATTAAATATATGAATTTGTATATATAAAGTAAAAAGAGATGCAACGTTGTTGAATTAAATATACTACATTGTTAAATAGAGCCAACGAAAATAAATTATGTACATTTCATAATTTAAATAATATAAAAATAATACTATTTAATATATTGTAATTTAAATACTTTAAAATAAATACTATATGTAAGTTAAAAAAATTGTCTATACATAAATGAACTTGTACAGTAAATATTGATGTATTTTACATATGTTTACATATAAGCACATGAACTATTTTACCTCTAATAAATACTTTTATCCATTTGAATAATATATCAAATATACTAATTTTAAAATATACATAAATAAACTCCATATAAGAGCAAGTGTAGTGGGGGTTTCTTAAATTTAAAAAACCGCTCTAAAAATCGAAAACACCCACAGTGGTGGTTTCTAGACCGATTTCTTGAACCGGTTAAGAAACCGTTCGTGTTATGCAGCACATGGCAAAAGAGGCTGCCTGTTGCAGCCCATTTTTCTTTCTATAAGTGGGACACGTGTCACCCATGCATTGGGCGTGTCCCACATGTAGGATTATCTTTTTTTGTGTTTTAAAGCTGTTGACACGTGGTGCCTTCTTGTTGGGTCACATGTCCAATGGATTAAAAAAATCTGGTGTTAGGTCAACAAAAATGAGTGGGACACATGTTCCACTTATATAGCGACATGTGTCCCACTTATATAGCGACACGTGTCCCACTTATATAGCGACACGTGTCCCATCGCAACGATTTTATCTAATTTCCATTTTTAAATATGACACATGTCCCAACTGTATGGTGACACGTGTCCCAATGGCTATTTAATTTTTTTTTTCAAATATTGTTTAAAAAAAATTTCAGATGTTTAAATTTGTTCAAAAATTTCCAATGGCTACCTTTTGTTTTACTTATAAATAGAGCCAATTCACCCAATTTAACCACACCACATTCAATTTCAACACTTCTACTTCAATCTTTCATCTCCTAAATTTGTCTCCAATATTCACTTTGTTATCAATTTTTTAAATGGATTCGCGAAGACCGTCGAATGGGAAAGATAAGGTAATTCCAAATTCTTCTAATTCCAAAAATTCATCCCAAAATCCGAATATTCGTCCAATTTCAAATTCAGAATTTTATGAAAATTTGCCAAACATCCCGCCCATTTTTTATATGAATTCCCAACATTCGTACATGAATTTCCAAAATCAATATAACTCTTCCCAAAATGCATACACGAACTCTCCTTACCTGAACCACTATTTTTCCCAAAATCCTAATGCCCAATCGCAAAATTCCTACCCGAACTTTTATTGTCCAAACTTTGATTCTCCACACCTTGAGGCAATTAACGAATCGGGATCATTTTGCTACCAAGGAGGTCGGGGTTCACCGCGTCAAAATTTTGCAAATGACCATGGACGTCAATTTGGAAGTCAAGAAGTTCCGGATGGTAAACCCTATCATAATGTGTTATATTTTAATTATGAAGAATCCAGTTCATCATTAATTTTTATTGCCTTTATTTATTTATGTTATATTTTAAATTAGTATATTCGATATATTATTCAAATGGATAAAAGTATTTATTAAATGTAAAATAATTCATTTGCTTATATGTAAACATATGTAAAACACATCAATATTTACTATACATGTTCATTTATGTATAGACACTTTTTGTTAACTTACATATAGTATTTATTTTAAAGTATTTAAATTACAATATATTAAATAGTATTATTTTTTTTATATTATTTAAATTATGAAATGTACATAATTTATTTTCGTTGGCTCTATTTAACAATGTAGTATATTTAATTCAACAACGTTGCATCTCTTTTTTACTTTATATATACAAATTCATATATTTAATTTTTTCGTATATTATAATAGAATTTGAAGAAAGCGATGACCTTGCACTAGTGTGCGGGAGTAAGGATACGAAGAAGAAAAGTAATCGGAAGAAATGAACTGTAGAAGCTGATAATGTTCTATGCAGTACTTGGCTTGATAATTCCACCGATTGTATAATGGGTATGTGTTAGAATGTTGGTGTGTTTTGGCATAAAATTACATCCAATTTGAATAAGTATGCAAAATGCAACCGGACAATGAAGTCGTGCAAGGTTAGGTGGCAAAAAATTTCTCACGACATCGCCAAATATGTGGGATGTGAAAGTAAAGCCGTACGACACTACAGTCGGATAGGGAGTGGTTCTAGCCAAGGAGATATGAAGTCATGGGAACAGTTTCTATTCTTTCGTTGCTATGAATTGTGCAAGACTAACCCTAAATTTATGGCACAATATGGCCCAAAGGACACTGATGGAGGGGAATATTCACCACGGGTTCCATCAACGCCCGGTAGTAGCGATGATGCTCAAACGCAATATTCATCCAGGCGTATTGGTGTGAAAGCCGCAAAATGCAAGGCAAGGGGAAAGGGAAAGGCAACGCGAAGAACAACAGATGATGAGCAATCAAAAGAATCACAACAAATGCAGTGTATGGCCACAATCAAAGAAGCTACTAAGAAGGCTGAAAAGATTGCAGATAGCAAAAGAGCTAAAATGGAGTATAACATAGCACAATAGGAGTTCGTCCAAATGAAATCAGAGTGCGAAGTTTATGTAGCTAACACTAGATTCCTTAATACTATGATGCAAAGGGAAGATTTGAGCACATCAAAGGAAGCACTACGAGATAAATTAATTGGGGTAGTCTATGGTCGGAATTGATTGTAATAATTTATTTGTAATAATTGGTCAGACTAGATCATACAAAATCAATGTGATTGTCATTGACAAGTCCCATCGAGTCACATGGGTTGAATCATCAATTGCAAATATTCTGACATACAAATCCAATGCGGTTGTCATTGACAAGTCCCATCGAGTCACGTGGGTCAAATTCATCAATTTCAAAGATTTCGACATACAAATCCAATGCCGTTGTCATTGACAAGTCCCATCGAGTCACGTGGGTCGATTTCATCAATTTCAAAGATTCCAACATAAAAATCCAATGCGGTTGTCATTGACAAGTCCCATCGAGTCATGTGGGTCGAATTCATCAATTTCAAATATTCCGACATACAAATCCAATGGGGTTTTCACACGTGATGGTTCTATATAAAGGGGTCATTCGCTTATGTTTCATTTCATTCCTAAATTCCTATCAACCCAATTTTCCTTCTTCTACACAACTATGTCTTTATCTACCTCTCCCAACAACGATGATGACCTTCACTTTGGAGAATCATCAAACACAAATACTTATGATATTCCCAGTTTTCTACCCTATACCGATCCGGAGACGATTAACTTTATCATGAATTTTTTGAGAAATGGCAAGACAATTGTACGCAACCTTTGAGGATGAGAGTTCTTAAACATTTTCAACCGTACTAAAGAAAACTAGAAATCATATAAGTAGAGACCGTCTCCGAGCATAGGAAGTACTCTAGAGGCAATATTTTTCTCCACCCCCTGAAAGAATGTACGATGATCAACATTTTTGTACTAGGTTTCATATGCGGCGAAATGTATTCGAGCGTATACTGGAATATATCACCAACCACGATCTCTATTTCAGACAACGGGCCGATGCAACCGGTTATCAAGGATTTTCGCCATTCCACAAGTGTACGGTGGCAGTGCTCCATTTGGCATATGGTTGTGCATACGACCAACTGGATGAAAGCTTACAGATGGGAAAAAAAACCTTCAGAGAAACGGCGGCTCATTTTGTCAAAGCAATTATTGCTATGTACCGTCCAACATACCCCTGACCAGAAAACTCCTCAGACGATATTGCACGGTTTATGCATGTAGCTCGTGGACGTGGATTTCTAGGTATGTTAGGAAGTATTGATTGTATGCATTGGGAATGGAAAAACTGCCCCATGGGTTGGAAAGGACAATTTTAGGTTAGAAATGGGCGTGCCTCAATTATATTAGAAGCACTGGGCTCATATGATACTTGGATTTGGCATGCATTTTGTGGCATGGTAGGGTCAAATAATGACATCAACGTCCTAGACAAGTCACCTTTGTTTGATGACGTATGTGAAAGAAGGGCTCCACGTTTTCCATATGAAGTCAATGGTCGCAGCTACGATCAAGGGTTCTATCTTACTGATGGAATCTATCCTAAGTGGGCGACCTTCATGACAGCGTATACGGCTCCAAATGACCTCAATAAACAACTGTTCACAAAGCGTCAAGAGAGTTACAAGAAAGACGTCGAGCGTGCTTTTGGTATTTTACAAGGCTGGTTCTCCGTGATCCGCAACCCAGCCAAGTACTGGAACACAGAAACGTTGGGTGAAATTATGATAGCTTGTATCATATTGCACAACATGATAGTCGAAGATGAAAGAGATACCTATGGGTTGCGGGTTCAACCGGGTGATTATGACCAAATCGATGACTCTCCTTGGCATTACAACGCAGAGCGGCATGCTGATCTACCGACTTTTAGACAAAATTGGAGGGAAGTACGCAACAGAGCTAAACATGACCAATTGAAAAATGACCTAACTGAACATCTGTACCAATATTTGGGTGGTCAAAATTAACATGTCAGTATGGTTCTATCATCCATATTTTTTTGTTCTTTAATGTTTACCTTATTTTGTATTAGTAATAATTGGTTAGACTAGATCAATATTTCAGTTTCATATTTTTAATAATTGGTCAGACTAGATCATTATTTCTATTTTCAATTCGTAAAAATTGGTCATACTAGATCAAATATTATATTATTTAAGTATTTATTGTAATTTGTCTTCTCGTTATGATTGGCCTTTCTAATGTCATGTTTTTAATTTATTTTTATAAAATCATTATATCTTATTCTTTATTATAGATAACAAATTATTTAACAATTTCATGACAAGAAAAAAGAAATTTCATTTCATTTTTGAATAATAAAACACGAAAATTATAAAAAAAAAGTGAATTATTTTATACTTTATTAAATAAAACGAAATTCTATTAATAAAAATTATAATGTATTATTAAATTTTACATTCAACTTATTTTGGGTGAACAAATTAAATTAAATTAAATGTTAATGGTAAAATTAATGTGTTGTATAGAGAAAATCAAGTGGGGTCAATGAATAGTCAAAAGTGGTTTATTAGCATTGTGGGATAAAAATGGTGGTTTCTTAAATGATTTTTTAAGATTAGTGGAAGAGAGAGAATGAGAGAAATAATATATTCAATTGGTAAGAAAACGATAGCAGTTTCTACCACTACACTTGGTCTTATAGTTATTAATCTGAAGTTTTTTTTTTAAAAATATTAAACCACCAGAGGAGGGGGAGATATATTGGCTTCCCAAACCAGGTAAACCATCAAAAGTGGATCTCAGTTTTACAATAGTTCAAGTAACACTTTTAATACCTAAGGACTTGACAATCAAATGGCAACATATGTAATCACAAAAGTGTAATAATAGACCTATAATTGTACTTAATCACAGTGTTTAGAGGTGTACGATTCCTGAGAGGGACAGACTCCACCCCCGTGTTATCTTCTCTACAGGCCAGGTGCACATCGAAAAACACTGCTAATCAAGATCAAGGCTGTACGTTCTCCGGTGGGATGCGGATACTTGGTAACCTCATCCTGTCTGCAGTAAGAGTGAGTATGATTCTTTCTTTTTGCTTAAGCTATGCTAGGTTGAGCTCGTTTCCTGTTATCTTGGTTAATTCATGACCTTCTCTGTGGATGTGCTAAATTGTGATATGCAGATTCCCCATCTCCCTCCATAATTCCCAAAGCTTTGTTTTGAGTTTCCATGGAGGTTTATCTTTCTTCTGTATGATTTTCACCGCCTGCAATGAGTCAAATTCAGCAATTATTGGGAAAAATGGTGTCGAATAATTACCTGTATTGCTCTTATTGCCGCTAAGCTTTCTGCTAGCAGTGGATCATCAGCTTGGATTGATTCTGAATACATACCTTCCAAACCCGCATGAGAATTTCTACCAACTATACCAATCCTGGAAATATGGTTAATTTTAAAAGCGACATCAGCATTAACTTTAAAACCCTGGTCTGGGGGTCTCCATGAGACTAAAGTAATTTTTTTCTTTGGTTTTCTTACCAGTGAAGGTAACAAGCCTAAGTTAACAAACTCCAGACAATCATTATAAAAATGCACTGCGTTAATGTTGAGAATTTAGGCAGAGAGGGCGTTAATTTGTGTCACTATGAAATGGTAAGTGTATGAAGTGCCCTGGAATGCATATGTATTTTTGGATTTCCACAACAGCCAACACGTTGTAATAGCCATGGTATGTATGACCTTAATTCTAGTTTGTGACCCAGCTTGATAAGAGAGGAATAAGATAGTCTATCAAAGATATGAACAAATGTCTTAGCTGCAAATCTTACTCTATTGAACACATAACCCCAGACTTTCAAAGCAAGAGGACAATCGTTAAAGAAGTGATTAAGTGTGTCTATATGATTGCAGTGTGGGCATTTTGAGACTAGGGATATTCCCATTTTTTGAAGGATATTATCAAAGGGTAAGATACCATTTAATAGTTTCCATGGAAAAATGGAGAATTTTGGAGGAATGTACCTGTTCCATACCTCTTTCAGTGTCTGAACCTGATTTCTTCTTTTCCTCAGGTTCTGAGTGGCAGAGGAAAGTGTGAACTTGCCTGATTGGGTTGGCTTCCAGATCATCTCATCAGGATTATCTGTAAGAATTACCTCCTTGTAGAGGTCTTCTAAAATGTGTTGTGGTAGTTTTCCCTACAATTGTGTTAGATAAAGATGCCTCTATTGAGCGAAATCCTTTACATGAAGATTAGGAAAAGGTATATCCTCCTGTTGTGTCCATTCTTTCCAGAGTGGTTTATCACCAATCCAATTAGCCACCCAGAAGTTGCAAGATCCATCACCTATCAGAATTTGAGTTTTCTTCTACAAAGTCTGAGATGGTTATGGTTCTTTTCCAAGATTCTGAGGATCTATTTGACTTTGAAATTGACCATATATACTTTGACCACAAAGTGTCTTCTTTTTTAGCTTTCCACCACAGTTTAACTGAGAAGCTGTCTATGATACACCTGAAGTCTCTAAGTCCTAGCCCATTTTCATCCATAGGGTAACACATTGCAGCCCATGATTTCCAGTGTTCCTTATTTCCTAGGTTAGTTTTCCCCCAGAGGAAATTGGAACATAAGGATCTGATTGTGTCAAGAGTGTGGGCAGTAGGAGTCATGATACACCAAGTGTGTTGTGGAATGCTTAATAAAACATGTTTTTATCAAGATTAATCTCCCTGCTTGGTTTAACCATCTGTTATTCCATTTACCTATTTTGGAGTTAATCTTTTCTATTAGAAATTGGAAGTAAGAGTTTTTCTTTTTCCCTTTAAAGATATTTACTCCAAGGTATATAAATGGAAACCGACCCTGTGACATCCCTGTTTTAGATCTGATGATCTGAACTCTCAGTGACTTAGTTTTGTTTCCAGTTAGAATGTAGCTTTTCTGATAGTTTACCATTTGTCCAGTGGCTGCCTCATATGTTTTTAAAAATATCACCAGATTTTTGAGGGATTTATTAGTGGCCTTTAGGAAGATGGCTGTGTCGTCAGCATAAGACAAATGTGTTATCATTTCAGCCCCTTTTGGCAAGATAAATTTGTCTATGAATCCATTATGAAACATGAATTTTAAACCTCTATTTAGAAGTTCAGTAATAAAGTTAAATAGTGTAGGGGACAGTGGGTCTCCCTATTTCAAACACCTTGTAGGTTTAAAGAAGTCGTAGGGGGATCCATTTATTACAACAGAAAACCAAGAGTTGTTAATGTTTCCAAGAATAAGTGAAATAATATGTCCATGGAAACCAAAATGTAGCCACAGGGAATTTAACATAGTCCATGAGACTCGATCAAATGGCTTAGACATATCTATCTTAGCAATCATATTCATTGACTTAGATTTACTGTCTAATAGCCTCACCATTTCTTGCATTATTAAGATATTGTCAGCAATTTCTCTATTTTGAATAAAAGCAGAATGTTCTTGGGAAATGCATTTGGGGAGTACAGGCTTTATTCTTTCTGATAAAATCTTTGAGAGGATTTTATTAGAGAAATTTGTTAAGCTTATAGGCCTATACTCACTGAAATTCTTAGGGGTTAGGGTTTTTGGAATTATAATTATTAGAGTACTTCCAAAGGACTTTGGAACCCTAACACCACACATGAATTCATTAATAGCTTGAAGGAGGTCCAGCTTAATAAAAGGCCAGCTCTTCCTATAGAAGATTCCACTAAAGCTATCAGGGCCTGGAGCACTATATTTTCCCAGGCTGAAAACAGTTTTATATAATTCATCCATGTGAACAGGTTTCATAAATTGGATATTATCAATATCAGTAATGACCTGAGGGATAAATTTTAATAGGTAGCTCATGTTATAGCTTTAGTGATCAATGCTTTCATTAGTTAGTAAATTCTGAAAATAGTTAACTGTATTTTCTCCTATTTCATCTTGGTCCTCTACCCAATTCCCATCCTCTAACTGAATCTTATTAATTCTAAGTCTGGAGTGTTTGTCTTTGACACTATTATGGAAAAAAACCGTATTAAGATCACCTGATTTCATCTATTTTGTCCTAGTTTTCTGTTTCCAGAAGTCTAGCTCTTCCTTAAGAGTTCTAGTCAGTTTAGCATTTGCCTCATTCAATTGGATTTGTGTCTGAAGGCTATAGTCATTATCTAGCTTAATTTCCAGATATGAGACTAATTTTTCTGCTATTTGCACATTTTCAAACACATTCCCAAACTGGTTCTGGTTCCAGGTTTTAAAGAATTTTTTTAATATGGCCAGTTTTAAAGAAAATCCTACCATTCCTTGGGTTGTTAATGGTTGTTCCCAATTAGCTCTTACCAAAGGTAGAAAGTCCATCCTGTTCAGCCACATAGATTGAAATCTAAAAGGTTTGGGGAATTCTTTTTGATGTTCAAGATTAATGGGTTGTGGTCTGAATTACCTCTTCCAAGAGTCTGAACTGATGAGTTGATGAACTTATCAAACCAAGCTCTATTACCTAGTGATCTATCCAATCTTTCCACTATTCTTTTAGAGAATTTTCTACCATTGGTCCAGGTGAAAGGATTTCCCACCGTAGTTATTTCCTCTAGATTATTATTGATTAAGAAAGAGTCAAACTCATTTATTGAGTTTAAAATGGGGGTACCCTCACCTCTGTATTCATTTAAGCTTCTTATAGCTTTAAAGTCTCCAGTGATTAAGCAGGGGGTGTCCAAGTTGGTCAGTATTGGCTCTATTACATTGTACATCTGGATTTTTAGGTTTCTTGTGTAAGGCCCATATACAGATATCATGTGGAAGGATAAACCAGAGTTTAAGTGAGTGATTATATTGTGAAGAAAACTGTCATGTTTATTAACTAGCAGGGGTTTGACAGAGTTGTTTTTGTTAAGATCCAAATGTGACTATCATCAAGGCAGAATGCTTGTTCAAAGCCTAAAATAGACTTGTATTCCTCCAATCTAGAAATATCCTGCTTGGGCTCCAGTATAATGACCACCTCTAGTTTGTGAGTATATATTAGCTTTCTGATTCTGGTGAGACCCTTCATTATTCCCCTAATGTTCCGTGTAATTAATTTACAATTCATATGGAGATGGTAGCTTTGCTCTTTCATCCGTGTTATCCTCAAGATTCTATGTCAGTAATGAAAATCCATTGCTAAAGCTTTTCAAATCCCTTGTCAGCGCTTTTCTGACTATGGAGGAGGTGTCCCTACTAAGTTTCTTAGGCTGAATATCATCAGCTGATTTCCATCCTGGAAATTTTTGTAGAGTCTGAGCGTCAAATGGTTCTGTTGACTTTTGGGCTTTCACTCTCCAAACTGGAGATTTTGATCTTGTTTTCCTAGAGGGGTTTATACTGGTGTTGTTGGGAGTGAGTATGGCTATAGGGTTTGTGGTTTTGATGCTGCTTATTTTTTGGGCTATTGGTAGTTCACTGAATAGATTTTGAGAATCCTCGAAAAGCTCTATTTCTTCATCCGACTCAACAATATTAACCAACTGAGTTGAAACATTTTTTGGCTGCCAGTTTTGTGTTGGTTGGTCTAGTTGATTCCCAATGAGGGAGGGAGTTTGATCTTGCATGCTTTTCCTTCTTGTGGCAGGATAGGCTTGGTTTGTGGCTTACATTCCTGTGTGGCCTGGCATATCTTTGCACATTTAGAATAGTAAGTAGGGTGGTCCTCATAAGTGATATTATACCATCTGTTCTCAGTATTGGATACAAGTCTAATTCTTGTTGGGAAAATTGAGGTAAGGTTCATCTCAATACACAGTCTTATAGTTGAGGAACGGGTAAGATTTTGGGTGGGCGAGTCTGCAAATATCAGATTCCCTAGTCTGCTAGTAATATGAGGAATTGACTCAGGATGCAGAAAATAAATAGGAGGAAATTCGATGCTTACCCTGATTGGGACTATAGGAGGCTCCTCATTGACATCAAAGTCTTTTGTCCATTTTAGCACCTTCATCAGGTTTCCTGCAAGGTTCCAATTTCTCTTTATCCAGCATCGTTGTGTATCTTCGTCTTGTTGGAATTCGATGAGGATGTGTCTGTGATCTAGAGTTGTGATGGTTGGTTCGCCCCTGAACCCGATTTGTTTGAATTGTTGTCTAATAAACTCGAGGGCTGGGCGTCCTTTAGCAAATTTGTCTACAAGATGCTTCTGGAAGGGTTGCGCAAGCATATTGATTTCTTCATCGTTGAATAGAACAACAACTTCCCCTTTGAATTCAGTGATTGAGTTTAAATGTAGCTTTTGTGTTTGGGTAGGGTTTGTCGATTTGGTTGGGAATTAACCATTGAGGCATAGGAAGGCGGGCTCTCGCCGAGGGGCGGAGCCACCATGGAGCTTGGAGTTTGGCCTTGGCTAATTTTGGTTGTTTTCGGTGAGAATTGGTGGTGGTAGAGGTTGTTGCAGGTTTACGTTGAAGTAACTGAAGCTGATGGGATTTGAGAGAGAAGGACGCGTAATAGAGTTACAATAGAGTTATTAATCTGAAGTGTTTATTGAAATGAACTGTCGATGTTGAAATACTAGGGTAAGGCTTATGTTGTTTTTCTAGAAAACCCATATTCTCTGGTTAGAAGTTATTATGCGCCCTGTAAAGCCCAGTTAATGTTTTAGAGATTGGATAATGGAATCATCATGCATATGTCCTATCAATCCTAATACAGATAGTCCTTTATTAATCTTTCTAGCCCATCTTTGGACTTGTTAAAGTTTCTAATGATAGTCCTTTGTTTGTTTCTTTTAGATGATCTTAAGATCATGTTGCACTATTAGAAAAAGGGTTTTGCCAACATACTTATAAAAATACATTTATGTTGGTATGGTAATAGAGGGATATTATGATACTGTGTTCACTACTAGAATTGAATCTTCAAAATTTGTGTGATTATAGAATAGATTTAAAGACAATACAAAAATTGTGTCCTTAAACTGATATATTAGGACAATATGTAAAAGGCATTGCCCAAAATTTTATAATTGTGTATGGATATCAATGCTATGAAGACAATCATTTGTGTAGCACGATTAAATCAAAATTATCATAATATATTTAGAATGAAGAAAAATGAAAATGTGGTGTAAAGCCTTATTACCACACTTTCTCATTTATGCATATTTATTTCTTGAAAAATAGAGTGTTGCCATGATCATATTATAGGTATATAAAAATAATAGTTGTGGGAAAAAAAATTAAAAGTGTGATTAAAGATCAATTATAACATTTTGTAAGTAATTACAATCACATACACGACAAAGAAACAATTTTTGCCAAACGATAGTGTAAAGTGTGGATCAAACTTACAGACATTGTTAAGTAACCCAATTCGGGAGGAATGCATTGAGTTGAGAGTTGCAACATCACATCCATTGAGTTAAGGTGAAATTCATAACAGGTACATTATTGACACTGATCAGGTACATGGAAAAAAACACTCATGAAAAGGCTCTAATATTGTTTATGATGATCTTCACACTTAGATCTCCTATCAGGTCCTCCCGCATTTTCTCAATTTCTCTCACCAAATCTGTTACAGTGTAATGGCAGTTAAAAACCTTGATGACTTCAAGTGTGGGAATGGAGTCCAGAAAAGAAGGCACCTCTTCCAAAGTCAATTTTCCAAAACCAACTTCTGTAAGGGGTAAAGTTGATCATCATCTGCATACCACCTAACAAGTTTCATGCCAACCAACTTTGAGAGTTTTAAGTTTGGAGAATTCCGCTTCTTTCATCTTCCAAGTTTCCCCATCGAACCTTATCCAGAGTAATTTGAGGACTTCTAGATTCCGCAGCTCTCCAATAACTAAGATGTTTCTCGAAGACAAACTGAACCTTCCCAATGTCAGTTTCTTCAAATTTGCTAGGAATCTTAACTCATCGACCCAAATGGTAGACAGAGCCTCATCATAATTAACATGTAGCACAGTGAGCGATTGTATTTGAATCAAAATGTTAGGAAACACAAGATTGTTACTATCATCCCTGTTGTACTGAAGTCTGCATTTCAGCCTGCAGATGTTTGGAAACTAGCAGACTTTCCATCTTGCCAAAAGGAATAACTAACAGCCACAACCTCACCAGCACTACCACAGCAACCCACCTCTAGCACCGGTTTTTTTTATGTTTTAGCACCGGTTTTTTCGTAAAAAAAATTGATGCCTAAGTAACCGGTGCTAAATTAGCACCGGTTTTTTTTCAACCGGTGCTAAACTAGCACCGGTTTTTTTGTTAGCACCGGTTTTTCAACCGGTGCTAAATTAGCACAGGTTTTTTTTGTTAGCACTAGTTTTCAACCGGTGCAAAATTAGCACCGATTTTTTTGTTAGCACAGGTTGAAAAACCGGTGCTAAATTAGCACCAATTTTTTTGTTAGCACCGATTTTTCAACCCGGTTGTTTTTGTTAGCACCGGTTTTTCAACCGGTGCTAATTTATTTACGACGTTGAAAAAAAATCCCTTCCTCTGAAATGAGTACATAGTTGGGAGAACTCAACCTATCAGCAGTAATTATAATTCCCAGATTCCGAAATGGAGGTAAAGAAAGGTACAAGTGGTTAGTGAAACAATCTAATGATTCTGGAAAAATGATCGACAAGAACAAGATGGACAATAAGAATGATTACTCATTGTGGTTAAAGAGATATTCGTTTGAAGAAGAATTGTTGCCAGGAAGTGGCTAAAATCCTTGGAATGAGAATGAAAGAATCTTGAACAATCCATCGGGGTTGCATGTACCTGCACGTTGCAAAAATATCAGTGTATTCAACGTCTCCGCCATGGATAACCTAGCATATTCATGGTTTAATTCACCCTTAACTATATAAAATATTACTTCATCCATCCTTATAAAAAGGGTGTATTGGTTCTGCAATAGTACGAGAAATATGATTCATTTTGTTTTAGGCTAAGGTGATGCTACTAGTACCTCCAAGAACGTGTTGGAACCCAACAACCCTAGCCTAGAAAATAAACATTTCTCATTTTTCCATTTGTTGCATCCTAACATCAGTATCAATTCTCCCATTTTCTTCTATACAGGCACTATATTTCATAAAATACATAAACGAGTCCAGATCCATATACCACTGAAATAGATGAAAATCATTTGTATAATTGTATGTTACATGCTCGCTCACTCTATATTTTACCAGACACCATTTTGTCACTGGATACTGAAAACTACGTTAAGAAACAATCACCTTCAAATGTGAAACCATGTTACTATGAAAACAAAATGATGAAGCAAGGATATATTCCCTTTTTACTATATCTAACACGGAAGCAAGAACTTGTGATGGATAGTAAATTATTCTGACAAAAAAACATAACGTTGAAACTGGATGTAGCTTAGTCACTAGTGTTTATATATAGAAAGTCAAGTAAGGTTTGACCGTTGATTAGACAAAGTCAAACATTTTTATTAGTATTTATTATATACTAATTCAAATAAAGTTTGACCATTAATTAGTTAAAGTCAACTTTGTTATTAGTGTTTATATATTGAAAGTCAAGTAAAGTTTAACCGTTGATTAGTTAAAGTCAGCTTAGTCACTAGTGTTTATATATAGAAAGTCAAGTAAGGTTTGACCGTTGATTAGTTAAAGTCAGCTTAGTCACTAGTGTTTATATATAGAAAGTCAAGTAAGGTTTGACCGTTGATTAGACAAAGTCAAACATTTTTATTAGTATTTATTATATACTAATTCATATAAAGTTTGACCGTTAATTAGTTAAAGTCAACTTTGTTATTAGTGTTTATATATTGAAAGTCAAGTAAAGTTTGACCGCTGATTAGTTAAAGTCAGCTTAGTCACTAGTGTGTATCTATAGAAAGTCAAGTAAGGTTTGACCGTTGATTAGACAAAGTCAAACATTTTTATTAGTATTTATTATATACTAATTAAAATAAATTTTGACCGTTAATTAATTAAAGCCAACTTTGTTAATAGCGTTTATATATTAAAAGTCAAGTATAGTTTGACCGTTGATTAGTCAAGGATAGTTTGACCGTTGATTAGTCAAGGATGGTTTGACCGTTGATTAGTCAAAGTTAGCCTAGTTATTAGTGTTTATATATTGAAAGTCAAGTATAGTTTGACCGTTGATTAGTCAAAGTTAGCCTAGTTATTAGCGTTGGGAAAGTCTCAGGAAAGGCGGCCTTTCCATGAGCTTATGGACAGTCCTTAGAGATACTTGCCTAAAATGTTGTAATTTTTTTTATAAAATTCAAATATTGCATTTTATAATTTAAAACAAGTAATAATATGTATAAGTTAAAGCAAGTCAAGAGACCCACTTATTAGTGTTTATATATTGAAAGTTAAGTAAAGTTTTCACGATTGTTTATATATTTATTCAAATATGTAGTCAAAGTTTTCTTAGTTTGACTGAATCTTTGATTTTGTGCAATTTAATCCGGGACGGAGGGAGTATACTAAATCAATTAAGGGTTGAACGTTAATTATTTAATGTAAACAAATTCTTCTTATTTGTATATATGAGGTCAGTGAAGGTTGATCGTTGATTAATTTAACTTAACTTAACTTAGTCATTAGTTAAAGTCAACAAAAGAAGTGAACGATTTTGAAAGTTGAAAAAAATAGCTTAGCGCGGCTGTGCAGCTGCTCCCAGCTCATGAAATTTCTGGGAAGATTATTTGAAATTTTTAGCGAATTTTTTGAATTCTTTGGCCGGAAATAATGAAATTTAAAAAAATTTGAAAAATATTTAGAAGTTTTCGGCATATCTTTAGGGGGGAAATTTTTTTGGCGGGAAAAATTTTAAAAATTTTAGCACCAGTTTAAACCGGTGCTATTTTCTTCCAAAACCGATGCTATTTTAAAAATATTTGGCAATTTCTTTGGCCGGAAAATTTTTTTGGCGATTTCTTTGGCGGGAAAATTTTAAATAGGTGTTATTTTCTTCCAAAACCGGTGCTAAATTTTCCAAAACCGGTGCTATTTTAAAATTTTGGGCTATTTCATTGGCGGGAAAACAATTATAGAAAATTTTTAGCACCGGTTTATAAAAACCGGTGCTATTTTTTAAAAACCGATGCTAAATTTTACAAAAAACCGGTGCTAAGTTTTAATTTTTAGCACCGGTTTTTAAACCAGTGCTATTGTTTTGCAAAAACCAGTGCTATTCCTTAATTTTTAGCATCGGTTTTTTAAATCGGTGCTATTTTTTACTAAAATCGGTGCTATTTTGGATTTGTTGGCGGGAAGATAGAATTTTACAAATGTTTAGCATCGGTTTTTAGAAACCGGTGCTAATATTTTCAAAACCGGTGCTATTTTAAAAATTTTTGCTATTTCTTTAGCGGGAAAATGAGTCTCGCGAATTTTTATTTTTTACAAAAACCGGTGCTAAGTTTTAATTTTTAGCACGCTATTTTTTTGCAAAAACTGGTGCTATTATTTAATTTTTAGCACCGATTTTTATAACCGGTGCTATTTTGAATTTTTTGGCGGGAAGATAGAATTTTACAAATATTTTACACCGGTTTTGAAAAACCGGTGCTAATATTTTCAAAACCGGTGCTATTTAAATTTTTTGGCTATTTCTTTGGCGGGAAAAATAAAATTTTCAAATTTTTAGCACCGATTTTTAAAAACCGGGGCTAATTGTTTCCAGAATTGGTGCTATTGTAAAATTTAGCACCAATTTTTAAAAAACCGATATTAAAATTAAAAAACTGGTGTTAAAAATAAAAAAAATCGGTGCTATTAATTTTTTAGCACCGATTTTTAAAACCAATGCCAAAAACCGGTGCTAGAGGTGGATGTCTGTGGTATTGCAGGTAAAACACTAATAGTCATGGTAAAATAGATCCCTCAATCTCTTTTCTAACAGTTTTTTTCTTTCTTCCAGCATTTGTATGGCCAAATATGATGCAATACATTGCAACAGTATCTCAACTTTAATTGTTGATCCACCACAAAGAATTGAACTACCATTTTCCATTTGTACCAAGTTAGCACCTCCATATTTTCAAGGAACGATCATCACAAAAAATAAAAATAGAAAATACCATTATACAACCTCATAAAATAGTATTATAACACAACTCCACATGGTCCAGTATTATAACACATCTCCGATAGTATTATAAAAAACCGATGTTGGCAATTTATTCACTTGGTGTAACTCTCGACTTAGGAATCCTACCTCCAAAAGGCTAGATAGAGGACTAAGTACCATCTCATGGAATCAGAAATTTCCCTCCTCTTCTATCCAAATTTTGAACAGACAGACTTCGGATCACTCCCCTCTACTTTTAAATATTTCTAACCTATCTACTCTTAACCCAAGACCTTTCAGATTCCTTAATGTTTGGTTTAATCGTCCTGATTTCATCACTCTAATTCAGACAAGCTGGGATAAACAAATGGTAGAAACTGGTTTGCTAGGTTTCTTCCTCAAATTGATTAGGTTAAAGAAGGAGATAAAAATTTGGAATAAGGAATGTTTTGGTAATATTGACACCAATTTAACCAATGCTGAAGAATCTATGAGAATTCAGGAATCGGTCTATGATTTAAATCCTTCTGACACTGAACTCATTAGATTAAATCAGAAAAAAGCATTATTACTGAGAGCTCAGAAAGAAAAAGAAAAATTTTGGAAACAAAAGGCAAGGTTGAAATGGCATAAATTGGGTGACAATAATACAAAATTTTTCCATAAACTGGTGCAGGAGAAAAATTGTAGATTACAGATCTCAAAAATCAAAAATAGAGATGGTCAGTGGTTAAACTCTCAATTAGATATCCAGAAAGAGGCCATTTCATACTACTCGGATCTGTTATCTGAACCTAATCAGGGACCTAATTATACTTACTATACGCATTTTCTGAGTCAAATCCCCTCTTCTATTACTGCTCATGATAATATAGAAGTAGCAAAGCCAACCTCTGAATCAGAGGTTGAGGCAGTAATAAAGGGTTTAAGCAACAATAGTAGCCCGGGCCCTGATGGATTTACTAGTAAGTTCTATTCTAAGTGCTGGTTAATTATAAAAAAGGATTTAGTGAATGCAGTGAATGATTTCATTAGGGGCTCATCCATACCAAAAGGAATATCTAGCACATGGATTACATTAATACCTAAAAAACCAACCCCTAGTTCATTTGATGACTTTAGGCTTATTAGCCTTTCTAATACTATTAATAAAATATGTTCTAAAGTATTAATGGAAAGACTAAGACCTTACATGGATAAATTAATCTCCCAAAATCAATTGGCTTTTATGAAAAATAGAGATATCTCTGATAATATTCTCTATCTTTAGGAATTGGTGAGATTTTTGGATAAAAAGGCTAGAATCCCAAACTGTATTCTAAAACTGGACTTACAAAAGACATTTGACAGAGTTAACTGGGACTTCTTAAAATGTGTGCTTAGGAAGTTTGGTTTTGATTGTCTTTTCTTAAATGCTGTAATGTCTAACCTTTCACAAGCCTATTTTTCGGTTCTCATTAATGGAAATCCAGTGGGTTTCTTCCAAGCCACTAGAGGTATTAAGCAAGGTGATCCACTCTCTCCTTTTCTCTTTAACATTTTTTCAGAAGCTTTTTCTAGAAGTTTATCATACATTTTCAATAATGGTAAACTCTCATTTATCAGATGCCATCTCCAATTTCATCAATCTCTCATCTTATGTATGCTGATGATACTGTTATCTTCATGCAAGCCTCAAAATCTAATTTAATCAAAATTAAGGTTTTTTTGGATATTTTTGAATTCACTTCGAGCCAAAAGTTCAATTTTCACAAATATGATTTTTACATTAGCAAAAGAGCATCAAGTATAAAATTAAATCAGATTAGGTCGATTATGAAAATGAAACATGGATCTTTTCCTTTCCAATACCTAGGTTGCCCTATCTTTAAGGGTCAAACTTTGAATAGATATTATCAACCTTTGATGGAAAAACTTGACAAGAAGTTGAATAACTGGAAAAATAAGTGGTTAAGCATAGGGGGCAAATTAGTCTTGATTAAAAGTTGTTTGTACTCTCTACCACAACATTTATGGGCTGTGACAAATCCCCCAAAATATATTATCAAATCATTTGAGAAAAAGCTGGCAAGATTCTTTTGGGGGGAAACTGATGGGAAAAGAAATAAGATATGGAAAAAATGGTCAGATTTAGCTAAACCAACATTCCAAAATGGCTTAGGGTTTAGATCTATCAAAGGAATTGTTGATGCATGTTCCCTTAAGCTGTGGTGGAAAAGCCAGTTAGGTATAACCCTATGGTCTAAATTACTTTGGTCTTTGCCAAACACTTATAGGACTTCAGTTACATGGAAGAGAATTTGCTCTGTCAATTCCATAGCTGAAGAAAATTCTCTTATTATCCATGGTAAAGGGGCTTGTAATGCTTGGACCTCTAATTGGAGTCCTAATGGCCCTCTGATCAATAAGATTCCAAGTAATATCCTTGAAGCATTACAGCTGTACTCAGTATCTGATTTCATCAGGGATAAAGCTCAGATTCTATCTCAGATATCACCCTACCTGGAAAATGATACTGTTTTATTTTTGCAGGATGCAGTGGTGGTGGAAGATAGAGATGATCGGATCATATGGAAACCTGACATCTCAGGTGCCTTTTCATTTAAAACTGCATATCATACCATCACAAACTTTACAGGTAACTTTCCAGTTTCAAAAAATGTGTGGAATGTATTGCTGCAAAAAAGATTTCTATTTTTACATGGAAATTGCTTCATTCATTCCTTCCCTTCGATGATGTACTTATAACCTGTGGATATAGTTTGGCTTCCAAATGTCCTGTGTGCTGTCACTCTGATGCAATTGATCACTTTTTAATATCCTGTACACTGGCAAAATTGATATGGAGTAGAATGGCTCCTCTCATTGATTTCAACGTTCCTGATTATCAATCCCTCTCCCAAAGATTCTATACCTTTTGGAACTGTTCGGACTTAACCAAAAGCTACCAACTCATGTGTAAAATACTTCCTTCCCTCATTTGTTGGTGTCTTTGGAAGGCTCAAAATAGGAATATTTATGATCAGGTTCCTTTTTCTGCTGAGCTTATATGTAGAGAGCTATTGGACCTCATTAAATTATCACTATACTCCTACCCTACTAAGATGAGTCCTAATACTGCATTTCCACAATCACTTAGACATCTAATTCCTCTTCTTAGGCCACCTCCTAAGCCAATCTTTAGATCTGTCTGGTGGGAAAAACCTGGCATTAATTCTATTAAAATTAACACGGATGCATCATGGGTCTCTCATACAGCTGCTGCTTGGATTATAGTAAGGGATAGCTCTGGTATGCCTTTATTCATTAATTCAATCACTATTCAGGCTGTATCTCCTCTTCATGCCGAACTATTAGCTATACTGGCTGCTTGTCAATCTTTTCCACATAGAGACATTCCCTTAATCATTGAATCGGATTCTACTTTAGCCATTAATATGATTGAAAATCCATATTCTGCTAATTGGAACTTTTTCAATTTGGCCTATAAGGTTAAGAGTTTATTATGTGGAGCGGTGCTTAAACATGTTTATAGAGAATGTAATTCAGTGGCCAATTCTATTGCGAAACATCATTCTTCTCATAATCAGCCACTAAACTTGTATAATTTTCCAGTACATATCAAAGGTCTCATTTCTTTAGATATGGAGCAATTTCCTCATGTTCGAACTTAGAAACATGGCCTTAATAGGACTTGATACTGCTGATGGGGACCTTATTTTTATACAGATCAACTTGCTACACATGGAGATGGAATGGAGCTGCTGCTCATCATACGGCTGCCAACCTGATCACATTACGGGACTTCTAATGATGCTGCCAATAGCCTTCTCTGGTGTAGCTCTAGTCCTCAAATCTTCTTTTGGGTTCTGGACCTTCTCAAGCTTAGTTATTGACGTACTGTCTTTGAAGTTGCCTGGCCAAGGGAGAGAATTAACACGAGGGGTGGAGATTCTCTCTTTTGGATCGCAACTTCATTACAGATTACGTTACCCTTGTATAGATGCTCATATCTCCTTCAGTATAGATAGCTATAGGACTTTCGGAGGTAACTATGTTGCCTCAATACTTAGGGAACTAGCAACACTGGATGTACCAAAGGTTGTTTTCGTCACAAGGCCTGGGGAACCTTAATACATATTCCCTCACCTTCGGGTGTTTTCATTAAAAAAAAATAACACATCTCCAAAGTATCTAAATGAATAAATAATTACCCTACCAAAGACAGCAAGATCCTATGAAGAACCAATTTCAACGCTTAAGCAGTCGTATGAAACCGAATTCTGATTGTATAAGCTACATATGGTTCGAAAGCACATTGGTATGATTATGATCTGCTATGCTAGCCTGCAATCCTTTACAAAAATGGTATTATGAACTGCAATCACCATAAAATTGGAGTTGAAAATGCTTATAAGAAAAACCTAAAAAGTAATACAGAGATGCTACTTTGCACAAGATGATCAACAAAAAATGAATGCCCTAGGATGCATTGCCTTGCAGTATGCAGAGATCAATATGGTGTTCGATTCTTTCTGAAAATTTCAAGAAGATTTCTTCATGGTTCCCTACAGCAAGATGCAGAACAAAGTCTGTATTACTCGACTAGATTTCCAAAAATGACAAGCAAGAAATGTGACAGGAAGAAATTTAAGTGATCTTGAGATTCAAGTGAGAAAATGTGATTTTTCATCTTGCATATATGTACTCTTTGGGATGAAAAAGCACTTCAAAAAGTAAACCAACAGTGCATTAGATGTATTGAATAAAATTAACAAAGAGCTAGTGAATCTCGAACATTAAACATCATGATATCCAGACAAAATTCTAGATTCTAATGCAATAGAAGCTATTTTTCTCGTTTCTTTTTCTTGAATGAAAGTAAGAAAAAACTAAGAACATAGAAATTTAAAAGGTCAACTACAAATTTAAAATGTAAGTTATGGAACAACAGCAAAACACACCAACCAGTTTAAGATAGTACAGGATGAATGCGAAGGAACTGTATAATGGAGACTAAAGTTTGAGCTTTATTTGGAGAGAAATCCAAAACGTTTTTCTTTCTTCAGTCAATCACCTGGGAATTAGACCTTGGAGAATAGTAACCAGGAATCTTACTCACTTGATATTGATTTAAACTCTTGTTTCATGGCTACCTCTTGATAATTTTGCTTATTAGATTAACACAGATAGACTACCAACTTGAGTTCTAATTTCAAACAAGCAAATCTAACAACAATCAGAATTGAGTTTCCATATTAGTTATCTTAATATTGATATCCTTCTTCACCAACTTTCCCTGAACAATGTGACAAAATAATGAAAAATGGAGTGTTAGACACAAGTATAACATTTCAACATGTAATTCTTCACGTCTTAAATGGAACTATCAAAAGTTAGACTCACACAAAAGAAGAACTTCAAAGTTAAGCTGATGATAATTACCTTTTCTAGAGTCACGGAATGCGTATTTGTAAAATATGAATGTGTGATTTTAATGATGGTACAAGGGTGCTACATAAAGACACCGTATGCAAAAGTGACGGGTGATTGGATGCCGGAGGATGAACTAGAGCGGCTGGTGACGGCATCGTCTGAGGTGGCAGCGTGGCTGGCTCATCTGCAGGAGGTAACAACATCAAATCCTCGGAAGGAGGAATGTCAGCAATCAGAGAAATGGGAAAGAAGTCTTCATAGAACACAACATCTCGACTGTCAAACACAGTGTGAGACTCCAAGTCATAAACACGCCATGCTTTCTTGGTAAGAGGATATCTAAGAAAAACACATTTGAAACTTCTGGATGCAAACTTATTATGCGGCTTTGGAAGGTGGGACGCGAAGCACAAACAACCGAACACACGGAGATGGCTGTGGTTGGGCGCGCGGCCGTGAAGAAGCTGATAGGGTGGACGACTATTCAACACCGGTGTTGGAGTACGATTGATCAGGTAGGTAGCAGTAAGAATGCATTCTCCCCATAAGTCAGTGGGAAAATGGGCCTGAAACCGAAGAGCACACGTTTAAGATGTGATGGTGCTTTTGTTCCATGCTCTCATTTTGTTGCGGCGTGTAGATAGTGGATGTCTCGAACCGAATTCCATTCTCATCAAAATAACGTCTGAGAGGAAGAAATTCAGTTCCATTGTCAGCTCTAACTCTTTGAACTGACCGATGGAACTGCGTCTGAGCAAGGGCAAGGAACTCCTTTATCTTTGCAGGTACTTCAGTCTTAGATACTAATAAATAAACCTAAACAGTTCGAGAATAATCATCTAATATAGTTAAGAAGGAAAAATATTCACTAGAAGATGGTGAGCTATAAGGCCCCCAAACATCACAATGAATAAGTTCAAACAAATAACTAGCCTTAAAGGTACTTAAGGGAAAGCTAGATCTAAACTGTTTTGCCTGATGACAAATGTAACAAGGACCAGTTTTATTCAAATGACTATGACCTAAAGTAATATCTGGTATAGAAGACAACACTGAACTGGAAGGATGACCAAATCGCTGATGCCACAATGAAGGGGAATTGGCAACGACAGTCAAGGCGGACGGCGGCAATTTCAGCGACAATTTTTTGAGTCTGCACAACCAATAAACCCTACCCTGCTGATCACCCGCGCCAATCACTATCCTCGTGCTAATATCCTGTATGATACATAATTTTTCAGTAAGCAAAACTAAGCATTTTAAGGCTGCAGTTAACTTAGCAAAAGATAATAGATTGCATCATAATTCCGGAATGAAGAGAACATGAGTAACAAGAATATCTCCAAAATATAAGTTCCCATGATGAGAAACAGTAGATATAGAGCCATCAGGAATAATAACATCAACATGATCAGCAGGTTTAATGTCATGTAGAAGGTTCTTATTGCCGGTCATATGATATGAAGCTCCGGTATCAAGAATCCAAGGTAAAACAGACTTACCTGACTTATTGTCAAAATTAGTCAACTTAGAGAACATGTTAATAACTGAGTTCCACTGCTCTTTGGACAAGGTGGGACCGAAAGCTATTCGATCAACATCAGAAAGAATGGCACCGGCATTGGCGGCAGTAGGAGTCGTGGCGATGAGGGTAGGGGCTGCTTTGGCGTACGGCGCAGCTGCTGGGGCACTGGTTCACTGGGGCTGAGATCTCTGACAGGATCCTTGTTGTCGCTCTTACTCAAACCATGCAGGATAACTGTGAATTTTAAAGCAAGTGGCAGCATCATAACCCTTGCGGTTGCAGTGAGTATAGAGTAAAGATTTTCGATTAATAACAGTGGAAGGCGGCTCGGATCCCTATGCGGCGGCAGGCAGTTTTGGCGTAGGCTGAGGTTAATGCACAACATAGGCCATACTGTCCGGGCAGACTCACGAGCATGAATGACAATCTTGTGACGCTTCTCCTGGATAGAAAGCGAGTGAACACGACCAATAGGAGGCAAATGATCAAGTGTCAAGATGTGAAATCTCAACGAATGGTACTCTTCATCTAGGCCTATAAGAAATTGATGAATGATCTCTTTCTCATGAAACTGAGCAGCAATTTTAGCATGAGGGCAAACACATGTCGGAGCAGGTAAGTAAGTATTCAATTCATCTCACAACTTCTTACATGTATTATAAGCAGCAACAGACTGACCATTCTGGCCACAAGTATAAATGGCTGCACGTATTTCACACATGCATGGACCATTACCAATAGAGAAGCGATGTTTAAGGTAATCCCAAAGTTCCTTAACAGATGCACGATAAGTGACACCAGAATGAATGGATGGAACAAGTGTCTGAACCACCTAACCAACAAGCATAGAATTCACACTATTCCAGTCATTGTAAAAAGGGTCAGATGGTGATGGCTTAACAATAGAACCATAAAAAAACCCTTTTTATGTTTTGCAGAAAATGCATTAAACAGATATTCACCCCATTCATTATAATTATCACCCTTAAAGATCTCAGGACATATTCTCAAACCTGGATGATATGACGGATGAACATAGTAGGGATGATTGGTAGGAAAAGCATGAGAAGAGTCACCAGATGACTGGCATATGGCATGTGCAGCAGCCATAGCTGCGGCTTGTGCGGCAGCCTGGAAGATGGAAGAATTTATAGCAAGAAAGCCCGGAGGATGCGCGGTGGCAACATGGGATTCACCGGTGGTGGCATGGTAGGAACGATGTGGTTGGTGGCGATCAGATCGGCTCTAGCAGCGGCATTTACAGGCAGTGGCGGCGTGGACTGGTGTCCTGCGGCGGCGGCGACATCATTGGAAACAGGATTAAGAGCAAGGTTAATATCTTCAATTTCAACATGATCAAGAGGATTCAAGGTGACAGGAGCAGGAATGACAATGACAAATCCTTGAACGGCGGCGGAGGTGGCAACACGTGGTGGTAGCGGCGGTGGCAAGTGAAGGACCGACGGTGGAGGAAGCGGCCCGTGAGGCGCGGTGGTGATATTTTAGGATTTATGTTTTCAGGATTTAAGCTTTGACACCATGTAAAATATGAACGTGTGATTTTATTGATGGTACAGGGGTGCTATATAAAGACACCATATGTAGAAGTACAAATGGAAAATGATTCTAACTACGGTACAAGATATACATAGAATATGACAAAATATCTCCTTAACAGTATTGCATTAGGAGTCAAGGAGAAGCTAGGTTTTTTTTATGGTAAGTGCAAGATGCCACCTGTGAATGCTCCGGAATATGAGCAATGGAGGAAAGTCGATTGCATGGTTATCTCTTGGATTTTTAACTCTATCTCAAAGGAATTGGTTGACACCTTTATTGGTTCTACCTCCTATTTTTTTATGAAGATGATAAATCATTTTCTCGAAGGATCAGAAAAAAAAGGGTCTGAATCTCCTACAGGAATGATTTGGAAGATTCACAAGTAGTATTTGCTAGCAACAACATAATAGAGTCATCCAATCAATATAGATTGATCTGAAATTTGATTCAAATCCAATATGGTACCTATGGGTACATAAAAAGTGCATTGAATCGTTGCATCGATCATAAAACCAATTCACAAACGTGTCATTGTGCTCCGACTCAAATTTATTAGGGGGGCACGTGGGATGAAACTTTGTGATCAAATTAAGGTACTCGGTCACATAAGCAGCAGTCTCTCTACAATTCCCCAAAACATACAAATGAACTGACATCATATCACTATTCAATGCAGTATTCAATATGTTCCTCCAAATAGCTAGAGCAATTACTTCTTCAGTAACATACCTCTCAACAATACTAGCATCCAGCCGACTCATACATTTCACGTATCCCTTGGATACTTTCATGTGACACTCAAAAGGATACATCTAATGCATACCAACTGGACCACATATCTTTATTTCCCGAACTGAATGAACAACCAAGTGAACCATTATATCAAAAATATTTGGAGGGATTGAGTACTTTACATCGGCCTCCATTACTCCGCAAATAGCAATAGGTAACAGTTGTTGCATCAAAACATGACAATCATGAGATTTCAACCCAGTCATTCGACAATCCTTTGTAACTGCCCGACTAACGTTTGACGAATAACCAATTGAGACAATCACTGATTTCAAACTATCACAAAATGAGATTCTCTCCTCCTTTGACAATGTACAATGTGCAGGGGGGCAAGTAAGTCCTCTTACCCTTCACTTCTGAAGCGAGGTCATTTCTGATTCCCAAATCTACCAAGTCCAATCGGGCATTCAAACTATCTTTCATCTTCCACGGAATATTCAAGAGGGTGCCTATCAAACTTTCACAAATAGTTTTCTCAATATGCATCACGTCTAGGCAAGGCCTAACCTGAAGATGCTCCTACTATGGTAGATAAAAAAATATTGACCTTTTCTTCCATTGACCATCACAATGTATTTTGTCCTTCCCTTTATACTTTCCCAACACCACTCTCAATTTCTTAACCTTCTTGTGAATCTTCACACCAGTTAGTGGTCTAGAGAATTTCCTTCGTTCTTTCTCCCCAACAAAATTAACCACATCATCCCGATATTTATGATTTCCTTGCAGGCATTTTCTATGGCCAAGATACACGGTCTTTCTTCCATGTCTTAGCTATTTGAATTCCATCTTCTCCTCACAAATAGGACATGCTTTGTGCCTCTTCACAACATACCCCGGCAAATTTCCATAGGAAGGAAAATCATTAATCGTGCAAAAAAGCATGGCACGCAATTGAAACTCCACATTCATATGGGCATCAAATACCATCACTCATTTTTCTTCCCACAATATCTTCAAATCATCAATAAATGGTCTCATATAAACATCAATGTCATTCCCAGGTTGTCTAGGACCTGAGATTAACAGAGGCATCATAACATATTTTTGTTTCATGCACAAATAAGGGGGCAAATTATGTATAACCAACATCAAGGGCTAAGAACTATGTCTTGATGACATATTTCCAAATGGATTCATCCCATCAGTACACAAAGCAAGGTGTAAATTTCTAACTTCTAAACCAAATGTAGGATATCGCTTTGTTCATCATTTACCGGATGCCTTATCTTGTCGTCACTTGGTCTTTCCCACTCTCCATGCCATCGCAAGTTCTTTGCATCCTTTGAATTCGCAAATAACCTTTTCAACCTCGGAATTAAAGGAAGATACAACATACACTTCGATATGATCTTCTTCTTCTTAGCCAAACACCCATCATCATCATTCCTCACACCCTTATGTCTTGAATGTTTGCACATGGGACATTCAACCATGTCTTCAAAATCACCGCTATACAACACACAATCATTAGTACATGCGTGTATTTTCTTGTATTCCAAACCGAATGGACACAATATTTTCTTAGCCTCATAAAAAAATTTGTTATTGCATTCCCTTCCGGAAACGTTTCCTTTAGAAGCTTTAGGAGTGAATTCACATTTGTATCACTCCAAGAACTTGTAGCTTTCAAATTGAAAACCTCCGTTAAAAAGGAGATTACGATATCCTTACTTTTACATCCCGGATGCAATGGCTTCTCTTTTTCGTCAAGAAAAGCACTCAAAATTTCAGGCTTCCCCTGAAAATCTCTTACAATGTCATCGAACATAGCATCAACGGTAAAATTGTTTCCATCTACCTTGTCAAACCCACCACCCTTATGTTGATGCTCTACCTCTCCATGAAATGTCCAAACAATGTAACCTCCATCAAATCCGTAACTAAGCAAGTGAAATCTAACAAGCCCACGTTCATCAAATCGTTCACAACACAAGCATCTTTTGCATGTACAAAGTATCCTCTCCTCCTGACCATAGGCATAATAAAAAAATGAATATATAAATACAATATATTCACCACTCCCTCTTGCTACACTTAGATAACTAACCATTTTTTTCTCCATGCAAGCGTCGATTCTCAGTCCATTGTATCTAAACATAATAATACAAACAATTAAACAAATATTCATTGTTCAAACATAATAAAAATAAACACAATCAATTTGCTACACAATACTAAAAATGTCATGTGTATGTGTATGTGTATATGTAGATGTACGTATCAACTTGTTCTTGGGAGATATATATATATACATACATATATATATACATTTATACATATATATATATACATACATATATGTACATATATATATACATATATGTACATATATATATACATATATGAACATATATATATATGTGTATATATATATACATACATATATATATACATACATATATATATACATATATGCATACATATACATATATACATATATACATATGTACATATATATACATATATATATATATGTACCATCTACCGAAACAAACACAACCATGTTAACATCCACAATTATTTACACTCTCACAACATGATACTAAACCAACTTAAAGCATAGAAACCATTAATAAATACAAATAAACTCTCTCCATGCATGCATTAATGGTTATTATAACTACTATTTAATTGTAATTCACAAAAGAAAAGGAAAACTTACATCCATGGGTCTTCATTGCTCTGGGTTAATGGTGACCATAAAAACAAATCTCCCATCAATGAAGAGAGAAGGGGATTAAAAGTTCAGATCTAATTTTTGAGTGGTAGTTTGGAGCATTTAATGCTTAATTTAGCACCGGTTTCTGTGAATAGTACGTAAAACCGGTGCCATTTTTCCAAATGGCACTGGTTTTTAACCGGTGATACATACACCGGTGCCATTTTTCTCGCTTTTTATCCAGATTTATTTATCACCGGTTTTTGTTATTTTTTAGTATTGGGTTATAAAATCGGTGCCAAATTTTTCATAGCACCGGTTTTTGTCCTTTTTATCACCAGTTTTTAAACCGGTGCTAATTTAACACCAGTTTTTGTGATTTTTAGCACCGGTTTTATAACACTGGTTTTTGAGTTTTTTAGCACCGGTTTTTAGACCGATGTTAAATTAACACTGGTTATTAGAAAAAAAAATGGTGTTACAAATAAAAAATCGATGTAAAATTAACTCTGGTTTGAAAACCGGTGCTAACTAAAAAAAACCGGTGCTATAACAATTTTGGCACCAGTTTTAAGAATGGGTGCTAGAGGGGGGTCGTTGTGGTAGTGATTGTTTAGCAAATTTAGCACAAGTTCTTATGCATTGCATTGATACTAACCTTGTGTTAAATTCTGAGAAATGTCATTTCATGGTAGAACAAGGCATCGTCTTAGGTCATGTTATCTCCTCTAAGGATATTGAGGTAGATAAGGCAAAGATAGACACAATTGAAACCTTGCCTTATCCTACTAATGTGTGCGAAGTGCGTTCTTTTCTTGGTCATGCAAGATTCTATCGCCGGTTCATAAAGGATTTTTCAAAGATTGCATCTCCTTTGGGCAAATTGTTTCAAAAGGAGATGGAATTTGTTGTGGATGAGAGTTTTAAATGGGCCTTCGATACATTGAAGGAAAGGCTAGTTTCGGCCCCTATCATACAACCCCCGGATTGGTCCATGCCCTTTGGATCATGTGTGATGCGAGTGATTACACCGTGGGAGCGATGCTTGGTCAAAGGGGTGGAGAGAGTGCCTTACTCCATCTACTATGCATCAATGAATCTCAATAAGGCCCAAAGGAACTACTCCACCACGGAGAAAAAATTGCTAGCGGTAGTATTTTCCTTAGAAAAAAATTCGATCTTATTTGCTTGGTTCCAAAGTTATTGTGTGCATTGACCATGCGACACTTCATAACTTGATGACAAAGAAAGAGTCCAAACCAAGATTGATTAGATGATTTTTATTTTAAGCGAGTTTGATTTGGAGGTAAGAGACAAGAAGGGTGCAGAGAACCTCGTAGCCGATAATTTGAGCCGATTGACTCCATGCTAAAATGTTGAGGGAAATGTGCCATTAACGGAGCAAATCTGAGAGGAGTTCCCTGATGAACAATTGCTCGCAATCGGAGACCTCCAACCGTAAATATACCTTGTCTCTGGTAAATTTCCTCCTCACTTTTCTAAAGCTCAAAAGGATAAGCTAAGAATTGATGCTAAGTATTATGTTTGGGATGAACTCATTTTTGTGGTAACATTGTGTAGATCAAGTTGTTAGGAGATGTATCCTTGATAATGAAGTGCATTCAATTCTTGCATTGTGTCATTCTTATGCATGTGAAGGTAATTTTGGAGCAAAGAGAACCGCTGGGAAATTCCTAAAGAGTGTTTTTTATTGGCCTACATTAAATAAACATTCATATAGCTTTTGCAAAATTTGATAGGAAATATTTCTTCTAGGAATGAGATGCCTCAAAAAGCTATATTATATTGTGAAATATTTGATGTTTGGGAAATTGATTTTATGAAAACTTTTCCTAAATCTTGTAGTTTTACATACATTCTTCTTGCGGTTGATTATGTGTCAAAGTGGGTTGAAGCAAAACCCACTAGGACTGATGATTCTAAAGTGGTTGCATATTTCTTAAGGGATAACATCTTCTCTAGGTTTTGTACTCCTTGAGCCTTGATTAGAGAACACGGCACTCAATTTTGTAATCGGACTATAGATGTACTTTTGATGAAGTATGGAGCCGCTCACAAGACTTCCACCGCCTATCACCCACAAACCAATGGACAAGCCAAAGTTTCCAACAGGGAAATCAAGTTCATCCTTGAGAAAACAGTTAATCCTAACCAGAAGGATTGGAAGCCTCAGTTAAATGATGCCTTGTAGGCATATAGGATGGCTTATAAGACACCAATCGGTATGTCACCATATTGTTTAGTCTTTGGAAAGTCCTGCCATTTACCGGTGGAGATAGAGCATAGGGCATAATGGGCAATAAAGAACTTCAACCTTGATGTAGATGAGGCCGGTTTGCATAGGAAGTTGTAATTACAAGAATTGGACGAGATAAGAATAGAATCCTATGAAAACGTTGATATCTACAAGGATAAGACAAAGGCATGGTATGAAAAAATGATCAATAGGAAATACTTTATCATAGAACAAAAGGTCCTCCTATTTCAATCTTTCATCCGCTTATTTCCCGGTAAACTAAGGTCGTGGTAGAGTGGCCCTTTTGAAGTGGAGAACGTATTCCTGCATAGTGTGGTGGAAATTAGGTATCAAGATACGTCCAAGACTTTCAAGGTCAACGGGCAACACTTGAAACCTTACCATGAGAGTTTTGTGTCAGAAAAAAGAGAGGATGTTGATCTTCTTAATCCAATTTGTGAATAAACTCCAAGAAGGGGAGTAATTTGTGCCGACGACGTTAAATAAACTTGGGTTTGATCATCTGGATTATCATTCGTGATTCTTCGTTTATGTTGTTTCAATTTGGTTTTTATCACTTTCTTTGTAATTTTATCTTGTTCTTTTCACGGTTGTGTTTTTTTCCCATGATTTTGTAGCAAGTTGAAATGCATTACAGTGGATTGATGAAAGAATGAAGGCCTTGAGAAAAGAAAGAAAGCTTGGAAAATTGGTAATTGTAAAACTTTTCTATGTATTGGGAGACCCTGTCTATCTCAAGTCGTGATGGATATGTCACGAGTGGCAATCAACAGGGGAATTTCACAACTCCAAGTTCAGGTTATTCGCAAGTACCAACCATAGCATCGCAATTCACAACCAAATAAAAAAAATTGACAAAAAACTCCCAGTTCCATCTATTCGCGAGTCGCGAAGATTTGGTCGCGAGTCACGACAGATCCTTGGGAGTCGCGATGGTTCCATTGCAATCGCGACCAAAATTAGAAAGTTTTCAAAAATACTGATTCTCAATTCAATTTATTAGCGAGTCGTGAATATTTTTTTGTGAGTTGCGACAATAAGGTTGACTTCTTATACGGTTTGACTTCTACATCGGGAATCGCAACCATAGCATTGCGAGTCACGAAGCCTGTTCAGGTAGTTTTAAATACGAGCAGAACCCATCATTTTCTTCATCCCCTTTTATCTCCTCTGTTGTCCTCTATCTTGAGCCACCATCTCTCCACCACAATTCAACCCATTTTGTAACCGGAAATCACTCTCTCTTCATTCCCAATCCTCTTCCACTTCACAATCTTCCAAATTCATCCCAACCATCTACAAAATCTAAAACCCTAGCTTTCAGGAGTTTCACAAAGTTGAGTTAATTAGGGCTAGGATTACTTGTGGGCTCGTTATTTCCATCATCCTACAGTTCTAGTTGGTACAATTCCTCACTTTTACATTCTTGAATTTTGATTTCGATGTAGTTCAAATTTATGGTGGAATTATGAAATTTTTGGATATTGTGAGATATGGTTGTGGTTATGGCATGTGTTTGGATGGTTAAGATTGTGAATTTAGCTTCATATTAATGTGTAATTGGTAGATAATGCTTATGCTAGTATGAGTTAGGCCAAGAACATGATAATGTTGGAATTGTTGAGTGTAAATATGTTAAGTATTGTGTTCTTGGCTATGTCATGTTTTTGGGCATTGCATAAGTAATTGTTGGCTATATTATAATCTCAATTTGTTGGTGAGTTACAATGCACGATCTAGCTTGGTGAGATAGGACATAAGTATGTTCATGATTTATCGAGCAATGGACTGTGATAGGATTTTGCATGTGTGGACATATGAACGTTCTTGCATCATTAGAGTTATTTTTAGTTGATTGTAGAATGTCGACTATATCATTGTGACTATGATTGTTAAATACTATAATGATGCTTGGATGATTGTCACTATATGTTGCATACTTTCGTGAGATAATTTCTTAGTGATGATTGCATGATTATATCTCTTATGTCCTTGTGCATTTGACGTTGTCTTCTATGTTGATTGTTATGCCTCCAAAGAGACCAAGAGTTACTTGAGGTTTGAGTCCATCCGCACCGCCTCAACCTCCACCACTGGCTCCGGAGCCAGCCCCGTCACCACCTCTAGAAAGATTTATGGGTTTATGCCGGATCAGCGATGACTATGTGGAGAGGTGGGGTTGATTGGCCATGAGGAAGATCCAATAGAAAATTTTTGTTGAAGAGGGAGTATTGGAGGCTCTTAGACTAAGAGAGTCGGTTCATTGCATCCTCACCAAGGGAGGTTTGGGTGGTTTCATGATCCTTTCTGAGCCCATTATCCAACAGTACACCCTGGAATTCCTTTCCACGGTGAGGGTGTTCAACTCTTGGAACGGGGAACCGTGTGACAGATTCATCCAGTTTCAAGTCAATAACCAGTCCCATGAGGTGACCATCCCGGAAATTGAGGTAGCCTTTGGATGGTCTATGGCGGAGTTAAGAGCACAGTTTGAGCCATACACACCAAGACGCACTATTGATGATGATGTCCAGTTTTGGTATACCACCACGAGATGAGTTTGGGATGCAAAGGAAAAAAGTATCATCATCTATCTTGCTCTCCGTTTTGTGCATCGATTCCTGGCAAGCACATTGTTCTGTCAGGCGGAGTCAACAAATGTGTCCAACTATGGCATGCACTATTTAATGCACCTCACGAGTGAGGGCACAGGCTATGGAAGTAGCCTGAGTTATAGGTTCAGCGAGTCAGTGAGGCACCAGGGAAAGCAAAGGGTGAAATATCGATGAGGAGCATAATAACCTTTCTCGCATAGCAGTTGGGGATCGATACACCTCCAGGCCTTCAGCGTCTGGGCAGGGATAAATCATTTGGCATCACCCAACATCGGATGGTGAATTACCACCTCATTAAGACTACAACAGTGCAGGGAAAGTATCAGTAGTTGTATGGGAGGAACATGATTACATTCATGAAGCTCCCTTAGTCTCAGAAGACTAAGCTAGAGGTAGACACACTGGTGGCCGACATAACTATTGAGACAGATACAGTGTGCTGGGAGAATTTTGAGCAGGAGCTTCAAAACCCGCCTCTGATGCTAGTAGAGACTGAGAATGATGCACTTCTTTCACTCAGCCTTCACCACGGGATGAGCATGTGCATGGTTGACCACATTCTCCACCCTAGCCACAGCCTGAGCCAATGCAGAACGATGCACACTCTCAGTTCCCTCAGCCTCCCCCGGATTTTTTTACTCCAGACTGATGTAAACATTGGAGGCCGGCTTCCTCGGGTAGGCCGAGCACAACCTTTTTGTATCCCGAGCTTAATGGGCATGGATGACAAGATTGATCGTCTATCCTCCCAGGTCTATCACATACAGACGCACATGGGTGGCACTTCAGTCCCGGAGCTGGAGCCAGAGAAGCGTCGGGAGAGGCACATACGGAATGAGGAGTGGGTTTCACAGTATGAGCGGCGCTACCTTGGTGATGGCGATTCTTCATCACATTCTTGATTGTGAGCTATTTTCACTTCCCACTTTGATTTTTATTGTTTTTATTTTTAGGTTTACTTAAGAGGAATGTAATGTTTTAAGTGTGGGGAGGGGTGGAATAACTTTGCATTCTTGTAGTCTTGACATTGGATGCTCTTTTGCTAGTTTTTATTGGAAAAACAAGAAAAAATAATTTTAAAAATTGAAATTTTGGAAAATAGTTAATGAGAAAGAAATAAAAAATAAAAGTAAACCCGCTAAGTTGAAAAACCAAGAGGAAAGTTTAGTCAACATTGGGGGCCTCAATAGGTCGAAAACCCAAAAGGGAAGCCTAGGTAAAATTGAGAGGCTAAATGTGGGTGAGATGTGAGCCAAAAGAAATATGATCTGTGGTTAGGATGAAAACCAGAAAGAGCTCCTAGGCAAAATGAGAGAAAAAGATAAAATAAAAGGAAAATAAAAATTTATTACATTTCTACTCATTTGCTAGCGTTGGAGTCATAAGGTTGCGGTGGACAAATGGATGAATCAGGTAACCTAACATCATAGGACTTCTTGAGATTGGATAACTTAGCGGGAAAACGAAGCATGGTTGTCCAATTCTTGATTCTTTGTTTGTGCTTTGTTTTTGGGATGATATATTAGTATGAAGTGGAGTATGTTCTTGAACCTTTTATATGGTTTTGACTTCATTTTGTGCCATTGGACTTTGATATTATCAATTTGGGAGTTTGATACATTTTTATGGGTAGTAGTGAATTGATAAGTGGTAGGTTTTGGTAGATTTAGGAATTGGGGTTATGTATGAAAAAAAATTTATCATTGATTTTTGATTTTGGGATTTATGCTAATGGGAGTTTTTGTGAGACATTGATTGGGGGAATATTAGTGTAAGATGTGGATATGTGAATGTTTTTGTGTTCTTGAATCTTTTCTTACTCGGGGACGAGTAAGGTTCAAGTGTGGGGAGATTTGATGTGTCCATTTGATGTGGTTATTTTGGGACTTTATGGACTCACTTTTGTGTCCTTTTGTAATCTAGATCTCGTATTGTGCCTCGAAGTTCTCTTAGAAGAGTTAAGAGCGACTTTTGCGCTCTTAAGGGAGTTTTGTGTGACGAGGCAATCGTGCGAAGACTTGAAGATTTGAGACCATCTTTTGAAGGCTTGAAGACTTTTAAAGATTTGAAAACATGAACATTTAAAGAGAAGTGAAGTGAGGAGGACTCCATGAGACAAGAAGAAGAAAAGTTTGAAGATGTTATTTCTGGCCTCTAGAGTTTCTACCTTTTTTATCTAGAAATCTATATAATTGGTGCATTTGCAGGACATTGTCACTAATGTCTTTGTTTTTCATGAAAGCAAACTGCTCCTACGAGATTAACCTATCCATGTCTGGTTTCATCCTTTCCATAAAGATGTCAGAAAAAAATATATTCAGGACATTATATAAACTAATCAGCCTTTAGTCAAACTAAGTAGATAGAACTTTTTTTTGGGATTAGTGTAATCTAGGTAGCAGAAATGGCAGTGGGTATTGGGGTAGAAAGTAAATCATATGCAGCCTCAAGAAGGTATATACTGATTATGTCCCAGCAAAATGTACTCCCTCTGGTCCTCTAACATTGGCTCCTACTTTTGGGCACTTTTTTTTACAAAGAGTGAAATGAATGGTGAGGATTGCATTGAAAATACAAAAAGTAAATTGGGTGGATGAAACAATCTAAGATTTGCCATATATGGAAAGGAGCCAATATTAAAAAACCTTCCCTAAAAGGAAAGGGAGTCAATGTTAGAGAACCGGAGGGAGTATTAAATTTTGCTGAGTACCCATTAAGGCCAGGGGAACTATCAAGATTCATTTCAGTGATGATTTTCCTAAGTCCAGTGAGATCAGTTTGTTGGCATGGTTTTTCCTTCTCATTATGATACACAAGGAAGGGATTTCACTAAAGAAAATAGCATAAATATATGCCTGAGGTATCAGAGACCTGTTGATTAAGAAGGCTTTGATAGAACTCAACTCCATGGTCAGAAATGTCTTTTGGATCATTGATCCAATGACTGGAATCAGTTTTTATCTTAGTTGTGTGGAGTTTCATGTTTTTTTTTCTTTTGTGGGATGTGAAAAAACTTACTCCCTTTATCCCACCTCAATTTGCAAAGAGAGAAACAAATGGAGTATTTATCTACAGTAAAAAAAAGTCAAAAAAAACTGACAAAAAGCAGTCTTGAGAGGACAGGTAACAGTAACATGCTTAAAGAAATTATACACTAATATTAATGTTTTAGTTTACAAATTTATCACTAATTGCCTTTAATAAAAGCATTAAATACATTTTCAGTACAAACCCGAAACAAAGTAAAATTACACTTCATCTTCTTCACCCTTCAACTTCATCTTCTTCAACCTAGAAACAAAATAAAATTACACTCCATCTTCTTCAACTCTTCAATTTCATCTTCTTCGACTTCGCTTGTGAAAGAAACAAAAAAATTAACATCCAAAAAGAGCATTAATAACAGAGCAAACACAAAAATAAATAAACACCTAACAAAAGAACACAAAAAATACCCTCTATTAGAAAATAACAAACCCAACACATAAACTCCCAACTGAATCCTCAAATAACAACACCAGCATGCGAATCGTTCAAAAAAGTTCATCAAATATACAAATCGGTCAACAAGAACACAAATTCTTTGTTCGCAAACATTCTTCTTTTACAGATCTACGAAAAATCGTAACCAGATAAACCAAAACCAATATACAAATTCGGATGGGGTGTGAAACACAGGGTTTGAAACCCGGTCAAAACACCAAAAAAAAAATCAAAGAACATGAATATGGGTTTGAATCCTCAAATCGGTCGGAAAATAAGGCAACAGTATAAATTGGGCAAAACGAAGACAAATTCTTTGTTTAAAAACAAATTTTTTTTACAGATCTACGGAAACCCTAACCGAAAAATGCAAAAAAAATGAATGAAAAACATTAAAAACCAATGAACTCAAAATTATCAAACTCCTACTTACCCAATCGAAGCTCAGATGGGGTATAGAAACCCAAGGGTTTGAAAATCCGATTTCAAAACACCAAAAAAACGAAAATCAAACAACAAGAAGGAGGAAGGAGAAACGGTTGTGATAAAAAGGGTGAATTTTGGAGTAGATGTGAAAAGGATTCAAGAAAGAGAGGGGAAGAGGAAGAGAGAGAGAGAAAATGAAAGTAGCGGAAGAGGAAAAGGAAAAGAGAGAGAGAGGAAATGATGAGATTATTAATCTTCTCTTTAAACTTTAATTAATAGTCCAAGTCCATTGAAATTCCAACCAACTTAAGGAGCAAAAATGCAATATTAACTCAAGTGAACTGGACCTGATTTAGCAAAATTTAAAAATTGCAATTGAGTTGGAACACCCCTAAATGGAAAACGTGCAGTTTGAGGTGAGACGGGGGGAGTAGTGTTTTGGCTCCTAGCTTAAGTCACCTGTGTAAAGATTTTTGTTTCCAATGCAAGATTTCCACTTTTATAGCCCTAGTGAGGAGAGCCTTTCTTTGTTTAGAGTTATCCAATCCTTTTCAGAATCAGAGTTAAGATACTGGGATTTTGCTTGTGAGACATTTAGTTCAGCATCATTAATATTGTTAAATATGTTACCAGATTTCTTCTTGATCAATTATTCAAGCGTGAGCTTCAGTCTTATAATTTTTTCACTAAACCTAACCATTCCTGAGTCGCAACATGGTAGGTTCTAGTCTAATCTAACAAGGTCCTGAAACTCATTACCCCTGTTAAGCCACATGTTTTAGAACCTAAATGGTTTAGGGTTTTATTTTAAATGTGGTGTTATTCAGCAGTCATTTGTGGTGTCGACTAAACTAAAAGCATGTCATATGTATTTTTCGATCATCAATCTGCTTATGATCGACATTAATGCGATGTCGGTCACAGTGCAGTCGGTCTAACCGAATGCATTTGCGAAGCTCGGTTGATGTCGCACACTATTAGTTCCTTGCAAATCTCAATGACTCATCTTATTTTTTAAAATTCCAATTACAACCGATATTTCATTTGTGTGTTATGAATTTCAGGAATCATGACTGACAATGACGATTCAGCTAGTTGTTCCCTTATTGAGGTGGTCGATTAATTATATTCAGTTTGCTATATTTATTTTTATTAAGTTGCTTATATTCTTATTTAATTAGTAATAATTTCTTTGACCATTGTAGATCGCGAGCAATTCGGATTCAGATTATTGACACTATTACTTTTCCGACGATAATCCACATTTCAGTTGCACCTTGAAGCAGCAGAACTTTGGGATTAACCCAACAATGGTAACTCCTACCTATTACACATGTATTTTAATTTTCATTTAGAAATTATTTTTTGTTGATTATTGAATATATACTAACTACATTTTCTATTTATTATTCAATACATTCCCAGGCACATCGTAGAACACCTACCAAGTGAGAAGACCCCAATTCTGTTGATGTGTCATGGAAGAGAGTGACACATGAAATAATCGGGTAACAAGATGATCAAGGTCCTGTGCTCAAAGGGCTTTGGCCAGTTTCTTAGCGGTCACAACCTGTTGATTGGGGACACGATCTTCTTCGAGCTATTAGATGGTTCTGGGCCCATAGTGTTCAAGGTCATCATTCTTCGAGTTGAATGATTTTACTGCTTGATTAATTATCATTTTGATTGAAACAAAAACAAAATATTTTTTATTTGGAATATTTGTATACCGTTATTTTTGGGAATATTCGTTCTTGGCAACATTTGATTTATAATCTAATCTTTGTGAGATTTAATGCACTAATAATATTATTATAATTTACATATCTATCGGTTGTCTCAATTTTTACCCTACCATTCAAAATCATATTTTAAAATGAGAAAGTTTCAGGAAAGACGGTCTGTCTATAAGTTTATGGGCAGTCCACTGTATTTTTTGCCTTAAATGTTGTAATTTTTTGAATAAAATTTGAATATTTTATTTTAAAAGTTAAAACAAGTAATATTGTGTATTTGAATGTGAAAATATAAAAATATATAACAAAAAAAGTATTTTAAAATTTAGTGAGCAATTTAACAAATGCAGTGTATAAGTTAAAACATACAGTGAACTGTCCATGAGCTTATGGACATGCCGCCTTTCAGGAGACCTACTCTTTTAAAATTACTTTCATAGACAAAATTAAACATAGTTGTGTAATGAAAAAAATGTTTCAATCATTTTCAAACAAGAAAATAACTTTTATTACCCCGCATTTTATATGAATTCTGACAAATTATCGACTCCGCCCAACCTTCGCATCTGCCACTGATAATATCGGCACATGATGCAAGGTTGGTCATTCCTTAGATCACCAGTTGAAACGTCGCATACCATTCGGTTACATCATTTACTTCAATTTTGTAAAAAGATTGCAAGAGGCTTCAAGAAGTGCTTCTTTCAGAGTTATACTTCTGTTTGTCCAGATTTCGAGAAAAATGATCTCTTGTTTTTCATTCCCATTGCCATAAGAATGAAGACTATGATTTTCATTTCGAACAAGCATGAATACAGCATCTATAGGATAACTTCCATCTTGAAAGTTTTATGGCGTATTTTTAAGATATCCTCGATTTCTCTCAATTTCTAATTAAATACACAAATCAATGGGTTCCATCGGGCTAGCTATATATTGGGCATTATCAATGATTTTGACATAAGGGGGTAAAATGATATCTTGAGCAGTTACATACCTAGGACCTCCGACACAAATAGATGCATTGCAAGTTCCATATAGATTACTTCTAAACACAATTTCTTTCAAATTCATTAAGATTTCATCGATCGATTCTTGACCTGCTATAATAGAATAATCATGTGAGCTTTTCTCAAATTTTACACGTGCGAATAGTGTTCCTTCTATTTCTCTAAGTAAAGCTTGGCGTAATGCCCGGTTCACTTTTAGAGGCCCTCCACTCTTTTTATTTAACCTTTTACTCGAACAGTTCAATCAGGAGTAGAGATTTGTCCCCGAGAGAACTTTAGCTATTTCATCAGCTGCAAGTCTTTTAGCCATTGAAGTTCTTTCTTTTACCACCAGAAGCATATAGGAGTACTCCAGCACTACCACAGCTTAGTGATTTAACCACGGCGGATATTTACACAACTGCGGTTACACCAAGAACTCCTATTGCTTCAAGAGCTGATTCACTGGGTTAGGCTAAACCTTCGACACCAGCACATGATTTGTACAAGGATAAAGACAAGACCATCTATGGTGTAAAGCCCTTAATTGTCCAATCTCCCCGACCCTCTCCGTGATTCAATGAGAATGGATAAGAGGCTCGTAGGATTGACGTGAAGGGGCAGGGATGGCTATATTTCTGTGAGCAAACTCTGGGCGATGATGAAGCGCATGGATACAAGTTATGCCTTGAAATGAAAGACAATTCCAATTCCGCTTTGTTTACGAACAAGGAAGCTATAAGTAATGCAACTATGAATATCATGGAGAGTTTGATCCTGACTCAGGATAAACGTTGGCGGCATGCTTAACACATGCAAGTCAAATGGGAAGTGGTGTTTCCAGTGGCGAACGGGTGAGTAATGTGTAAGAACCTGCCCTTAGTAGGGGAACAACGGCTGGAAACGACTGCTAATACCACGTACTTTGTGGAGCAAAAGGAGGAATTTTCCCGATGAGGTGCTCGCATCTGATTAGCTAATTGGTGAGGTAATAGCTTACCAAGGCGATGATTTGTAGCTGGTCCGAGAGGATGATCAGCCACACTGGAACTTAAACACGGCCCAGACTCCTACCGGAGGCAGCAGTGGGGAATTTTCCACAATGGTCGAAAGCATGACGAAGAAATGCCGTGTGGAGGTAGAAGGCCCACGGGTCATGAACTTCTTTTTCCTGGAGAAGAAGTAATGACGGTATCTGGGGAATAAGCTACGGCTAACTCTATGCCAGCAACCGCGGTAAGACAGAGGATGCAAGCGTTATCCAGAATGATTGGGCGTAAAGCATCTCTAGGTGGATTTTTAAGTCTGTCGTCAAACATTTTTGTCAGAATATTTTTGCTTCTCACTTTGGTCAGATAGCAATAATATTTCTATGGACTTCTAGAAATTTGTTTCATGTAGCTTGGTAAGGAAATTTTGAATCATAGGTACATGACCCTTTACATGTAAGACTTATTGCGCATGCAATTTGGGATCCTCATATAGGTCAACTGGTTGTGGAAGCTTTTACTCGAGAAGGTGCTATTGGCCCTGGGAATATTGCCCATTCTGGTGTTTATCAATGGTGGTATACAATCGGGTTACGCATTAATGAAGAACTTTATACTGGAGCTCTTTTTTTTTCTTTCTACTATATTCTTAATAGCAGGTTCGTTACACCTACAACCAAAATGGAAACCGAGTGTTTCCTGGATTAAAATTGTTGAATCACCATTTGTTAGAACTTTTCGGCATAATTTCTTTGGCTTGGACAGGACATTTAGTGCATGTCGCTATCCCTGATGCTATTCCTGTAATAGGATCACCCTTGGTAGAGTTATTGTGCAGAAGTGCTAGTTTGAGACAGTCCACTTTGACTCGTTTTTATAGTTTACACACTTTTGTGTTGCCACTTCTTAGTGTTGTATGTATGTTAATGCATTTTCTAATTATATGTAAACAAGGCATTTCTGGATCTTTATAGAAAATAATAGTCGAACAAAAATTAATGTTTCTTTTGGAGAGGGAATAATAGTATTTCATTGTTATTAAGCATGGATTTTTGAAAATTATTAAGACATGTATTTGGATATTTCCCTTCAACCCCCAATATTATACTATTTGATAGGAATAGTTGAAGGTAAATCGCTAAAGAAAAAATCAAATGGATTATGGAAGTGTGTGACTTGAACTCTTGATTAGTCTATGTAGGTATATGCCTGCCACATTGGCCTTGGAATTCATCAAGTAAATGTATTTTTGTTCCAACCGCCACTTAAGTTCTATACCGAGGATAGGCTGGTTCACTTGAAGAAAATATTTTCTATGATCAAGTCCAAATCATGTTGTAGATGAATTGGCTCCGTAAAATCCAACATAATAAATGAAATAACTATAGTTTAGTCATTTCAGATACTTAATATTTATTATTAGTAAGATTGATATAGTATGAAAATGCATTCATTTCCTATGCATTAATATGATGCATAATACAATCAGAGTGACACGGGAGGTCTAAAGAATAAAGAAGTTAGACAATATTAGTAACAACTAAACCATTTATGGAGTCCCAAATATTTTGGGACTAAATACCAATTGTAAGGTCTGTGACAACACAGAAAGCACTTGATCGTATCATGATCAACTCTGTAATTGTAAGCCTACTTGGGTGTTGAGTAGTTATTTATAAGAACCAACAACATTCGTTTAGTTCTTTTGATTCCTACTCGAGCCGGATGATGAAATATTATCATGTCTAGTTCCTTCGGGGGATGAATCAATAATAATTCACCTATCCTACTAACAAAGAAACCTGACTTGAATGATCCTGTATTAAGAGCTAAATTGGCTAAGGGTAATAATCGAGGTTTTGGACAAAGGAAAGAGCGATGCCTACATTAAATCAATTGATTCATCATGGTAGAGAAGAAAAATGGTGCATAGATCGTACTTGAGCTTTGGATCAATGTCCCCAGAAAGAAGGAGTATGCCCACGTGCTTCAATGAGAACGCCGAAAAAACCTAATTCAACTCTACGTAAGATAGCCAAAGTACGGTTAAGCAATCGACATGATATATTTGCTTACATTCCAGGCGAAGGTTATAATTTGCAGGAACATTCTACTGTCTTAATAAGAGGGGGTAGAGTGAAATATTTTCTAAGTGTGAAACCCCATTGTATTCGAGGAGTCAAGGATTTTATGGGAATTCCGGATCAAAGAAGAGGCATATCCAAATATGGTGCAGAAAAACCCAAATTGATATGAATGGAATATGCCTATGAAAGACTTCTCTTTAAGACTCCCTAAAACACTCATTGTCTCAGAGCTCAGGATGCTTACTTTCAAATGGTCTTCAATCAAGAGCTAGGGCCTAAATATATATTTTCTTCGGGAAGATCATAAGAGAGCGGTCTCATGAGTGGATAAAAATAGAGTAAAGCTCAGGACAGGGGATAAGGATGGTGAAAGATAGATTCCAAATTCTAAAGTAGAAAAACATCATGATGGTCAGATTCATAGAGATAGAAGTTAAGGCACTGGGAAACCCTTCCTTGTCAATGGTGTAGGGCCCTAGTGAAGAGGTACCTCCATACTGAACACCAACTCACACTGAATAGCCTTTGTTCACATCTTTCCAACAACCCAGACTTGGAAATCAAACTCTATGCCCGTATCCACTTATTAGAAAGCAGATTAATCGATCATCTTCCTCTGCAAGCTAACTTGGGTGAATATGAAAGGTTGGTCAGAGACAACCTAAACCAGTCTTTAAACATGTCACACTATAACAGTGTTATAAACAATGAGCTTTTGACATCAATGTGCTAGAATACAAAGCAAATATACAAGACCAACCTTTTAATCTCCTTCTCAGTGAACCAGACGATTGCTTATATGGATTGAACTTTTAGTTTTCTTATTCCCTAGAGTAGATAGCATTTTCTGATGCTGATTGGGTCGTAAGATTCGTTCCCTTATTCAAATAATTTTTTAAATAAAAATAAAAATAAAGAAGTATCTAACAAGGGGAATCAAGCTATCGTCTTATCTTAAGTGCTTCCTATTCCTCGAAATAGAGTTAAATGCTCTATCTCTGAAATTGTCTGAGATCGGAAGCTAAGGAAAAAGAAGTTACCTTGAACAGAGCTTAAAACGCAGAAAAAGAGACATACTTAAAGCATTTTGAAAGATGACAGTTACAGTCTTTAATCAAAGACGGGCTAGGATGGATTCAGGGATGTAAGGAAAAGAGCTTACATGTGTTAATTTAAATATAAAGCTTCGAATAAGTGATTTGGTGGGGAATGTCCTTATCTCCTGAGCCATAAGGCACAAGTCTTTTTGTGATCTCCCCCAATTCGCAATAGGAAAATAGAGGTTACTTTAAATCTCTGATTCATAGCCTTCTGCTCAAGTCTCTATTTTGTCTTGATTCCCAGTACATTTCGTATAGAATCATTATGTGAATAAAAAACCTCTCACTAGCATTCCCTTCCATCGGTTTCAGTCCCTACTTCATCTCTTGAGTTCGTTCCATTTGTATACTCGTTACAGGTTTTCCACTCATCTTTATGCTCACTCCATTTCATTTTTCTCATAGGGTTCCACAAAAGGATAAAAAAAATTACCCCTTGCCTAGGGAATAATTCCTATGCGCCGAGCATGATCCACTTTTCGTAACTAAAGGAAAAGTTCCAAGCAGAAAGATATTTCTAAAGAAATAAGGCTTTGAGAGTAATTGCCTCATGCCCTTACCTTAAAGAGGTGTTCTTCTTTATATAAAATAGCACCAGAGAGGGCACTGAGCTAATTTTTTTATAAAACAATATAGGGGAATTAAAGTTCGTTGGAATTGGAATCAACATTGTATGAAGGCCCTTTCAAGGCGGACAGACCGATAAGAGGCGTATTTTGAGAGCTAGGAATAGGAAGACCCCTGATGAGACGTCAAATGCATGCATTTCCCAAGGTATTTAACATCCCTTTTGTCATATTTTTGTTGTAAGATTGCTAGATTTAGGTAGGTTTGCATGATAAGGGGTTTAGATGACAATGTTTGATTTTTATATCTAAATCCTTCATATTGTAACCTAAGTTTAGTCTAATGGATTTTTGGTCCTTACGAGCATCTAGATTTCATTTTGTGAGCTTCATTTGTAGACATCTCGTGAGCCCTTTGGAGTAGTTTAGTGAAGGCCACGTGCCAAAATGTGGTAGAAGATAGAAGGGTCGAAGAGGGAAGGCAAATAAGCGGATAAATTTTCACCGGAAGTTTAGACAAAGTTCTTAAAATTGTCCTAGAAGAATCATCCTACAAGGGTGGCTTCAGCGGATTTGTCTTCTCAAGCACTATAAAATTGACTGCAAGAACTCTCAAAATGGATCAATGGTTCACCCAAGGGAAGCAAAACAAAAGCCACAAATTGTAGCTCGCCCGCACGGATCATCACTTGCCCGGGCGGATCGATCTGAATATTTGGCTAAAGCCTCTATCACCCAGGAGAGGCCATTCCCACCCGGGCGACACCATTTCTGCCCGGGCGGGATCCTGCTACACTTTTTGTTTCTTTCTTTTCCTCTCACTTGTACTATAAATAGCCCTCTTTTCTACCCCATTCTCTAAGCCTGACTTGGGGGCTCCAAAACCCTAGTTTTTCACCATTTTCTTCCATTTCCTCTTCTTTCTGTGTAGATCTTTGTTCTATGTTGTGGGTTTTGATTTTCTAGCTTAGTTTTGTACTTGGGGGCAATTGATTAAAGCTTCCACACCTATGTAGTAAGAACCTCTATTTCACTATTTCTTGAAGCATTTGTTATTTAGTATTCATGTGTTCTTAATGCTATGTTTTACTTCATTTATGCCATGGTTTATTTGAGAATATAAAGTGTTTGTATGATTGAAGTGAGGGTGTTAGGAAAGTGGCCAATTTCTTAGCTCATTTGACATGAAAATCCAAGAACATGAATTTAGAACTTCTTGTGTATAATGTGTTGTGATTCTTTCTAGATAAGTATGTTAATATGGATTCTTCTCATATTTATCATATAGATGCAATGAAAGGTTCAATCTTGAATGTTGTTTGTTCTAGGTTTATCCTAATGAATGCTATGTTTGGTTAAATGGCTATGTCTTTTGTAGAAGGCTTGTTGTTATCAAATCTTTGGTTCTTCGTGTATAATTCCATTGATAAAATATCTTTATGGTTGAACGTTTAAAGTGATTATCAATGAGGTTTGCAAATGGTCGTTGAACATCTTTGTGAATTACTCTTAAGAAAAAATGAATGTTGACCTTCGATTGGGAAATGATAGCATTCCTCATAGGTGACATATGTGATAGAATGAGTGAATGGTTCAATGATCTGCATGAGGTTTGGAAGTGGATATCAATTGCCCCCAAGGCTTTATCTTTTGTAGTTTTTATCTCTTTTCTTAGATTATTTGATGATTAGCATAGTTACTTGACTTTGCCAGTTGTCTGTCTTTTAATTTCATAACTTAGGACCAAAACATACCCCCCCTTTTACTTACTTTTATATATCTATTTATATATATATATATATATATATATATCTGTATATCTATATATATAGATATTATCTATATATAGATATATATATGTATATATCTATATATATATATATATATACTTTTAGTCTAATATCAACCTTATATGTTTAAACGCATAAGAAAATCACCCTTCTTCGTGGACGACCCCGACTTACCATTATCTACTTAATTGTATATAGTAGCATAAAGGGCTTATAAATTATAACTTTGAGAGGTACGGCGATGACCTCCCAACCCCACGAACTAATCTACCAAAGGCAAAGAGTTGGCTTAGCCGTATAGAAATGCGAAAAAGCTTCTCAAGTCATCCGAAGCATCTGAAATAAAATTTTCATCTTGATTGAATGCGTCTTTTTCTTCGGTCCGATCCATTTACCTTGTTTTTCGATATAACGAATCGTTCCCAAAGCGAATAGGAGAGTGGTAAGAAAGGCTAGGAATTTTGCCCTTCCTTAAGAAATAACTTTCAAGCTGTTACTTCTTGCTCTTCCACGATATAGAATCCAATTCCTTTATCTAAGAAGGCTTCTTAGCGGGGATCCTTGTGCATGGTTAATAACCAAATTCCAATTGAAATGAAATATTTAGGATAAATCAATGCAATTTAGGAGGAATCAATGAAAGGACATCAACTCAAATCATGGATTTTTGAATTGAGAGAGATATTGAATCCCTTCAAGAGGATGTTGTAAGTAACAATTGCAGGATTTAATAACTTAAGTGGAATCTCTCGGAACAGATGCATAGCCCCCTCAAATTTAGTTTCCTTAAAGTACTCATGGATCATAGTATTATAGCAGATAATGTCAGGAATAACCCCATCAGTGACCATGGCATCAAATATTCTTCTTGCTTCATCTACTTGGCCCTGCAAATAAGCAATTGATATTTCAGGATCAGGGGTGTAATACTCTTTGTAGTAGCAGTCGTTCTATATCGTATTAATAATCGAAATATGGTCAAAAGAAAAAAAATCTCTTTTTGATAGGACTTCTTCCTATACCTATGAATTCCATTGGACCCAGAAATGATACATTGAAAGAATCTGTTAGGTCTTCCAATATCAATAGGGTGATTGTTTTGCACCTCTCTCTTCCAAAGGGACAATATCTTTGAGGGTTGGTTCCCAAATCCGAAAGAGAGTACTTGGGTTCTCCCAATACCTAAAAAGTGTAGTGTCCCTAAATCTAACTAGGGTTTGCGGTAGTGGAGGAACTAGATTAGAAAAAGGAGGGATTCTAGTTCAAAGATATCTAATGAAACTACTGTTGGAATTGAGTTCTTATTTAAAGAGAAAGAACTCAAACATCTGGAGTTTCTTTTTGTATATAATATGGATGATCCTACCCGCAAAGATCGTGATTGGGAATTATTTTTATCTTCTTTCTCTGAGGAAGAGGCGAGATACAATCAACTTGAATTTGGGACCACTGGATTTCTTATCTCGTGTCTGCTTTTCGTGAAAAAATACCAATGGGAGTGGAGGTTTTCTTCAAATAACAAGGGGATGGGTCAACCATTCAATCAAATTATATTGAGCTCGTGAAGAGCTAGATCAATAACACCTGGCTACTTGCTCTGTTATGGATTTAGCTTCAAGGTTTGTTTTGACTGATTCTTTAGTTGAAGCAATCAATGCCCTAACTTAACCCACCTTACCTTTGGTGCTTTATATTGTTATGTTATAAGTAGTACTTGATCCCTGAAAAGGGTCAAGGGATAGACTTGATGCCAGATCCGCTTTTAGGGTTGACTCAAAAGTTGAAGAAGGTTGTAGCTCGACTAGCTGTTCTCTCTTTCCTGTGCTCGCTAAATTCTTCATCCATCTTCTTAAATAGTAATTCGGTAAACTAAATGCAGAGTTAGAGCCCTCATACTTTTTTATCCAAAGCATCCTCAAAAGAAGAGATATATCCTGGCACAGGAGGTTGTGCCGCATTGATAGAATGATTCTTTTGTTGGCATGGGCGGAGTCTTGGCACTTGATGACAAAAAAGGAGAATTATATCATGGGTTGAATGAATAAAGGCACCAACGGCTGTAGCTCAATCAACGAGAGAGATAGTTTACTTGTTATTTAAGTAGAGAAATCAATAGCTTATTTAGTATACTTAAAAGCGTTACAAAAGTACCTGGTTTTCAATATGTCAAGTAAACTCTATTGAATTCTTTCCTCGGACTATTGGAATCCAACTCTATTAAAATAAAAATATCATTATACACACATATATAAGTTCTGTAATGTAGACATCGCTTACTTTATTCCAAGTTTGATAAGCTTGGAATCACAACATGGTCCTAACTAGGTCTTCAAGCTCTTTCTTTCATGAGAAGTCGCTCACCCATGACTAAATGATGTAGATAAGCTTACTTCTTCTAGTTTAACTTCGACTCTCCCTTGCGCGCAATGTGGCAGTCATAATTTTAAAGTTAAGGAATGAGTAAAAAGAAAGCATGAAGAAATTGATAGAATCCATTTTTGTTTAGCTGATATGGTACTCTTCTTTCTTTTCTCGCTGGTTGAACCTATTTTAATTCCTCTTCTTTTAGTCGATCAGTCAATAAGGTCTTCATTCAGTTATTTCTTATGTAGTGTGGATGTGGAAACGTCTTACAATCTAGTTGGGTTTCGGTTCGTTGACTGGTATTTGCGCAGCTAGTAGTTCCACTTTTTCCACTAGTTGAGTAGGATATCACTTTTTTTTCTTTAGTAGAGTAGACAAGTGTGTTTTATTTATCTTTATTTGGTCGAGCCTCACTTATCTAATTTGGTACAACAACTCTATTTCAGTATAACGAGAAGGAGTTTACTAAGGTAAGCTCAAGAACGAGCTACTTTGGTCAGTGAAATAGGGGGTACTCACTAAGGTCAATGCGCGAAGCTAGGAAGTTCCTCTTTCTATCTATATCTTCTTTCCACCTAGGTCTGCTTTCTACCTTCATTTGGACTTTCATTCTTAGCTACAAACCCTTCTGGTTGGCTACTAGCTCTTGGGGGTTCACTCCATCATCTTTCACCTAAAACATAAGATTTAATACGTGTGATGTCCGACTTGTCTCAGAAAATAGTGTTACCTACTGGGACGTAGGTAGGGGAATCTTCAAGCTCTGGTAGTTGGTGTCAGTATCTAAATTTCTCATCATATATAAAAGTAAATCGGTCCCCTAGGCCTCAAGCTCCACCGCTGCCCATTGAGTCTCTAACAATTATTCCAATAATTACATATCCAATTTAACCTATGGACGAATATGCAAGCATACATTTCATGCTTGTTTGAGTATAGCAATGAGATTTTCCAATATCATGCTAAGAATGGCTAGGATTTCCATAATAAAATGCCATTCGTTTGATGAGAAAGAAAAAGGAATATCAAAAATTCGAGTGGCTGAAGCTGAAGCAGCGACTTTTGAGGTAACAGAAAGAAAAGCAATGATTGGAGTGGGTGAGTCAGATTTGAAAAGAGGATTCCTCCCTTCTTTATCTCATTCAAACCGTACATGAGACTTTCATTTCACACAACTCCTAAGTGATAAAAGAAAGAAGAACTCATCTTCCTTATTTTTTGATTACCCTCCACGAGTATGTATAAGACCGAATCCATTCTATTTCTAAATTTCTAAAAAAGGATTACTAATCCTTAAATTTTCAAGGAATCCTTCACCAGTGGTTGTGAATGGCATATTATTTTAAATATTTTTGACCATGGGAGCAAAGCGAGTCAGAAAGATTGAGAAATAGAACCATCTGATTAAATTAATTCTCAATAGTCATGAGATGATCATCTTAGGGGAATCTTTTTGTTGACGGATGCTTCGATTACAATACACTAGTAGTCTCTGAAGGATGAGAACCAACTATGTAGCATTTACATCGAGAATTCATGGTTGACTTATCTCAGAACCAATTATGAGTGAAGTGAGAAGTGTAGCGATAAGCCATTGTTGACTTATCTCAGAGTTTCTTGACTTGATTAACTCTACTAACAGACTTATAGTCTTATTAGAGCTTCATCAGTAGGAAAGCAAGAGAGTAGATCCTACGAATAGGAGCTGCGAGCAATAAGTTTTCCTCTGCCCTGGAGATTTAGGGCATCTATTAACCCGCGCGTGGTGGATTCACAATCCACTTACTTGATCCACTTGGCTACATCCGCCCCAACCCCCCCCCCCCCCCCCCCACACGTTTAATTCTCTATCTACAATCATATTTTTCTGAACTACCCTATGTCCACTATCAAAGAGAAGCTTTTTACTATAGTATAGAAAAGAAAATGTCAATTGATTGTTATGTTTTAGAATTAGGGGAAACAAAGCTTCAACATATGAATATGCCTAGCAAAGCTTCGAACAAAGAGGTTGGGCCATCATTGCTTTTACATCACTTTACTTAAGATTAAAGATAGGGGTCGGGCGGGGAGTGAAGGCTCATTTAGTAGACAACGGGCGAGCAGCAAGCACCTTATATAGGGCGTTAAGCACCTATCTTACTAAGAAATGAGCAAGCTAAAACCTACTACTAAAAAGTGGCAGGCATTTCATCAGCCATTGAGCACTTCTCTTTTTCATTTTCAACAGGCTTCTTCAAATATTCTAAAAATTAAGTACGAGCTAGAGCTATAAGTAGCTAGCTAGCACGCTAGCCTTTTCCCTTTCTAGTAAGGGGGGCTGCTAGTTGTACCGCTCCATGGGTAGAATGAACACCAAGCCAATCTTTACTTAAGTAAGTACAAGCAAGGCAATTTATTCTATTAAGAGGGTATGGAACTTCTCGACGCACCTCTATCAATTCCTTCTTGGCCACGTCTCTCTTAACTTATTTTTTATTGAGTTAGCATAAAAAAGAGAACAAGCCCTTCGTCGAACAATGCCTTCATGTCCACCCTATAAAATAGCAATTGATCTAAAAATCCTAGTAGAAGAAAAAGCCTGGCCTAGTATGAGAGTACTGGAAAAATAAATTCTAGGATGCTTTGCAACTAAGTTGACATTGAAGAACCGCTATGACCCGTACAAATAAAGATAAAACAATTCCAAGGATTAAAACAAATCTCTATGTCCAACGGATTACACCTACAAAAAAAGGGTTTTTTTGTTCGACTTCTCATTATATATGAACTAATAGATGGTCTAAATGTACCAACAACAACACCCCCCCCCCCCCCCCCGATCTATTGTAGGAAAGGGACAATGTACGACTTTGAGTTCTAAATTAAATCCTTTATGGAAATGGCAAACCAATTTGAGGAATTTCGTATAGAGGAAGTTTTTATACAAGTATTCAATTAATCAATACTTGTTTAGTATTGAATTGGGATAAAGAAAAAAAAAATTCTTCGAGCAACATGCATCTTTTATTGAAACCAGGACAAATGGTTTGATTCACAAGAACAAACAAATGGTTAGTCCACTGCCTCATTTTCACTTTAATAGGTCAGACGATGGAAAAACCTAACCAGAAAAAGTAGTTCACTTCATAGGCTTCATTTCTCATTTTATTGCTTCAGAAAGGGTCTTTCCAATCTAAAATGATAGTTTGATATGTCTCTAAATCACACCAATCTCAAGCCTTGAACCTGATTTCGCGGGGTTGCAGTCAGATCACAAGAGAAAAAAAAGGAGTTATTTCTAGTATACTTCTTCACTTCAGATAATCCAACCAAGATGCGATTGCGATGATGCTACCGAAAGGAGGTGGTGTCTTCACGCTACGATTGAAAGATCAAGAAGACAATAATTACTTTTCGAGGAATCATGTTAACGAAACGAATCCAATAGGCTTGACCGCATACCTACTCCTGAAAGGAGTCATATCCCTTCCCTCCGGGTAAGCATACTTTTTAGTAGTTTTAGTGTATTCAAATCTTATCTATAGAAAGCGAGCAGAGTCCAGTCGTGAGATTACTTAATTTATTAAATGAATACAGTGTCTACTCACGAAAGTTAGAGGTAATGCAGGAACAACTTCCATCTTTATCTTTATTGACTGGAAAATAGAAAGCTGGGGCTCCAGCCCAGGGATTGGATCATCTCTACAGCCGGTTCATTTTGAGGGGTCACCCAGGAGTATTTAGCCTTGCAAGTTGGTCCTAGCTGATTCACATGGGATTCTGCATGCCTCATACTGCTTGGGTCAGAGCGTAAGCTAGTAATGCTTATAGTTACATGACTTTAGCCATCTAGGTTGCAGCTTTTAGGCTGCTTTGCCTGGTAGTACAACGCTTGTATTGCTCTCCCACAACCCCATTTTCACGGTTTAGGCTTCTCCCATTTTGCTCGCCGCTACTATGGGAATCTATTTTTCTTTATTTTCCTTTGGCTACTAAGATGTTTCAATTTGCCAAGTTGTCTCTTGCCTGCCTATAGATTCAGCAGCAGTTTGAAACGTTGCCCTATTTGGGAGTCTCGGGATCTATGCTTATTTTCAAATCCCAGAGTGTTTCGTCGATTACTATGCCCTTTATCATCTCTGGGTGCATAGGTATCCACCATAAGCCTTTCCTCATTTGAACCTCACCCTTCACTTTTATTTTAAGGCCATGTCATACTAAGGTGCTGCTAAATGGATGGATCTTATCAATGTCCATGAATGATAAATCGTAGATCAAAACGCCGAATATGAAAAATAGGTTACTATCATATAGCTTTGTATCGGCTAAATTCACGAGTTAGAGATAAGTGAACTTGAACCGCTAACATTCGCCGCAGGGTAAACCACCGCCTCTCAGGTCCCCCGACTTATTTTAAGGGTTGTTCAGATTTGTTGATGGCTCCAATCCTTGTCCACCACTTCCATCTCCTCCTCCGCCTCCCTGTCCTTTTCCACGGAGGCCGCTTCCTCTCCTTCTAGTGACAAGATTGATCCGTAGGTGGCCTATCAGAATTCCAAGGTTGAGTATGATCAATGGATTACAGAAGTTCGATGTGTTTGCAGTCTCATGTTCTCTTCTCTCATTGTTGAAGCACTTGTGGAGATACCAGATTGTGCCATATCCAAGGAAATTTAGGATAACATCATGGTGACATTTCAGTATACTATCACGTCACTATTCTTCATCTTCGTGATGATGCTCATGTCATTCGTAAATCTGGTACAGTACATGAACTTCATCTAAAATTTAAAGATATATTTGAGCAATTATTTGTTATGGGCTCTCTTGTGACAAATGATGACCTCATAATTTTGTTTTCGAATGTCCTTGTTTTGAAATTCAAGGACTTTTCTGCCCCTTTGATTAATGCCTCTCCTATGCCATTGTATGCGGATGTTATTTTTTGTGGAAAAAATCATGAGGCTTTTCACAAGAATTTGCAGGGACACAATTCTTTTGCGTCACGCCTAGTCGCATTTTCTAAAGGTGATCAGCCCCCAGCCGGCCACACGTGGGATCACATTCCAAGAAGGAGTAAGGGTTCGTGGGGTTAACGTACCACCCATGGCGACCATTTTGGTGGATGGCATGGCGGCCGAGGATTCTTGCCTGCTCGGTCGTCAGCTGGGGCTGATTCTAGCCGTGGTAGGCTTCACTGCTCATGGTGTGGTCATCTCGCTCATTATGTTATGACATGTTACAAAATGTTGTCCCAGAATCATCGTTCGGACACTACTCACTTGGATGAAAAAGTCCAGTCCTCCCTGCAGTTGGAGCCCTCATCTCGGTTTTAAAACTGGCATATTGATTCTGGTGTGACCGGTCATATAGCATTTTCCTATTTAGGCTTAGAACACCTTATTCTTGTTATTCTCAGGTTTATGTTGGTAATGGTGCCCCTATTCAGATTTCTCACATTGGTAATTCTCAGATTTTTGATAATTTACGTTTATCTGATGTTCTGATTGTGCCTGATAATACTAAGAATTTGTTGTCTATAGGTAAACTGACCAGAGATTTGAATGTTTTTATCAATTTTGATGACCAAAACTTTGTGATTCAGAAAAAAATTTCCAAGGCAGTCGTGGATCGGGGGCACAATGAGGTGGACTGTATGTCTTGGATAAGGCAGAGGCAGCTCTTGTTTCCTTTTTACATAAAAAAATACGGGAATCATACGAATCCTGGCATGCATGGTTGGATCATGTGCCTGCAGTCATTTCTAGCTTGCAAAAGTCGGGTTTACTTTCCATTTCTTCATTGTTGCCTAAACGACACACCTGCACCCCTTGTAGTATGGTGAAAGGTCAACGGTTGACGTTTGTTGAGAACCCTAAACATGCTACGCACGTCTATAATTATATACATTATTATTTGTGGTGTTCCTCCCCGGTTTTATCAGCATATGTTTTTGATTACTATGCCTTATTTGTGAATATTTTTTCTTGATTTACTTGGTTTTTTCAACTTCATCGCAAATCAGATTTTGTTGACACTTATTTGTAGTTTGACGCACTAGTCGAGAATCAATTTTTGTCCAAAATTAAGGTATTTCAGAGTGATGGTGGTACGGAGTTTCTGAACACACGATTACGGTCCCATTTTGCCTCCAAATGCATTCACCATCAAATTTTGTGCTCGTATACTCTCGAGAAAAATGGGTGAGCAGAATGAAATCATTGACACGTTGCAGAAATAGGTCTCCTGATGCTTTTCCACTCGCATCTTACCCTTTCTCAATGGGACAATGCCTTTGCCACTGTTGTTTACACCACCAACTGATTGCCTACTCCGGTTCGACATGGTGCTACTCCTTATGGGCTTCTTTATTTTTGGGATCTCATTTACTCAAAAGGGATATATACAAATATAATCCTACCTACTTGAGTAAGTGCCAATATTACTCTGTATTAATTTTTAGTGCAAAAACAACCCTAACTAGTTAACTTAAGTGTCAATATAACCCTAAGACATCATTTCTGGTATTGGCCAGTGTTGACCACATATAAAATGACTAAAATTCCCTTTCACCTATAACCTAAAAGTATGTGGAAAAATTTAACCTCCGGCCACCACCACCACCCTTCTAGCCAGCCATCACCCCTCCCCTTTCCAACCCACTACAACCACCACCCCTACCCCCACCCCCTCTCACCTCCATATAACCACCACCCCCATCCCCTCACCCCTCCACCCCCATCCCCTCACCCCTCCACCCCACCAACACCAGAATCCTCTCCCACCTCCACCTCCACCTCCACCGCCGCCACCACCCTTACCAGCCAGTCCGACCACCAACCCCTCTCCCTCAAGCCACCCTCGGCCACCACCACTAACCCCTCATATTCCCTCATAAAAAAGTCTCAAAAAATCCAATTTCAATTACGCCGAATCACCGTAAGAAATCTCTGAATTGGCTCGTCGTCGACGAGGCCATCAACGATGACAACTCCACCATCGCTCTACAACCCAGCACCATGGAAATACTCGTGCTTTTCCATAGTGACACCATCCTTCTCAAGGCCCCTCGCCAATTGAAACTTGCAAAGCAGTGAAGAATCAGACGACGTCTAGATTTGAACGGTGTCGGTGAATGAACAATGCCGATGAATGAATGGCGTCGATAAGGAACAAACAACAACGGCGTTGTAGGCAATTTAGGGGGTTTCACAGAAGTACGTTCACCAGAAGAAAAGAAGTTGCGGGAGAGAAGGTTGCGTGAGATAAGAAAGAGAAGAGGAAGAGAATCAGCAGTAGAAGATGATTAGGGTATAACTGTAAGTTCATCATTTTTTTTATTTTTTTGGAAGGGTAAAATAATGTTTCGATCAAATCCGACCTTAAACTGACGGAATGGGTAAATTTGTACCTACATAAACTATTTAGGGTTATATTTGCACTTTCAATTATCAAAAGGTTGTATTGGCCCTTATGTGAAATAGGTTGGGTTATAAAAGAACTGTTCTCTACTCAAAATTTCATCCGTTTGGGTGTTGAGTATTTCCCTTTGTTCTCCCATTTGTTGATCACAAGCTGTCTCCCAGAAGCATCCCTTGTGTTTTAATCGGCTACAGCTCCCACTACAAAGATTTTTGGTGCCTTGATTATTCCATTGGCAAATTTTTATATCACTCGCCTTGCCAGATTTGATGAGACTTGTTTTCCTTTTGCCTTCTCCACAATATTGGTGATTGGCTCTGCATTGTCGATGTTAGACATATCTTCCTTTATTGATCCCGATGGTGAATCTGCTCCTATTTTGCCCTTGCATGCTCACCCTATTTCTGTACCATGCTCCATTTTCTCCATGGATTCAAAGCACATTACTGCCGGTCAGTTTTCTCTGCCTATCTCCTCACCGACTATCCTAATTGTGCCTTCTCCAGCCACCTCGGCCGTACCCTCTCTAGCTTCCTTAGTCGAGTCCACTCCTCAGTCCTCTCCTCCTCGGCATCACACTCATCGGATGGTTACTAGATCGGCGACTGGGGTTGTTCGGAGCATAGATTATTCTAATATCATCGCTCACAGCATTCTTACTGCTTGACTTACTCAGTTTAAACCCACATATTATCGCTCAACTCTTAAGGATTTATCTTGGGTTTTTGCTACGGGTGATGAGATAGCAGCTCTTTGTGGACAGCGCACCTGGGATTTGGTCTCACGCCCATCAGATGTCAACATTGTTGACTCCAAATTGGTTTATCGACTGAAGTATTGACCTGATAACACCATTGAGCGTCATAAGGCATGGCTTGTAGTGCAGGGATTCTTACATATTCCAGGATTTGAATTTTATCACACATCCAGTCCTATGATCAAAGCTTCCACTGTTCCGACAGTTCATGTTATTGCTACAATGTGTTCTTGACCTATTCATGACCTAGGTGTCAAGAATGCCTTTCTCTACAGCGTGCTCGATACTCTGATCTAAATGGCACAACACATTGCCTACAATGACATGCTTCCTCTAGATTTTGTTTATCGCTTGCAAAATCCATTTAAGGTCTTAAGCAAGCTCCACATGCGTGGTTTCAGCAATTCAGCACCTAGTTGGTTAAGCTCTGGTGTATGTGCAGCTCAGCCGACACTTCTCTTTTTGTTTTGTCTCGGGGTTCATTGTTATTGTATCTGGTGGTTTATATCGATGAAATCATCCTTACAGGTAACGACCCGACTCTCCTCGGCAGTTTATTGATCGGATGCATCAGGAGTTCTCCATCAAGGACTTAAGCATTCTTCATTACTTTCTTTGTTTGGATGTTACATCTATTTCCTCAGGTTTATTCTCGGCCAAGCAAAGTAAGCAAAGGATATTCTCACTTGTGCCTGGACGTCTAATGCTTCTCCATCCTCTACTCCATGTGTGCCATATTCGCAGCTTCACAGCTCTACCAGCCCTTCATTTCGGAATCTGATGCCTGGTTTATGAATGAATGGTTTCTTCACAATTGTGTCTGAAACAACTTCCAAAATGGAATAATGCCCACGTCTAATTTGGTGAACCCATCCATTTGAAATCCCTTCCGATGTTGGCACATATGAAACCAAATATTATCAATTCCCCTCAAAAAATCAGGGCGAGAACCTATTTTCAAGCTAATGCCGATACACATAAAATCAAAAGGCACTTCCAATTTCGGAACTGGAATGACACTATGATCAATTATTTTTTGTAAATTAGGGCGAGAACCGAATTGCGAGCTGATGTCGTGACACGTCAACGATTTCAAATGACCTTCCAATTTTGGAACTGGAAATGGGCTTTGATATTGTACATGCATAAATCAACTGAACCAAACCAATATATATGTGTGACTTCTAGGTTCAGAAGTCATCAAAGGCAATTACGGACAAATAATTAAAGGCCAAATAAATCGCATGTATTGACATGTTATTAAAGGTGGTTCTGGAATCCCCTTTGATTTTGGACGACCAAAGGCAGAACTGGAGAAGTCAATAACAAAATGACTTATATGGTGAGGTAGAATCGCATTTAATGACTTCCACCCTACACTAGTGACATTACCTTGTACAATTTTAATTATTACACCATATAAAAATCTCATTGTCATTATAATTTGATTATTTTTAATATCATTGTGTTACCTTATCAAATTTTGATTATTGTACTACATACTTAAAACTTTTATTTACATCTTTCAGTGATTTAACTTTTCATAAAACATATAATTTAGTATTAATCAAGATGTTCAAATTACCAAAACGCCTTCATATATACGTTACAGATTATATTCTCACTAACATGCCCATCAATTAACTCTTAAATAATAATAATAGTTTAACATTATATCATCTAAAATTATATTTAAAATAAATATATTCAAAAGTAAATGCTATTAATCGTGGAACGCGTGGTATTTATTTACTCCCACCATCCCAATAAAAATTTCACAATTTTTTTTGTCCTTTCCATCCAAAATGGTATGATTTGAAAATCACTCAAAACAGCAAAGAATATGTTTTTAAATTTCCCAAATACCCTCTTTAAATTCAACAATTTTCATACTAAGACCACTGATTTCTAAAATATTTCTACATTTTTACACTTATTCCCCATCTCATCAATTCGCATAAAAAAGCGAGACAAAAATAGTTCTACTGTCGAGACAAATGAAGTAGTTATTTTCTCCTCGTCACAAATATCAAGGGATGTCAATGAGGCAGGGCATGGTGGTGTGGATTATGGTCCTTCCATGCCCATACCTATCTAAAGAAAGTTATACTCATACCCACTGCTTCACTCATGGCAGGTACACCATTAAAATTCACCCTGCCTCGTCGGATATTATCACTACAAGAAAAATAACTTTTTACTTCGGGTCTTTTACATCAGTTTTTTTATTTTTCCCAAATGATTGAGGTAAGAGGTTCTTTTACCTCGGTTTCTAAAAAAACAAAGTAAAAGATTTTTTTTACCTCAGTTAAAAAATTAACCGAGGTATCTCATTATTAGACAATCACTTATTCACAAACTTCATGTGGGGCTAATAGTTTTCAACAAACAATAAACTTCCCACTTTTGATGTCCCACGATTCTGCAAGTTTAGAAACTAAGGAGAATAATAGGGGTTGCTAGGTCAGAAAAGCTATAACTATAATCATGCCCAAGTAGGAATGAATTCGCCAATTATGAGTTGGGCGCTTTAACCATTCGGCCATGGATGCATGAGACTCAGCGAGTGGACTAGGTTTTGGTATTCCTTTTAGAGCTTCTGTTTCTTCGATTAAGAGAGATTCGAGAAACAATGGAATAGGAATACGTGTTTCCAAAATGAACAAGATACATGTTGAGAAGGGAGAGTTATCAAAGTTATACAAGATTGGAATAGGCATAGAAACATGAATTGATGTGCTAGATCAGCTAATGCTGCCAGGTTGATGCGATGTATTCCACCAGTTGACTGAAAACTTTATTATTGGTGTATCAATCATTCCAGTATGGATTGAAATAGGAGTCGGTTTGACAAAAATCTTTTTAAAACACAGTGCACCCAAGTAAATAAGGAACAAGATCAATACAAAGGTTAAACGAACATCCCACACCCAAAAGGTGCCCCACATAGGTCTTCCCCGAAACCTCCCAGTAACTAAGGTAAAAAAACATAAAACGGCACCAATTTCTATACCAGTTCCGGAAGAGTGAAGAAAAAGGGGATGCTTTGTTAATAGGAACAATAAAGTTTATATAGCTGCTGAGATATAAACAAGAATACTCATCTGAACCGCAGGAACAAGTACATACGGAATACAAGAATTTCCACCTTGTTTAAGATCTAGTGGTCCTACCCGAAGACTTAAATGAATAGTCATCGTTGTTAAGAACAACCGAGATCCAATGATAATTTGTGTGTAACTCCTGGTATTTGACATAAAAAAAGAAGGTTGTAAAAATGAAAAAATAAATGTAATAATTTTGTCCTAGGTAGTGGAACAAGCAAGACATAGATTTATATTAAATACACAATCCTCCAATAAAATTCCCTTTCTTTCTTTTTTCTTCGCTCGTGCATAGCACTTCTTGCTCGCGGAGTGGCATAACGACACATAAACACATACAACCATAAAACCAGAGAGCCTTAAACCATGACAGCAGGAGTTTGGTTGCTTCTATGTAGAGTTCACTGGAAGGATTCTGTAATTATAAAAAGAAGATTGAGGGGGTCAGCACACCCAGGCCATCGAAACTCTGTGTGCGAGGTCACTTCTCGATTCTATTCTAGGCCGGTGACTTTTCTCTTATCCTAAATTAGACCTAGACCGGGGTTTCCAACCTCAATCAAAGTGTGTGCCTCACATGATAACTCTTACTTAAATATTAAAAAAATGAATAAAAGAGCTATGAACGACTACTGAAACCATATGCTTAACACATGCAAGTCTAACGAAGTTTTCTTGGAAAGGATTTGAGATTCGGTTAGTGTGCATAGACTTCATCTATCTTTAGGTATTTTTTTGCCTATTGACTGAGAAAGGACGAGCTGGCTGGCTATCAGAAATCGGGTTCTGCCTTGGCCAACTGGGAGGAAGCCTCATCATCCGGGAGGAAGCCTCATCCCCCGAGAGGAAGCCTCATCCCCTAGATATATTTGGCACTCTTCATCCTCACCGCCTTGGGTATTGGGGTTGGTGTCCAGGCATTTTTGAGCTAACATTAAACCCCCCCTAGATTTGCAGAAATTATTGGATGACAAGAAGGATTTCCTTGAGGAAGCCGAATAAATAGGTACCCAAAGATTTAAAAAAAACCCCCCAAGCAGGTAACCATTCTTTACTCACTTCTGGGGGAACTTGGTACAAAAACCCCACTCAAGGAAGGAACTAAAAGATAGTAAATGACAAAACAAGTGAGGGTAGTGAGACTTAAAATCTTTGAGTAGAATTGGTTTCTTTGCAAATACCCAAGCTGTGGCAATGATGACTTTGTTACCTTTTCCCAATTCTTTTACTATGGATTATGCCTTTTTCTTTTCCATCTCCATTTCCTGATGATGATGAAAAGGCTCATTAAGAGATAAGACCTAGAAAACCAAACCTTAAAGGGAAAGGTTGCTCAACAGAATGCCATTTTCTAGGTGAAAAAGGTGACAATCCACTAAAGGTGGGGGCAGCTACAACCTAGAAAGCTGCGTGCAACAGGGGGGGTTCCAACACCAATAAATGAAATCCAAATGGGGAAGTAGAAAACCCTAACTGCCTAACTCACCTAACCTACAAGTGGAAAGAAAGAGTTTCACCTCCTCTGCTTGAAGCCGAATTTCTCTGTTTCCGTTCTCATACATGCAAGACTTATGAATTGGATTACTTCTCTTGCTGCATTAGAAAGTCACCAAAAACCAAGAATTTTCCCCCTATTCCCACTCTTTTAAAGCTATTATCTTAAATAAGTTGGAATTGGTCTTTCACCTCTCTTTTTTGGTGTCTAAAATCCCGTCATTTGAGCATGATTTAGCGCATCTATCAAATGAGTAAGTGAAGTGGACTACCTTTCATTCCTATACGAATAGGCGCCTCTACGCAGATACTTTGCTATTTATCCTCTACACCTGTATTTGTAGTTTCCCCTGGAAAAAGGCTAACTTTCTTAGCTACCTGTGAAGGGAATACGGATTAGCCTGTCTACTAATGGAAAGTAAGAACTCAATCTCCTAGCTTGAGAGCTCATCAACAGCTATAGAACTCTTAGCTACTGAGATACGAGAAGAAAAAATTAACTTTTGCATCTATATAAAATGTAAAAAGTATTATTCTAGATGTGCTCTTATGAGGGAAATTGGATTGCTAACTTTCACAGCTATGTCAAACATTAATTTATTGATCTGCAAAGACCATTTATTAGGGCTTTGAAACTTTCCTTTACTTCTTCCTTTTTGTCTTTGACCTTCTGGTGCTATTTTTGTATATATAATAGATCACTCCTCTAACTATAACTCGAAATTGAATAAGAGAAAAATTGGCAAGTCAAGTAATACGCTTGGTTCACCAGGTTCTACCACTGCAGGGCTCAATCATGCTAGTTAGGCTATATGCTTCACACATTTAGAGTATTTTTTGGGGAAAATATAAAGCTTACAAAAGCTCACGCAAAGAGGATTCTTTTTGATAAAATATTGCATTCTAATGTTCAAGAAGGCTGCTTTTACTTTCTTCGAGATTGGCTTGGTGTTTAGTGGTTGTCTTTTCTCTTGTTGTTTCTATCAACATAAAGGAAATGTTTCACTCACCGCCCCACAAAAAAATGTATGTAAACAAAAGTAAAAAAGTACGAAGTACGAGAAAGGAGCAAAGGTCTCCCCCAAAACCATGTTTTTTTTACCGACGCCCAAAGAATTTTTTTTTGCGAATGAACAAGATGTTGAGGAATTGTCCATACGTAAAATCATAATTGTTAATCTAGGCCTTTTCCAAAGAAAAGGAGAATCTTGTCTTACAATAAAAGCAAAAGTGAAGTGGAGTATTGAAGAATCGAAGTCGATTTGCTTTATGAAATGGTTTCACGAGATTCAGCCAATTGTCTTCATCGTGAAATATCATTAATAAATAAGAATCTATGTTATCAAAGGATTTCCTGCGATTATTTCTAGTATGGAACGAGTCATTCAACCACTTTGGTATCTTATTGAACCAAGATGGTGATATTGTTCCTCCACTTCCCAAAACTTTTAATTTTTGGGAAGTGTCATAACCATCCAATAAGAAGGGTTTCCATTTTTTCAAATGAACAATTTGAAGACCTATTGATTCTAACAACTCATTGCAGAGTTAATCATTCGGACCTTTCAATTCATAGATATAGATCCCGGACCTATGAATGGGGATATTCTCGACACTCACACTGAAAACATAAAGTGAGTTAGACAAAAACAAAAGCAACTTGGACAAAAAAGAAGTGACTTGGACAAAAGAAGTGGTTTAGACAATTTTTTTGTCGATAACCTCAGACCAATCAATGAAATATTGATTAACACGTAATTGATCAAACATTACTTGAAAATGGCTCTTCTGCTCAGAAACGAAATGTTCCAAATGTTCATGAAAGTTCTTGCTCCCAATGGATCATTTATATCTATATGCACCAAGATCCTAATTCATGGATCTCTCGGTTTGAGAAATGAAAAATAAGAGGATCGAACCATTTCTTCAGACTCTTTTTCAAATTCGATAAATGTTGGTTGATCCTATATTTCATTATAGTTCTATGATTTAGAGTATCTTTTACTATTCCTATTTGATCCCTTTGAATTCCATATTTGAAGTTGCAATCAGGTCTATTCATTAAAAGAATGTAGGTGATTACGACCCAAAAATTAGAGGATTTGCAAGGAAGCCTAATTGCACGGTCTTGAGGTATTCCGGGTATGACATGAATGGTTTCTATTTTGCTACTAGGGACCAAGATTCAAATAGAACAACACAAAATAGTGGGGTGTACATTGAGTTGGAGACAATGTGGAAAGCAAGTAAGAAAGACAATAAACTTGTCCTAGATGTGATGTCATTTTATGGTGTTATTGATGAGATATGGGAGCTTGACTATGGAGAATTCAAGATTCCGGTTTTCAAGTACCAATAGTTTGATAACACAAGTGGAGTTTGAACTGATGAGCCAATGGTATTTACCCTAGTTGACCAGAGTCGTGAAGCATATGAAAATGATCAGTTTGTTTTGGCCGAACAAGCAAGACAAGTTTTCTACCTATATGATTCGTACAATGTAGGTTGGTCCGTTGTCTTACAAGGTAAGAAATACTCTTTTCGTGATGAAATTGATTTTGAAGTTACAAGTGAAAAGTTAGAATTCCCCTCTATTTCCCCCTACTAATTAACGACGGGATTGAGGCGGGAGCAATACGGAGGAAACACAGAGATGGCATTTGGATAGATGAAGATGACCAAGAAATTGGAGACATTTGAGGATTGTGGTTGAAGACTAGCGGCTTACAAGCAGCGAATTCTCTAAGAAAATTATGTATTTTTGTAGTACGTAGTGTTTTGTATGACTCTTAACTACTCTAAAACTATGTTCTAATTGGTACTTATATGGAGCAGCTATGAAAGCGCCAGTGCCCTGCCGCTCTTTTGGTAAAGCTTGGATAAATTAAGCTTCAGCTAGGAAAAAGTAATCCTAAAATTACCTATACTTCCACTAAGAGCAGCTGTGCTGCTTGTTCAGTTCAACTGTGACAAAAACATGAAGATGGTACACGCCTAGAACTGTCAACATTCAAAATCAGAGCAAATATATGCCCACAATTAATAGCATAAAAAATCCACATTCATAAAATAACAAGTCAAATCCATAGAGAAGCAACAAATATTTTGGAAATCAACATACCAAAATAACAGACATCCATATTAACCAAGCAAAATCAACAAGTAGAGAAAATCAAGATGTGAGCTGAATGAGGGTATTCAATCCCCGCGCGAGGTGTCCTCCCCAGTGTTGGTAGATGGTGAATCTAAAGTAGGTACTGGACCCAATTCCTTGATTCTCTTGCCACACATGGCTGTCAGGATCTTCCCAACCTGCTCAGTCCATCACACCAAGTGATCCACCTTCACTTTCAATGCTACCATATCCCCATCTGAATCCTCCTTAGAAGATTTACTTGTTGTTGGCCTTGATGACCTAGCAATTTTCTTCTTCTTGGAGAATATCTGAGGGTTGATGGGAAGCTTTGGCATCAGTGTAAAATCATCATCTTTAAATTTGCAATCAGCTTCCACGCACAAGGCAGTAATAAGGGAGGAGAAGCTTATACAATTGTGCGCATTGATACAATCCCAGATGTATGCCATTATTGTACCCCCAACATCGATGCACAAGTCCTTCTTGATCGTGTACAACAGCAACATATGGGAACGATGAACTTTGCTGTTCATTTTCACTGGCAGTAGGCGAGTAACTATGAAACCATACCACACATTCATTTCGTCACTTAAGTACTTCTTCTCAATGCTAGACCGTTTGGGTGGCAGTATCCAGATAACTTCATCACCATCATCACAGATTTCTCTTATGATCTCTTCCCAAGAAGTGTTTTCAACTGTTTTTTATAGCGGCTTGTTACCCACTGGCCGGCTTCGATGTGATCTTATAGAACTTGTTTATCAAATCTAGTGCAACCTCAACGTACTGGCCACGGAAGTAAATCTCTGCTGAGTTCTTGTACTTCATGAGGGACAAGACCTCACATGTTAGCGTCTTGTTCACACGATCCGGCTTTGAGATGAAACCCTCCCACCTATACTGGTTGACATAGTAAGGCCCCAGTTAATGAATTCTTTGTATACATTCATTGCCTCCGACATTCAGCCATTGTCATTGGTATTTCTGAGTTCCTTGGTTGCATCCTATGACCGTTGTGTCACTTCTCAATATCGCCCACTCTGGGCTTTTTTCTAGAGTTCTGGATGTTGATCTTACCTTTGGTTGCATTTTTTTGGGGGGGCCACAACTGGTAAAATACCAGAAAAAAAGGTAATGCGACAAAAGGGTAATGCAAAATATTGTAGCAAAAGGGTAATGAAAAAGGTTAACGCAACAAAACCATATCAAAACCCTTACATTGCAGCCAAGATTCAAGAAGACAAGATACATGCAAAACAATTAAGCCATATAAGAAGAGTTGTTATACCCAATCTCTCAAAGTTTTTTAACTAGATACAGGTCGGAGCAAGATAGAACAAAACAATGGCTATGATAACATAAATAGGCATAGATGCTCTCAGCAGACAACCAAGAGTAAATCGAAATTCACGACATTCGATCGCAGAACACAACAAACACTCTAAACCAACCCATAACAAATAAAAGAGCCTGAGCATAGTCACAAACACAGAATCCAAACAAGCAGACTTACAGTCACACTATAACGGCCCTCCCCAAACCAGTTCCACATGAGCAACAACTATATTCTCGTAATTCCTTGGCTACAAATTATCTACCACCAAACACCATCAAACAAAAACTCTTATAAAATCTCCCTCATCTCCAAAACAAATTCTTATTCAGTAAATAGCAAGTATGACCAAAAATTCAAATAATGTAGACAATCAATCTTCTTCACAATCAGCTACTGAAATTTCAAAGTTAGGTATTTTCTTATATTTCACAATCAACTTTTAAATAATGTAGACAATCAACCTAAGAAACCCAAAAAGAAAGGATAAATGGTTAAAATACCTAGTTCGGACAAGTGTTTGTTGACGGACGGATGGAGCGATGCCCTGGTGAATGGAAGCGTGGATGTAAGGCTGACGGCCGGCGGACGGATGGAGCGATGCCCTGGTGAATGGAAGCGTGGATGTAAGGCTGACGGCCAGCAGACGGACTCCACATGGAGCATTGGATAGTGGTTGGATGGCGGACAGAGCTTGGTGGATGGAACTTGGTAGAAGGTGGATGGACGGTAGATGGTAGATTGACAGGGGACTGAAGGCGGGGGGAGCGTGGATGGATAGTGGTGGGAGCGGGGATGACAGAGTGAGCGTGAAGGGCAGAGGAAAGGTGTAAGGACAGAGCTTGGCAGAGGTGGAATGGAAGGGTATTGGGTAGAGTGAAGAATAATACACACACTTGGGCTAAAATTTACCAAAGAATAATACAAACATATGCGTTGAAAACATTTGGGCCAATGGGCTGAAATATTATTAACATGAGTATAAATTTGATTTTCCAAAAATTATATTATATATAATATATTCGTAAGTTAAGAAATTAATTTACATACCGGTATTCAATATACACTAGTTAACTATATATGATCGTGTACTATACAACTGAGGAACATTCAAACCCTAGTCAAAATACACGTGCACATCCATTACTTAGCAACCCATACAGTAGTCTACAAGTGGCTCGTAGCCAGTGAGCGTTCCATTTACATTAGTTAATCGACTATAACTTTATTGGCGATCCATATACACTAGTTATCTACAATCGTACAATACAAGGGTTGGTCAAACCCTAGTCAACATACACATGCACCTATTTTAACGTATCCATTACTTAGCAACCCATAAAGTTGTCTACAAGTTGCCCGTAGTCAGTGAGCATTCCATATACACTGGTTAATCGACTATAACTTAATTGACGATCCCTATACACTAGTTATCTAGAATCGTACAATACAAGGGTTGGTCAAACTTTAGTCAACATACATGTGCACCAACTTTAACGTATCCATTACTTAGCAACCCATACAGTTGTCTACAAGTCGCCCGTAGTCAGTGAGTGTTCCATAAACACTGTTTAATGGACAATAACTTAATTGGTGATCCATATACTATTTTTCTAGAATCGTACAATACAAGGGTTGGTCAAATCCTTGTCAACATACACATGCACCTATTTTAACGTATCCATTACTTAGCGACCTATACAGTTGTCTACAAGTTGCCTGTAGTCAGTGAGCGTTAATATACACCGGTTAATCAACTATAACTTGATTGGTGATCCATATACACTAGTTATCTATAATTGTACAATACAATGGTTGGTCAAACCCTAGTCAACAAAAACGTGAACCTACTTCAACGTATTCATAACTTAGTAACCGATTAAGTTAACGACGATCGTCCCTTACTTACTCGGCGACACAAATAAAATCTTCCTCAAGTGCAACTAAGAAAGCCTACATTAATTTTACATATCCACACATATATGTTTGAATTTACTCATACTAATGCCTGGTTAAACTCTATTTCTCTGGGCATTCTATATATACAAATAATAGTATGAAACACTAAATATAACTGTACAATTCTAGATAGGAGCGTCTATTGTAATTAAACAGTATCCAGACTTTAATTAATATGTATAGAAAAAAAATTAAAAAAATATATCTACCACTTATGCTTTGCCTATGCTTTGCATCATTCAAAATTTTGTACATAACTCAATACAAATAATATAAAAATCTCACAAAAAAGAGCAAGTTGGGCAAAAAGGAGCATGAAAAAATTGACTCCCAAGTGGGGCAACAAAGCAGCAAGAATGGTCAAACAAAAAGCATAACACATGACTCAACATAATCATTTAGGTTCCTTCCCAAATTTTCCCTCTTTCCTCCATAATCTTATCCCCAAATTTTCGCTCTTCCCTCCCCAATACCCTCGGCCTTCTACCACTTTTTCCCAATTCTTTGCTCATCTTCACCATTTCTTCAACCCCATAATCGTGTTGCTTCTTCCCCTTCTCGTTGTCCTTCACATGTTCATTGTTGGTCTAATTTTGTTTTGCAAAGTGTGATTCTTCAACTTGCCCATTGCTTGTAATTTTGGTCAGAGATTTGTTGGTGCAGAGCCAGTGGCAAAAAACATTGCAGACAGTGTGTACAAATAAGGTATGAGTTATTTCTTTTTGGAAAAGTCTTCAAGAACTTGTTATATGGGTGTTAGTTTGCTATTTTTTCTAGGTTTAATGAATAGATATATGGGTGGGTCTGTTAGTTTGTAAGTTTGTGATTCAGTTTGTTGGGTTTTTAGTGTGTGTAGTTGATTAATTAGATAGATAATTTTTTTGCTAAGATTTATAGACTTTTTGCCTACTTTTTTTTGCCCCCTTACGAATTTTTGGCATATTATCTTGTTAGGTCAATCTGTATTCAGTTGGTTGTTTGAGGATATCCGTCTTTGGATGTGTTATGTTATGATTTCATTTTTTTGTTTTACTCATACAAGCAAGTGAATGGTGAAGGCGAAAAAGAAATTGATTAATTCCGGTACTAATGTCATAGAAGACAATTGTGTTACCCCTAAAAAAGATGACAATTGTGATGTCAATAACGAAATGGTGGATAATGCATCCAAATCATGCTAGGAATCTGAAAACTTTGGGGAGGAAGAAGAAGCTGTATCAAAAGATGACATGAGTGGGAACTTTGACAAGTTTGAGATTAAAGAGTATTGAAAGCGTAGAGACACAACCACATGCAAATCAGTGTTGCTGGCAAAGCAAAAGAAACCCTTTAAAATATTCTTCGACGATTACTTTGAACCATTGGTTATGCGCAGCCGGTGGTCGATGTATGTTGGCTATGCCTTCCAACGACATGGCATAATTAGAAAGTTATCCCAGACCATTTAAAGAAAAGATGCATGGGAAGACATTCTCGGAAGTGTGTTCTAATTCTCCATTATCATTTTTTCATTTCAAGTTCATTACATTTTGCACTAACAACACATATCTTTGTCTACTAGATTAGCAAGGATATACAAACCAAAATGACATTCAATGAGATGAATCAGTTTCAAAATAAATGGAAAATTTATGCGGGTGAAAAGTGGAGGAATTGGAAGGCTAAGGTGGCTCAAAAGTACATCGTGCAAAAAAACCAGGTTCTTGTGCTTGGACTGATTATAGATGGATGAAAAAAAAGAATGGGAGCTATTTGTGCCCTGAATTCAAGGTTATTCATTAAAAATTATTCATTTCTCGTCATTACTTTGTGAGCATAATACTAATCAATGAACATATAGGCATTAGGTGATGTAGCAAAATTAAGTGCCTCACATAAGGACTACGTCCATCCCACGGGCAGTGGAGGGAATCACAGGCTTGCTATTGAACTCAAGAAGTGGAAAAGAAGGCTAAAATTGACGAGCTTATCGATCAAGGTCAAAGTGTAGACGAAGCAGAGGCTTTAGTTGAAATCATGGATTTCAAACTGCACCGCTCCGAGGTGTTCCTAGAAGCAAACTGGGACAAGAAATTATCGATCTACACCAATGATTTCGTTAAAAGAGTAGCCCCCACTATTGTGTGCCAAATTCACAATTGATTCATTCTCTGTTTATATTTTCATATGCAATGCATACTAATGGCTTGCATATGTTTTGTTTAGTAGAAAAACCTTTTGGATAAGAAGCAAAAGGGAGAGTTGTTTGTAGAAGGAAAAGAAGATATTCTCATTCAAGCAACGGGTAAGAAGGATCATGGGGGTCGTTAGAGAGGTTTCCCCACAGTGGCCAAGGTGAACATGGCCCTACCACATATTGCTGTGAGCCGTTATGCATCTAGTCGACGTGGGAGTACTAACACAAAACCATTTGAAGAAACCTCGAATTCAAAACAAGTGTCCACGGAGGTCATCGAGCTCAATGAAAGATTTGTAGCCTTATTTGAGGCCCAAACAAATTGGTTGGCTAGACAATTGGGTAAACCTATTCCCCCACACTTGGATACCATCAATTTCCTTTCTACATCATCCAACCACGAGAATAAAAAACTAAGTTGAGGTGTTTATTTTATCCCAGCTGGACCAAAAGAGCGGCATGGCACTGCAGCCTTCAGCCGCTATATATAGAATCCATAAATTTGTTATAATTAACTTTCCGGGCCATAGAATCTTAAGGAACCTTGGTCCCTATTGAGATTGATTACATTTATAAAATTATTTAATTTTGATTACTTAATAACACTTACTTATTGTCCAACTGATGTTTTTTCTCCTTTTCTGTATTTTGTTTTCAGAAAGGAAAAAAGTGCTGCCTATATGTTTTGAACCATAATGGAGAAAGGGAGTAACTGCATTTGTTATCTTGTTTCCAAACGAAAAGGAAACAGACTTACCTATAAAGTGGGAGCGAGTAAAGCTTCATGGACCTGTGATCATTCCCAAGGCACCTTTGCCAATTGAACACGAAGAATTTGAGTTTGTCACTAAGGACATTGGATATAACATTCTATGGCCGAGAAAGTTAATAAGTATCATTGGAAAAATAGGATAAGGAGGTGTGATAATTGTATTTTTGTTCTGATCCTATCATATATATCTTTCCATATATTACTTAATCATAATTGTTGTTCATCTGCTTACGAAGGAGAACGAGAAGCAATCACCTCAGAAAAAATTGGTAGTGGATGAAGATGGAACTCTTGAAATAAACCTTACACCAAAAAATAATGTGTCGGGCCCCTCGAGGACATTGGAAATGATGGGAGAGCTAGAGCAAAGAAACCCCAAATCCATGCTCGAAAGGGGTAGCCGATCCGAGGGATGGAAGGTTTACGAAGGTTTTGGGAGATTCATATATGGAATCCTATTATCAACACGGGCAAGGAAATCAGAATGCAGGGAGGGCAACCCCGAATCAAGATGTAGAACGAGAAGCCCGGGTTCTGGTTGCGGCTGGCTATCGAGCTACCCCTCCTACGAGGGATAACAGGGTCACGCACGAAGTGTTGTCACCCTCACCTGTAGGAATAACTATGGGGTGGGCTTTGCAACCTCCAATAGCCTATCCTTATCATGGATATACTGGAGAGCCAATACAAGCTAGGCCCCAGCCTTCTAATCATGGTTACTCACAGGGCCCAGTATATTCGTTACCTCCGCTAGCCCCATCTGTTCCTACGTTTGACCTGGCCGGTCCAGGAGTAGCATATGGGATAATGGCCTTATTTTCCTTGAAAGTATACGGAATTATGGAAATTAGCCAGGGGCTTTACAATCCCTATGTCTAACCCCCACCACCACCAACATACCCAAATTTTGGACATCCTTGGATGAACCCCGGATACGGAGAGACTCGACCTCCTTATCTACCTCAGTTGGGTGGTCATGATAGGGGACTGAACCAGCCAGGGGGGAAAGAGGAACCCCTCGGATGCAATCGAATAATTAAGAAAGGGAATTAGATAGGTTGATCGGACCCTTGGGCTAGGATGCGAGGTCTCCTTTCAACTCGGTTATCACCGGGGTCTATGGCCAATAGAAGTGAAGCCTTCAGAAGGACTTCCCATGTACATTGGTGAGACTGGCCCTCAAGAGTTCATCCAGACATTCCTGGGCTTGATGATTTCGAGGGATTTCGATGAGAAATTGACATACAAGCTGGTAGGAAGCTACCTGTGGGGAAAACATATGAGTGGTTCAATGTTGCCAAGAGGCTCGCTACGACCATACCAAGATCAGCAGAGTATTGTTGAGCTGATACGCATAGAAGAAGAAGTTTACCAAAAATCTATTAGAACTCTATCAGGCGAAGCAAAAGACTGGGGAAAGCACAAAAGTCTTCTATCATCGGTATGTCGACGAGAGCTTGGGAGTGATAGAAACAATGGAGAATAAGGTAATCCAGGGGTACCTACTAGGGATGCATGACTTAGAATTATACAAAAAGCTGAGTACTAACTCCCCCAAGACCTTGCAAAAACTTCAAGAGGTTGTAGAGCAGTACTCGAGGGTAGAGGAGGTAACTAGAAGGAAAAGAGATATCCTTATAGAGAAAATGGGAAGAAATATAGAGTATAGAGGAAAAAGGCCGGTCGAACTCATAAGAACACCATTCAAGATATACACTCCATTGCCACCAATGCTCGGAGGGAGAACTCCTGCATATATCTGAAGTATACATAGAGGGGTGTTCCAAGCACCCCCACCCTTGCAAAGTTTGCACAACTTGGTAGCGGCCCTGGTGGAAACAAATAGGTATTGAAATTATCACAGGGATAACGACCATGACACAAATAATTACATACAGTAAAGGATGAAGATTGATTGGTATGGACGGGAATGACAGTTTTGAGGGCAATGACACGGGAACTAGGCTACCCCCTCGAGGCCTCGAGTGAACCAATGGCAGCCTTACAGAAGGAACAACAAAAACAATAGAGGAAGAGGGGATAAAGGACCTCGAGAACAGGTGGTTCGAGACAGGGGACAGGAAGAAAGGCAGGACAGACCCCAGGAACAATTGGGGGGAAATCCTGATAACCAAAACAGGGAAAACCCACCCGTACGAAGGATAATTAATGTTATTAATGGCATGGCAGGAGAGAGATCTTTGAATGTTGTGATAAGAGTAGAGGCTCAAAGGGTTCCTGCTGAGAGCCCAGTCACAAGAGGTTTCAACCAGACGAGACGGTTACTTTCTCAGAAGCAGATGCAATAGCACTTCATGCTGATCCTATGGTAATTTTAGTATTATTTGAACATCTTTTATAAGAAGGGTATTCGTTGATGACAGAAGCGGGGTGGAAGTGATGTTTGCTGAGTGTTTTGACCAGTTGGACATAAGGAGCGACCACTTGAAAAAGTTAGCCTTCCCTTTGATCAGATTCTCGGGAAACCCAATATTCCCCATATGAGAGATAACCCTGCCCATTCGTGTAGCGGATGGTGACAAAGGGGTGACTATCAGGTGTAATTTCACTTTCGTGGATGCTCATTCCCCTTATAATGTGATTTTTGGAAGGCTATGGATGTGCCAGGCTCGGGCGGTCTGGTCACCCTATCACCTGATGATGAAGTTCCCAACTGAAAAGGGGGTGCCATCCATTCGAGGAGATCAAACTGCAGCTCAAAAATGTAACCTTACGGCAGTGCGGGAAGCGAGAAGGAAAATATATGTAGCAACGATACATGAAGATGTAGGATTGGTTGATACAATACAAATGCCTATTCGGGATATGAGATCACTAGCTGCGGGGAAGCTAATTCCCGAAGATGTCAAGGAGAGACTGAGAGACTTGTTGGGAGAGTATGGAGACGTGTTCTCGTGGGATAACTTTAACCTCACAGAAGTACCTTTGAGTCTCACACTGCATAGGTTGAACATTGACTCCTCGATTAAGCTAATGAAGCAGAAGAGAAGGGTGTTTGCTCTCGAAAGAGCTGAAGCAATTAATGAAGAGGTGGATAAGTTGTTGAGGGAAGATGTCATCGAGGAGGTTTTCTAGCCCGAATGGATTGCTAATCCAATCATGGTTCCAAAGCATTATGGGGCATGGAGAATGTGCATAGACTTTACCAATTTAAATAAATGTTGCCCCAAAGATAGTTACCCATTACCTCCAATCGATAAATTAGTGGAAAACATTATTGGATATCAGATTCTAGCATTCTTTGACCTGCATAAGGGGTATCAAAAAATCCTCATGGCATAGGAAGACAAGGAATAAACATTGTTTACTATGGATGTAAGCACATACTGCTATAAGAAGATGCCCTTTGGCTTAAAAAATGCTGAGGCTACTTACCAGAGGCTGGTTGATAAACTGTTCAGGGGGAAGATAGGGAGGAACACGAAAATATATGTGGATGACATGGTTGTAAAAAGATAAAGTTATGAATAATTCTTGAAGGACCAAGAGGAAACATTTAGTACGCTTCGAGTGGCTAATTTGAAGTTTAACCAATCCAAGTGAGTTGTTGGTGTGGGGGCCAGGGAAGTTCCTCGGATTCATGGTCTCAGAGAGGGGGATTAATGTAAACCCAGAAAAGGTTAAAGCTTTGAAGACAATGAAAACCCCACAATTAATAAAGGATGTACAAAAGCTAGCAGCATAGAGCAGTTTCTTATCGAAGGGGGCATAGAAGCACTTACCCTTCTTCAATGTCCATCGAAGGGAAAAGAAATTTTGGTGGAATGGAAAATGTGACGAGGCATTCAAGTGGTTGAAGGAACAGTTGGGGACACTACCTACCTTGATGAAACCAGATAAGGGTGAAACGCTATACTTGTACATTTTCACGTCACCATAGGCAATCAGTGCGGCCCTAGTAAAAGAGAGAGAGAAAAGGTCCAGCATCCAATTTAATCTGTTAGTCATGCCTTACAGGAGCTGGAGACTAAGTATACTATCCTTGAGAGACTGATTCTAGCCCTTGTACATGTAGCTAGATGATTAAGACCCTACTTCCAGGGACACAAAATAGTGGTGCTCATGAACGACTCCATTCGACAGATCCTGCTAAAGCCAGAGATTTTAGGAAGAATGATGAAGAGGGCAGTGGAATTGGGAGAGCATGATATCCAATATCAACCTCGAGTTGCAATTAAGGGACAGGCGCTGGCAGAATTCATAGTGGAAACTACAGAGCCCCTTGACGTATGTTTGGATCCCATTCAAAAGGTGGGAGCGAGCCAAAAGGAGGTATGGAAGTTGTATGCGGATGGTTTGTCACATTTAGGAGGAAGTGGAGCAAAGGTTCTGTTAACAAGCCCTAATGGTAGAGATTACCCTTATGTGTTAAACTTCACATTCAAAGCAACTAACAATGAGGCTGAGTATGAAGCATTGATCACTGGATTGCGCCTTGCAAGGGAGCTGCAGGTGGAAGAATTTGAGGTTATCAGTGACTCTCAAATTGTGGCTCAGCTGGTGAATAAGGAATACGAGGCCAGAGAACGTAACCTGCAAAGATACCTTGAGGTAGTGAAGAACCTGTTGAAAAGTTTAGAATCTTACATTTTAATACAGGTTCCGAGGGAAAGCAATCATAAAACAGATGCTCTAAGAAAGCTCGCTTATTCCGATTTGGGAACCCTATCCCAGAAGCAACTACTCATGGAAACTTTGAGCATACAAAGTTTTAAAGAATCTGTGGTTATGGCGGTGGATGCGGAAGATTCCTGGATGGCACCATTCGTAGCATATCTTTGAGAGGGTGCCCTGCCAGAAAATGAAGTGGATGCTAGAAAGATAAGGTTGAAAGCTCTAATGTATGTGCTGCAGGAAGAAGTGTTGTACATAAGTGGTAATTTACAGATTGCTTCGATGAGTTAACGCTCATGAGGCAAATTATGTTATAAGGGAAGTCCATGAGGGGGTATGCAGCAGCCACTATGGAGCCAGATCTGTGGCGAGGAGGCTAATTCGAGCGGGATTTTACTGGCCGACAATGTTCGAGGATATGAATCGATACATCCAGGCTTGCCACCAATGTCTGAGACATGCTCCTAAAACACATGTTCCCCAGGAAGAGATGAGAAGCATCTATAGTTTGTGGCCATTTGATAAATGGGGGATCGATCTGGGGGGCCCTTTTTTGGAAGCACCAAGAATATTCAGATACCTAATAGTGGCCATTGATTATTTCACGAAGTGGGTAGAGGCTGAGCCCCTAACGAACATAAGTGGAAAAACAATAATCTCCTTTTACGGGAAGCACATTGTGTGCCATTTTGGAATCCCTAGGACGATCATTACAGATAACAGAACACACTTTGCTCAGGATCCCTTCAAGAAGTGGTGCGAGGAATATCAGATTAAGCAAAATGTGGCATCATTTTACCACCCCCAAGCCAACGGATAAGTGTAAGTGACCAACATAACAATAGTAAATGGAATACAAGCACACCTTGAGGGGGCGATAGGTAATTGGATATGGGAATTACCCAATGTGTTGTGGGCATATCGGATAGCTGAGTCTTCCACTACTGGTGAAATGCCTTACAGCCTAGTATATGGCTTGGAGCCAATTATCCAAGAGGAAATATGCGTTCCCAGCCCAAGGTTGGATTTGGATATGGTGGAGGAAAAGAGAGATTCAGCTTCTTTACATGAGGCTAAAGTCAAAGAATGGGTCAGAAGATACCATGACAAAAGGGCAAGGAAGGTGTTGTTTAATCCGGGGGACTTGGTAATGAGGAAAAACGAGAAAAGCATAAAGGAACCTGAAGGGAAATTAGCTGCAAATTAGGAAGGAACCTATAAGGTGATTGAATCAAATCGAGGAGGAAGCTATATTCTCAAAGAGATGAATGGGGTTCGAGTGCCAAGGAGGTGGAACATCACCAACCTGAGAAAGTATTACCAGTTATGATGAGTGGGTTGCTTTTAAGTGGCACTTTAGCTGATGTTCGAGCGGGTTGCTTTAAAGCGGCGCTCTAGATGGTATTTCTAGCCACGGCTGATGTTCAAGTGGTTTGATCTTAAGCGGCACTCTAGGTGATGTACAAGTGGTTTGCTCTTAAGCAGCACTCTAGATGATGTTCGAGGGATTTTCTCTAAAGCAACACTCTAGTTGATGTTCGAGTGGGTTTCTCTTAAGCGGCGCTCTAGATGATATTTCCAGCTATGGCTGAGGTTTGGGTGGTATGCTTTTAAATAGAACTCGAGGGCTAGTTTTGTAATCTTGGAATGATGAACTACCGGACAAGATTGGCAGAATGTAGGTGGAAACACCGAACCTGGGTAAAATGCTTGTGTCTCTAAACTTATTAATTCCTACTTACCAAAGATATTCATACTATGATAGCCTAAGGAAGTTGCGTGTGGCATTTCTATTCGAGGGGTAAAATATTTGAGGGAGTATAGGCACGAGCAACGTGAATCCTGATACAATATCTTAACCTCACTGGTGCTAATAACAAGGGTTTGAGAAACCCGATCTGTATTTCCTAAGAGGGAGGGTAAAAACAAGCTATTTATTCAAACTTTGTCGATCATCAGAAGTACAATTTTGATACTAAAAAGTCCATGAACTTATTCGTCTAAATGTATTCATCTAATTGGAGTAAACCCCGCCCAAAACAAATATTTGGTGGAAATAGGTGTTCTTAGCCCCTTCACTTTGCATCTATTTCTTCGAGCTCTTCAAGCTTTATACCAATGGCTCTCTGAATATCCTTATTTTTTTCTTCCACAGGATATTCAAAAGGGGAGCAACGGTCTTTCACCGCTTCTTCGTGGAAGGTTTGAATGGGCCCTTCAAGGAGGATCCAACGCTCTTGCAGCATTTTGTTGAGGATCCCTCGATAACTTTGCTCGAGGGGGGAAGATGTTTGTCAGCTTCTTTAATGGCAGATCTTTGTGACCGAGTAGCATAATGATAACTCGAGGGGGTGAATCCCTGTACCTTCAGCTCCGCCAACCAATCAAGGATAAGGTCAAAGGCCTTTTTCTGCCAAGGCATTCAATTCTCATGGACGTTAACTTCATCCATCCAATATCGAGAAACTTTGAGTAGAAATTTTGGAAGCTAATCATTCATGATTAAATATGAGGAAGGAATGCCATGAGAAAGCAAATGGGCACGAAGGCTTACTTCGTGTGCAGCAATATTTTCTAAAAAAATCAGCGATATACCCCTCCATTTCTTTGGCATGTACCTTCCAAGCCTCGATCTCACCTACAAGTCATGCATTCTCGGACAATAAGGATTCTACCAAAGAACTATTTTCAACCAGGGGGCTCCTTCGAGGAGCTGTATGAGGTTTTCTTGGAGAATGGGGGTCCTCGCTAGCTGTCTTCCAAGCGAGCAATTCTTCTTCAAGGCTAGTTATTTTGCGCTACTAGATGTTGCTCGAAAAGTACCTTCTTTTGGGCCACTATCTTACAATTTTATCCCATGCAACCAATTAGGCACCCTTCCGCTACTGGAAGCCTAGCGGGAATAGCAATGCATAACTTCAGAGAAGAAAACTTTAAATATATTTGATGCATCAACTCTTCGATGCCTCTATCTGCTGGATCATGAACTTCAACGGCCTCTAAAGGATATGTACCATTAAATTCTTTGCTCAAGAAATCCCTAACAAACCCTTTAAAGGTTAGATGGTCTTCAGACTGCCACAGCTTCATCTTAACTTCGAGTTGGTGGAGCTTGTCCTTCAAGGATTCCTTCTCTCGATTACAATTAGGTAGATCTATTGTGGCCTTTAATAGATGTTTGTGTGTCTCACTCAACTCTTTTTAAGCACTCGAAAGCTCCACACAAGTGTCTTCTAACACTCTCTTCAACGAGTTAAATGGAAAAAAATAGAATAAAGGCAAAATTAATAAGTTATAAAAATGTCAAAAGATATATTCTTATATTGAAGTTTCAAAAGAAAAAAAGTTACACTTTGGGGCCCTTATTGACAAAGTTACAATCAAGGACAGCCCCTAGAATCATCTTCTTTTGAGGTGGATGCAATCATTTCTTCCACTCGGCCGGATTCTGAATTCGGCTCGGGAGAGATGTCTGTGGCCTCTGGATGGGGGATCGCTCGAATACCCTCAGCAGTGAAGAACTTCCCTTTGGACTTAATGAAATCCATCAGGGCAAAGTGAAGGCCATTGTTCTTCTTTACTTCATCCCATTTTGCATCTAGAGTGGCTTCGAGCTCTGGGTTCACTGGATCGTCCGCCTCCTTAGCAAGATCTTCAGACAGGGAGGCAGGCCCTTGAGGCTTTAGGAATTCCTCCGCCAATTCGCTACAGCTGAGATGTTTGGCCACCCCCAACAGATCTACAAACAGTTGAAGTAGCTTAGAGTTATTCAAAAGTTTGTGTTTAAATGCCTCAAGCAGTTGAACCTGCGAGGCTGGATCCTCAGCAGTCTGAACCCTCTTCTCAAGGGTATCCTTCTCCAACATCCATTAATGCCTCTTGGCATCAACACTCTCCCTCTCCTCTTCCACGTTTTTTTTCCTCGAGGAAAATTTTTTTATTTTTCCTCAAGCACCTTATTCTTCTCCTCGAGTGCTCTCTTCAACTATAAAATTTTAGCATCCTGTTTGCTGAGCTTTTCCTCGAGGGAACCATGACCAGAAGCACAAGCAAAGGTGAAAGCTGCTATATTCTCAGTGGCCTCATGGAAAAATTGGGAGACCTAGCAAAATAAGTTCAGTTTAGATCAATGTTAGGAAAAAGGACACTAAAATAAATTTTTCATAGGAACGGAAGAAAACCTCAGGGTTAGAGGTCATCCTCATGAAATGATGCTCAATCCTGGACATAGACGCAACATCACTCGAAGGGGGTGCCGACTATTTATGGGTGTTCTCACCATCGTGTGCTCCTATTAATGAAGGGGGAGAGGTTTTACCAAAATTGTTGCCATCTTCCCTTTTTTCCCGTGAACATTCCTAATATGAGGAGGCTGGGCATCAGGAATGATTGGAGTAGGCCTTTCACCACCTACTGTGAGAGGGGAGGCCTAATTTGGGAGTGGAGGCTTGATTTGAGGGAGTAATGGTCTCTTTAGGAGGATCTTGACCCTGCTTCGTGGACATATGTTTCCTTAAGCCGCTAGCGAGACCCACTAAAAAATAAAAAGAGAGATCATCAGTAAAAATAAAATTAACAATACAGTAGACAGGAGAAGTAGAATTCTATTAAGGTACCTTTGGAGGTTTCCGAGTGCCTAAAATCACTAACGAGGGTCTCGAGGGGGGGGATTCTTTGGGGCCCTCAAGTTCTCTTCTCCTCTTCTCTTCTTCCTGATATTCTTCCAGAGTATTTTATACACATACTCCTCATAGATTTTGGGAGGGAATGCAAAGCTGCCAATAAGGGAATTAGGATTGTTGAAGCGGCTGTAATCAAGGGAGTTGGACAGCAACTTTCGCCTATCCCTCTTGAGGGCATCTGGACAAATATACTCCCCAGGTTTGGGAGATTCGACTCGCACGTTCCAATTCCATGGGGGTACTCGATACCTCCTACTGTCAAACAAAGACCCCTTTTTCCAGCTTCTCTAGTCACCCAAATTATAAGTAATAGCAAAAACCTTGTGATGTACCTCTCGGCTGGTAAAAGTGACAATCATGTCGGTGGACCGCCCAGTGTAAGACACAAAGTACAGTGAGTGAAGTAGTTTATACCTTGTCTTGATAGCAAACTCATCACATCATGTCAAGAACATCATGATGATTACCAAAACATTAAGATGAACTTGTGCAGGGCTCACCTGAAATTATTTAAGAAGATTGGAAAAAAGGGGCGGAAAGGGAAAAATGAACCCTCAGCGAAGATGTCTGAGGGACATGGTTGATCTTCCCTCGGGGAGGTTATGGAGTGTATCTTCTTCTAGAAAGGGTTGAAAATCGGCATCTGGGGCTATTCGTTGGCCAAGAGCGATCAAGTCCAAAATAGCTGATATAACTTTCCCCACTACTAGAGTTACGGGCTCCTTCCCCGATTCCCTTAGGCTTATCCTTCGAGAAGTCCCCATTTCTTTCTTTTGAGAGGGTTTAGCTAGAGAATATACCTGAGGTGCTCTTGAGGGTGCTTCCTCCTCCTCGAGGGACATCCTATCACTCAAAAGATATGCATTCTCCTCCTTCTCTATGGCCTCGAGGGATGCTTCCTTGTAGGACAGAGATGTATTTACCCCCCCCCCCCTCCAATTCAAGCTCTGGATTCGGAGAAGGGTAGAAGCCAATTTTTCCACTATTAGGGGATCTCCTTATATAGGGCTTGCCCGTGCCTGGTGGCCAGTTCTCAATAGGCTCTTGAGGAGGCATATCAGTAATAGGGAAAACCCTCTCTTCCCCCAGACTATTAGTAACATGGTTGGACATACCTTCTCTAGGATCAGGATCATATTGGAATTCTTTGGAATGAGTGCATTGTGAATCACTAATAGCTCTTCCTGGTGTACTAATCCCCGCCCCTCCTAACCTAATCTCATTGGGAAATCTCTCGGAGGCGGAACCCTTATCAGAATGGGGCATGATTGTAAGTGAGGAAACAAAAAGATTACAATCAGAAAAGGGACAAAGGTACTTAATGATTTTTGGGGAAATGCGATGAAAATTAGATTGCTCGAGATAAGTAGAGAAAGAGTACTCGTAAGAAATTCTTGCAAATGAGAAAAGTGGAAGAAGGAAGAGCGGTTAAGGGGTAATAGTGGGGGCTGAAACGGCGGATAATTATGACTACCTTGCAAATATAAAAAGTTATAGAAAGATATGATTGCTTTTCTATCTTCTGACAACACGCTGTTTGGGGAACAGTGACACGCGCGGTTGTATGACATTTACACGGCTTTTTGGAATCCTAACGCCGAGAGCAGTGACACACACGGTTTTACGGCACATGCGCCTTTTAGAAATCTAGGTTCGCTCCTTCGAAGTTAAGAGAAACAAAGTGCGAGGTTCATTTCGAGTCTTCAGAGTCCTCGAAATGTCCCATACATTCTAGTCCTTGAAGAATCTTTGTACCGTTCAAGTCTTCTGAGGTCGAGAACCTGCTTTTCTAGGGGCTCTTGATAGAGGTTAAGCCCAAGAAGGCCATTGGGCCAAATATGTGGCTGCCCAACTAAGAGAATATTTAATACCCTAATGTAATTACTGCATTTGTAGGTAATTAAGGGTGATAATTAAGGAGAACGTTATTTATGACACAGAGTATAAAATCAAGGTACACATTTACTTATCATTCATTGTGTCTTAATCATATTGGACTCTTGGACTAACTTAGGCACTAGAGTGCTGACCCCTGGAATCCCCAGGGACAGTGTTATAGGTTAGAACGAAAAGAACTCAGGCCCATGAACTGGTCGGTTGTTCGAGATGCATCACCATCAGATCCAAACCTTCAAAACATAAGAACTTGGAAATCCTTTAAGAAATTAAGCTATCCAAAAGAGGAAAATGGACTGGGATTAACCAACCTTCACATAATGACACAAAGCTTCTCCATCAAACTTTGGTGGAAACTGCAATTAAATTAAGTATTTTGGGCACAAATAATGTGGTCAGTGCCTGAAAACTCGAAAACATTAAGAACATGGAAAATAATTAATGAAGTAGATAACATTGCCATGAAAAATTCCTTTATTTTGATTGGTAATGGTTCTTCATCCTTTTGGCATGCAAATTGGACCAAAAATGGTCCATTAAGTCAGTGGATAGATGAAGAATCTGAAACACCATTCACAGACCTAACACTTTCAGAGTTTGTAAATAACAAAAATACATTTGTGGAAGAACTTAAAGAAAGCCTCCCCTTCGAATTAATAAGCCTTATCAAACCAAGCATCAAGTTGTACCCCAATCACAGGGTAAAATCATCTAGAAACTAACTGAAGATGGAAATTTTACAGTGACATAAGCTTATGAATTAGTTAGACCTAGAAAGATTAAATTTCCATCCTTTAAACACTTGTGGTCTAACCTACTACCTTAAAAAAAAAGTCAGTTTTCTCAATTGGATAGTTTTGAATAGGCTGGTAGCACTAGCAGATGTATTGGAAGACTTTTCTTTCAACCTACCATCAATATGCTACTTTTATCGATCAGAATCTGAGAATCTACATCACATATTCAGTAACTATACATTTATCCAAAATCTTTGGGCTAAAATAGACTGTACATTTAACATCACACCACAAAACAACCTCTTTCTTTGGGATAGGTACTACATTTACTGCAATCAAATTTTTCACCACACATTATTCACAAAAATGATTAGAATACTACCATGCATTGTGGTTTGGTTCATCTAGTATGCAAGAAACAGTTTCATTTTTTATGAACAAAAACCTAGCCTAGAGAGATTGACAAGGCAAATTCTACTAATGGTAAATGATATACTCCTAGAAAAGAAAATTAAAGCAGTTTGGAATATGAACTCACATCCCCCTAAACTAATTAAAATTAAACCTCATAAGTCTCCTCAGAAAAAACAAATAACATCATGGAAGCCATAAAAGGAATCATTTAAACTTAACATAGATGGTTCATCTTTGATTAATGGCAATTATGGATTAGGTTTAATTATAAGCGATACAAAAGGTGTGCATATTATCTCATCTGCTAAGTTTTAGGAAATTGTACAAGCTTAGAGCAAGAAGCTTTAGCACAGCTGCACGGATTAGAAGTAGCACAACAACAAGGCATTTCGAAACTTGAAATAGAGACAAACTAACTGCTACTACTAAAAATGGTTCGTCAACAGTTCAAGATCCCTTGGAGGTGCAGCACCATAATGCGGGACATACACACAAAGATAGAAGAGTTTCAATACTCAATTGTCCACATTTCAAGAGAAACCAATTGTGTTGCAGACTCCCTAGCAAATATAGTGAGCTCAGAAAAGGTAAAATTTTCATATGTTTTTGCAGGTCTGCTAGCAACTATCAAGAGAATGAGCTCAGAAAAGGTAAAATTTTCATATGTTTTTGCAGGTCTGCCAACAACTATCAAGAGAATGAGCTCAGAAAAGGTAAAATTTTCATATGTTTTTGCAGGTCTGCCAGCAACTATCAAGAGAATGATCAAGGTTGATGCGGAATCCTTCTCATACATTAGATAGCTTAGTCATTTGGATTATATTGTATATTGTATTCATTACACTTTTAGTTTAATCTTCAGCTTTATAGACATATAGGACATCTTGAAAAAACTGATGATTTATTTCTTCTTGAGGTAAGGTATTAAGTCCCCCTCATTATTTGTACCTTTTCCTTTTTATTTAATAAATGGGTAGGTGTTTGGCAAAGCCCCACCATAACATGTGGTATTTCTTAAAAAAAGTTAATGATCCATATATACTATTATTATAATAATAGTTTAATATCGATCCATTTGGTACATATCGAAAAAATGGTTTTGGACTTGAGTGGGTCGAAACCCATATTTTTTTAGATTGGGGATTGGATTAAAATTTCATATAAGTGCCAAACCACACTTTCCTTTGGATTCCATGTCATTTTAATTTATCCCACATCTCCCAATTTAGTCCCCCATCCTTTGACTGCCGACGCCACTCATTATTTCACTTTCTGGAAACTGTAACCACTCACTGACACCGTTGTTAGCACTTCACCCCTGAGCGGTGCGTTCGAGGCCTTCCTTGATGTGCTCCTTGGGGCGGGTAGCATTAAAATTATGTTGTAGTTCATCATCGGAATTTGGGGGTTTTGGGATCAGGGAATTTGAGGATTTTGGGCTGGTGCTTTGATAAAGAAGAAGACCAAGCAGCTGTGAAAATGATTTAAGAAGAGGGTTTGCTATATGAGATTGATTATAGAATTTTGTTTGATAAAAAAAAGAGAGAGTTTTGTCTGATGTGTATGAATTGTAAATGGGTGAGGGATTAATTTTTTTTAAAATTAAATCATCACTAGGACGAGGGTATATAGGGTTCCCATCCCTTTTATATTAATCTAATTTTTTTACAATGTGCCATTACAACATATGATAAGGAGTTAACCCATTAACACTAAAACACTAGCTAAATATTACAATTCTAATCTAAGGTCTCAATGGCATAGGGAGAGATATAAACATAGGCCCTAATTGATATTACAATGTTGTGCAAAAGCCTATGTGGCATGAGGAGGGCACGTGGAGGATAAGTGGTTTCCACCGTATCGCCATAGTGTGGCCACAATAAATCGACATGAGGCTACCATCAGAACAAACAAAGTGAAGTATATAAAGATACGCACACAAAATGACCCATCAACACCTTTGATCAACCATTTAAGGCAATCAAAATAAAATAAATGAAGCTCCCCAACTAAAGGTCAAGTCTGTCTCCATGTAATCTGTAAAGATCATTTCCCTAATCTAAGAGACTAGGACCCATCATTTTAATTGCCAAAAATATTTTCATCATTATACAAAAATCACTTATACTGCATAGAATTATCTCTAACTTGAATCCAAAAGGTTTTAGGGACCAACTTAATCGATCCATCAATAAAATTGGCCTCAACCTCCTTATGGACTAAAGTCTACAAATCTGATTTACATCCTTAGAAAACCAGTATGCCATAAGTTCGTATAATATAACTTTGAATTGTATTCTCCTCACCATCTCTTTGGATATTGAATCTAAAGTCAATCACATTTTAATGACTCAGACTGCAAAAAAAATATACATTAACAGAGATAATTCCTTCCGATCAAAAAACCATTTTAAAACTGCCATTTAAAAATCTGAAAGAAAGTGAAAAAAGAAAAAAAAACTAAATAAATTTATAGCCCCCCACCTGAAAAGAGAAATTAAAAGGTTGAAAAATAAAATAAAAAATGGAGAATTACCCCTAGTGACCTTACTACCTCCGAAAAATAACTCAGGTTGTGAGCTGATCCAATGGATCGTTTGGGCTGAGTCAACCCATTCTTGACTCATTTCTAAGTTGAGTCGGCCCAAACCATGAGTTGACACCTGAGTTGGCTACTATTGGATCTAAGTTGGCCAGCTAAGATCCGAGTAGACTCAAGGAAAAAAGTAGATTTGGTCGTAGGACTCAGGCACGAGGTCAAGTATTAAGGATGCTTCTCCCACCCCCGGTCACTGTTCACCCGTAGCCCCTCGCCACAATAGGAGTTCTTTGATCCACTTCTAAAAAATTGATCTTCTCTAAAAACCACAGGATCTGGGTCGTTGCTACTCCATTCTTCAGGCGCCAATGAAGAATGTGGGCGGAAATGCTTACCCCTCTTGTTAAGGGCTAGATAAAAGAGAGCAAGTTTGCGTAGGTTGGGAGATTTCATAATTTAAAATATTAGTATTTTGATGGTAATTATGTCTTTTAATATATATGTTAAATATTTCCTTAAATGGAAATTGTGCAGATTTTCTTTGAACAACCTGAAATGGAAAATGTACAAAAAATGATGGGACGGAGGGAGTAAGATATTCTTTTAAAGAAACACATATATGGTTCACTACAGCTCGATCGATCGCTTCTTTCCCAATAAACTAGGAAAGAAATCCTTCTAACCCAATGGTTGACACAATGGTCGTTAGTGGTATATCTAGTATTTTCTTTCTTCGTATGCTGGTTTACGCTGCTTCACTTCCCATCCCATCCCATGTGCTCTGACAGTTGCACTATAGATGGCAGCACAAAATGACATCGTTTCATCTAATCATTTTTCAACTTTTCCCTATTTTCCTTACCTTTGCTTTCGATCTTTCATTCTCTCACCTTGCCCATGTGAAAGTGTCCTCAAAATTCAGATTGAATCCCCAAAATCCGTATCCAAACTCAACATGTTCATATTTCATTCTTTGCAATTGTCCCCTACCAAAATACCTCAAACTTGAGTTGTTCTGTTTAACCCTAGGATATCTATTTGAAGATTTGGTGGTGTATGGTGGTGGTGCGGTGTATGGTGGTTTTGTGTCAGTACGGTGGTGATAAGACATTATTTGTGGTTTTTTTTAAGGAGAACACCCGAGGGTGAGGGAAAATATATTAGAGGTTCCCCAAGCCTTCTTCAATGGTGAATAGAATATACATAGAGTGCAGTTTGATCCTAATACGAGATAAAGCAACATAGTTGCCTCCAAAAGTCCTACCGATTCTATATCTAGTATTTGTGAAACAACTATCCAAGCAAAAACCGGTATAGATGATGAAGTTGCAATCCGAAAGAGAGAATCTCCACCCCTTGTGTTAATTCTCGCCTTCGGCCAGGCAACTTCAATCACAAAAAGTAATATCTTAAACTAAAGAGTTTCGGAAACTGAATTACAGTTATCAGTTCCAGATAAGAAAATGAGCAAAACTTGAGTTGAGGGAGTCCTTGGGAATGTTCCTGAATTGAGAATAAGCTCCGACACCTCATTCACTCCCTGAACTGAGGAGTAAAGCCAGGAGCTAGGAGTATCACACAAAATCCGTTAGAAAAGATCAGCAGCCACAGACCGCTGCAGTGAACACTTCGGTGAATGCTACATCCGATATCCAAGAAGAATGTTTTCAGATTGATGAAGAGACTAGGAGCTATGTGCCTGAGCCTCCAAGAGCTTACAATGACCGATTGATAGTTACCGTTAGGGCAGAGTATGAACCTGCAATAAAAATTTTGATTAGCAGTATCAATCCTTAGCCAAAGCACGTTTATGCATTCTAATTTGCGGAGTATGTCTCCTGTCTAAGGAGATCAGTCCCCTGATGTGCTGAGGGATATTGTGAAGGTTAAGGCTCTGGTTATAGCTAGCATGATGTTTAGCAATTTCATGTGCCAGAGAATTCCCTTCTCTGAAAACATGTTTAAGAAGGGCACAACCTAATAGAGCTTTAACTTTGTAAGCCAAATCAAAAAGATTCCAATGTGCAGAGTAGGGATCATTGATCATTAGTACAGCCAGCTTACAGTCTGTTTCAAGAATGCAATTTTGACCTGAACCCAGGAAATTATGGCAAGCAAGTAACACAGCCTTAATTTCGGCCTCCAGTGGTGAGGCTGCGAAAATAGTTTCAGAGACAATTTTAATCGGAACACCAGAACTATCCCTAGCTATCATGCCAGCAACTGCCTTATTCGGAAGCCATGACGCATCTATATTAATTTTGACTGATCCAAATAGAGGCATTTCCCAATAAACAGTGGTTATATTCGGCTTCGGAGGTGGTCTAATGAACGGAATCAAATGCCTGAGAGGAGATGCAATAGCAGAATGGGAGAAATGTATCTGAGGAGTAGCAAATAAAGTCAGTTTGATTAGCTCCTGAACTTTGTTACTAATTCGATCTGAAGAGAAAGGCATATTATCAAAAAGAAACCTATTCCTAGCTTTCCAAAGTGACCAACATGTGAGAGATGGCAGGATTTTACAGATGAAGTGCTTCCAGCTAGATAGGTCATAACTATTCCAGAAGATAAAAAATCTTTCAGCAATGGAGTGGTTAGTACCTAGATGAAAATGAACTATAGATGCCATGTTATTCCAGACAGCCTGAGCAATAGGGCACGATATAAAGAAATGCTGAATAGAATCTGTCCTACAACAGGCAGGACACTTAGAAGCTAGACTGAAACCACATGTAATCAGCACATCATCGAAGGGGAGAAAGGATTGCAACAATTTCCAGGTAAAGATTGAGATCTTCTTTTGTAAAGCATTATTCCAAATAAATTTACAAGCAGGGAAATTACCTAGTCCATGAGTTAGAGCCTTATATGTTAATTTAGATGAGAAATTACCAGAGGCTTCAGCTTTCCATATCAGTCTATCCTCCCTATCTATAGTAAGCTCAGATTCCTGAAGAAAAAAGCGAGTATCATGTTCCAGAAAAGAATCAATCTGAGCTAAAATAGTGGGTTTATTCCTAATGAAATATGTCACAGACAAATATGGCATAGCATCAACTATGTGCACTGGGATATAGTTAATCAAGGGACCCCTAGGACACCAATTAGCAGACCAAAAACTGCAGGTACCTTTGCCATGAATAATAAAAGAGTTGTTTTCTGCAAAGGGGTTAATGAAAAGAATTCTTTTCCAGGTAACTGATTTCCTATGAGTTAAAGGAAGAGACCATAGCAATTTAGACCAAAGAGTGGTTCCTATTTGGCTCTTCCACCAAAGTTTAGCTGAACAGATATCAATAATGGCCTTAATAGATCTAAAACGAAGTCCATTTAGATCGGTTGAGATCGTAATATCAGACCATCTTTTCCATATTCTATTCTTTTTCCCATCTGATTCTCCCCAAAAGAACCTTGCTAATCTTTTCTCAAATGATCGAATTATTATTTTGGGGGGGTTAGTAACAGCCCATAAGTGCTGAGGCAACGAATATAAGTAGTGTTTAATTAGGATCATCTTGCCCCCAGTACTAAGCCACTTATTCTTCCAGCTTTGTAATTTATTATCAAGATTTGCCATCAATGGTTGGAAGTATCTTTTAAGTGTTCTACCCTGAAAAATGGGACAGCCAAGGTATTTAAATGGGAAGGAGCCTTTTTTCATTTTTAGGATTGCCCTAACCTGATTAAACTTTAAATTCGAGGCCCTTTTACTCAGATAAAACTCAGATTTATCAAAATTGAACTTCTGTCCCGAGGAAACTTCAAAGATATCTAAGAATGCTTTAATTCTAATAAGGTTAGACTTGGATGCTATCATAAAGATTATCCTGAATTAAAACTTAAAATCCAGGCCTTTGGAGCCATGCATTAATAAATCTAAAAGGCTTTGGGTATGAAGGTACTAAGTTGGACAGTTGGAGGAGGAGAGGTGAGTGATCAGAAGTTTGCCTGTTATGAATCTGAATTGAGGATGAAGGGAATTTAGAGCTCTATGGTAGGGTACAAAGTCCTCTGTCTAATCTTTTGGAGGTAGGGTTTCTCAGTCTAGAGTTACACCAAGTAAAAAGATTACCCACAGAATTAATTTCTTGTATTCCATTGGTGTTAATCCAGGTGTTAAAATCTCTAATACTTCCTAGAGCAGGAGAGGAGGGACCTCTATATTCAGACACAGAAGTAATTGTATTAAAATCACCTATAAATACAGTATCACCCTTAGAAATCGGCTGCAGATCATTCCATAGTGCCTTTCTACCTTCTCTATTTCTTAATGCATAAATAAAGACAGCTTGCATGCAAAGATTTAAAGATTGATGGGATATATCTACATGCATAAACTATTCATAAGAAGAAAGAAGTGAAACAGATAGGAGATTAGACCAGAGTAGCCAGATGTTCCCATTTGGGAGGAACAGATTATTGGAGAAATTAAGCACATTCATATAGGATTGAATTTTTGTATTGTCATGCATTGGTTCAATTATGCATAACAGCTGGATTTTCTTAAGTTTGAGTAAATTAATCAATCTAAGCATAGAAGTTTCCATACCACGTAGATTCCAAACCAGGAAATTAACATCGATTGTAGATGTCATAGTTCACCTGATTTATTACTTTTTGTAGCCGATCTAAGTAACATCTTATTCAGTTGACTAAGATAGGTAGTCTTTTTACTTTTAGCCTTACCTTGGTGATGATACTTACCTGAGGGGTCCAAGGTAGGGAATGCATTGAGATTGTGTTGTTCAGTAGAGTCCAGATCCTCAGAAGTGCCCGGATCCTCCGAAGCTGGCTCACAAATTCCTTCCTGACTTAGCAAGAAGTTATCATCATCCTGCAAAACAGAGAATCTGTTTGACATCTTTCCATCAAGGGAAAGTGTAGGGTTGTTAATAGAGTCCTTCAGTGGTAACCGTAGTAAACCAATCTGAATATCATCTTTAGCATAAGTTATCAAAGCAGGTTTGGATATTTCAGTTTCCTTCAGTAACCTGATAATGGCATATCCCTATCACCAGGAAACCTTTCTATAGATAGCCAGGATAATTCTATTATTTGTGGTTCGGTATAGATGCTTTGTTGTGTTTTCTCTATTTTCCTTCCCTTATTTATTTCCCCTTAAAACCCTGTAAAAGGATTCATTTTTTATTGATAGGTTTATTTCTCTGTTTAACTATGGAATATCTCAGAGGTGCCGTTGGATTTTTCAGTAAAAACAATAATACAATGAAGGTCTTGGTTGATGTGAATCTTATGAAGAGATTAGCTCCAATCATACTTAGTTACAGAGCTCCTGTTATTGATATGGGTAATTTCCGAGGTCTGGTTTCTATATGAATAGTTTCAACATTTTTAAAAATTTGTCTTTACTTGATTATGCTTATATGATGGGGTTTGAAGAATGTTTTTTACTTGATTATATTTGGAATTTGGTGTTGAACTTTCTCACGTGGTTGGAATAAAAAGGATTTCTCTCCCTAAGCTAGAATGGCTACACTAGTGGAAAAATCTTCATTAAAGACACCCAATCAAAGGTGGTTCTTGAGAAACCGCCATTTATTGAGATTCGAATGAGTTCCAATATCAGAACTGAGGTTTCGAAGTTGGAACTACTTTTGAATCTCAATAGAAGGCGGTTAAAAAATGATCAAAGGACATCAACAAAAGTCGGTTCTAACTTTAATAGGGTGACTTTGATTAATTTTTGGGCCTAATTATAAATAACTCTTTTTCTCTTTTCCCCTTAGCAAAAATTTCTAAATATTTTGACAACCACACCCTCAAACCCTATCTCTCCTCTGTATTTTTCTAACACTCGCCGCTTACCTCTGTTCTCCCAAACCCACCCCCGCTCATCTTTGTTGTCCTAAACCCACCGCCACTCACCTTCAAACCTGCCACATTCCCTCTCTCTCCACTAACGAACGATTGGATCCGCTGCCGGCTGGCTCCACTGCACCCTCTCCTCTAGAGGCTCATTCCCGTGAACTTGTTACCACCGACGAATGATAGGATCCTCCACGTTAATGGCTTCTTCGCGCCGGTAATCCCTCTTCCAGTGACTCCTTCTCCACCGCCGACGCCATTCACCTTCGCCGCTGAAGATTTCCTCCGCCATTGATGGGTTTCTCTTCTGCCAGTGACTCCTTCTCCACCACGATTTTGTTCACCTCCACCGCTGATAGGTTTCTCTTCCGCTGATCGCCTCTGTTAGGTTAAATTAATGGTTTTATATTTTCAGATCTATTAGGAAACATGTCCATATGTTTTTGATTCGATACCATATCTGTTTTTGTGCATGTGTTTCTGATTTGGTACCATATTTTCAGATCTGTTTGGTTCCAATTAATTGTCAGTTTGATTCATCATCGGAAACCAATTTTTTTGGACATCAGAAACAAGTTCCGAGTTTGGAACTGCTTCTGACCCCAATAGAAGGCAGTTCTCGGAACCGTCTTTGATTGAAATAGATCAAAGTCATACCCGGAGAAGTCACCTACAAAGTGACTTCTAAATTTCAATATAACCACCTTTAATGAGGCCTCCTCCGTTAGAGCTAGATTTACTGATATTTTCCCTTTCCGCCACAATATGTGGTTTGCGTTTTGAATTTTGAAAATGAACTTGAACAAACTTTTTCTTAAGGGTTTTATTTGGGGTATATGTTGTTTCAGTTACATTTCTTCAAACCAAACTTTGTGGATTTCTGTGACTACTGTGCTTCTGTGACTGGGTTCTGGTATGCATTTTCCTAACTTTAAAATTTGAATCCTCCAAGCCCCCCTTGCTACCAGTCTGCCTTGATCAAACTCACTCTGACCTCAAAACTCGTCGACACTGGATCTTCTCCTCTCAAGGAATTAATGTATGTGATTTTGAATTTGTGATCTGCTTCATTTTGCGTGCGTTAACCATTGCATTTGACATAGTTTTTAGATACTTTTGGTTGGTGGATTGCTAGTATTAGTTGTGTTTATGTGACAAGGGGTTTAGATGGCCACGTTTGGTTTTTCTTGTCTAAATCCCATGTTTTGTAGACTTAATTAGTACTAAAGGACATCTTGTATCCACGGGCTCCTTGGTTATCACTTTGATCATCTTTAGTAGGTCGCATGTGGGTAATTTTTTGTTACATTCTATGTGAAGGCCGTTCTCAAGAGCGGTAGAAGATTTAAGGCCATTCGCAAGAGCGGTAGAAGATTTAAGGTCGTCCGCAAGAGCGGTAGAAGATTTAAGGCCGTTCGCAAGGACGGTAGAAGAGGCAAAGGCCATTCACGTTAGAATTGTAGAAGCTGAAGGCCACAAACATTAATTCATGGTAGAAGGAGATTGAAGCGAAAGATAGGTGGCTTCAGAGTTCAAGACGACCAAAGGAGAAAATGGTGAATCGTGGTCTAAGAGTATTGCCCTAGCCCGAGAATGATCCAGGAACAATTAGCCTTCAAAAATTGTTCCATTAGATTTGTCTTCTCAAGTACTACAAAATTGACTACTAGAATTCTCAATTCAGACTAACGGTTCACTCGTAGCAATCAAATAATGTTCCGCCGACGAAGCACCGGCGGCACTTCACGGACCGTATATGGTAAAGCACCAACGGCCTGTGGCAAAGCACACGGACCGTACAAGAGGATCCGTGAAGACCTTCACGATGCAATGGCGTCGGCCAATGACAAAGGCCCCGAACTGTGGAGCTTGGAGATGAAGAATTGAAAATTTGGCAAATTATGGAGCTAGTCCATGAAAACCTTAAAGGACCGTGACAAAAGTTTTGAACAAAGACCACAGGCCGCTCGTGGTCCGTGAAAACCTTCACGCACTGTGAGAACTTCTCAGCAATAACCGTGAACTATTTATGCTCTGTGAAAACCTTCACAGACCGTGACACAAGCCCACCTTTATGGACTGTGGCTTGCCGCAGCTATGAATGTTCACGGACAACACCTGATCTAGTGGTCCGTGATTGAATGTTCACAGATCGTGGCATTCGTGCCGATCCTTGACACTTTGGCGGCTCACAGTTCTATCCATAACTCTCTCACATTGAATCTGGTTTCCCTATATCCAACGCACTATATTCATCTCCAAATGGTTCACGAATTTGAGCAGTTTATTCGAGAAACGGTTGAGCGGCTAGAGGGAAAGGGTGACTAGGGTGTTTCTATCTTTGGCCTATTTTGGACCTATCTTTAGGCCCAATATCCTACTACTATATATAGGAGTCTTAGCCTTCTACTAACCCTAAGTAGAATAGATCTAGTCATAATGTAGATTAGTTTATCTTTCTAGTTTAGAGAGGAGGAAGAGGAGAGTTCTTCTTGTTCTCCTTTCTTTTTCTTTTCATCTTTTTTTCTTAGATCCATGGCATCTAAACCAATATTTTCCATGGATCTAACCTTTGTAGAGTAGATCTTAAGCTTGGAATATATTTTGCACATGTGTAGCTTTTGATGCTTTATAAGATTCCTTAATTACACATATCTTTGTGTTTATGATATTTTTGCGACTGTTCTTGAAAGTGAAAATTGCATGAACACTACACCACATGTGTGCACACACTTTGGGTTATGTTCATGTATGGTGCACTTATTGATGCCCCCTTAAGACTAGAAACCTCGATATTTGAATATGTGAAGGGGAACGATTCTATGTGAGTGTGTGCATGGGAGATTCGAGGTAACCCTAATCTGTATACCATCACATCAGTCTTAGCTGATTACTTAACCAATTTTTGATAGGTTACGGGTAGAGATAGTTGATAGTCAAAAGCTAGGTATTGTGTTGAAACCCTAGTATTACAAATAAGGCGCCTATAAACCTAAGGCCTCGCGTATGGAGGACCAATGGGAATTAGTGCATTTGTGGTGGAAGCTTGAGACGTAATAGCACGGGGGAGAAAAAATTCACAACAGTCGGACCTTGTTGTGCTCCCCTAATTACGATGTCGGTGTCAGTGGAGAGTTGCAAGCGAACCCACCGTGACAGAGATGGGGAAGTGTATGCCATCGGCCACACCACATGTTATGAACACACTTATAGGTCTCTTGTATGTGTATATGTGAATGAATCGAGGATTGAAACATTAGAATTACCATGTTGCTAAATTAGTCCCAGGTGCCTAGTATAAATAGTTTTCTTGTTTGTTTATTTTATGTTTGTAGTTGTTAGTTGAAAATACCCCCCCTAAGTTTGCATGTTTACATTAGTAGCTACTCTTTTTACTCATTTGGATTGACAACCCGCATGAGCTACTTGAACGCCAGCATCTCTGTGGACAAACCCAGGGATTCTCGCTTACAACCCTTGGGTAGCCTAGCAGCAAGAAACAAGTGCAGAATATAAATCTTATCTTTGACCATCCCACGGGACCAGTGCCTCGGCTTGGGTTAGTTGATTGGGCTGCTACGATTGTGTTAATGACCCCGGGTCAAGGCGGGTCAAATTTTGGTGTCGTTGCCGAGGATATTTTTTAGTTCAAGTATTAGTTAAGCATAGCGTGTTAGTAGAGTAGTTAGTAGTATCTTTTATTTGTTTTCTTGTTTTTTGTCGGAGTAGGTATTGCTTGAGTTCTTGGTGAAAACTGAGTACTCTTACACTATGATTCCGAATTTTGTGTGTTTTCTTTATTGGTGCTTAATCGGAAAGAAAACAATTGTAGGAAAACACTCAACGTAGGGCACTTTGTAGGGTGTGTCATTGTGATCAGCCTATAGAGTGTTGTCCAAGGTTGAGAGAGTATGGGAGACGAATGGCTCAACGAGTGAGATTTTGTAGGATATGTCATTGTGACCACCCTACAGAGTCTTGCTCTTGATGAGCGAATACGAGAGTCATAGGAGTCGTTGGTTCCAAGGCCGATGTGATCAAAAATTTTACCCATACCACAACTCTCCAAATTCGAGGTTTAGTGGTAACCTAAATTTGTGGTGTGGAAATGCATCGAGAAACCAACACTTTGGGTTAGATAGTTGGATTTCACCAACTTACCCAATGCACCAAAACCAATCCCTAGGATTGGTTCCCAAATTGGATTGTGTGAAAATTTTGCAAGCTATAGCTAATGTGACCAAGAGTAGTGATTTACTCCAATCACAAGTGCTTAGCGAGATTAGTGATTTGGGAACTCAACTGTTCTCAAGCATTGAGAAATTTGAAGGGCAAGTGCTTAATTTGATGAATAGGTTGAGCCAACTTAAAAACAAATATTCCAAAAATGAACCATCACTAGCTGAATGTGAAATTTTTGTAGATGAATCTAAAGGGGGTGGGGAATGGTTTGTTAAGAGTGAAAAAGTCGAGGAAGAGGTTATTATACTTTATTTTCCATATTACTTACTTTCACCCCCACCTCCATCTATAGAACCTACTCCCACATTTTTAGAAGCCTTAGAGGAAACCATAGGGAAGCCAATTGAATTTGCTAAGTTTTCAAACCACCTATTCCCTCTAAGGTTGACTCCTTCTTTACTATATCTTCCTCTTGGAAGATTCTTACCCCCCACCTTTCCATGTTTGGTCATCCATTGTGATGGGGTACAAACCCACACAATATGGATAATATTAGGGTCGTGCCGACGACCTTAAAAATACGGAGCTTCTCGGGAGGCAACCCGATCTTTAAAAAAATTAGATTAGTTTGCTATTTTTGGTGTGTTTTTTCCTATTTGTAGCTCTTTTTTTTGGGACACTATTACACATGGTGTGCATGTTTGTTTTTTAGGAAGCATATGGTTCTAGGAGGAAGGTGAGCAAACAGGGAGTCCAACTCATGGACTTTGTAGACGTACATGGTTTGTGACGCTCAAAATAGTGGACAAGAAGGAGAACCAAGCCCCAAGTTCATGGGGCGTGTAGACGTGCACTACCCATGGAGCTCACATACTTTCCTACACTATCCAATCACCATTTCTTCCCTACCACCATCCAACCACCACCCAAAACCCACTTACCCTCAAAACCCTTGAGATACACAAATTGAGACCTAAGAGGTAACTTTCCAATTGGTATTCAATTCTTCACTCGATCTGTGGTGCATGATAGTGCTTGGATTGATCTTTCATGTTTAGAGGTTATGGGTAGTATAATGGGGTGATGGTAGTTTGATCTTTACATTCCATGATTGTGTCATCAAGGGTAGTTTTTAGTGTTCATTTTTTATTATAAGTGTTTTCCTATTTCTTTCCCTTGACATGTGTTCTCTGATTTTGTATATGTATTAAGGATAATGCAAGCATTAAGTGTGGGAATTCTAGGGGATTGGATAGCACTTATTTAATTTTAGTTGTTTTTATGTAGCCAATAGCTCTTCCTTGAAAATTTTGAAAAAAGGAAAGAAAAAAGATCAAAACCTTGACAATTCAAAAGCCCGAAAGGGTGGCTTGGGTAAAATTAGAAATAACTCGGATAGGTCAAAAGGCCTAGGTAAAAGTGAGAGGCTTGGCCCGGCTTGACTTACGATTCTAGGCAAAAGTGAGAGGCCGTGTGGAAAAAGGTGAGATGTGAGCACATTTTGTGGGATAAAGCTAGGATGAAAACCCGAAAGGGCTCCTAGGAAAAATGAGATAAATTGAGAGAAAAAAGGGGAAAAAAAGAAACACGAGACTAGGTTGATGATACATTGGACTTCTTGGTTGTAACTAGGTTGAGAATCTTGCGTTATCCCTATGTTGTAACCAAGTCAACAACTTATGGATTTCCTTGGTAGATTGTTTTTGGAGACAAATGTTTGATTTCTTTGGGATAATTTTGGAAAAGTAAGCTAGTTTGACACTTATCTTTTTCGCTTACCTTTTTCCACATTTTATTTCGGGTGGATATGTTACTTTAGGATCTTCGGGGAGTGTGAGAGTTGTAAGGATTTTCACTTCTTTGGGGGAACTAGGGTAGCTTGGGATTAGTTGAATTCCTTGGTTAACATATGCTTGCATGCTACATTTCGCTTGATTCTTTTTCTTGTCTTAGATTTACTCGAGGACGAGTAAAGGTTTAAGTGTAGGGAGTCTGATCTGCTTCATTTTTCGTGTGTTGACCGTTGCATTTGACATAGTTTTTAGTTACTTTTAGTTGTTGGATTGCTAGTATTAGTTGAGTTTACCTGACAAGGGGTTTAGACGGTCATGTTTGGTTTTCTTGTCTAAATCATGCGTTTTGTAGACCTAATTAATACTAATGGACATCTTGTATCCACGGGCTCCTTAGTTTTCCATTTGATCATCTTTAGTAGGTCGCCTGTGGGTATTTCTTGGTTACATTCTATGTGAAGGTTATTCGTAAGGGAGGTAGAAGATTGAAGGTCGTTCGCAAAGACGGTAGAAGAGGCAAAGTCCATTCACATTAGAATGGTAGAAGATGAAGGCCACAAACATAAATGCGTGGTAGAAGGAGATTGAAGCCAAAGATAGGCAGTTTCAAAGTTCAATACAGCCAAAGGAGAAAATAGTGAATCGTGGTCCGAGGAGTGTTGCCTTAGTCCGAAAATGATCCAGGAAGAATTAGCCTTCAACATTGGTTCCATTGGATTTGTATTCTTGAGTACTACAAAGTTGACTACTAGAACTCCCAATTCGTACTAACGGTTCACCCGTAGCAAGCAAACAAAGTTCAGCCGACGAAGCACCGGCGCACTTTACGGGCCGCACATGGTAAAGCACCAACACCCCGTGATAAAGCACGCGGCCCACACTACACGGGGGACACGAGAGGATCCGTGAAGACTCACATGAGACCTTCATGAGGCAATGTCGGCTGGGGATGAAAAAGACTCCAAACCGTGGAGCTTGGAGATGAAGAATTGAAGATTTTGATAAGTATGGAGCCGGTCCGTGAAAACCTTCACAGGCCGTGACAAAAGTTCAGAGCAAAGACCACAGGCTACTCGCGGTCCGTGAAAACCTTCATGGACCGTGAGAACTTTTGAGCAAAAATCGTGAACTATTCGTGGTCCATGAAAACCTTCACGGACCGTGGCATGCCGCAGCTATGAATGTTCATGGACTACGCTAGATCTAGCAGTCTGTGATTGAATGTTCACGGACTGTGCCATCCGTGCCGCTCCATAACACCTTAGCGACTCACTATTTTGGAAATAACTCTCTCAATATTCATCAAATTTCACTCTACTATATATCAAAATATTTTTCTTTTTGAGCTCCATCCAACACACTATAATTCAGCTCAAGATGATTCACGGAATTGAGTAGTTTATTCGAGAAAGGTTCTGCGGCAAGAGGGTATGGGTGACCAGGGTTTTGCCATGTTTAGCCTATTTTGGGCCTATTTTTAGGCCCAATCTTCTACTACTATATATAGGAGCCATTGTCTTCTACTAAACCCTAAGTACAATAGATCTAGTCATAATGTAGATTAGTTTCTCTTTCTAGTTTAGATAGAAGGAAGATGAGAGTATTCTTCTCCTCCCTTCTCTTTCTGTTTTATTTTTGTAATTTCTTTTTCATTTCATCTTATTTTCTTAGATCAATGGCATCTAACCCAATATTTTCCATGGATCTAACCTTTGTAGGGTAGATCTTAAGCTTGGGACTTATTTGGCACATGTGTAGCTATTGATGCTTTATGAGATTCCTTAAATTCGACATATCTTTGTGTTTATGATATTATTGTGATTGTTCTTGAATGTGACAAATGTATAAACACTACACCACATATGAGCACACACTTTGGGCTATGGTCATATATGGTGCACTTATTGATGCCCTCTTGGGAAGAGAAACCTGGATGTTTGAATGAGTGGAGGGGAACGATTCCGAGTGATTGTGTGGATGGGATATTTGAGGTAACCCTAATCTGCATACCATCGTAGCAGTCTTAGCTGATTACTTAACCATTTTACGGTAGGTTACGGGTAGAGATAGTTAATAGTAGCAAGTTAGGTGTTGTGTTGAAACTCTAGTATCACAGAGAAGGTGCATATGAGCCTAAGGCCTCGCATATACAGGACCATAGGGAATTAGTGCATTCTTGGTGGAAGCCTAGGACGTAATAGCACGGGAGAGAAATAAAACACAACGGTTGGACCTTGTTGTGCTCCTCTAAATATGATGGCGGTGTCGATGGAGGGTTGCGGGCGCACCCACTGTGACAGGGATGGGGAAGTGTTTGCCATCGGCCACACCACGTGTTGTGAACACACTGATAGGTCTTTTGTATGCTATATGTCCTAGTGCCTAGTATAACTATTTTTATTTTTTCTTTATTTTATGCTTGTAATTGTTAGTTTAAAATACCAACCCCCCCCCCCCCAAGTTTGCATGTTTACATTAGTAGCTATTCCTTTCACTCGTGCGGTTTGATGACCCGCGCAAAGATTTTTTTGACTTTTACTTAAACTCTAGCATCTCTGTGGACAAACACAGGGCTTGCCGTGTATTACCACGAGACTAGTGCCTCATCTTGGGTTAATTGATTGTGCTGCTATGATTGTGTTAACAACCACAGGTTGAGGTTAGTCAACTAGGTAACAGGTTATGGTATGTTGGAACATATGAATTTTGGTTCTCACAGTACTCTCGAAAGACATATAATCTATATGTAGATTTTTTTTCGATTATGTCTGTGAGTTATGCAAGAGTGATGTCCTTTATAAATAGTACATTGAGCAGATCGGAACCCTCCAAGATTATCTTCACAATATTCCATTCCTTATATGCTTCTGAAGCATATCCAAATCCCTTAAAGGGATTTTCCTTATCTCATCATATCTCATTATATTCCATAAATCATTTTCCATAATTATAAGGATTTTCCATAAATCAAGTATGCTTTTGACACAAGCCTAAAATAATATATTGCGGAATCTTCAATCTTCCATAAATCAATATCCACGCAATATCACCATCAACTAAATCCTTTTTGGCTTCATATTTTTGTGTGTTACAACATAGAAAGTCTTGTGCAAAAAAATTTCCTATTACATCTCCAATTCCATTCCAATTTCTTCTGATTCAATCCAATCACATAAATATAAGAATTGATATTTTCTTCAATCTCAAACATGGATGGAATATTTCTACCGCCTCAGATTTCTTTTTTCCACATATTTTTCCATATTGATGTTTCAACATGTACTTTTCATATTTCCATAATTTCCACAAATTTCCAATTAACTAAATATGGACTTTATAATCTCCTCATTTGCCATTTTGTGGACCAATCAAATTTTGGCAGTTAATCACAAGAGCTTATGCAAATACGAACATCAATCTTTGAAAATCACTCTGGATGTTGGAACATAATATCTCCCTCTGAATTCTAGAAATCCCTCAACATCCAGAAATAATAAGCATGTTGGAACATCAACCCTACAAAGCCAATACAGTCATCAAAAAGGAATCCAAGAAATCCAAAATATCTCCTCCTTGGGACCATAAATATGCTAAACACAATAGACATAGAATACCAAAGAAAAATATCCAATTTAATGTAGCTCCCCCTGGAGCAAATATCTGGCCTATGTTGGAACATAGCTATACCAGAACCTTTAAACCCCTTCAGGAGTAGCTATATGTCCCTGTAACTGTACCTTCTCCTCATCTAATCTGGCATTTTATGTTGCTAAAGCAGCCATATGAATGGATAGAGCTCCCAACATCACGTTAATGGCCACAAGTCTTGGCCTTCTTCTCATCAACATCAGAAGTTGTAGCCTCGGGATTCCATGGAAAATCCTGAGCATGTCTTAGATTAAATTTCCTCGTGTTTGGCCGTTTCTCGAGTAAGAGCTGTAGTATTTCAAGAAGGAATCCAACAGTTTACAACAATATGGATTAGATAAAAATGCCTGGTAGTCAAGATATATGCAGTACCCTTGAGTGGCCACTAAGAGTGAAATCCTCCAGTAACGTCTAACAAAATATGATCATCTGTCACTGCAAAGTCCTTTGCATAAACAATCTCTAAATCCTTGAGGGTAGGTAGTCAAAGTCATTGATTGATAATTCTCTAGAAAATCCCACTACCTTACCTCTGATGTAAACTTTGTGGTACCACTCAAAATCTGGATCAATGTTGCCCCCATTTAGTTTGAATAAAATTCTTCTACAATATCTCGGTTGTACTCCTTGTAGATTGAGGCAGCAATCTTGAAGCCAAAATAGTGCATGTAGGCACTAAATTCACACTCCCTATATACACCAAGATCAATTGTCCTCTCAACTAAAATCCTCTTCTGACACACAATATCATATCTCTCATGGCATTGTGATTAGTAGTGTCTTCAATAATCTGTTCAACTTGTGTTGGAACATCAGTCACTGATATTGGAATATAGCAGATCTCAGCTTCACCCACTTTCTATGATGTTGGAACATCAGATCCTTTCATTGCTTTAGAATAAAAACCCTCAATCTATATCGGTGTTGGAATATCACCATGCTCAGTTTCCTTCACTCCATCAGTACTTTCTCCCCTTACCTCAATGTCTGGTGTTGGAATATAGGCTTGTTCACCACTCAAATCATGATATTTTCCAGCCACATTTACTTTATTTCAAACATCAGAATCTCTAATCACACCAGCCTCATCTATTTCCATGTCCACGTCTTCTCTACACGTCTCCATACTCTGTGTTAGAACATGACCAACATCACTGCCTTCCAACTCCTTATCATCCTAAACCAGAATACCAAAATGATCCATCTCTCTGATCTATTCGACCATCATGTGCATGTCATGATCAAACTTGACCATTTCATAGTTATCCTCACCAGCATGCCAATCATAAATTCTCCTAATTTTTTCACCAACTAGTCATAACATCAATCAACATTATGTCTTCAACACCAACTTCCAACTTGTCCAACTATGTCTCCATTTTTTTCTTTTTTTCCTTTTTTTTATTTTTCTAATGTATATATGTACCGAAAAAATAAAATCACACAGCTTTAGAAAATAAGAAATACCTCACATTCGACAAACACATAAGTGTTGTATGAAGAGCTGAAAAGTTGCGGAGTCTAAAGGCTTTGTGAAAATATCCGCAAATTTTTTTGATGTTGGAACATAGTCAACTACCACTTCTTTGATCTCAACATATCTCAAATAAAATGAAGGCTTATATCAATGAACTTTGTCCGAGAATGTTTTATTGGATTCTTTAAGATGCTAATAGCACTTTTGTTGTCACATAACAGTGTTAGAAGCTCTTCTTTAATTCCATAATCACTTAACATTTGATTCATCAATAATAATTGTGCACAACAACTTCCACCAAGAAAGAAATATCCACCTGTGGTGCTTTTACGATCATCTGCATTACTAGCCCAAGCAGAATCACTATAACCAACCAGATGATAGCCTTGATTCTTAGAATACCTGATTCCATACTCAGAAGTCCCACTAACATATCAAATTATCCTTTTGACTGTGCTCATCTGAGATTCCTTAGGATCAACCTAAAATCTTGCAAATACTGCCACCATACTCATCTCAAATTTGGGTTGTATCAAAGTCACAAAATCTTGTACCGAGGATTGTGAAGTATACCCAAAGATCATATTATCAACATAGATTTGAGCTATCAGTATATTTAATAATTCACAAAAATCAAGCAAGGTGCGATCTACTTCCCCTCAACAATACCTTTCTGAATAAGAAAGGTAGTGAGTCGCTCATTCCATACCCTTGGTGCTTGTTTTAATCCATAAAAAGTCTTCTTGAGTCGATGATATAATTCCTCATTAACCGAACCATTTAGGAAAGCACTCTTGACAGCTATTTGGTACAACTTAAAATTCATAGTGCAAGTTATAGCAACGAGAATGCGAATAGATTCTAACCTGGAAACTGGTGCGAATGTTTCATCAAACTAAACTCCTTCAACCTGAGTGTAGTCCTGAGAAACTAACCCTGATTTATCATTATTTTGTTCGAATTTCCAAAGTTCTTCTTGCATTGCCGCAATCCAATACTCATCAAGTTGAGCCTCTTTGTAACTCTTGGGTTCAATGAGAGAGAGAAAACATTGTAGACCAACAAGTTCCCTATAGTTAACCCAAGGGATCAATTGAATCCTTCTTCTTCTTGACTCAGTCTGCACTGATGTTAGAACATGGGAGAGTTTTGGGGAAGATGGTGTTCCAACATCGTTGAAGTTATAAGAGTCATCGGCTTCATCTGTAAGATCTACCTCATATGATGTTCCAACATCATTATGTTCCTGATATAAGAAATCATCTGATCTTGGAACATGGTCATTCATTGGTATTTTGAGCTCATCATATTCAACACTGAAACAGTTTACTTCTTTATCCAACAAGTAACATTTGTCTGATGAATGAATACAAGTAAGCACTTTGTTGTTACCATGTTTCACTATGCACTTTTCTTATGTAATTCAATGATCGTATTATCATCACATAGCTGGCTAATACTTAGGAGATTAGCCTTAAGATCTTCTGCCAACAGAAAACTAGTAAAGGTTGGAAATCCCTTTACCGATAGGTCACCTTTTCCAGCTACCATGCTTTTCTTTCCATTGCCAAATGTAACGAATCCACCATCATAGGGTTTGATATTCTTTAGATACTCTTAAGATCCAGGATATGTTGAGAACATCCACTATCAAGGTACCAAGAATCCCTAGGGTGTGCAATAAGGGAAGTGTGAGTAACAAAGCACAATTTAGGGGTTTTAGGGATCCATACTTTCCTGACCATCCTTGACTGTTACACTTTATCCCTGTTGGAACATTGTGCGGGCAGACGTCCATTCATAATATCTCTGAGAAGTTTATAGCAATGATCCTCTGTATGAACTTGATAGGTATAGTAACCACACATTAAAGCTTTTTGTGGGTGTGTTTTGACCACTTTTCTCTTCATAAATTGAACTTCTGTTTGAATACCTCAATGCTGGTAGATGGTTTTTCGTAGCCTATCCCTTGTTGATAGCCAGAACTTTGACCCATGATGAGAATGTCATCAAATTTTTCTTTCCCAGAATTCAATCTTTTAATAGCCGTCTCAGCAATATCAATCCTCTTTGTCATCAAACTTAGATTTAATTTCAACAGCTCGATTTCCCTTCAGAGTCGTTCCACTAGGGATGCCATCTCTCTTCCTTCTTTAGCTAAAAGGTTTTTCTCCCTTTTTAAGAGTTTGTTAGCATCAACAACTTTCAACCACATTTCATACATATTTTCATATGCAGCATAAACATCCTCATCACGCACAACCTTGTCTTCATCATAACTTGAGGCGTATTCTTCACATACCTTCTCTATGTTGGAACATTGGAATTCAGCAACCTGAACCATGCTGGAACGTCGACCCACTTCTTCTTGTCCGATGTTGGAACATCCAGTAACAGTTTTTGAATCTCCATGAAGTTTTGCTCTAAAAGCCATATAATTACTGATTAGCTCCTCTTTATCATCTTTATTCCATGGATTAATGTATGATTTTCCTTGCTTCTTCTGAGTGTTGGCACATTTAGCCTGGATATGTCCATACCTTTCATATTCTTTGCATTGTATCCTTCTCGATTGCCTCAATTTCCCATTTTTATTTCTTAAGGATTGCTGAGTTGTTTGCTCCATCCCTGGTCTATGTTTGTTGCCAAAGTCTTGAAACTGTGATCTGTTCCCATTAAATATTTCATGAGAACTATTGTTTACCACGTTCTTCAACATCCATGAGAAATTATTTGAGGTCTTCATTTACATCATCGCTATCCTCTTCATGATTGTTTCTTGATGACAAAGTTTTGAATGCGAGCTCCTTCGTTTGATGTTCCAACATTATTTCATAATTTTGTAGTGATCTCATAAACTCATCAAAAGTTATTGTGGCCACGTCCCTTGCTTCTTCTATTGCAGTTACATTAATGAAAAAATATTTAGGGAAGTGATCTCAGCGTCTTCTTCACCAGCTTAGACTCTTTGTAAATTTTTCCCAATTGATGCGCCATATTTGTATGTCTCTAAGTCTTCCATTGAATACTGCAATAGTCTAATCTTCTTCCATTTTCAGGTCTTCAAATTTTGTGGCCATCATTTGTAGCTTTGATTCACGTACATGACTTGTCCCCTCATGCACGTTTGTAAGATATCCCTTTCTTTCTTTGCTTGATAACACGTAGAGACGACTTTGAACTGATTTTCATATTCTGGAGTAAAGATGGCAATTAATGTTCTAGTGTTCGCCAAGCCATCCCTTTTTTCATCTAGTGTCCATGACTCTTTAGGCTTAATTACTGGCTCTTTAGAACTAGATTCTCCTCCTTCAGAACTTCCAACAGTTGGGGGTTTACATTTTGTTTCAACATAGTGCTAAGCCAATTCATCCAGTGAATTTATGAATACTCGCACGCGAGCCTTCCAGTGGTTGTAATTCTGTCCTTTCAGCAGTGGTGGCTGAGACACAGAAGCTCCTTCTCTGGTCGCCACTGGTAAAACTGGATCACACTTTCCTTGTCAAAACAAAGGTAAAACAAGTAACTTAGCTCTGATACTAATTAAAATTGAGTTTTACCTATTTAACTAAATAATTACTACTGTGTTCCAACATAACCTATCTAACCAAGTATGCAATAAAGTAAAGAATTAACACACGAGACTTGGTTAAACAACTCGGTGAAATCCACCTACATCTGTGGGGCCTAGCCCAGTTCAGAATGAATTCACTAATTCGAAAGATACTAACATGAATCTCCTTGCGAAGACTCACAATTGCAGAATTAATATCTTTGATCTAGTGAAGGGAATTGCAAACCCTCACTATCTCACACGAAATTCAAGAATCTAGCCCTCGGGGTACGCCTAACTCCAACTTGCTCTCTAACTAGCCCTCAGGACCATATTACAAGGTTTATTAATACTAAACTAGCCCTCGGGGTTAAGCAACAATGGAATAGCTCACAAGCAAAGAATATGAACTCAAAATTTTGTAAATTTGATTGATAAGAGTGTGTGAAATTCCGAAGGCCTCCCCTATTTATAGGGTTACAATCTCGCCCCAAACCCTAATCACAACTGGAAGCTGAATTGACTTATGGCAGCTTTAAGAAGCTAAAACCCTATCCAACTAAAATACATAAAATAAATGGTAATCTAAGGTAATCTGGTCGAATTCTTCTAGAAGTAACCTTGAATAATATTTCCTTATCTAATCTTACCAAATCTAATTCTAATCAGAATAAAACTGAATATACTAAACCCTAATGGACTATATTTTTAAAATTTAGCTCTTCAAAGCCCATATGGCCAAACTTTTAGTCCATAAACCCAAAATGAAATAATTTTACATATTTTACAGTGATTACTCTACCTCAGTAAAAACCCCGTGGGAGAAAAAGAGTATAGTGTTCTTCATGATGTCTTTAGTTCGTCGACAATCTTGAATAATGAATCCAAGAAGTCAATGGTGAATCCTTCAATTCTTCATCATAAAGTTGATCCATCAAAGCTTTTAAAGCACATCAAAGAATTTAATATTCATATCATTCCCTCTCAGATCGAAAAGTTTCATCCTCGAAATGGGAAACATATAACCTATAAAGACATCCTAGAATTCCTGTAACAACTTAACAAACCCTAGAAACGTATCTACAGGAATATCTTCTTTGGAATAGTAACTTTCTTTAAAGGAAATTATAAGATCAAAAGAATGATTAGTCGAAGATTGATTCACGTCTCTCATTGAAGCATAAAACGATTTACCAGAGTCAGTAGATAGTTCATGCCTCATCATATAAATAGAAAGTAAAGGACTAAGATGTGAAGACGGGACTTTATGCAACTTTTCAGAATCATTCTACAACTTACCTACCTTAGGATCGACCTGGAACTTATCTATGGCGACATTTACTGTCATTTTGATGGAATCGACACTATTTCGGTCAAAATTATTTGCTCCCAGTGGGGGAGTAATTTTTGGAAACATCTGTGGAATACACCTTAAAAACATCTTGTGTTTCATGACCTTTCTCATCTCTTTCAACAATGATGATTTCATCATCTATTTGTTTTTCTTTGGTGTCATACTGTGCAGGCATATCATCATCTTCTTCCCCCTCCATTGTTATTATAATTCATTCATGGGGACAGTTATTGTGAACATGTTCTCGTTCATTACAATGAAAACATATATGAGTGTTAGAAGAAATTGTACCTGACAAAGTAGAAATTGATTTACATATATCTTATCTAAGAGACTGATTGGTTGCGATCATTCTTTGATTAGTGGGTTCCAATGGTGGATTTGAGTAGGTTTTGGTTAAATTAGGGCTTCGTCGACCACCCATGTTCAAATTGCTACAACCCTTGGTCGAATTTGGGCTTCTGAAATCAGAGAGCCTTTGACTGTCATGGCCGAAATTAGAGCTTCCCCTAGGCCTTAATGTCAACTCAACCAACCTAGCCTTGAACAATAAATCTTGCATAGAAACATAATACTAGAGCTTAATCAGAACTTGTAGATTTTCTCTTAAACCTTCAGTAAACTGATTCTTTATAAAGGCATCATTTTCTCTCATGCCAACTCTTCTCATAGCTGATTCAAGATCTTGCCAGTATTTATCTACACTGCGGTTTCCTTGCTTCATATTGCTGAGATAGGAATGTTATTCCATCAAATATGTTCATGGAACATGATGTAATCGAAGCTTGGATCTCAATCTATCCCAAGTGGAGATAGGTCTTTACCAGCAGGTTGTCTTATTTCTTTCAAATTCTCCCATCATTCAGTGGCCTAATGGGTGAAAGAATAATGTGCGATCTTAATCTTATCTTTCTCACAATAGTTGTAAAGATGAAAAAAAGTTCTAGATCTGCCTCTCCCAATCCAAGTATTTCACAGGATTGTGTCGACCATCAAATCTAGGAATATCATACTTGAAACCATTGATGTCATGAGCAAATTCAACTTGTCTTGCAGAACAGGGTGTCGTTGGATTGAATAACTCATCTACCTTCCTATTCAATCTCTGAACCTCGCTCATTATGGAATTTATAACATTCATGGAATTCATTTTAGGTCGATTATTGGGACTGCCAGCAAATGGCGGGACGAATGGATCGTCCGCCATACATGCTAAGAAGAAACAACTGATTGGTAATTAATGTTCACCCCCCCCCCCCCCCTCTCTTTTTTTTAGTAAGGTCACTCACCAAGTGTATAACACTCACAACTCACAAGGCGAAGGCTAATGTGAGGGCAATTGATCAATTCACCGCAATTCAAAGCAAACTATGGAGATGAGTACTGCAGAACTTATTTCGAAATTTAAAAATATAAAAGCTCAATATTGGGCTCTACGATCTATAATTCCAAATTCTAAAAAGAATAAAGAACAAAATTCAATTTGAATGATACAAATCAGAGCTGTATTGAATGAATTATGATCAAAACAAGATTGTTTTATATAGGCGACAAATAGGTTCCGAAAATTCAAGAAACTTTTCCGAAAACAAACCGGAATAGGAACTCAAATCAAAATCCCTTGTGGTAAAGAATTTTAATGACTTACTTGTCCCCCAAGTAAAAAATTCATATCAAAACCCCTTTTGCAATTGGCTTTTATTTCTTTTTCCTCTTCCAATTAGGATTTTGACTTTTCTTTTCCTTTTTCAAATCGGATTTACTTTTTCTTTCCTTCTTTTTTTCAGTCACAATTCATTTTTTCCCTATTTTTTGTACTATAAAACACACAACCAGAATCTTATTCCCCAAGAAAAAATTTTGGTCACAATTGCCAAAATATTTGGAAATTGCAAATCTACCCCAAATTTTAGATTTCAAATCCTAAATTCTGACTTTGAAACCCAAAAATCTTCTACCTTTTTTATTTTCAAAATTTTGTGGAATAAAAATCGCCTATACAAAACTTGGAATAAGAAAACGATGAAAACTTCCTCTTAATTCAAATGAACTTCAAGGTATTCAAGATCGTAAGGATCAAGAATATTGCACTATATGTATGAAAAATGACACAAGACACTTTTTTTTAATAAGGTGTAATAAAGAATGAAAGACAGTTCAAGATCACAGAATCAAAGAACGATAAAGAAAACAAATAGGATTATGACCATGCAATAATTTTCAGAAGAGTTGACGAAAATTATCACAAGTACATAAAATGTTTAAACTACATAAAACTACGAAACTGACCAGGAGGAGGCGGATAATACTTGTTAACGCTCAGACCCTTCGACGTCCTTCTCACTCGATTGATGATGGTGAAGGTGGATAGTAATGCCGAAGTATTCTAACTCTCGGGCCCTTCGACATCCTTTGACTCTAGATTCAATCCTCCTGGTAAGAAAGATTAAACAAGCACAGTTAAAACCCGACACAAAAGAGTATATAAATATTTTTAAAAATGAAAATAAATTCAGTAGATCTTTCGCTTTTCTCTGATACCAACTGATATGAATCTCCTTACGAAGACTCACAATTGCAGAATTAATATCTTTGATCTAGTGAAGGGATCTGCAAATCCTTGCTATCTCGTACAAAATTCAGGAGTCCAGCCCTCGGGGCACGCCTAACTTCGACTTGCTCTCTAACTAGCCATCGGGATCAGATTACAAGGTTTATTGATACCTAACTAGACCTCGGGGTTAAGCAACAATGGAATAGCTTGCAAGTAAAGAGTATGAACTCAAAAGGTTGTAAATTTAATTGATAAAAGTGTATGAAATTCGTCCAAAGGCCTCCCCTATTTATAGGGTTACAATCTCGCATCAAACCCTAATCACAACGAGAAACTGAATTGACTTATGGCAGCTTTAAGAAGCTAAAACCATATCTAACTAAAATACCTAAAATAAATGGTAATCTAAGGTAATCTGGTCGAATTCTTCTAGAAGTAACCTTTAATAATATTACCTTATCTAATCTTACGAAATCTAATTATAATCAGAATAAAACTGAATATAATAAATCCTAATGGACTGTATTTTTGAAATTTAGCTCTTCAAAGCCCATATGACCGAACTTTCAGCCCATAAACCCAAAATGAAATAATTTTACAATATTTTACACTGATCACACTACCTCAGTAAAAACCCAATGGGAAAAAAAGAGTATAGTGTTCTTCATGATGTCTTTAGTTCGTCGACAATCTTGAATAGTGAATCCAAGATGTCAATGGTGAATCCTTCAATTCTTCATCATAAAGTTGATCCATCAAAGCACTTAAAGCACATTAAACCATTTAATATTCATATCAGTTACAGTAAAAAAGTAAACCATACAATTATACTTACCTTATTTAACTATAACGTGTGAATCCTGCAAGCTCGCCTTGATGCCGATCCACCTTGATCAGACTCCCTTTGACCTCAAAACTCTTTGACACTGGATCCCCTTCTCCCGGGGAATTAAGGTATACGATACTGAACTTGATCAATAGGTTACGACATGTTGGAACATATGCATTCTGGCTCTCACAGTACTCTCGAAAGATATAAAATTTGTATGCAGATTTTTTCTATTATGTCTGTGAGTAATGCAGCTGTGATTTCCTTTATAAATAGTCCATTGAGCAGATCGAAATTCTCCAAGATTATCTCCACAATATTCCATTCCTTATCTGCTTCTGGAGCATATCCAAATCTCTTAAATAAAAGGATTTTTCTTATCTCAACATATCCCATTATATTCCATAAATTCCTTTCCATAATTATAGAGATTTTCCATAAAGTCAGTATGCTTCTTACACACCCCTAAAATAATATATCATGGAATCTCCAATCTCCCATAAACCAATATCCGTGTATTATCACTAATCAACTAAATCCTTTTAGACTTCATCTTTCCGTATGTCACAACACAGAAAGTCTTGTGCAAAAAAAATTCTTATTCCATTTCCAATTTGTTCCGACAATCGCATAAATATAGGAATTGATATATTTTTCAATATCAAATATGGACCGAGTATTCTACCACCTCATATTTCCCTTTTCTGCATATCTTTCCATGTTGATGTTTCAGCATATACTTTCCAGCTTTGCATAAGTTCCACAAATTGTCAATTAACTAAATATGTACTTTACACTCACCTCATCTAAAGTAGTTTCAACCATTGTTGGGGGTTCATCACCAACGGATTTATTACTGTTCACTAGGGGTGATTTCTGGCGATTACAGTGCGATTCACACACCTCCGTCCTTTCCCTTCACCATCTGCTACTATTCTCGGCCAATTCATATCGGCCACCGATGGCGTTGCCGCCGCCCGCTCCCATGGTGGAGTCGGGTCCCGCGATCAATAAGAGTTTCATCCAAGCTCTCACCACTAAGCCATCTCCTCTGTTCACATCCCTCTCGGATACTCCTAATCTCCACCCGGTCACAGAATACAAAGGGAAGATTGCGTTTATCCTTCCCCTTGAGGAAGGAGAACGCTTGGCGTCCCATTACCAGAACGCTCTGGTCGGCAAATTCAATCGGGGAAATCCCTCGATGGATTTCTTACAAACTGCTTTCAAATCAATAGGATTTAAATCTAAATTTCAGCTAGGTTCTATTGACTATCGCCATGTTTTGATCAGATTTCAGGACCCTGAAGACTATCAGCGCTGTTGGATGAAGGGGCAGTGGATGATCCAGGGTGTGGTGATGAAGGTGCAAAAATGGACGCCCGATTTCTCACCAACGGCAGAGTCCTCAATCGTCCCGGCGTGGGTAACGATTCACAGACTCCCTCTCCATTTCTATAACAACTCTGCCATTATTGGTCTAAGTAGTCAGATTGGAAGGTTTTTAAAAATGGACGCTGCTACGGCAGCTTTAACTAGACCCTCGGCAATAAAAGTCTGCGTTGAAATAGACCTTCAGTCCCAACCCCCTGCTTCTATTGTTGTAGGTATAGGTAATAAGGTCTCTGAATATCCAATAGAATATGACGAACTTCCATATTATTGTGCTCACTGTAAAGTAGTTGGACATAACCAAGATAAGTGTACTTTCTTACACCCTGAGCTCAAAAAAAAGGTTACTGAAACTAAGAAAAAACAAGGAAGGGCAGAAAGCAACACAGCTGATCTGGCTCAGGATAGTTCTGATGTTGAGAAACAAGCCCACACTGAAGGAATATTTGAGAAACAGTCTCACCATGAGGAATTAGCTAAGGATAAGATAACTGGAACCTCAGCCCTTACTGTTTCACAGAAACAAAATGAATTTCAAAAAAAGAATTATCACTCAGGCCATCCACAGAACATTTTTGCTAACACATTCAACAATACTCATAAGAAAAGATTAGACTTGTACTCTTTGGACGATATTTCAAAGCCTATTAACAACATAATATGGAGGAAGAAGACTAAGCAATCTGAAAACCTCAGATTAGAAACTTTAGAGCATACTCACTCAGTGTCTATTTCTAATGCTTTTCAAGCTCTAGATGTATCCTTTGAAGAAGAACAGGAAGAAGAGGCAGTGGAGATCTTCCATGAGACTCAAGAAACTCACGACCAGGTAAATTACTCGGGCACCACATATTCATCAGAAAGAAGCTCTGAAGGTCAACTTAGCTCAGAAAACATACCTGAAGTCAGACCAGTTCAGAACCTAGTATCTGCACCAAAACAATCATCATCTCTTGAGCAATCTCCAGTTGAGAAGGTAACAGCTACTGCCAATCCAGGTGACAAACCTCAACCTACTACTGATGAACTTAACTTAGAGCACACAACTGTTAATACTCCGAAGTCTAAAGCATTTTCGGTCAAAGGTAAAGAGACTCAGGATAATTCTACTATAGCTTTGCCTAGTAAATCTAGAAAACTCAGATCCTCTCATAAAGCCATTCCAATGAGTTTTAAATGATTAGATACACCATCATAGGTAATATCTTGGTATGGAATGTGAGAGGTTATGGCACATCTCTGGAAAGACTAAAAACATTAAAGAGGAATCATAAGATAGACATCCTTTGCCTCTTAGAACCTTGGCATGATAACCAGCAGATTGATCATCTTAAGCATGTCCTAGGGTTCAATAATGCTCTTGCTGCTCAAAATGCCAAAATATGGATTCTGTGGAATCAATCTTTTCATTTATCTTGTGTTAGAGAATCAGATCAATTCATTCATGCTAAAATCACTGAAGTTGCTACCTCATCCAGTTGGAATTGTTTTTTCATTTATGCTAGTGTACATAGGATTATGAGGGAAAATTTATGGCATGATTTAGGCTCAGCTCTCTCAGAACCTGCCATATATATAGGGGACTTCAACACGGTTTCTTCAGTTAATGAATACAAAGGAAGGAAATCAACCCCTCATAAAAGTATGAAACATTTCAATGAATTCATTCATAGATCTGATTTGCATGATATTCCCACTGTTGGGAATTCTTTTACCTGGTGTAACAATAGGACCAAGGACAAGAGTAAAGATATAATATTCCAAAGACTGGATAGGGGTCTCTGCAACTTAGAATGGCTCGATTTATTTCCCCACAGCTCTATTCAGGTTTTAAATAGAATCACCTCGGATCATTCTCCTTTACTCTTATCCATACAATCAGCTTCTGAGTTTTCCCCTAGGCCTTTTAGATACCAGGAAATGTGGTCTTCTAGGCAAGATTTCAGGGATATAGTAACAAAGAGTTGGACTTTAACATCTCCTCTAAAAGGCATGACTGGTTTAGTTTTCAAACTCAAGAGGCTAAAAGTGGAAATAAAACAGTGGAATAAACTTATTTTTGGGAATGTCAACCAGAATCTGATTCAGGCTGAAGAGAGAATTAGTGAACTGGAAATAATTTACCAACAAACACTGAATGATAAGGATCTAGCAATTTTAAATGAATCAAAAGCCTTATTGTTAAGATCTCAGAAAGAAAAGATAACATTCCTATCACAAAAAGCTAGACTTAATTGGCTTAAGTTTGGGGATGCTAATACAAAATTTTTTCATCATGCCATAAAGGAAAACCGGGCAAAATCTAGAATCAGCAGAATTAAGGATTTCTCAGGCAATTGGATCTCGGACCCTAATCTGATTAAGGAAGAAGGAATCCGGTTTTATAAAGAATTACTGAATGAGGAACCAACCCCTAAAACTGGATCTCATCTTAAGTTTTTTCTTCAAGAAATTCCTCTGCTCATATCTGAAGAACAAAATCTTTTGCTCCTTCAACAGTTTAATATCCAGGAACTTAAGAAGGCTGTTTTTGAATTGAAAAAAGATAGTGCCCCAGGCCCTGATGGTTTCTCAGGGAATTTTTACACAACTTTCTGGGAGATCATAAAAAATGACCTGCTTGATGCAGCTAATGACTTTCTGGTTTCTGGAAATATTCCCTTAGCAATCTCTAGTACTTGGTTGGCCTTGATCCCTAAAAAGCCAATTCCACTCTCCTTTTCTGACTTCAGACCAATAAGTCTTTCTAACTTCATCAACAAAGTTTTTTCAAAAATGTTAATGGAGAGAATTAAACCACTAATGCACTCCTTAATTTCTCTTGAACAAAGTGCCTTTATTAATGGAAGAGACATCTCAGATAATGTGCTACAAATGCAGGAAATGGTGAGAGTTTTAAACAGAAAATCAAAGGCTCATAATATTATTGTGAAACTTGATATGCAGAAAGCCTTTGATAGAGTGTCATGGTCCTTTTTAAACTCTATACTCCTTCAATTTGGTTTTCATAGACACTTTGTTAAAATTATTCTGAGTAACATAGCCTCTGCCCATTTCTCAGTCTTGATAAATGGAGTCATTTCAGGTTTTTTTAAATCCTCCAGAGGACTAAAACAGGGAGACCCCCTGTCCCCTTTTCTATATAACTTAGTTTCTGAGGCTTTCTCAAGGACTCTTAAAAAAATGATAACCACTGGCTACCTTCACCAGTTTAGTTTGCCTCTCACTTGTCCAATTGTTACTCACCTCATGTATGCTGATGATACAACTATCTTTCTAAATGCCAAACCCACAACTTTAAAGAGATTTAAAAGGTTCTTAATTGCCTATGAACATACCACAGGTCAGAAAGTAAATTTTGGGAAATCCGAATTCTTCACCTCACATAAAACCCCCCCTGACCTCATTCTAACTGTTAAGAGACTTTTGGGTATGGATCAAGGTGCACTCCCTTTTAAGTATCTTGGTGTGCCAGTATTCTATGGTCGAAACTTGCAGGTTTATTACAAGCCAATGCTGGAAAGGATGGAGAAGACAATAAACAATTGGAAGAACAGGTGGCTCTCCAGTGCTGGTAAGCTGGTTCTTATCAACCACAGTATACTCTCAATTCCTACTCACATTTTCTCAGTTCTGCGCCCTCCTAAGATTGTTATAAGGAAAATGGAAAAATTGGCATCTACTTTTTGCTGGGGGAAAGTGGATAACACTGAAAAAAAGAAATGGAGATCATGGAAAAATATGTGTCTACCTATTGATGAAAACGGCTTAGGACTTAGGGATATAGGAGCAATTGTTGAGGCTTTCTCATGCAAACTTTGGTGGAAATTACAAGCCAACAAATATCAATGGACCTCTTTAATTTGGCCACTCCCTAACTCTTACAAAACATCCCACACCTGGAAAAGAATCTGCTTAATCACAGAAAAGGCTAATAGACATTCAAAAGTTATTTATGGTCAGGGTGAGTGCTCCTTTTGGAGTTCCAATTGGACTGGAAAAGGGGCCCTTTGTTATGAATGGCCAGAAGGGATGTCTATCCCCTTTGAGGATATCTCCCTGAGGTTTTTCATACAAAATAAAAATAATTTTCTCCCTCTCCTGGAGCCACACCTGGCTACCAATACTCTTGTCATCTTGCAGGTTGCTGAATTGATATACCAACATGAGGATAGGATGATATGGACTCCAAATATCAATGGTAGATTCTCTATTAGCTCGGCCTATCATACCTTTAGGCAAAGAAAACAAAGAATCAGACAACTATCAAAGGTATGGAGTTCTTTTATTCCAAGGAAAATGTCTGTTATATTGTGGCGTGCTTTAAATGGCATTCTGCCTTTTGATAATATTTTGGCAAGAAGAGGCTTCCAATTTGCATCTATATGTCCTTCCTGCATGAATCATCCTGATATCCTAGATCACTTTTTCAATTCATGCTCATTTGCTTTTAAAGTTTGGGAGGCTGTTGGTGTCTTACTTGATATGCATATGCCAAGGTTTGGAAGTCTGAAGTCTAGAGTTGATTTCATCCTATCTTTCAAAACTGCCACAAGGATTCAGTCTCAAATCATCATAGCTTCACTTTTGGTCACAGTTTGGATTCTGTGGGTTAAGAGGAATAAATACATTTATGACAATGAATCTTTTTCCCTTAATGCCTGTATTCATGAGATTAGATGCCTTATTTATAACATATTTACTGCTCACCAGCCTTCTGGCAACCTAGAAAGGAACAGATATTGGACCTGTTCTAACATTATTCCCAAGATTCACCCCAAGAGGAAGAAAATTATAACAGTTGTAACATGGAGGAAACCTTCCTCTGGCTTCAAAATCAACACTGATGCCTCATGGATACATCCAGGTCTGGCCTCATCAGCTGTAATTGTTAGAAACATGTCTGGTAATGTGATTTGCATGAGGACCAAAACCTTCCAGTCACCAACAACTTTTGATGCTGAACTGGTAGCAATTCAGGATGGGTATGAAATAGGATATGAACTAGGAATTGCTAATGGTGCATTGGAAACTGACTGTTTAAATGCTGTAAGAGGTATTCACAACCCATTGAATGCCCCATGGAGGAACTTCTCCATCTGCAGTGCTCTCCATATTCATCATATGAAATTTCCAATCTCTCACATTCACAGGGAAGCCAATAATGTAGCTGATTATCTGGCTAAATTCTCATTACAGAACAATATCCAAGGGAACCTCGATCTCCTATTGGCTCCAATTGTGCTTAGAGGACTCATCTCCCTTGATAGATTAGAAATCCCCTCAGTAAGAATAGGCTCAAGACCAGGAGATGATACTTAACTCTTTCTACTCTTAATTTCACATGTTAATACTATACGGACTCCAATGAGTTTTCTCTCTTCATTGCACTGGAATGGAATCTACTGTGTTTCTTTTCCCTTTTCAGGTCTGCTGCTGGAACTGGGAGTTCAACCACGGTGCAACTCAAGGATGAACACCTACCTCAATTTTAACTTCACTGGTTGAAGTTCCTTGCTGCTACTCTTGTATCTAGGACTGCTACACTCTCTCTATCTTGCTGCTCTTCCCACAGATTCCTTCCTAATGTTTTCCACGGACTAATAGGGGTCTCGCTTTGGCCGATTCGCCGATCTGTTTATGGACTACATTTGGTAGCAATTTGTAGGAAGTACCTCACTAGACTCTTCCTTTCGATAGCTAGTTATTTAGCATCTTAAGCATCTGTTTTGCTCTCTGATCATCATATTGATGAATTTTGTAAACCAATATGCACTTTCAGGCTTATGCCAGTTCTTCCTTAGGATGGTTTAAACTTAAAAAAAAAAAAAAAAAAAAAGTAGTTTCAACCACAGTTCTATCTTGATGCGAGAATAGTTCACGCGCTTCATTCTGTAAGTGGCAAGAAGAGCCGCATACCAGAGTGGATTCTTGCCTTATTTTCTATTTTTTTATTATGTTGAAAAATGTAACCTTTATATTTTCAGATGGGAGCGGAAATGGTGGCGGTGACAGAAGAACTAATATATTTTCGGTGGTCAAATGCGTGTCTGAGACTAAGGCATGAGATGGTGAGGAAGGATCAAGAAAGCCAAGTCCATAATTCAAAGATGGGAGAGGGGCTGAAATGAGCAGAAATAGGATACTTTGGATCAGATGATGATTTGGGTGGACTTTCTGGCTGCTTAAGCTTGCCAGTGATGATTAGTCATGGTGGCGCTGCCCATCTTTCAAGAAGGAAGAAGTTGATCAAGAGGCTAGGCTGAAACGGTAGGTGGAAAGTAGAAAAAAGTTAATCATAAGGGAGTGAGTATACACTCAGTTTGAATGTTTTAGCAGAAACATTGCTAATGCATTAAGACATGTTTTCAAACTAAGTATTGTGCATAATAGAGTTCCATTAAGACATGTCTTAATTTACAGAAACATGCATTAAGACATGTTTTCATACAGCTAAAACATTAGTTTGAATGTTTTAGCAGAAAACATTGCTAATGCATTAAGACATTAGTATATGCTCATCTCTATACATTAGTTTGAATGTTTTAACAGAATACATTGCTAATGCATTAAGACATGTTTTAATTTATTAATGTTCTATTTTGTGTCTTTCCTGTTTCTATAATTCACTGATGAAGGAAGTTTCTGAACCTTTTCTATGAGTCTGTAACACTATTATTGTACTTGTTCTTCAGGCATCGATAGGTCTGTGTCTCACATTCCAGTTTTGAAAATATGTCTTAATGCATTAGCAATGTTTTCTGCTATTGCCTGATTTACTTTTACTTGGGCAACAAGTGGTCTCTCTGTTGGAACTACATCATCTCTCCGATAGCTTCTCGCCATTCAGAGAAAGTCTTCTGAGCCTTTCGATACAACTCCCTTCATAATAACCGCTTTGTGTGTTCCAGCAATCAGTTCCCCGTAGTCTGTATCACCAGTTTCACTAGGAATTACAAACATATTCGCGACATTCAAGCTCCAGCGAACAAATAAGTATCTGGGAGAGTGTGATCGCCGGAACTCCACGATATCAGTAAGGTAAAGAAAGTAGGTGATATGAGGCAAAAGCTTAGAATGCATTGTCTTCGATGTCATTTGATGTATTGCCGGAACTCCACGAGAATGCAAGTAATTCCTCTACTTGCATCGCGGTCGCAGAGTCTAACTATATGTTAATACTATGATACTTTTAAAATTTTATCAATAAAATTCTATGGTTATTGCAGTTAAATTTTATGAAAATAAACCCAAAAAAAAAGTTAAACAATGGTAAACATAAGTTTGAATTTCTTTTACATTTTACAAATCATTTGAAAAATGTGAAATTAAAAAAATTCATTAGAAATAGGAAAAAAAATTTATTTATTTTATTATTATTTTTTAAAAGTCCGTCTCTTGAAACACAGTCTTTCCATAACCAAGGTTTAAACTGCAAATTAGAAGAAATAAAAATAAAATTTTTGGGTTGCATTAATCCAGTCATAAATTTATAACTACTGCACCTTACATGATAAATTTTTAAGGTTGCAATTAAAATATTTTACCTTTCTATTATTTTAATGAAACTATGTCTTTCCATAAACGCATGGAAAAATGGTTTTTTCCAAGACTTTGCCATTTTTAATGTGTTGAAATAAATTTATTTTTGTTATATTATTTAGTTGGTAATGGAAAATAATACCAGTATATAATAAAATATAATTAAAATTTATTAATACTATCTATTATTTTATTGTGCGCGGTCTAACTAGTGATCACTAAGGGAAATGTCCAAGAATGGTTTGGATGACTTATATGGAAACAGAGAATTGTATATAAAATTCATGGCAAGATATTCATCTGCCACTCGCTGATGACTAAGAGCAACTAATGTTCAAGAAAATGGTGGTTTGATTGACACTTCTGACCTTAGAGGTCACACGGCGTTTAGTTAACATTGTTACTGGAGGGCAATCTGGAGGTATTGAAAATTTAACCTCTATTCTGAACATTGATTTGTTCAAATTTATTTCCTACCTGTGATTTTTACTAATTTTTGCACCAATTTATTTAGAAATTAATAAAAGGTTTGATGTGGGAAGTAAGAAAGAGAGAATGGAGAAGAAGGAGAGAATGGAGAAGAAGGAGAGAATGGAGAAGAAGATATGATGGAGAAGAAGATATGATGGAGAAGAAGATATGATGGAGAAGAGGATACGATGAGAAGAAGTGAGAAATTAGAGAATGAGATGTACATTTTTCTTCATCCTCTAAGGGGTATTTATAGTAGAATTTGGGGGTATTGACATAGTATTCCGCTTTGGTAAATAAATAGTTATATAATTAATTATAACAAATCTAGTTTATTGTTAATGAGCATTTCATTATTCCTAACACTCCCCCTGGAATGCTCATTTCAATAATTACGTATTCATGCTGCCTCATTAAAAACCTTACTTGGAAAAACTCAGTGGGATAAAAATCACAGTAAGGGAAAAAAAGTACAGCCACGTATAGCCCCCCCCCCCCTATGTTGGCACTGGTGATTTCTTCATAAATTTCGTAGTCTTCGCATTCTGATGTCGTAAACATGTTTTCTGAACACTGAAGTGGGGAGAGCCTTTGTGAGTAGATCTGCTGAGTTTTCGCAGGAACGGATATATTGGATATTGATAATATTACTCTCTTTCAGCTCTTGAGTAAATGAAAAGAACTTTGGAGGAATGTGCTTTGCTCTGTCGCTTTTGATGTATCCTTCATTTATTTTATTAACACACGCGGCATTATCTTCATAAAGTGTGATGGGATTATCATTTGATAGGAGACCACTTGCAGTTCTGATATGTTGCGTCATGGATCTCAACCACACACACTCTCGAATTTCCTCGTGCAATGCAATAATCTCAACATGATTTGATGATGTTGTGGTGAGTGTTTGTTTCTGTGAACGCCAAGAAATCACTGTCCCTCTGCAAGTAAACACAGTTCCAGTGCCTTTTGGTAGGAGATGAACTGAACCTTGCTAATAAATTAACAGCAAAAGCTATATCAGGTCGAGTACAATTAGTGAGATACATAAGTGCACCAATTGCACTGAAATATGGTACTTCTGGACCAAGAACCTATTCAGATTCCTCACATGGACGAAATGGATCATTTTCCAAATTAAGGGATCTTACGACCATTGGGGTACTCAATGGATTTGATTTATCCATATTGAATCTTTTTAATACCTTTTTCGTTTAATTTGATCGATGCACAAGTATCCCACTTTACAAGTACTCAATCTCCAAACCAAGACAATATTTTGTTTTCCCAAGGTCATTCATTTCGAACTCCTTCTTTAAGTAAGAGATTACTTCCAGAATCTCTTCATCGGTCCCAATGATATTCAAATCATCAACATAGACAGGGATAATCACACACCTGAATGTTTTTTTCTTGATAAAAACACAGGGACAAAGAGGGTCGTTAACAAACCCCTTTTGTAATAGATATTTGCTTAGTCGGTTGTACCACATGCGTCCAGATTTCTTTAACCCATATAAAGATCTTTGTAATTTGATTGAACATCTTTCTTGGGGTTTTGAACTTAATGCTTCATGCTTTTTGAATCCTTCGGGGATCCTCATGTAAATTTCAGCATCAAGCGATCCGTATAAGTATGCGGTAACAACATCCATAAGGTACATATTAAGTTTCTCATGAACTGCTAGACTGATAAGGAATCTGAATGTAATTCCATCCATGACTGGGGAATATGTTTCCCCAAAATCAATTCCGGGCCTTTGAGAAAATCCTTGTGCAACGAGCCTAGCCTTGTATCTCACAATCTCGTTTTTCTCATTTCTTTTTCGCACAAATACCCATTTTTATCCAACGGGTGTCATATCTTCATGGGTGAGTACTATAGGCCCAATAACATTGTGCTGGTTAAGCGAGTCTAACTCAGCTTCAATGGCCTTTTCCCATTAAGTCCAATCGTGTCTATTTTTATACTCGGTAACAGATCGTGGTTCGGGATTTCCATTATTTTCATCCATAACATCGCATGCCAAATTGTAAGAGAATACATCATCGATTTCCTCATTTCGATTCCACCTTATACCTGTATTGGCATAATTAATCAAAATTTCTTAATTTTCCTTATTTCGTATTTCTACAAGAATACGTTCCTCTGTTTTGGGGTCATCTTGTTTCTCTGATCCTTTTCTTTTACGAGGATTTTTATCTTTGGAACCGAGTGGTCTTCCACACTTCAGGCGTGTCGTGATTTCATGAGTGACTTTGTTTTTAATTTACCCTTTCGGGAATTCAATTTGAGCAGGAGCATACTCAGCTGGGATGTGAGATTTTGTCACTCTCTTTGTGTCTGTGAATGCATCAAGAAGTTGATTTTCTATATCTTGCATATGCAACATACTTTGGACTTTTCCATCACACTCTTTTGTATAAGGATCAAGATGCAATAAGGTTGGTAGAGACCATGTATTATACCTTTCCAGCTGTTTTCTCTCTCCCACTAATGTTGGAAATTTTTCTTCATCAAAATGACAGTCAGTAAAACGAGTTGATACAACTATCTCCAGTTAGGGGTTCAAGGTATCTAACAATAGATGGGCTTTCAAAGCCTACATATATGCCAAGACTTCTCTGTGGTCCTATCTTTATTCTTTTCGGTGGTGCAATAGGCACATAAACAGCACAACCAAAAACCCTCAAATGGGATATATTTGGTTCTTGGCCTGATGCAAGTTGTAGTGAGGAGTATTTATGATATGCTCTTGGCCTAATGCAAATCAATGCCGCAGCATGTAATATTGCATAACCCCATACTGAAGTAGGGAGCATTGTTCTCATTATTAATGGTCTAGCAATGAGTTTGAGACGTTTGATCAATGATTCAGTCAGACCATTTTGTGTGTGCACATGAGCAACATGATGTTCAACAATAATCCCAACTGACATACAACAATCATCGAAAGTCTGGGATGTGAATTTACCGGCATTATCAAGTCCGATTTTTTTGATCGTATGATCAAGAAATTGAGCTCGTAATTTGATTATCTCAGCGAGTAATTTAGCAAATGCCATACCAATTGCCCATCCTACCTCCTCTACATTCTTGACAGCCTCTCTTTGTCTCAGTAGAGTCTTTCAGTGGCATGTTTCGGTCCTCTTTCCCATTACTTAGAAAAAGTGAGCAAGCAGGCAACTTTTTGGTTCATCATGTTAATGTGTTAGGTTTACATACAACTATATTGATCCTAGTAAAAGGTGTTTTAGATGCCCATGGGTCTAAGTTAATGCCAAATAAAAAGGATTTCGGTTATATTTTACCATGAGATGGCTTGGGATGAGGCGGTACTTGCAATATTTTGGCATGGGACGCATTTTATTTAGCCATTTTTGGATGCTAAATACTATCGGATGGGTTACTTTTTATTGGCATTGGAAACATATCACATTATGGCAGGGTAAAGTTTCACAATTTAATGAATCTTCCACCTATTTAATGGGCTGGTTAAGAGATTATTTATGGTTAAACTCTTCACAACTTATTAATGGATATAATGCCTCTGGTATGAATAGTATATCGGTCTGGGCCTGGATGTTATTATTTGGACACCTTGTTTGGGCTACTGTATTTATGTTCTTAATTTCTTGGCGGGGTTATTGGCAAGAATTGATTGAAACTTTAGTTTGGGCTCAAGAACAAACACCTTTAGCTAATTTGATTCACTAGAGAGATAAACCGGTGGCCCTTTCGATTGTGCAAGCAAGATTGGTTGGGTTATTCCACTTTTTTGTAGGTTATATATTTACTTATGCGGCTTTTTTAGTTGCGTCTACGTCGGGAAAATTTGGTTTTTTTTATTGTAATGTGGTTGTATCCGAGAAAAGTGCATTTCTTTGGATGGAGAGTGGGCCGCCATCTTCTATTTCTACATCTAGGATTCGACTTGTATCAGGGATACTAAGAGGACCTAAACCACTATGGCAAGGAAATGTTTGATTCAGCGGGAGAAGAAAAGGGAAAATTGGGGAAAAAATATCATTTGATTCGTCGATCCTCAAAAATAGAAATAAGAAAAGTTCAATCGTTGGCTGACAAATGGGAAATTTATAAAAAGTTACAATCACCACAACAGAATAGCACACCTACATGTCTTCATCGACGTTGTTTTGCAATGGGAAGACCGAGAGCAAATTTTTGAGACTTTGAACTATTCGGACATATACTTCGAGAAATGGTTCATGCATGTTTGTTGCCAGGAGCAACAAGATCTAGTTGGTAAGGATTAACTTTTGAATTATATTCTACAGATACAAGCGGTGGTCGGGGATCCCCCTTTACCATTTTGTATAAATCGGCTATTGTATTTGTACAGATATGGTAGAGAGGCACATTAAACCCTTATTTATTTTCTCTATTAGTTTTTGGTTCTTCTCTTTAGTGCGGGGTAGAGCAGTTTGGTAGCTCGCAAGACTCATAACCTTGAGGTCATGAGTTCAAATCCCGTCTCCGCAACATCTTGTTTGTCAAAACAATTTAGGTTTTACGCCATTAACTAGTAATTCATTATCTGCTTTTATTTTAGATAAGGATAAAATTATTAAACGATCACAAGTATTTTATATTAAATAAATTTAACTAAATGACTTTGGGCGGATAGCGGGAATCGAACTCGCATCTTCTCCTTGGCAAAAAGAAATTTTACCATTCGACTATATCCGCATTTTTTTGTTCTTGATATATAATCATATCTAATATGTCCACACAATATTCATATTCATAATAGTAAATATTAAATTAATAGATAATTGGATCATTTTTGTGAACGGGGGCTCTACTTAGGTCGACTCCAATTATTTATTGTAGTGATTTATTCTTTTATCATTCAAGAAGTCTGACCCCCCCCCCCTATGTTTTTCTTTATTTTATTTGAATGGGGGCTTATATTACATTTCAAGTTTACTACATTGCCCAAATGAGAAAATTTTGCGGGGGTCATTTTTGTTTCGGCTCTAGGACGGATAGCTTTAAGAGATGAGAGAAATAGGGATACCAACTAAAAAAACTAACTCAATCCATAAGGATGTACCGGAAAATATAACATTTTTATTACTTGACTAACCATCGGGAGAAGCAGAGACAATAGACACACTAATCAATAAGATTGATGAAGTAGCAATTAATGAAAAACTAGCCAATTGGAAAGCATGATATATGGGATCGAGAGAAATGGAATTCATTTGATTTCAAAAGCGTATGGACTGCTTCACGTATACGGATAAGATAAAGATATATTCATCGGTGGATTCCCATCGTAGATCTTTCTACGGATAATGCTTGATACCGCTACTATGGTCATGTTCTATTCGGAGGAATAAAATAAAAATAGACTTTTGAAGAGATGACTGAGTGGTTGATAGCCCCGGTCTTGAAAACCTATATAGTTTGAAATAAAGAACTATGGAGGGTTTGAATTCCTCTCTCTCCTTTTTTTTCTCATTGAGTAGATTTACTTCTTTATTATTTATTAGTTTTGACCGGACTGGGCTAGTGTCATTAAAGAAGAGGGGATCGGCTAGTCCACCTAGGCGAGCCAAAAAAACCATTAAGAAATTATAATTATATTAAGATATTAAGTGAAAATAATAATACTATTTAATAAATATAACCTGATCCTATGATGTATGATCGAATGAAAGGGATTCTTATTTTTATCATTATATTATCTCAATTAAGAGGGGTCATAGAAAGGACAGGTTCAAAATCACGATCAATTCCTTTTTCAAACCTGCTACAGCTACACGCGCCCTTCCCGCTTACCACAAATAACCCATGTATAAAAAGAACCCTAGAACAAAATGAGAGGTAGCTAACCAACTTCTAGGAGATACATAATTGACTACATTTATCTCGGTAGCTATGCCGCCCACGCAATTTAAGGAACCCAAGTACTCAGTCTCCATCATTGCATATGTCAATATAGAAAGTAAAGAGAAAAAGGCATGACCAGAAGAATTGTGTGAAATAAGTGAATTTATCCTATTGAGGCATGATTGATTCATCTAAAATTATTCCCTCCAGACAGCTTAGCCCCGCCAAGCCATAGGAGTAGTAAAGAAGTATACTATATATTGATTTTCTTCGTCGTTAACCAAGGGAAAAAAAAGAAAAATAAAACCACTATTGTAATGCCTTGAAAGGCCGCGAACCGTTCCTCTCTTAGTCGTAGCCCACAGAAGCATAGGGGAAGTGCATTTGGGCCATAGAATGTATATATTATTGAGAGTAGAAGTCCACTTGATAGGACTTCTATTAATTGATTCAAGTAAGGGAAATGCCCTTTGCTCTCTAAATTAATAGAAGAAAATTCCATAATAAAATGAAACACTATGTCAAGGGAGAATGCCGCTTTGTATTATTGTCATTTATTTCTATTCCAGACAAATTGTATGAAGAAGTTCCCAAATGCAGGAATAGGCAGGCGTTCGATACGCTTCCTCAAAACTGGTTATCTTATAGCAAACAACTAACACGAGCCTACTCAATTAATCTCAAATATCATAAGTAAAAGAAAGTTTGCAATGCGACTAATAAAAAAACAACTACTAGACTAGACTAATAGTTGAGTGCTCCTTTGTTGTTTGGATCTTGACCAGATCCAAGCTTCCCAAGCTCTATGCTATTGGGGAATTATGCAAGGATCTTACCACCTTCTTGATTGACTATATATGACTCTTTGGAGTACTTGGGGATTATATATGCACTAAGGATTTGTTATTGTGGACCAGAGTGAATATTGCAGACTAGCGGATCTGGTGGTCGACAATCGTTCAGACTTGGTAAAGGTTGCCGCGGCACCTGTAGTAGGATGGAAGACTTATTGCGATACCCGCAGACCAATTTATGATGTCTCTATCATTGACGTTTGTCAAGCAGGCCATGTGGATTGGCAAGGGTCTTCTTTGGCCAATGAGACCTCAATCTCAAAGCCTTCAAAGTATCTTTTTGATAGGCACCTCAATTTTTATGGGAAATTTGCTACTGGTAAATCTCGCACAGCGTCCCCCTCCTTCCTTTGACGCCTTCTGACCTACGGGAGTATACAATGACAAATTTCAGGCATGAGTGCCCGATTGTGAGACTGCTTGTTTAACGTCTGATAGCACCTTTCTTTGACCTAAGTTATCCAACAACGGGATCCCCCTTGATCCTTGCCGGATGTGTTTGCTTATTACTCCAGTTTTTCCAAGAGTCTCCACCAGTTAAACCGCATCCAGTTGACTCATGTTTCGCCCATCCTCTTCATCTTGATTGGGATACTATTACCTAGGTTTCTAAACTTAGAATGGATGGCAGAGCGTAGGTGGGAACCATTTATATGGATACGGTGTTTTACCCGTAGACATTTTTCCATAACCCGTAAGAATTGTATGGGAATCATCTTCGGGGGAACTTCCCGTATAACCAACCAAGGAATTCTACCGTACTCTGTGCAGCTATTTTTGTTGATCCAGCAGAATCTACCCAAAGGTTCAGGCAGGATTGTAGGAAGTGGGCAATACATTTTTGTATTCTATGAGAAGCTCTACGACACCCGCGATTCCCATTAGTAATTCGTTAGCATATCGTACGTAACAAATCCTTGTTAAATAATGGGTTTTTAAGGGGGGGCAGCTTATGGGATTAACCTCTCTCTGGCCTATTAACTATTATTGCCTCCCCGCCCAGCTCTATCAGTAGGCCCTTTATTTTACAATACTTAAAAAAGTCTTTTATTGACCAATTTTATTACAGCGTTCTCTACCATAGAATTCGATTGTAGGGGTCAACCTGGTATCTTCTACAAGGAAGGTGACACAAAAGAGGCTCGAGGGCCCTAACATAGCATCTTATACAATCTTTTAGTCTCCGAGACCAAAATCACGTCCTTTCAGTACCCTACAAATTCAAAATGATTTGTTTGGTCTCCAAACCAGATTTTGGGTGGTTTTCAGGTAGACTAAATTAATTTTTTTGTCCTAACATATGATCTTACACCATCTTTCAATCCACAAAACCACCTGAAAACCACCTTGGGGCCAAACAAATTGTTTTAAATTTGTAGAATACTGATAGGACGTGGTTTTGGCCTCGGGGACCAAAAGATGTTTTTTTTAAATGAACTGAGGGAAATTATATTAGGCCTTCCCGAGCCATGAAAGAAAACGGACAGAAAATAAAAAAGGAGAAGTCGTTGCTTAGTTGATATATACAAGATTGAGCATTACGCTCTTGAAGCAACAGTGGTTGCTTCCAAAAGAATGAGCAACTATATGGATGATTGGTTGAGGATTAAAAACACCATTAGGCAGTGGAAGGAATCCCCGAACTTGTTAGTGAATCGAATTAACGAAACACAGGGCAGTCAGAGTCTTCCCCAAAGCTAATGGAGTTAATCCACGCTAATAATCGAAAACTAATAGTTTGCAAAGAGTAGCCCTTTGAAACAGCTGAATCAAAGAAGCTAAGCATAATTTGCTCATATACAATCCAAAACCTGATCAGTATCCGTGCACTATCTTCTAGTGAGGCATGAACTTGATGCTAAAACTGAGCAAACTGAAATTGAGGCCATCCATCTTGTAAAAACTGGAGTTGGAGTAGAAAATCTCCCAAAGTATCATGAAAAAACTGTAGTAGTACTATGTTGAGGATCCTATGTAACCTGAACAAAAAGGAGTTAATATCAGTAGCATCCGAACTAGGTAACCATCTGTAAGGATGGAGTACCAATTTGGTCTAGCCTAATAAGTCCCTGGACCAAGCAAGAGAGCTCAGAAAATCTGTGGAAGGTAGAGTTAAGCTTAGACTGCAGACAATTTTTAGCAAGGGTGTGAGCCACCAAGTTAGCCTGCCTGTAGATGTGTACCAAATTATAAGGGTCCAAGGATTGGTGAATCTCATCAGATAGAGTGTACAAATGCCAGTGAGATCTTTGCGGATCTTTCGAAAAATTAACAGCATTTAGGCAGTCAGATTCAAGTTGGATAGGAGAGGAGAAATCATTAGATTGTAGAATAGAAAACTTAATTGCCTTCAATTCAGCTTCAAGAGGGGAGAAGGCATTTGTATATTCAGTATATGCCCCCCTGAAACTGCCTCTACTGTCTCTAATTATCAGTCCAATACCACACATATTTGTATTGCAGCACCATGAAGCATCTATGTTAAGCTTAAGACCTGAGAGAGGCCTTTGCCAAGCAATCTTCAAAATTTTTTGTTTAGGATGAGATTTAATCAGAGGCAAGAAGGAGTGATCAGCAATACTCAAGTCAATAGTAGATGTTATAAAAACAGGTTTAGCACAGAAAGATTGAAAAATCTGGTCTCTGATTTGATTTAGGACAAGAGCTATGGAAGGTTTAATAGAATCAAATAGGAACTTATTTCTCATCTTCCATAAATTCCAACAAGTGATTACTGAAGCAGTTCTGATAATAGTTGAATGTAATAAACTTAGGCTAGGGAAGGTAGTGTAGCATGATAATCTCTCCCAAATAGATGGAAAAGTTCTGTCCCTAATACCCATGAACTGATGCACTACTTTCCAGACCTCAACAGCAAAATCACAGGAATTAAAAAAATGGTCTATGGAGTCTTCATGTACATTGCACATACAACATTTGGAAACTAAACAGTATCTCAACTTTCTGAGTATGTTATCAAAGGGTAAGAGAGAATTAGTCATCTTCCACATGAAGACTGATATTTTCTTATCAATTCTAGAGTTCCAGAAATGTTTTAAGGAAGCAATAGTACCTGTATTGCAACTGAGCTTAAGGTATGTTGATTTGAAAGAGAAATCACCTGAAATACCCGGCTTCCATATTAGCCTGTATTCTCTATGTGGTGCCAGCTTGGCTTCCTGCAAGAGAGAAGTAGCCTCAGGTGACAGAAAAGGAGAAATTTTGGAGATTAGAATGGATTTATTGTATATGAAATCAGACACTGTACAGTCTCCATCAATCTCCACCAAGTTCTGATCACAAAGATCACAAAGGCAACCTATATCTAGCCAGTTGGATGTCCAGAAATTACAATCCCCTCTACCTATGATAACTCTAGAGTTTTCTTCTGCCCAAGTATTAACTTGACATATTCTTTTCCAGTTAGAAGAAGTCTTGTATGAGGGAGGGAGGGCTGCCAGTAAGTGAGTCCACTGAGCTTCAGCTAACTGGAACTTCCACCACAATTTAACTGAACAAGTTTCAATTATAGTGGTAACAGATCTAAACCCAAGCCCATTTTGATCAGTTGGTAAACATAGAGCTGACCATTTTCTCCAAGCTCTTTTAGGTTTCAGTTCAGAATCACCCCAAAAGAAATTACTCATTTTCTTTTCTATGGTCCTGATGATCATTTTATTAGGGCATATAACTGACCAAATGTGCTGTGGTAAAGAATAGATACATGACTCAATTAGTGTAATTTTGCCTCCCTTTGAAATCCACCTATTTTTCCAGTTTCCTAACCTACTCTCTATCTGTTCAAGAAGAGGTTGGAAATAGATTCTCTTTGCTTTCCCAGTAAATATAGGCACCCCTAGGTATGTGAATGGAAAAATCCCAAGTTTCATCCCCAAAATCCTTTTAATGTAGTTAACTCTTTGGACAGAAGCATGCTTACTTATGAAGAAATCACTTTTATTGTAATTAATCATTTGTCCAGAGACTTCCTCAAAAGTAGACAGGAAAGCTTTTAATCTAATCAAAGTTAGTCCAGTTGCCTTAAAGAAAACAACAGTATCATCCGCATATGATAGATGAGAGATTCTAGGAGGATTACCTGGAAGGTGAAAATATGACAGCTTGCCACTATAAAAAATGAAAGCCAAGCTCCTAGAAAAGGCCTCAGAAAAGATGTTAAACAAGAAAGGAGATAAAGGATCCCCCTGCTTAATACCTCGAGTAGCTTGAAAAAATCCCACAGGCTTACCATTAATAAGAACAGAAAACCAGGCCTGTGACAGATTTTTCATGATGGAAAATATGAATCTAGCATGGAAACCGAATTTAGCTAAGAAATTATATAAAAAAAGACCACCTAACTCTATCAAATGCCTTTTGAAGGTCCAGTTTAACTATACAATTAGTGTCTCTCTGTTTTTGGTTCAGAAACCGAACCATTTCCTGTAAATAAATTACATTATCTGAGATGTCTCTACCATGTAAGAAAGCTGTTTGATTAGGGGAGATGATCCTAGGCATCAGAGACTTCAATCTTTCCATTAGCACTTTAGAGCATATTTTGTTATTCACATTAGATAGGCTTATAGGTCTATAATCATCAAATGAGATGGGGGTCTTCTTTTTAGGGATTATAGTGATCCAAGTACTACCAATACCCCTAGGCATATTGTTAGCAGAAAGGAAGTCATGAACAGCCAGAAGTAGATCTTTAGCAATAATATCCCATGATTTTATGTAGAATTTGGCTATAAAGCCATCCGGACCTGGTGTACTTGATTTATTAAGACTAAAAACAATATCTTTGAGCTCAGTTAATGTAACTGGTTGAAGAAGTTTATCATTATCATTCTGATTAACCAGCTTAGGAATGTGATTTAAGAAATGAGATTGAAATAGAGAACTATAAGGGGAGGTATCATCATTTAGAAGATCATAGTAGTACTGTATAGCTTCCCTTTTGATATCTTTTATATCATCTAACCACTGACCATTAACACTTTTAACTTTTGTGATCTTCAGCCTGTTAGTTCTTTCCTTAACAGTATTATGGAAGAATTTAGTGTTAGTATCCCCTTCCCTAAGCCATTTCATCTTAGCCTTATGTTTCCAAAAATGTTTTTGTTCAAACAATGCCCTAACTAACCTAGCTTTAGCCTCTTTGAGTTTTACCAATTCAGCCTGAGAATCAGACTGATCAGATATTAATTCCTGAGCCTGTAGAGCCAATTCAGCTTGCACTACATTGTCATGCACATTGCCAAATTTTTCTTTATTCCAAATTTTTAATTCTTTCTTCAGTCTAACCAATTTAAGGTAGAAAGATAGCATCCCTGATTTATCCAAAGGAATTTCCCAGTTTTGTTTTATTACTTCAGTAAAATCTTTCCTTTTGTACCATGTATTCAGAAATCTAAATGGCCTAGGATTAGATGGAATAGCACTACCAACAGTTAATAGCATAGGATTATGATCAGAGCTGACCCTATTTAATATCTGGACTGATGAGGCAGGAAATGATAGAGACCAAGAGGAAGTACATAATCCCCTATCTAATCTTTTAACTGTTGGAGTCCTTAACCTATTATTAGTCCATGTGAACAGGACACACTGACAGTGCGACTACCGAATCCATCTCCGATCTCCTTCAATCCATCTCCGATCTCTTTCAATCCATCACAATCGATCTCTTGATCTACTCCTCTCGCTCCCATGGCGGCTCCTCCACCTGGAGGAAGCCCGCTATCAGCTTATGCCGATTGTCTCAAAACTAAGAGCAACCCAGCAAGCAAAGTGAACCCTAAACTCAAGAAACTTAACCTCAAACCTCAATTGTCATTCAAAGGGGAACCATGTTGCTTCTTCACGGAGGAGGAAATCGACCTAATCGCAGAGCCATTCAATGAAGCCCTAATCGGCAAATTCACCAGAGGCCGGCCAACCTTGCCATTTCTCCGGCACCATTTTCAGACAATTGGCTTCAAAGGGGATTACAAAATTACAGCTTTGGATGCGCGGCATGTGAGAATCACCTTCGACCTCGAGGAGGATCTGCATCGATGCTGGAGCAGGTACACTTGGAATCTTGGGGGAGCTGTTATGAGAGTTCTTAAATGGACGAAGGATTTTGATATTGATGAGGAACCCCCATTTGCGCCAATCTGGATAAACGTCGAGCTGCCTCCGACTCATTTTTTCCATCCGGATGCTCTCGAAGGAATTGGTCAGTCTCTAGGTAAATTTCTATATGCTGATATCCCAACTGAGACCTTATCACGACCTTCCACTGTTAGAATAAGCGTAGAATTTGATCTAAGAAACCCCCTCCCAAGCAAGGTTAGGCTAGGGACCCTGAGAAAATACAAGTATTACAATATAGTATATGAGGACCCTCCACAGTACTGTAAGGAGTGTAAGAAACTGGGACACAATGTATCAACCTGCAGAATAAGAATAGGAAACTCAGCAGAACAAGCCGATCAGCAGGTTGGTAATGGCACCAAAAAGATCACTGCAAAAGGTCAACTACCAAAAGGACAAGATCCTATCCCCGGAACATATAAGAAACCTCAATCTGTTCCTGAAGCTGGGAAGAAGCATATAGAGGTCTGGAAAAAGAAAGTGGGTGCTGGCCTTCACATAACCCCTGAGGAGGAAGAAGAAGAATTCCTGGATGCTATAAACACGGATGAACTTCCCTCAGACAAAGGAAAATGCCTGATGAGCAATGACTCCCCACCACCTGCTAACTCGGGGCCATCCAAACAAAAAAGACCTTGTGATGATCCCTCATCACCCCTGAGAACAGGTATTCTGGATAAACAAATTTCTCAATCTACTAACCGTTTTCAGCTGTTGGATGAGCTACAGGAGCAAGAACAAAACGCAGAGGACCTAGCTGAGGACTTGGAAATGGACTTCATGGAGGCCACTGAAGTGCTTCCTTCTATCCAGGTTCTCCCCTTCTCCACAACACACAAAACTAATAAACTTACTGCCACATCACCACATGCTACGACTGTGATCGATTCTGAGAATGAGATTGTGAATCTGCTTGATGAGGTGCATGTAGACAAAGTTATGCCTGACATAGAGAAAGTGTCTGTGATGGAAAAAGTGCTAAATGCTCCTTCTAATGAAATATCTGATGATAGTAGGATTGAAAAATTAAGTGAGGACCATAATGCTAACATCTCACAGGAGGTAAAGAAACGAAATAAAGATCATATGGAACCTCTGCACCTAGGGGAAAACTCAAAACTATTCCACTCTAGCACCATTAGCTCCCACTCAGCACCTCAGGTAACCGATGCCCCCAACTTGCTAGGTGCAGACCAACAAACTCAGTCTGGAAGGGTTGAGAGGAAGAAATCTACTTTCTTCACTCAACCAAACAGAATCAGCTCAAGGCTAGCAGCAAAACAGAATGTTTTCCATGAATTGTAAAATCTTAGCATGGAATGTAAATGGTTTATCCACCTCTGTGGAAAGAATCAAAGAATTAGGTCTGGTCCATAAGCCTGATATTCTAGCCATTATTGAACCTAAGCAGAAACAAAATTCTCTTGAAGATTTCACCAAGACTTTACACTTTCATTCTGGTCTAGCTTCGGAATCAGGAAAGATATGGATAATGTGGAACAATAATATACAAATACATCTCATCCATAATGACCCTACTTTCACAATTATTAAAATTGACAATCAGGTTATAGGGAAAGACTGGTATTTAATTGTAGTTTATGCTGCACACTCAAGACTAGAAAGACAGGAAATGTTTGGTAAAATTTTAAATTTACCCTCAAGGCCATATTTCCTCATTGGTGATTTTAATGTTATCAGAACACTCTCTGAGTACAAAGGGACCTCTAATCCTGGAATAGATAGCATAATGGATTTTGATATATTTATTAATGCCATGGAACTGGAAGAACCCCACACAGTAGGAAACATCTACACCTGGGCAGGGTATAGGCTGAAAGGGAAAGAAATCAAGGTAAAAGAAAGAGTAGCTAAGAAACTAGACAGGGGCTTAACTAATCAAAAACTTAGACTCATCTTCCCAAGCATATCTATACAGGTACTGAATAGAACCACATCAGATCATTGTCCACTTCTAACAAGTTTACATAATCTGAATAAAACCTACCCAAAGCCTTTTAGGTTCCAAAATATGTGGTATCTGAGAGAGGGTTTCCAGCAGGTCCTAAGGAACAATTGGGAGCAGCCTATAGAGAGTTATGGAATGTTAAGATTTAGTAACAAACTTAAAAGGCTAAAAAAATTTCTTAAACAGTGGAATAAGGATGTCTTCAAAGATGTGTTTCAGAACATTAAAGAAGCAGAGAAGGAGGTAGATAGATTGGAGGCTGAAAATGATGAAAATGATAATGCTTTAACCCTAGGAGCCCTCAACACTGCAAGAACAAACCTCCTAATCAAAATTAAGGAAAGAGATACATTCTGGAAACAAAAGAGTAGGGTGAGATGGATGAAAGATGGGGACTGTAATAGCCAATTCTTCCATAACTCTGTTAAGCAGAAACACTCCACACTATCCATACAAAAAATTAAGGATGATAACCACCACTGGTTAACTGACCAGGATGATATTGGGAGTGCAGGGGTAAGGTTTTTTTCTAATCTTCTACAGGATGAGAATACTGACATCAATGGTGCAAACCTTGCCTTTTTTTCTCCAAGACATTCCACCCCTGATCTCCCCCCAGACAAACACAGAGCTTCTGAAACAAACTGCTGTGTTTAGTCTTAGTGAAAACAGTGCCAGTGGTCCTGATGGATTTCATGGACTGTTCTATAGAAACAGTTGGGATACTATTGGCCAAGATCTTACTGAGGCAGTAAGAGACTTTCAAGTAGGTACACCAATCCCCAGGGCTATGGCATCCACCCATATTGCCCTCATACCTAAAAATCAGCATCCCTCAACTTTTAATGAGTTTAGACCTATAAGTCTTTCAAACTTTAGCAATAAAGTTTGTTCAAAGATTTTGATGGAGAGGATAAAACAGTTGATGCCCACACTTATATCAACTGAACAATCAGCTTTTCTTTAAGGGAGGGAAATTGCTGATAATGTGATCCTGATGCAAGAATCCACTAGATTCTTGCAGAAAGACAATGAATGTCTTAACCTAATCCTGAAACTGGACATGACAAAAGCTTTTGACAGGGTTTCTTGGACAGCTCTGAATTCTTTACTGCTCAAATTAGGATTTCATGGATCCCTGGTCAAAATCTTAATGTCTAACATAGCATCTGCATGGTTTTCAGTTTTAATAAATGGAGTAGCATATGGTTTCTTCAAGCCATCAAGAGGTCTCAAACAGGGGGACCCCTTGTCTCCATTTCTGTTTAATATCCTCACTGAGCTTATGTCTAGGAAGCTCCACACATTATTTGAATCTAGGGCATTAGCTAGGTTTCATCTTCCACAGCACACTACCCCACTAACACATCTGATTTATGCTGATGACACTTGCATTTTTTTAAAAGCAACTGATAAATCCCTCAGAAACTTTGCTGCTTTTATCACCTCATTTGAAAAGGCAACAGGTCAGAAAGTAAATATGCAGAAATCTTGCTTTTACACTGGAAATAAATGCAGCAGAGCACAAAAAAGAAAAATCATTAACATTCTGAGCATGCAAGAGGGCAGTTTCCCCTTTAGGTATTTAGGCTGTCCTATATACAAGGGTAGAAAACTAAATGCACATTTTCATAGTATTCTGGAAGCAATTAGTGCAAAAATTCATACCTGGAATTCAAAATGGATCTCCAGAGGAGGCATGATCATACTCATTAAGTATGTTCTCTCCTCTATTCCTCAACATGTGTTTGCAGTGCTACAGCCAACTTGTTTTATCCTAAGAAGAATTGAAAAGTTGTGTTCTGATTTTCTATGGGGGGAAACTGAAGGTAAAAAGCACAAACACTGGAGATCTTGGGAGAGAATGTCTTTCCCAGAAGATGAAAATGGGATAGGCTTAAAAAACTTAGATTCAATAATTGATGCTTACTCCCTTAAACTCTGGTGGAAAATGCAGCAGGGAATAGCCCCCTGGACAAAATTTATCTGGTCTCTCCCAAAACATAGGAGGACTTCAGATGTATGGAAAAGAGTCCAATCAGTTTCAGAATTTGCAGAAAACCACACAAGAATTATTGTGGGAAGGGGAACTTGTAGTTTTTGGTGTTCAAACTGGACAGGCCATGGACTATTGATAGATAAGATAGGTGGAAATGCCCCACTGAATCCAGAACTAACTGTTAGAGAATTTTTCACAAATAGGGCTCCATTACTATCTTTTTTGGCACCACATATTTCTGCTGACTTCTTACAGGAATTGCAAAGGGAACTCACTCTCACTGAGGACAGTGATATCATGGTTTGGACTCCTAGTCCACAAGGTAAGTTCTCGATTAAATGTGCTTATAAAAGTTTGAGACACAGACATAGAGAATCATCATCATTGAAGAAGGTACAATCTCTAAACCTACCTGTGAAGATCACTTTTCTGACTTGGAGAATACTAAACAACTTGATGCCTATGGATGATATGCTCACTGAATTTGGGATTGTCACTGTATCTAAATGTCCTTTTTGTGAGCATGAGGATACTCTGCAACACTTTTTTAATTCATGCCCCTATGCCTCTTTCATATGGAAACAAATGCATGCAATCCTAGAATTACCACAGGATCAGTTTGCAAATTTATGGGATAGATTAACAACTTATTGGAACATTACAAACCTGTCAAAATTGTATAACTTCCTCTGTTACTCACTGCCTTGTTTAATTCTATGGGAACTGTGGAAAGCAAGGGGACAGGTTCTATATCAGAATGTTAAGCAAACACCTTTACATACTTGGAAGCAGGTTAAGGCAAACTGTAGACTCATCTCTATAGTTAGGCCACTGATTTCAAGTAACCCCTCAGATAGCACATGGATCCAACGAGGATTAATCTCACTTTTGAATCCACCCCCACCAATAAAACTGATCCCAATTAAATGGGAGCCCCCAGATACAGGCTTTAAACTGAATGTTGATGCATCTTGCAACCAAAACTCCTCATCTGTTGGGGGACTCATTAGGGATAATGGGGGTAGATTTAGACTCGGTTTCCATAAACTTACTACGGGTATTTCTCCTTTGCAGGTGGAGCTTCAGTCTGCCCTTCATGGCATTCAACTGGCAGTGGAAACCGGTTTTCATCAATTTTCACTTGAGATGGACAGCCAGAATGCAGTGAGCATCATCAATGGCAAACTGAAGCCTCCATGGAACTGCCTTCAACTGGCTAGGCAGGTGGCAGATCTAATGAAGAAACATGGCATCCGAGCTAGTCACATCTATAGAGAAATCAATGGTGCAGCAGATTTCTTGGCAAAGTATGGACAACAAAGAAGGGATCCACAACATTTCGCGGATCCTACATGCATCCCACAGCTAAAGGAAATACTTCTGAAGGACACACACTACTCTTGGAGAAGGATCAGGGCGTAGAACCGGAAATGCTAGGCTGGAGTGTACATCGACACTAGGGGTGGAGGTGTACACAAACAGAAGGGCATTTCCGGTTAAACGATTAGCTTATATGTTGGGCTAGTCGCCTTATTTTCCATGTACAGGCCTCTTTTGATATTGGCATTGACTATGCCGCAAGAATTGCGACAACTAGTGTCCAATTCTCTCTTGTATACATCTACTGGACTGGTTTCACGGGAATTAAATCCCAATCTGATGGTAAGGGGAGCCATAATAGAATCCCCCCACCTACTGGTGGTTTCAATTAAAAAAAAAAGTCCATGTGAACAGGTTACCTACAGTGTTAAGTTCCTCTAAAGCCATTGAATGAATAAAATCATTAAAGTCTTTAATACTTCCCAGTTTGGGTGAAGAAGGACCCTTGTACTTATTTATAGTAGTGATGCAATTAAAGTCTCCAATGAAAAGGGATTCAGAGTGAGTAAAAGAGCTGAGATCAGACCAGAGAGATTTTCTACCATTCCTAGTCCGGAGACCATAAACAAAGAAGACATCCATGGACTTAAGGAGATTAATACAATTCAGTTGGATTCCAAGGAACTGTAAATTATCATGTTTAATAGTTAAGAGTAAGTTAGAGTTCCAGAAGAGCCAAATTTGACCATTACTTGCTGAGATGCAGTTATCATATTTCAACATTTTCCTATATGAATCACACTGCAAGTTATCATGTTTAGGTTCAATTAGGCAGATAAGCTCAAGATTATGTCTTTTGATCAAATCACTGAGTCTTAACATGGATGTGTCCATACCCCTGATGTTCCAAACCAGCATTTTAATCTTAACTGTTGTATTATTCATAAGGAAACATTGCTAGAGCTTTTTGATCTAGTCATGATAGTATTTTTCTGTGAGAAAAAAGACTCATTTTTCTGTTTAGATTTATTCCTTAGTTCCTTGTCTTTTTCTGATTGCTAGGACTAAGAGATGAGACAGGGGGACTAACCTTGCTTACCTGTTCAGCACCATTATCAGCAGAATCCTGGATAACCGAGGTGCCTTGGAGATCAGAAGGTACATGGAGTCTTGGAAAGTGACCATGGGAGGCTTCCTCACTTGATGCTTCATCGTCCGCCAGAAGTAGAAAGCGATTACCTTTGTTTTTCTGCTGAGAGAAGATAAAGTTTTTTGCAGCAATAATGGAATGGAGAGGTGAGAAAGACCTGCCCCTTTTGCTATGTAAATCATCTTTAGCAAGAACTGGTCTAAGCAATGGAGGGGCAAATAGTGAATGACTATTCAATCGTACTGAGACACCAAGATCAGGAGAAGGTGTATGGGAGGTCAATGCTATGGGACAGTTTTGATCAGAGTCAAGTGACTGTGATTGGAGTTGAAAAACATCCTCCTTGTGACTAACCTTTTGGGGAATATTTTGGTTATCATAGGAGAAAGGATCATCTTCCTTAATTGTTTCGACCTGAAGTTGTTCACATATAATCTCAGGAGTCACATTATCAATCAGAAGGTTATCCTCGGTTAAGGTGGTCTTATTTAGTTCTTGATCATTAACTGGGACATTTACATTCTGTTTCTTAGGGACATATTTAAATTTCTGAGCATAGAAGGTTTTTTGTTTTTCCATCACAGAAACTCCTGAGCTCCCAGCTTTAGTATTAACAATCTGGTTAAGATTAGAATTTCCATATTCATGAGCATGTTTGCTTACTTGTTGATTATCTGATTGCTCCACTAGATTTATAACCACTTTATCATTTCTCTGTGACCTATTTCTTTTTAGCTCCGGATGCAAATAGATACAGCAGTTATCATCATGTCCAATACATTTACAGTGATGACAGTAAGGAGGGATATTTTCAAATTCTAGTGGAAGTTTGACCACATTATATTCGTTCCCATCTTCCTCAATACCAACTCTAATAAATGAAGGAAGCTTTTTTTTCAGATCAACCTCAACACACATTTTAACACATGAAGGCCTGGAGAGTGCTGCAGTTGCAGCATCTACTTTGATAAAATTTCCAATTTGATTCCCCATGATTTGAAGCATAGCAGTATTATAGAAGTATATAGGGACATATGGAATAGAAACCCATACCGGAACAATAGATGATTCTGCCATCGGGGAGAAATCTGATGTCCATTTAAGTACCTTCATTTGTGTATTGTTGAAGCTCCATTGACCTTTTAGCCAGAATCTATGGTAGTCCTCTTTCTCCTCAAACCGAATAAGCACATGCCGGAAGTCGATTGATCCGAGCTGGAATTTTCCTTTGAAGCCCACTGAGACGAAAGAGTCATTGAGCTGGGTCATTGTTGGCTTACCCCTGGCAAACTTTCCGACGAGAGCGTTTTGGTAGTGAGAAGAAAGGGTGTCAGCATCTCTACGGCTAACTAAACAAGCTATATCCCCTTTATATTGAGTTTTGGGGATGATCTCTGGGTTGGAAGGGAGGGATTCAGAGAGAGGAGGAGGACGGTTAGCGAGGGCCTGAAGGAAGGATTTTCCTCCACCGTAGTTACCACGGCCAGAAGCCGCCATAGCGGCGGTGGAAAGTGACCGTTATCAGTTGATGGCTGATAATGAGGAAGAAGGAAATTGGTGAAACGACAGAGTAGGAAACGTTTTGGTCAAATCGCACACAAATCGCACCTAGCTACAGTACACAGAGCGGAACCGTGAAATTTGGGACCAAAAGATGTTATACGATGCTAGTTAGGGACCAAAAAAACATTTTTCATAACTTGTTGAAATATATAACTTCTAAAGATATATTTAAAACCATAAATATCTTATTGTACTATATATATGTATGTATGTATATATATATATATATATGTATGTATATACATGTATATGTATGTGTATATATATGTATATGTATATATGTATGTGTATATATGTATGTGTATATATATGTGTGTATATATATATATATGTGTATATGTATATATGTATGTATATATATATATATGTATGTATCACTAAAGAAAATCTAATGAAACACATAATCTGAAATAAAAAAATGTTCGGATTTTTTCATACAATGATATAGTACTTCTAATAGAATATGTATGCGTATTATTTATTTATTAATTTATGACAAAATCTTGCTTTAGACCGATTAATTGTTAAATGAGGATATTTTATAGTTAGTGAGAATAATAAGGTCATTTGACATTTACTTTTATTTATTGTAATGAGATACATATAATTATGATAACCTTTTTAAATGAATCTCAACATATAAATAATAACTTTTTTAATAATTTGAATGAAATATTATAAAAATAATTGTATTTTATTTTATACAATATTTAGTAGTTTCTGACTAAATTAATTATTTCACTTCATAACTCATATAATTTTCCTTAAATAACTAAACTTTAAAATTTTAAATAAAATTTAATCTCAATATTTTAATTAATGATACCCCGCAATGGTACTACACTAGTTGACCTGAATTAAAAATAAACTACGGAGAATATTGCTTAAGTAAACTTAAAATTTTGCAATTTCTTATTGCTCAATCCACAATTGATTGCTAGGGCTCTACCTTTCACTTCTTGGCTTTCTTTGATAGTTGGTCAAATACCTCCTTCACTCTTAGCTCCAGCCCTTGTCAGCAGGGGTAGAATTAGGGGGCGAGAGGGTGCTAGTGTCATCCCTAGGACCTGGTGGCGTGAAAATTAGTTCAGGGAACCACCGGAAAAACCTTGTTTTACCCCCCTTCAAAGCTAGTTCAGCCCATGTTTCTTCTCGGAAAATTGAAGAAGACGACTTTGTTCTAGTCATATTTTATTTTATATTAACCAAATAATCAAAATGATGTCGTTTTGGTTTGAATGGAACAACGTCATTTCGTGTTTTGAAGGCCAAAAAAAGAAATATTAATAGAATGAATGCCTCTAGTTAGTAGGCTTACCATTGTAGCCCATATATTGAAGCCCCTCTGGTGGTCTGCAGTCAAAATCTAACATACATAGCTGATCAGTGCTTAAAATATAATTGTATTCATATTTATGTAAATTCATTTAAGAAATCTTTCTTCTTAATTAGGTATATATTCATTTTAGTATTAAGTTATTCTATTGTATTATTAGGTATATATTTTTTTCTAATTAATTTAATTAAAATTGATTGCAATTGGATATAAATAGTCTTGATTAGCTATTAATTGATTTGTAATTGTGATTTTTTTATTAATTCATTTAATCCTTTAAAATGATAAATTAACATGGTATAACATCATTACAAAATTATTTTGATTTGAATCATTACATGTCGAATTACATGTTCTATAAAAAAAATTGTTTGAAGAGTGGGTCTCACGACAGATGGAATGTCCATAAGCTTATAAACAAACCAAATAGTTTTTAAGTTATACACTGCATTTGTTAAAATACATACTAAATTTAGAAATTTAGAAAATATTTTTTATATTATATATTTTCACATTTTCACATTCAAATACATATTTACTTGTTTTAACTTTTAAAATATAATCTTTAACTTTTATTAAAAATTACAACATTTTAAGTAAAAACCATTGTGAATTGTCCATAAACTTAAGGAAAGTCCATCTTTCCTGAGACTTTCTCTTGTTTGAATATGTCGAATTAAATGCAGAAAAAAAATTTTGCTAGTGTAATTCAGTCCCACCCCTCACCCTCTAAATCTGTCACTGCTTGTCAGAGGACCTTCCAAAGTTGGATTGACCTTCATCAAACTCGAGTTATCATTACCATCACCGACTTCCTTCCCTGATTCATCAAATTTTTTTGTTGATGCCTCTTTGATATCCATATCATCACCAATAAGATTAGATTTTATGACCATGTTCCCAAACCCCCCAGGCCTCCCCCAAATACCGGCAGAGAGTTTTTTTCTTATCACCATCTTTCACTTCCAAGGTAATATTATAAATTGTACGACAGCCAAAATGCCCTATAGCCTTTAACACCTTCAATAATACCAGTAGAGCTTTCTGAAATAAACACAACATTCCATTATGCAAAACCATCTCAACTTAAGACATAAAGAAGAAGAGTTTGAATGTTTTCTAAATGATTGAAACCCGATGAGACTACTTGGTGTATACCTAGCACATAGCTTACATCGTTGAACCGTAAGCCTAGCCCAAGGATTAAATGCAGATAAGGCAAACAAACTGATAAAAATGGATGCTGGTCTGAAGCATTCGATCACGATCCAATAAAGGTGGAGCCACGATTAAGCCACATTTGGGGAGTTTGGCCATGAACCAGAATTATAGGGATCATGGTACAACCCACGTTCTCAAATGCTAAAAATACATAACCACGATTGTGAACCCTTATAAATAAAACAAGAGTAACGTTGAAAAAAGTGAGTGTCACTTAACTGAGAAATTTCAGCTCTCTAAGGAAAAAACTGACTTGATCGTCGGAGTCTTTTCCCCAGAATTACTTCTAGGATCTGTTTTACAGGAAGAAAGGTTTACGAGGTGAACAACAGGGACCTTACCTGATTGGATTACCACATCAATTTGCGCCGTTTGTGGGGATGGGAAATTTTTTTTCGTTTCAAAATCCTTCAGGTAAACAATGGTGTTCACCAGAAGAAAGAAAAGTCACAACCACCAGACACAAGAACACACAGTTAAACGCAACAAAAGCATGCATCCCAACCAAGACCAAGAGTATGTCCCTAGTAAAGAAAGTGAACGTAATAGCGAAAACACAGAGGTAATGAGGAGGAATCAGAATCTCCTAACACAAACCAAGAGAAAGAAAGGAGAGCGTTCGCAACAGTTTTGGAAGTGATAGCGGGCGGTCGTCGCACCCCTATGCAAAAGATAATTTGTAAGCCCTTTTTGCTTACTTTCTACAACTAGGTAGATAGCGGCAAATCGGGGTCGTCCAAGGAGAAGAGGGATCTTCCTAAGCGCTTAAGCACAAATGGTTAATATTATGCTAGGATAAAACATATACACACACATAAAAGCAAGTAAAATGGGGGGGGTTGGTTGGTTGGTTTTCCTAAGTTACGAAAGTAAAAAAGATAAGATAACTAGCAAGGTCAAGTAACTATGCTAATCATCAAACAAAACTAAGAAAAGGGGTTTTAAAACTACAAAGATAAAAAGCCTTGGGGGCAAGGGATATCCACTTCCAAATCTAATGTAGGTCATTGAATCATTCACTCATTCTATCATATACCATTACATGACTCAACATCAACATACCCATCTAGCAAGAATCACAATACGTTATGCACAAGAAATTCTAAGTTCACGCTCATAGATTTTCATGCAAAGGAGCTATGGAATTCGTCACGTTCCTAACACCTAACCAATTCAATCATACAAGAACTCTCTATGCTCAAGCAACTCATGGCACAAATGAAGTGAAACACACCATCAAGAATACACAAATGCTAAATAACAAATGCTTCAAGGATGAATTAAAATCATCTATTCAATACTTCAACTACTTGTTGTGGAGACTAAACTCCTATCCTTCTTAGTTCGTAGTTTGCAAGAGTGAGTTCGACATCTCTCGTCAAACCTCACCAATGACTCCCGTTGTCGCGACCACGACTCAAGGTATCCCATTGGTGGCATTTAATCACGAAGAACCAACAAGCTTGGCAATACTTATGACCACTACACCGTGACTAAGCATTTAACCAATTCATGCAATTACACGAGATTGGATGAACGTGCAACGCACATTCATCCAAGAGCATATAACTCTCTCGTTTGCTACACAAACGAACATGACGAAGAGTTCAACATCAATCACATTCATCTAGCACATTATCAATCCATCAACACAATCAAAAGCTCTAAATCATACTCATACATTCCTAACAAGAAAAGGGGGGAAATCAACCCAAATCCCCCAAACCCTAGCTAGCAATTCATACAAGTATTTCATATGCTCAAGCTTTCAACAACATCAATGAAATCAACAATTAACATTCAAAGCACACTAAATGCACAATAGCAAAAACACCAAATAGATAGATAAAATGAGTTCTTGCTACATAGATATGGAAGCTTCAATCCTTGCTCCCAAGTACAATAACTACTCTAGAATAACAAAAGACATAGAAACTAAGAAAAGAAGAAGAGAAAAACTAGGGTTTTGGCCCAAGAACAGGGGCCAAAAGCTGTGGAAAGAAGGGGGTGAAGAGGTATTTATAGGGGAAGAAAAAGGGGAGAAAAACGCTGCTGCAGGGCTGACTGGACGCTGTCGTCGCGACTCGCGGCGAGCTTCATCGCGAGTCGCGACCAAATCAGTAACTCCAGCCCTATTTTGTTTTGCTTCCTCCGGGTGAACCGTTGATCCGTTTCGGGAGTTCTTGTAGTCGATTTTATAGTGCTCGAGAAGAGGAATCCAATGGTGCCACTCTTGAAGGCTGATTCTTCTCGGAAAATTCTGAGAACCTTGGATCATCATTCATCCGTTGCTTTGCTCTCCTTTCTTCACCTCTTCACTTCTTCAAATCTTCACAAAGCTCAAATGTAAGTCTTCAAATCTTCAAAGTCTTCAAACAAATCACCTTGTCACACAAAATCATCTAAAAAGTGATAAAAATGCCAAAGTCGCTTTTATCGCTCCTTAAATGATTTCAAGGCAAAATGCCACATTCAGAGCACAAAATTGTCCAAAACCTAATCCTAAAAACCCTAAAATATCCGCATAAAATGGCCACATGAAACCTCCCCACACTTAAACCTTACTCGCCCTCGAGTAAGAAAAGATCTAAGCACATGGAAGAAATGATATAGCCCTATCCTAACTACTAATCCCCCAATCAAAGCCTCACAAAAACTCTCAATATCATAAATCCCAAAATAAAAGCTCACATGAGAATTTTTCACACACACATCCCCAATCCTAAATCTAACCAAACCTACCACTTATCAATTCACTACCCATAAAAATATTTCAAAGCCCCGAATTGATATTCCCAAAATCCAATGACATAAAATGAAGCTAAAGCCATATAAGAGGTTCAAACACATGCTTCACCGAATGCCAATATATCAACCAAAAACGAAGTATAAAGAGATAAGGAATTTCATAACCACACTTCGTTTCCTAACCCACTAAGCTACCCAATCCCAAGAGGTCTATAGATGTTGAGCTACACAATCCATCCATGTGACAACCGCAACCTTATGACTCCAACGCCGGCAAATGAGTGAAATCTTAGAATTTTTCTTTTTCTCTCATTTTTCCTAGGAGCTCTTTCGAGTTTTCATCCTAGCCACACATCATGTTTCTTTAGCTCACATCTCACCTTTTTCCGCACATTTTAGCCTCTCATTTTTGCCTAGGCCACCCTTTCGGGTTTTCGACCTATCCGGGCCCCCAATGTTGCCTAAGTTGCCCTCTCGGGTTTTCAACTTAGCGGGTTTTCTTTTTCTTTTTTTTCTTTTTGTTTTTCTATTTTTTTTTCTTTTTTGTTTTTCTATTTTTTTTTCTAATGTTTTTCCATTGAAAAGTAGCAAAAAGCATTCCAAAACAATATAGCATGCATGTGAGTCCTCTAACCCCTCCCCACACTTAAAACATTACATTGCCCTCAATGTAAACATGTAAGGCAAGAACAATAAAAAATCAAGGCAAGGGGGTAGAGTGACACCCGTTTCTCCGTGTATTCGCCGGTGATATGGCGCAATCCAATGTAATTGTATGGTCCCGAAATCGATTTTGGAACCGGAAGGGGGAGCAAAGATGCCGTAGAAGAACTCACCCCTCGAGAAAAGCATTATCTCCGTGGCGCCGTTTGATCAAGACTAACACCACAAAGAACAATATTGAACTCACAAGTACATAAGGATTTGTAATACTAGGTTTAGCATAGAGAATTAATAACCATAGTATTCTCAAAGAACAACCAATCCACCCTCAATCACCACTATAAGATTATGCATTAAAAATATCCAACATATATTGACATATATACAATCATCATTATAGGATATGCACTCACGGTCACAATGATGTAGTCGGCATACTACAATCAACAAAGGTACTATAAAGATGCAAGAATGTTCATAAGTCAATATATGTAGGATCGTGGAGGAATGAGTGGGTATGTGGTGGTTCTTGGGAGTGTTGGGTGGAGAAGAAGGAAGGATCATGCAATGTTTAAGATCAATTGGAAACTTGGATTTTTCATCGCGACTCGCGATTGAACTGGTCGCGACTCGCGACGAAGCTCATCGCAACTCGCGACAGGTTAGTCGCGACTCGCGAAAAGTCGAGGCCGGGAGCCGATCTTTAGCAAAAATTTTCTGATCTTATCGCGACTCGCGACCTCTATGTCGCGACTCGCGATGGCACATCGCGACTCGCGGAAAGTTGGTGCTGAGAGTGGATTTTTCTCCCCTGTTCATCGCGACTCGCGACGAGCTCATCGCGACTCGCGATGGCAGGGTATCCCAGGCTTAAAATTTTTTTTCTTTTACTTACCAACTGTCCAAGCTTTCTTCCCTTGTTCGTTGATCTCGTTCCTTCATCTCCTCCATTGCAATGCACTTCACTTTGCTACAAAATCATAGAAAAACACGCCATAAAAAGAACAAAACAAAACAACAACAAAAACAAACTAAGAAACACAAACTAAGAAACAAAAACTAAAAGAAATGCCGAATTTATTTAACGCCGTCGACACGATGAAGCTCCGTATATTTAAGGTCGTCGGCACGACCCTAATGTTATCCGTATGGTGAAGGCTTGAAGCTCTTCACCATGAGCATCCAAAATAAGAGAGGTGGGGGCACAAAACTTTCAAAAGGAAAGTCTTGTGGAGGTGGAGATGGTTCAAAGGGAATTGAGTGGTTAGGGAGCTTGGGATAATCTTTCGGCTCCTCTCTTGTTTCCCTCAAAACTTCCGAAAATATTAGAGGTGGTTCACTAGGTGGGAGAAGGGGTGACGATGCTAATGGATGTAGCACTATCACCTCTTCCTCCATTTTTCTATCCTCAACAACCAACTCCTCATCCCTTTCAAACTCAAAATCATTCTTATTGGTGACCTCACTCACCGAGTCATTAAATTCAAGTTGGGATGGTGTATTTTCGGAATCACGAGCTTCCATGCGGGCCAATACCTCTAATATGTTCCTCACATGCCCCTCAATGGCCTCAACACTAGAGGAGAGCTGGGTATCCGGCTCCTCACTAGTAAAGGAGTTCAAGTTTGCTATGGTATTTAAGACATCCTCACGTGTCAAACTTGAACTTCCTTGTTGGGCTTGGTTTTGGGGTATGGTATAAGGTGGTGATGGCCAACTAGGTTGCTCGTATGGTTAGTTTTCCGGCTCATTCTCATACCACCAATCCGGACTACCACTCCATTCCGGATTGTAAGAGTTGTGGTATGGATAGCATTCATGAGCTTCTTGCCCTTGGAAACCAACATCTCCCACCTCTTGGTAGCACTCTTCATAGTACCCATGGTTTTGGAAACCAAGGGTTCTTTCTCAGTCATAGTGCTCTTCCCACAACAAATGGCAAGATTCGGTAGGATGATCGGAATGACACATCCTACAAAACCTTGCTTGTTGAGCCTCTCTTCTCATCATGAGTTCCCTCAAGGTGAGACGCTCCAATTTTTTAAAAAAAAAAATTTGTTTTTTTTTCAAAAGTTTGAAATCATATTGCAAGGATTCTCGATAAAAGCTCACCAAGAACTTAAGCAATACCTACTCCGAACAAAAACAACCACCAAGTAGTGGAAAATAAAAACAACTAGCTAATGCACAACCAAATACACCTAAATACTTAAGAATAAACGCCTCTTCCCCGGCAGCGGTGCCATTTTGATAGCGGGTGGTCGTCGCACCCCTATGCAAAAGATAATTTGTAAGCCCTTTTTGCTTACTTTCTACAACTAGGTAGATAGCGGAAAATCGGGGTCGTCCAAGGAGAAGAGGGATCTTCCTAAGCGCTTAAGCACAAATGGTTAATATTATGCTAGGATAAAACATATACACACACATAAAAGCAAGTAAAATGGGGGGGGTTGGTTGGTTTTCCTAAGTTACGAAAGTAAAAAGACAAGATAACTAGCAAGGTCAAGTAACTATGCTAATCATCAAACAAAACTAAGAAAAGAGGTTTTAAAACTACAAAGATAAAAAGCCTTGGGGGCAGGGGATATCCACTTCCAAATCTAATGTAGGTCATTGAATCATTCACTCATTCTATCATATAGCATTACATGACTCAACATCAACATACCCATCTAGCAAGAATCACAACACGTTATGCACAAGAAGTTCTAAGTTCACGCTCATAGATTTTCATGCAAAGGAGCTATGGAATTCGTCATGTTCCTAACACCTAACCAATTCAATCATACAAGCACTCTCTATGCTCAAGCAACTCATGGCACAAATGAAGTGAAACACACCATCAAGAATACACAAATGCTAAATAACAAATGCTTCAAGGATAAATTAAAATCATCTATTCAATACTTCAACTACTTGTTGTGGAGACTAAACTCCTATCCTTCTTAGTTCGTAGTTTGCAAGAGTGAGTTCGACATCTCTCGTCAAACCTCACCAATGACTCCCGTTGTCGCGACCACGACTCAAGGTATCCCATTGGTGGCATTTAATCACGAAGAACCAACAAGCTTGGCAATGCTTATGACCACTACACCGTGACTAAGCATTTAACCAATTCATGCAATTACACGAGATTGGATGAACGTGCAACGCACATTCATCCAAGAGCATATAACTCTCTCGTTTGCTACACAAACGAACATGACGAAGAGTTCAACATCAATCACATTCATCTAGCACATTATCAATCCATCAACACAATCAAAAGCTCTAAATCATACTCATACATTCCTAACAAGAAAAGGGGGGAAATCAACCCAAATCCCCCAAACCCTAGCTAGCAATTCATACAAGTATTTCATATGCTCAAGCTTTCAACAACATCAATGAAATCAACAATTAACATTCAAAGCACACTAAATGCACAATAGCAAAAACACCAAATAGATAGATAAAATGAGTTCTTGCTACATAGATATGGAAGCTTCAATCCTTGCTCCCAAGTACAATAACTACTCTAGAATAACAAAAGACATAGAAACTAAGAAAAGAAGAAGAGAAAAACTAGGGTTTTGGCCCAAGAACAGGGGCCAAAAGCTGTGGAAAGAAGGGGGTGAAGAGGTATTTATAGGGGAAGAAAAAGGGGAGAACGCTGCTGCAGGGCTGACTGGACGCTGTCGTCGCGACTCGCGACGAGCTTCATCGCGAGTCGCGACCAAATCTGTAACTCCAGCCCTGTTTTGTTTTGCTTCCCCCGGGTGAACCGTTGATCCGTTTCGGGAGTTCTTGTAGTTGATTTTATAGTGCTCGAGAAGAGGAATCCAATGGTACCACTCTTGAAGGCTGATTCTTCTCGGAAAATTCTGAGAACCCTGGATCATCATTCATCCGTTGTTTTGCTCTCCTTTTTTCACCTCTTCACTTCTTCAAATCTTCACAAAGCTCAAATGTAAGTCTTCAAATCTTCAAAGATATCTTTCAAAGTCTTCAAATCTTCAAAGTCTTCAAACAAATCACCTTGTCACACAAAATCATCTAAAAAGTGATAAAAATGCCAAAGTCGCTTTTATCGCTCCTTAAATGATTTCAAGGCAAAATGCCACATTCAGAGCACAAAATTGTCCAAAACCTAATCCTAAAAACCCTAAAATATCCGCATAAAATGGCCACATCAGGAAGCTAACAGAAAGAGCCTCTACAATCAGTTTTTAACCACACTGAAGCCCAAACCTCAAAGAATGGATAAAAAAAAGTAAGTCAATAGCATGAGAGCCTTAAGTATGAGGTGGAGTTGAAGGATATAGTGGCAGATGACGATGCAGATAAGTCACCCTTAGCAACGCATCTCTGAGATTTTAAAATGGCAAAGGACTTCAAACTTCCCCCTACATGTTAAAATCTACGATGGGACCACAGACCCGAAAGAGTTCCTACACTCTTATCGAAATAGCATGAGATTTTGCGATGAGAACATTGAACTGGTATGCAAGGCTTTCCCCATTTTCTTATCGAAACAGCAATCACATGGTACGAGGATATGCCAAATGGAAGTATTAAGTCTTGGGCGTAATTGCCATATCTTCTTTTGGGATGCTTCTATCAGAAGCAAAAGTTCACCAAAACAATGGAAGATTTGAACAACATACCTCAGCAAAGTGATGAAACCCTTGCAGAATATCATAACAGTTTCATCGCTGAGAGTTTGCAAGTTCCTAATATGTCGTTTCAGTCTTCCTTGGGTGATTCACTGGAGGTATGCGATCAGAAGAATTCTACAAGGAATTAACAAAAAACATCCTTGAAAACCTGAGAGATTTACAAAAGATGATTGAGCAATATATGTGGACCAAAGAAGCGAACAATCGCAAGATGGAGCAGGAGCAAGGCAAAAAGCAAATGATGGAAGATTCATAGAAAGGGTTCATAAAGAAAGGAAGGGAAACATCTCTTTTAAAGGAAGAGAACCATGGGTGCAGGTTGTACCATTCCAAGAAATGCCTCTTACAAAGTCGAGAAAATAAATATGTCAGGCAAACAGAGAGCTATTTCATGATCTAGCACCGATGATCGCAACTCTAGATAAGAAGTCCAGAGAATGGTGCCTTCCACAAGGACCATGGCCATGACATAAAAAAATTGATATTTTAGGAGGAAAATTGGAGAACCTAAGGAATGGCTATTCAAGCCAATATAAGAAAGAAAAAGGAGGAATATCTGGCTCAACAAACCAAGATTTCAAACGATTACATCGGGGAGAAGTTGAGAAGATATCCAAATTCAAAATCAAGAAATCGACATCAGATACACATCGATAGCCAAGAAGCAAGAAACACTTCACGATGACTAGCCACATCAATCACTACTGGAAAACAAGTACATAGGCACCAGTATGCTAGTGCTACCGGTGCTACAAAACTAAAAGACCAGTGCCTATGATAAATCGAGCACCAGTACAAAAAAAATCAATGCCTATGAATAAATTCAGCATCGGTACATTGATTACCAGTGCCCAAAATCGGTGCCTACAAATTTTGGTGGGTAAAATTTTGGTGAAAAATTAGCTAGCACCGGTATGTTGGGGAATGGAACCGGTAAAAATACCAGTTCTCATAAAAATGTTTTAAAAGAAAATGGGTTTATGGTATGAGTTACTCAAGAACATGTATTCGTGTTTTTCAATATTTCACCAAAAAAATATTTATTTATATTTTATATTTAGGCAAGAATAACAAAAATCATGTATTTTGGAGAAATGTATAATGGGGTAACACAATTTTGGGCCACAGTGTAATTTTACAAGAATTTATAGAATTGATCAACGTTGACTTTCAAGACCCTTCTTCACCCATACGTGCCCAAATTGCAGAGTTGCAATCATATATTATTGAATTGCATTTTGATTCTGCCAATTTTTTGATTCAACGACTCCAACTTTCATGGAGAGGACCTAAGTGCAAAAAGTAAAATCTTTACTCATAACTCCAAATTGAAATCCGCTCAAACGTGATGCTACCATATACACCCCATTGTATTTTCCATTTATGTAAGGGAATATTTATCAAAAATCGAGCACAAAAACATATCCATAATTCTTTCCGATTTCCCTTTGTAATTTCTAAGTAATCAACCATAAGTTACTCTATAACATGTACTAGCGTTTTTCAATATTTTACCAAAAACATCAATTATTTTATATTTCTATATTTGGGCAAGAATAAAAAAAATCATATGTTTTGGAACAGTGGGTAATGGGATGACACAATTTTGGGCCACGGTGTAATTTTCCATGAATTATGTCACAGCCTCTTCCGCTCACCTATTGTAGCCCAATTTTCTATAACGTAATTGTCTCTTATATAATTGTGTTTTGGTTTCTCCAATTTTGTAATTCGCCTCCTTCAAATTTATTCTCATGGACATGATTGTGAAAATTAAAAAGTTAACATAGAGGGCAAAATATACTAGCACTGGCATTGTTTTTAAGTCATACCAGTGCTATTGTGTAGCGGGAATATGAAAATTTTGAATTTTTGTCCAATAATTTTTGAGGTATTTTCTATGAGCACTGGTAGCCCCATCATAGGTACCGGTCAAACTACCCGTGCTAGGTACTTAGAATATTTTTCTTCCTTTTGCCCTCGAGAAGGAAAAAATTAAAATGTCCATTTAAAGCAGCGTCACGCAACTGCATTTGAAGTATTAGCAACGATATTATCACCATTAGCACAACTTTTCATACTGGTGCTAGGTACTTAGAATATTTTTTCTTCTCTTTGAAGTATTAGAACTTGTATGATCCCTTTTAGCACCAATGTTAAAAAAACACTACTTAGCCCAAGTTAGCGCACCCAAACCCTAATCATATAAAACTCTCCTCTCCTAATAACCCCCAGTTCACCACCTATGCTGCCTCTGCCTCCTCCTCCACCACCTCTCCCTCTCCACCAGTTGACCTGCCTTCCCCCGGGGTCGTTAATTGTAGCTAATTAACTCGTGCGGAGGCTTTCCCGCGGGAAGGTTAAAAGATGGAAATTTATCATTCTGCACCCATTCTCACTGCTACACTACCTATGGGGTAGTTAGCAGTAAGCCCTGGGTTTGTCCACGAAGATGCTAGGTCTAAATATCAATCAAAACATACGGGGAAACTAAGCACTTGGGGAGTCATTGAGAAACATGGTTAATCTAATGTTTTGATCATCAATTCATTCACATAGAAATTTAGGCAAATCTAATAGAGTGTTCATAACACATGGTGTGGCCGATGGCATACACTTCCACATCTCTGCCATGGTGGGTGCACTCGCTACCCTCTATCGACACCGCCATCGTAAGTAAGAGAGTACAACAAGGTCCTACTGTTGTTGTAAGTTTATTTCTCCCCCGTACCATTACATCACGGGCTTCCACCACGAATGCACTACTTCCCAATGGTCCTATCAATTAGGCCAAAGGGTCCTTATCACCTTATCTATGATCTAAGGCCCCTCACACCCTAGCTTGCTACTATTGGCTATCTCTACCCGGAACCTCTCGGACAACTTTACGAATTCAGCTAAGACTGGTGTGATGGAAAATAAGTCAGAGCATACTCGAATTCCCCGTGCACATACCTACACAGACGCGTTCTCCTTACCCATTCAAACATCCAGGTTTCTCTTCCTAAAGGGGAATCGATATTTTCACCATACATGAATATATCCCAAAGTGTATGCTTGTATAAGGTTTACAATTTATGCAATTCAAATAATCAAGAACAATTATCATGAACACAAAATTAGGATGAATTGTAGAATCTCACAAAACAATTAAATCATACCATGCTTCTACAATTTATCCCCAAACTATAAAAATACTCTAAAAAATATAGATCAATGGAAAATATTAATTTAGATTTCATGGATCTAAGAAAATAAGATGAAAACAAAAGAAAAGGAGAAGGAAGATAAGAAGAACTTTAGAGAGAGAGAGAGAACTCTCATATTCCTTCTATCTACACTAGAGAGGGAAAGAAATCTACACAATGAATACTTAGGGTTTACTAAAAAATTAAGGCTCCTATATATAGTGGTAGAAAATGGGGCCTCTGAAGATAGGCCCAAAATATGCCAAACTTAGGTCAAATCCTAATCACCTTTCCCTCTTACAGCTGAATCTTTCTCGAATAAACTGCTCACATTTGTGAACCTTTTGGAGCTGAAATTAGTTCATTGGATAGAGCTCAGAAAGATGAAGATTTTGATATATGGTATAGAAAAATTGGATGCAAATTGAAAGAGTGGTGGCCAAAATAGTAAGAGGAAGAGTTGTTGTGCGGACCGTGAATAGTGGTACAGCACGTGAATAGTGCTCAACACTGAATCATTTGGCATGAACCTTTGCCTTGTGCTGAGTCATTTGGCATGAACCGATGAACAGTATGCATGGACCGGTGAATAGTGCATGGCCCGTTTATGCTGCTTGGTGTGTGATGCGTCGTTTGGCGCGGCCCATCACCTGGAAGGGCATTTTGCTCAGAATTTTGACGCGACCCATCGATTTTGGCTGGGGTGCCAAATGGATGCTGATTTTTGAGTTTTTTATCGATGCTTGTGGTTGTTGGTGCCATTTATGAATGGCCTGCACCGACCCGTTTGTGCTTTACCGGCTAAACTTTTTTCCTTTGTACGGATGAACCGTTGGTCCGATTTGAGAGTTCTAGTAGTCAATTTTATAGTGCTCAAGTATAAAACTCCAATGGAATCAACCTTGAAAGCAAATTCTTCTCAGATAATTCTCAGACTGTGGCGCAACTCATCGGACAACGATTCACCGTTTCTCCCTTGTCCATTTTGAACTCCAATGCCGCATATCCTTGGCTCCATCCTTCTACTACCATGATTTGGTGTCTAGTGGGAATGGCCTTCGATCTCTTCTACTGTCCTTGCAAACGACCTTCAATATCTTCTACCATCTTTACGAACGGCCTTCACATAGAATGTAACCAAAAAGTACCCACGGGCAACCTACTAAAGATGTTTACAAGGAAGATCTAGGAGACCATGGGTGCAAGATATTCATTAGTACTAATTAAGTCTACAATGTGCAGGATTTAGACAAGAAAACCAAACATGGTTGTCTAAACCTTTTGTCACGTAAACTCAACTAATACTAGCAATCCACCAAATAAAACTAGCTAAAATTTATGCCAAATGCAATGTTTAATGCACGCATAATGAAGCATATCACCAGTGATGCCGCCGACGATAATGACCCCCCTCTCCACCCTCCTCGCGATGCACCATCTATAATGCCATCTCCCAGACCAGCCCCAATGCCATCTTCACGCGAGCTCCACCAAAAATGTGTTGCGCCTTATCTCTCAGCGCTGCCACCGCATTCAACCGCGCCTCAGCCCTTGCTTCTAACCTCACCTTCACGGTTCTGGTCCATTATTTTTATCTGAGGTTTGTGGGGTTATTAATCTATGTTTAAGCCTAGCTTGTTTCATGAATTGAGGGTTGTTATGTATTTTCATATACATATGTAATGAACTTCTTGGTTGTAGTTAAGAATTATTCAGTTTTTTACATGAACTTCTTCTTCTTCTTTTTTGCATTTTGTTCGTCCTATTGTTCTTCAGGAATTGCTGGGTTTCATATTCCGGCCGGTGAGTTTATTCTCCCTAGTCTGATTTTTTTTTATTGATCACATATTTACTAGCACCGGTATTTTATGCATAGGCACCGGTATTACGAGTATTTTCATACCGGTGCCTAAGTGATCTAGTGCAAGAATGTGGAATCTATTCTAGGCACCTGTACCACTTACCGGTGCCTATGAAACTAAATTTTTTGCACTGGGTCACTTAGGCACCGGTATGAAAATGTTCAAAATACTGGTGCCTATGTGGTAAAATATAGGTGCCTATGGGGATATATTCCAGTGTGAATAACGAACATGTTGTTCAAGTCTCAGAAATTTGTAAAACAACAGTAAGTATACATTAAGCTAACGAAGTCATCTCTTTGTGTCTACTAGTTTTCATGGCTAGCGGGGCTTATGGTGTATACCTAGCCCATAGCTCACATCGTTGAGTCATAAGCCCAACCCAAGGATTAAAGGCAGATAAGGCAGACGAACTAATAAAGGCGGAACCTGATCTGAAGCATTGGATCATGAAGCGACAAAGGTGGAGCCACGATTAAGTCACGTTTGGGAAGTTTGGCCAACAACTGGAATTATAGGGATCATGGTACAACCCACATTCTCAAATGCTAGCAATTGTGGACCCTTATAAATACGGCAAGAGTAACGCTGAAGAAGGTGGGTGTCACTTAACTGAGAAATTTTAGTTCTCTAAGGAAAAAAACTGACTTTATCGTTGGAGTCTTTTCCCCGAAATTACTTCCGATTGTTTTTGCAGGAAGAAAGGTTTACGATGTGAATAACGGTGACCTTACCTGATCGGATTACCACATCACTAGTAAAATGGTGTCTGTTCAAATCTCCCCAAAGAGAATGGGGAGGAAGTTCCCATTTAGTTTCACCCAATTAAAAATTTTCAAGACATTGAACATGTACACAATTTCGTATGATAAACAATTACCAATTATATAAGTCGATTAGGGTTTCGGGAAGAACCGAATCAAAAATACAAGTGATTCAATGGCAATAATATAAGTTGATTGGGAAGATGAGAGTTTTGATTATATCATATAATGAGGATGAAGTTTACCTTCTCTATGTTGTGATTTTTGATAGCGAATCAAGCTAGGCTCTCCATATCAGGGTTGTTCATGGAAAAGCCATGACTCTTACCCCCACCAGTTGCTAATTGTTGCCCCTGGCTGACTCATCCCATCAAATTGGCTGATCAATTAACAAATGAGGACAGAAACGACCAAAATCAAACCAATGGAAAACGAATTCTTTTGGATATTTGACCTAATATATTTATTAGGGTTGGTCATGGGTTGGGGCGGGTCAACTGTTCCGGCCCAAATTGACCCAAAATTTAGGGTCAAATGGGTTGGATTGGGTCGGATTAGGTCAAAACTCCTATAGTTTTGGGTTGAGTCGGCTTGGGTCATGGGTCGGCCAAAACCATATAAGAATAAAATACTTTTTGATAATTTCCTATTAATTTATCTTTATAAATATATTTTTTCAAGAATGTTATTTTTTATGAAGTAAATTAATGTTGGATATGTTGTATTAAACTAATTCTTTTTTATGATATTATTTTCAAGAAAATAGGGCAATTTTGAAAATGGGTCAAAACGGGTCGATTTGGGTAAAAACCAATCCGACCCATTTTTTACGCAACTCGATTTGACCCAAACCACTTGACACAAATAGGTTATTGACCCGACCCGACCCAAATGGGTCAGATCAAAGCGGATTGGGTTGGGTCGGATAATTGGAACACCCCTAATATTTATATGATAAAATGGTCCCTAATTCGGTCTATTTCTTGGAACATAATAAACCCAACCGAACGAAGTTAGATCATCTCCAACGGTGGTGTTTTCAGACCAGCTTGCAAAATTCCACAAATTGCAGCAGGCCTGCCCACCATTGTTGCAGAATCCATATCATCAGCTTCCAAGCAGTTATAGCTTTGGGAGGTCATCGTCGTGCCTCTCAAAGTTAATATTTATAAATCCTAAATGCTTACAATCTACAACTAAGTAGATAGCGGCAAGTCGGGGCCGTCCATGAAGAAGGAGGATTTTAAGCACAAAAGGTTGCTATTAGGCTGGGAGTAAATATATATATACATATAAAAGCATGTAAATGGGGGGGTTGGTTGTTTGGTGGTCCTAAGCTATGAAATTTAAAAGACAAGACAACTAGCAAAGTCAAGTAACTATGCTAAATCATGAAATAAAACTAAGAAAAAGGGTTTTAAAACTACAAAAGATAAAACCTTAGGGGCAATCGATATCCACTTCTAAATCTAATGTAGATCATTGAATCATTCACTCATCCTATCACAATTGTTATCTATGGGGTGCCAATAGAATATCAGCATCCATTCCTTCTTAAGAGTAATTTGCAAAGACAAACAACGACCATTTGCAAACCTCATTGATGATCACCCTAGACAAACAACGGCCATAGGGGTATTTCATCAATGGCATTATACACGAAGGACCATAGATTTGACAATGACAAGGCTTCTACCAAAGACATGGCCATTTAACCAAACATAGCATTCATTAGGCTAAACCAAACCACATTCAAGGTTCAACCTTTCATTGCATCTATAGGATAAATATGAGAACAATAAATAAGAGAACAATCCACATTAACATGCTTATCTAGCAAGAATCACAACACATTATGCACAAGAAGTTCTAAGTTCATGTTCCTAGATTTTCATGCAAAGGAGCAAAGGAATTCATCACTTTCCTAACACCCTAACACTTCAATCATACAAACACTTCCTATTCTCAAACAACACATGGCATAAATGAAGTGAAACATAGCATTAAGAACACATGAATGTTAAATAACAAAGGCTTCAAGAATGAATGACATGCATGCTAGCTTCAGAGAGGACTCACATGCATGCTAGCTTCATTTGGAATGCTTTTTGCTACTTTTGATTGGAAAAACATAAGGGAAAAAAAGAAAAAATTGAAATTTTTGAAAAAAAATAGAAAATGAAAAAAAAAGAAAAGAAAGAAAAGAAAACCCGCTAAGTTGAAAACCCGAGAGGGAAACTTAGGCAACATTGGGGGCCCGGATATGTCGTAAACCCGAGAGGGCAACCTAGGCAAAAATGAGAGGCCAAAATGTGCAGAAAATGTGAGATATGAGCCAAAGAAACATGATGTATGGCTAGGATGGAAACCCGAAAGGGCTCCTAGGCAAAATGAGAGAGAGAGAAAAAGAAAAAAAATGTTATGATTTTACTCATTTGCCGGCGTTTGAGTCATAAGGTTGCGGTTGTCATATGGATAGATCGAGTAGCTCAACATCTTTAGACCTCTTGGGATTGGGTAATTTAGTGGGTTTAAAAATGAAGTATGGTTATGAAATTCTTGATTATTTTATACTTCATTTTGGTTGATATATTAGCATTGGGTGAAGTATGTGTTTAAACCTCCTCTATGGTTTTGACTTCATTTTGTGTCATTGGATTTTGGTTGATATATTGGTATGAAGTGAAGTATGTGCTTGAACCTCGTATATGGTTTTAACTTCATTTTGTGTCATTGGACTTTGGGATTATCAATTCAGGACTTTGAAACGTTTTTATGGGTAGTGAATTGATAAGTGGTAGGTTTGGTTAGATTTAGGAATTGGGGTTGTGTGTGTGAAAAAATTCTCATTTGAGCTTTGATTTTGGGATTTATGAGATTGAGAGTTTTTGTGAGGTGTTGATTGAGGGAATATTAGTTAGGATATGAATTTCTTCGTGTGCTTAAATCTTTTCATACTCGATGGCGAGTAAGGTTTAAGTGTGGGGAGGTTTGATGTGCCCATTTTATACGGTTATATTAGGACTTTTAGGATTCACTTTTGTACACTTTTGTGCTCTAAATGTGACATTTTTCCTTGAAGTTCTCTAAGGAGGGTTAAAAGGAACTTTTACGCTTTTATTACTTTTCTAGAGAATTTTGTGTCACAAGGTAATTTGTTTGAAGACTTTGAAGAATACGTTTAAAGATTTGAAGATTTGTAATCGAGCTTTTGAAGATTTGAAGAATTGAAGAAGTGAAGAGTAGAGGAGGATATGAAACAAAAAGGAGAAAGAAGAAATGGTACTGGACTTTGAGTCCGTCGCGAGGTCATATCGAGCACGTCGCGACTCGCGACGGACGAGTGGTCAGAAACTCTTCTTACTTTTTGTACTATAAATACTCACCTTATCCTCTCCTCTTGAAAGAACACGAATCCAGCCTCTTCTTCTTGTGTTTTTTCTGGGTTCAAACCCTAGTTTTTCTTTCTTTAGTTTCTTAGTTTTTGTTAGTCAATCGTGTCTTTTAGTTGTCTAGCTTAGTTTTATCTTGGGAGCAATGGATTGAATCTATCATTTCTATGTAGTAAGAACCATATATATATATATATGTGTGTGTGTGTGTGTGTGTGTGTGTGTGGTGCTTTTGCTATTGTGCATTTATTGAGCTTTGAATATGAATTGTTAATGGCATTGATGTTGTTGGAAGCTTGAGTATATGAATTGCTTGTATGATTACTTGTTAGGGTTGGGAGAAAGTAGCTAATTCTCCTCTCTTTTAATGTGGAAGCCAAGAGCATGGGTTAGAGCTTCTTAATGATGTTGATGTGTTGATTATTTCTAGATGAATGTGATGATGTTTAATTTGTTGTCATGTTTATGTTAGGGTAGCAAATAAGAGAATTCAATGAATGTCGATTGTTCTTGGCTAATGCAGATGGTGTATTTCACATGTAATCTGGTTCAATCGTGTAGTATAATCTCCACATTATCAAGTGTACAATCTTTACATGCAATAAAAACTATAATAAATATATTCAAAATACAATAATATTATTTATTTTATTCTCGAGCATGAATAGAATCGTAAAATAATCAATGAAATATATTTCAAAAACAATATGTACAAAAAAGTATGCAGTAAAAATTATATAAATTTGCTAAATTCAAAATTAAATGTAGATCGAGCTTTTGGAGCACTCCAATCTCGTTTTTGCAATATTTTATGGACCATCTCGTTTTTTGGCATAAAAGGAGACTACATGATATTATAAATGCATGTATTATACTGCACAATAAGATTTTTGAAAATGAACGCCACTAATATTGCCAGAATTTTATTTATGAAGATTTTCCTCCAAACATTGACGAGGATGTTCAACAAGGACATGATATGAATTTCGAAGCATATATTGTTCAGATGCAACAATTCGAGATAGAGAAATGCATCATCAACTTAAGGCAGATTCCGTGGAGCATATTTCTACACATTCCAGAGGTCAAAACTAGAAATTTATAATTTAAATTTTCAATAATGATGTGATGTTTAGATAATCTCATAATATTTTATTAAAATTTATTTTAATATTATATATTTCTTACTTTAAATAAATTTAATTTAAAGTATAACAATAATGATTAATTTATTTATTATTATGGTTAGATATATAAGACTTATATTTAATTAAAAACAAAGATGAATAATATAAAATATGTGGGACCTATCAAGTTAGACATATGGTAGTGCGTAGTTTGCTACATCGTTAGATTGAAAAGATGACATGTAATGTCAAGTTACAACCATTGGTGATACTCTCGTGTAATTTTGTCCCGCTATTTCGTAATTCAGTCCATTTATTTGGAGGCCCACCGTACAATTTAAAAAATTTTATTAGAGAGTAATGAATAACACAAAGTCTTATTTTAAACAGCATAAACTTTAGTCCAGGATGCAATTACTGTAAATTTTAATTGGGGAGGGATTTTTTAAAAATAAACTGAAAAGGTGAAGGCCGATTATTGTAAATATAGAAAATTTTGGTTCATATATATACCATTTAACTAGGATCGTTCTCTTCGTTGATATATGAAATAACATAATAGTAACTGTGAACAGTAGTAACTGTGAATAGTAAATGTGAACATTAATAATGAACAGTAAAATTAGTGAACAGTAATCACAGTTAGTGATGAACAGTAATTATGAATAGTAAAATTAATGAACAGTAATTATGAATAGTAAATTTAGTGAACAGTAATTATGAACAAATAACAGAGAGAACAACAGAAAAGAGTGTTTTCAATAGAATTCTTTTTACTTGAATGGATTATTAAAAGGCTTACAAAGGGAAACTTCTGATGTATGTACGATCAGAAGAGATTGGAGAGATTGTACAAGAGAGAGTACTAGAGAAGGGGCTGATTTCAGCGTGCCCTTACAAATGAAATGGAATGAGCTATTTATAGGAAAGCTCTAAATTCTAGTCTATTACATATTTGGAATCCAGATTTTGAAATCCAATGATCTAGACGGTTGGATCTTCTTTGTTGAATCTGGGCCTTCGTTTCTTTGTTGAGTGGGGAGTGGGACCCTCCACTTTCTTCTGTCTGGGTGCTGATTGAATTAATGGGATATGGACCCCACCATGATCTGCTGTCTGCTGCTTTGTTGAATTTAGTGGAAGCTGGGATCCACCATTATCTTCTGCTTTCTTGACTTATGATTTCTTATTATTTGGCTAAGTACTGGAATCGTCATTGCTTACGTCGTGGTGGAAGCTGGGATCCACCAAATATTACTGGAATGAATCTTCTACATGTCAAATGGATCTTGGCTGTCTTGGAGGTAGAAATGTTCATCTGTTTCCTTCTTAATAGCCTGTTGTTGACTGGTAAAGGCTCTATAGAATTCAAGTGCCTTTTGCAGTTCTTCGTCTTTTTCTGGTTTTGGAATTTGGTTCTCAGGAGTTTGGGAAATAGGTTTTGGAGTAGAAGTTGAAGGACATAATAATGGATCGACTGGGCTAAATATTTGTTTACTAGGTATTGGTCGAGCAATCGATGAAATAATGGTTTGAGGAGTAGCTGGTTTGAATGCTATTTTTAATTTCTAGCCGGTTTGGAAGTAATGAGTTATGGCTTTATTGGAACAAAATTCTGGATTATAATTAACCCACCATTTAACTTTGTACTGTCTGACTAATGAAAGAAGTGGAATGGAAGAGTAGACTGGGGTTACTTGAAAACTCCAAGCAAATATCCAGGGGACTCTGAATATAAAGTGAAATAAAATCATTCTTTCATAAGGTTTGGACTGGCTGAGTAATGTTTGTTGGCTAAGAGTTTGAAAGGTTTGAAATGCATCTAAAATGGGTGTTGGATAGATCTCTGTGGATGGCCCAAATTTGAACCACCAATCAAAGAACCATTCTAGAATATGGCTATTGAAATTGCTCTGAAAATTAATAAACCAAGAGTGGTCAAATGATCTGTAATAAAAAGTCCTATACCATGCTTCAATGTAATCAATATAGTTGAATCCATTAGGAAAGTATTCAACTGAAAAAGGGGTAATGGAATGTCTATTGGAAAACTGCTGGGGTCCTAAAATCTGTTTAATGTAAACTTTAGAATATTCAATCCTATCAGAGTACTGTTTATTGGAAATATGATGGATATCAATAGACTGAGTATCTACTAATATTAATTCATAAAATTGTTGGGTTTTATGAATATCTGATGCCATCCATAAAGATGTTGGCAAGAATAGGTTTGACACAAAAATTTTTAATTGGGGAATATCAGGTTTGGAACTAAAATGAGTAATCAAAATATGCTCTGGGTTAGGCTTATCAAAATAGGTAGTCACATGTTTGGATGGATGTATAGTAGGCAATGGAGTATGAGCTTTTTAATGGTGTGAAGTTTGAAGTTAAAGGAGTAGTTGGTTCTTGAACTAATCTTGAATGTGGTGTTTGTGCAACATTGGAATATGTGAGAGTAGGGAAATCTTGGGCTTGAAGTTGTGGAGTGACTGTTGGAGTAAGAGGTCTAGGGTTTGCATAATCAGTACTTTTCCTAGAAGTGGATGAACTGGATGCTGAATTACTCATGGTGACCTGTAAGAAATTCACGGGTCAGAAAGTCTGGAATTGAATTTTCTTTTCCTTTAATAAATTGAATATCAAAATCAAAAACTGATAAAATTGCTTGCCATCTGGCAAAAATCTGTTTTGAAACTAAATTTTTAACATCTTTTTTGTAAAATTTCCTTTGCAGATTTGCAATCAATGTTTAACAAAAACTTTTTGTTGTATAAATCATCTTGAAATTTTGAAATGCATAAAACAATGCTCAAAACTTCTTTTTTAACTGTTGAGTAATTCTTTTGTGTCTTGTTCCAAAATCCTGAATGATATCTTACTATTGATATTTTCTCTGAATGTTTTTGTTTTAATATTCCTCCAAATCCTATGTCTGATGCATCAGTTTCTATTATCATGAATGCATCTGGATGTGGAATACCTAGGCATGGTAATGATTTAGCCCTTAATTTAATATCTTTGACTAGTTTAGTGTGCTCATCTGTCCATATGGGAGGATTTGATTTTAATCTTTCATATAATTTTTTGCATATAATCTTAATGTTAGGAAAGAAATCTGAGATGTAATTTACACATCCTAGAAATCTTTGTAGTTGATTTTTGTCCTTAATTTCATCTGGAAATTTGTCTGCAAATTCTATAGACCTTTGAATGGGTCTAATTGTTCCTAAATGTATATTGAATCCAAGAAATCTAATTTTTGTTTGAAATAATTTCATTTTTGGTTCAGATATTACTAAACCATTTGTTTTCATTACTTTTAACAAAATATATAAATGTTTAAAATGACTATCAATTGTATTAGAATAAACTAACACATCATCAATGTATACTATTACGAATGTTGAATAAGGATTAAAAATGTCATTCATAATTTTTTGAAATTCTGATGGAGCATTTTTTTAATCCAAATGGCATAACATTCCATTCATATTGACCAAATGGAACAACAAATGTCGTTTTGTACTTATCTTTCTCATCTATTTGAATTTGCCAATATCCTGATTTTAAATCGAATTTTGAAAATACTCTTGCACTAGCTAGTCTATTAATTAAATCTTTTTTATTCGGAATAGGATATCTAATCCATTGTAATACCTTATTTAAGGGTTTGTAATTTATTACTAATCTTGGAACACCTCTTTCCTATTCTGCATTTTTGTTAACGTAAAATGATGAGCAGCTCCATGGAGATTTGCTCTTTCTTATTAATTTGTTATCTAAATGATCTTGAATTTCTTGTTTACATAATTTTAATAATTCTGCATTCATTTGAATAGGTCTTGCCTTAGTAGGAATATTTTGTTCATTAAAATCTTTCTCATATGGTAATGATACTATGTGTTTCTTTCTATCCCAAAATGCATTGGGATGATTTGAACAAATTTGTCTTTGGAATCCTTGTTCTAAGCTTTTTATTCTTTCTTTGATATCCTTTTGTTCTAATTGTTTTTCTACCTTAGAATAGCTTAATTCTTCTTTTAAAAATGAAATATCTTTCTGTTTTCTATTTAACATACATATCCTTTTATATATTGAATTAGTTTGTAACAAATTTAATTCAACTTGACTAGGTGGACTAATAAAAGAAAATAATAGTTTTTTACCTAATATCTTTGTACTAATTCCTTTTTGAGTCTTTTTGAAAGGGGTTATTTGGTATAAAAATGGGTTACCTAATACTGCATCATATGATACATTTTCTAATATTAAAAATGAATGTTTAATACAATAATCATTATTACTAATATAACCATTTGATAATTTTTTCCTAATAATCATGGGAGTACCATTTGCTGCTACTAGCTGTTCATTAGTTTTTACTAAATATTTACTTGGAATTAATCCTGACCTTATGCATGATTGATCTGCTCCACTGTCAATCAATGCTACTACAGTAATACTAAAGTCTTGAACTCCTATTGTAACTAAGGAATACCATTTTCCATATTAATTTTATTAATAACATTAAAAAAATTGTTGATCATTAGGGGTGTCTTTTGAAATAAGAAGACCAGAACTATTGGGTGTATCTAATGATATTAATTTTAATTCTAGTTCTAAATCTTTTTCTTTTAAATCATTTAATTCTGTTTTAATATTACTAATTTCAGTTTTTAATAAGGAAATTTCTTTTCTTAAATCTTGACTATCTGTTGAAGTAATTATTGACTTTTTCTTATCTAATTCTGAATATTTTTTAATTGTTTTTCCTAGACTAAATGCTTCTGTTATTCTAGGTTTGTTTTCTTCCAAAACTAAACCTTTTAATCTTTGAATATATTCTGTTTTATCCTCAGAGTGTCCTATTTTATCTATTATATCTAATAATTCTTTTTTCTTTTCATTTGTACTATTTAACATATTAATAGTTGGAATTTTACATTGACATTCACTATCATAATTACTAGAATAATCCGAATCTGAATCTGTCTCATAATTTTGATCATTATCGGAATTGTCAATTAATATTGCTAATAGTTTATTTCTTAATTCTATATCTTCTAATGCATTTATTTTCTTTTCTGTTTTACAAACATTAGCTGTATGACCAAACTTTTTACACTTATAACATTGAATATTTTGGAATTCTTTTTTCTTTTTAGACCTATGTTTCTTATGTTCTTTTTGATAAGAAGGTTTTTTATATTTTTCTTTATAATCATATGACTTATTTTGGTAATAATTTCTTTTCTTTTTCCTGTGTCCAAATTTATGTGTTCTGTGTTTTTTATATTCTTTGAGTTGAGAAGAAGGTGGTTTGAGTCCTGTGATGCCAAATTGTTGGCAAAAGGATCTCATTTCCTTCCTTTCTGATCCATATTTATTTTGAATTTTCAAATCTTGACATAAAGCTAAAGCTTCCTTTTTTACAAAAGTAAATATTTGACCAAAAGTCAAGTCATTATAATTTATCTTTTCTGTTCCTAATGCTTTGCTTAAATTCGTTAATATCCTTTGTGAAAATAAATTTGGTAATCCTGTTATGAATTTTTCTTTCCAAAATGGTGCACTTGAATCTGTTCTTCTAAACACTTGTGTTAAAAATACATCTTTATACCATTTAAAATCTTTTAAAGTTGGACATCTTAAATTAGTTAGACAAATTTTTGAGCTTTCTAATGCTTCTGCTGGATTTCCTACAAAATACATTGAATAGTATATAATAAAAATGTTGATCCATCTGGGACCATAACAAATTGAATATTAGGTTCTTCACCTTGTGCTTCTTCTGTTTCATGATTTAAAATTGCTTGTTTATCTTCTAGTGGGAGATATTCATCCCACCATCCTTTTAATTGTCCTGTAAAACCTGTAACTAATAACATTACTATTTGTTGTTTTGTTAAATTCAGAGTTGCTTTATAGGCTACCCTAGCCATTCCCATTTCTTGTAATAAATTTAAAATTTGATATTCTGATAATCCATCTATATTCCATTGATATATTGATGAACCATCATAACTTTTGAACGAATGTAAATTTTCTTCATATTGAAGATCTGGTGGAGTTGGTTTTGGGTAATAAGGTTTTGTATTACTATTTTTCCAATTATACTTTAATTTATTAATTCTCATATCAGGTTTTTCTTCTATTGGTTCTTGAAAATGTTGTTCTATTGCATTTATTTGTTTTTCAAAATCATTTTCTACTTCTTCAAAATCATTTTCTGATTCTACTTCTGTATCCTCAGAATAAGAACTAGTTGTATCATTTGTATCTATTGGATTTATCTCTGATATAACTCCTATCTGTTTTGAACTACTTGCTTTATCATTTGGTCTTAGTGATAATGATTCCTCCATTTTCTTTGAAAATGGGGATGCTTGAAAATGAGGTTTTGAAAATGGTTTTGAAATAGTTCTGTTTTACCGTTTGACTTAGTATCTAATTTAGTAGAAATTAAATCAACTTGATTAGCCATAGTATGTAATAATTGATTAGAATAATTATTCTGTTGATAAACCTTTTTAATATCTGCTAAATTGACTGAGTCTGAATCATTTCCTGGCCTACCTGACTTAAATGGAGAGGCAATTATTGTAGTTTCTTCTATAGTAATGTGTACTTCTTGAAGTGGTGGATGAATAGAACTAACTATTGTATTATTTGGTAATTTCCATTTTTTATATAGATTGGACTGTACATTTATGACTGGAATTTCTGTGAAATTATCTTTCTTAATTAATTGTTCTTTTTTCAAATAATATCGTAACCACATAAAAAAACTTCATTTGCCTAATTTTCTTAGTTGTTAGTTCATTATAAAATTCTTTCTTAATATATTCTCTGGTTTCTAGACTTAATTTTTCAAACTATAATCTATTTTTTACATTTTCCTGACTATAATAATCATTATTTAAAAATTCTTTATTTATTGTAAAGTCATTATCATTATTTATTATATTAATTTCTTATTGTTTCATTTGACTAAATGTTGGAGATCCTATCGATGAACTAGAATCTGGAATTATTTCTGGTAATGGGGTAGAATATCTGACCCTTGCATCACTAAATTGGTTTGGAATATCTGATGTTGAATGCCTATGTCTATGAATTAAATTATTGTCCATATCTGAATACCTAGATGTTTGTCCTAAATTAAATCTTCCAGACATAGATTTATTAAATTTTATTAATATTTTTCCATCATTTTGCTCTTCTATTTCAGAAGGCTCAGTTATTCTTATATTTCTTTGAATTTGTAAAGGTCTTTCTGCTAATATTTCTATTGGAATACTTATTTCGTTCCATTTTAATAATTTAGGTGTTTCTATCGAAATATTATTAGAATTTGTTGTAACATAAACTGACTCATCCTTTTCTGTTGGATTTAATTTTAAAGCTGTTGGAATCATAGATTGCATAAGTTTAAAATATACTCTATATATTAATACAAAATGTTCTGTATCATTTACTATTCTATCTTGTTTTAATTGAATGTCTAATTTTAAAGAGTCCATAATATGTGGGTCTGTTAAGCTAACTGAATAGTTTGGAATGCAATCAAATCTTATTGTTCCATTACATATATTAGTTTGAACCATTGCTAAAATCGAATCTTTATATCTTATTAATCTATCATCTCTTAATACCATGAATATAGGTGTGTCTATACCTAATCTGACTAATGGGTGTAATGCTATTTGAACTAATCCAAAATGTAAGAATTTATAATTTTGTTCTTTGTATTTTCTAATAGCTTGTGCTGATAATAGCCTTATTGATTGAACTTCTCTATTCATTGGTAATATTTCTTCATGTATTTTAATTGAATATGAATTATTAAATTCTAATATTCCTTGTTGGTATATCGATTTTAATGTTTTATTTGGTAAAATTTGTTGAATTTCATGACTTTGTAAAACATTTGAAGAATATGCAGATCCTGTACTCATAGTACTGGAGCTTCCGAATAAAAATCTTTTAATCCTTTCTCCCATGTTAAATTTATTATTAATTGATTAGTGTTCTATATCACGCAAATCACATTTGTCTAAACAAATACCACAGTCATACCATACGTGGACCACCCTAACGAGACTCCCTCTCTTGACGGGCTAAACCAAAACGAATTACAGGTATGAACTAGAAAACCAGTGGTATTGAATAGACTTACAAGTCTGCAAGTATAGTTCAACAAATCAATTTATAATATCTCTAACACTCAATAGGGATTAAAAAAATTAATGCACATGGCTCTGATATTTATTTCACAATTTCAGATATTTATTTCATTATCTTTTTATTTTTTCTGCCAAAAACAACCCTTATCACCTGAAACTGCCGCCATGTGCATTTCGCCGGAATATATGGACCCAAAAATGTGGAGGCCCACCATACAATTTGTTATTAGAGATTAAGGCCATGGGCAGTGGTAGAGACCACTACCGGTCTCTTACCAATTAAATATATTATTTTTCTTCCTCTCTTTCTTTCACCTCAGCTTAAGAGACCACTTAAGAGACAACCCCTTTTTTTCTCCACAATGGTTAAGAGACCACTGTGCACTATTCATGGAACCCACTTGATTTTCTCTATCCTACTCATTAATTTGACCATTACATATTATTTTAAATAAGTTTGTCCACAAAAAATAAGTTTAAATATTTAAATTTAAATTCGTTTTAAAATTTAAATTCGTTTTTAAATTTAAATTCGTTTTTAAATTTAAATTCATTTTTAAATTTAAATTTGTTTCCATATTATTTTAATATAATGTTTAAATATTTAAATTTAAATTCATTTTTTAAAAATATGTTAAATAATTTATTTTTCTCGTTCTTGTCAATACGATGCTTCAGTGTAAAAAATAAAATGAATTTCAATTTTTTTGAAGAAGCTATCGAAACGAAATTAAATAAATGAATACTATCATCTTTTCTATAAAATAATATGGAAAACATAAAAAGTGCACGAAACCAATTGTAACAACTATGAAAATAACTTTAAATACTAAATAAAATATTGATCTACTCCAGCCCAATATTACAATTTAAAAATCAAAATAATATTAAAATTAAAATTCTTAAAAAATAATAAAAATTATATTTTTTTAAAAAAATATGCTTGGGACACGTGTCGCCACCAGAATGGGACATGTGTCCCATTAAAAATTTGCCAGCCGCACATTGTGCCAGCCATGTCCCATTAAAAGCCATGTGCCGCCGCACATTGTTGACTCCACTCGGGCTGGAGACCGGGCTCTTAGTAAGAGCTCGGTGAGTGGTCTCTTAAGAGACCACTCAAGAGATCACCACTGTGGTGGTTTTCGGTCTCTTAAGCGGTCTTTTAATTTTAAGAGACCATCACTGTCCATGCCCTGACAGGAGGATTATTAATAATTATGATCAATAATTTTAAATCATGCATTATATACGTGCTAATATAATTTTGTACCAAATAGCATCAGACAATTTAGTTATACTAAAAATAGTGGTCAAAAGCAATGAATGCATGAAGGCCAATTAAAATCATAGTTTGAGCTACATAGAGAGGGAGGAAGTCTCAAAATTCTGAGACCATTTTTTTAGGGCATTGCTATATCACGTCCTGTATTTTACTAGTTACGCCCTAATACGTATGTATATGTATAATACTAATATTAAGATTTTAAAATAAAACAAAAATCAACAACAAAAATTTAAAATCAAAATCAAAATAAAAATAAAAAATAAATAAAAAACAAAACAAAAACCGCAGCCGCTCTGTGCGCCACCACCGCGCCGCCGAGGGCCACCACGCGCCGCCGTGTCCCGCGACGCCATCGCGCGCCACGCCGTCGTGCGCCACCGATCTCCGCCGCTACGTGCTCAGCGCCGCCGCCACCACCACCTATTTCTCTTCTTCTTCGTCTTCTCCGGCAGGCGACGCCCGGCACCACCGTGCCTCCTCCGCCGTCCCCGTCGATCAAAACCCCTAGCCCCGCCGCCGTCCTACCTTCTCCTTTGCCTCGTCCCCGCCGTTCCTCCTCCTTCGTCCTCCGTCTCTCCTCCTTCGTCGCCGTCGATCGAAACCCTAGCCCCTCCGTCTCTCCTCCTTCGTCGCCATCAAGCTCCGCCATCCTAAACCCGTCGAGCGAAGCTAGCCCGCCATCCTCCATCGTCCTCGAGAGAAACCCTAGCACCGCCGACGGAGAAAGGGAGAAGTGGCGGAGAAGCGGCGGAGAACGGGAGCCCCGGTTCGCGCCAAGGGCGAGGAGAACGGAAGGCGCGCTCGCGCCCGGACCGTGGCGAACGGAACCGGCGCCCGTCGCGCCCAGGCCGTGGCGACCGGGAGAGCCTCCAGCTCGCGCCCGGACCGTGGCGAACGGAACCGGCGCCGGTCGCGCGAAGGCCCTGGCGAACGGGAGAGCCTCCGGCTCGCGCCCAGGCCATGGCGAACGGGACTCGGCGGCGGTTTGACTCCGGCTCGGACTCCGGCGGTTTGACTCTGGCTCGGCGGCGGTTTGACTCGGCCGCGCGCTCGGCGGCGGCGCGATGGCACCGGAGCAAGGCGGAGCCGGAGCAGCAATTAAATTACTAATAAATTAAATTAATATTAATTTAATTTAATTAATTTAATTATTTAAATTAAATTAAAAATACATATTGTATATAAAACAGTATAAATACAGGGCGTAACTAGTAAAATACAGGGCGTAATATAGCAATCCACTTTTTTTTTAAGTAAAAGGACTGACAACAGACATGTCACGTGGGTGAACAGTGGCGGCTTAACAAATAGTGAAAAGTGATGAAATGTAAAAATTATGACTAAACTTTGGAGCCAAAAATTCACTTTACATATTTCCCTCCTAAAAAATAGAGGGAATTTTGTTGAATACAAGTTCAACTAATGAACATAAAAACCTAACTGCCCACCCTATGTAAATCAACTCCCTATTTCTACCACTACCTCAAAAGCAGAATTGTAAGTTAAAATGCTCTCAGAAAATAGAAATCCACATGTAAGAACTCAGAGCTTTAAAAGCTCAAGTTTTATAATCTAGGCAGTTGTTGCTTCATCCCCAAGCAAAAAAATCCAGCAGCATGTGTAGTATCCGTTTAGAGCAGCAGCTTCTAAAGGCAGCAATTCTCAAGGGCATGCAGCAACTTTTATTCACTTTCTACAACAAGAACACAACAACAGAAACCAAAAAGTCAGAAGAATGATACACAGAAATCTCACTGATGAAGAAAGATAAGCTCTGGACGAGTTTATGTTATTGGACCAAAATAATGGTATGATTGGGCATGACAAAAGAATAAAAGTTTCAACTAGGTGGGGGTTTCAATCAGAACTATAAGCACAATCTAGGATTGAATGAAGTCACAGTTTGAAACGGGGGCAACCACTAGATGTAAGGGGGAGAAAGAAGGGTATAATTGGTGCAAGGAAAAAGGCAGTAGATTTCGAAGCATTAAAGACATTACCTTTGACCAAAAGGAGGATCTTTTGAAGCACAGGAGCAGCAATGAACATAGGGAAGAGCACCATTCAAAGACGGATAGCAGCATAGAACATCAAGAGCCACACAAATGTCATTAAGCCATTGTTGACCCTCAAATGCAAAGAAAAAAGGTTACAATTCTAATTAGCTCCATTCCTTCCACATAATTTGCAATTTATGAACATGTATAATGTCATTCATATGGATGGGAAATGGGTTTTACCTTTCAAAGCCAACCGCTAGGTACTTGCTTTCCCCGGATGAAACCCATCCGCATAAGACAACTCAGCATAAGAGCCATATTCCTAGACTAAGTTTCTTATGCGCTCCAGACCTGTCATAGATGCCAAGGGAGTAATACTATTTGATGGGAAAATAGGGATGTTCCTTTTCGTAGAGTACATACCTGCCAAAAACAAGAGCAAGAATAGACTGGTAGGAACAATAATAACTACCCCAATGGTATCCATAAAATATGATGTCACAAAGAAACACATATTGGAGAAGGTGATCCCAACAATAAAAAATAAATGGCCCCCATTCATGATTAGGAACACAGTGATACACCAAGACAATGCCAACCCACATGTGAAAAATAGTGATGTTCATTTTAGGGCTGCTACTAGCTCAGATGGGTTCAACATGCAAATAATATGTCAAGCCCCGAATTCACCGGACCTGAATGTGTTAGACCTGGGATTTTTTAACTCAATCAAATCCATGCAGTATGAGTGTGTGTCTAATACCCTAGATGAGCTACCATATGATGTCAACCATGCTTTTGAAGTTGAAACCCCACGAACCCTAAACAAGTTTTTCCTATCATACCAAAATGTGATTTTAAAAAACATGAAGGTTCAAGGTGGGAAAAATTATAAGGTACCAAGTATGGGGAAAGATGCACTTGAAAGGGCTGGGTTATTGCCTAGAGTACAAATAGCAGATGAGGCTACAGTTTGTGAATGCATACAATAAACAAATCAGGCATCTAATGCAAGCAATGGGAGTGCAAATCCCAATAACTGGAGGATGGAGAAGTTTCAGCAAATATTTTGGAAGCTTGTACAGTTAGTAGCACATAAACACGTATTTTGTAAGTAACACGTGTTTATTGTACAATCTTCTTTTGAAATACATTTTGAGATGTCAAACACAAACAAGTCCAGCATGTATCACTGCATCACATTGATGCTCTACTAGATGCATCACTGCATTGCTGTAATTTTTGGGGAAAAACAAGTAACATCACAACCAGCAGCTACCACAAGTCACTTTAATCTAACATGCAGTTTGGCATTGAAATGCACACACAAGTTTCCTCACCAATAGCTTCTTATAGAAACTTGGCTGCAATAACACTACAAGAACAACACAACAACAACCACAACAACATCAACTTATTATGAATATAGAAAGAACAACACAGCAACAACATTAGAGCAGCCATAAAAATAAGGCCAACAAGACCAATATCAACACATCAACATTGAAAAGAAAGCCAACAAGACCAATGAAACACAACAACTTTTTTTAAAAATTAAAACCCATAATATGGGAGGGAGTATATTAGGCTCCTCAATCCTTTTCCAAAATTAATAGTAATTTGTTTGAGATGATAATATAAACCGAATGGTTCAGAACTAAGTTGAACCATGAATGAATGCTAGAATTAACTGCAAAAGGCAAAGCAAATTGCAATCTAAGGTAGGGTTTTATAGCAGCATTGTTAGTGTTTTCGTTTATAATGCATCCACCCCCTGTGTGAGCATTGCATTGACGGCCAAGACTCCCAATGCTACCATAAAACCCTGAACAAAAACTATGATACAAAATGTACTGAGATAAGGATAGAAGTTGCGGGTATATGGAATAAATCCGATAGCATGGCTACAATTTATCCTCCCAATTAGAGCATGATGTTTCTTGAGTTGAGTGCATTCCTGAGTAGAGTCTGAGATGAATCCAAACATGATGTTTAGGACAGTTGTTATCCAGGATCCAAGAGCAATTGAAATGAGGTCGGCATGAAATCACAGGCACCTGAAAGATGATAAAGAGGAAATTATTAGTTTATGAGCAAATCATTAATTCTTAAAGAAGGTGCGGCAAGTTTGTCCAACTGAATTAGACTTCTTGATTTTTTATCCAAATCCTGAAAATTCCAAATTTTCTTTCCAAGCGGATGGGCTATCTTAGAAAGATGATCAGCTACTAGATTGCTCTGTATAAGTGTATGAGTAACCTGTATTGATGCAATCTAATCTGATATGAATGCAGCTAAATTATAGAGATACCAGGGAGCTTTCTCAGGTGAGTTTAGATATGATCTAGCCATTTCATAGTCAGTTTCTAGAGTGGAAGAGGAAATGCAAAACGATTTTGCAAAGGAGAAACCATATTTCAAGGCAAGAATTTATGCAAGTAAGCTTGAGGTAGCAGTAGTTCTCTTACTTAGAGCTGCAATAAAATTGTCTTCATGATCTCTAATAATCACTCCAATTCCAGCTCTATTAGAGGACTTAATCCATGAGGCATCAACATACCTTCAGCTTATTTATTTCAGGGTGACACCATTTAATAGGTAAAAGTTAAGGTTTAGGTGGTGGCCTAGGCTTGGGTATTAATCTTTGTTAAACCACTCTAAATCATTTATCTTATTGCTAAAACTGAGATGAGTGTAAAAAGCAAGGAAGAAATCTTGTTTGATAGTAAAACACAGCAACAAACAGAAGAAGGCCAGCAAGACTAGTAACATAATATTAATACAGTAGCAAATATCTTCAACATCATGTCATTTAGTAGTACAACACCAATAGCATCCACAACCAGATAATAAAAGAACAATCAAATGTACCAAACAAGGGCACACTTAAGCAACAACATTTAATTCACTTCCCTCCCCTGTAAACAAAAGAAGATAGGGTTAGTATTTACCAAATGCACTATCTATAACAAAAATGAATAAATTTAAAACTGAAAAGGTGAAATGATTAAACACCTTGGCTCTTCTGAACTGGCACCATTTTTTGAATCAGTCTCAATTTTCATGTTTTCCGGTCTCAGCTTTTCATTTTTCTGCTTCAGAAGCTTTATACTCGGCTGCCATGGCACACATGGCAGCGCCAATTGATGGATAACCACAACATGAAACATTTTTTTCTTACTGACATTCTTAGGAGGGCTGAGTTAAGGTTCAGGTATGAAAGGGGTGAGATTAGGACCTTGTGCTTCATGCCAAGGTTCAGGTACCAAAGACTGAGACACGGGCTGTTTCAGGTTTTCCTATCCCAGCTTTTCATTTCTCAGGTTTTCAGCTTCAATAGCATTTCCCCGGGCTATCATGGCACATATGACAGTGGCCATTGATGGATAACCTTCATAGGGAACTTTTTTTTAATCACATTCTTAGGAGGGCTGAGTTCAGGTTCAATTATGAAAGAGGTGAGATCAGTACCTTGTGCTTCATGCCAGATTTCATGTACCAGAGACTGAGACTGAGATACTTCAGAATTAGCAAGGGGCATAGACCAGGGGTAGAGTGGGCTGAAATAAGTGAAAGGGCTAAGAGTTGGCTCAGAATCAGTGAAGGTCCAGTCAAGGGTTTCTTGAATCAACTAAGACACTGGGGGATCGGAAGGGGGCTGCAATGAATCACTTTGGTTGCTTTAAGAATCTGAAACACCAAAGATATCCCCTTCCTCAAGATCCATTAAACACCAACAGAAGCAACAGCTAAAGAACTGCGAAGAGGTACAAAAAAATTGTTCAAAACACTTTGTTTTGTACTTACTATACAAGAACAAATGAAGAAAAACAAATTAATAATGCAACAGAGTTAAGAACACGATCCCGTGGTGGCATTTTGCAGGAATTGTCGTTGTTCCCGTGGTGGCGATAATAGATGGAGTAGGAAAATCCTTGTCGCGCTGCATCTGAATCCGCCGGAACCCTAGCCCCAACCACTTCCTCACCGTCAGCGCCTCACTATGGAAGCCGTGCGATGGTGTTGCTGTGGCACAGCATGTCGGATTTGCAGACGGCGTGGAAGCTTCACACAGAGCTCAAAGCTTGTCTCTGATTCGATTATTTTTCAAGCTAAGCAAATCTCATTATTTTTCAAGCTCGTCTCCAATTAGCAAATCGGATTATTTTTCGCACAGAGCTCAGAGCTTAGAAGTGTCGGATATGTCGGACTTGCAGATGTGTCTCGGATTACCTCACACAAAGCTTGTATCTGATTCAAATCTGCCACCCGACGCTAAGCCTGACCCAGCGTTGTGCGTCTTCTCCGGAGGTTGTGCCACCGTGCCTGAGATTCACGTGCTCCAATGGAGAAAAAGCATCGAGCACATGTTTTGGAGTCGCCGGCCCGTGTAAACACGCGCATTGAGTTCGCCGCTGGGAAACCTTTGCTCACAAGAAACCTCTGCCCGCGGAAAACTATCTCTTACACTAAATCAGACTCATGATTAGATTATGATTTATTTTGATTAGAGTTATTTCCTTATTACAACTCTATTGTACTCTCTATATATTCAGATATCAATAATACAATTTATTACGAAAAATCATTCTGTCATGGTATCAGAGCAAGTTCTGATCCAAAACCTTAAACCCTAATTTGTACGGACTTCATCTTCCCTTTTCTTTTCCGGTTGGTCAAATTCCGGCCAACACTTACCGGCGGATTTTCAATTATCCGCCGGCACCTCTCTTCTCCCAGCAGTAAACCTCTCCAGCATCATACTCTTCTCGGCGTCTAAGTTCTCCGGCATCAGGCTCTTCTCCCGGCAACAGCTTCGTCTCCGGCTCCCCAGCTTCGTTGACTCCGGCCGGGTTTTTTCTCCAACAGCTTTGTTGGCTTCTCTTCCAGCAACATCAAGAAGTTCCAAAACCTCCGTCTTCGTCTGACCTCAAGAAGGTCGCCGTCCGTGGCACAAAAAACCGCCAACGCCGCCGAGCCCGACGTCGAAGAGCTTCTAGCACGATGCGAGCTTCCGACGCAGATCCGATCGCCAGCTCCAGTGCGAGATCCACGCATCATCTCCAGCGCGTGAAAGTCACGAGCCAGCTTTTCCAAAGAGGACAACTCCAGCGCGTGAAGGGCGAGCGCGATTTTGACCCGCGCGTGAAGGGCACGCACGATTTTGACTCGTGCATCAACTCCTTCTCGCGAGTTGAACCTATTTCTCGTGAGTTGAACCTATTTCTCACGAATTGAACCTATTTCTGACGAGTTGAACCTGTTTCTCGCGAGTTGAACCTATTTCTCGCAAGTTGAACCCGTTTCTCGCAAATTGTTCAAATTCTCGTCAGCACTCAGTCCATTTCTGTGCAATTTCGGTCTTCTGCTATGGTTCATTTTGGCCCTATATCTCGGGAAGATTGCTCCACTAATTGGATTGCGGACAAGGTGTTGCTTCAGGCCAGTTTGAATGGTCTCAATCGTTATTCTTCGTCGAATCAGTGGATCGTTGATTCAGGTGCTACATCTCATATCACTGCTCACACCAGTCATCTTGATCAGGTACAACGTTATCGTGGTTCTGATTCTATTCTTGCTGGAAATGGTGAATCATTATCTATTTCTCACATCGGCCAATGTCATTTATCTGGTTTCTCTGTTAATGATGTCCTTGTGGTCCCTAAGATTACTAGAAGTTTATTGTCCATTAGTAAGCTTACTCGTGATCTACTTGTTCGTGTTATATTTGATGCCGATGCATTTTCCATTGAGCACAAGATTACAGGGACGATAATTGGTAAAGGCCATCATAGGTCTGGTCTTTATTTTCTTGAGACTGGTGATTCCAGTTTTTTAGGCGAACTACGCTCTACAAAGCTTCATGCTTCTTTTGAGCAGTGGCACTCTCGCCTCGGTCATGTGTCTCATGATACTGTTCAGTTATTGAATCGATGGGGCCTTATTTCTGTCACTTCTGTTATGCCTACACATGTCAGTTGCTCTCCTTGTCAGATGGCCAAGAGTAGCCGTTTGCCATTTTCCACTAGTGACAAGCGCGCTACTGGTTTATTGGATAAAGTACATTGTGATTTGTGGGGACCAGCTCCTGTTTTATCTGTCGATGGTTTATCTTATTATGCCATTTTCATTGATGATTTTTCACGATTCACATGGTTTCTTTCAATGCAGCATAAGTCGGATTTCTATGACACTTTTATCCAGTTTCAGAAATTCGTTGAGAATCAGTTTTCTGCTAGGGTTAAAAATTTTCAGACCGATGGTGGCACCGAGTTTACTAATCACCGACTTCAGGATCATCTCATATCATGTGGCATTCATCATCAGATGTCCTCGCCCTATACACCTGCTCAGAATGGCCGGGCCGAGCGGAAGCATCGTCACATCACATAGACTGGTCTTGCCATGCTTTTTCACTCTTCTGTGCCGTACTGTTATTGGGTGGAAGCTTTCTCCTCTGCGGTTTACATTATTAACCGTCTGCCTAGTTCAGTTTTGAGTGGCAAATCACCTTTTGAGGTTGTTTTTGGTCATGTGCCTGACTATACCCTCTTTCACCCGTTTGGTTGTCGTGCATTTCCATGTCTGCGTGCCACTGTTACTGATAAGTTTGCACCCCGATCCATTCCCTGTGTTTTAATTGGCTATAGCCCTCGTCACAAGGGTTTCCAGTGTCTCGACAAGACTTCTGGGCGCATCTATATCTCTCGCCACATTCGTTTTGATGAAACTTTCTTCCCTTATGTCTCATCTTCCACGGACAGTCGTTCAATTTCAGATCTGGAGATTTCATCATTTTTTTATGGAACTGTTACTTCATCGATTGGGGCACCACGCCTGTGTCTGTGCCTGTTCCAGCTGCCCCTCCTTCACCACCATCTTCCATCTAGACGGCCGACCTGGACCCGGCTCCTCGGCCAACGCCCACCATACCTCAGCCGCTGGCCATCATTCCTCAGCCACCGGGCACCACGTCTCAGCCTTTATTGACTATCATTTCTCCGGAGACTTCCGATGGACACTCTCCAGTTAACGCAGCTCAATCTTCCTCGGTGTCATCAGCTGGTTCGACTCCTCCAGCTTCGTCGCCCCAGCTTCGTACTCATCGGATGGCCACTCGGTCTTCTACTGGTGCCATTCAGCGCCGGGATTATTTGGATATTATTGCTCATGGTCTCACTACCGCACTCCTCTCTCAGACAGAGCCCACTGATTATCGCTCAGCCCTTCAGGATCCAGCCTGGGTTTCAGTCGTAGATGATGAGTTGGCCGCTCTTCGTGGTCAGTACACTTGGGATTTGGTGTCTCGACCTTCGAATGTCAACATTGTTGGCTCCAAATAGGTCTATAGGCTCAAGTATCGACCAGATGGCACTATTGAGCGTCACAAAGCTAGACTTGTGGCGCAGGGTTTCTCGCAGATTCCAGGTTTTGATTTTGACCACACTTTCAGTCCTGTGGTCAAAGCCTCCACTGTTAGGACGGTTCTCGCCATAGCCACCATGGGTTCCTGGCCACCTCATCAGTGGAATGTCAAGAACGCTTTCCTTAATGGTGTTCTTGATGTTCCAGTCTACATGAAGCAGCCCGTTGGTTATCAGGATTCTGTCCATCCGGACTATGTTTGTCGTTTGCGAAAGGTCATTTATGGTCTTAAGCAGGCTCCCCGGGCTTGGTTCTAGCGTTTCAGCAGTTATCTGACACAGCTTGGTTTTCGGTGTAGCTCAGCTGATACTTCTTTGTTTATCCTTTCGAGAGGGTCGTCGTTACTGTACCTACTTGTGTATGTGGACGATATCATTCTTACAGGCAATGACTCGACTCTTCTTCACCAGTTCATTGATCGGACACACAGAGAGTTTGCGATCAAGGATCTTGGTGCTCTTCATTACTTTCTTGGTCTTGAAGTTTCGCCTATCTCCTCAGGATTACTGCTTGGCCAACCAAAGTATGCTCGGGATATTTTGAATTGGGCCGGTATGTCTGACGCGGCACCTGTTCTACTCCATTTGTTGCTGGTTCTCAGCTTCACAGCTCTACCAGTCCTTCATTTTGGGATCCTACACTTTATCATTATGTCACTATGTTGCGAGTATTTTTTATTTTTTGATGATGATATTATGATGATGTGATGTTATTATGTGGTGATGTTATGGTTTTTTTTCCAATGAGGTTTAAATTTATTTTAGTGTGAGCATGTACTACAATGGTGTTTGGTGTATTGGTTAGTACATTGAACTTTGAAACCAAATACCTAGGTTTAATTCTTGCTAGGATCTCTTTTTTGAAGAATTTCCAGTGATGATGTATTGTAACTTTTTTATTGATGTTTGTAATTTTTTTCCTCTCATATTGATGTTTTTCGTTTTTTTGGGTGAGGTTTAGTTAATATGAGTTTATGCTTTGTAACTTTTTTGGGTAACATGAAAATTGATACTCTTGAGGTACTGTAACTTTTTGTTGATGTTTGTAGTATTTTTTTCCTCTCATGTTGATGTTTTTCATTTCGGGTGAGGTTTAGTAGACGTGAGTTAATTTTTTGTAGTTTTTTTGGGTGATGTGAATTGATATTTGTATTTTTTTTGGTCATGTTGATGTTTTCCATTTTTCGGGTGAAGTTTGAGTGATAGGAGTTGATGTTTGAAGTGTCTTTTTTCTCATGTTGATGTTTTCATTTTCCGGGTAAGGTTTAGGTGTTAGAAGTTGATGTTTGATAGCTTTTGAGTGATATAAGTTGATATTTGTAGTTTTTTTATATATAAAAAAATTGTTGGCATTTTATGATTTTCATAGTCCGAATTTATATTCTTGAGGTACCGTAACTTTTTTTTATGTTTTTAGTTTTTTTTCAATCATGTTGATGTTTTTCATTTTCCGGGTGAGTTTTAGTTGATATGAGTCGATCTTTTATAATTTTTTTGGGGTTATATAGGTTGATATTTTTTCTATTTTTTTCTCTCATGTTGATATTTTTTATTTCTAGGTGAGTTTTAGGTGATGGTAGTTGATATTTGTAGGGTTTTTGGTGATATATGTTGATGTTTTGTAGTTTTCGTTTTCTTATGTTAATGTATTTTTTATTTATTGGGTGAGTTTTATGTGATAGGAATTGATATTTTTAGTTTTTGGGTGATATTGGTTGATGTTTGTAGTTTTTTTTAGTAAAAATGATCATTTAAGTTTTGTTGATGTTTTTATGATTTTTCAGTTTATAATAGTTATGATTTTTGGCTGATGTTTTGTTAGTTGTAATTGATGTTTTTTTTAAAAAAATTGTTGAGTTTTATTTGATTTTTTAATATATTTTTTGCTGCAAATTTTTAGTTTGTGTTTTATGATTTTTCGTTGATTTGCTAGTTGTAGCTGATGTTTATGATTTTTTAGTTCGATGATCATATTGATTTTTTTTTGGCATTTTAAAAATAATTTTATATATTTTTTCTGATTTTTTTTGTAGATTGCAGTTGGCGAGAAAATGATGGGAAAAAATTAGACAAAAAAAGTCCCTGAAAAATTATTAGAAATAGTTTCTGTAAAATTATTAGAGATAGATCCTTTGAGGTAGAATAGAATTAGAATTACGCATAGGTCTCTACCTAAAGTTTATGCTACCTCAAAGGACACCATCTCAATAAAAAAATATTCTTCTTTTCCTTTAATACCATACTTGCCTATTTTGATTTTAATTGACCTTTGTATGCATTAGTCGTATGCATTCATTGCTTTGACCATTATATTCAATATAACTGAATTCTCTAATGCTTTTTGGTATAAAAAATTTATGATCAAGTCTTGGGAAAAAATATATTTTAATAGGCTTATGGAAATATGTGTTTTAATTAGAATTATAGAAAAGTAAAAGATTTTAATTGTAATATTTAAAAAATTAATTATAAACTCACTTTAGTGAGGGGGTATATATTAGGCTCCCCAGACCTTGAATGAATGAAGCTTCATAAGGTCAATAAGCTATACATCGAGGAAATACAAGTGGAAAACTACATACACTAATCTTTGTTCCGAACATCTTGTTTACACCCTTGTATAAACAAAGATTCGGCCATTGAAACCCATGTCGAAGTCTATTACGACTTACCATTTTTGTGCCTCCACACCCCATGTTGACACAAAAGGATGGTCTTCCGTAATAACCCCTGGAAAAACACTTTCCCTGAAGTGTTTCAGTCCATAAGCACAACAGCAAAGAATTGACAATGCTCAAGTGCAAAATTGGTGAAGTCTGAACCATCTGATGCCTTTGATTTGAAGATCTGCTCAGGAGTAACAGCAACACAAATATCCATTTTGGTTGCCTCAGCTTGGCATTTCCTTTTTCTTCTAGTCGTATGCCAATTACAAATGCTTGACTCCTATTGTAGTCTTCTGTACCTGTCAACAGCAAATGGAAAGAGAAGTACAATGTTCTACCAAGCAGTTTAAACATCCACAAACCAATCCTAAAGTTATGAAATATCATCAGATAAAACATGGAGGAACAGATCAAATCCCAGACTTTTATCCTACTCGAATATGTGGATACGATTCTGAATCAAGCTTCACTTGTCCAACTAATTCTTTTGGCAGACTTGAAGTATAGAAAGTTTGATTTACCTACTCTTTCCTAGCCAACTTCGACAATAAATCTGCAACTCCATTTGCCTCTCTAAAAATGTGTTTAATTGTGAAGTCTACTTGCTGAAGCAGCTGCCAAATCAACCTCTTGTGTTGAAGATATTTTCAAGGGATTTTGTATTGTTTGTGCATCATCCTGATCAATGTCTCTGAATCATTTTCAATGTCTATTTTGCTGATCTGGTGGATTTTTGCTAATTGGATTCCATTCAATAGAGCAATGGTCTCAGCCTACAAACTAGAGTCAGCTTTGATAGCCTTTGATTAAGCTACAATCACTTTACCCATATGATCTCTTATGATACATCCAATACCTGCATTCTCATTCTTTAAACAAGAACCCTTAGTATTTAACTTAAACTTAGTTGGTAAAGTCCATCTTATGATTCTTATTGGTTTCAGGATTTGTCATTTTTGATATAGAAGTTGAGGGATATTAGTCAGATCCCATTTAAAATCTCGTTTGTAAGCCAGAAGAGTATCATTAAAGTGGCGCAGAATTCTACTGATGATATTTCTTTCTAATGGCTTTACCCCTTCAAAATTGTAAGTGCATCTAGCACACCAAAGATACCAGATAACCACACAGGGTATGATTCTAACAAGTTTAGAAACTATAGCTTCAGAGGTATTAAGATTCCAATAGTAATAGTATCTATCCCACATAAACTGAAACTCATTAGTGCCCAGGGTGAAAACTCTGTCAATGGTATTCCATACTTGTTGCACCTAACCACAATTATTAAAGCTATGATTGATAAACTCTGAATCATTGAAGAAAAAGCAACATCTTGATGGAAGATGAAACTAAAAGTCCTCCAGCATATCTGAAAGTGCTATTAACCTATAAAGAAGTTTCCAGTTCAAATAGATTTTTTTTTGGTATTAAGTTAGACCATAGCTTGTTTTCCTCGGTCTAATTAACTCATAAGCTGACTTTAATATGAACTAATCACTTTTTGTTAGCTTCCATGTTAATTTATCTTCATATTCTGAAAAAATTCTATGATCCAGATTCAGAATATTAATTATGTTATCAAGTAATATGGTTCTGAAAAGGTTTACATAGACTGATTTATTTTCTAAAAATGTAGCAACTGATATGTTTGGATAAGGAACTGCTGATGGATTCAAATTCTGGTCTACTAAAGGGCCAAAAGCAATCTTGTTTGCATACCAAAAAGATACCGATCCTTTGCCAATCTGAACTGGTGTGTTATCGACTGCTATTTGTTGAATCTCTTTGATTTTTTTCCATGTTTTTAAGGTCTTATGAGTGTTACTCATTGACAACATGGTTTGGGCATAAAGATAATTCCCTTGTTGTGATTTCTAAAAGCTTTTAGTTTAAGTGGCTAAATTTTTTAAATTTAATCCATTTTCATCTGTTGGAAAACATAATTTACTATATGATTTCCATGTTTTCTTCTTTGTGTCATTTCCAAGACTGGAATCAGAGTTCGAAAAGAACTTGCAAAAATTCTATGAATCTGAGTGATTATATGTTTGGTTGGCTTCAAGACAGTGATAAAATGAATTGGCATTATTGCCAAAACATGCTTAATTAATACTGCCTTACCAGCTGGAATAGAAGTTTATCATTCCAGTTATTTATTCTTGCCTCAATTGATGTTAACATTCCCAAGAAGAAAGAGTTCTTTGTTCTTCATATGTAGATAGGACATCCCAGGTATTTAAAGGGTGTGGAGCCTTCTATCATTTTAGTTTCTTGGTTAATTAAATTAGTTATTCTATTAGGTGTGTGTTTTGAGGTGTTAAAAGATGATTTCTCAAAGTTAACTTTTTGCCATGTTGCTATCCCAAAAGATTTTAGAGAACTGATCACACCTAGGTATTAAAAGATGGCTTTAGGTATTTAATTAAATGGTAGGCTTTAAATACCTACCCTTTAATGATACCTACCCTTAAGAATAAGTGCTGATGAAGTGGCTTTAGGTATTTCCTTTTCTTCAAAAAAAATCTTCAACTGCCATTAAAACATCATCCTTTATTATATCCCAACGTTTATGGGAAAAAATCCTTGAAAAGCCATCAGGTCCAAGTGCTGATTGGCCATTTATGGATCTGATTGCTTCTATTAGTTATTTCATTGTTATTTGTTTGATAAGTTCAGAATTCATGTATTCAGTTACAACTCTTGGGATGTTTTCCAGGATCAATGCAGTGTTTACTACCGATGGATCCTGATGTTCATCAGTTAGTAGATTTGAGAAATACCTGATATCATCATTTTCTATCTCTCCTTGTTGATTTAACCATTGACCCTCGGTGTTCTTAATTGAGGCAATTATCTATTTCTTATGTTTATTCTGAACTAATTGATGAAATAATTTATAGTTGGCATCTCCTTCTTTCATTCATTTTAATCTGGTTTTTTGTTTCCAAAACACCTCTTGGTTTATTAAGGCTTGCTTTAGTTTCGCTTTTCCCAAATTCATGGATAGCATATTTTCCTCAGCATCTGAATCTTGGAAGTCTTTGAATGCTTTTATCACCATTTCTTCACAATTATGAACATTGTCAAAAATGTTTCCAAAGGTGGTTTTATTCCATTCCTTAAGAATGTTCTTTAATTTTTTTTCAATTTAAATGCTAATCTGAACATTCCTTTGCTATTTATGTAAACATTCCAAGCATCTTCAATAGTCTTCATGAATGTTGGATGATTAATCCAACATTACTGAAATTTGAATGGTTTTAGATTGGATCATGGAGAAGTTTCTGAAATGTGAAAGATTAAGAGGGTGTGGTCTGATTCCTCCCTTGCCAAAGTTTTTATTTTGGAATCTTGAAAAAATGACCACCATAGATTGTTACAGATTCCTTTATCCAATCTTTTCCAAACTCTCCCATTTGGCCTTATTCCAGTCCATGTATATAGGCTTCCAGAGGTAGGGATTTTCGACATACTTTGAGTGTTTAGAAACCTGTTAAAGTTTCTAATACTCTTCTAGTCAGGTATAGAATGGCCTAAATTCTCTACATTATCGGAGATGACATTAAAGTTTCCTATTAGACACAGGGGTTCTTTATTCAATTGAGCTAAGATTTGCCACAACTTATTTCTCTCTTTGATGGTATGTTTAAAATAGATATAGCCCACTTGGAATTCTATGGATATCTCCTAAGTTTGATGTTTGTTAGGAGAAGTTTCTCATCAGAGGAGATGATATCCACTAAAGTATCATCATCAGAAAAGAATCCAGATTTTACAGTTTGCTATTGCAAAAGATTTACTGAATCCAAGCTCTCTTGCTATGTTTTGAGATTGGTCACAGTTTAGCATTTGTTCAATTAAGGCACAGAGTTTAATTTCATTACGTCTTTCAATATTTTTTTAATCTAATCTGAGTAGGTTTTTTGCCTACTCCTCTGATATTCCATACACATATATTGAGTCCTATCATAAATGTGTTATGGAGAGATTCAAAGAAGAACGGGTAAAAACCGTTTTAGGGGTAGAGGAATAGTCCTTTTTAATGTATTTCCTCTTTTTGCATTCTGATTCAGGATGTAGTCTGTGCTGATAGGTTTTTTAAGTAGAGCATTAAATTTTACCTGATCAGCATTGAGACTTGTTTTTATTTCTTCAAAATTCAATCTTTCTTGGTTAAAATTTTATTCTTTCTATTTTTTAGAAGTTTCTGTATTAAGCTAATCAAGATTTTTATTACTTTTTTATGTTAGAAGATAATAGAGAGGTGTCACCTCCGTTAATCTCTATATAATCTTCATCTAATTCTGCATTGATCAATTTATGATTTATCCATGGGTGTCCAGGGAAATAATTTTTTATTTTCTTCTTCTTATGATCAGTACACAAAACTGGAGAAGCCTCTTTATCTAACCTATTAGAGTTTTCTTCTAGGTTACAATCTATTGTTAATTACAATCATGCTGTCCATATTAGTTCCATCAATCTGTGAGTTTATTAAGATTTCAACATGAGAGTTTTCTAAGACATCATCACTAGCTTTAGTTGATTCTTTAGTGGTTTGTTTATTCTCTCTTAACATCTCAGAACAAATATTAATATTAGGATCAGGGATAACAAACACTTTTTGAGAATTAATCAACATATCATTGTTAAGGATTATGGGTTCTTTGTGAAGGTGATTATTCTCATCTAACAGATTTGAGAGAGTAGATGGAAGCACAACTATTCCATTTTGTTTCTCAGTAGCATTTTCCTGTTGAATCAGAGTTGAACCTGGGATCCTTGATAAAGGATCAGAACTTCAGAACTTGCATCCTTTTGTGTTGGAGTGGAGTTCTGCATCCTTTTGCCACCTGTTTCCTTATCCTGCATCATGTTCTTAGAAGGATTATCAACTTTATTCTTAAGGATAGGGATGTAAACTTTCTCCTAAGTAGTGAAACCACCTTTAGCTCTTCCATGTTCATCTATGGGAATAGATTTGTTACATGTTTGAGTGGTTGATTCCTTTGGTCTCCAAGAAGTAAACTTGGAAGTATTTTATCATACCTGTACATAGAATTTGTATGCCCTAGTTTAAGGCAATTAGAAAAATACATAGGTACTCCCTCACACTCAATATATTTCCAAAATCCTATGTCTCTAAAGCTTAGCCAAATTTTTTCCAACATGGGCTTAGTGACATCAGTTTCATCACAAATCATTGCAACATGTGGTCTAGTTCTATTCAATGATGCCTTATCTACCCTTATTGGAGTACCTATGAGATTACCAATCGACATTAAAACCCAGTAATTAAATTTTTTTGTGGCAACCGATACAGAGCAATCCAAATAAGGAGTAGGGGAATTAGCATTAGGGTTGAATTTTGGAACCCATTTTGTCATTCTAAGTGAATATGAACAAAAATTCCATATCTTGTAAAGCCAACAACTATAATAATAATCAGGTAATGAAAAGAATATCGTTTCCTGTCAATTATCAAGCAAAGTGATATCAGTGTGGCCTTTAAAACCTGCAGTGCGGAAATCTTTCCTGAGTTTATTCATTTGTGATTGGCTTCAAGAGAATTTCCCCACCAGCGTCCAACGGAGAAGGGCATCCAGCCTCGAGCATTCTTCATCAGTGAAGTGTAGTCTAAGTTCACCCAGATGCTCTATTTTCATTTTTTGATTGGAGGGAGAACTGTTTTCGATGGTTTTTGATCGGATTGAGGTTTAGGGCATCTCATAGTTCATCTTTGGAGGCTTGAACATAGGTAACTGATGGAGGATGACTGGTTGGTGGCTCCGCCATCACGGCGGTGCTGGCGTAGAGGAAGGGAAGGAGCGTATTGGAGATTGTCGATCCTCAAGTTTCAGAGCAATCTCAAAGAGCATTGATATTAAAATTTTATTATGCAACGTGCAATAGTTATAAGTTTATGATCTGATTAATGCAATTTGAAAATCTTATCTTGATTTTTTCTAATTTGCAGTTTAAACCTTGATCTTTCCACAGCGTATGGAATGATCATCTTTCTAGAGACGAACTCTAAAATTATATCAACACATATATGATGCACGATTTAAAATAAGTGATCATATTTATTAATATTTTATTGTATATATAAATTAAAATTTAATTTAATTTACTCCCTCTGTCCCAGTTGAAGTTGCACTCTTACTTTTTTTAACACTATTATCTATCAAAATTTAATCACATAGTTGAATAGCTATATCAACAATAATATTATCGCATATGATATTGTTCAATTCATCGTAACAAGTAGTTTCTAAATATCAACTTTTTATTTGTCGTTATTATATGTAGATAAACATTTTAACAATCAAACATGTCTCTTGAACGGCGTGCAAAAAGCAAGAGTGCAACCATAGCTGGGGCAGAGGGAGTACTATTTATTGATAAATAATAAAATATTTTTGTATATATAAAAATAATATATATTGTAAAGATTAAAAAAAAGCTTTTGTATAGAAATAATATCTTTTTTAGATGAATCATCTCTAGGACAAGGGTTTATAGGGTTCCCGTCCCTTTTCTATTAAGCTCAATTTTTGCAAATTGTGAGATTACTACATATGATTTGGTTAAACCCACATACATTGAGGCGCTAGCTAAATATTGCAATTCTAATCTAAAGGCTCGGTGGCTAAATGAGAGATACACAAAGGCGCTAATCGATATTACAATACTAAACCAAGACCTATGTGATGGTGAGAAGGGCGCACTATAGATAAGTGGTTATCACTATGTAGTCATCTTATAACCACATTAACATGACTTGAGGCTACCATCAAAATCAATCACAATGAGGTATCAAATGAAACACACGCAAAATGTTCCATCCACGCTTCTGATCTAACATCCAAGTCAATGAACACAGGGCAAATAAAGCTCCCAACCTAATGATTTGGCCAATCTCCATTTAACTCGTAAAATCATTTCCCTAAACTAAGAGACTAGAACAAAAATATTTTCCGCCAGTGTATAGAAATCACTCGTAATGCATTGAATTATCTCTAACCTAACCCCAAAATTTTGTAATGACCAATTCAATCGATTTAAAAATATAGTTGGCATGAACATTCTAATGGACCAAAGTATACAAATATGATTTAAACCTTTTATAAACAGTATCGTCAAAAGTCCGTTATTTAAATGACTTGGGCTCGGATTTCTCCTTACTCTCTTTTTGGATATCAAATATGAAGTCAATCAAATTTTTCCAGGCTACGGGCTGCCAGAAAATTAAGCATTGAGAGAGACAATTTCTGTCTAATACGAAAACAGAAAACAATTTTGAATACTGCCCTTTTTCAAAATTTAAAAAAGGCAAGAAAATAAAATAAAACAAATAAAATAACAAAAATACATAATTAATACCCTCCCACCTAGAAAATAAAAGAAAATAAAAGGTTAAAAGAAAGAAAATTAAAAAAATTACCCCCATAAAACCACGACCTTGCTAGAAAGTTAATAAAATCGGTAACAGTTGCAAGAAAAGGTTTTATACTAAATCTGATAAGAGGTTTTATACCTTTTTTTTCCAATGTCGTGTGGAGTGTTTAGGTGAGAATGAAGCCTTCGTTCCATTAAAAAATTGCCGAACCCAGCATTGTCATCACAAAATGATAGCAGCAAGATCATGCACTTCCAAATCCATGACCTAGTCCGTTGGATGCAGAATCTAGATCTTGAACTGTTAAACTCGCCGCTCAAGACTACTGGGGACTGTTGCTCAAGAACCTTGGAGACCGATGAATCCTAAATTCGTTGGATCAAAACCGCTAGAGAAATGTGTGACCCGCGCCAGATTTAGGGCTATAACCAGGGATCTTGACTCGAGAAAACCCTGACCCACCAGATCTATAACCCTAGCCCTCTCGACACTGTTGAATCTAACCCTAGACCATCGTAGCCATAACCCGAGTTGAACATTGTATCCATGGCCCAGATCTTGACCCATTGAAATATCGAGCCTTCAATCTTCAGTTGACGCTTTGAGGATGGGAATGCCAATGACCACAGATGATGGAAATACTGGTGAAATCTTAAAGCTCACTAAACTAACGAGAACTGTCTGTGAGTCGAGCTGAAAACCCTCATCGCTATTCAAGATCATTGGAACCATGCTACTCCAAGGCACTGCTCGTCGTTCAGCCTGTTAGAGCCACTATCGAGACCACCGAGATTGATCGCTTGATGGTTGTTCAGCCATCAAAGTTGCTAGAACCTCATTCAGATCTGCTCGTTCGCTAGACCATTGAAGTCGTTGGAAACCTTGCTCTGAGTGTGTATAGTCTCCGATGAGGTTTGGTAGAGTGGATAGGGGTGTTGGGGATGGTGGGATTGGGATGGAGGTGCCAAAAGTGGTTGGTGTATACCCATCCCATAAGCTCCATAGCATTGGGCCGCTAGCCTAAATCATAAACAGGCTCTACAATAGGCCATGAACTAAACAAGAAAAGGTGGAAGTTGGACCACGAATCAAGAAATAAGGGAGCCACGATTGAGCTCTCAAACGCGAACCGCCTTTATCGGAACCACGATCATACCCACGATGGTGAACCGGGTGAAGTGAAGTCATGTTTGTACCACACTATAAAGATGTCAAGACAGAGACTAATCGAGGTAAGTGTGACTAGACTAAGAAATTCCAATTCTTGAAGAGATTTATTGACTTTATCGTAGAAGTTTTTCTCCCAAAATCACTTCTGGGACTTGTTTTGCAGGGGAAGAGATTCACGACGTGAGCAGCAATTGGTTTGCCTGACTGGATTACCATATCATTTGGCACCGACTATGGGGAACGAGAACTTTAGGTAAGCAATAGTGTTCACCAAAACTGAGAAGAGTCATAATCACCAGACACAAGAACAAACATCTGGATGCAATAGAAGCATGCAGAACCAAGATCACACCCCCAGTAGAGAAAAGGAGAGTAGTAAGGAAGAAGCTGAGGAGGAAGAAGAGGAAATAGAATCTCCCAACAATAACCAACAAAAACAAATGAGGGCTTTCGCAGCATTCTTAGAAGCGAACAGAGAAAGTTTGTACAACCAATTTCTGAAGACACTTAAGCCAAACTGATGTGTCCATTTTATGTGCATATTTTGGGACTTATTAGGATCACTTTTGTTCTTTTTTGTTATCAATAGCTTGTGTTTTACTTTGAAATTCTCTTAGGAGATGTAAGAACAACTTTTACGCTCTTTTACCTTTTCTAAGTGAATTTTGTGTGACAGGGAAAGAACATCAAGACTTGAAGATTGTAGTTCATTGAAGATCATCTTTTGAAGACTTTGAAGATTTGAAGACTAGCTTTGAAGATTTGAAGACGTGAAGAGTTAGAGTGTGTAATGGATTGAAGGGTAGAAGACAAGAAGAAGGAAACCAAAAATTCTGAACTTGGCATCCATTGCAACTCATGATGAAAATGGTCGCGAGTCGTGAAGGATGGGTGGCTATGATTTATTCTCCTTTTCTTGTACTATAAATGGCACTTATCTTCTCTCTCTCCTCACTTTTTCTCTTCCCGATTCTAAATAGCAAAACCCTAGGTTTTTACCTTTTTTCATCTTGTTTTATCTTTGATTATGTTTGGGTTGTTGTTGTTGATTATTATGGATTGTAGTAGCTATAAGTAAATCTCGTGGGAGCAATTGATTGAAGCTCCCAAACCCATGTAGTGAGATTCTTAATTTTTCTCATTGATGAACACTTATTGGGAAGCATTTATTGTGCCATTAATGCTATATTTTACTTCATTTATATCATGGGTTGTTTGAGATAGGAAGTGTTTGTATGATTGAAGTGTTAGGGTGTTAGGAAAGTTGCAAATTTCTTGACTCATTTGGCATGAAAATCCAAGAACATGGACTTAGAACTTCTAGTGTATAACATGTTGTGATTCTTGCGAGATAAGTATGTTAATGTAGATTTTTCTCATATTTATCTTATAGATGAAAAGAAAAGTTGAATGTTGAATGTGGTTTGTTCTAGAGTTAGCCTAATAATTTTTTTATTTGGTTAAATGACTATGTCTTTGGTAGAAGACTTGCCTTTGATGAAATACCTTTATGGTGTGGTTTTCCTAAAGTAATTATCAATGAGGGTTGCAAAATGTCGTTGTTTGCGTTTGCAAATTACTATTAAGAAGGAATGAATGTTGTTCTTCAATTGGTAAGTGATAACATTCCCCGTAGGCAATAAAGGTCAATGAATGAGTGAATGAATCTAGGATCTATAAGAGATTTTGAAGTGAGGATCAATTGCCCCTAAGGCTCCATTAATCATTGATTTAATAATCTTTTTAGTTGTTGCATGATTAGTATTGTTCTCTTGCTTTGCTAGTTACTTGTGTTTTGATTTCATAACATAGGAAAAACCAACCAACCCCCCCCCCCCCTTATGTGCTTTTATATGTATATGTATATATATGCCTAGTAGGTTTCCCGCTTTATATGTTTAAACACTTGAAAAGATCCATCTTCTTCGTGGACGACCCCAACTTTTCATTATCTACTTAATTGTAGATTGGAAGCATTGGGGCTTATAAATTTAACTTTGAGAGGTACGACGAAGACTTTCTAAATTTTGGCTCCGCTGTCGGGGAAGAGGCGTGTATTTTTAAGTATTTGGGCATATTTGGCTGCCTATTAGATAGTTGTTTTTATTTTCCACTTCTTGGTGGTTGTTTTTTTGGAGTAGGTATTGCTTGAGTTCTTGGTGAATTTTTATTGAGAATCCTTGCAATATGATTCCAAAATTTTGAAAAATGAAAAAAAAGAAAGAAAAGGAATGGAACGTCTCACCTTGAGGGAACTCATGACCGATTCTTGCTATATGTTGAGGGAGGAGCACTATGAGGACGAAAGAACCTTTGGTTTCCAAAACCAATGGTATTATGAAGAGTTCTACCAAGAGGTTGGAGATGTTGGTTTTCAAGGGCAAGAACCTTAAGAGTGGAAATGACAGAAGTATCTATCACTGTAAAAAACATAATGATTATCTAACACAGAAATAGGTTACCTTTTATAAATATAAAAAACGATGGCGGAAGATGAATGGACAGCGCACTGAATGACGATGAATTTAAATTATTCGTTTATAATTCCTTATTTAAGATATGGAGCGATAACAAAAGGTAGAAAAATTGGAACAGTGCTACGAAGAAAGAGGAACAAATCTCGGCCCTAAAAACAAAATCTAAAAAGTTATCCATATCGCACATGTGACATGGACAAGGGGGATTCAAATTCAAATTTTGAAATCAGAAGAGTTAGTTGGTTCATAGGTTTAGCCAAAAAGCTAAGGTCACTTCGCAATGGCAGCAAGAGTAATACTAAAAGACAAACATGTTGTTCATGTACAACATCAGTTTGCAGTATTTTACAACTAATGTCATTGCTTCATGTCTTTTAGTCTTCATAGCTAGGGGGTCTTATGGTGTATACCCAGTTCATAAGCTCCATAGAGCTGGGCCGCTAGCCCAAATCATAAACAGGCTCTACAACAAGCCACGAACTGAACAAGAAAATGTGGAAGCTAGACCACGAACCGAGAAATATGGGAGCCACGATCGAGCTCTCAGACACGAACCGCCTTTATCAGAACCACGATCAAATCCACGATGGTGAATCCAAGTGAAGCAAATTCGCGTTTGTACCACATTATAAAGAAGGCAAGGCAGAGACCAATCGAGGTAAGTGTGACTGAACTAAGAAATTCCAATTCTTAAAGAGAGGGACTGACTTGATCGTCGGACTTTTTCTCCCGAAATCACTTCCGAGACTTGTTTTGCAGGGGAAGAGATTCATGACGTGAGCATCAATTGGTTTGCCTGATTGGAATACCACATCAATGGTGGTGCGGCAGGGGCCTCTCTACAGATTAGGGCTTTCGTTTCGAGAACGAGGGGGCTTGTGGGTTGGGGGTGGAGAGAGGTGTTTTTGGACTATATCAAAAGAGAGGGCTATTAAAAATGTATAAGAAATACTATCAGTTTTAAACAAGATGTTGATAATAACATGAAATATATATTCATAGCTAATCAATAATCAGACCACAAACTTTAATAGGATTATTCCTTTTTTTAATAAACTTATTTAGAAGTATAATGGAAATAAATATACTAGACTTCCTTTTATTAAAAAATCAAATAGTAATTTTAATCAAAAGTCAATAAAATTTTAGACCAAAAAGTAAAAATATTTTAGTTAAAAAAAATATATTTTAGTAAAAAGAGAATAAAGGGGCCTTCGCGAGACAACTTCGACCATTTTATACTATTATTATAAATGTAAGACTATTATCATGTAATATGTTATTATATTAGCTATAACATATGTTCTTTAAGTATTATTTTTTTCAAAAATTTTTAATGTTGATACGGTTGACTTCAAAAGTCAAATTATGCCAATTCTATAATAGGACAGAAGGATTATAATATTTAAAAAATATTTCACAATGCTAGCCGAAAAATGATATCGAATAAATATCATCTATTAACTAACATTATAAGTTACAGGGAACATAAGTGTATTATTTAACTTTCTCTCTCAACAGAGTAGAGAAAAGCTCGTATTCTTCTAGTTTCTTCTAAAGGCCCGCTGCTTCTAGGGTTTCATAATAATTACAGGGATCGGGATCATCGTGTTAGGAAAGAGATTTGTATTTTTCGTTTTAAGTTTTCTTTCAAGCATGCTCTAATCACCATCATTAGCTAATATTTGGCATATAGGGACGAGATTTGCTAGGTTTTGAACAGACTTTGCAGATTTTTATGGCTTGGAAATAAATGAAGTATAAGGTGATTGGGAATCTTTACCTAGTATAGTGCACTAGTTTTTCCAATCAAAGGAGTGTGTTAGTAGTTAATTATGGGATTGGAGAGTTCAAGATGTGTCATATTTGGGTGTTTAAATAGTGCAATGTACAATGCATTTAGATCGGCAAGAGTATTTTCCATTGGTGTATCGATATTGGTTTCTGCGTTATGTAATGATGGAAGGAAGGTTTACAGATGGGTAAAGGAATGCATGTCAGGTTTCCAAGAGAAAACAAGTCACACGAATCATTTTACTGGAATGTATGTTATAGGTTTCCAAGAGAGACAAGCCGCATGAATCAACTTATAAATAGAATGACATAAAATGTTGTGGCATTACAATAAATTCTTATGTTATACGCAATAAGAACATCAAACATCTAAGGATGAGTGATAATGAGTCCATCAGTATTTCTGAGGCTTTGAATATGACTCCTGGTTCTGAGTATTCCAAAAAGAGAAACGAACCACTTGGTTTGGACACATATTTCTATGTGATTCCAAGAAGAACAAAAAGAGGAGGAGTTGTGAAGTTAACACTATTAGATTAGAAGAATCGATGAAGATGGATCAAAATTGCCTCCTAGTGTTTTGATGGATGATAATGTATGGGTTTGAGTCATATTCCTATCGGTCAGGCCCAAAAGCCCAGCATCAAATCCAAACAAAGAAGAAACTATACAATTATTAAATGTGGGGGAAGCCCTCATTTTAGGGTAAGTTACTACAGTCTCCACAATACTGCAGCTTCACATTTTCCACACTCATATTATCCTCTGACTTGGGCATCGGAGCGGGCACGACCGCATGCCGCTCGCCCTGAGTGACTCTTGTTCTTTTATAGGTACATCATCTACGCCATAATCATGTCGGAAAGGAGGCCCAAACAGAGGCAACATCAGAGCTCTCCCCGCAGCTCCGACAGACCCTAAACAACCAGCTCCAGGTCAGGCCCATGACAAATTTTGGCATTAACATTGGCACCATCTATGAGGATCCGACAACAAGGCCCCCACGCAGCTCTAACACATACTGCCTGCACAACCGCCAGAGCAAACAAGGCAAATGCATTTGTACAGCAAATCAAATCTATTGTTCATACAATTATTTGTTTTCATTTTTTAAGGGGAAGAACATACCCATTCCCCAGACTCGTATGTCTATCCAATTTTTGGAAAAAAAACAAAAAACAAAACAGAGAGTCTACTTAGGGTGAAGAAGTAGAGAAGATCCAGTCAGTCCAACTAGCCAGCCCGACTAAGTGGGCCGACTCGGTCCAATTTGGCGAGTCAACTCAGCAACTGGGTAAGATGAGTTGACCCAGTCAAGTCGAGACCGCTCAAGAACTTTGCCCAAGCAGGCGTCCGAGTCAACGATCCAACGATCTGACGAGCTACCGACGACTACGGGCTACTTGAACAGACAAGTTGCCTCCTCCGATGAGGAGCTTTCTCCGAAAAGAAATGGAAACAAACCTCCGGTCCGGCAAAGCCTCAGGTCCGGCGAGTCTAACCACCATCTGTCATCTGTATTGCAATCAGATCCACCGGTGATTTGGGCAGACGAATTCCTCGTTCTCTACATCGACAGGAAGAGTTCATTGACGGTGATTCCCCAAACGCCGTCCTCTCCAGCGAGTCAGGAGCGTCTCTGGCGCAAGAAAGGGCAGGGCAGAAAGTTTATCGGCACAAGAAGAAAGTTCACTTGTTTGGCCAATGTCGCGAGAAAGAGCAGAGGAAAAAGAACAAAGCAGAGAAAGAAAAAGAAAAGAGAGAAAATAAAATTTTAAAAAAAAAGAAAAAGAGAGAGGAAAATAAAAGAAATGGAAAATTCCCTTTAAAAAGAAGGGAAAGGAGAATGTCAATAATATTCATTGTCCTGCTCCAATTTATTCCTTTTATTTTAGGCAAGGCACCAAGGTTAATATATGTCGCATCAATGGGACTCAACAGAGCCTACGCAGAGCCAAAAAAAAAAGAGCCTACGTAGCAAGACAGAGCACAACCACAATGTCGTAGCCGCCAAGGTTAGAATAGTCACACGGTGGAGCACTTACAGGACAAGGCTAGCTGCATCAGTAGGGCAAGGCTGGTTGCGTGAGCAGTCACCAAGGTTAGAAATATACAATTGTTCGCTTAAACAATAACATTGGCATGCATCTTTATAGAAGCATACGTATAGTCTTTCGAGCAAAATGACTAGCTCAATGAAAGTAATTATTTGCCTAACGCTACCAAATACGTTATTAGTGCATGATGGCAAACAAATTAATTTGAGAAACCATGTATGTGACTGCCAAGTTGAAATCCAAAACTAAGGACACTATGCATGATTTCTTAAAGATAAAAAAAAAGGATTCATGCAAGTATTGACTATGTTCTACATGTCTTTGTCATTTAAGTTTATGCATGATAGCATGGTAAATAAATTTGGATTCTCGTAGTGATTGTTTAAAGAGAAACTGAAGATAGAGAGTTGATACATTATACCATCTGTTGGACTGATGCAGCTAGCGTGGTCTGTTTAAGTTGAGACACATTAGCATGAAATGCTTAGTTGTACAAGTCTGGCAGTAAAATAACAGGGCAAAATACCCTTAGTCGCACGCATGCAGGGAGATGCAAGAAAACCTGTCCACTAGCTTGTCAAATAGGGCGCTGATCAACCCTCTGCCTACTCAGGCAAAGCAGGGATTACCCCTCAGCCTGCACGAACAGGGTAATGCTTTATGGGGATTTCACCAGGTAAAACTCAACCCATTCTACCTGTTCAGGCAAGGCCATGACATGACAGCCTTAGAAAAATGCAGTATGATCATGCAATTTATTTATGAAATTATGCGTACAAATAATTCCTACATCTGCATACCTTTGTCAAATATGTGGGTAAACACTGACGCTCACTGTGAAATTGAAGAATAATGTGTTGATTCTTATACTGATATATTATGTATTATGTTGATTCTTAGACGGATGCATATTAGCAATGCCCGTCAAGGCAACACGTATTAGCATAAAATGCTTGATTATGCAGGCCCAGTGGTAAAAACGATAAGCAAGGCACCCTCGGCCCCATGTAAGGCATGTACATAACCCGACACGCTACTACAAGGAAAGTTCAGTCTTCAGCCTATTCAAGCAGGGTAACGATCAACCCTTAGCTTGTTTAGGAAGGGCAATAACAACTGCTCGGCCTATTCAGGTAAGGCCATGAAATAGCCCCCTTAAAGAAAAAGAAGAGAAGAATGTAAAATAATCGGTATTGCTACATATGTCGCTTATATTCATTCAAGATACATATGCAAGAGATGTTCTATGTTGCCTTTATTATTTATTTAATACATTTCAAATATTATAGGCAGGAGCTTACGTATTACGTTGTCATCAAACTAACACATGTTGGTGTTATTCATGTAAACATGAAATGTGTAGTTCTTACAGGTCCGATAACGTAATAAGCAGCAGCTCCGGCACCACGATGGCCACTGAGCAATGAACTTGACCTTGGCTCAAAGTTGCAATCCTGGCTTAAGTCAGCCAGGAGAATTTCTAACCAGGGACAAGCATGCAAAAAGGCAAAAAGGCTCCGGCCACAACCATAGCAGTTGAGAAAAATGAGCTTGACCATAGCTCAAAGTTGCAATACTGTCTTAAGTCGGCTAGGAGAATTGCTAGCCAGGGGCAAGCTGACAAAAAAACTCCTGCCACAACCATATCCGTCGAGTAATGAGCCTGACCCAGGCCAAAATTGCGATCTTGGCTCCGACAGCCAGCAGATCGTAGGTTGTGTCCAAACATGCAAAGGAAATAACTCTGGTCACAGCCATTGCTGTCGAGTAATGAGCCTGACCCAGGCCAAAATTATTATCCTAGCTCCGACAGCCAGCAGATCGCGGGCCGAGTCTAAACATGCAAAGGAAAGAACTTTGGCCATAGTCATAGCCGTCGAGTAATGAGCTTGATCCAGGCCAAAATTGCGATCCTGGCTCCGACAGCCAGCAGATTGCAGGCCGGGTCTAAACATGCAAATAAAAGAACTTCGGCCACAGCCATAGCCATCGAGTAATGATCCTGACCCAGGCCAAAATTGCAATCCTGACTGCAACAGCCAACAAATCGCAGGCCGAGTCCAAACAGGCAAAGAAAAGAACTCCGGCCACTACCATAATCGTCAAGTAATAAGCCTGACCCAGACCAAAATTGCAATCCTGGCTCTAATAACTAGCTGATCACAGGCCAGGTTCAAATAACCAATATCAACATCTCTGGCTCACGTTATCCATGGAGTGCAAGGCCAGATCTCTAGGCCACAACAAGAAGCTCTGGCTCGCGGAAGCCAGCGACCTGCGGGCTGGATCATGATGCCGCAGCGCATCGAGAATGCAAAGTACAGGCACACGATAAAAGAACTACCTGACAAGGGAGGTTGTATCATCTACCACCAAGGTCATAAACATATTATTGTTCACTTGCATGATACAATCATAAATGTTATGGTGTACTAGTGGGTAAATAAATTCAAGTTAGGAAATACACAATTTTTGTCATAAAATCCAAAAAGTAAAGGCACTAGGTATAATCGCTCGAAAGAAGAATTCATACAAGTGTCAATTACATTTGTATGCCTTTTGTCACTTAAAATGATAGATGACAGTATGGTAGATAAGTCAACTCAGGAAAAGAAATTTTAGCCATGACATGATTAAATAGCCAGCCGATCAACCCTCAGCCTCAAATGGCAAGGCAACAATCACCCCCAGCATGTCCACGCAGAGCATTGATCAATCTTTTGCATGTTCATGAGGGAGAGAGAGAGAGAAGGAGAGAGAAGGTTTGTGTCAGTGATAAAGAATCGGTAATACGAGATATCATGTCTAACAAGGCAACCTCATAAGGGCAAAGTGCACCTGACCCACACAGGCACGTAATTATAGAAAGAACAACTGACCCACATAGGTAGAGTTTTACGGAGCTGCCCGCAGAATCCAGGTTGATGCAGTAGGCGGAAGAATATGACTCTACATGAAGAATTAATTAGGCCAAAAGGAAATATTTTGGCCGTGGTTTAGAAGGCTTGGCCGCAGAGCCCAGGCCGACGCCAGAAGGGTCGCCATGAACGACCTAGGCAGAGTTTTACGGAGCTGAGAGTTCAGGTTGACGCAACACGCAGTGAAATACGGTTCTTCCTGAAGAATTAATGCAGCCTAAAAGAGAGAGTTCAGTCATGATTAAGAAAGGCCTGACTACAGTTCCCAGGCCGATGCCAGAAAGGTCACCATGAACGCCCCAGGTAGAGTTTTACGGAGCTGGTAGCAGAGTCCAGGTTGACACAGCAGACAACAAAGTACGATTCTGCCTGAAGAATTGATAAGGCCAAAATGAAAGAGTTCAATCATGATTTAGAAGGCATGGCCACAATGCCCAGGCCGACGCCAGAAGGGTCGCCACGAATGACCCAGGCAGAGTTTTGCGGAGCCGCCCGCAAAGTCCAGTTTGATACCATAGACAGCATAATATGACTTTCCTTGAAGAATTAATAAGGCCAAAATGAAAGAGTTCGGTCTTGATTTAGAAGGACTGGGCGTAGAGCCCAGGCCGATGCTAGAAGGGTGGCCATGAATAACCTAGGAAAAGTTTTACGGAGCTGCCTACAGAGTCCAAGTTGATGCAACATGCGGTAGAATATGACTCTGCTTGAAGAATTAATAAAGCTGAAACAAAAGAGATTGGTCGTGATTTAGAAGGCCTGGCTGCAGACCCCAAGCCAATGCAAGAAGGATAGCCATGAAAGACCAAGGTATAATTTTACAGAGCTGTCATGCAGAGTCCAGGTTGACGCAACACGCAGCAAAATATGACTCTGCTTGAAGAATTAATGCGGCTGAAATAAGAGAGTTCAGCTATGATTAAGAGGGCCTGGCCGCAGAGCCCAGGCCAACGCCAGAAGGGTCACCATGAACGACCCAAATTGAGTTTTTCGAAGCTGCCAGCAAAGTCCAGATAGACGCAGCAGGCCGCAAAGTACAATTTTTCCTGAAGAATGAACAAGGCAGAAACAAGAGAGTTCAGTCGTGATTTAGAAAGCCTGGCCGCTGAGCCCAGGCCAACACCATAAGGGTCCCCGTGAATGACCCAGGCAGAGTTTTACAAAGTTACCCACAAAGTCCAGGTTGATACAGCATGCAACGAAATATATCTCTGCTTGAAGAATTAATAAGGCTGAAATGAAAGAGTTCAGTCAAGATTTAGAAGGCATGGCCGCAGAGCCCGGGCCGACACCGGAAGGGTCGCCATGAATGACCCAGACAGAGTTTAACGAAGCTGCCCGCAGAGTCCAGATTGAAGTAAAGAAGAAACCCTATAGCTATAAAATGAGAGGGAAGCCCTCATTTTAAGGTAAGTTACTAAAATCTCCACAATAATGTAGCTTCACCTTCTCCACACTCATATTATCCTATCTGACTTGGGCATCGGAGAGGGCACGGCCAAAAGCCGCCCGCCCTGAGTGACCCATGCTCTTTTATAGATACCATATCTATGCTGAAATCATACCGAAAAGGAGGCCCGAATAGAGGCTACATCAGAGCTCTCCCTGCAGCTCTGACAGACCCTGGATAGCCAGCTCCAGGTCAGGCCCATGATAAATGTTGGCATTAACAATGGACGATTTGAACTTTAGCACAGATAGGGTGAATTTATACTTCAACAAGTAATTACAAGAGTATCAAAGACTACGTGTTACACCGTTGTAGGAATTTTTATGTACTTAAATTCCATCAAAGGGAGCAGGCTATAGCCGTTTTGCATAGAGTCTGAATTCAATAGTAGGCGGATTGTTTTCCTTTAAAAAAAGGGGGAGCAAGGATTTCTATGCAAAGGATAAAGGTAGAGAAAGTCAATATTAGCATTCAAATCCATGTATTACCAGCAAAGGGATTTACCCCAAGATCTCCAATCAAGACATCAAATATGGCAAGTGAAGTAGTTGATGTGAACATAGATCATACACCGAATGAAGTATCTCCATGCCACGATATGGATAAAACCAGGTGAACCACTACTCTCAGGCTTCAATTTAGATATGGTGAATGGTAGTGGAGTGTGGTTAAATGTTAGATTTGAAATGATGTATAAGTTTTATCACCAGTGTGGTATTTGAGCTCATCATGTTCAAAGGTGTCCGATCTGGGATAACTATGTTTTAGAACAATTCATTAGACATGTACACGCTTATAATGCCTACGTGGCACTGACATAGTCTATGATGTAAGCAAGGAAAGGTTTGCTTCCTATTAAGGGAATAAAGGTACTCATAAATACCAGGATTCCAAGTGGTTATATGGAGAGCGTTAGGAAAGGTATAACATGTTGCCACATAAGGAAGTTCAAGAGGGTTCTTGTTTTCTATGGAAACTAGCGACGGATTGCCTCAACAAGACTATTCTAGAGCTAGGGTAGATGGTGGCTCACAAGGAATCCTCTTAACTTAGGTGGAGGAAATTTCCAACAAAGAAATTTTGATCCTTATTTTGGAAGAGGAGGTCAGTATACACGATCTAATGCAGGTGGAGATGGGAATCTAGCATGCAGATAACGAAGGAGACGTACCAATAAATGACATACAATTTTCTGACGAGGTATAGATACATGGCGATATACAAGGTTTTCAGCACATGCAAGAACGAGGAATAATGAAGGAATCTATGATTCCCTAGGAAAGACCGGTAGCTGCCTAACTTGTGCAAAATGATGGTGTGCCTCCTTTTTTTATGGAACTGACACATGACATGCACGTAGAAGGAAAACAGGAAGATACATTGCAAGGGGGAAGGTGTAACTAATCCTACGTGGATCTTATCATTCAATAAGAAGTATTATTAAGCTTGATAGCAAAGAAAGGGGTGTCACAATATCTGCTTCAAGTGCATGCAGTGGTAAAAGTGTGAATCAACCACAATTCAAAGGAAAGAAAAAGAAGAAATATACGTCTTTATCTTCTAGGAAGAAGAAACCAAAGAGACTGACTATCGTCCAATATAGAAATGTGTTTAAAATGCAGAAGGGAAAACTGATGAAAAAGGAGACAATGGACAGAAAGAAATTAAATTCTTGAAAACTGGGTTAGGACTTTGTGAGGGTAGGAGCACAACTGAGGAATGAGAAAGAAATAAATGAAGTGGTGTATAACAAGGAGGAAACCAAGGAAATTTTGTAGCAAAATTGGACTCCGAGCCTTATGACTTTTAGTTGGAGGAGTGATCAGGTGGTGAACATATGCAATTAAGAACTCATATGTTGGACCATTTTATAGAGAAGGGTACTGATGAAAAGAATTAAAGGGCCAGATCAGTAAACACGAGCTGGATGGAGCGAAAGGAGAACATGTTGCCACCAAAAAAGATATTCAAAGTGTACTTCTTTCACGCGAGAGGTGATAACCTATTTGAGAATCTCATAGGAAATTATAATGATGAAGGAGAGAAAAGCAATAACAACCAAGGGCATATTCAGGCAGGAATCTCCACTAAGGAAGAGTATATACTGAGGCCCATATGAGCTATCTAAAATCATCTCCCGAACCATCCATGAGAGATATAGCATGGAATTGAAGGGGTTTTAACAATGCCCCTAAGAAGAAGATGTTCAACTAGTTGGTGAATCATTGAAAGTCGAGTGTGTTATGGCTCTTAGAAATAAAAGTAGACAAAGAGGATTCACCGGTTGGATGGAGAGCTCTTGTTACAGAAAAGATTCATTTGTGGAACCAACTAGAAGTATGATTAACAAGACATTAGCATTTTATTTAAACTTTCAAATTGTATTTTCTTGTATATTTCAGGAGATTATAATAGTCCTTAGTGCCTTAGTTTTGTATACGGCCCCCTAGCTGACTCAAGGAGATCGAGTTTCAGAAGTTTGATTTTGGATTTTAGTTGATTATGGAATACTCTTTAGTTTTATTAGAAGACTTCAACCAAAATTATGTCTTAACAAGACAAAAGAGGTGGACTATCAGTAAAAATGGAAAAGACTAGAAGCCTCAGACAACTACTTCTCAGACACTGCCTAAGGGAACTGCCAAACAAAGGCTTATGGTACACTTAGTCAAACAAAAGAGCTCATCCGAACACAATTTTTGAAAGGCTAGATAAGGTCATTCATGAACTCAGGAAGGCACAACACTTCCCGGAGACGAAGGTAAACAATCTTCCTATTGTTTAATCATATCACAGCCCATTAGTATTGGATCTATATGATAAGTAATTGCAAAACACAAAGGTTAGAAGATTTGAAGCTTTTTGGACAAAGGGTGAGGCCACTGATCAAATCATTTCTAGAATTTGGAACTCAGTAGGTGTACATGCACGTATCACTTCCATTATGTTGGATTCTGAGAAGAATGATATGAAACTTGATGTAGCCATCAGGCACCTATATAATTGGAGAAATGCTACATATGGAAGTTTGGAAAAGTTATTGAGACTTCTTACGTCGTAGCTTTAGAGCCTTCAAGTTGAGGATGGTTTATTCAAGAACTCAAGGAAGATTCAAGATGTATTTCTGCAACTACGAGACCTAAGACAAAAAAAAAGTCAGACTATTGGCAACAGAGGTAAAAAAATAAAATGGATGAGATTTGGAGAGAAAAATACAACCTTTTATCATTTATAAGCTATAGAGAGGAAAAACATGAATCTACTACAAGGAATTTTTAGCTCCGTAGGTGAATGGATGACCGATCAATCTTCAGGGGTGCAATCTATCTCGAAACATATAAAATCAGTGCTAGCTCAAGTAGAGTGGTATCCAACAGGAATTCAGGGAGACATTTTGGAGGAGAAATACTTGGAAATCAACACACATAATCTGTCACATGCATTACTCAGAGCCTTCACGACTCAGGAGATATGGGGGTGGTGAAGGAGATGAATCCATGGAAATCACTAGGGGGTGAATTTCTAACTGGTTTTTATAAAAGATATTGGAAAATTATCAGAGAAGATGTCACAAACTCTATCTCAAGGATATTGAATAGAAAACACATACCGGGAAGCTGGAACTAGACTCAACTAGTTTTATCTCCAAAGAAGAAAAGAATGGTAAATCCATCTAACTTCATACCAATATCACTTTGTAACGTCAAATACAAAATCATAGTAAACCAAAAAAACATATCTCATCTTTGATATTCGATTGTGGAAATTAAACATAATGTGGGTAAGGCTTATGACCGGGTCTCGTGGAGGTTCCTGGAGAAGGTACTATTAGCAATGAATTCCCTCAACTATGGATGAACTTGATCATGCAGTGTGTACAAATAGTGACTTATCAAGTGGTGGTGAATGGAGTTAAATCAAGCTCGTTTATACCCTTTGTCACCTTATCTCCTTATAATTGCTCAACAATACATGTCATCCTGGTTGGAGTTAAAGCTGAAGGAGAACAAGAACTTAGGAATCCATGTATCCAGGGGGCCACATATTAGTCATCTCATGAATGCAAATGATTGTATACTTTTCACAAAGTATACATACCAAGAAATAAATTATATGGCCAAAACAATAGATGTGTATGTTAGATACTGAGGTCAAGGGCTGAATTTTGATAAGTGTGCCATCCAGTTTATCCCAAAACACTACCCCATATATGGAACAATACACAAGGTACACTTTGAACATACATGGTCAAGGAATATGTGAGAAGGACCTAGAAATGAATATTTGTTCAACATGGACAAGAAGGTAATTTACAATAGCCTCATTTTAGAGATTCAGATATAGATTTGCATCCTGAAAAAACAAGAATGCTTAATTTATCAGGAAGAATCATACTTTCCAACCATGTCTTATTCTTAGTGGTATTGCATCCTTTAAGTATTTTTAACATCCTGACCAGTATCCTCACCAAACTCTTTAGGATGACAACCTTTTTTTGGGGTGGCAAAATGGAAGGAAAGCAATTCATTAGAAATCTTGGATAAAGGTCACAAAGCCAAATGAATAGGAAATTCTGGGTCTCGGATCTCTAGTAGGAATGAACAAAGTTTTGTTGGTAAAACATGCATGGATGATGATGACAAACAAATAAAGCTTGCTCACACATACCTATAAGGCCAAGTATCTGTACAATAGATATTTCACGACTGTGGGGATGTAAATCGATCATGTGGATAAAGGATATCATCATAAACAATTTAGCATGGAGAGTGGTCAATAGGGCAAGTATCTGCATTAATGATCACTGGATCCCCAACCATGTAAACCCTCTAGGCCAGGATTCGGTAATTCAAACAAATATTGAGCTAAGAGTATCTCACCTTGTAAACCAGGACCAAAATTGGATATCGCCACTAGTAAAAGCTATTTTGGAAAAATAAGAACAATAAAACAATAATGTAAAGGAATACCAACCCAATTCAGAGCTAGGAAAGGGTAAGAGACCAGTATCTTTTCCATCACAAATATACCTCGGAAGAGGCATCTCATAATCAAGATGTGGAAGCCAGACTCATTGATGACAATTCTTCTCCCCAAGTGTAGCAAAACTCAGGGAGAATTAAGATACAAAAGGGAAAAGGGGAAAAACACATAAGCCCAAAAAGCATACAGAGAAACCATCATCAATGGATACTAATACAATTATTTTCCATTTTCCCCCACTATCAATCCAAGGTTCAGACTAGTAAACAATCAAATAACAACTAGATGAAGTATAAATCCAAACAAATGCCGAGGATCCCTGTAAGACCTCCAAAGAAAGGCAGGAGACATAGAATCAAGCCTATCAAATCCACAATTAAATCTAAATCGATATCTTTATGGAGGATCAAAGAGAGATAATAGACTAATATACTTACCAATTTATGTATCTGAGGCTAAGGAAAATAACCAAATCAAAAGAGATTTTGGAAAAATACCTTTTGAGTCAAGCTTCAATTGCCAATCATCTGCAGTGCTCGTTGTGGATTGTGTTAAAATATTTTCCAGAGGTCGTATATTGATAGGGTTTCTAAAGCAATTTATTTGCCAGGAGGAAGGAAGGGGTGGAGACAATATGTTAGGGTCATAAGGATAAAAGCGTATGGACAAAGGAAAGTGTGTTATGAATTGATCTCAAAATATGTTATAACTCGCTAGTGTATATATGACCTACCCTATCCCACTTAGTCTAAAATGAGAAAGCCAAGCAATCACTTTGCTGGACGAGACTGGTTTGCTAAATTCATAAAGACCAACAGAGTCATGCTGCCACTAACTAACCAAGCGAAAGCACGGCTAGCTCTGATACCCTCTATTGGACCATGATCCAACAGAGTAAAGACAATAAGTGGACCACAATCACACGATCAATGACCTATAAATAAAGATAGAGAAGACCGAACAAGGGAAAGGACTTTTACTTCAAAAATATGTCAGTGAGGATAATACAGACTTGAACGTTGGAGCTTTATCCATGGGTCCTCTCCTAGGGACTTTTGTAGGTACTCGAGGAGGCTGGGACTCGCTGTAGCTAATTCTGAAAACTTTCGTCACTCGGAAGAAATTTCCAACATCAGTGACACCGTCTTTAGGAACTTGTGTTTTTAATGGGTTTTAATAGTCCATCAAAAATATCGGAGCCCATGTTGGAGCGACCGACCGTATAACAAGCCACACAGCGGAAACAGGTGATTCTCACACCCAAAGGAGCACATGATCAAAAAATTAGCTCACCAGCCTAGGAAAACTCATAGCAATTGTATGTCCGCATAATTGTAAACTCACAACACTAGAGGCGATCCATAACAGAGGTACATTTCCATATTATAATTAGTTTCATGTGATAATTAGACACATTCCACTAAGTGACAAGATTAATAAATATTTACATAGAGGCCAACATCACATCAATCGCTTAGCCACACAACATAGGCGCACTAGGAATAGATAGATAAAAAACTAAGTTAGTAAACCGAGGAACATTCTGATTAGATGGTTGCACGAGATTAAAAAAACTACAAGATTGACCTGCAGATATCGACAGTAAAACACATATATAGGGATACCATAGTGAGCTGTTACCAATCAAAGGGTCATGATTCACAAGATGCATCCAAACCCCGGTTAGGATCGCTAAGCTGGCTCACCCAGCTCGTGAAATAGCCTTATAAAATGACAATACACTAGAAGATAGTCTAGTGATGACCCTAGACTACTGGCATACTAGGACAAGGAAATATAACCCGAGCAGATGTAGTTAAAATGAAGCAATACTAGCATCGCCTAAGCAACATTAATGTAAAGAAACAAGATAAATCATAAAATAATCAAATAAGTATTTCATTAAATCTTATATCCATACAGAAACTAAGGATTACATCAAAATTGCTTTCATCAACAATGAAGCTTCATGTAGGAAGAATTGCACCATATTATTTGCAAACCATCACTTAAATAAATAGTTACTTAAGTCCCAAGTTGTGTGCTAGTAAGGCCATAAAGGCCCCAAGGGGGAAGTTAAACAATGGTTGCCCATTTTCTTACTAACCACCTTCATTTCGAGTTGTTCAAGGATTGAATACGATTCGGTGCTCTCTTAGCTCAACGACCCATTTTTTAGTTGATCTGATGTTTTTATATCGTAAAGAATTTTTTTGATGGGTTGATCTATGTGTACCATGATCTTGTAGGTCTGGAAATATGGTCAGAGTCTCCTTGCAGAGTGGATGAGTGCAAGGATGAGCTTCTCCATCATTGAGTAGTTCCTCTATGCGCCTTAGAGACTTCAGCTGACGTAGTATACTAGTATCTGGCACCGGGTTTCTTGTCGTACCAGAACAGAATTGACAACATTAGTTGAGACTACTAGGTATAGGTATGGGTTGAGTGCAACTAAGGAGCCTGTGAGTACCTGAACTTCTTTGATCATTGAGGGAAGTAGTAATGACTAAATTGCTTGTATATTTTTTGGGTTTGCCTTGAGGAAGTTGAGGAAACTTTGAATCCCAGGAACTTCCATGTTCCTACACCGATGGTGCACTTCTTAGGGTTTAGCTTCATCCTAATAGATTGGAGTGTTATCAGTGTTTCCTCTAGATCTCTTTGCGATTCTTGTAAGGTTATGTTATGATGAATATATCGTCTACATAAATCTCTATGTTCCATATAAATTGATGTGAAAGCGCATTGTCAACTGTTCGTTGGTACGTAGCCCCCATGTTTTCCAGATCAAATGGCATTTTGTCGTAGTAGAATACCCCGAAGATGGTGATGAATGATTTTATCTCTGCATCTTTTGGATTCATTCTATTTTTATGGTACCCTTTGTAGTCATCGAGAAAGGCCAAGACTTCGTGCCCAGAGATAGATTCAACCAATTGATCGATCTTATGCAAAGGATAACAGTCTTTTAGGTAGTACACATTGAGATTTATGTCATCGATTCACATCCACCACCACGTGTTGACTTTTCTTACCATAATGCGGTTGGCTAAGTGGGTTAGATACATTACTTTTCTTAATATGCCCACCTTACGAGGGTTGACACCTCAGCCTCTATGGCTTATGTCTGTCATGTGCGAAGATTCTCCACTTCCACCTAACTGGATTGATCGAGGGGTCAATGTTTGGATGGTGTGTGGATATTGGCAGATCGGCACCTCCCATTTCCTATACGGACCATGAAAATGAAGTGTTATGCCTTTTGAGTATTGTTATTACCTTCTTTTTGGTAGGTTTCGAGAGATTCTTTCCTATCTTAACCTCTTTGGTCATGTCATTGTCATCTATTGGAACTGACTATGTGTCTTCTCCTAGATCCATCTTTATAGCAGGGACTGTCGTTGGTTCTTCTGGGTTGATTGAGTGAACCATTGGTTGTGTACCTCTCCTTGTGGTAGATTTCATGGCAATGACCATACACTGCCTTGCCATTTGCTGGTCTTCTTAGTCTGTTTCTACTTTGATTGGGGTTGGGAATTTCATGACAAGATGATAAGGGGACCAGATGGCTTGGGAAACATTCATCCATGGTCTTCCTGTGATTACATTGAAAGGGCTTGGTGCATCTATCACCACGAAGTCACATAGGACTGTACACTCATTGTCATCTTGCGCAATGGTTATGGGGAGCCTTATATTACCGATGGCCATTTAGCCTTCCCTATGAAACCAACTATGATATATTTTAGTCTCACGAGGTATGATCTCTTGAATCCAAATTTGTCAAAGCAGTCTAAGAATAGTATCTCCACTACTCTGGTCATCTTGGAAAACTTGATGTACCACACAGTTACCTATTTTCACAGTGATGAATAAATGGTCGTTATGAGGTGATGTACTAGGGACCGCATCTTCCTCACTGAACGTGATGACTTCTTTTGGTGGTGTTCTCTTTCCTACAGGCTCTTGCGAGGGTAGAAACCTTTCTTGTGCTTTCCATGCATTGATAGACATAGGCTCGATAGATCTGTGAATGGAATATATTACTCTTACTGGGATAGAATCACATGTATTTTCTCCTAGATCTACTGTTGTCATCATCTTTGGTTTTGACTTGGCCTGGTTCTAAGTTGTTAGCGTGCCTTTATCAGTGACCTAGGCACCTGATCCCCTGGATGGTTATCCTCCTTTTGTACAAGGCAAGTTGTTTTGTCATAACATTCTTCCGTTTGTCTACTTAGGTTATTATAGTTGCTCGTATCATGGTCGTGATCCTTGTGGAAGTCACAATAATAATCCTCAAACCTTTAATTTGTATGAGCTCTTATAGTACTAGGGTCTCTGAATAATTGTTCGTAACTTTACCAATTTCCCACCTAGATTTGGTTTGGGGCATTTAGTGAGAGATGCTTGATCTTTTGTTGGCTCCCTTCCCTTTATGAGCAGAGCAACTCTTCCCTTTTTTATTGCCTCTCTTCTTAGAGGGCTATATCCATACCTCTTTTCCCCTCGCTCATTTTCCAGATTCTTGTTTTTTACTTCCTCTCTTCAGATGAATTTTTCTATGACTTTCTGAAAGTCTCTTGGATTGTGTGGCATGTTTGCTATGCTTTTTTTTTATAAAAATCGATGGATTTTGTGCCAATCATGAGTACCCCAGTGACATATGGTACGTGAGATCCTTGACTTCCAGGTTTTCTGGGACGAATTGGTGATAGTATTTTGTGATACTTCCTCTATTTCATTGTGCGATATTCATTAGGCATACAAAATTTCTTGTGAACTTTTTATTTTGGTAGAATCTACCCATAAAAATTATCCGCCAACTGGCCACAACTCTATATGCTTCCGCTGGGCAGACTGTCATACCAAATTATTGCGGTTCTTGCAAGGAATATTAGGAAAACATTGCATACCAACTGGTTGGGTGCATCGCAGAATATCGTGTTGGTTCTATAAGAGTGCAAGAACTCTTTAGGGTCAATCCTCCCGCCATAGGTTTTGAGTTGAGTTGGTTACTTGAACCCCTTTGGCATCGCAGAGTTTTTCAGGTCCTCTATCAGCGGGGAATGCTCTAATTTTTCTTCGACATAATATTCTATGTTCTCCTGCCAATTCTCCCTGTTTTGGTTTGCTTTTTTCTTCTTCTCTTATCTCTGCTTGTCTTCTATTATACTTCCTCCATTTCGTTGTGCAATATTCATTAGGTCTGCAAACATTTTTGTGATTTTTTTATTTTGGTAGAATCTACCCATAAATTGATCCGCCAACTAGTCGCAACTCTGTATGCTTCCGCTGGGCAGACTGTCGTACCAAACTATTGCAGCTCTTGCAAGAAATATTAGGCAAACTTTGCATACCAGCTGGTTGGGTGTATCGTGGAATATCATGTTAGTTCTGTAAGAGTGCAAGAACTCTTTAGGGTCAGTCATCCCGTCATAGGTTTTGAGTTGAGTTGGTTACTTGAACTCCTTTGGCATCGTGAAGTTTTGCAGGTCCTCTGTTAGCGGGGAATGCTCTGATTTGTCTTCGACATCATATTCTATGTTCTCCTTCTAATTCCCCTTGTTTTGGTTCACTTTTTTCTTCTCCCCTTCTGGAAACATTTTTGTGAACTTTTTATTTTGGTAGAATCTACCCATAAATTGATCCGCCAACTAGCCGCAACTCTGTATGCTTCCACTGGGCACACTGTCGTACCAAAGTATTACGGTTCTTGCAAGAATATTGGCAAAAATTTGCATACCAACTGGTTGGGCACATTGCAGAATTTCATGTTGGTTCTATAAGAGTGCAAGAACTCTTTAGGGGCAGTCATCCCATCATAGGTTTTGAGTTGAGTTGGTAACTTTTACCCTTTTGGCATCGCGAAGTTTTCCAAGTCCTTTGTTAGCGGAGAATGCTCTGATTTGTCTTCGACATCATATTCTATATTCTCCTGTTGATTCCCCCTGTTTTGGTTTGCTTTTTGCTTCTCCTCTTATCTCTATTTGTCTTTGTTGTAATCTCTCCGTTCTTTGGTGGAAATAACATTTTTACAGCTACTCCTGGTTTTCTTCTTAAAAGGTCACAAAGGCTTGCTTCTCTTTGTCCATGTGTGGGGGGGGAATTTTGTTCCTCTCCTGACTCCTGGATGTCTTTCCATCAGGAAGGGTGTTTTTGGTTAAGGCGGTGGTGGAGGTGGTGCCGATTCCATTGCTTCTTTCTGTCGACTTGCCTGACTCCTAGTCTCCATGGTCCAGGGAGAACAATTGATCTAATATATTGGTCCCCATAAATGGTGCAACTGATGCGGAATGAACTCCAAGAACGATAGTGACGGTCTTATCTTTGACGAAAGTCCCTACAAGAATCTCCCAGATGGAATCCAGGGAAAAGTCTCTGATGCTAAGTTAGTACTCCTGGAACCAATATATGAGTGTATCTTAGCTTGTTATTTACCTCAGTTATTTCATCTTGTTTCATTTTATAGGGTTGTATTCTCGATGATTCGTGCCCACTTTCTAAACCTATAAAGATGATGACTCATTGACTCTAATGGACAATGGTTCTTAAATCATGGTCGTTGCAATGTATTCGTGAAGTTACAAATCCACGTACTTCCTGCAGGGTGATTACTCGTCAATTTTGCAAGGTAATCACCCTAGTTTGTTGGTTGTCATACTTCGTTTGTTCATCTTACCAGCGCGCCTACTTAAACTATACCAAGGTGTAACGCCTAAAAGATCTCGAGGTGTGACGTCATGGATTTAGGAGTGATTCCTAAGTTTATCTTTGTTTTTTCAAGTTTTCATAGTTTTTTCCCTTTAACTTACAGTCATAAGCATTTATTTTTCCTACTATAAAGCCAAGTTCTAGGCCTAAGATTCGTTCTAAACCTATGCTCCATTGGTGCTGTGAAAATTTTAGTATTAGAGCAGTTGAACAAATGGCAACAAGGAATGGACATCAGTATAGTGCATCTGCGCTTGATGTTAATGACCTTGAGGGAAAAGAAGAAGGTGTGCCTTTTTTTAATGTTGTTAGATGCATTCTTAGTGCCCCGAAGGTTGCATAAGAGAACTGTAAGATGACTTCAATTTTTCAAACAATTGTTGCTCTTGGGAAGGAGTCAAAGAAGATAATTATTGATGGCGGAAGTAGTATGAATGTGATTATGGATAAACTTCACACTGAATCTCATCTCGAACTGTATAAGGTTGCTTGGATAAACATCACAACCATTCCAGTCAACAACCAATGTTTAGTATACGTTTTGATTGAGTTTGGTGTGTGTTATTCCTATGACAGTTGCCCATATACTTTTGGTCTGCCCCTTGCTTATATGATCCAAGTGTGCTGCACGATGGTAGGACAAACACTTATTCCTTTGACTTAAACAATAAACAAGCTGTTTTGAAGCTTATTAGTGTGGAAACTATAAAGAAACACTCAACTCTTAGGACAACCAAGACTAAGGACAACAATGGGATGGTTGAAGAAGTTAGGAAGCATAAAAAGGTTATTCAAAATATTGATAAGAAACCTTATGAGATGGAGTGCAAAAAAGAAGGAATTGTGGCAGTTCTAATGTTCAAGAAGGTGGATGATACTAGTTTATTCAACATATCTAAGGCATCTCCATAATTTTTGAAATTATTGGAGGATTTTTCTGATATGGTTCCTTAAGATTTACTCGGTGGATTACCTCCAATGCATGATATTCAACATATCTAAGGTAGCAAGTTGTTTTGAAGCCTATTAGTGCAAAAACTACGAAGAAACACTCAGTGCCTAGGGAAACCAAGACTAAGGAAAACAACAGGATGTTTGTAGAAGTTGGGAAGCATAAAAGGGTTATTCAAAAATATTGATAAGAAACCTTATGGGGTGGAGTGCAAAAAAGAAAAGGAATTGTGGCATTTCTACTGATCAAGAAGGTGGATGCATGGTACTATTTTATTCAACATATCTAAGGTGGCTCCATAAATTATGATATTATTGGAGGATTTTTCTGATAGGGTTCCTGAAGATTTACCTGATGGATTATCTCTAATGAGTGACATTCAACATGCCATTGATTTTGTTTATGGATCTTAGCTTCCTAACCTACCAGCTAAGTCGGTGGAGTTAAAGAGGTGAGTTCATGAACTATTGGAGAAGGGCTCAATTCAATTAAGTATGAGTCCATCTTGCGTTACTAACATGTAAAAAGGACAAGTCTTGGCAAATGTATGTGGATAGTAGCGCAATTAGCAAGATTACCGTCAAGTATAGGTTTCTTATTCCCATGATGGATGATATGTTAGATATGATGGTTGTAAAAACAATTTTCACTAAGATTAATTTAAGGAAGGGATACTACCAAATCCGAAGCAGGCCGAGAGACGAGTGAAAAATAGCCTTTAAGACAAACGATGGGCTATATGAGTAGCCGGTCATACCTTTTGGACTATCTAATGCGGGGAGCACTGGAGGCCATCGTCGTATCTCTCAAAGATACAATTTATAAAGCCCTAATGCGGCTAACTACTAGAAAGTAGGTAGTGGTGATGTGTGTTATATTGTGTTCATATTTTGGGGATCGTTATTGTTTTATTGAGACATAATTTACATTTTAGGTGTTTTTGGTGCAGGAATTCATGGATTGTGAAGAATTTGAGAGGGAGCTATACATCGTACACTTTTTTCCTTAACCAACGGTTTTTCCCACTGGATTTTCCAGGTTAAGGATTTTAATGAGGTGGTGTACTCTAATGGAAAATATTTTTATTTTATAAAAAAAATTCCAGAGATGAAGGAAGAGAGACAAAAGCAGAATTGCTGAAGTTATGATGTGAAAAGTGAATTATTGAAGAGATATGAATTTGAAGAAAATAAAGATATTCAAATCCCATATTGATAAGGATTGTATTATCTCTTTCCAATTGAAATTCCTTAATTTTAGGAATTGGTTAATTATAATTAGAATAGATTATATTCTATTCTATTTTATTGCGGAAAAAGAATCCGAGTTTGATTTGGTTTTAGTTAGGTTTTGGTTAGGTTAACCGTGTATATATACATGGATACGGAGATCGACATAAGTTTTGACACATACATATACGCAGACGGAGAGAAGGATTAGTTTCAGTTTACAAATATATCAGTTTGTTTGAGTTTCGATGGTCATATGCCTGTATGCATAGGCATTAGTTGATTGAAGAAGAACATGGCATTACCATTGTGCACAACAATTTCTTGGTGCATAGATTGAATTCTTAGGTTTGGTCTGTTTTCTTTAATTCGTTAGTTATTTCATTATATTAATTATGTTCGTATATTATATTATATATATTTTTAGTTTAATTATCATGAATGGCTAATTGATATATGGGCATGGAATAACAAGCATTGGTTTATTAATTGTGAGCCCTAATTATTTTATAATTGATTCTTATGTATTCTTGATTGTTCTTGGTTTAATTAATTCCCGATGTTTTTAATTCTGGCCAACTTGAATATTGTTGGGATATATAATGCTATCTAATTCCACCAATACGTAATCATTGGAAAGGGTTAGTAAGTAACGAGTTATTGTGAAAAATAGCTAACTATCTAAGACTGTAATAGCAAGATAGGGAACAATTAAGTGTGCGTTACTATTTGCTTTCACATTGGTAATTGATGTATCAGGTTCTTTTCATTTTTAATGCTATCAAAATGTGTATCTGGTTCAGCGACTACTTTCCGGGGGACATTTTGGTAAGGAAAACAATTGGTTAATTATAATTGGTCAATTGTCAATAAAGTAAGAAAGAATTAGGAGGGTTTAGCAAATACTTACCGTCCTATAACTGGTAGATGCATATGAATTGATTTACGTTTGCGTTGATGATCAATGTTTAACTAAAGTGAGTTATTCCGAGTCAATTACCTTATTTATATATTTTATAGATTTTTATATATGTTAGTTTGCATTATTATTTCATAATTTATATTAGTTAGTTGCATTATTAGTTGTTAGATAAATTTGAAAATTAAGGCGTACACCAAAAGTGTTCGATATTAGTAGGTATTTTATTGTAGTTTTTGCGCCATTCCTTGTGGGATCGACTCTGCTTGCTACTATACTAGTTTCATCATTAGAGTTTGCAGATTATTTTGGTGAAACTGGAGTAAATGATCACGTTAATGCACCTTGAAATCATCAATCCTTAAAGTAATTGAAATGAAAATGTTCAAGATTATGAAATTCAATCATCAATTTAGTCAAAATCGGACAAGCAATGAATATTTTTCTCACGGTTTCACTCAATCACTCTCAATATATGAAGGACATTCACTCAAATAATTCACAAGTTATAACATAGAGAAGTTAATATGCAAATCAGGAAGGTCTTTCTCAAGGGTTATAATGGGGCTAGCTAGGGACCATTCAGATTGGTGAGATCTAAAGGGTTCTAAGCTTAAACAATATCGATCAAAATATTATGCATGTCTTTTTCTTCAACCATCATCCATGTATAGTAGACATTCACCAACAATCTTCATCTCGTGGCTATTATGAGAAAGCTATGTAATATCACATCAAATGTATGTGTTATATTTTTTTTCTTCTTTAAATTTTTTTTCCAGCACCACTCTTCTTCAATACAATCCAAAACCAGTACTTTTGAGAGAAAAATCGTAACATTACCAATAAGAACTTTTTTCCTTTTTTTCTTTTTTGATACGGTTGCCCCTCCAGTTTGGCCAAATAGAACCACAACATCATTGTTCATAATAAGATTCAGCCTTCAATTTCAAAACCGTTCAGTCTGGGCAAACTGGACACATACTCAGTAATGACATCAACTCAAAAGAACACAATGGATGAATTCATCAATATCAACTCCAAGAACATGTATAATAGGGCCAGGAGAAAGGATAAAATAAGGCTTTGGCTAAATATATAGTAACTCATATCAAAGAACATAGTCAAAGCTTCAAAGTGTTTCACTAGGGTTTAATGTAACTAGTAGACTATTTAAGCTGTGTGGTTCATCCTAGTGCCTTCTATCACTTTCACACATAACAACTCAAAGTATAACAATGTGATCTCTCAGATTAAAGATTGATGTAGAGAGTTCTCTACTCTAGCTCAAACCTCACTTTAGTAGGCTAAAATATTCAATTAAACTCATTTTTTTCGTCATCTCAAAAATCATATCAATCAAATTTCACAAATCATAGAATATATCATTCAAAAACCTCAAGGCATATCAGATTTACCAAGTTTGTTAAAATGAAGTTTACAACCGATAGGGTACTTTTATCAAGAGCCACTAGAATTTCTTCATGCCAAATTATCGACTCATAACAACACAAAAAACCCATGTTTGACTATAAAAAACTGAAATAAAAAATATTTTTTATTTATTCCAAAAATACAAAACAAAACTCACAAGAAACCTCCTCACACTTAAACTTTGTTTGCCCTCAAGAAAATAATGCAAAGCTCTAATGAGAAAAAGTCTCACACATAGTCTAACATCATGATAATTAAAATAAAAGGGAAAGAGGAAACTTATAGTGGTGGGTGTGGAAAAACTCCCAACAAGAAGAGATTGTTGAATCAGGATCAGGTTCTGTTGCAGACCTTCAGCTTGGCCAAACAAAACCCTAAGAGTCCCAGCTCTCCGAGGGTGCAAATTCTCCATGGTGCAAATTCAAGTACTTCAACTCTGTGGATCAAGAACTAAAATCAGATGAGAAATTGAAATTCCTAAAAATAAAAAAAACTAAAAAGAAAAAAAAACTAAGAAAATTGGGTTGCCTTCCAATTAGCGCCTTTGTTTAGTCTTTGGCTAGACTTCCAGATGCCATTAATGATTATTTATTGGGCACAATGGAATTTCTTCTATTAATGCCACCTAAGAAGCATCATAGTACGACGTACGACGATGACTATCGACGAGGAATGCGCTTTTTTCATCCATGCTTATAATATCTACTATCTCATCAGGCCAAACAAAAGCCACTTCGAATGGTCTAGTCCATTTAGACTTGAATTTCCATGCATATATCGAAAGTTGGACTCGGAAATAAGAACTTTCTGCCCAACCATGAATTTCTTAGTCTTCAGATCTCTGTTATGCCGCATCGTATTGCGCTCCTTGTACCGCATAGCTTGATCAAACCCTTTGAATCGCAGATCTTCCAATTCTTGGAGTTGGAACTTTTTTTCTTCCTCACACTTGAGCGACTCCATACTCACTGGAAGAGCATCATCATATCCTTGATACACATGCTTCAGATCGGGTGGTAACGCCTTTAACTCTAAATTTGAGGTTTTCACATCCGATGGGACTAGTCGGGTGGATGGGTCCCGTTTGACCAAACCGGACCCTGTATGGACTTCAATTTTTTTTCCAAATATCCGATTTGGACTGAGTTCGGTTGAGGACTCCATGGCTTATTTTAGTGTTGGAAACCACTTCCTGAGAGTACATTGAACGTAACAATTAATGGTTTTCCTTATCTCTCAAGTTTTGAACATTTACCTCGTCTGAACTTGTAGGAAATTCAATTCCCATCTTATCCTAAAAACATTAGTCTCCAGAGAATCTTGGACAAAGGGTCAGTATGATCAATTGCATTCACATTCTCAGCATCTATAGATTACTACATGGGTTTATCAATATTGAGTGTGTACTTATCACAAAAATAATCAAGAGAAATAGTTCAATTCCCAACATTAATAATGGTGTTTGCCGTTTTCAAGAACGGATGACCCAACAATACCCCTTGTGTTCCCTTATCACTAGTATGATTCATTTTTACCACATAAAAATCTGCTGGATAAATAAAGTCATTAACTCTCACAAGCACATTTTCCAACAACCCTTCAGGAAACACGCGAGATCTATCTGCCAATTGAAATACTACTCTAGTGTCTACCATTTTAGCTCCATTTAAAGTTTGATACACAAATATTGGCATAACATTAATTAAAGCTCCTAAATCACACATGGCGGCATCGATCTTCTTATCTCTTATATAACAAGGTAAGGAAAACATACCTGGGTCTTTGCACTTTTGAGGCAATTTCTTGAACCATAGCCAACAAAGATTCACCCATTATGATCTTACTCGAATCTCTTAGCTTTCCTCCAATAAAATCTTTCAAGAACTTGCTTACTGGTGGTAACTTTATGGCCTGCGAGAAAGGAAAATTAATATCCATTTTTTCCAAAATTTGAGACAAAATCCATATCATCTTCTTTTTTCTTTTCTAATCTGCGGGAAAATGGTGGAAGAATTTTAATCGAGAGATCATGTAAGGTTGGCTTTTTACTTAACTCCGCTAGCACCCTAGATTTACCGTCATGCATAAACTCTGGAAGTTCAGGATTTGGGTGTTGTAGATGGTGGAGTTGCCTTTTTCCTCCGACTCTTGAATATGATTTTCTGTCGCAGGGTTTTGTTTGGGCAAACTGGACCCCCAGTCAGTGAGTTCTTTCATTTTTTTTACCGCGAATTTAAAAGGCAGTGCACCAACTTCTTCCCCACTTCTCAATGTGACATGATTTACTATCTCATGTGGATTTAACTGAACTTGAGAAGGTAAGCCTACTTGTTTCATTCTGAGTTTGTTCATGGAATTTGATAAATGGGTAATTTTTTCGCGTATGCTCCTCTAAAGTTACTTTGATCTTCTCGAACCTTTGGTGTTGCTTTTGCACCATGTCCATCAGTATGTCTAGCTTATCATTCATAGATTTACCTTGACCACCTTTTAGGGGTTGAGGAAAAACTGGGGTTTCTCGTTGCATTGTTGGAACATAAGGCTGATGGTGGTGCTGAAGCTACTGCGGTAGGGGACCTTGTTCTCTCCAGTGGAAGTTTGGGTGATCCCTACACCTTGGATTGAAGGTCTGGGGATATGGATCACCTTTTTTCTGCCTCTCATTATAGTTTCCCATAGCATTAGCTTTGACATGTATCTCCCCCGTGGTAAGAATGCACTGTGACATCGCTGGTTAACTGTTTCACACGTATCGCAAGACCCTTCTTGTACATCCGCAACCTTGTCAACAAACTTGGATAGCATCTTCTCCATTCTTTCCATCCCCTTCTTGATTTTATCTTGTTCGGGAGTGGAGGTTTGTGCTACCTTCTTCAAGATCCGGGCCTATTGTTGATCATACTACTTCTTGGAATCCACCAACCTCTTGATAATCTCACTAGCTTCATTCACTCAAAGGTGAGAAAATCCACCACTACTAGAAGAATTCACCAAATCCTTGTTGATGGCTGTCATCCCTTGATAAAAATACTGGAGCAATTGACCTTCCGTCATTTGGTGATTGGGGCAGCTATCCATCAACTTTCTATACCTTAGCCAATAAGCACTCAATGGTTCATCATACTCCTGCTTGATACTTGTGATCTCCTTCTTCAAAGCATCTTTCATTGTGGCTGGAAAATAGTATTAGAATAATAATTTCTTCACTTTAGACCACATCGAAATGGAGTTGGGTGGCAAGCTTAAGAACCATTGATTTGCTGCTCCCGCCAGACTGAAGGGAAATACCACCAACTTAAATTGATCTTCAGTCACTGTAGATGCCCTATTCTGAACCTTACAAATCTTCACAAATTCGCTCAAAATGTTGTAGGGGTCCTCGGTGCTTTTCCCATGGAATTTTGGAAGCACGTTCAGGAACACCAGCTTGTGGTCAAAGCATCTTCACTATGACCAGTAAGTTCCCAAATGTATGGATTGTGTGGGTTCTGCCCAGGATTTGGATTTCGTCCAGCTCTGTCCATCTCGTTATCAGTTCCCGAATAAGAGGTGATTGCTGAAATCGTAATAGGGTCTAGCTTGGCCAAACCGAAGGGTCTCGGCAAAAATGGCTTTCTGCGCCTTTGTTCTCTTCCTGTTCTACTTGGCTATCTTCTCAACTTCCGGGTCGAATATTAAGTTCGGCTCTGATGATTTGTTCATAAACCAAGCACAATAACACACATATTAGTAGGAAAAAAATTATAGAAATTGACTTACCGTTCCCCGACAGCGACGCCAATTTGGTGAACATCGTTTCACTCACCAAAATAATCTGCAAACTCTAATGATGAATTTAGTATAGTAGCAAGCAGAGTCGATCCCATGAGGAATGGAGCAAAAACTATAATAAAATACCTACTAATATAGAACACTTTGGTGCAGCCTCCACACCTTAATTTTCAAATTTATCTAACAACTAATAATGCAACTAACTAATTTAAAATATGAAATAATAATGCAAACTAACAGATATAAATATCTATAAAATATATGTAAGGTATTCGGTTTGGAATAACTCACATTAGTTAAACATCGATCATCGGCGCAAAGATAAATCAATTCATATGCATCTATCAATTTTAGGACGGCAATTATTTCCTCCAAATTCTTTCTTACTTTATCGACGATTGATAACCAATTATTTCCCTTACCAAAATGTCCCCGAATGAAAAGAACCAGATACACATTTTGATAGCATTAAAAATGAAAAGAACCTGATATAGCAATTACCAAAGTAAAAGCAAATAGTAATGCACACTTAATTGTTTCCCATCTTGCTATTACAGTCTTAGCTAGTTAGTTGTTTTTCACAAGAACTCGCTACTTACTAACCCTTTCTAACGTTTAGGTATTTGGTGGAATAAGATAGCATTATCCCAACAATATTCAAGTTGGCCAGACTAAAAACATCAAGAATAAATTAAACCAAGAACAATCAAGAACACATAAGAATCAATTATAAAAACAATTAGGCCTCACGATTCATAAACTAATGCTTGCTATTCCATGCCGATCTATAAATTAGGTATTCATGATAATTAAACTAAAAAAATGTATAATATAAGGCAAAGTTTTGAGAAAGACGGCTTATGGAAATATGGAGTTTAATTAGATTAATAAAAAGGTAAAAGGTCTAAGTTGCAATATTAAAAATTTATTATGCAACGTGTAGTGGTAATAATGTTTAAAACACAATTCATGCAACTCGAAAACTTTATCTTCATTTCTTCTAATTTACCCTTTAAACCTTGATCTTTCCATGACTTATGGAAAGACAACCGACTCATAATATAATATACAAGCATAATTAATATGATGAAATAACTAACGAATTAAAGAAAACAGACCAAACCTAAGAATTCGACCTGCTTGCATGCATGCACCAAGAAATTGTTGCGCACAATGGTAATGACAATGGTTTTTTTAAATCAATTAATCCCCATGAATACATGCATGTGACCGGCGAAACTCAAACAAACTGATATTTGTAAATTGAAACTAATCCTTCTCTCCGTCTGCGTATATGTATGTGTAAAAACTCATGTCGATCTCCTTATCCGTGTATATATACACGGTTAACCTAACCAAAACCAAATCAAACTCGATTCTTTTTCCGCAATAAAATAGAATATAATCTATTCTAATTATAATTAACTAATTCTTAATTAAGAAATTTCAATTGGAAGAGATAATACAATCTTTATTACTATGGAAAGTGGATATATTTATTTTCTTCGAATCCACATCTCTTCGATAATTCACTTTTCACCCCATAACTTCAGCAATTCTGCTTCTGCCACTCTTCCTTCATCTCTGGAAAAATGTCTTATAAAATAAGAACATTTTCTGTTGAAGCACATCGCCTCATTAAAAACCTTAACCTGAAAATTCCAGTGGGAAAAAACCGTTGGTTGAGGGAAAACGAGTACAATGTATAACTCCCTCTCAAATTCTTCACAATCTTTGAATTCCTGAACCAAAAATACCTAAAGTGCAAATTATATCTCAATAAAACCATAATAATCCCCCAAAATATGAATACAATATAACACACATCAAGTGGCAAGTTTGGGCCAATCACAGAGAAAAGGGAGCCAATTAAGTAGTAACTGTAGCTAAAAGCGCACACGAATGTGTGAGGGAACAAATGGAGGGGGAGGGGGGAGGGTCGTGTTGGTTTTGAAAAACATTACGATTACTTTAATCAACTAAAATAAAAGGCAACTAAGACAAAGGATGTAAATAAAATTATAACGAGTCTTAGACGCAACTAATTTTACACTTCTAGATATCCATTGATCATCGACTAATTATCATATCATAATGCATTGACCACATATCGTGTGGAGCTTGTCAACACCTTTCGAGTGAGACAACTCTAACCTCTCCTCTGCTATAGCTAGATGGACGATCGGCGCCACAAATAGCCCTTAACGATCGGCGTCATAGAATACCCCGAGAATAGCAATAAACATGGAGACCCAATACAACTAACACAGTGTTCTACAAGCCAGAAAAATAGAGATAGCACAATTAGATTTTCTAATAACAACTATGAGGTATTGGCCTACATGCTAGAAAACCAGAAGAAAACCTTTGAAATCAACAGTCGATGAAGTATAAACATCTTCATCCACAATATAGTCATCCTTATCTACTCTAGCTTCCTTAGATCCCTTCAATTTCGTCATAATACCAAAACATCTGCAAAATAATGGAAAAAAACTCAAAAATGCACAATAAACGGCCGATATATAATAGGCACAACCGAATTTACAGAGAAAACTGCCGAAATTACAAAGAAAATCGCTGGAAACTATGAAAGAGTATAAAACCCCAAAAATAAACCACAAAATCGAACAAATTAAGGAAATCATACCTCTATGACGTCAGATTATCTGATGTGATGCATTGTAGCCTTTAGATTTGCGATTTTATACAGATTTCAGACGGTTTTGAATATGAACATACATATGTGGTTTGAGAGGTGTTGAAAGATGTATCCCACATAGGTTTCTTACAAAGATAATGACTTATATATAAGGTCTTGGGTCACCTCCACTTAGTACTAATTGGTTTTAAGATGGAAGACCAATATACCTTGAAATTTAACATGGTATCAGAGCCTAAACACTAAATTTCCAATATACATTTTTCGCTAACGTTGTCGCCGTCGTCCGCGCGTAACCTCCACGCGCCGCGGATCCGAACTACCTTTCCCTATTCCTTAAAAAAAATCCTTCTATTCCTTAAAAAAAATCCTTCAACAAGCTCTGCTCCGATCGCCGCCGCCGACCACCTGTGCCGTTCTGCTGCGGTACAAGCTCGCCACCACCTCTGCTCAAATCGTTGTTATTCACCCCCGGCCGCCGCCAACGTTGCGTCCGTTGTTCACTCCGGCCACAAGCCTTGGTTTTGCACCTCAGTTTTGCACCTCCGGCGACGAAGCCTCGGTTTGCGCCGCCAACGACTGGATTCTTCTCCACAGTGACCTTGTTTACTCCGTCCGGCCAACCTGCACAAAACGACACAGCACGACGGTAACCTTGTTTTGCGCCTCTCGCTCAGAACGATGCAGGCGCGCGTGAGATTCACGCATGCCACCTTCCAGAAGCGCGTGTAAGCCACGCGCGGTACACCAAACACGCCATTCCCTCTGGAAATGTGTGTAACCACGCGTGGTCAGCAGTTTACGCATCCAGGAAGGTTTTTTTCTCCTTACTCTAGTGTTGTTTCATTCTCCGCCATTATTTATTAATTTATTTTGATTGCCATTTGTGTTATGGCATTTTCTTCTGATGCAGTGACGTCGCCGCAAGGGTTTGCGGCGGCAACCTCCTCTGGCACCCCTATTCAATCTGATTTCGGTCCTGCTCTGTCTGATGACCAATGGAGTACGACCATACATTAATTTAATCAGTTTAATTCACTATCTGACCATGGTTCAGGTAAGTCTACTTTACCCTGGATTCTTGATTCGGGAGCCTCATATCACATGACTAGTGACAAGGGTTCTCTTACTGATATTATTACTGCTACCCACTCTGTGAACATTATACTGCCTGATGGTTCCGTGTCGTCTGCTACACAATATAGTTCTATTTGCTTTGGTGATGTCACCCTTACTTATGTGCTCTACGTACCTACTTTACGATGTCATTTATTATCATGCTCTGGATTGTTATCTGCCTTAAAATGTCTAGCTTTGTTTACTGAAAATTATTGCATTTTACATAAAATTAGTACGAGGGCTATGATTGGCGTGGGTGAACAGCAAGGGGGGTTTATTGGCTTTGTCTGTTGGATACTCGTGTTCGTCCTCATATCCTACAGTCTATTCCAAAAGTGGCTTCGGTTTCTTCATCCAATTTATGGCATCAACGTTTTGGTCATCCATCATCTACGGTGTTATCCTCTGTTCATACTCTTGATTTTAACAAAAACAATACTACTATACCTTGCTCCGTGTGTTATAGAGTAAAATAGACTAGACATAGTTTTACTTTGAGCTCTTCAAATGCTAGTTCTTTGTTTGAACTGATACATTGTGATGTTTGGAGGCCTTATAGAACACCATATTCTAGTGGTGTATTTTATTTTTTAACTATAGTTGATGATTATTCCCGAGCTGTTTGGGTTTACTTATTAGTAGCTAAGTCAGAAGTAACCTCTAGATTTGTGGAGTTTTGTGCTTTGATCAAGAACCAGTTTGGGCGAACCATTCGTGGTGTTCATGCTGATAATGGTACAGAGTTTCTACCCTTGCGATCTTATTTTGCTCAGTCTGATATCATCTTTGAGACTTCTATGGTTGATACACCCCAGTAGAATGGACGTGTGGAGCGCAAACATCACTATTTGTTAGATGTGGCTCGTGCTTTACGCTTTCAAGCTAGTCGGCCTATTGAGTTTTGGGGGAAGTGTGTTCTTACTGTTGCATTTTTTATTAACAGGACACCAACGAAGCAACTCAACGGACGCACACCATTTGAGTTACTTTATGGACGCACTCCAAACTACAAGCTTTTGCGAGTCTTCGGGTGTTTGTGCTAAGCCTCATACATTCCCAGATACCGTGACAAGTTTGCACCAAAAAGTCGGCAATGTTTGTTTCTTGGTTATCCTGTCGGAAAGAAAGGCTATCGACTTTTTGACCTGGAATCCCACATCTTCTTTAATAGTCGGGATGCCAATTTTTTTTAAGACCAGTTCCCGTATGCAGCAACTCCAACATCGGCCTCATCACTGGATCCCGGTGGCACCACCACCTCCTCACCCGCATCACTTCCGCCGCCACTAGAGTCGCATGGCCAGATCGCGGCACAACCGGTCCCACCGGCGGTCATCAACCCTATGAAGCCGATCGCTGCCCCATTCGTCCCGCCGGCTGTCGTCGTACCCTTACCGTTGGCCACCACACTCTCACCGCCGGCCGCCGCGGCGCCTGTGACCGATCCAGATCACCGACAACTCTTACCGATCCGACCTGACGACACGCTGCCCGGGATGCCGTCGCATCCTGCGCCTCCCGCGCTGCCAGGTCCGATGACTCCTTCTGCTCCTCCGCCTAATGCGGTGTCTCCGACTCCGGATAATTCCGCTCGCCTCTACTCTTGTCAGCTCCGTCGCCTGTTTTGCCGGTTGTTCCGACGTCTCCTCCCGCCGTTGAGATGTCTCATCTACGACAAAGTGTTCGCACTCGCCGACCTCCTTCTTATTTGGAAGATTATGATGGGGATGATTATGCATGTGCTCTTACTACTGAAGAATCCCCCTACTACTACATTCACTCCTGCGCTGTCACTATCCTTAGGTGTTCTCTATTCTCTTTATGATTATGTAAATTGTGATAATTTTTCTAGTATGCATTATAGATTTTTGGGTGCAGTAACATCTATTGCTGATCCCACCACTTATTATGAGGCATCACAGCATGCTCATTGGCGAGATGCTATGACTGAAGAGCTTACTGTGCTTGAGCGCAATCAGACTTGTACTTTGGCCCCTCTGCCTCTGGATAAGAAGGCGATTGGTTGCAAATGGGTTTACCGGACGAAGTTTAAGTCAGATGGTACTATTGAACGTCATAAGGCGCGCCCTAGTGGTTCTCGGGAATCGCCAGGTTGAAGGGATTGATTATACTGAGACATTTGCTCCGATTGCGAAGATGAGTTATGTTCGCTTATTCTTATCTGTTGCGGTTATTCGTGGTTGGGAGCTGCATTAGATGGATGTCCATAATGCTTTCTTGCATGGTGATTTGCATGAAGAGGTTTTTATGCGACCCCCACCAGGTTATGCTGCGCCCCATGGTTAGGTATGTCGCCTTCAGAAATCTCTTTACGGTCTTCGCCAAGCTCATAGAAATTAGTTTGCCAAATTGGCCCAGGTTTTACGAGCATTTGGTTTTGTTCAGAGTAAGGCGGATTACTTCTTATTTGTCTTTTCCCGTGGATCGGTTTATGGTGGTTTCATAAAATTGGAAAAACAGAAGAATGCAAATGAAAAGAAACTAATTAATTGTCTAAAAATATATATATTGTATACTATTATTTTTAAACTCTAAAACTATTAACTTTTCTTACAAACCCCTGGTTTCACCATAAACTTGGGTGAGAGACCAAAGTGTTTGGAATTTTTTTTTATTGCAGCTGATTTGGGATTACAGCTGGGAGCGGAGGGCTCGCCTTTATGCTCCAAAGTGATAAAATTCTGTCTGCAACAAGTATTAGAAAACGAAGTCGTTTTGGATGGATCCTAAGTTGACCTCGACACGTTACCCATTTTGCTGCAAATTTTGATGAATAGCAGCGAACTCCAAACTGTAAGTGTGACTGAGTGATGGAGGGAAGGGAGCTGGCGGGACCTTCGACCGCATCGTCGACGCCGAAGGATGTGAAATCTCTAGTCTCGCTCTACTCCAATTACCTCTGGAATCGAATTCTCAGCTTTCTGCCCAATCCAAATCTCAATTTCCTCTCAAAATTTGCAAATATCTACCAAGCTACTGCACGCTTTGGGAGACGCCACCGCCGCCGCCGAAAAATTTGCCTTCCTCTACCGCTGCCTCCGCCTTCTTCCTCCGACTCATCCACAAGGTGAGGCCAAATCTCCATTGTATCATATCTACCGATATCGTGTAATGTTTTGCAAACGTATAATATATTTGATCGAGGATTGTCTTTGTTATTAAGCCATAACGTGTAATTACACGTATGATGATAGTTACGTTTGCTGATTCTTTTTTTCCTTTTGGTGTCCAAATTTAGGGGAATAGGTTGATTACTGTGTAACGTTTTCTGCCTTTCATAGTTTTACACGAAATGTAGAACGAGAGAACTGGTAGTGAAGGGGATTGTATCATTTCTAGTAAAAAAAAAGAGTGCTCGAAATTAGTGACGAGATAAACTTCTTGCGCAGCTTTCTTCATTTTGATTTGATCTATGCAGTTGGTTGACATCTACGTGATTGAGATGGAATTTCAGAATCTGGTTGAGTTAAGTTTATATTGTTTTTATTATGATATGACCTGTTGATTTAAGTTTATTTTGTTTTTATTATGTTATGAGATAATGGAGCACTTGGTTATATGTGTCATGTTACTTCTTCATCAACTTGATTCTCTTAACCTAGAAAGCTTTTTTTTAGCACTCCTTTTAAGCATGGTTGTTGCATGCTGTTTGCTGGGGATTTAAAGTTGTGTTTGCGAAGGGTTCAACATTCTTCTCACACGCAGGTTTAGTCATGAAGCATCAAAAATATTTATCATTCTGGAGGATGTGATGGAGAATATCATTTATAATTTGCATGACATCCAGAAGAACTTACAATTCTGGCAATCTAGATCTGAGGTCAGTGGAAATGGTTTTCCAGCCTCTGAATATGGTATCTTCTACTTTAGTTTCCTTCTTCTCTACCTCTATGACTATCAAGCCTTATTGTCTGATTGAGTATCTATATTCAGGGAACAAATGCTCAGAAAACTTATTTCATGGTATGCGAAAGGGGGCCTAATGCATTTATCAATGGCATAATTCAGCTGGTTCGTGATTTTCTTGCTGAGGGTTCTGGAACACAGCAGTTGATTTGTTCTGCATCTTCATACATGTCTGAGAGAATTATCATCCTTTCTAACCTCAGATACTTTTTGGCAGAGTTTCTGGCTCAGGTTTGGTAACTTTGTTTGTACTCAGTAATTGGCCTTGTCCTCTAAGCTTCCTTGTTTATAGGCTTGTTGGGATTTTAAGTGCTGTTGAAAATTTCTTTTACTATTGCAATTAGAGATATTGTGCTTAAGAAGCCTAAGAAAGGAATTGACATTTGGTAATTGAGCTAAAAAGAATTGGAATCTTATTTTTGTGCCTTTAAGCAGTTGGAGAAGATTGTTTTGGGTTTAATATTTGGAAGGGGAATGGATACTCTTGCTTTCAACTTGCCATTGCTTATACATCAGTATATGTATTTGACATTGATGTATCTCTCATAGGGCAGAATATATTTTTCTTCTTACTGGAAGCAGCTAAATAGAGTTTCAAGATTGTCTTTGCGGACTTGCCCGAGCTATGTCAAAGCTCGAGTATAGCAATAGAGCTTGATTTGATAAGTTTCTGCTCTTCTTATTGGTTTCTGTCTCCAAAAACAAAAAAATGCAGTATTCCATGCTTCTCCAAGATACCTACAATTAGCTTTACAATTTCTTCTCTTTTTTTGTTATTCTTGCTAAATGAAGCACAAGTTTCTTTTTAGTACCTTTTTTGGTTCTACTAGAACTCTTGTTTCTAAACTGCCAACCATTAGCTTAGTAGGAATCTGACAGTGCAGCGTGTAATGTATATATTGATGAAGTTAGACATGTGCATGTAGACTTTACAAAAGTTTGTGAAGTTGGTGGCCCATATGGTTTGGTTATGTGCATTACACAAAACAAACATTAACTTGTTGCTGAGCCTGAGACAAATTGTGAACGTAAATGGTCATCGGAACACTAAGTCAAATGCTCTGCTTAGCTCAATTTATTAAAAATAAGAAGCTAATATCAGATCAGAATAGAAGCTTGTATGTCTTAAGCTTTTCTTAAAAGAACTTTTATAACATACCTTAAGCTCAAGGAGTATGCAATTTCTGTTGGGGAAACAAGTACAGTACCTTTACTACTTTACCACCAAGAAAGCCTTTATCCAACTATATGGATTCAGTTATTTGGATCATCTATCTCCATTGTGTTTTGATCAAGACACATGGCATTATTTATCTCTAAGTTTAGCATGTTCATCGTATAGTTTCCTTCTAATTATACTAGGTCTTCTCCTTCTCCTTTTTCATCTGAGAAATCCTGTACACGTATTATTCATGCCACATTTCCACATTGTATTTATGCATTCCCCACATAATTTAATGGTCTTGTGTTGTTAAAATCTTTGCTACTGACTGACCAGGAAAGTTTCTGAATCATGTAAAATTGCAGCAAGATGTTTCTTGTTGGTCTTGGCATATAGTACCGTTCTGGATACCGATTTTTGTGTAAATCTTTTTTTATATGTTTAAGTTCTTTTTTCTTGAAACTAAAACCTTTATTAGTGCTAACATCGTGTTTTCTGCTATGTTGTCTTATCATTTTGTCACTAAATGGTATATTTTGGAAAAGTATAATAATGCTGGACATTCAATTAGGTCTACATGGAGATTGATAAACTTGGAGAGGATTTAGTTAACCAGACAGAGAAGTCAGTGCCTGCTTTATTAGTAATCATCAACAACCTATTTTTGAAGTTGGAGAAATCAATTGGCCATCTCCATTCTATGCGCCAGGTTGTGATTGAAGAGTAAACTTCTGCTATATTTTGTTGAACTTAAATGTTTATTTGTTTGATTGGAGCAGATTCCCACATGCTTATATATTATTTTATTTTACTTTGGCAGACTGGTTCTTCTGTTGAGGGAAGTTATTCACTTCCATTGGTGTTCGATAAACTTCCAGAAGTAAACCAGGAAGGCTCTCTGTGGACAGAATGCGTAACCAAAGATGCTATCAACTTGATTTATCTAAATCTGCAAAAATTGAACACTTATACATCTACTCTTGTAAGTGTTTGTCTGCTTACTGCTTTTATGTCATTCATGTAATTGTAAATTTAAGTTCCATGACTTCGGGAACGCCAGTAATATGGGAATGATGGGGCTTTTATATTCATCCTAATATTTACTAGGTCCTGTGAAATACAGAATGGAACATTAAAATAACATATTGGGACAATGAAATTATGACGTATGAATGCAAAACATTAGTCAAATTGGCAAAAATTCATTTCTCGTAGTGAATATATTTCGTGTTTTAAACCATGGATTAGTAGTTGATGCCTTTACTAAATACAGAAACTGACCAATTTGACATTGTTTTTATCTCTGGTTCATTAGATGCTTGTATTAAATACAGCAATTGACCCATTGGATGTTGTTTTTAGCTTTGGACAATTAGATGCCTGTATTAAATACAGCAGTTGACCCCAGTGTATCAAAGATTCTTCATATGTACTTCTCTAAATCTTGATTGCCATCTGGCATCTGCTATTTCTCTTATAAATGAACCATTTTACATGTGTGAACTCTTTTTTATCAGTGTAATATCATGCATGTTATGTCATTCAGATATCAACTATGTTTCATGATACCTGCTTGATCATGCACGGCATATGTTTTAAAGTGTCTGTAGTGTTCGAGTTTTCTACATTTATATTGGAATGAAGGAGAGTGAAGTTTGTGTCGGGAAACAAAAATAAAGTACTTCTAGGGTCAGTTGAGGGCCATATTAGTATATACATTGGGTATCTTTGCATGCTCTACATAGAGAAATTCCCAGTTCATCTATGCCGCTCCCTTGCTACTATAACTTTATCAAAACGCATGGTCTTCTCCAATGGGAATAAAGTTTTGGGAAGACTTGAGAATGTGAAATGGCTGTAAGTAGGAATGAGTAAAATATGGCTAATATATTTAACATAAAGAAAGACATTTACATTCCATTTACTCGTCTTAGGTTGCCAAGCACCGAAAGCCAAGAAGAATGACCTTGTATTGGATGCGCTATACATGTGGAGCTGTTGGCATCTCTGTTTGTTCAGTATGGCTCCTCAGTCATAGTAGAGTGATGGGGAGCTCTGACATTGATAACTGGATTGCTGAGGCAAAAGACTCAACTATTGGATTCTGGAAGGATCACGTAGAACAGCCTGTAAGATTCTCTGTACCTATGTTGCATGTAAAGTATAATTTCTAGCAGTGAAACATTTGTCATGATGATCTTGATAAGGGCCTTATCAGGCACCACTGATATGTTGCACATCAGATTTTCTTAAGAGTCCCACTTGAATTACAATACTTCCTATGTATCATTGAAATCAGATCTCATGCTGACAAGGCCTTAAAAATTCTTTTTCTAAGATCCTGCAACAATAATTTATAAATTTTACAGTACCCTTTTTGAGTTAAACTCCTGCATTGCAGGTTTTTAAGCTAAATAAATGAAATCCTACAATAGAATCAGTGTTTTACTGTCAATGGGATGTGATTGGCTGGAATTAGTGTCTGTAATTTTATTTGCCACGTTATGCACGCGCTGTCTTCTTTATTTGATGGACTGTGTGGAGGAAAAATGTAGAGATAAAAGTTTTATTGAACAAAAGATCTTAATGTTTCAAATACCCCCTCAGGGCTGTATCATGATGAAATTATGTCCTCTTTACTACAAGAGCTGGAATTCGTTACTCTTTTGATTTTAGCAACCACCTAGAATGTCATTTTTGCTTTCCCGATTTGTCAGAAAACTTGCTGCTCTACAGCTGTTAGAGCTTTATTTTTCCTGCTCCCTCACTTTTAGGGCTGGTATATTTTCTTAAGAAGCAAAACATTATGCTATACGATCTGGTTTGGAGGAACTAAGATCTATCAAAACTTAGATACTTTCAGTTCAGATCAAATACTAATGTTTGAAATAAAAGTACTGACATGGGGGTGATTAGTGGTGCACACCTATATGAAAGCTTAGAATTTAAAAAAATTATCAACAGAAATTTACAAATTTTTACCTTTTTGAGCTCTGTAGCAATTTGTTTATTCTGTTGTCCTTTAACTTACATTCAGTTATTTTAGTTTAACATATAATTTAACATTAAATCCAATCTCGTTCAAATGTATATTATTTGTGTGCCAAGTAATTTAACTGCTAAATTTTAAGATAATCGGTAATATTTAGACTTAGTATTACAGACTATGAGTAAAATGCTTAATCATAAGGTGGCTAATGACGGTTATAAACTTGTAATTTATTTGGAAGAGGATGCTACCATGTTAGACTAGAATGATTAGTAGTGACTACTGAGACTTACCTCAATTACAACATAATATTATAATGTAAATCAGATTCAGGTATTGCTTTTGCTATTGTGAAGGTTGAATTTGTGAAGTTCTATGATTGCTATTTTATTTGTAAGGTTGCTGAAGTGTTGACTACAATTGAGGCATGCATGTTTAGTCTATTAACACGTTCTTTTTTATGCTTATTTATCAGCTTTTGTCTATAAGAGATGAGCTGTTCGAGACATTCCGGAAGAGGCAGAAGGGTGTTATGGAGCGTGAAGAAGTACAGTTAACCGCTGATTCTCTTCACAGGTAGGCTTTTGTTTTATGATTATGACTTGTTCTTTTTTCATACTTATTTTGTTTGTGGGTCTGACTAATGGTATTTGTAGAGACATGGCAACATGTAATAAATGAATAGCTATTGCTTTGTCTCTTCCAACTGTATCCACCAAATCTGGATTTTCTATACTCTTGCTGTTTGATTTTTCTCACGTCTTAGATAGTGGACAATTAATTTGTGCTGCATTCATAGAGATTAAATGACTTACAAACTAAGAAGAGAATTCAGACACTTTTTACTGTAATAATATGCTTATCATTTCATGAGTAAGCTTGCTACTGCTCTCAGGTGGCGGCCATAAGATGTCACTGGTTATGTTTTCTTCTCTAAAAACTAAGTCATAAGCCCATAGTGTGTCATCTTTTGAGTTGATGGTTCTATATTTATCATTAATCCTGTTGAGTTTACTAGAGTTGTGGTCCTATAAAAGTATAATTGTTTCCTATCCACAATGATCTCTGTTGTTGAACACGAGACTGTGGGTTAGATATTTTGGGTTGGCATTGAAGTCCAGTGGCAGAATTGTATTCTTCTGTAATTTGATCGTAGTCCACTCTGATCATTTTCTTTTGATGAAGATGCTTTTCCGATCTTGAGATTGACACTTCTACAAATAATTGATTGTCATGGTTTAGAATCTGCACAAGAGCTGTTAAGTTAGCTCGTGCTGAGTGTGTGAAGCAGCTAGCTTTCTGTAAGTTGGGTTGTTAGGCTGCACATGAATATGTCCGCACTAAAATTTTGGATAAATTTTAGATTGAAGTGGGCCTAAACTCTATGTCTTAATGACTTTCATATGTTAATAGTAGGAACCATGTGGAGTGGGAAGCTAGTTAGCTGTGAATGGCTACTACACATACTAGGTGTTGTATAACACTTTAAGTCGGGCACTGGATGCTTGCTTAGGTAAGGTACAAACTGTTCTATTTCAGAGTTTGTGGCAAGTACTTACAATGAAAATCAGGTTGATGTAGCAAGTAATGGAGAAGAAACCCTGTAAACTGGCATTGCATGTTAAATAAATGCAACCAAGGTATCAAGATTTATAGGAAAGCAAAACACCCGCCAATATATTCAAGTTTACTGCTGGAGAACAATGCAATTGTTCAGAACTTTATTTTCTTAAGAAACCTACTGAAGCAGTGTCTTCTGCCTAAAAGTAACAGTTTGTTAATCCATTTAAAGCATCGTTCTTGACAGCTTGTGCTTGCTACATTTTGATGATTATCTTTTAGTTTATTACTGAAACGTCTTCTTTATAGCTTAACTGGAGACGGGTGCATATCTACATTCTTATGGATACTTCCCATATACATTTGGGTTAAAACCATATACAAAGGCTTTATTTTTTGCTTATTGGTAGTGTATACACTGCATTTTTCTAGTTACAATTTGTGTTTATGAAAGGTCCCTGACTGTTGTCTCTAATCCCTATATATGGTCCACCCGTTCCACACGAACTGAACTTACCTTTTGGTCTTCTTTTATTCTTATGTGGTGCTATCATCTATTTGCAGAATGCTACTAGCTTTCAGTGAACAGACAAAAGGTCAAAAAATTCCACAGAATGCATCAGACCAAGAAATGCTTGAAATAGTCATGGGAAGGTATGTTTACTTTACTCTCTGTTAATTGCTTGTTTGGTGACTCTTGTTGCATATTTGGCTACATACTTTGAATTTCGAAGTGGATTCAGATGCATTCACTGTGATTGCCATGCCTTAAATAGAGTTGTTTTTGTTCCCTTGTTTCTATTAAGATTTGACATTAAAATGTAGTCCCAGTCTGAATTTTGTAGGGCTGCATTTGTTGGTCAGGGTATTCTTTGACTAGTCAGCTGCTAGGATTATCTTGACAACTAAATGTTAAGCTTGTACATCCTTAATTTAATTGCATGCCAAGATTGGAAAACAGTAACAACTGTTGGGATGCAGAAACTGATGTTACAAGGAATTACATTTAGGTGAGTGTCATTTATACTGTTTCTGTGTAATTGTGTGTTGAACTTATAGGTTGGTGGTGCAAATTGATAGATAGTGGTTTGACCTGCTTTTGCTGCAGTCCTATGCTTTATTTGTTTTCCTTATTTCTGTACTTTTGTGGATGCTTCATCAAATTTTGATGGTTAAATACACTGAAATAACCTTCTTAAATGGTATTAGTTTTGCTGAATTAGTAAGAGGTTTCTACAAAGGAAGTAGGTATATAATTGTCATATAGTGTGTTCTTTTAGATATGTATTAAAATAAGCAGCTGCTATTCTACTATACTGGTGCATTAGGTTTGAAGTGACCTGCATTTATTATGCAGGTATGAGAAGGAGGTTATGCATCCAATCCAGAATCTTCTGGGAGGAGAGCTTGTCAGAGCCCTCCTTATACAGGTACACTAGCATTAGAAACAAGACTGTTTAAGTGGAATGTGGGGAGTAAATTATAATTTCATGATTATGTTATGGATTTCCATTTGACAATTAATTCCTTTACATGGCGTAGGTTCAGAAGCTGAAACTAGATATTGAAACGTAAGTTGAAGTTGAAGAGTCTGATAAGTGACGACTATGGTGCATATGTTCTTGTTATTGTAAATAACTGATTGTGAACATTTATGACCACACAGGGCAATGCTTGAGTTAGACCAGATTCTTAGGGCAAATGAGATCAACTTTGCCATTTTGGCTGCTTTGCCAGCATTTGGTATCTCCCTTATTTTGCTGATGTTGGTCAGAGCATGGTTTAAGCAGGTAGGGATACTCTCCTATTATTTGATAGATGCTATAGACACTTTTTGCTGTTCTTTGCACCCTGTTATGTAGATAGTTAGTGGCTTGGCTCATGCAAGCTCTAGCAATGGCAAACTATTTTGGACTCCACTTTCTGTCCTGTGAGATTTTATGTATTGACATCCTAAACAGTTGGGATAAAATAAAGTTTCTATGCATAGATTTAGAATTTTATCTCACCAGGTGATTAAATTGTGACATTCAGGCCAGATACTCATTTAATTGTGTATGAGTACGTTTTTGGTTTGAGTTTATATAACCCAGGCAATTCTTTAGTGTATGTGGCTGGATTGATTTGCTCAAATGCTCTGCATGTCACTAGTGATACTCATGTGATGGACTGCACCAAATTTTGAGCAAATGTGCTGCATGTGTGTGAGATGAGAAAATTTCGGGATACAGTATAATGGTTCGCTTTTGTTAGATTACTTTGACTTGATAGTACAATTATCAGGTGCTCCTTCACCAGGCCATACTTATGTTGAACTTTAAATTTACTGTTCCACCACCAGTGTGCTTTCTGTTTTACTAAGTTGTAGATCTGGAAACTTTTGCCTGTTCTTTCCGTTGCTCTTCATGTGCTTTTGGCCTGTTGAAAAGCTCCTACACTTGAGCTATCATTTCCCCTGAAGCCTTGGTACTGTAATATATAAAGTAGATACTATTTACTTATGTAGAATAGCTTGCTTATCAGCTCCATAGCAATTACCGTGATCGATTTTTTTACTTTTCCCTTTAACCTCGTCCTTCCCAAAAAACTGCCATCCTTAACAGTGAAATTGCATTTAACATGCTACTAATTGAAAATCTTCGTATCTGAAAATACAGTTCTGTTGGATAATTTTTCATTTCCCTTCGAAACATCCTTTTAGTAATCTCTGATGATGTCATCTCGATTTCTGCAGTTAGCTGGTGATTGTTTTCCATATTCTTTTGGCTCATAAATGTGGTAGACCTGTTTCCCAAATCATTAGCACCTGTTTCGGGGATTATATTTTCTACTACCATATCAGTTTGTCCTTTACCCCCCAGGAGTGCTATTCCATAGCTGTTTTTACTCCTCTTTAGGTATTTTTCTTTGGCTGATAAATGTTTGGACTTCTGTTTCCTGAGTCATTAACACCCGCTTCAGGGATTTTATTCTCTAGTGCCATGTCAGTTTGTCCTTTTTCTCCCCTGGATAACTATTCTGTAGCTGTTTTTACACCTGTCCAGTGCTCATAAATGTGGCAGACTTCTGTTTCCCGAATCATTAATACCTGCTTCTGGGATTTTATTCTCTAGTGCCATGTCAGTTTGTACTTCGTCCTTTTCCCCCCAGGAGAGCTATTCCATAGCTGTTTTTACACCTCTCCTAGAGAACAAAATTAGATTCTTCCTATGCCATTTTCTTTTCTGGACAATGATTGTTACATTTTCTGTTTTCTGTCCTGAAGGCTTGCTGATCAATGTTTCAAATACCTTTGAAAATAAGTCACATATTCAAACAATGAATAGTTCAAGTGTTTTCTATCTCTTGCCACTCCCTTTTCATCATTTGTGATGTTTTCCTTAGTAGTGATGGACACTCATATTGCTATTTATCCAAGATTCAGATTCACCTTTATATTAAAATTATTGACATTCAGTATCTTATAAGTAGAAGTTCTTTAGTGGGGGCGTCTTGGAGGGTAAAGGAATTTGTTTTCTTTAATTACTATGGCTGTGAGGACTCACTTATTACTAAATGTGGTTATTTGGATTGATCTTAATGACATTTAAATCGTCAGATCACGGAACAAAAGTAGGTACTTTGTACAGATACAGGAATTCAATACTTCGCATAAGTCATTTTGTTTTTCTTGTACCAGGACATCAGAGCCGAAGGTAGAGGTAGAGTTGCTAGAATTCAAAGACGGCTGCTACTAGTTGAGATTGAGAGGGGGATTATGCAATTTCAGATTTGTAAAGACAAAGGACTGGTAAGCTTTTATTTTCTTTATCCTTCCCTTATCTAGTTCTGGTAGAGGAATTTCCCCAAGACATAGTTTGTAGACTTTCAAACTGTTAATTTACCATGTATGTATTTTGGCTGAATTCTTTCTCAGTACCTTTATATTTTTCCTTCATAATTTTCCTCCTATTCATAAAGGTGGTTATAGAATGTCCATCTTAAATTTCTTTGGATATAAATCTCCCCATGTATCTGAATTAGTAATAGATCCTGATAATCCCTCTTTATCAAATTATGATTTATATTCCCTCTGTCCCATAATTATACTTAGCTAATAAAGTTCAGTTTGCTAAACTAAGATTTGTTATAGCTATTTCTGTAGTCCTTACTGCATTATCATGAATTTCTCTCCTGCCTATAATTCATGGCTATTGTAGCCAGCCCATCCTTAAATTCATGCGCCTGCATTGCTTTAATGCTACCTTATGAATAAACCATATTCGTTAATTTTGTTAACTGATGTACAAAGTTTTAGAATGCACTTTGTTTAATATTGCTCCCTTGAATTGCCATTGCTCATTTGTTAAAGAAAGAACAGCTTTTTAAATAAATGATTGATATCAGTTACTACTATTGTACGGCGCATCGCTCCATCAGATGAGCTGATTGTCTTTAGGAATTGATATGTCTATCTATTTCTTAACCCCCAGAATTCTAATTGTAATAAGTCTCCCTCGATAAATTTAATGCCCCTCATTATATCAAGACCTTATTTATTATCCATATCTTTTAGGAAAGAGATGCTGAGTCCACCTTTGGACTGCTTTTGTGTGGCCTGGATCGCTTATGTTGTGCAGTTGAGAAGCACGCCCAAGCAACTGGTGAATGGATGAGGTTAGTCTGCATATTTTATCGCCAACTACATTCAGGGCTTTTTGGGTTGTATGAATAATTTGGCGGGTCTTTGCAATTTTATGGTGAGCAGAAAGAACAGATATTTATTCTGCAGCTAATACTTTCTTTCTTGAACAGTTTGCGGCATGATATCTATGATTTGGCAAAACCAAGCCTTGAAACAACACATAAGCTCGTAATCACCACACGCTTAGAACGGGTCTATGACTGTTTGCTTCCTTCACCAAAACGACAGTGATGCACCGTATCTCAATTTCTTTGTTGATCACTTAAGATATCTTCTAACTTAGAGGGAGTTTTGTAGGCCCGTCAAATGGGTCGGGTGATCCATTGGATAACCGTTACCCATATGCTATTTTCACTTATTGGATAAGTCTTATTAGATAATAACCCATTGAGTTAATGGATATAATTGGGTTGTAGTTATTGGGTTTAGTTGAGTTGGATAATGGATTATCCGTTGGATAATTTTGAGTGGGTCGAGTTGGGTTGGGTAACGGGTGACCCGTGGATAATTTCATATCAAAAGATAACAAAATTTTTACAAGTTTGATTACGAATGATTTAATTTTTTCCTAACACATATAATCATTTTAGAAACGATCAAATTCTCGATTAATCATATTTATTGATTTCGGTTCATGTCTTAATTAATTTTAATTTGAACCAATTAAAAATTGATAAAAGATCTTGATGAAAGAAGTAGTAGTATTTAAGAAATTTTTACTAAATTTGAAAAATCTCCTCCATGAAATATGAAGATTTTTAAAAATATTTTCTTTTATCGAACATAAGAAAATAATAAATGAAATTTCCATATTTAGTCACTCGAATAAATATTTTCCAAATGATTAGAGTTAATCTTAATTTTTCACTCCAAGTAATTGTTAAGTGACTTATCCATTTAAAGTTTAAATGGTTGAAAATATCAATTATCCATTAAGTATATATTGAATTATCCATTGGGTATATACTAATTATCCATTGAGTCTATACTAATTATCCATTGGGTCGAACTAAATGACCCATTGGGTATAGGTAATTTATTTGGGTGAAACGTGAATTATGTATCAAGTCCGTGTTCTTTCTCAGTTCTCAGTTCTCACTTTCCAGTCTGCGTTTTGTTTCATCAGTTCGCATTTTGTTCATCAATCGGTCTGCGTTTTGTTCATATTCGAGTTCATAATATTATATTATTATGCAATATAATATTATGTACATTATAATATATTATAATTAATAAAAATTAAAAATATATAATATGTTGCCTTTGTAAACTCGACGAAACTACCGAACAATATTACTTGGGATCGAGCTCGAGCTCAAATACTGTACGAACTCGAATATTGTACGAACTCGAATACTGTACGAGATTGAGCTCGAGCTCAAATACTGTACGAACTCGAATATTGTACGAACTCGAATACTGTACGAGATTGAGCTCGAATACTGTACAAACTTGAATACTGTACGATATTGAACTCGAATACTGTACGAACTTGAATACTGTACGAGATTGAGCTCGAATATTGTACGGACTCGAATACTGTACGAGATTGACCTCGAATATGTACGGACTCGAATACTGTATGAGATTGAGCTCGAATATTGTACGAACTCGAATACTGTACGAGATTGAACTCAAATATTGCATGAACTCAAATACTGTACGAGATTGAACTCGAATACTGTACGAGATTGAACTTGAATATTGTACGAACTCAAATGCTGTACGAGATTGAGTGCGAATTTTGTACGAACTCGAATACTGTACGAGATTGAATGCGAATTTTGTACGAACTCGAATACTGTACGAGATTGAGTGCGAATTTTGTACGAACTCGAATACTGTACGAGATTGAGTGCGAATTTTGTACGAACTCGAATACTGTACGAAATTGAGTGCGAATTTTGTACGAACTCGAATACTGTACGAGATTGAGTGCGAATTTTGTACGAACTCGAATATTGTACGAGATTGAATTCGAATACTGTACGAGCTCGAATATTGTATGAACTCGAATATTGTTCGAGATTGAACTCGGATAATTTGTGAATTATAATTTGTATAATTTGTGAATTATAGTGAATATTTATGTTAAATATTACACATGCATTTAATTGGGTAATTTTGGATATTTATTGGGTATTTGTTATGTTCCTATTGAGTTAATATAATATGGGATCCATTGAGATCAAAATTTCCAATTAACATAATTATTCTCATCCCAAATCCTAAAAAATAATGATCATTTAATACCTGATCCCATTGGATAATGACAACTTGTAACCCAAATCGATAGAAAATGTTTAATGATAACTTATTGGGTTAATTATATAATGATTTATTGGATAATGACTTATTGGATAATATATTTTAACCCATTGAGTCATATGAATATCTCATGGGTTATCCAATGGGTTATCCATTTAATGACCCAACTCATTTATGACCCAATCCATTATGACCCAATCCATTATGACCCATTTAATAAATGGGTTAATTGGGTAATGATCCATTGGGTTTGAATAATGAGTTTATTCTATTAACCCATTTGACGGGCCTAGAGTTTTGTGACACTCAGAGGTATGCTTATAGTTGTAGAATATCAGTCGTGGAATGTCAAAATTAGTTCATCTGACCACCGCCCGCGTAGCCCAGTGGTTGGGGCGTTGTGATTTCGGGAGAGATCCCGGTTTCGAGGCTCATGCGCGCCGTGTGGGGGTGACGTCAGCAAAGCGTGCGTAGTCCTTAGACGCGCACGTGGCGCATGACGCATCCCTGGTCTGCAGCGAGTACGGAACCCACAGCGGGCCCTGGTACTGGGTCAGGGTGACTTACCTCTCATACGATGCTCGGGTGGTCGGGCGGTATGGGCACCCTAAGGCTAGGTGTGATAGCCTTTCAAAATTAGTTCATCTGTGATGACTTAAAAGTTAGTCCATCTGTGATGACTTAAAAGTTAGTCCATCTGTGATGACTTAAGGTTGTTATTATACTGGCAGAGTTTTGATGTTCAAAATCAGATTCTCTACAATGATATATCGATCATGAGTGAGATTCGGCCTCTAAACTTCAGCTCCAATCCCAAATGACTATCGGACATGTTAACTTATTTATCAACAATCACAATTGTAAAGTCAAAGGAGTTGCAAGTAAATATTTTATTGGCAATTTTGTGTGAATTAATTTTGAACAGCAAATCAGACCATGTTGCAACATGCTGGTGCAGCAGAGTTACGCCAAAGTTTTTATGGAAATCAAAGTCAGAATATTGCAGTAGTTTGGTATAAATGGAATTCGTATATCTGACTATATATATCAGGCATGTGAAGCATAATTGGTTTATGGAAAATCCCTACTTATATGGAGAAGATTTATTCGAATATATGGGATAGAATGAGATAAGGTAAATCCCTTTATTTATGGGATTTGGATATGCTTCAAGAATTAGATTTGGAATAGGAATATTGTGGAGATAATCAAGGAGTATTCAAGTCTGATTCGTGGATATAAATTGGGGATAAACACGGCAGCATACTCACGGATTTAACAGAGCAAAAATTTGCATACAGATTTTTGAGACTTTCGAGAAAGTTGCAAAGAGTAAGAAGACTGTGTTCCAACACACTGACCTGCCGCACTAAGTTCAGAATCGTAAACCTTAATTCCTCGGGAGGAGGAGATCCAGCGTCGACAGAGTTCGAGGTCAGAGGGAGTCTGATCAAGGCGGGTCGGTAGCTAGGGGAGCTAGCAGAGTCCACACGCTATAGTTAGTAAAGATAAGTATTTTGTAAACTGTACTTTGTACTGTATCTTTCTAATTAGTGGATTCATTCTGAACTGGGCCAGGCCCCGCAGATGTAGGTGGATTTCACCGAACTGCGTAACCAAGTCGTGTGTCTTTTACGTATTACATTATTATGCACTTGGTTAAACTAGTCATGTTGGAACACACTAGTAAAGACTAGAAAAATTGGTAAAACTAAATTTCACTTGGTATCAGAGCTGAGTCACTTATCGTTCCCTTGGTTGGTTCAAGGAAAGTGAGATCCAGTTTTATCATGACGACAAAAGAAGGAGCGTCAGTCTCTCGACCACCCCTACTAGAAGGCAGCAACTACAACTATTGGAAGGCACGCATGAGGGTCTTCATCAATTCGCTGGATGAACTGGCAAGGTTTTATGTTGAGAATAAATGGAGTCATCCTACAGAAGATGCTGATACAAGTTCTAAGGCGGTAGAAGGGGAGTCAAATCAAAGGAGTCAGAAACCCAAAGACAAGTCTAGATGGACTCCAGATGACCTTAAAGAATCCCTGGCAAATTCGAAGGCACTTAATGTGATCTTCACTGCTGTTGATGAAAATCAGTTCAAGCTTATATCTACGTGTCACCAAGAAAAGAAAGCATGGGATATTCTACAGACTGTTCACGAAGGAACCAGTCGTGTACGTGAATCAAAACTACAGATGCTGGCTACCAAATTTGAAGAACTCAAAATGGAGGAGGACGATACGATTGCTACATTCAATGGAAAACTCAGGGATATCTCCAACATGGCTTATCAACTTGGAAAGGTGTACAAAGAAACTAAGCTGGTGAAAAAGACCTTGCGATCTCTTCCCAAAAGGTTTGCAATGAAAGTAGCAGCAATAGAGGAAGCAAGAGACGTAGCCACTATGAGTCTAGATGAACTAATGGGCTCGTTGCAAACATATGAGATGACATTCCAGCAACCTACAAAAAGAGTCTCCAAGGAATTGGCATTCAAAGCTTCTTCAGCTAAGGAAAGACACGAGTCTGACAGTGATGATGAGATTGAAAAACTGGCACTCATCACCAAGAATTTCTCAAGAATGCTAAAGAAAGTGGTCAACAAGAAACCTCAGGAAAGGTTTGGCGGAAACAGACAAAAACAACAAGATTCGAGCAATAATCGTGGAATGAGATTTGAACAAGGGAATATGCAGTTCGGGAGAAATCAGAACAATGAACCGAAACAGTCTGGACGAATTCAATGCAGAGAGTGTGAAGGATATGGTCATATTCAGGCTGAATGTGCTGACACTCGCAAGAAACAAGGGAAATCATATGTCACCTCTTGGAGTGAAGATGAAGAAGATGAAAGAGACGAAGAGGAACTTACCAGTAATTATGTAGCCTTTGGAGCAAAGGTCCATGATATGTCAGAGGATCAGTGTTCCAACACACTGAACAAAGGTAAAGCTGTATGTTCCAACACTGATCTGGACGATGCACACAACGATGATGATGATGATCTGTCTGTAAGTGATGAAGAAATCTATAGCACATATGAACAAATGTATGCCATGTGGGTTCAAGTAGCTGATAGGAACAAGGAGGTGAATGAAGAGAAAAGAAAACTAATGGAAAGTGAACAAGAATTACGATCCACGGTTGCAGATCTTGAAACACGTAATGAAGAACTGAACAAGAAACTGTTAGCTGCAGCCAAGAGGGCCGAGATGTCTGAAGCAACTATTTTTAAACTGAATTCCGGAAAGGCAAAGCTTGATGATATTCTGGACATGGGAAGAAACTTTGGTGATAGACACGGGATTGGATACGGGAAAGAATCCAAGATGAAATTGCATGAAAAACCAGTAACTCTAAAAGCCAGGATCCGAAAAGTAAAACGGAAGTATGGGATGCCGCATCAAAGAAAGCCACTTATTTGCAGATACTGTATATACCAAGGACATGCTGAACAGTAGTGCAAAAGACTGATCAGAGATCAAATGACAGAAAGACAACCACTGCTGTGTTCATGCAAGGGCGATACTCATACGGGAAAAACGATCAGAAAGATATGGTTTGTTAAAAAATCCAGTACTTGTCTAGTGGCATAGACTTCTCTAACAGCCTACTCCAGAGATTCATGGTACTTTGATAGCGGTTGTTCTTGCCACATGACTGGCACTCCAGAATTTCTCACAAACATTACTCCATGTGATGACGGGTATGTAACCTTTGGTGATGGAAAGAGAAGCAGAGTAATTGGCAAGGGCGAAGTGAAAATTGAAGGCTTTCCAGTATTCACAAGTGTATTATTTGTTGAAGATCTAAAGGCAAACTTGCTAAGTATAAGCCAGTTATGTGACGACAATATGGTAGTGGAATTTCAAAAGGACAAGTGTATAGTGAAGCAAGGAGAAAACCAGGTTCTTTCTGGAATAAGATCATTAGACAACTGTTATTTACTGGAACAAGGAGTTCGATGCATGCTCAAAAAACAGGATGAAGGAATTCTTTGGCACAGGAAGCTCGGTCACATCAACTATAAAACACTGGAGAAAATCTCAAATGTGAAAGCTGTATGAGGAATGCCTACCTTAACCAGCAAGGATGGAGTTGTATGTGGACCATGTCAACAAGGAACCTTTCTTGGTTATTCCATCAACAGCCGTGCTTATAGAGTGTTTAATCATCGAACCAAAACTCTCATGGAATCCATAAATGTTATTGTGGATGATTCGGAGGAAGAACAAACGCCAAATGTTGTTGAAGAAGAAGCTGGTATTTCTCATGTTCCAACACAGGTGTCCCAACCTGATAATTCATCTCCCTTGGTTGAACCAGAATCAAATCTGAATACTGGCACACCTAAGCAGATAGGTTCGGTAACTGAAGAGGCTGAGTATGTTGGAACACTGTCTCCCACTACTGAATCATATGTTCCAACACAGGACCAACCTGGTTCTAGCATGAGAAGCACTCGATCTGCGGTATACCCTGTACGAGACCGAACTGTCGCACAACGCGATCTGACATGTACGCCTCCATTGCTTTGAGGTATCGAATCACGCCGCGGTAGTGAGTCCTCCCCCTAGCAGCCCTAACCACGTCCAGTCCATATGGCAACCAATCCACCTGCGCGTGTTTCACAGAAATGTAACGTTCCTATGGAATCCGATATACCCACTACTATTAGAATAAGAGTAAAAGCATGGAATTCATACCTGGTCGGGCTGTAAGGCATCCACCTGACGCCAGATGGTAACCAGCCTCCCAGTATCCCTCCCCATTTTATCCCCTGTGTGCCACCGGTTGGCGCATCCCGGAAGAGCTGGCAGTGTACTCAGCCTCGGCCGAAACATTGGAAAGTACTCGTATATCCACGCTTGCAGCAGCGTGCAACAGCCGCATAGGCCGCGCGCCTTGGACCGGGACGCAATTCCCAACTGTAGATACAAACTGGCCAATGTCGCTGAGCCCCAGGACAACTGCGAATCAAGTAGAGGTAGAAGGTTGGCTCTAACCTTATTCCCAGTTTTATCCACAAAAAGCGTTGCTGAAAACAGGGTCAACATGTAGCACATAAATTGGAAGTTATCGCTCTGACCCGCCGCTACACACCTCGCCATCAATGATTGGCCATCTATGTTACCCCCGTTCCAGTCTTCCGCGACGAAGGACTCCACGTCTTTCCCAAATAGTTCAGCGCATGCTTCCTGAATACTCTCCACCGAAATGGTACTCGCAACAGCGCCACCCACGATAGGAATGCCAAGAATCATCTCTACGTCGTGCATCAGGATGGTCATCTCCCCGAAAGGCATGTGAAATGTGTTCGTGTCCGGCTGCCACCTCTCGACAAAAGCGGATATCAATGCCATGTCAAGGAACTGGAACATAATCGCAGGAAGGTGGGCCAACCCGGTCGCACGTATCCGGGCCTGTACAACATCGCTCAGGTCAGGGAGTGTAGTGACTAGCTGCTTGCATAGCGGCGACCGAGCATGGCATCTCAGCACAACTCGCTCTATACCATTCCAAACGTCGACAGCGACGTGTCCTCCGAAGCTTGGTATCACGAGGTCATCTTGTGGGCCACCAGCCATCGGTCCCCGCACTAGCCACGTCTCATCGGCGTGTCGCTTCCTCCTGTTCCTCGGTGCCCTTCCGATGCCAGTCTCACCGGCATTGCACGATCCACCAGAAGATTGCGTGAATTGACCAACTCTATTCCTAACGGTGTGCCTGGCTCCTCCACCAGCATACCGTTCGAATCCAGCATCCAATGGCACACTCGTCCCAGGTTGGCCAGACGGGGGGACATTGCATGTGTTCAGTCCTTGCGACCCTTCGGCATCGAGTGGGCTGCTTTCTGCCGGCAAGTCATACATCGACTGCCAATCACTATCATCGCGGATTCCACCGGACGCGAGAATGTTAAGCTCCGGACCGTCCCATGTTGGCATGGGATCGAATGCATGATCGCGCCGTGGAAAAGGCCGCTCAGCTCCTACATCACACTCCTGCGGCGGAGGCGACTGTTCATCCTCGACCACGTGGCCTCTCGCCTGTCTCGCCGACGCACTAACACCTCTTCGTCGTATAGAATGACCATGACCGTCAGGTTGACCAACAGTGCTCATCTACAACACAAGATATGTAATTAGTATAGCAACAATTGATTTAAACTGATATGATAAAATAAATTAGCATACATTTCAACGTGTAAACTAATATTTTCAAACTGTGCATAATTTCAATTTACTACCGGAAACTACATATTCTATAATGCATAGAAAAAAGTGAATATAACATAAAAAAACAAACTCCACTCCAAACAGCAAATTTAATACTCTTACAATCCCATACAACGAACTACACATTTTTTTAAATTGCAAATTGGAAATCACATTACTAAATAATCTGAATTTTTAAGCACATCACACTAGTATTAACATTCAAAGAAACAACTGTCAAAACATATCATAAGCATTTACTACACAATTGTTTTCATCGGATTGATAAACTAGATTTTCATAAAGTTAATCTAAATAAGACTATACTCTATTATGGTACATATACTTTCCAAATTACGAAAATAGTTATCATTTCCAAATTTAAACTAAACAATTTCTAAAAATAACAATTTCTTCATTTTAATTCCAAAATTGATTAAATTCCTAATATCAGATTTTTGCAAATTATTCTACTTTTTAATTTCCTATTATCTTATGAGAGAAATTAATATAAGATTAAAGCTTCCTATTTTCTTATATTTACAACCAAACCCCTCATCTTCCTCCTCCCTCCACCCTCCGCCGCCGGCCGCCTCCACCACCACCGGCCGCCTCCACCGCCGCCGGCCGCCTTCGACGCCGGCCGACCGGCACCACCTCCGCCCGCCAGCTCCTCCCCTTCACCTTCTCCTCCTCCTTCCCCTTCTCCTTCCCCTTCTCCTTCCCCTCCTCCTTCCCCTCCTCCTTCCCCTTCTCCTTCCCCTACCCCTTACTATCCGGTCGGCCAAGGCCACCTCCGGCCAATACTCACCACCAACCCAACATCCATTCCACATTTACCAAAATTCTAACAAACCCCAATTCTAACAATTCCAACAAGTTCAACAAAATTCGAATAGATTGGCAACATTCAGGCAACATCCATATAATTTGCACGAAAATTTAAAAAATTTCGTCCAAAACTTACGTTTTCCGCCGGCGGCGGCGAAAATGGGGAGAAGGAGATGGAGAGAAGGAAATGGAGAGAAGGAGAGAAATGGAAATGGAAATGGAGAGAAGGAAATGGGAGAGAAATGGACAATTTATACTACTTCTCCCAAATTTTATTATTTTTTTAAAAACATTAATACGTGTATTTATACGTATTAGGGCGTGGATAGTAAAATACAGGACGTGGATAGTAAAATACAGGGCGTCATATAGCGATCCACTTTTGTCGTCATCCAGCCAATCGTAATTACTTGCATCAATGATTGCATCCCTGCCTTCTTCCACTCCTGACTCCACTCTCCATATTCATCTCCCGGTGTTTCCTTATCACCCTTCGTATCCCCTCCTGTATAAATTCCTGTGTCTTGGGTACCTTCACAAATGCCATACCTAAACCACCTTGTAGATCCTCTTCCTTTTCACCCCAAGTATTTTGACTGATGGCATGAGAGTATCTACAGCCCACTGTATAGCTTCAGATTGGTTGTCAGAAAGTTGATTAAAGCGAGTTCCCGCCATATCCTGGTTTTGTGTGTGCAAAACCCACTTTTGGGTCTTCTCCTGTTGTACCCTCAATGCCCTCAATAGGACCCTCCATGATCTATAAGTTGCGAACCCCTCCTCTGCTCCTCTCTATCATCCATCTTATGGCAATTGTTGACTTGGTTAGTGTGTACTTGATTCTGGTTCTAGCTCTTTTAAATGGCTTCCGGGAGCACTCCCCGATCTGTTGTTTCCACCTTGACACTTATCCCATCTTTTTTATCATCTTTTTGGCTAGTTCCTGTAGTTCCTTTCCAGCACCCATTTTGTTTTAACTCCCCAGTGGGTCCCACAACCATTTCTCCCCACTTATTCCTTCTCCTTCTCCTCATTCTTTTTCCCTGCCCCTAACCCTCTTTGTGTTTCCCAAATTTTGAAACCGCCACCTTCTCTGATCCAGCCCACCTCAGTCACCGCCTCCTCACCACCGTTCAGATTTCCGACCCCGTTGACCTCCCCTTGCCTGCTGCCCATCTCCCCGGCCTGGAAGAGCCCTGGTGTTCCCGATTCCCTCCTCCGGTCTCGCGTAGTTCTCGACGGTGGTGATCTCTCTCCCCTGCACCGCTCGTCCGCCGCTGCTAGTGGAGAGAGACGGCGACCTCCTTTCAGTTGCGCTGGTGCCACCCCGCATTGCCTCATCGTGATCTGCTTCCAGAGGCGGCGCTTCCACCGACGAATCTCCCTTTGGTGTCATAGCTCCCTTGTGGTGCTCCTTTGATTCTCCTCCCCACGGTTGTCCCCCAGGTACTCCATATGTGGCTGAGTTTGGTATGTGTAGTGTTCTTTTTCGGTGGTTGGTTCTTCAGTGGTTAGGGTTTGATGAGTTAAGAGTTGGTTGGGAGTTCTGTGTGGGAATACTGTCTGTATTTGGGTTAGGGGTTGTGTGGGCATATGGAATTCCTGGTCGCAAAGTTTTGTACAAGACTGTTTTACGGTGAGACCGTGGATTAAATTGTAAAGATTTTAAAATTGGGTTTGATAGTGATGTTTTAAAAGTTTTAGGATTTAATATGTAATTGTGATAATTTATCATTTAGTCCAGTTCTATTAATTTTTTGTCCTCAAATTTAATTTGCTCTTTTCCTAATTTTCCTCTAGTCCTTGATCTCACCGTGAGATGGCCTAGTCATTCTTGGTTCTGTATGGGATGGTTGTGTTTGGTGATGCTTGGGCATCTGACTTTGTTGGTCTTGTGTTTGGATATTGGGCTCTTTTATATGGTTTGGGCTGAAAATTACTTGGTAAGTGGTTTGTATTGTAGGAGTGCTTTTGGTAATTTCCAATGGGTTATTTGGCCCAGTTCGGCCCATGTTAACAACTCTCCCATCTGATGACTCTTTGAAGCTAACAAACATAATGGGCTCATAGCAATTAAGTAATTAGTTGTTACCTTCTTTAGGTGGATCACATCTTTGTGTCAGTACTCCAACATTTTCCAGCACATTTTGCGTGAAACCCTCTCCATTCCGCCCTTCAGCCACCAGGTCACTTGTACTCCCATTTATGTTGATTTGAGAGTCCCCTGTCCCATCACCATCAATGAAATCGTTTTTGCTTCTCCTTTCTTCGTTACTCTTCTCACCAGCGTGCTTTTCCCTTTGCCTTTTACGTCCTGACAGCCTTGCATCCCAATTTTTGCCCCAATTCATCATTTGGATGGTGTGAACTTGGCTCTCCTAAAGCCATCTGGCCCATGGTCGAGTCAGCATCTACCGAGTCCTCCTCGGGGTCTGAATCTAAACTACCAACTGTTTGACTAGGCTCTCTGATTGATATGCCTCCGTTGTTTCCATCTGTAGATATGAGTATTCTCTTTGTTAGAGGAATACATGTCACATCAACTCCTAGGTCCTGCTTTTTGCCTTTGCTCGTAGCTGTGCATCTCTTGATGGCTACACAATCTTCTCTGTTAGTTGACAAAATTATTGCGTCATCCTCTCCTATGCTGACATCACCTTCCTTCCATCCCCCTTGACCGACCAAGTTCCTATGGCCCATGACATGTCAAAATCCCAAGGTCAGCTTTGTAGCTCTGCCGGAACAGTTGTCCTGTCGTCTTCATTCTCCAGGTTAACAAACATGAACTCAACGAAGTGTCCGAGTAGGGGATTTGGCAATCTATTCTCCTATGATCCCGAAGAGTTGGGAACGGGTGAGTTTTCCTTTGTGCCCGTCGGAGTAAATTCTTCGAACATCTCAAAATCTGGGGAATTTTCGGGTGATGAAGAGTTATACTCCTCATTAGCTACATCACCCCAGAAGTCTGGTACATCTGGTAGGCTTTGAAGCCTCCTTTACAATAAGCCAGCCTGAGCAATTATCTGTTCCAGAATGTTGGGTATTGTTATTTCCACGTCCTCATCCTGCACATCCTCCATGTGTTGGGCAGTACCATTAGCTTTGGAACTTGTGGTATGTTAGGAAATTTGGGGTTGTATGCAGCCATATTCCCTACAGTAGCCTCTACTGTGGCCCCCAAAAATTTCAAGATCGGAGAATAAAAGAAATGGCTGAAAATACGAACAATTTATTCTAAGAGCGGAAATATTACAAGTGAGAAGTAAGACTTCAGAATTTTTCCACGTGTCTTGCAACTCTTACAAACTATGCTTTTATAGGCAAGTTTCAAGGCTCAATTATGATAGGTGGTGCACATTGGACCCTATAACCTCTATCATTAATTGCCTTTACAACCGTTCTCAAGCAATAATACACTCAGAGTGGTCCAATCCATATGCACCACTGAGAAAAGCTCCATTATTGACAAACATAAACAAATGGGAGTCACACGCAACTACATTATTGACAGACAAAAATAAGTGGGCTGTCACATCCCATCGAAAGCTAGATCTGGTGACGATCCACATCTTCCGCTAGGTTTCTGGCTAATGCTTACAACTGGTTTATACGCCCTGTGTGCTCTATTACTGAGGTATGCTGGTTCCCCCAATAATTATCCTTAGTTTCCATCCTGCGACATGCCTCTAGCTTAATTTCCAGAATCCCTTGCAGGTTGTCGAGTGCCTCCATTGTGTCTTGGGCTGCTACTTACTGGATTTTATGGGCCTGATTCCGTAGTTTGAATACTTTATCCATGAGGATGCTGGGCTTGTTGAGGTCTTGCTGGACATTGTAATATTTGATTTGTAGATTACCTCGATTTGTTGCGCAATCTCTTCCAAGCTTGTCCTCAAAATCATAGCATGCTGGCCCTGGCCTGCTACCTCCAGTATGGCTTCCTCCACCATTCCTAGCTACTCCTCTTGGGTTTGATTCAGACATTCTGAAATAGACAGACCATTAACCAATCTTGATAAAGAATTGGCTAACACATTTTCTTTCCCTTTAATGTGTTCAAAGTTAATTTTAACCCCAGTCCCTGTAAGAAAGTCAGTGAAATTGATCCATCGGACGCGAGATGGCTTGTTTTGTGCCATCTTGTTATAAAAGCTGATGATTGCCTGGCAATCACTTCTCAGCGTAATCTCCCTTTTGTCCAAATAATGGATTTTCAAGGCTTGCAATGTCTCCATGCAAGTATGGATTTCCGCATCGATTGTAGATTTTACCACTGGGAACTTTCTGCTTGAATAAGCGCATATTTTTTCCGATGATCTTGGGTCATTCTTTTTGCGCTTCCACTTGTACACGCCTTCCCAGCCTTCCATGCAGCCATCTTTTTCCAGAACAATATAACTTCCAGGTGGCGGAAGCTCCATGTCTAGTAACTGCTGCACTTATTCCCTGATCTTCCTGACTAAACCCCCAGTATGAGGGTTTAAACCTCTTGTCTCCATTCGGATTAGTCTTGTACAGTGGGCCAACTAGGGTACCTAAATTGGGAATGTACGACCTAGCATAATTGAGTATGCCAAGCCAGGATCGCAATCCCTTCTTTTCTCTTAAGGATTCTTCTTTGAATTCCATGATCTTTTTGATGATATGGGGTGGTAGTTTAATCTTTTGGTTTCCGATAACTGCCCCAAGGAACTCCATTTCCCGAACAACAACCTTCATCTTTGGCTTGGAAATGATCAATCCATTCTTCTCATAGATACCTAGCATGGTCTGGAGGTGATCAGCATGCTCCTCCTCGTTCCTTGAGAATACCAAGATATCATCGATGTACACTGCAATAAAGGCTTCGGTTTCACGGAAGCACTTATCCATCTTCCTTTGAAATATTGCTGGTGCATTTTTTAATCCAAATGGTATCACCAACCATTCGTATAAACCTCCTGGAACAACGAATGCCGTCCATGGAATGATTTCTTCCGCTATAGCCACTTGGTGAAAACCACTTTTTAGGTCAAACTTGGAGTAGACCTTGCTGTTACCCACACACTTGATAATTGTGTTAATTCCGGGCAACGTGTACTGATCCTTGTGCGTGTTGTCATTAAAGGAGCGGTAGTTTAATACCATCATTTCCTTCCCTTTCCTCTCTTCTCTGGTGACTATATCAATAACGGTCCCAGAGTTGACCAATAACGCCATCGTCCTGGGCTTGCTTTTGTTGGGCCTGATCACCCCAAGCATAAGCAAGGCTCTGACATGCTTCCCGTAAGAGTCCTCAGCTGTTGGCGTCACATGTTTCAGAGGTTTGTCCTGGATCGTTATATCTGGGTTGATAATATCTAGCTTACAAACCACCTTGTTTAGGGCCCAATGCTTCAATGGATCCTCACCAATGAATCCTACATCTTCGGGCCTTCTTATGATTGGGCCAAACCTCTTCTGAAAACTTAAGCTGGTTTTGCCCAAGTTATAATACACCAAGTCCTGGAGTGCAATATACTCTTCTTCTGTGGATTCGAGTATTGCTGCTCCGCATACCTTTGTGTTTGGACTTGTGTTGATTACGGTCAAATTCTTGTAGAAAGTAACAATGTTACCCTCCACTCTTACTCCTCCATACATCGATCGTATGAAATTGCATCCTATGAGCATTTGGATTCCGTCCCTCATGCTCATGTCGAAGCTGTAAGTGAATGGGGTTCTGAACCTTTTTTCTCCAATCACCATCTTCCCATTTTTTAGCTTAAGACTTGCTGCCTACCTAGAGTTGATTCCGTTGAAATAAACAGTATACTATTTTCCTCCAGGGCTTCTTTAGGGACGGCTCCGCTATCAATGCAGCAGGTAGTGGCTTCGGTGTCTAGTATTGCCCTTATTTCGAAGGGCTTCACCCCTGGAATTTCCATTGATACCCGACTATTAAACAGCCGGTTGACTGTTATTTTTGAATATTAGATACCTGGTGGAAGTTTGGGCAGCTCCTGCTTTGCTGCTGCCAATGTCACTCTGCTTTCCGTTAGGACTTTTGCTTCTTCGAAGAAAACCTCGTCTCCATCATCACCTTCCTTGCTTTCCCTTGTATTGCTGTGCTCAGTTCGCTCAGCATCTCTCGCCTCCAGCTCTTCCTGTCCCTCCTCAGGCCTTTTTCCAGTTCGCCTCCAGGTTTTTCCTTAGCCTTTCATTCTCCATTGTGAGAAATTGGATGTACCCCAATAATTCCTGAATTAACTTATCTTTGGACTCATACTCTTGGTTGGCAGGTGTTGGTAGTGGTATGATTTTTTCCTTTAGGTAGTGGCTTGAACATAGTGGGCAGGCCGTTAACTTACAGATGGTGCAGTGGATCCTCATCCTCTCCGTGGTTTGGTGCTTACAGAAGACACACTTGGCCCATTTAACTTCTTCCACTTGGCCATTTCTCCTTCATTGATGCCTACATTCTTCCTATTCCGTTGGGAGTTTCACCTGACACCTTCATCCTTTTTCTTCTCCTAGAACAAAGGCATTCTCTTCAAATGGAAATTCTTCCGTGGCTGCTTTGATGTTCATTTGGGTCGTACCGACTTCTTCTTGCGAGATGCTGCAAATCACATCACTATCTGAATCATCGAGGTCGATCGAGACACATCCCAGTCGCTTGGAAATTCTAGATAATCCATGACTTTGTGTCCTTATCCCGACTATCGGAGAAAATAGGTTCAGAGCCCTGTTCACTTACAGCTTCGACATTGGCATGAGGGACATAATCCAAATGCTCATAGGATGCAATTTCATACGATGGATGTATGGATAAGTAAGAATGGAAGGTAACACTGTTACTTTTTACAAGAATTTGACCGTAATCAACACAAGTCCAGACACGGAGTTATGCGGAGCAGCAATACTCGAATCCACAGAAGAAGAGTATATTGCAATCCAGGACCTGGTGTACTCTAAGTTGGGCAAAACTAGCTCAAGTTTTCAGAAGAGGTTTGGCACAATCCTAGGAAGGCTGGAAGATGTAGGATTCATTGGTGAGGATCCATTGAAGCATTGGGCCCTAAACAAGGTGGTTTGTAAGCTGGATATCACCACCCAGATATAACGTTCCAGGACAAACCTCTGAAACATGTGACGCCAGCAGCCGAGGACTCTCATGGGAAGCATGTCAGGGCCTTGCTTACGCTTGGGGTGATCAGGCCCAGCAAAAGCAAGCACAAGAGAATGGTGTTATTGGTCAACTCCAGGACCGTTATTGATTCGGTCACCGGAGAAGAGAGGAAAGGGAATGAAAGGGTGGTATTTAACTACCGCTCCTTGAACGACAACACGCACAAGGATCATTACACAATGCTCAGAATTAACACAATCATCAAGCGCGCGGGTAACAACAAGGTTTACTCCAAGTTTAACCTAAAAAGTGGTTTTCACCAAGTGGCTATGGCGGAAGAAGGCAATCCATGGACGACATTCGTTGTTCCAGGATGTTTATACAAATGGTTGGTGATGCCATTTAGATTAAAAAATGCACCGGCAATATTTCAGAGGAAGATAGATGAGTGCTTCCGTGGAACCGAAGCCTTTATTGCGGTGTACATTGATGATATCTTGGTATTCTTTAAGAATGAGGAGGAGCCTGCTGGTCACCTCCAGACTATGCTAGGTATCCTCGAGAAGAATGGATTGATCCTTTCCAAGCCAAAGATGAAGGTTGCTATTCGGGAAATTGAGTTCCTTGGGGCAGTTATCGGCAACCGAAAGATTTAACTACAACCCCATATCATAAAAAAGACAGTGGAATTCAAAGATGAATCCTTAAGAGAAAAGAAGGGATTGCGATCCTGGCTTGGCATACTTAATTATGCCAGGTCGTACATTCCCAATTTAGGTACCCTAGTTGGCCCACTGTACTCCAAGTTTATTCCGAACAGAGACAAGAGGTTTAAACCCTCAGACTGGGGTTTAGTCAGGAAGATCAAGGAATTAGTGCAGCAGTTACCAGACATGGAGTTTCCGCCACCCGGAAGTTATATTGTTCTGGAAACAGATGGCTGCATGGAAGGCTGGGGAGGCGTGTGCAAATGGAAGCGCAAAAAGAATGACCCAAGATCATCGGAAAAAATATGCACTTATTCAAGTGGAAAGTTCCCAGTGGTAAAATCTACAATCATTGTGGAAATCCATGCTTGCATGGAGACATTGCAAGCCTTGAAAATCCATTATTTGGACAAAAGGGAGATTACCCTTAGAACTGATTGCCAAGCAATCATGAGATTTTATAACAAGATGGCACAGAACAAGCCATCTCGCGTCCGATGGATCAATTTCACTGACTTTATTACAGGGACTGGGGTCAAAATTAACTTTGAGCACATTGAAGGGAAATACAATGTGTTAGCCGATTCTTTACCAAGATTGGTTAATGCTCTTTCTATTTCAGAATGTCTGAATCAAACCCAAGAGGAACAGCTAGGAATGGTGGAGGAAACCATACTGGAGGTAGCAGGCCAGGGCCAGTATGGTATGATTTTGAGGACGAGTTTGGAAGAAATTGCACAACAAATCGAGGAAATATGCAAATCAAATATTACAATGTCCAGCAGGACCTCAACAAGCCCAGCATCCCCATGGATAAAGTATTCAAACTACGGAATAAGGCCCATAAAATCCAGCTAGTAGCAGCCAGGAAGCATTGGAGGCGCTCAACACCCTGCAAGGGATTATGGAAATCAAGCTAGAGGCATGTCGCAGGATGGAAACTAAGGTTAATTATTGAAGGGACCAACTTACCTCAGTAATAGAGCATGCATGGCGTATAAACCAGCTGGAAGCATTAGCCAGAAACCTAGCGGAAGATGTGGATCGTCACCAGATCTAGCTTTCGGTGGGATGTGATAGTCCACTTATTTCTGTCTGTCAATAATGTAGTTATGTGTGACTCCCACTTGTTTATGTCTGTCAATAATGGAGTCTTTCTCAGTGGTGCATATGGATTGGACCACTCTGAGTGTATTATTGCTTGAGGGCAGCTGTAAAAGCAGTTAATGATAGAGGCTATGAGGCCCAATGTGCACCCGCCTATCATAATGGAGCCTTGAAACTCGCCTATAAAAGCATAGTTTGTATAAGTTGCAAGACACAGAAAAACTCTGAAGTCTTACTTCTCAGCAGTAATAGTTTCGCTCTGAAGTCTTTCTCTGCACCCTTGTGTTTGTGGATACAGCCCATAGTCATCGTCTTGGTGAAGTTGGCTACTAAGTTCTTGTCCAAATCTTGCAAAGCTCTTAGTGAGAAATGTCTCCAGCCTATGGTCGTCCCTAAAGCGGCATTAGGGGTATCGTGTGTCCTATTCCGCCGCATCTCTTACACAGCTTGTGTGCCCGTTCATAACAAGAGCATATCCGTACCATTCACCCACTCTGTTTCTTAAAGTAAAAGCCAGAGACCAGTGGTTGGTGCTGTGGAGTCCACACTCAAGCACTTGCGTCAGAAGCATCGTCCCTTACAGTAGTGCCTCCCAAGTCCACTTCCTGAACCGTGCCTACTAGAGCTACGTATCCTGCCACCGTTTCTTTTACGAACTGTTCCAAGGGGAGTCCATAGATGCGTATCCACATCGGAATATTGGTTACTCTGATGTGGGAAAGAATTATCTCCTGAACCTAGAGGTTTAGGGAAAGTATCCCTCTCGCCACTGAGACCGGGAATTTAATCAGCATTGCAAACATGAAAGGCCACCTTGGAAAGCGAAGTGTGTAGAATCTTCCATTCCTTGCGATCACCTGTACCCCTTGTCCCCAATGTTCCGAAATGCGCTACTGCATTCTTTGTACCGAGAATGTTTAGTAGTCCACAAAAAACTCCACCAAGGTGTTCGCATTGTATAGACCCTGTTCGTAGTCCTCGTCATCTCCGGCGAGGATTGGACCCCATCTCGCCGATCTGTATATGTTGTGGTCGAAATCTTCTCCCAGTGGAAACATTGCGATACTTGTTGAAAGATATAACCCACTCTTATAAAGGTAATGACTTACATATAAGGTTTTAGGTCACCTCCACTTAGTACTAATTGGTTTTAAGATAGAAGCTCAGAATACCTTGAAATTTAACATGGTATCAGAGCCAGGTTGAGTTTATTGGAGCTAATGTGGATCCATTTTAATTTTGCCCGATGTGGAGTTTTTCCACATTGGCATGTGAGAGGGCTTATGTGTGGATCTACTTTAATTTAGTACGATATTGACACGTGAGGGGGTGTGTTGAAATTTAACAATACTTCTCAGAGAACTCCGTGCCCTTGGGGGAGCTTTCTGACCATTGTTCCCCCGAGACACGTTCCGCCATGGTGATGCTGTCCTCTTTTACGCTACTGCGGTTATGTAGTTTGTGTTTGTTTATATTCGATTGTCTATAGGGGTGTGGATGGTTTCGTAGTGGAAAATTTTGACTCGGATGTAGCTGATTTTGGTTTCTTGTTTTGCAGCTTGCACGTGGAAAAGCTTTTTGGTGAAAATCAATACTACTAGCTGAATATTCTTTTTGGTTGGAAGCTGCTTGTTGAGAGATACAGATAAGGATGGATTTGTGAGGTTGTATGTTTGGCTTTTCATTGATTGAAACTAGGTTGGTTTGGTGGAAATTTTATGAGTGTTTGGTGTAGGATTTATGATCTGATATAAGTTTATCCGGCGAACTTAATGATCTGCTTGTGTTTGTCGGCTTCGATGTTACTGCCTTCTTGAGAGAGTTTCTCCCATGCGCTCAATTTTTTAGAACTTAATGATCTGCTTGTGCTTGTCGGCTTGTAGGCTTGTCGGCTTCGATGTTGCTGCCTTCTTGGGAGAGTTTCTCCCTTGCTCTCAATTTTTTAAAGAGAGAATTTTTGTAGTTCATCTTCTTACTCCTTCCGTTCCAAGTTAAATTGCACACTTTCTATTTTGGGCTGTCTATAATTAAATTGCACAAGATTAGCTTTCACTGTTTTTGGCCAAGTTAACTCGTACTGAAAAGAAAAAATTGCCCCCAAGTAAATACATATTTACAGCCTTAATGGCTGATTAATTAAGGCTGGAAATGTGTTTTTTCTCTCCATTTAATTGCCTCGATTTTTGGGCTGGAGGCATGTGAATTCGTTCCACCGTTACGGAAAATGCAGGCTCAACCACCACCGCCGCTCCACCACCACCACCACAACCACCGCCGCTCAAACACAGAAAATCGGACAAAGAAACACAAATTGAAAAACTAAGGGCACATCGGACGAAGACTCCATCATTGCTCCACTACCACTACCACCAATCGATGGAAACCCTAGCCCCACAGCTCTTCCCCAACCACCGATTAAACCCTAGCCCTACCGGGCAACGAGCCCATCCTGCTGCCACTGAACATCACTCGTCCTCACTGGGCAAAAAGCACCGGCGCCCAACCCAACCCAAACCCCATCGTGAAAGGATCTGAGCCAGGCCTAAGCCTCGCCAAAGGAATCGAGGACGAAGAAGAAAAGAGAAGAAGAAAATGGAATCAGGGAAGGAGAAGAAAATGAAATCGGGGAAGGAGAAGGAGAAGAAATCGGGGAAGGAGAAGAAAATGGAATGGGGAAGGAGAAGGAGAAGGAGAAGGAAAAGAAAATGGAGGAAGGGGAGAAAGAAGATGTGCATCGGTGAAAAGAGAATGAAATCATGGAAAGAGAAGAAAATCAAGGGCATAATTGTCCTTTTATATTATTTGATTTTTATTTTTTAAAATAGGGGTATAATAGTCATTTCATGTATTTCTAGCCAAATTCAGGCCTCCAAGGTTATATCAGCACATTCTAGCAAAACACAGGATTACAATAGCACTTTCCAACTTCACATGGTCATATTAGCACAAATCCTCAAAACATAGGGCTATAGGAGCACTTTACTCAAGAAATTATTCAGTTACAGTCTTTTACAGTTTCCTAAATGATCGTTAAATCAAAACTCTATTCATTATATGTTATGTAAAATATGAAACATTGAATAACATTAAAATGATAATAAATAACCAAATTTAAAATTTAAAGATATCAAATATAAAATTCGCCCGAATACAAATTCTTCCAAATACGAGAAATTTAGTTTCAAATATATAGTCATGCAAAATCTAAGCCAGCCCTCTAATGTTCGCGGGGAAGAATGATAACACACAAAACTACGGGCCCAACACCATTTATGAGCTCAAGTTTCTATGCGTCAAGAAAATTCAAAAACCCCTTTGGGGTCAGGGTCCTGAGCATCTTTTTCCCCGAGTAGTACATTTTGTCTTCCTTTGCTCCTAATCACAACATCCAACTTGTACAATGGTAGGTAATCAGCAATTTTGTCAGGGATGTACTGAATTATAAACAAAAAACCTTTGTTAGTACTTATGAAAGTAATCTATAGAAAAAGTTAATTGAAATTTATTTTGTTTGAAACTGGGAGGAATTACCATAATTGGAATTGACCTGAAGTTTTTCTGGGTCAGAGTATGTAAAAATTACGGATATCTGCCTGAGAATGTGTGACGCGGACTGTCGTTGTCCGAATCACTACGGATCTATATTGGTCAATTATTAAAAATTAAATTAGATTCTTAGTAGTGATATAGAAAGAATTTTGAAAACGTAACGAAAAATCACTCACCTCAATTGCTTCACGGCTGAAACCATCATTGTTAGCAATGATTGCTGTAATTTATATTATCGGGGATGTTAAATGTTATGATAGTTAGACAGTGGGAAATAAAGACATAAAATCTGTTTTGTTGACCAACTCAAGGTGAAGTCACGAAAGCATTGGTATAAGCAATTTGTTAACCGATGAGGGTGTGAGGTCATATTGATTTGCCCATCTACAGAAAGCACAATTGCAATATTGCCAAAGGATCGGTACAATAGAAGCATGGCCGACTTATCAGCGAAATCACATTCAAGCAGAGAACGATTAACAACATCAGAAACTTCACCCTTACACCATATTGTAGCACCCCAATCCATATTCCAACACCCTAAAACCATATTCCAACACCCTAAAACCATATTCCAACACCCCAAACCATAGAAACATCAAAATTTAAAACAATTAACACATTCACACCCTAATCCAAATACATAACAATTTCAAGGATAAGTATAAAAACAAAAGTAATTTAACCACATGTGGAAACCACACCTTTTAGAAGATGGGCAGGATCGTGTAGAGTAAATTGTAGATGATTACTTATAAGTATACAAGGTTCATTCAGGATGAACCTGTGGAATTATCTGTGGGATCATGCCAGTTTCTTTGTCATGACTAGCAATGATCATGAGTTTGAAGGGGGATGACAATGGTCCCGCCCGTAAACCGGGGTAATTTTTCGTCATTTTTGGAGTATTCCATTAATACCCTTACTATAAGCGTTATGAGAAAGATAATTTCCACCCCGTAGAATCACATGAAATTTAACATTATAGGTTTTTTATGAAATTAAAAACTAATAAAATTTCGTCCATCAAATTTTGAAAAATGCTAGTACATCGTGTAGAGTAAATTGTAAATGATTACTTATAAGTATATAGGGTTCATTCAGGATGAACCTATGGAATTCTCTGTGGGATCATGCCAATTTTTTTGTCATGACTAACAATGATCATGAGTTTGACTGGGGGGATGGAAAGGAACCCGTCCCCAAACCGGGGTAATTGTACGTCATTTTTGGAGTATTTCATTAATACCCTTACTATAAGCGTTATGAGAAAGATCATTTCCACCACGTAGAATCACATGAAATAAAATATCCTAGGCTTTTTTATGAAATTAAAAGCTAATAAAATTTTGTATATCAAATTTTAAAAAGCACTAGTACATTGTGTAAAGTAAATTGTAGATGATTACTTTTAAGTATACAGGGTTCATTCAGGATGAACCTATGGAATTCTCTGTGGGATCATGCCAGTTTCTTTGTCATGACTAACGGTGATCATGAGTTTGACGGGGGGATGGCAAGGGTCCCGTCCCCGAATTGGGGTAATCGTCTGTTTTTTAGTTCATTCCAACAAAGTGGGATGCGTTGAAATGCAAAATTGGAGATAACATTTTTTGATTCACATTTACATGATAATGTTGCTCCTATTTGGCATGGAGTCTTTTATGGCAATTATCAAAAATTATACTTTGGCCCCACTCGTCCGATTTTGCAAATGCTAGTCGCAGAAATGAATATGTGACCGACATCTAAATAATTTCGATCCAATTGAAAAATTCCAGCGGGAACTTAAAATATGAGCCAAAATTTTAAACCAAAATTTCCCTCCAAACCCATCTCATTACAATAATATCCAGCACCAATACAATCATTTCTCATGTCCAACACATTTGCCCTCAACAAAAATCCACACTATCATTTCCATTAACACCATTACAAACACTAAAGAGCCCAATCTAATTTCTTCTATCAAATATCAACAATTATTCTAGGATGGAGCATCTCTGGGTTCAAATAAATTGAGGTAGTTCATTTAGCATCTCCTCAATTATATATGTTTCTTTCCACATTGACCAATCATTGAATATATTCATGGAGTATGATGATTATGTTACATGTAATATAATTTACAATGTTTGTCTTTCGAAAATAATGTATTATTTGTAAGGATTATGGAAAAAAACATAGATTATTGCTGATTGTGGACAATGATCAAATTTTCGTATGAACATTGGTTGAATGTGCAGCGTTGCACTCTGTTCATCACCATATATGATATATAGCTGAATGTTGAGTGACGTCGCATTGTCCATATCTGACATCCCCATCTTGAATGTCTGACGTCACACCTCCATCAATTTAATTGACATCGCGTTAACAACCAAGCGACATCGCTTTCCATCAGTAAAGGTACTTTTTCCATGTTTAGATTATTGTCACATGCACTTGACAATATTATGTGTACATCATTCTGGGACTACCAAAATCTGACATAATTATTTTTATGTGTATTTGTTGTAATAGGACAAAGAGAGTTATCGATGGACTTTTAGCATAGACTACTTATATACCTAATCCCAGTAATAGTTTGAATGCCGTACGATATAGGCAATGGATGTTCAATACAATTAATCTTTTATTTTCACATCAATCATATGAATTTAAATATATTCTAACATTTATTGGTAATTTATGCTCAAGGGCTTTTTTGTTTCATCATAAAGTAAACACTATATTATATTACGGAAACAGATTTCTCCACGATTCATACAGCGACATCGCTTGAACCAGTAAAGATACGACACCTGATCGACGTTGCATATACCGATAAAGCTATGACACCAAACCAACGTCGCATATAACGATGGATTTTTTTTGCAACGTCGCCCATTTAAAATGATGTCGTATTAGTTATCCTCTCAAGCCAGCATGCAGTCGATAAAGGTGCACTGGATCATACAATCTTGCTTACAATCATGAGTGACGTCGCTTTAACTCTCCACTTCATCGATCTTGTTAATGCCGTAGTGTTTCCCGTGCCATTGATTACCTTTTTGGTGTGATTGACTTTGCTTCTTATGGACGTCGACGTTGATTTAAACGATGTCACAGCTATGGGGTACTATAGCCGGCCTACTTCCTTGGAGGGAGGTTGGTCGTAGAACAAACCGACTTGGTCCAAAACCGAGGTAAAAAATTCCTTTTTACCCTGGTTTTGAATCAAGCAAAAAATTATACTTTTTACTTCACCCACATTCACCTCGATTTTCTGTGGGCCAAAAACTGAGGTAAAAAGGTATGAAAAATTGAGGTAATAGGTGTTGTTTGCCGTAGTGGTGGCAATCAAATAGTATTGATAGTACTGTGTTAGAGGGCCATATCCAGTCGAATTTGATGTGTAAAAATTGGAAAGACCATTACGATGTATGACTCTGGTATTATTCTCAGCTAAGGTGTTAATGTTGGTGATTCTTCTCTAGTTTTGTGATTTTCTCTGGTTTAGAGGTACATACCACAAAAAAATGAGACCATGGGGTTATTCCTTATTGGAATTTCCACCGCACTTTGAGAGAAAAGACATATTATGTCAGTTCTATTTCTGAGTCCCAGTTCATTTTTTTAATTAAACCATCCTAAGATGGGGGAAGATTATATTAGGCCTTCCCAAGCCGTAAAATTACAAAACTAAAGAGTAAAGAAAAGGGGGAAGCCATTGGCTTAGTTGATATGTACATTTGTGAACCATAGGCTCAGTAAAGCAACATTTGTTGCATCCAAAAATGTAAAAGAGTAGGCTAAGTGTTAGAGGATTACAAGAAACTCTTAGTTTAAATGGAGATCATCGAACTTATTTGTGGATCGAAAAGATGAAACACAGGTCAGTCAAAATCACCCCAACTAAACTAAGAAGCTCATCCCCTACCGAACTAAACAGTCAAGAAGAAAGCTTCAAGATCAAATCTAGAAACTCATCAGTATAGATAAGAGCAGCCATCAGTCATTTAGTAGCATCCCTAAGGCATCAAGCAGAAAGAGCATTATGCTTAATACTCTAGGAAATTCAGAAGACTTGTATAGTGAGCAGGCAGGAATTCAGAGGGCAAGCAGCATCACCATAACCTGCAATCAAGAGTGGAAGTAAGTAGCATCCGAACTAATTAACAACCCGTAGAGAGGGGGTGCCAATTTGATCTAATCTAACTAAACCCTGGACAGTGTTGGGAAGCTCAGATATGCTGCTAAAAGATGAATCACATTGTAGTTGCAAACAGTTTCTAGCAAGGGTATGGGCCACCAGGTTTTCCTGTCTATATATGTGTACAAGTTTGATGTCTTTCAATGATTGATGAATCTCATCAGCTAAGCAAAAACAGTTCCAATGACATCTGGATGGATCATTAGCAAAAAGAACTGCTGAAAGACAGTCAGATTCCATGTACAGAGGAGCAGGCAAATCATATGAAATATGTATAGCAAACTTAATAGCCTTCAATTCAGCTTCCAAGGGGGAGAAAGCATTAGAAATTAGAGTGTAGGCTCCTTTGAAAGCACCTCTACTATCTCTGATAATCACTCCAATCCCACACATATTAGTGTTGCATGACCATGAAGCATCAACATTAAGCTTAAAACCAGATGTTGGCCTTTTCCAAGCAATTTTCCAGATTTTAGGCTTTGGGGAAATTTTGAGTAGGGGTAGAAAATAGTGATCTGCAATACTAACATCCAGTGGAGATGCTATATAAACCGTTTTTGCACAGAAGGAGATGAAAATCTGGTCTCTAATCATTTGAAGCACTAGCGTGGAGGAAGGCTTGACTGAATCAAATAAAAATCTATTTCTCATCTTCCAAAGGTTCCAGAAAGTAAAAATAGCAGCAGTCCGGATCATGATCGAATGTAAAGAAGATAATGCAGGCATAGTTAAATAGTATGAGATTCTCTCCCAAACAGATGGAAAGGCCCTATCTCGAATACCCATGAACTGATGAATAATTTTCCATACAGATAGTGAGAAATCACATGAGTTAAAAAAATGCCCTAAGGAGTCATCATGTTTGTTGCACATACAGCATTTAGAGGCCAAACAAAACCTCAGATTCCTGAGGATGTTATCAAAAGGCAACAAAGAGTTTATCACTTTCCACATAAATACAGAGATTTTTTTCTCTATTCTGGAGTTCCAAAGATGTTTAGAAGAGGATATGTTACCTGTATGGTTGCAGAGCAAATTGTAAGTATCTTTAAAGGAGAAACTCCCAGAAATACCTGGTTTCCAGATTAATCTATCAGCTCTGTGTGGTAATATTCTGGACTCCTGCAAAAGAGTAATAATATGAGTAGGCAGGAATGACTCTAGTTTTGTGATGAAAACGTCTTTGTTAGCTATGAAAGCAGAGACTGTACTGTCTTCAGCTATATCCACCCTATTCTGATCACACAAATCTATCAGTAAACCTACATCAAGCCAGTTTGATGTCCAGAAATTACAATCTCCCCTCCCTATAATGACTTTAGAATTAGCCTCAGCCCATGAGTTTACTGAGCAAATTCTCTTCTAGTTTGGAGAGGTCCTGTGAGATTGAGGGAGGGCTGCCAATAAATGAGTCCAGAGGGCCTCAGCCATTTGATACTTCCACCATAATTTAACCGAGCATGTTTTGATTATGGTATGTATAGACCTAAAGCCTAATCCATTTTGATCAGTGGGGAGACACAGATCAGACCACTTTTTCCAGGATCTTTTTGGTTTTAAATCATCCCCCCAGAAAAACTTGCTCATTTTTTTCCTCAATGATGGAAATGATCAGTTTTTTTGGTTTAATGACCTGCCAAATGTGTTGTGGTATAACATATATACATGAATCAATCAGAGTAATTTTACCACCCATAGATATCCATCTATTTTTCCAGTTACCTATCTTATTATCAATTAGTTCAAAGAGTGGTTGGAAATAAATCTTTTTAGCAGCACCAGTGAAGATTGGAACTCCCAAGTAGGTAAATGGAAAGGAACCAAGTTTCATTCCCAAAATCCTTTTGATGTGGTTCACTCTTTGATCTGTAGCATGCTTACCTATGAAGATGTCACTCTTATTATAGTTAATAGACTGGCCAGTGACTTCCTCAAAGGTGGACAGAAAAGCCTTTAATCTAACTAAGGTTAGATTTGTTGCTTTAAAGAAAATAACAGTATCATCCGCATAAGATAAGTGTGAGATTCTTGGAGGATTACCTGGTAGATCAAAGTAGGCTAGCTTACCATTGTCAAAAATGAAGGTCAGACTCCTTGAAAAAGACTCAGAAAAGATATTAAACAAGAATGGAGATAAAGGGTCACCCTGTTTAATACCTCTAGAGGATTGAAAGAATCCCACTGGCTTACCATTAATAAGAATAGAGAACCAAGCCTGGGACAAGTTTTTCATAACCGAGAAGATAAATTTAGCATGGAAACCAAATTTTGCCAAAACTTTATATAAGAATGACCATCTAACTCTATCAAAAGCCTTTTTGATATCAAGTTTAACTATGCAATTTGGATCTCTTCTCTTCCTATTAAGAAATCTAACCATTTCCTGTAGATAGATTACATTATCTGAAATGTCCCTGCCATGTAGGAATGCTGTTTGGTTAGGAGAAATAATCTTAGGCATAATAGACTTAAGTCTTTCCATAAGAACTTTAGAACAAATCTTATTTATCACATTGGAGAGACTTATAGGCCTATAATCATCAAATGAGGTAGGAGTTTTCTTCTTGGGGATTATAGTGATCCATGTACTGCTAATACCTCTAGGCAGGTTAGATGAAGATTGAAAATCATGAACAGCTAGGAGAAGATCATTTGCTATAATATCCCAAGATTTTATGTAGAATTTGGCAGTAAAACCATCTGGACCTGGAGAACTTGATTTATTAAGGCTGCTAACTATCACTTTAAGCTCATCAAGTGTGACTGGTTTCAAAAGGTTATCATTATCTTCATGAGTAACCAGATTGGGGATATGATTAAGAAAATGATGTTGAAATATAGAGCTATCCGTGGAGCAATCTTCACTCAGAAGATCCTGATAATAGTGTATAGCTTCCATCTCAACATCCTGAGTATTTTCCAACCACTGCCCATTTCTGCCCTTAATTTTTGTTATCCTTAACCTATTATACTTATCTTTTACAGATTTATGGAAGAAGGATGTGTTGTTGTCCCCTTCTTGGAGCCATTTTATCTTTGCCTTATGTTTCCAGAAGTTTTTTTGTTCAGACATAGCCCTGACTAACCTGGCCCTAGCTTCCCTCAAATTAACCAGATTATTTATAGATTCATCTTGATCAGTTAGTGCTTCCTGAGCCTGCAAGGCCATTTCAGCTTGTAATACATTATCATGAATGTTTCCAAAATGCTCTTTGTTCCAAATTTTTAAAGCCTTCTTAAGTCTGACTAGTTTTAGGTAGAAAGCTAGCATTCCTGAGTTATGTATAGGAGTGTCCCAATATTTCTTGATTACATCATTAAAATCTTTTCTCTTGTACCATGTATTTAGGAACCTAAAAGGTCTGGGATTAGATGGTATATCACTACCTACAGTCAGCAGCATGGGGTTGTGATCTGAGCTAACTCTATTCAGAATCTGAATTGAAGAAGAAGGGAAAGAAAGAGACCATGATGCAGTACACAATCCTCTATCAAGTCTTTTAACTGTAGGAGATCTTAACCGATTATTAGTCCAAGTAAACAAGTTCCCCACAGTGTTAATTTCTTCCAAAGCCATTCCATTAATAAAATCATTGAAATCTCTCATACTTCCTAATTTTGGAGTAGATGGACCTCTATATTCAGTTATTGATGTAATGGAGTTAAAATCTCCAATAAACAAAGATTTTGAATGATTGTATGAGCTGAGATCAGACCAGAGATCTTTCCTTCCCGATCTGGTTCTCAGACCATAAATAAAAAAGGCATCCATAGGCTTAACGAGATTAGAACTAGTTAGGTGAACTCCAAGAAACTGAAGATTATCATTTATAATTGCCAGAGTTATGTTTGAAGTCCAGAAAATCCAAATCTGACCGTTAGTTGCAGAAAAACAGTTATCAAACTTCAGCATTTGTCTATATGAATCACACTGTAAGTTGTCATGTTTAGGCTCAATTAAAAAAATGAGTTCAAATCTATGCCTGTTGATGAGATTAGATAGCCTTAACATAGATGTATCCATTCCTCTAATGTTCCAAACCAACATTTTAATCCTAATAGTGTTATTCATAATGAAACATTAGAGGAGCTTTTTGATCTAGTCATAATGGTGTTTTTCTGTGAGAAGAAAGAGTCATTGGATGGTTTGCTATTTTTTACTACAGAATTACCTTTCTTCGACTTACTAGGATCAGAAGATGAGACACTGTCCCCCTGTACATGGTCATCACCAGCTTCAGGGGCAGTATCCGATAGGGTTGTACCTTTTTCAGTGGCAAGGTATTCATTATGAGTGACCTCCTCACCCGATGGTTCTTCATCAGCTAGGGGTAGAAATATGTTGGACCTGTTTTTCTGCTGAGAAAAAATAAATTTTTTTGCAGCAATGATAGAACTAAAAGGAGAAAAAGACTTTCCTCGTTTACTGGGTAGATCATCCTTAGCAAAGACTGTCCTAAGGGTAGGTGGGGCAGACTGAGGTTGCCTATCCTGTATTTCAGATGACCTAGGAGGAGATGGAAACACTCGAGGGGAGGGAATAAGATTTGGAATTTCAGGTTCAGGTGACAGAGATTTATATTCCTTCTCTATAACAACCTCATCTTTACTGCTGATCCCAATACTAGGCTCAGCTACCTTGTTGGGAGAAATTTGTTGAGGATGTGGAAGTTCACCAGGAGTCCTAGGATCAACTGCCATAGCATCAGTATCAATTGAGATAGACTTATTAGGTTCATGAACAGGAGCTTGGATCAGCTGTTTCTTAGGGACATATATAAGTTTCGGAGCCTGATAATTTCTTTGTTTTTCTGTAATTGATACCCCTGAGCTCTCAGCTCTTAAGTTCCCAATCTGGTTAATGTTTAATTTCTCATTTACCTGTCCCAACGAGCCATTCAAATTATCAGGTTTCTTAGGCAAGGATCTCTTAAGCTCCGGATGCAGATAAATGCAGTAACTATCTTCATGCCCTATGCATTTGCAATGGACACAGTATGGGGGAATATCTTCAAATTGTAGGGGAAGTTTAACAACATTGAATTCATTTCCATCCTCTTCGATTCCCACTCTAATGCAAGATGGCAATTTCTTTTTTAAATCGATTTCAACACACATTTTCACACAAGAAGGCCTAGACAGGGCCTCAGTGGCAGCATCAACTTTTATAAAATTTCCAATTTGGTTTCCCATGCTTTCAAGCATTGCAGAATTGTAAAAATAGACTGGGACATGAGGAATTGTTACCCATACCAGAACTATGGACGATTCTGCATCCGGAGAGAAGTCGGAAGTCCATTTCAGTACCTTCATCTGGGTGTTGTTGAAGCTCCAGTGACCCTTGAGCCAGAACCTTTGGTAGTCTTCTTTCTCCTGGAAGCGTATGAGGACATGCCGGAAGTCTATAGATCCAATTTGAAATTTGCCTTTGAAGCCTACAGAATTAAAAGATTCGTTTAGTTGGACCATAGATGGCTTACCCCTTGCAAACTTACCGATCAGAGCATTCCGATAATGGGAGGAGAGGATGTCAGCATCCTTGCGACTGACAAGGCAGGCAATTTCCCCTTTGTACTGAGTTTTAGGGATGATTTCTGGGTTCGATGGAAGGGAATCTTGTAGAGGCGGAGGACGGTTGGCAAGAGCATTGAGGAAGGATTTGGTTCCCCCTTGGCTTCTATTGGCCGGGAGAGCCGCCATGGCGGCGGCCGGAGGGAGACCGGTAAATGGGAAATGACCGTTATCAGTTAGGAAAGCTGAAGGAGGAAGAAAGAAAAGAAGAAAACGACAGCGAAATTATCGTTTTGGCTAAATCGCACCAAATATCCCACGTAGCAACAGTGATTCAGTAGCGGATGAAGTGTGAGTCCCAGTTCATTTCGATTGGTTGGGAAACAGAGATTTTTCATAATTTTCCACACTTTTTGTTACCATTTTCTGAGTGACCCCAAAAGAGCTAGTTATTATTCTCTTAAGCTGTGTGATGAATAATTTTGGTGGAGTAATAGAAGTCTAAAGGTGCTGTGGTATGGAGTACATTACACCTTTTATGACTGTTAGTTTGGCAGCAAGGCTCAATCATTTATTTCTCCAACTGAGAAGCATACTATCATATTTTCCAATCAAAGGCTGGAAATGGTGAGCTTTGATCTACTTTTTTATATAGGAAATCCTAAGTATGTGAATGACAATGTCCCCTGGGTCATTTAATTTCAGTTTTATCTGTTGAATCTGAGTTTTAGTGGCAGATTTACTTAAAGAAACTACTTTTGTTGTAGTTTACATTCTGATCACTAGTATCTTCAAAAATTGAGAGGAAGGCTTTGAGTTTTGCTAGTGTGATAAGTGTGGCTTGCAGGAAAAGTACAATATCATCAGCATAACTAATATGTGAAAGAGACTATACCATTTGGTAGCTAAAGTATCTAAGTTTTGAGTTTTTGAAACAAAATTGTAAACTTCTACCAAAAACCTCAGAAAAGATATTGGAAAGAAGTGGGGAGAGGGGGTCTTCCTTTTTAACACCTCTCCCTGGCTGGAAAAAACATGCAGGTTTACCATTTAAAATAATAGAAAACCAAGCAGAGGTGAGGTTGGACCTAATAATATTCACAAATAATTGTTAAAACCAAATCTTTGAAAAATCACTCTGGATGTTGGAACATAATCTCTCCCCCTGAATTCCAGAACTCCCTCAACATAAAGGAATAATATGCATGTTGGAACATCAACCCAACGGAGCCAATAAAGTCATCCAAGAAATTCAAAACATCTCCCCCTGGGACCATAAACATTCCAAACGCAATAGACATAAAAAAACCAAAGAAAAATATCCAATAAATGCAACTCCTCCTGAAGAAAGTATCTGGCCTATGTTAGAACACAACCATAGCAGAACCTTCCAACCTCTTCAGGCGAAGCTATCTGTGTCTCATCTAATCTGGCATTTTCTGCCTCCAAAGCTGCCATCTGAAAGGCTATGGATTTCAACTTTGCATTAATGACCACAAAATCGACCTTCTTCTCATCAGCATCAGAAGTTGTGGCCTCAGGATTCCATGACAGATCATTCATATGTCTTAAAACAAATATCCTCTTGTTTGGCCGTTTCTTGAGTAAGAGATGTAGTATCTTAAGAGGGAATCCAACATTTTACAACAATCTGGGATAGATAGAAATACCTAGTAGTCAAGCTATATACAGTAGCGTTCCCTTGAGTGGCCACTGAGACTGAAATACTCCAGTAATTTTTGACATAATCTAATTGTCCTTTACTTCAAAGTTCTCAACATAAACAGTCTCTAAATCCTTGAGGGTGAGTAGTCAAAGTCACCGATTTTCAATCTTCTAGAAAATCTCACTGCCTTGCCTCTGATGTAAACTCTATTGTATCACTTAGAATCCGGTTCGATGTTGCCTCCCATAAAATTCTTCTACAATATCTCGGTTATACTCCTTGTAGATTGAGGCAACAGTCTTGAAACCCAAATAGTTCATGTAGGCTATAAATCCACACTTCTCATACGCACCCATACCAGTTGTCCTCTTTGCTAAAGTCCTTCTAAAAAAAATATCACATCTCTCATGGAAATCTGTATCAAAGAATAAAGAACTAAGTGCATCCTTGACTGAGGAGGCTGCCCTTGAACAATGTCCTCCTTCTGCTTTAATCTTCTTCTTGTTGGCTGTAATCTTTCTTTTACTGATTCTGCAGTCTGATCACCAGTGCCTTCAATAATCTACTCAATTTGTGTTGGAACATCAGTCACTGATGTTGGAACATAGTAGCTCTCAGCTTCACCTGCTTTCTCTGATGTTGGAACATCTAATCATTTCATTTCTTCAGAATCAACATTCTCAGTCTGTATCAGTGTTGGAATATCACCATGCTCAGCTTCCTTCACTCCATCAGTACTTTCTCCACCTATCTCCGCATCTGGTGTTGGAACATAGGCTTGTCCACCACCCGAATCATGAACTTGTCCATCCAAGTTTACTGATGTTTGAACATCAGATTTTCTAATCACACTAGGCTCATCTATTTCCACGTTTTTGTCTCCTCTACCTGTTTCCATACTCTGTGTTAAAACATGACCAGCATCACTGTCTTCCAACTTCTCATCATCCTAAACTAGAATACCAGAAGGATCTATCTCTCTGATCTATTAGACCATAATGGGCATCTCCTGATCAAACTTGACCATTTCATTATCATCCTTACTAGCATGCCAATTATAAATTCTCCTAATATTTTCACCAACTGGTCATCACATCAATCACCATAATGTCTTCAACATCAACTTCCAACATGTACAACCACAATTTCTATTTTTTTGTTCACCTTTTCTTCTTTTTGATTTTGTTTTTTTTAAAATTTTCTGTACACAAAAAAAAATCTACAGCTAAATAAAAGCTTTAAGGAAATACCTCAAATCTGAAAAACACCTAAGTGTTTTCTGAGGAGCTCAAACGTAGAAGTGTCCAACGGCTTAGTGAAAATATTTGCAAATGGCTCAGATGTTGGAACATAGTTAACTTCCACTTCTTTCCTCTCAACCTGATCTCGAATAAAATGATGTATTATATCAATGAGCTTTGTCCGAGAATGATGTCCTGGATTATTTGAAATATCGATAGCACTTTTGTTGTCCCATAACTTCGTTAGAAACCCTTCTTTAATTCCATAATCACTAAACATTTGCTTCATCCATAATAATTGTGCACAAAAACTTCCAGCTGCAAGATACTCTGCCTCAACAGTTGATAAAGAAATAGAATTATGTTTCTTGCTATACCATGCCACCAGATTTGACCCAGTAGCAAAACATCCACCAGTAATGCCTTTACGATCATCCACATTTTCTGCCCAATCAGAATCACTATACCAATAAAGATGAGAGTATTGATTCTTATAATTCCAGATGTCATACTCAGAGGTCCCACTAACTTATCAAATTATTCTTTTAACTGCAGTTAAGTGAGCTTCCTTAGGATAAACCTGAAATCTTGCAAGTACTCCCACCATAATCATCTCAAATTTGGCCTGCATCAAAGTCACACTACCTTGTACCAAGGATTGTGAAGTAGACCTGAGAACCATATCCAAAACAAGCCAGGTGCGATACTTCCCCTCGATGATAACCTTTTTAAATATGAAAGGTAGTGAGTCGCTTATACCATTCCATTGGTGCTTGTTTTGATACATTCAAAGCCTTCTTAACCATGCCATTTAGGAAAGCACTCTTTACAACTGTTTGTTACAACATAAAATTCGTAGTGCAAGCCATATCAAGGAGAATGTGAATAGATTCTAACCTGGCATCTGGTGAAAATGTATCATCAAAATTAACTCCTTCAACTTCAGTGTAATCCTGAGCAACTAACCTTGCTTTATTATCATTGCGTTCGAATTGTCCTAGTTCTTCTTGCATTGCCGCAATCCAATACTTATCAAGTAGAGCCTCTTTGTAATTATTGGGTTCAATGAGGGAGAGAAAACATTTTAGACAAGCAAGTTTCCTATAATTAACCCTAGGGATCGATAAAGTCCTTCTTCTACTTGATTCAGCCTGCACTGATGTTGGAACATGAGAGAGTTCTGGGGAGGATGGTGTTCCAACATTGCTATAAGAGTCATCAGCTTCATCTGTAAGATCTACCTCATTATATTCAACACTCAAGTAGTTCACTTCTTGTTCCAACAAATAACATTTGTCTGATGACCGAATACCATTATGCACTTTTTGTTGCCATATTTTACTATGCACTTCTCCTTATGGAATTCCACGGTCATATTATCATCACACATCTAGCTGATATTTAGGAGATTATTCTTTTGATTTTCCACCAACAGAACACTAATAAAGGTTGGAAATCCCTTTATCGATAGCACCCCTTTTCCAACTACCCTGCTTTTCTTTCCATCGCCAAATGTAATGAATCCACCATCATAGGGTTTGATATTCTTTAAGTACTCTTATGATTCAGTCATACGTTGAGAACATCCACTATAAAGGTACCAAGAATCCATAGGGTGTGCAATAAGGGGAGTATGAGTAACAAAGCACAATTTAGGGGTTTTAGGGATCCATACATTTCTAACAATTCTTGGCCGTTGCACTTGATCCATGTTGGAACATGCTGCGGGATGACGTCCATTCATAATATATCTGAGAAGCTTAAAGAAACGATCATCTGTATAACCTTGATAGGTACAGTAACCACACATTAAAGCTTTTCGTGGCCGTGTTTTGACCACTTTTCTCTTCATAACTTGAACCTCTATTTTGAATACCTCAGTGCCGGTAGATGATTTTTTTTAGCATATCCCTTGTCAATTTCCAGAGCTCTGACCCATGATGAGAATGTCATCCAATTTTGCTTTTTCAGAATTCAATCTTTTAATAGCCGTCTCAGCAACTTCAGCCCTCTTTGTCATCGAACTCAGATTTAATTCCAACAACTCAATTTCCTTTTAGAGTCGTTCCACTGGGGATGTCATATCTCTTTCTTCTTTAGCTAAAAGAGTTTTCTCCCTTTGTAGGAGTTTGTTAACATCAGTGACTTTCAGCCACATTTCATACATCTTTTCATAAGAAACACAGACATCCTCATCACTCACAACCTTGTCTTCGTTATTACTTGAGAAGTATTCTTTACATACCTTCTCTGTGTTGGAACATCAGACTTCAGCAACTTGAACCACGTTGGAACATCAACCCACTTCTTCTTGCCCGATGTTGGAACATCCAGTAACAATTTCTGAATCTCCATGAATTTTTGCTCCAAAAGCCACATAATCACCGATCAATTCCTCTTCATCATCTCCACTCCATGGATTACCATTTGATTTTCCTCGCTTCCTTCGACTGTTGGCACATTCAGCCGGGATATGTCCATACCCTTCACATTCTCTGCACTGTATTCTTCTTGACTACCTCAATTCACCATTTGATTTCTTAAGGATTGATGAGTGGTTTGCTCCATCCTTGGTTCATGATTGTTGCCAAAATATTGAAACTGGGATATGTTCCCATCAAACCTTTCCTGAAAATCATTATTTACCCCTTTCTTCAGCATCCTTAAGAATTCTTTGCAATAAAAGCAAGGTCTTCATTTACATCACCGCTATCCTCTTCATGATTGTTTCTTGATGACGAAGTTTTGAATGCTAACTCCTTCGTTGGATGTTCCAATGTCATTTCATAGGTTTGTAGTGATCCCATTAACTCATCCAAAAACTTTGTGGGCACGTCCCTTGCCTCTTTTATTGCTGTTACTTTAATGAAAAATCTTTGGGGAGTGATCTTAGCGTTTTCTTCACAAGTTTAGACTCTTTGAAAATTTTTCCCAATTGATGCACCATATTTGTGATGTCTCTGAGTCTTCCATTGAATACTGCAATAGTCTCATCTTTTTCCATTTTTAGCTCTTCAAATTTTGTGGCCATCATTTGTAGCATTGATTCACGTACATGACTTGCCCCCTCATGTATGGTTTGTAGGATATCCATTGATATCTTTTCTTGATGTCACGTAGAAATGAGTTTGAACTAATTTTCATGTACTACAATAAAGATGACATTTAGTGCTCTGGAGTTCGCCAAGCCACCTGATGTGCCCATTTTATATGGTAATTTTAGGACTTTTAGGATTCACTTTTGTACACTTTTATGCTCTAGATGTGACATGTTGCCTTGAAATTCTCTAAGGAGAGTTAAAAGCAACTTTTACTCTTTTATTACTTTTCTAGAGATTTTTTGTGTGACAAGAAAATTTGTTCAAAGAATTTGAAGACTTTGAAGATTACCTTTGAAGATTTGAAGACTTGAATTTGAGCTTTTGAAGACTTGAATTGAAGACAAGTAAAGAGAAGAGGAAGACTTGAAACAAAAAGAAGAAAGAAATCAAAGTGCTCGTGAGTTGCAATGAAGCTGTCGCGACTTGCAACAAGCGTGTGACCACACTTCTTTCTTGCTTTTTTGTACTATAAATACTCATGTTATCCTCTCTCTCTCTCTCCTTTCCTCTTCTTCTCCCTGCAATTTTGTGGGTTTCAAACCCTAGTTTTTCACCTTTATTTCTTAGTTTTTGTAGGATTAATCATGCATTTTCATTATCTAGGTTAGTTTGTTCTTGGGAGCAATTGATTGAAGCTTCCATATCTATGTAGTAAGAACCCCTATTTCACTTTATCTTGAAGCATTTATTATTTAGCATTCATGTGTTTTAATGATATGTTTTAATTCATTTATGCTTTGGGTTGTTTGAGTATATGAAGTGTATGTATGATTGAAGTGTTAAAGTATTAGGAAAGTTACAAATTTGTTAGCTCTTTGACATGAGATTCCAAGAAAGTGATATTAGAACTTCTGGTGCATAATGTGTTGTGATTCTTGCTAGATGAGTTTGTTAATGTGGATTGTTCTCATATTTATCCTACAGAAGCAATGAAAGGTTGGATCTTGAATGTTGATTGTTCTAGGTTTTATCTAAACAATGAATCTTGAATGTTGATTATTTTAGGCTTGACCTCATGAATGCTTTATTTGGTTAAATGGCTATGACTTTGGTAGAGGGCTTGTTGTTATCAAATCTATGTTCTTTTGTGTATAATGCCATTGATGAAATATCTTTATTTTCGTTGAACGTGTAAAGTGATTATCAACGAGGTTTGCAAATTGTCGTTGAACGTCTTTGTGAATTACTGTTAAGAAGAAAAGAATGTCTATCTATTTAAATGGAAGTGATATCATTCCCCATAGGTAATGAATGTGATAGAATGAGTGAAAGTTTCAATGATCTACATTAGGTTTGGAAGTGGATATCAATTGCCCCTAAGGCTTTGTCTTTTGTAGTTTTTACCCTTTTTTCTTAATTTATTGCATGATTAGAATAGTTACTTGACTTTGCTAGTTAGCTTGTATTTAATTTAATAACTTAGGACCAAAACTAACCAAAACCCCCCTCTTTACTTGCTTATATATACATATATATACACACACCCATATATATACATATATATATACACACACATACATATGTATATATACATATATATACACACATATATATACATATATATACATATATACACACACACATATATATACATATATATATATATACTTCTAGCCTAACATCAACCTTATATGTTTAAACCCTTAGAATGATCCCTCTTCTTCGTGGACGACCCCGATTTACCACTATCTACTTATTTGTATTTAGTAAGTATTTAAGGCTTATAAATATTAATTTTAAGAGGTACGGCAATGACCTCCCAAATTTTGGCGCCGCTGCCGGGGAAGAGGCATTTATTTTTAAGTGTTTGGGCATATTTGGTTGCAAGTTAGCTTTATTTTTATCTTCCACTTCTTGGTGGTTATTTTTGTTGGAGTAGGTATTTCTTGAGTTCTTGGTGAATTTTTATCGAGAATTCTTGCAATATGAATCCGGACTTTTTTTTTTTTTAAAATGGAGTGTCTCACCTTGAGGTTACTCACGATGAGAAGAGAGGCTCAATAAGCATGGTTTTGTAAGATGTGTCATTCCGACCATCCTATTGAGTCTTGCTATATGTTGAGAGAGAAGCACTATGAGGGGGAAAGAACCCTTGGTTTCCAAAACCAAGGGTATTATGATGAGTGCTACCAAGAGGTAGGAGATGTTGGTTTTCAAGGGCAAGAAGTCCAAGAATGGTATCCATACCACAATTCTTACAATCCGAAGTGGAGTAGTAATCCGGAGTGGTGGCAAGAGAATGAGCCAGAAAACCAACAATACGAGCAAAATAGTTAGCCATCACCATCTTATACCATACCCCAAAACCAAGCCCAACAATAAAGTTCAAGTTTGACACGTCAGGAAGTCATGAATGCAATAACAAACTTGAACAACTTGGCCAAGACTAGTGAGGAACCGGACACTCAGATCTCCTCTAGTGTTAAGGCTATCGAGGGGCATGTGAGAAGTATATTGGAAGTGGTGGCCAGAATGGAAGCTCGTGATTCCAAAAATATACTATTCCTAGTTGAACTCAAAGATTTGGTGAGTGAGATCATCATGAGAAATGAGTTCGAGTTCGAAGAAGATGAGGAGTCTGTTGTTGAGGATGAAAGAATGGAGGAAGAGGTGATTGTGCTACATCCATTAGGATCATCACCCCTACCCCACGTAGTGAACCAACTCCACCATTTTCGGAAGTTTTAAGGGAGATATGAGAGGAGCCAAAAGACTATCCCAAGCCTCCTAACCACCCAACTCCCTTTAAACCATCTCCACCTTTACAAGACTTTCCTCTTGAAAGTTTTGTATCCCAACTCTCTACTTTTGGATGCTCATGGTGATGGGGTTCAAGCCTTCACCATATGGATAAATTTTGCTTTTATTTTGGTTTTTGTCGATTATTTTACATTATTTTATGTTATTCTTTTTACGGTGTGTTTTTCTGTGATTTTGTAGCAAAGTGAAATGCATTGCATTGGTGAAGATGAAGGAATAAGATCCATGAGAAAGGGAAGAAAGCTTGGAAAATTGGTATGAAATTTTTTTCTAAGTGCATGGAAACCCTGTCTGTCGCGAGTCGCGACATAGGCATCACGAGTCACGATAGATTCAGAACAATTTATGAAAGAAGTGAGCTCGCAGACCCAAGCTGTTGTGAGTTGCAATGGCTTTGTCGCGAGTATTGATAGGCATCGCGAGTTGCGAAAGGCATTTTCAGGAGTCGCGATGGAGAGACTGGATTTTCAGCCGAGTTTAAACAATGCACAATCCTTCTTCTCCACCTAATATTCCCAAGAATCACCACACCTCCACTCATTCCTCCACCATCTTACATATATAGATATGAATATTCTTGCATCTTTATAATGCCTTCGTTAATCGTAGTATGTTAACTACGTCATTGTGCTTTTGATTTTTATATTATTTAATGATGATTGAATATTTGACGATACATGTTAGATATTTTTATTGGAAAATTTCATAGTGGTGATTGCATGATGGATTGGTTGTTCTTTGAGAATACTTTGGTTACTATCTTTTGATGCTAAATCTAGTATTACAAATCCTTATGTACTTGTGAGTTTGATGTTGTTCTCTATGGTGGTAGTCTTGATCAAACGGCGCTAAGGAAGCAACATTTTGCTCGAAGGTGAGTTCTTCTACGACACTTTTGCTCCCTCTACGGCTCCAATACCAATTTTGGGACCGACTCAATACAAATACATAGGATTGCGCCATATCACTGGTGACTATGGGGAGAAACGGGAGTCACTCTATCTCTTACCTTGAGTTTTATCGTTCTTGCCTTACATGTTTACATTGAGGGCAATGTAATGTTTTAAGTGTAGGGAGGGGTTAGAGGACTCACATGCATGCAAGCTTGATTTGTAATGATTTTTGCTACTTTTGATTGGAAAAAATGAGAAAAAGGAAGAAAAAAATAGAAAATTTTGGAAAAAAATGAAAATGGAAAATAATTTTTTTTTTCAAAAAGAAAACTCGCAAAGTTGAAAACCCGAGAGAGAAACTTAGGCAACATTGGGGGCCCGAATAGGTTGAAAACCCGAAAGGGTGACCTAGGCAAAAATGAGAGGCTAAATGTGCGAAAAAAAGGTGAGATGTAAGCCAAATAAACAAGATGTGTGGCTAGGATGAAAACCCGAAAGTGCTCCTAGGAAAAATGAGAGAAAGAGAGAAAAAGGAAAATGCTATGATTTCACTCTTTTGCAGGTGTTAGAGTCATAAGATTGCAGTTGTCATATGGATGGATTGGGTAGCTCAACATCTTACGACCTCTTGGTATTGGGTAATTTAGTGAGGAAAATGAAGTAAGTTGAGAAATTATTGATTCTTTGTGTACTTCATTTTTGGGTTGATATATTGGTATAGAGTGAAGTATGTGTTTGAACCTCCTATATGGTTTTGACTTCATTTTGTGCCATTGGTTTTGGTTGATATATTGGTATAGAGTGAAGTATGTGATTGAACCTCTCATATGGTTTTAACTTCATTTGTTGCCATTGGACTTTGGGATTATCAATTCAGGACTTTGAAATGTTTTATGGGTAGTGAATTGATGAGTGGTAAGTTTGGTTAGATTTAGGAATTGGAGTTGCGTGTGTGAAAAATTATCATTTGAGCTTTGATTTTGAGATTTATGATATTGAGAGTTTTTTTGAGGCTTTGATTGGGGGAATATTAGTTTAGGATGTGGACATATTAAGTCCTTGTGTGCTTGAATCTTTTCTTTACTCGAGGGCGAGTAAGGTTTAAGTGCGGGGAGGTTTGATGTGCTCATTTTGTATGGGTATTTTGGGACTTTTAGGATTCACTCTTGTACACTCTTGTGCTCTGGATGTGGTATTTTGCCTTGAAATTCTCTAAGGAGAGTTAAAAATGACTTTTACGCTTTTATTACTTTTCCAGAGGACTTTGTGTGACAAGGCAATTTGTTCGAAGACTTTGAAGATTTGAAGACTTGCATTTGAGCTTTTGAAGACTTGGAGAATTTAAGGCAAGTAACGAGAAGAGGAAGACTTGAAACAAAAAGAAGAAAGAAATCAAAGTGTTGGATTCTGCACCCATCGCTAGTCGCGATGAAGCTGTCGTGACTCACAACGGACTGGTGGCCAAACTCCTTTCTTGCTTTTTTGTACTATAAATACTCACCTTATCCTCTCTCTCTTTCTTATCCTCTCCCGCTCCATGCAATTTTCTGGGTTTCAAACCCTAGTTTTTCTTCTTTCTTTTCTTAGTTTTTGTAGGATTAATCATGCATTTTCATTATCTAGGTTAGTTTGTTCTTGGGAGAAATTGATTGAATCTTCCATATCTATGTAGTAAGAGCCCCTATTTCACTCTATCTTGAAGCATTTATTATTTAGCATTCATATTTTTTAATGCTATGTTTTATTTCATTTATGCTATGGGTTGTTTGAGCATATGAAGTGTTTGTATGATGTGCATAATGTGTATAATGTTTGTGCATAATGTGTTGTGATTCTTGCTAGATGAGTTTGTTAATGTGGATTGTTCTCATATTTATTTATAGAAGATTTGAAAGGTTGAATATTAAATGTTGATTGTTCTAGGTTTTATCTAAACAATGAATCTTGAATGTTGATTATTCTAGGCTTGACCTCATGAATGCTTTGTTTGGTTGAAAGACTATGTCTTTGGTAGAAGGCATTTTTTATCAAATCTATGGTTTTTCTTGTATAATGCCATTGATGAAATATCTTTATGGTCGTTTAACGTGTAAAGTGATTATCAATGAGTTTTGCAAATGGTCGTTGAACGTCTTTGTGAATTACTCTTAAGAAGAAAAGAATGTCTATCTATTTAAATGGAAGTGATATTATTCCCCATAGGTAATGAATGTGATTGAATGAGTGAAATGTTCAATGATCTACATTAGGTTTGGAAGTGGATATCAATTGCCCCCAAGGCTTTGTCTTTTGTAGTTTTTACCCTTTATTGTTATTTTTATTGCATGATTAGCATAATTACTTGACTTTGCTAGTTAGCTTGTCTTTAATTTCATAACTTAGGACAAAAATCAACCAACACCCACCCCTCACTTGCTTTTATATATCTATATATGTTTATTTCTACCCTGATATCAACCTTATATGTTTAAACCCTTAGAAAGATCCCCCTTCTTCGTGGACGACCCCGATTTACCACTATCTACTTAATTGTATCTATTAAGCATTTATGTCTTATAAATATTAACTTTGAGAGGTAAGTGGACGACCTCCCACCACCCATTTTTTCAACGGGTGTCCACGAATCTTTAGGCTTAAATACTAGCTCTTTAGAACTAGATTCTCCTCCTTTATAACTTCGAACAACTGTGGGTTTCCATTCTGTTTCAACATAGTATCAAGCCAATTCATCCAGTGAATTAATGAACACCCGAATGCGAGCTTTCCAGTAATTGTAATTTATTCCTTCTAGCAGTGGTGACCGAGACACAGAAGCTCCTTCTCTGGTCACCATTGGTAAAACTGGATCACACTTTCCTTGTCAAAACCAAGGTAAAACAAGTGACTTACCCCTGATACCAATTGAAATTTGGTTTTATCTAATCAGTTCAATTATTAACCTCTCTAACCAAGTATGTAGTAAAGTAAAGCATACACACACGGGACTTGGTTACGCAGTTCAGTGAAACCACCTATAACTGCGAGGCCTGACCCAGTTCAAAATGAATCTACTAATCAGAAAGATACAATACAAAGTACACCATACAATGACACTTATCTTATCGAACTATAACGTGTGAATTCTGCTAGCTCCCTTAGCTACCGGTCCGTCTTGATCAGACTCCCTCTGACCTCGAAACTCATTGACGCTGTATCTCCTCCTCCCAAGGAATCAAGGTCTACGATTATGAACTTTGGATCAAAATGTTTTGATCATGTTGGAACACAGACGAATGACTCTGTAGTACCTCTCGAAAGATATGAAAATCTGGATACAGATTTTCTTCAATTAAATTTGTGAGTAGCAGAACCGTAATGTCCATCAATATATATATATATATATATGTATAATGAGAAGATTGAAATTCTCCACATTTGTCTTCAAAAGATTCCGTTTCCAAATATGCTTATGAAGCATATCCAAATCTCATAAATAAATGTATTTTACTTATCTCAACAATCTCATAATATTTCATAAATCCAATCCCATAATTATAGGAATTTTCTATAGATCCAATATGCTTCGATCACACGCATAAATATATATTGCGAAATCTCTAAACTTCCATAATATCCACACAATCATACAGATAGCACTTCTGAATCCCAGCTTTCCATATGTTTAAAATGGAAAGTTTTGTACGAATGAAGTCTTGTGCAAATATAATTCCTTCTCTACAAAATATTTCGATAACAATCGAATCCCTTGGAGATAGGAATTATCAAATCTAATCCCTTAAAGAAAGGAATTAATATATTCTGTCCAAATCCTTTCCACAAAGGATATTTATCAAATCAATTCCAATTTCCATAAATCCAAGAGTCCGTCTCTTGAAAGACGGTTTTTCCATAAGTCATGGAAGGACCAAAATTTAAACTGCAAATTAGAAGAAATGAAGATAAAATTTCTGGGTTGTATGAATCGGGTTTTAAACTTTAAAATTACGACATGTTGCATATTAAAATTTTAATATTGCAACTATGACCTTTTAACTTTTATTATTCTAATTAAACTCCATATTTCCATAAACTTATGGAAAGACGGTCTTTCCCAAGACTTTCCCTAAATCCAATCCAATCCCATAAGTACAGGAATTGATATATTATGAAATTAAAACCATGGACCAAAAATCTCATCGAATTTATTCACGTCATTCCATAAAACTCCAAATATTACTTCTTTGATATTTCAATACTACAATTCCATATTTTCACGTAACAAATATTCTTACCGCTTCCCAATCACTAGGTGCGATTTTTGGCAAAAAACGTGCGATATACGAATCACTGTTCCTCCTCACCCTCTTCTTCCAATTTCTGTTACTGTTCATGGCCATTAACGGTCATATTAGCCATCCATGGCGTTGCCGTCGCCCGCTCCCATCGTGGAGTTGGGCACAGCCACCAATAAGAGCTTCATCCAAGCTCTTACCTCCAAGCCACCGCCGTTATTTTCTTCTCTTCCAGACACACCAAATTTACATCCGATAACTGAATACAAAGGGAAGATTGCGTTTATCCTTTCTCAAGAGGAAGGAGAACGCCTGGCATCTCATTACCAGAATGCACTGGTGGGCAAGTTCAATCGGGGAAAGCCCTCGATTGAGCTTTTACAAATTGCTTTCAAGTCAATCGAATTTAAATCTAAATTCCAGCTTGGCTCAATTGACTATCGTCATGTGCTAATTAGGTTTCAGGATCCTGAAGACTATCAGCGCTGCTGGATGAAGGGACAATGGATGATCCAAGGCGCAGTGATGAAAGTGCAGAAATGGTCACCCGAATTCTCACCAATAGCTGAATCTTCGATTGTCCCGGCGTGGGTAACGATTCACAAACTTCCTCTTCACTTTTATAATACCTCTGCTATTATTGGATTGAGTAGTCAGATTGGTAGATTTTTAAAAATGGATGCTGCAACTGCAGCTCTAACTAGACCTTCGGCTATTAAAGTCTGTGTCGAAATAGATCTTCAGTCTCAACTACCAGCTTCAATAGTTGTAGGTATAGGGAATAAGGTTGCTGATTATCCAATAGAATATGATGAACTGCCATACTATTGCTCCCATTGCAAGATTGTTGGACATAATCAGGATAAGTGTACTTTTCTCCACCCTGAGCTAAAAAGGAAGGCCACTGATACTAAACTAAAAATTGGAAAGGTGGAGAACAACACTGCTAAAATGGTCAGTAACACTCAGGAGAATTTAATCGCCGGGAAACAATTACTTTCTGAGGAAATAGCTAAGGATAATGTAGTAGGTTCTTCGGCCCTTACTGTGTCTCAGAAACAAGTAGAATGTCAAGAACAGAGATATCAATCAGTCCATCACCAGGACAACATTTCTAACTTATTTATCACTACTCATAAGAAAAGATCTGATTTTTACTCTCTGGATGATATTTCAAAGCCTATTACAAATACTATCTGGAGAAAGAAGAGTAAACAGCCTGACAAATCCCTAGTTGAAGACCTACAGCTAACAAATACTGTGTCCATTTCTAATGCCTTTCATGCTTTAGATGTCTTCACTGAGGAAGAACAAGAAGGAGAAGTTGTGGAAATATTCCACGAATCTCTGGAAACACATGAGCAAGTAGTACACACAGGTATACCAGGTTCACCAGCAAATAGGTCAGAAGGAAAACTAACTCCAGGTAATAAACAAGATGATAAACCAGATCAAATCTTCATATCAGCAACAAAATCTTCAGCAGAACTAGAGCAGGATCAAGCACAGAATGAGGTATCAACTGACAGACTGGGCAAAGCTGATCAACACACAAATGAGGAACACAATAAGGTACACACAAAGGTTAATACTCCAAAGTCTACTGAATGTAGTGGAAAAGGTAAGGACTCTTTAGATAATATTAGTAAGGCCTCTACTAACAAAACTAGGAAGCTTCGATCCTCACACAAAGCTGTCCCAATGGTTTTTAAATGATTAGATACACAATCATAGGGAATATATTAGTGTGGAATATTAGAGGATATGGATCATCCCTGGATAGACTAAAAACTCTAAAGATGAACCATAAGATAGACATACTTTGTCTGATTGAACCTTGGCATGATAATCAACATATTCATACTCTAATGCATGCCCTAGGATTCACCAATGCTCTTACAGCTCAAACTGCTAAAATCTGGATTCTTTGGAATCAATCTTTTCACTTAACCTGTATCAGAGAATCTGATCAATTTCTACAAGCTAGAATTTCTGAAGTAGCTACCTCACTTAGTTGGAATTGCTTCTTTATATATGCTAGTGTTCATAGGAATGTTAGGGAAAATCTTTGGCAAGATTTGGGCTCTCCTCAGTCTGAACCTTCCATATATATTGGGGATTTTAACACGGTGACATCAGTTAATGAATACAAAGGAAGGAAAACCACTCCTCATAAAAGCATGAAACAATTTAATGACTTCATCAATAGCTCTGATTTGCATGAAATTACTACTGTTGGGAATTCTTTTACCTGGTCTAACAATCGTGTTAAGGACAGATGTAAAGACCTCATTTTTCAAAGGCTAGATAGGGGACTCTGTAATCTTGACTGGTTGGATCTATATCCTAATAGTTCTATCCAAGTTTTAAATAGAATCACATCGGATCATTCTTCTCTACTTTTGTCTATACAATCTACTTCTGAAATGATCCCTAGGCCTTTCAGATATCAGGATCTGTGGTCCACTAGGCAAGACTTCAAGGATATTGTGATTAGAAATTGGAATTTAATATCCCCTTTAAAAGGAATGACTGGCTTTGTTCATAAACTGAAGAGGCTTAAAATGGAAATTAAACAATGGAATAGAACCAGTTTGGGAATGTTAACCAGAACCTCATACATGCTGAGGACAGAGTTTGTGAATTGGAAATAATTTTCCAACAAACTCAAAATGAACAGGATTTAGCTGAACTGAATGAATCAAAAGCCTTATTGCTTAGAGCTCAGAAAGAGAAGGTCATTTATTTAAAACAAAAGGCTAGACTAAATTGGCTTAAGTTTGGGGATGCTAATACTAATTACTTTCACCATGCCATTAAGGAAAACAAAGCCAAATCTAGAATTAGCAAGATTAAGGATGGCTTAGGCAACTGGATTTCTGACCCTAACCTGATTAAAGAAGAAGACATTCGTTTTTACAAGGACTTATTAAATGAGGAATCCCATCCAAAATTAGGATCCTATCTTAATTATTTTATGAGTGAGATACCAGTGGTCATTTCTGAAGAACAAAACCAAATGCTTCTTCAACAGTTCACAATCCAGGAACTCAGACATGCTGTATTCGACTTGAACAAAAGCAGTGCCCCTGGATCTGATGGTTTCTCAGGTAGTTTCTACACAACTTTTTGGGAAACCATCAAAACTGATTTGTTAGATGCAGCAAATGATTTCCTGGTTTCAGGAAATATTCCCTTAGCTATATCTAGCACTTGGTTGGCCTTGATCCCCAAAAAACCCATCCCATTCTCCTTCTCCGATTTTAGACCAATTAGTCTATCTAACTTCATTAATAAAGTGTTTTCAAAAATGCTAATGGAAAGGATCAAACCTTTAATGCATTCATTAATTTCTCTTGAACAAAGTGCTTTTATCAATGGTAGAGATATTACTGATAATGTGTTGCAAATGCAGGAATTGACAAGAATTTTAAACAGAAAATCAAAGGCACATAATATAATTGTGAAACTTGACATGCAAAAGGCCTTTGACAGAGTGTCATGGTCTTTTCTAAATTCTATACTTCTTCATTTCGGTTTTCATGGAAACTTTGTTAAAATAATACTGAGTAATATAACTTCAGCTCACTTCTCTGTCTTAATAAATGGAGTCACTTCTGGTTTTTTTAAATCTTCCAGAGGACTAAAACAGGGAGATCCCCTATCCCCTTTTCTTTACAATCTGGTATCTGAGGCTTTCTCAAGGGTTCTTAAAAGGATGATCAACACTGGTTATCTCCAACATTTTAGTTTACCTCAATCTTGCTCAACTGTTACTCACTTGATGTATGCAGATGACACAACAATATTTCTCAATGCCAAACCTACAACTCTGAAGAGGTTTAAAAGGTTTTTAATTGCTTATGAACAAACTACTGGTTAAAAAGTTAATTTTGGGAAGTCTTAATTCTTTGCTTCACATAAAACCCCTCCTCACATCACACTTTCTGTTAAAAGAATACTGGGAATGAAACAGGGTTCTTTTCCCTTCAAGTACCTAGGAGTACCTATTTTCTATGGTCGTAATCTGCAGGTATACTACAAGCCGATGCTAGAGAGGATGGAGAAGACAATCAACAATTGGAAGAATAGATGGTTCTCTAGTGCTGGTAAGTTAGTACTCATAAACCATTGCCTAATTTCGATTCCTACTCATATCTTCTCTGTTTTGAGCCCTCCCAAGATAATCCTAAGGAAAATAGAAAAAATTGCTTCAACATTTTTCTGGGGGAAACTGGACAATACTGATAGGAAAAAATGGAGATCATGGAAAAACATGAGTTTACCAATTGATGAAAATGGCATAGGCCTAAGAGATATATGAGCAATAGTAGATGCATTCTCATGTAAGCTATGGTGGAAATTACAGGCTAACAAAAATCAATGGACTTCATTAATATGGTCACTCCCCAACTCTTATAAAACATCTCATACTTGGAAAAGAATCTGCCGAATCACTGATAAGGCTAACAGTTACTCTAAAGTGATATATGGACTGGGAGAGTGCTCTTTCTAGAACTCGAACTGGACTGGTGTGGGGGCCCTTTTCTATGAATGGCCTGACGGGCATAATATTCCTTTTGAGGATATCTCCCTGAGGTATTTCATACAAAATAAAGCTAATCTCCTACCACAGCTGGAGCCACACCTGGCTACCAATATATTTGCCATTTTGCAGGTTGCAGAACTGGACTATCATCATGAGGATAGAATGATTTGGACTCCAAACATCAACGGTAGTTTCACAGTAAGCTCGGCCTACCACACTCTCAGGTGTCGAAAATTCAGAATCAGACACCTTTCTAAGGTATGGAGTAGTTTTATCCCTAGGAAAATGTCAGTCATTTTGTGGCGTGCAATCAATTGCATCCTGCCTTTCGACAACATTTTAGTCAGGCTGGGTTTCCAAATTGAATCTATGTGCCCTTTATGTATGAACCACACTGATAACTTAGATCATTTTTTTAATTCATGTTCATTTGCTATTGAAGTTTGGGAAATAGTGGCTGATCTAATACATCTGCACCTACCTTTGTTTGAAAAATTAAAGCACAGAGTTGATTACTTCCTATCTTTTAAAGCTGATACAAAGATCCATTCTAATATTATCACAGCCTCACTCTTGGTTACAATATGGATTTTGTGGGTAAAGAGGAACAAAATCATTTTTGATAATGAATCAGTCTCCCCTACAGCCTGCTTACATGAGATAAAATGCATCATTCATGATATATTTACTGTGCATCACCAATCTGGTAACATAACCAGGAATAGGTATTGGATAGAATCTAACATTATCCCTAACATTCACCCCAAGAGAAGGAAACCTCTAATTGCTGTAACTTGGAAGAAACCTTCCTCTGGACTTAAGTTAAATACAGATGCCTCATGGAAAAAATCCCCTACACCACTACATGCAGAATTGATAGCTATACAATTTGGATATGAAATATGTGAAGAACTAGATATCGCAAATGGTGAACTGGAATCTGACTGTTGAACTGCTGTTAGGGGTATACATAATCCGATGACTGCCCCTTGGAGGAATTTCTCTATTTGCAGTACTCTTAGCCTCCAGCATATGAAATTCCCAATTACACACATTCACAGAGAGGCTAATAGTGCTGCGGATTACTTGGCTAAATACTCATTACAGAATAATTTACAAGGGTACATAGATTTTCAGTTGGCACCTCCTGTGCTCAGAGGTCTAATTTCACTAGACAGACTTGGTTTACCTTCCATACGAGTAGGCTCTGGATCTTGACATGCTCATTTACTCTAGTTGCTCTTCATTTACTATATGCAATCCACTATATGGACTCAAAATTGTCGTTACTTCCTGTTTCTGGAATGGAATCTACGCTGTTTTTCTGTTTTTGCCTCAGGATGGATTGTGCCCGACTCTGATGGAACACGAGGAAAATTACCACTGGACTCAGACAATCTATACTACTCTAGACCAACTCTTCTGGACTTAGAAGCTCAACACATCTCTCGGATAGAGATATACTCTTCTGGATGTTCTTAATCTTCTTTCTATAGCTTCTTTCCTGTTGATTTCCACGGACATACTGGGGTTTCGAGTTGCTCGATTCGCCGACCTGTTTATGGAAAACATTGGAAAGTTATCTATAGAAAGGTACTAACTCTAGTTTAGCTTCATTCGTAACCAATTTTGTTTCTAAATATTCACATTGATCTCTGATCATCATACAGATGATCTTTTGTATACATGTATGAATCTTTAGGCTTTTGCCAGCTTTATGGTTTGGGGAGCCAAATACAAATTTCCCCCATAATTATTTAAAAAATACAATTTCATATTTTCATAACTTTCACAAATTGCCAACTAGATAAATCTGAACTTTACACCTAGATTTCTCTGAATGGGGATATCCTTTGTTCGTCCATAGAAAGAGTACCTCTCTTCAGATGTAGAAGAGAAGTAACTGTTTTGGCTAAAAATTTTGAAGCCAAGTTTGCCTCTATGTAAATGTGCTTCATTATAACACCGGTTGATTCAATTTGTTTCTTGATCTGATCCACTGTGTGTTGCAACTCCCACACCATATGTATGATGCTCACGAGAATCTGAACTGCTAGCAAGCTATCAGACGAGATGTTAGCATTCCACAGGTTCAATTTGAGAGAAACAATTATGACCCATTAAGCTATCAGACGAGATGTTAGCATTCCCCATTAATCAAAAGATGCATAAGTGTTTTTAGTAATTCCTTCTTTGCTCGGTCACCAAGATACTAGTACAATTCATTTTTAGACCTTCTTCTTCTTATAAAACTCTTCTTATAAAAGGGTATCTGATGCGTCTTCGACCACCGACCGGTTCGTGGGCTTGGATTCTTCTCGAACTGACCTGCAATCAAACTGTCCCTGGGTTTCTAGGGGTCAGCACTCTGATGCTTAAGTTAGTCCAGTCGTTTTATACGATTAAGACATAATGAATGATAAGTAAATGTGTACCTTGTATTTATACTTCCTGTCCTAGATAACGTACTCCTTAATTATCGCCCTTAATTACTCACAAATGCAGTAATTAAGTTAGGGTATTAAATACTCCCTAACTGGGCTTCCATGCCTGCGGCCCAATAGCCTTCTTGGGCCTAACGTCTATCAAGAGCCCCCAGAAAATCAGGTTCTCGATTTAGAAGGCTGAAACGTCACGAAGGTCTTTGAGGTCTCGAATGCATGGGACAATTCGAGAGCCCGAAATAAATCTTGCACGTTGCGTTCCTGCCATCGAGGATGAGAACCTGATTTTCTAATCAACTTCGTCGTTTAAGATTCCTAAAGGGCACGTGCGTGCTATTCAATCGCGCGTGGCACTGCCTCCCAAACACTATGCTATCAGAAGAGGAAAATGCAATCATGTCTTTCTATGTCTTTTTATGTTTCCAATGCCAAAATAATTACCGGTCACTCCAGCTCCCATATTTACCCCTCATCCGAGCTTCCTTATTTACTTTTCTTATTTGCAGGCACCTTCTTACAAGAGATTTTTTCCCTATATTTCTCTCACGAGCGATCCGACCTCCATCACTTTTTCCAGGAATCAGTAAGTTATTTTATCCATATTCTCTCTCTGATCTTCTCGTTTCGTCCTTTTCCATCATGGCCGGCTCTGATGAGGGTTCCGCCTCCAAGAAACTTTTCAGTGAAATCAGGGTAGGCGAGTCAGGGGTTAGTACACCGGAGATAAGTCTTAGCGACTTGGAATGTACTCCCTCCGAAGAACTCCAGTGCGATGCTGATGCTGGAGAGGGCATATCTAATAGTCTTGGGAAGAGCGGATCTTTCTCATAACAGATATGCCTTCTCTAGAAGTTGTTGAAAATTGGCCGCCTGGCATGGGCAAACCCTACATAAGGAGGTCCCTCACGAGCGGCAAGATTGGTTTTTACCCTCCCCCTAATCCAGAGCTCGAAACAATAAGAGAGGAGGAAGAAGTACTTCCTTTGAGGGAGAAGGCAATCCTCAAGGGAGGGGGAGCTCCCTCGAGAGGAAATAGGGAATCTTCTTCGGTTGAGCCCCTTCAAGAGAGGAAAAAAGGGGCTCGCCGAAGATTAAGGCTAAAGGACTCAGGAAGGGACCCCCCCGAGTTGGATGTGGGAGCCGCTATTTTTGAAATTTTGGACTCGATCCCTCCTGGCCAACAAGTAGCTCCAGACGCTGATTTTCAACCCTTTCGAGAAGGTGACTCCTCCCACAACCTTCCCGAAGTAAGATTGTCCATTTCTATTTGACACCTTCGCTCGGGGCTCACTTTTCCCTTTCCGCTCCTTTTGTCAAAACTCCTTAGGCAATTTCAGGTGAGCCCCACGCAAGTCCACCCCAACGTTCCGGTGATCATGATGATGTTCTTGGCTAGATGTGATGAATTCGGTATTAAACCTAGTTATAAACTGCTTCGCTCACTATACTCCGTGTCCTATAGTAGAAGGTCAGCCAATATGATCATCACATTTTCCCATCGCGAAGTACATCATAAATTTTTTAGCATTCCTGGAAATCCGGGTGATTGGAAAAGATGGAAAAAAGGTATCTCATTCAATAGCGGGAGGTATCGAGTCCCTCCATGAAATTGGGCCATACAAGTTGAATCTTCCAAACCCGGGGTATACATCTGCCCAGATGCCCTCGAGAGGGACAGATAAAAACTGCTGTCTAGCTCCTTCGATTATAGGCTCTTCAACAGCCCTAACCCCCGGATTGGTGGCTTTGCTTTCCCGCCCATAATCTACGAAGAATACGTGTATAACACACTTCAAAAAATACAAGAAAAAGGTGAAGGGAATGTAAGGGCCCCAGAGACGGCCCTCCCCTCTAGGTCATTATTAATGACCCTAGGCATTCAGGGCCTTCCAAAGGTGCCTTAATAGAAATCGACTTCTTTTATTTGTTGTGTTATTATGTTCATCACTATTGACTGACTCTCATTCTTTTTCCATTTTCAGTGGGTTTCGCTAAGGGTTTAAAGAAGCAAAAGCCATCGAAGCAGGGTCAGGTTCGCTCTGAGGGGATCATTGATTCCTCGAATCGGTCTTCCATCCCTCGACTCTGGTATCTCCCCTCTCGAATCTGGCCTCACCTCCTGTAGAAAGCTTTGAGAGGTCTATCTCAAACGGTGATGCTGAGTAATCACCTCACACCCGGAATGTTCACCAGAAGACAAGGGCGAACAACAAGACTATCAGCTCCTCTTCTCCAGTGCCGCTTATGGGAACACCTGGCGGTGAAGATGTTTAACAACAATCGTTGCCCCCCTCAAATGATTATATGCCCGCATTCGGATTCAAGCATAATCTTTCAGAGATTGGCTTTGATCCCGAGGTACTTTTTCCTTCTCTTTACTCTCTTTCTCTCCTTCTTCCTTTCCTTTTTTTTCTTTCTTCTTTTTCTTTTTTCTTGTTAACGTTAATCTAAGCTGACTTGCTTGATCATGCTTCTAAACTATTACACGAGGCCACCACAAAAATAGCGGCCATCTATTCCCTTGGCTCCAGTGGCAAGGCTAGCCTTCGTGAAGAGCTAAAAAAAAAGAGATTTTACGGCTAAGGGAATCTCTCAAAGGTCACCAACAAGTCCTCGAGGAAAGAAAAAATGCTCGAGGAAAACGACAGGGCGCTTGAAGATGCCGTGGGGTCTCTTCAAGAAACGAAAATACTCTTGGATGCTGAGAGGTGCCAATGGTTGCTAGAGAGGAATACCCTCACTAAGAGGGTTCAAACTGCAGAAGAGAAGGTTCACGCTGCAGAAGAGAAAGTTCAAGCTGTAGAAGATCCAGCCACACGGGTGCGACTGCTCGAGGTCTTCAAACACAAGCTATTGAATAGCCTGGAACTTGCTTAGTTTTTCCTGGATCTTCTAAGGGTTGCCAAGGAGATGGGCTACAGCAAACTAGCCAAGGAAATTTTAAAGCCCTAAGTGTCCACCTCTCTTTCTGAAGATTTGGCTAAACAGGTGGACAAATAGGTTAATCCAGAGCTCGAAGCCACCGTGGATGAAAAATGGGATAAGGCTATTTAAAATGGCGGCCTTCGCTTCACCCTACTGAATTTCATCAAGGTTAAAGGGGAGTTCTTTACTTCCGAGGGGATTCGAGCGATCCCCCTTCCGGAGGCTACATGCACCTCTCCTGGGCAAGATTCCCCCCATCAATTTGGTGGAAGAAATGATTGCCTCCACATCAAAGGCGAATGATTTCAGGGTTGGTCCCTATTTGTAAAATTTTCCTCTTATTATTTTTGTTTTCCACTTAGGGCCCTTTAATTGTAACCATTTTGAGAATTAATGAAAATAAACCTATTTTTTTCTTTTTGCTGCGACTTATAATTTTACCTTTGCTTTTTGTAGTATAATTCGTTGAAAACGGTGCTAGAAGGTGCTTGCGAGGAATTTTTAAGTGCCCAAAAAGAGCTAAATGAGATGAATAAACAGTTACTGATTGCCCTCCGAGATCTTTCTAAATGCAACCAACAGAGAGATTCCTTGAAGGACAAGCTCCACAACCTCAAGGCCGAGATAAAGATGTGGCTATCTAAAGATCATCCTACATTCAAGGGGTTTGTCGAGGATTTCCTTAGAAAGGAATTTAATTGCACCTATCCTTTAGAGGTGGTCAAGGGTCGTAATCCCACTGATAAGGAATTAGAAGAAATGATGCAGCAAATTTATTTGAAGTTCGGTTCTCTGAAATCCTACCTTGCTGCTGCAACTAGACTCTCAGTAGTGGAAGGGTGCCTAATCGGCTGCATGGGCGAAAATCACAGACTGGTGGCCCAGAGGGAATTAATTGCCAAACAACTTCTGTTAGCTCAACGCAGAGTGGCTAGCTTGGAGGAGGATTCACTCACCTAGAAGATGGCAGCTATCGAGGACCCCCCTTTGGCAAGCGAATTCCATTTGGCCCCTCAACCTCCTCGAGAGAGCCCTCGAGTTGAAGATAGCTCTTTGGTGGAATCCCTTTATCAGAGAATGCCAAACTCACTGGGGAGATCGGGGCCTGGAAGGTACAAGCTACTGAAATGTAGCAGCGTTTCACTGAGTATGAAGAAAAAATTGCCACCCACAAAGTGAGCCTTCGTGCCCACATGCTTTCTCACGGTATTCCTTCCTCCTACCTAATCAGCAATGATCATCTACCAAAGTTCTATTGAAAGATGCCCGATACTGGATGGAAGAGGTCAACATCCATGAGAATGGGACTCCACGAAGGCTTTTGACCTCATTTTCGATAAACAAATCAAGAGAAGCATAATTTTTTTTTTCAATTTCTCTCATTTTCTCTCATTTTGCCTAGGAGCCCTCTCGGGTTTTCATCCTAGCTTCAAAAAATTTTCTTTTTAAATGCTCACCCTCACCTTTTTCCTCACCATTTGGCCTCCCATTTTTGCATAGGTCACCCTCTCGGGTTTTCAACCTATCCGGGCCTCCCACTTTTGCCTAAGTTGCCCTCTTAGGTTTTCAACTTAGCGGGAAATTTTTTTTCTTTTTTTTATTCTTTTTTTCCAAACAAAACACATCAAAGTGGAGCATATGCACTCTACAATACAATACAATGAGATATATATTCCTCTTTACCTCCCCACACTTGAAACACACATTGTCCTAAATTTGAATAGGACAAGATAAAGAAATAAGGGAGAAAGAAAACAAATACTCACAACTAGGGCCTTGAAGATCCTTCCCAGTGATGGCAATGCTCACTCCTCAATGAATGTTCTCTCCTCCATGTTCTTGAACACCGCCCAACATGAAACTTTGATCCATCCTCTACGAAGCCACAACTATGCAAATCCCGATCAACACTCACAAAAAACAACAACTAGTAGTACTCCTAGATGGTGGTTTTGGTAGTGGTCTTTGGTGGTGGGTTGTGGTGGTATTCTTGTGGTTTTGGGTAAGGGTTTGAGGCCATGGTTGAGGATTTTCTTTTTTTCAAGAAAAGAAAAACACTAGCCTAACTTTAAAGCTCGGGTTGCCTCCCAAGAAGCTCCGTATTTTTAAGGTCGTCGGCACGACCCTAATGTTATCCATATGGTGAAGGTTTGAACCCCTTCACCATGAGTATCCAAACGTAGAGAGGTGGGGGTACAAAACTTTCAAGAGGAAAGTCTTGTGGAGGTGGAGATTGTTTGAAGGGAGTTGGGTGGTTAGGAGGCTTGGGATTGTCTTTTGGCTCATCTCTTATCTCCTTCAAAACTTCCAAAAATGGTGGAATTGGTTCACTAGGTGGGGGAAGGGGTGACGATGCTAATGAATGTAGCACAATCACCTCTTCTTTCATTTTATCATCCTCAACAACCAACTCCTCATCCCCGTCGAACTCAAACTCATTTCCTATGGGGACCTCACTCACCGAATCCTTGAGTTCGACTTGGGATGGTGTATTTTTGGAGTCACGAGCTTCCATTCGGGCCAACGCTTCCAATATACTCATGGCATGCCCCTCAATAGCCTCAATACTAGAGGAGAACCGAGTGTCCGATTCCTCAATAGTAAAATTGTTCAAGTTTGCTATTGCATTCATGACTTCCTCACGTGTCAAACTTGAACTTCCTTGTTGGGCTTGGTTTTGGGGTATGGTATAAGATGGTGATGGCCAAATATTTTGCTCATATTGTTGGTTTTTCGGCTCATTCTCATACCACCAATCCGGATTACCACTCCACTCCGGATTGTAAGAATTGTGGTATGAATACCATTCTTTAGCTTCTTGCCCTTGAAAACCAACATCTCCTACCTCTTGGTAGCACTCTTCATAATACCCTTGGTTTTGGAAACCAAAGGTTATTTCACCATCATAGTGCTCCTCTCTCAACAAATAGCAAGACTCGGTAGAATGGTCGGAATGACACATCTTACAAAACCTTGCTTGTTGAGACTCTCTTCTCATCATGAGTTCCCTTAAGGTGAGATGTTCCAATTGATTTTTTTTTTTCAAAAATCCAGAATCATATTGCAAGGATTCTCAATAAAAATTCACCAAGAACTCAAGCAATACCTACTCCGAACAAAAATAACCAAAAAGTAGCAAAAAATAAAAGCAACTAGCTAATATGCAACCAATATTCCCAAACACTTAAAAAATAAATGCTTCTTCCCCGGTAGCGGTGCCAAAATTTGGGAGGTCGTTGCCGTACCTCTCAAAGTTAAATTTATAAGCCCTAAATGCTTACTATCTACAACTAAGTAGATAGCAGCAAGTTGGGGTCGTCCACAAAGAAGAGGGATTTTCTCAAGTGCTTAAGCACAAAAGGTTGATACTAGGCTAGGAGTAGATATATATACACATATAAAAGCAAGTAAAAATGGGGGGTTTGGATGGTTGGTTTTCCTAAATTATGAAATTAAAAAGACAAGATAACTAGAAAAGTCCAGTAACTAGGCTAATCATCAAACAAAACTAAGAAAAAGGGGTTTAAAACTACAAAGATAAAGCCTTGGGGGCAATTGATGTCCACTTCCAAACCTAATGTAGATCATTGAACCATTCACTCATTCTATCACATTCATTACTTGACTTAACATTAACATACTTATCTAGCAAGAATCACAACACATTATGCACAAGAAGTTCTAAGTTCATGTTCATAGATTTTCATGCAAAGGAGCTAAGGAATTTGTCACTTTCTTAACACCCGAACACTTCAATCATAAAAAAACTTCCTATTCTCAAACAACCCATGGCATAAATGAAGTGAAACATATCATCAAGAATACATAAATGCTAAATAATAAAGGCTTCAAGAACGAGTGAAACAATCTATTCACTACTTCAACTACTTGTTGTGAAGATAAATCTTCCATCCTTCTTAGGTAGTAGTTTGCAAGAGTGAATTCGACATCTCTTGTCAAACCTCACCAATGACTCCCTTATTACTAAGAGTATCCCATTGATGGCATTTAGCACGAAGAATCAACAAGCTTAGCAACACTTATAAACACTACACCGTGTCTAAGCATTTGACCAATTCATGCATTTACACAAGATTAGGCAAGAACGATCAACATTCATAGACCTCTCTCATTTTCTACCTAAAACAAACATGACAACGAGTTCGACATCATCACATTCATCTAGCAATTATTAACACACCAACATCATTTAAGAAGCTCTAACTCATGCTCTTGGATTCCACATTAAAAGATGGGAGAATTAGCTACTTTCTCCCAACCCTAACAAGTAATCATACAAGCAATTCATATACTCAAGCTTCCAACAACATCAATGCCACTAACAATTAACATTCAAAGCTCAATAAATGCATAATAGCAAAAGCACCAAATAGATAGATATAATGGTTCTTACTACATAGAAATGGAAGCTTCAATCCTTTGCTCCCAAGATAAAACTAAGCTACATAATCAAAACCCATAACATAGAACAATGATCTACAAAGAAAGAAGAAGAAATGGTGAAAAACTAGGGTTTTGGAGCCCCCAAGTCGGGCTTAGAGTGTTGGGGAAGAAGGGGGTTAAAAGCTATTTATAGTACAAAAAAAGGGAGTAAAACGCAAGTTGCATAGCAGTATCGCGAGGCCGTCACGCATCGCGACTAGATCAGTAAAATTTTGTGCTCTCAGGTCAACATTTCGAGAGTCGCGATGGAAAAAAGTCCCGTTTTGTTTTGCTTCCTCCGGGTGAACCGTTGATCCGTTTTGGGAGTTCTTGTAGTTGATTTTATAGTACTCGAGAAGAGGAATCCAATGGTACCACTCTTGGAGGCTGATTCTTCTCACAAAAGTCAGAAAAATCTGCCTCAAAACATAGATCATTCTTCACCCTTTGCTTTGCTCTCCTTTCTTCACTTTATCTTCTACCACTTTATGAGTGGCCTTCAATCTTCTACCATCTTTTCAATGGCCTTCACTAAACCACTCCTAAGTGCTCATGAGAAATCTACAAATTAATCTTACAAAAAGGAATCTAGATGCTCATAAGGACCAAAAGTCCATTAGACTAAACATAGGTTACAAAATGAAGGATTTAGATATAAAAACCGAAAATGGTCATCTAAACCCCTTATCATGTAAACCTACTAAATGTAGCAATCTTACAACAAAAATATGATAAAAGAGATGTTAAATGCTTCAGAAAATACATGCATTTGACGTCTCATTAAAAGGCTAACCAAGGGCCTTTATCAAAACGTCGTAAAAGCACTGGGTCACTCTTAAAGGCCCCATTCGAACCTTCCACGAAGAAACAGTGTAAGTCACCGTTACTCCCTGGGAATATCCTGTAGAGGAGCAAATGAAGTATATCCGAAGGGCAACCAGTATAAAGTTGGAAGAACTCAAAGAAATAGAGGCAAATGTGAAGAAGCTAGGAAAGCCCAAGTCCACTGAAGAATTGTTTCAAATGGGATTTCCTCCCAACGAATGAATATACGTAGATGGATTAACTTGGATGTTTGTTGGTGTAAATATCGCATCCTTAGTATTCGTTGAAACTTGAATGTGTAATTAATATTATTTTCATCTCTGTTATTTTACCCCTCGAACAGGGGCACCCTGTGCATGTTGTTAAATAAAAGTTGGGAAATTTTGGAGACAAGCATTTTACCCAGGTTTGGTGTTTTCACCTACATCCTGCAAATGTCGCCTACTAGCTTACCATTTCAAGCTTAAAATTTTGCTTTCGGGTGCTGCTTTAGAGCTAACCACTCGAACATCACCCAGAGCGCCGCTTTAAAGCCACCCGTTCGAATACAAACTAGAGTGCCGCTTTAGAGCCAACCACTCGATCATCACCTAAAGCGCCGCTTTAAAGCCACTCGCTCAAATACAATATAGATTGATGCTTTAGAGCCAACCACTTGAACATCATCTAGAGCGCCGCTTTAAAGCCACCCACTCGGTTACAATCTAGAGTAGCACTTTAGAGCCAACCGCTCGAACATTATCTAGAGAACCTCTTTAAAGCCACCCGCTCTAATACAAACTAGAGTTCCTCTTTAGAGCCAACCACTCAAACATCATTTAGAGCGCCGCTTTAAAGCCACCCACTCTGTTACAATCTAGAGTGCCGCTTTAGAGCTAACCACTCAAACATCATCTAGAGTGCCGCTTTAAAGCCACCCTCTTGAATACAAACTAGAATGCCGCTTTAGATCCAACCACTTGGACATCATCTAGAGTGCCACTTTAAAGCCACCCGCTTGAATACAAACTAGAGTTCCGCTTTAGAGAAAACCACTCGTTCTCCATAGCTAGTAGTATTTTATCAAGTTGCTAATGTTCCACCTTCTTGGTACTCGAACCCCGCTCATCTGTTCAAGAACATAACTTCCCCCCAGATGCGATTTGATCACTTTAGAAGGTCCTTCCCAATTCGCAGCTAACTTTCCCTAGGGCTCCATTATGCTTTTTTTTTATTTTTCCTCATTACCAAGTCTCCCGGGTTGAAGAACACCTTCTTTACCCTTCTGTCGTGATATCTTCTGACCCGTTCCTTGACCTTAGCCTTGTGTAGAGAGGCTAACTCTATCTTTTCCTCCATCATATCCAGATCAAGAAATCTATTTTGCTGATTTATCATCTCATTTGCAGCAGCCATTATCCTTGGGCTAGGTACTCCTATTTCCGCAGGAATTACTGCTTCTGAACCATATACCAGGCTATAAGGCATTTCTCCAGTAGCGAAAGTCTTAGATGTCCGATATGCCCACAACACATTTGGTAATTCCCATATCCAGTTACCTTCTGCCCCCTCGAGGCGTGCTCATATGTCGTTTACTATTGTCCTGTTGGTCACTTCCACTTGCTCATTGGCTTGGGGATGGTAAACAGATGTCACCTTATGCTTGATCTTATACTTCTCGCACCATTTCTTGAAGGGATCCTGGGCAAACTGTGTCCCATTATCCGTAATAATTGTCCTCGGGATTCCAAAATGGCATACAATATTTTTCCAACAAACAGAGATGACCGTTTTCCCCCTTATATTTGTCAATGGCTCAGCCTCTACCCACTTGGTGAAATAATCAACAACCACTATTAGACATCTGAACTTGCCTAGCGCTTCCAAAAAAGGGCCCACTAAATCAATTCCCCATTTATTGAACGACCACGAACTATAGATGCTTCTCATTTCTTCCTGTGGAACATGTTTTATAGGTGCATGTCTCTGACACTGGTGGTAAGCCTGAATATACCGGTTTGCGTTCTCAAACATTATCAGCCAGTAAAATCCTGCTCGAATGAGCCTCCTCGCCACGGACCTGGTCCCCTGATGGCTTCCATATACCCTTTCATGGGCCTCCTTTACGAGGTAATCTGCTTCGTGAGGGTCAATGCATCGAAGTAATGGTTGCAAATGGCCTTTCTATAACCTTTCCTCTTGTATCACATACATTGGAGCCTTCAACCTTATCTTTCTGGCCTCCACTTCATATTCTGGCAGGGCTCCCTCTTGAAGATATGCCACGAATGGTGTCATCCAAGAGTATGCCACTTCAACCGCCATCACTACAGGCTCTTCAAATCTTCGTTTACTCAGTGTTTCCATGAGAAATTGCTGCTGGGATTGGGTTCCCAAATCCGGAGAAGCAAGCTTACTTAGAGCGTCTGTTTTATGATTGCTTTCCCTTGGAACCTGTATCAATGTATATAATTTGAAAAAAAATTAATGAGTTCTTTACTATCTCGAGGTATCTCTGCAGCTTACGCTCTCTGGCCTCGTATTCTCCATTCACCTGTTGAACCAAAATTTGAGAATCACTGAAAACCTCCAGTTCCTCCTCTTACAGCTCCTTCGCAAGGCGCAATCCAGTGATCAATGGCTCATATTCAGCTTCATTGTTAGTTGCTTTGAATGCAAAGTTCAATGCATAAGGATATTCTCTACCCTTTGGGCTAGTAAGTAGGAACCCCGCTCCACTCTCTCCTGAATGTGACGAACCATCCACATACAACTTCCATACCTTTCTGTACCTTATGTATTTTGTTTGCATGGGCTCCAAACACACTTTCAGGGGTTCTGTAGTATCCACGATGAAATCTGCTAGTGCTTGCCCCTTAATCGCAACTCGAGGATGATACTAGATATCATGCTCTCCCAACTCCACTTCCCACTTCATCATTCTTCCAAAAATCTCTGGCTTTAGCAGGATCGGCTGAATTGGGTGGTTTGTGAGCACAACTATCTTATGTCCCTGGAAGTAAGGTCTCAACCTTCGGGCTGCATGCACAAGAGCTAGAATCAACCTTTCGAGAACCATATACCTCGTTTCTTGTCCCTCCAAGGAACGACTAACAAAGTAGATCGGGTGCTGCACTTTTTCCTTTTCTTTAAACAAAGTCGCGCTAATTGCTAGCGGTGATGCAGTAATATATAAGTAGAACATCTCATCCTTGTTTGGTTTCATCAAAGTAGGCAATACCCTCCAATGCTCTTTCAACTGCTCAAATGCCTCTTTGCACTTACTATTCCAATCGAACTTCTTTGCCCTTCAAAGAACATCAAAGAAAAGGCAAGTGCTTCTCTGCTCCCTTCGATAATAACCTGCTTAATGCTGCCAAAGATCCTATAAGCTTTTGCACATCCTTTATCAATTGGGGGGTTTTCATTGTTCTCAGAACTTCAACCTTTTCCGGGTTTACATCGATCTGAGGAACTTCACTGCTCCTACACTGATGACACACTTAGATGAGTTCAACTTTAAAATAGCTTCCCGAAGCTTACTGAATGTTTCTTCCAGGTCTTTTAAAAAGTCTTGATAACTTTTTCTTTTGAGCACCATGTCATCCACATCTATCTTCATGTTATTCACTATCTGTTCCTTGAATAGTTTGTCAACCAGACTCTGATAAGTAGCCCCATCATTCTTCAACCCAAAGAGAATATTCTTATAGCAGTACGTGCCCACATCTGTAATGAACGATGTCTTTTCCTTATCTTCCTTTGCCATGGGAATTTGGTGATACCCCTTATGTCCATTAAAGAATGCCAAAATTTGGTATTCGGTGATGGCTTCAACCAGATTATCGATTGGTGGCAACGGGTAACTGTCTTTGGGGCTGCATCTATTTAGGTCTGTAAAATCTATACACATCGTCCATGCTCCATCATGCTTTGGAACCATAACTGGGTTGACAATCCAATCTGGATAGAATACCTCTTCGATGACATCCGCCTTCAATAATTTTTCCACCTCCTCTTTAATTGCCTCAACTCGTTTGGGAGCGAACACTCTTCTCTTCTGCTTCATCGGCTTAATTGAAGGGTTGATGTTTAGCTTATGCAATGCGAGACTCGAATGGACCCTCATCAAGTCAGATGTATCCCATGAGAACATATCTCCATACCTTTCTAATAAGCCTTGCAATCCTCTTTTCACATCTTCAGGAATCAGTTTCCCCACAGCTACTGATCCTTTTATCCTGAATGGGCATTTGGATTGTGTCATCTAGTCCCACTTCTGCGTGTACTGCTGCTACATCCCTTTGTTTCCTCACCTCTCGTACTGCCGCCAGGTTACATTTTCGTGCCACAGTCTGATCCCCTCGAATGGATGCCACCTCCTTTTCAGTTGGAAACTTCATCATCAGGTGGTAAGGTGACCAGAACGACCAAGCCTGGAACATCCATGGCCTTCCTAAGATCACATTATAAGGGGAATGTGCACCTACGACAGCGAAGCTACATTTGATAGTCACTCCCTTTTCACCATCCACCACTCGAACTGGAAATGTTATTTCTCCTTTGGGAAATATGGGGTTTCCCTGTGAATCCGGATAGAGGGGAGGCATATTTTTTCAAGTTCTCACGCTTTATGTTCAACTGGTCAAAACACTCAGCAAACATTATTTCTATCCCACTTCCATCGTCAATGAAAACCCTTTCGATCAATGATGTTCCAATAATGGCTGAAATTGCGATAGGGTCTGCATGGGGCATTTGGTCTGGCATAGCATCCACTTTCAAGAAAGTGACGGTCTCATCCTGCCGAAACCTCTTATGATTGGGCTCTTCCACGGGGACCCCTTCAAGCCTCAGCCCTTAAAACAACATTTGAGGATCTCTTTAACCATACCATTGATGAAGTTAATTACCCTTAGGATGGGTGGGTTTTATCCATGTTGGTTTCCCTGGTTTTCCCCTTGTTGTTCCTGGGGTCTATCCTGCCTTCCTTCCTTCCTGCCCCCTGTCTTGAGCCACTTGTTCATGAGGCCTTCTATCTCCTTTACCTCCATTGTTTTGATTATTTCTTCTGTAAGGTTGCCATTGATTCATTCGAGGCCTCGGTGGAACAACCTGGTTCCTGTGTTCTTGTCATCAAAATCGTCCTTCCCGCTCGCACCTATCAATCTCCATCTGTAACTACATGCAATCATTTGTTTCATGACCGTAATCCCTCTGATGATCACAGTACCAATTCATTTCTTTCCAGGCTACAACCGAGTTTTGTGAACTCTGCAAGGGTGGAGGTTTCAGAAACAAACCTCTATGTATGCTGAAGATCTGTGCAGGGGTTCTTCCTCCGAGCGTTGGGGACAGTGGATTATACCACTCAAATGGGTTCGACCGGCCTCTTACCCCTATGGTCCACATTTCTTCCTGCTTTCTCGGCAAGGCTATCTCCTTTTCTTCTGGTTGCCTATTCTAATCTCAAATATTGCTCCACGACCTCCTGAAGTTTTTGCAATGTCTTAGAAGTATTGATACTCAGCTTCTTGTATAGTTCTAGGTCTTGCATCCCCAATAGGTACCTCTAGATTACCTCATTCTCCGTCGTTTCTATAACCCCCAAACTCCCATCCACTTATCGGTGATAGAACATTTCTGTGCTTTCCCCTGGCTTTCGTCTGGTAGAATTCCAACAAAGCTTTGGTAAACTTCTTCTTCTGCGTGTACTGGCTCAACAACGCTCTGCTGAAGTCCCGATACAATTGGAGTGATCCCCTTGGAAACTTATTAAACCATTCTTGTGCCTTTCCCCGCAAGTAGCTGCCTACCAGTTTGCATGTCAACATCTCATCAAAATCCCTCGAACTCATCAAGCCCAAGAATGTTTGAATAAACTCTCGAGGGGTCAATTTTTCCACTGTATGTTGGAAGTTCTTCCGGGGGTTTCACTTCTATCGGTCATCGAACCCCTGTGATCACCGAGCTGAAAGGAGACCCCGTTGTTTAGCCCAAGGGGCTGATCAACCTATCCAATTCCTTTCTTAACTATTGACTTGCGTCCGAAGGGGGTTCATGCTGACCCACTAGCAGGTTCAACCCCCTATCGTGACCACCCAACTGTGGCATATAGAGAGGTTGTGTTCCTCCGTATCCTAGGTTCATCCAGTGTGGCCCGAGGTTTGGGTATGCTGGTGGTGGTAGCGGTTGAACAAAAGAATTGTACAGTCCCTGGCGGATTTCCATACTCTTATATCCTTGCGTGCTAGAAGAAGCCATCATTCCATATACCTCTCCTGGACCAATCAGGTCGAGGGTAGGAGCAGATGGTGCTAGCAGAGGTAGTGCGTATACCGGACCTTAGGAATAACCAGGAATGGAAGGCTGGGGCTTGGCCGGTAGCGGCTCTCCAACATATCTCTGATAAGGATAGGCTATCGGGGGTTGGGGTTGAGAAGCCACACCTGTAGTTATTCCCAAAGGCGAGGACGGTACTCCCCTCATCGTGACTCTATCATCCCTCGGAGAAGGAGTGATCTGATAACCGGCCGCAACCAAGACCTGAGCTGCTCGTTCCATCTCTTGACTTGGGGTTGCCCTCTCCACATTCTGGTTTCCTTGCCTATGTTAGCCATAAGCTTCCAAATACGAGTCTCCCAAAACTTTCGTAAACCATCCATCCCTCGAATCGACCACCCTCTCGAGCAAGGAATCGGTAATTCCTTGTCTTTGCTCTCCTACTACTTCCAGGGTCCTTGAGGGCCCCGGTACATCATGTTGTATTGGTACCAGGGTGTTTGCACCCGTCGCCATGGAGGTTTTTCCCCCCTCGTGACCTACGCCCGCACTAAGTTCTACTCGTAACACCGCTCCCGTTGTTTGAGTATTAGCCATGTCACTGCCCTCGATGCGAATGTCATTTCCTCCTTCTGGATTCTCCAATGTAACCTTGGTAGATCCAGCCCCCGTACCTATTGATCTCAATCTTTCACTTCTTCGAACTACCGTGGGCATAAACTCTCCAAACACTTGATCCGGCTTAGTCGTACCCACAGTCGGCGCCACTTGATGCATCTTCGACCACCGACCGGTTCGTGGGTTCTTCTCGAACTAACCTGCAATCAAACTGTCCCTGGGGTTCCAGGGGCAGCACTCCGATGCATGTCTAGGCGTTTTATATGATTAAGACAAAATGAATGATAAGTAAATGTGTACCTTTTATTTATACTCTGTATCCTAGATAACGTACTCCTTAATTATCGCCCTTAATTACTGACGAATGCAGTAATTAAGTTACAGTATTAAATACTCCCCTAACTGGGCTGCTATGCATGTGGCCCAATGACCTTCTTGGGCCTAACTTGTATCAGTATCAAGCCCATTTCTATGATAACTATGTCTGACACTCTGAGGCTTTTGGTTGCAAGATTGGCCTAACATAGAGACTTAGTCTAACTTGTTCCACAATACTTCTCCAAACTAGATGAGCATTTGGTTTTACTCCCTCATGCATAAACCTATTCATCGTTTTCCACAGCTTTCAACAAATGACAATGGGCAAGGAGTGTATCAAAAAAGTTCCGACTTTTGAGATTAAGTCAATAGATAATTACCATGAAAATCTATGATAAAGGTGAGTAAACTGTTGTTGTGGTAAGTTCATTATGGCATTAAACTATGACCAGCTTGTAAAGGTAAATGACACTCATCGAAATAATGGTATATTGAGCAAACAAATCAACAAAAAGGGTATTTCGAAGCCAAATGTAAACCAAACCGTACCAGAACATTATCAAAAGGCGGCAAATTATTTATTACTCTCCATAAAAATATAGAAACATTTTTAGGAAAGAAAGAATGCCATACCTTTTTAAGGATGATGATGTGGGTGATGTAGGCATGAGGGATTGATACGCTGATTTTACAGTAAAATTAACTGACTTGTTTGGAAGCCATACCATCATATTTATTAGGATAGATGGATCATTGATTAAATATGATTTAGATTTGATTAGATAGAGATATATCTTCATTGTACGTCTAGGTTAGTATTCTTTATATGTATTACACTCATCCCAAACATCTATCTATTGAGAATTTCCTTATTCACATGGTATCAGAATAGGGTTTACAATCCTCTCTTTTTTCCAAAAGCAACCACGTCTGCTTCTTCTTTCTCTTCTCAAAACCGCTGGCCCCCCTTCCCTTGCTCATCAAGCAGCTCAATGAGGACCAGCGGGTTTGTTCCCTTTTGTTCTCGTCATTGTCTCATGAAGTGTTGGCCGAGCTCAATGATTATGCGACTTCGCAGCAGACGTGGGAGAACATTTTCGCCGTTCATCATTACCAAAGTAAGTCCAATATTATGCTTCTTCATTCCACTGCTTTTACTATCCGGAAAACTTGTCCTGTGCATGATTTACATCTCCAGTTTAAAAATGTTTTCGATCAACTCTCTAGTTTGGGTGCCCCTGCTTCGAATCATGATTAAATTATTTGGTTTTTGACTGCCTTGGGTTATGATTTTAAGGATTTCTCCGCCCCTTTAATCACTGCCACGCCAACACCTTTGTATGCTGAAATAGTTAACCGCACCAAGGACCATGACGCATTTTTGAAAACTCTGCAGGGACATTCGTTGTCTTAGGGTACTGCAGTAGGGCCGGTCGCGTTCGCAGCTTCAGACTTGAACTCTGGCGGCCGCACGTGGACCCACGTACCTGCAGGTGCAGTGCTTGAAGGCGGCGTGTCTGGAACACAAGCCGGGTGTTCTGGTACACGCCTCGATCGTTCTGACTGGTTCTCAGGTCGTGGCTGAGGAAAATATTTCAGCCATTTTTCAGGTGGCAGGGGTCGTGGTCTCCAATGTCAATGGTATGGGTCATGATGCTGCTCACCATTTTCACCTGGTTCAGCGTCCATCCGAGATTTCTAATCTTGCTCAACAGTTTCAGCCCGGTCTTCAGCTTGAGCCAACTGCTGTTACCTCAGATTGGTATCTTGACTCTGGAGCTTCTGCCCATATGAGTTCGTCTGCTTTGAACCTTGAGAGTGTCACCCCTACACTGGTAATTCTTTTGTTTTTGTTGGGAATGGTAACACTATCTGTATTTCTGTTATTGGTGATTCTCAGCTTACACCTTCATTATGACTGTCTGATGTTTTGGTTGTCCCTAATATAACTAAAAACTTGTTATCTATTAGCAAACTTTCCAGAGATCTTGGTGTACTAATTACCTTTGATGATCGTTCATTTGTGATTCAACACAAAGTCACCAGGGCAGTTATGGGCAGAGGCCACAGTGAGGATGGCTTATATGTGCTAGATCGTGGTGGAAAGTTATTACTTCCTTTATTAAGAAAAATAAATCCCGTGCTTCTTCTGAGTTGTGGTATGCCCGTTTGGGACATGTGTCCCCTAGTACCATTTCTTCGTTAGCTAAAAATTGTGAAGTATCTGTTTCCTCTTTATTGTCCAAACCTAATGCGTCCACCTCCTGTGTGATGGAAAAAGGTCATAAATTGTCATTTGTTGAGAACTCTAAAAATGCTATGCATGTTTTGGATTTGATTCATTGTGATTTATGGGGTCCATCTCCCATTTTATCTGGTCATGGATTTGCTTATTATGCTATTTTTTGTGGGTGATTTTTCAAGATTTTCTTGGTTTTACCCTCTTTGTCGGAAATCTGAATTCGTCGATGTGTATATGAAATTTGAGGCATTTGTGGAAAATCAATTTTCTTCTCGGATTAAAGTGTTTCAGAGTGATAGGGGCACTGAATTTCTGAACACTCCTCTTCAGACCCATTTTGAGACAAAAAGAATCCTTCATAAAGTTTCTTGTCCTACACACCCGAGCAGAATTTGTTTGCCAAATGAAAACACCATCATGTGATAGAAATTGGGCTTACTATGCCTTTTCATTTACATCTTCCATTATCTTTTTGGGATGATGCCTTTGCGAAAGCTGTGTATGTCATTAATCGCTTTCCCACTCCAGTGCTTGATGGAGCTTCTCCCTACAATATTCTGTTTGCTTGGGCACCTACATACTCTAACTTCCATCCTTTTGGTTGTAGAATCTATCCATTTGTACATCCCTATGCTGAGCACAAGCTTTCGCCTTGAAGTATCCCTTGTGTGTTTGTTGGGTATAGCTCTCAATACAAGGGATTTCACAATATGAATCCTACTTCTGGTCGGGTTTATATCATTCAACATGCACATTTTGATGAGACCTACTATCCATTTATCACTATAACTTTGAGCTCTTCAGCTTTATGTTCTCTTAATGTATCTTCATTTATTGATCTAGTCCTCCCGAACACGAGACCTCTATCATCATCATCATTTCCTTTGGCGCCACATTCTCTGTGTTTGGCTGACTCAGTGGACTTGATGACCTCTCCTCTTGCTGCTCCTGATTCGGTTCCTGGTTCTCCGACGCACTCTGGGTCCACTTCCGATGACTCATCAGATGATTTTCCTACTCCGCCACCTTCTTGGACGCATTGCATGGCTACTCGGCCTCGTATCGGTCTGCACCGACCTTATCATTTTGATGATTATGTTGTCACTGGCCTTACTGCAACAGTACTATACCACTCTGAGCCTCGAGACTATCGAGCTGCCCTTCGTGATCCTAAGTGGGTTGCTGCCATGTATGATGAGATGTCTACCATTCGGAAGCAACACACTTGGGATTTAGTTCCTTGGCCGTCTGATGTTAATGTCATTGGCTCAAAATGGATCTTTGGGCTTAAATATCGCCCTAATGGTACGTTTGAGCACCACAAAGCTCGACTTATGGCTTAAGGGTTCTCGCAGCTACCGGGTTCTGACTTTGACCACACTTTCAGTCCTGTGGTCAAAGCTTCCACCGTTCGTACAGTTCTTGCCATTGCTACCATACGGAACTGGCCCTTGCACTAGTTAGATTTCTTGCTTAGAATCCAGTGGCTCACATGTGCACAAAGCACATTGATATCGACTATCATTTCGTTCGGGAGCTGGTTGCCTCTAAGAAGCTACGCGTTCTTCATGTCCCAACATCTTTTCAGGTTGCTGACATCTTCACCAAGGGCCTTTCTCGCCCTTTGTTTGAATTTTTCAGGTCCAAGCTTTGCATTTCGGCTCACCCGACGCTTTGCTTGAGAGGGTGTGTTAGGATAGATGAGATCAATGATTAGATATGATTGGGATTTTATTAGATAGGATTGGGATTTTATCAGATAGAGATATGTCTAGATTCATTGTATATCTAGGTTAGTATTCTCTATATGTATTCTACTCATCCCAAACATCTATATACGGAGAATTACCTTATTCACAATATCACTGCCTTTTTTTATAGTGTAATTCTTCTGTAAATGTTTCTTTGTTGAACGCATGTTCTATCTGGTCCATTTCTAGGCTTCGTCTCCCATAATATCTGCAATTGTTAGGAAACAGAAGGGCCAAATGATACAGCGTGTGTGGGTTCCCCAAGAACTATGAACAAAAATATTATTGAGTCCAAGAGTACCGAGAATAGAAGATCAATTTTAGTTGATTTCACAGAAATACCAAACATTGAAAGCTGTAGAGGATAACCTCAAAAGTTTATTCAATATATTAAAAGTTTTCTGCCAAAAACAACCGACAATAGTTTAAATAATAAATCCTAGCCTCCACTAATATAAAGAAATAACAAAAAGGCCCTCGAAATTATCAAAACATAACAAAAATGTGCTGTAAAATAGTAAAACACAATTTGACCCTCCAGATGAAGGAATTTGGCTAATAAATGCTAATGCTCGTGGCTTAGCATGATTTCTTCTCAGAATGTTGTTTCTACATGAAAAACTCTAACTTATCATCAAATTCTTTTCTAATATGTAATTAAAGAGACAGTTCTTTTTTATTCCATTGAAAAGTTAACTCCCATGTATTTTAGTGGCATATCTCCCAGGTGCATCCAATGATTTCTTTTATCTGCTTAATCTTTGTTGAGCTCATCTTCTTTCCAATTATGTATAAACTTATAGAAAAAAAATTATCTGCAATAGACAAGTGTGCAATATTTTTTGTCCTGTCTAGTAATCTAAAATGATCCAGTACTCGTGTGTGAAATAGGTACTAAAGTCCTCTTGTTAAGGATTCACTAATTAGATTAAATAGGAATGACGAGAGGAGATCCCCTTCTTTAATCCTCTAGAAGGTTTAAAAACCTTTCGGGGAGCCATGCAATCAATACACTATTAAGATTAGTGAGGATCAATTTAACAAAATGACCATGAAATCCTAATCTAAGTGAAAATGTGTATAAAGGGGACCACGGCACTCTATCAAGGTTTTCATAATGTGTAATTTAACAATCATATTTAAAGATTCTTGCGTTCTATCCAAAAGGCTCAGAGCTTCATTCATTAAAAAAATACTATTCGCGTTAGACAAGTGTGTAGTAATAAAATGCAATCCAAAATTAATAATAAAATACAATTTGCGTGGCTTTACAATGCCTTGTGCTCCCAACCATTTTGGAATTCAAAGCACAAAAAAGTCCAACTTCACAACATAATATTTCCATAATTCCCATCATGTTGGAACATATACTGAGTACTGAATCTGAATTCATAAGAATACTGAAAGTATTTCTAGAAAGTTAGAAACCCAAAAATAAATTCTAATTACAGAACCAACACAGATTGATATCCAAAATCCTCAAAATATTCTCCCCCTGAGACCATGAACATGCTAAAGGCAACAAAGAAACAGAAACAAGCATAAAACAGCAAGAAAACTTACTCACCCTGGAATCAATAATTGATCTATGTTGGAACATAGCCAGTGCAGAAACTTCAATCTTGTTAAGGAGTAGCAATCTGTGCTTCCTATCTAGCCTCCTCCCTCTCAATTCTATCATTCTCAGCCTCCAAGGCAGCAATCTGAATAGCCAAAGCACCCAACCTAGCATCCATGGCTGCAATTCTAGCATTCTTCTTAGTATCCCCATAAGTGGAAGTATTTAGATTCCATGGAAAGTCATGTACCTTCCTCATTTCAAAAGTATTCTTGTTAGGCCAAAGAGACTCAGTCTTCACAATCTCATCCTCACCTTTAGCTCTCATTCTTTCACTTCTGACCAATGCAGAAATAAGGATGCGACAGACCCGTGCATACTTGGCTTTAGGAGCAATAACCTATTTCACAATAGTATGTTGTATGTATAACTCTAGGTTTACTGGTTTCTATGTTCCAACACAGTACAATAACTTAGCCATTTCTCTTTGAAGGGTAGTAGTGTTGATTGATGGGATCCAACAATTGAACGCTATCTGGTACAAACACAAGAACCCGGAGGATAAGAAAGATGCTTGGGAATAACTAGTAGTAAGCTACTCAGTCTTATAGCCACTAGAAATTTCATTCAAAATCTGGTCAACTGTGACCCCTTACTCTTCAGAAAATACTCCAGTAAACTTAGGAGTTTTCAGCCCCAACAATCTATTAATTTTCTTAGCTAAGAAATTCACTACCTTGCCCCTCACAAACACCCTATCACAGCAAGGGTCATCGTCTTTAAGATTTCCAGCCATTATATTAGAATATACCTCACATAATAGTTGATTATTGTAGTCCTCATACAATGTAAGTGTAGTTTTCAAACCAATGGATTCTTGAAAATCAGAGAATCCACTCTTCCTGTAAGCAACTAAGTCTATAGACCTCTCAGGAATAACATTCCTCTGAGAAAACACCTTCCCCATCTTCGCACAGCCATTATCATTGTAAATGTCAGACAGAGAATAATTTAATGGAGGTGGAGGTTGTGTAAGAGAGAATAATTTAATGGAGGTGGAGGTAGTGTAGGCTTCTTCTTTGGTGCCAGAGTAGCTCTTCGGCTGGCTGGGATGTCTCGAGTGCAAACTCATTCCTCTTGGCCTTTCTTAATCCAGTCTAGATGAACTCATCCAAGACCTCATCACTGGAGTAGATCTATTCAGGTTCTTGTGTTGGAACATGCTCTGTCTGCTCAATACCTGCTACTGCATCACCAAGTTCAGTCTATGTTGTTGCATCATGTGTTCCAACATGCTCAAACTGCTCAAGCATAAGATCATTTCCCCATTTCTCTCTTACATCTCAATCCTACACATCATCATAGGTAATTCCTCCATAATCATCAACAAACTAATGGTCTTGACCACCCATATCAACATCTATGAACCCTAGTTCAGGCTTATTAACCTCCATAGATGTAGCAAACTCAGTCTCTGCTATCTTTGTTGGAACATACCTAACACTTTCATCATCCTCATAGTGTGTCAGAAAAATAACAGGAGGCCTCAATTCCCTCAGCTCCTTATTCCTCTTGGCTGTACAAAAATCACAGGGGACTAATTGTAGTTTATCTGTGGATTTCACCACGTTTTGTCCCTCAACATCAGAATAATCTATCTCCTCATTTCTAACTCTGCTGGGGTCAGGTGCATAGCAGTAAATAGTGAACATATCCATACCATTATGCATGACATTTGCCCCTCTAAGCAACCTAGGGTTAAGCTCTTTTATTTCATCAATATCACCTATGTCTTCAGTAATTAATTCTTGAATATCCACATCTAAAACCTGCCCCTTCAATGCTTTCAACTTAGACAAGTCTAAGGAAATCCTATTTTATTTTACCCATCAAAAAAATCATCCATAGACTCAAATTCCATACCATGCAAACATACAGGAGGAGCATCGGGACCAGTTACCTTTTGGTGAGAAGACATGGTCTTGATAAGGATTTAACGCTTCTTTCCTTTGATACTGAAGATGACCATAGCACTTTCAGAGCTCTCGTGACTTCTTATTTCTCCCATTGTAAATTTTTCGAGCTTGAGAGATTTTGGCGAGAAGGATTTTTGTTAGTGTAGGATATGTTTTATCACACAACTCAACCCCTCAATAAATTATGAAAAAGGAATCCCCAAAAAATTGGCTTTAATCTCTCAATAATAGCTTCCAAAAATTCAAAAATGGCAAGAGTATAGGAATATGGGGCCGAAACTAGAGGGAAGGTGGAGAGATGAAAATTTGAAACAGAGAAATAACTTCTTATCTTTTTCACCTCCATAGCTTCACCACCTTTTTAATTTCCCAAGGAAGAACTATCATTGCCTTTTTCCACTTGTCAACTCATGTCAAGCCACTAAAATTCCAACATAGCTCTTCTCCTTCTATATTTTGTTCACCTTTTCTTCTTTCTATTTTTTTGTGTTTTCTGAATTTACGTACACAAATATTTTTTTAAAAAACCTAAATAGAAGCTAATAAGAATACCTCAAATCTAACATACACATAAATGTTGCCTAAGGAGCTCAAAAGTTGCAGTGTCCAAAGGTTTAGTAAAGATGTCCGCAAATTGCTCAGATGTTGGGACATAAGCAACCACCACTTCCTTCTTCTCAACCAAATCTCGAATAAAATGGTGCCTTATATCAATGTATTTTTTTTAGAGTGCTGAAATGGATTTTTTGAGATATAAATAACACTTTTGTTGTCACATAACACCTTTAGAGGCCATTCTTGAATTCCATAATCATTCAGTATTTGTTTCATCCATAATTGTTGTGCACAACAACTTCAAGCAGTAAGATACTCAGCTTCAATAGTTGACAAGGAGATCAAATTTTGTTTCTTAATGTACCAAGATACCAAATTCATATCAACTAAGAAATATCTACCCGTGGTACTTTTACGATCATCTCCATTACAGACCCAATCATAGTCACTCTAACTAATCAGATGAGAGTCTTGGATCTTAGAATACCAAATTCCATACTCAATTTCCCACTAACATATTGAATTATCCTTTTGACTACCGTTAAGTGAGATTCCTTAGGATCAGCCTGAAATCTTACATATACCTACGCTGAAAAACATATCAGGCCTGCTTTCCGTAAGATACAACAGACTCCCACTCATACTCCTGTACAATTTGTGATCAAATCCAGCCACTTTACCAATTTTTCAATAGCCCTGTTGGTGTTCGCATAACTCAATAGTTACTCAATCCAAACCTATTTACCAAATTCAAGGTATACTTACTTTGATTTATAAACAGACTGTTCTTTTCTTGCTTCACCTGAAGAAAATATGTGAGTTCTCTAACCATACTCATCTCAAACTCAGCCTGCATCAAAGTGACAAAAGCATGTACCATAGATGATGAAGTAGAGAAAAATACAATACCATCAATATAAATTTGAGCAATCAAAAATTTTGATGATTTTTTAAGTACAAACAAGGTGCGATCTACTCCCCTTCGGCGATAACCTTTCTGAATGAGAAATTTAGTGAGTCGCTCATACCCAACCCTTGGTGCTTGTTTAAATTCACACAATTCCTTTTTGAGTTGATACACCTGACGTAGATAGTTATGATCTTCAAATCCTTTAGGTTGTTCCACAGACACTTCTTCGTTTACTACTCCATTCAGGAAAGCACTTTTTCCATCCATATGATACAGTGTAAAAGTTCATAATGCAACAACAGCTAGTAAAATCTGAATAGATTCTAACTTGGCAGCTGGTACGAAAGTTTCATCAAAATCAACTCCTTCAACTGAGTGTATCCATGAGCTAACAACCTTGCTTTATTCTGAGTAATATGCCCATCAACATCTGATTTGTTCTTAAAGATCCACTTGGTGCCAATAACATGCACACCTTAAGGCCGAGAAGTGAGATACCATACATTATTGCGTTCAAATTGCTCAAATTCTTCATGCATTTCCAAAATCAAATATTCACCAAGTAAAGCTTCCTTGTAATTCTAAGGTTCAATAAGAGGGGTGAAACACTGTAGTCCTGCAAGCTCTCTGTAGTTTACCCGAGGCAGTATACGGGTTCTCTTGATGTTGAGTTTAGGTTGCATCTGTGTTGGTACATTTGATGTTGCAGTAGGAGTAGATGTTCCAACATACTCAACTTCTTTAATTTCAGTAGGACTGTCTGACTGCTCGGATGTTCCAACATAGCCTGGATGGTTAGGCAGACTATTTTGTGTTGGAACATAATCTAGTTTATCTTCTTTTTCACTTGATACTTGTTTATCATTTGAACCATCCATAATGACATTGATGGATTCCATAAGAGCATTTGTACAAAGATTGTATAGTCGATAAGCATGGTTGTTCACAGAATATCCAAGAAAAATTCCAACGTCACTCCGGCTGCCAAATTTTACCAGTTGATCTCTCTCTGAGAATATAGCACTTGCTTCCTAACACATGAAAGTATGAGACGTTTGGATTCCTACTCTTTTAGATCTCATATGAAGATTCACTCGTGAATGGACGAAGGTAGACTTGATTGATAGTGTAGCAAGCTTATTGATGGCTTCTGCCCACCATTTCTTATGAACTCCTTTCTCAGCAAGTATGACTCAAGCCATTTCCTTTAGAGTCTTATTTTTTATTTTCACAATGTTATTCGGCTAAGGAGTGATTGGAGCAGATAATTCATGCTGAATGCCGAGTTCATTAGAGAAGTCGCTAAACAGGGAGATTTCGAATTCCCTGCCATGATCACTACGAATTCTGATAATCTTTCCAACTGGACTTCATTTCTCCGTCTGCAATTTGATCACCAAGCCATAGTATCATATTTGTCTTTAAGAAATGCTACCTATGTGTATATGGAAAAATTGTCCACAAAAAAAACTTCTGGCCATTCACATTTGGCGTATTAACTGGACCCATCAAATCCGTATAAAGTAATTCAAGATTCCTTGAGGTGGTGATATACTGAACTGAAGAGTGAGGTGATCGAATCTGTTTACCTTATTGACATGGTCCGCACACAATTCCATTTTTGTTAGTGAGTGTAGGCATACCTCGTACTGCCTTCATGTTGGCAATTTTTACTAGGGTTTTGTAGTTGATATGACCAAGCTTTCTGTGCCACATGGTTCCATCATCTTGTCTTAAACTTAGATATTTCACTTCTTGATCTAGCAGATAACAGTTGTCTGACGATCAAATTCTTGAGAGTACTTTTTCTTCATCATGTTTCACTATGCATTTGTCTTTATGAAATTCCATAGTCATATTGTCATCACACAATTAACTAATACTCAACAGATTCATCTTCTAATCTTCACAAAGGAGAACACTTGTAAAGACATGGAACCTCTCAATCTGCAATTCTCCCTTTCCAACTACTCGACTCTTCTTTCCATTGCTAAAAGTAACAAATCCACCATCATATGGTTTGATTTTTGTCAAATATTCTTGAGTTCCAGTCATATGTCTTGAACACCCACTATCAAATTACCACAAATCTATAGATTGTACAATAAGAGAAGTATGGGCCACAAGACAAATATAAGTGCTTTTAGGAACCCATACCCTTTTTACCATCCTTGATCAGTGAACATCATCTATGTTGGAATATGCAGACAGTTGTCGTCCACTCATGATGTCTTTGAGTAGTTTAAAACAATGATCCTCATTATGACATTGATAGAAGAAGAAGCTACAGATAAGAGGTTTTTGTTGCCATGTCTTAATCACTTTTCTCTTCACCTATTTAATCTCTAACTTGAAGTCTACCATTCCGCTCGATAAGTTGTCATAGCCAATCCCTTGTCGATTACCGAAGTTCTTCCCCATAGTCAGTGTATCATATAGTTTGCCTTACCAGTATTCAACTTAGTAATTGTTGCCTCAACCATTTCCACTCTCTTAGTTGTTGAACTTAGATTCAGTTTCAATTCTTTAGTCTCTCTTTTGTGTTCTATAACAAGAACTAGCATCTCCCTGTCCTTATCATCAAGTTGACTCTTATTTGTTTTCAATGCTTTATTTGTGTCAAAAACTTTCAGCCACATCTCATACATGTTTTCATATGCAGTGTAGATTTCTTCATCACTCACGGCCTGACCTTCATCATCACTAGATGGGTTGTCAAAACCTGACTTTTCTGTGTTAGAACATATCGCCTTGTCTATCTTTGCAATGTTGGAACATGCATCATTAATGTCTGATCCATCATGATTTGTTTCTCCATATGCTACATAATTGTTTGTAAGTTCCTCTCCATCTTTCCCCTCTTCTTCATCTTCACTCCATGAATTTACATATGATCTTCTTTGCTTCTTTCAAGTATTAGCACATTCAGCCTGTATATGTCCATATTCCTCACATTGTCTACATTGAATCCTTCCCGGATGCTGTGTTTCACAACTCCAATTTCTTGAGAACTGCTGATTTATTTGCTCCATTCGTGTTCCACGATTATTACCAAGGTCTTATGCCTGAGGTCTATTACTTCCGAACATGTTGTGTGATTTTTTATTCACCATTTTTTCAGCATTCTTGAGAGATTCTTAGTGATAAATGAAAGTTCTTCAATACCATCATCATCATCATCTTCATGAAGGGTCCTTGACAATGATGTTTTGAAAGCCAACTCCTTTTGCACTTTCTTTGTGGGCTGTCCCAATGTTATCTCTTAGGTTTTGCAAAGATCCCATTAGCTTAGCTAAAGACATGGCGGCCACATCTCTTGCTTCTTCAATAGCTGCAACTTTCACAGAGAATTTTTGAGGAAGAGATCTCAAGGTCTTTTTCACCAGTTTGGCCTCATAAGGTTTTCCAAGTTGATAAGCCATGTTGGATATATCTCTCAGCTTATCATTAAACACCGCAATAGTCTCATCCTCCCCCATTTTAAATTCTCAGATTTTGTGGCCAACATCTGTAGTTTAGATTCACATACACAACTTGTTCCTTCATGAACGGTTTGCAGAATCTCCCATGCTTTGTTTGCCTGATAACATGTTGAGATGAGTTTGGATTGAATTTCATCCACTGCTGTAAAAATAGAATTTAGTGCTTTGGAATTTTCCATTGAAGCCTTCAGTTCATTTGGAGTCAAAGTTGACTTCGCTTTTAACTTGAGTTTCTTTGCTCTTGATTATCCCTCTTTATCTTTTGAGCTAGATTCTGCATCCTTAGTTGGGTGGCTCCATTCTGTTTCTATAAAATGCCACACTAGCTCATCCAGTGAGTTAATAAAACCTCTCACGCGTGCCTTCCAATAGTTTTAGTTCATTCCTTCCAGCAGTGGTGGCCGACACATAGAAGCTCATTTTTTAGTTGCCATGGTAAAACCAGATTACACTTTCATTGACACAGCCAAGGTAAGAGTAAGTGACTTAGTTGTAATTCCAATTGAAAATTTGGTTTTACCTAATTAATTCACTAATTACAACAGTGTTCCAACATAACCTATTTAACCAAGTATGCTGTAAAGTAAAACATGAACACACAAGACTTGGTTACGCAGTTAGGTAAAATTCACCTACATCTGCAGGGGTTGGCTCAGTTCAGAATGAATCCACTAATCAGAAAGATATAGTACAAAGTACACCATACAATTATACTTATCTTATCTAACCATAACGTGTGAATTACAAGCTCTCCTTGCAATCGACCCACCTTGATTAGACTCCCTCTGAACTCGAAACTCATCGACGCTGGATATCCTTAATGCAAGTGCCAAGTATAATAGCACCAAGATGGCATCATACCAAAGCTTGATTAGACATTCAAAGGATATGTTTGGGATCCTCTAAGTGACATGGCAGGTCCTATGACTAGGGAAAGAATGAAACTTAAAGATGCATCTTTGAATGCTTTGATTGATCGACTTCATGACGAAGAATTAAATAATGAAGCAATATCGACATCTTGGATTAATTGTTCAACAGTGTCGAGGAATTGAATACATCTTGAAAAACACTATACTCTTCTTTCCACTGGATTTTTAATGAGGTAGTGTGGTCATTTTAAACTATTATAAATTTATTTCATTTTTAATTTTTGGAATTAAATTCGGCCATATGGTCTTGGAAGGATTTAATTTTGAAAATCAATCCATTAGGATTTAAGAATGTTTAGTTTTATTCTAACTAGACACTACAACAGTGTCGAGGAATCAATCCATGATCCTTACTCTGGTCCCTGGAGATTTTTTTCTCTTAATTGTCAACTGAATTTGTTGCATGGAGACAATCCAATCACATATGCTCCTAGGGAAGCTAATACTGTGGCTGATTTTTTGGCAAAATTTGCAAGGGAGGAATCCCTAAATGGAGTCTTTCAAATTAGCAATGCCCCTTCTTTCCTTAAAGGCTTGATTATGTTAGATAAAATTGGAGTTCAGGGGGTAAGAATAAGAACTGTAAATGGGAACTCAGATTACACATAAGCTGGTAGTTGTCTCTGGATATAATGTATATAAATGTTGTGGAATAGAGACTGCTGTCTTTCATTTTTTGCAGATATCCGGCTCAGGTTCGGAGACACATCTGAAGCAAATGAGGACTCACAGGAGAGGAAGCACGGTCAGAGCACAGGAGATTGATTTCTGAGCTACCTGAAGCAAGGGAGGATCTCGAACATAGGAGAGGAGAGGAAGTATTGCTCGAACATAGGAGAAATCGAGGATGGCAACAAACAATGGACACTCAGGCGATCTTGTGTCTTCCTTGGCATGAATAACATTGACTAATAAGGGTTTCGATTCTTCGCTTCCCTGACCATGTTCGTGTTATTCATGCCAGATGGACATAAGACTAGCAATCTGTAATTTCACATGTTCAGTTAGCTTAGATTTGATTAAACATAGCGCTTTTGGAAGCAATTTTCTATTTGCTTGGAGGGCTTCTTTGGCTCTTGGATCATCATGAATGATCTTTTGTAAAAAACTCTACTTGTAGCACTTCCTTTTGGGTTTGAGGAGCCTAATAAAATCCTCCCATCTATCCGGATGGTTTCTAATTAAAAAAAAAAACTAGACACTAGAACAAACAACACCCATTGCCTTGGTTTTTCAGGCCTTTTTACCTCGATTATTCCCCTGAAAAACCAAAGTCAATGTGTATGGAGTAAAAATTTTACCTTTTTCCTCAATTCAAAATCGAGATAAAATGTACTTTTTTACCTCGGTTTTGGACCGACGTCAGCAAATTATAAGTGTGACTTTGCTTTTAGTACTAAGATTTGCAACATGATACGATATTTACGACATCATTTCAATCAAAGTCTGGATGTGAGATGAACAACATCGGCGATACCATCAAGATGCAATCATTGAGAATTGACTGCGATGTTGTTCCAGTGACACTGCATATAAATATCTGCGACACCGCATCGCTCCAGTTCAGTGACAATGTTGACATGATCATGTTGATATGGAACAATGAACATTACGATGCCATTTTGCATCGAAGATGTTGCGAATACATTACACAACATTTCTATAGATCAATTGTGAAGAGGATGTTTCGGTAAAATAATATAATATCTAATTTTGATGGGGGGAAATTGTGTTTGTCGATCCATTACAATTTATTTAGTATTGGATTACTCTAGTAATGGTAAACATCATCCAACAATCAAATGTCATTAAACATATATGGGAAAATTAACAATGACATGATAAATACCCTAAACCCTAGCTATAACATGTATACAATTACATGTTACAATATATAATAATACATAAGGTTGGTCAAACATTAAATATATTGAACCTCCAAATTGACTATGTTGTAAAGCATAAAGACCGTCAGAGCGACTAGTGAAGTGGCAAGTTATCCATCTACGGTCCATCCATAACTCTTGTTGTCCTGTTACACCGAATACACAATAAACAAAATTTAAGTTAGAATTGGCATATTGAATTAAGGCCGACCTAAGTGCGATGTTGCACATTTAAGTTAAGGCCGACCTAAGTGCGATGCGCACAATTAATTAATTTCATTCTTTTCATTGACATGTGCATCGTCAGTCTGAATTTGGATTTATGTCACGTAGGCCGATAGATAGATACCGACATTGCACATTTATATCGTGTTCATACGAATACGTAATTATTGTATACAATTAGCCCTAACCTAAGAATTTTTTGTCATTCCCTACAAACATGGCATCATCTGTGGAAAAAAATATATACACTACATAACATGTAACACAATCATCATACATTATAAAATTATACAAGCTTTGTTCTGTGAGAAAAATAACATGTAGAAGGCATGGTAATTAAATTGCTAAACTAACATTGAACGTATAGAAAACTACCTCAACTAATTTGAATCCGAAGGTGCTCCATCATTGGGCATTTGTTTATGTGTGGGAAAAAAATTGATTGAGCTCTTGAATTTTTGTTTAAAGGTGTGGATGGAGAAGATGGTGTGTTTTAGCTAGGGATTGGAGAAAGTGTGGTATAGATGAAAAATGGGTAATGATGCTGGTTTTAATGACTTGAAATTTTGGTGGAGGGTGGGGGGGGGGGGGTGGGAATTTTGCTTCGATTTTTTGCTTGAAAATTTTATTTCCCACTGGAAATTTCATTGTGACCGACGACGGTAGCTGTTCGGTCGTGGATCCGCATTTGGCAACATAACTGCAACTTCGCACATGGGGGAAAATTGGCAACTTCGGAAAAGGGTCGTAAAATCCTCCGTGTTAAGAAAGGGGCTCCTTCAGTGAAAATATGAATTCAAAAAATTTATCCACAAATTTGTATTTGGACTTCTACCACTTTCTTGGAGGGACCTACAGTGTAAATATTTAGAAGTTCACCGGTGTAAATATAATTTGCCATCTATAATTTACTTTGGGCCACGTACTAGCACTTTCAAAAATTTGAAGGACACGATTTTATTATATTTTATTTTCATAAAAACCCTGAAATAAGGAATTTTATTTGATTCTATGCGATGGAAATCATCGTTCGAATAACGCTTACCCTAAGATCATAAACGGAAATACTAATACAAATGATGGACGAATACCCCGTTCCATTCATCCGGTAATGCCTAAATAGGAACATCTTGGTCATGACATTGTGAATTAGATTAGGGTATCTCTATTTCCACATCTCCCACATTCGTGGTGTGACCTAAGTATAATAATTAAAAACTTGATCTGTGGAGGTAAAATCGTGAATCGGGGAGGTAAAATCCATTCGAAGCATCCGGAAGGGACTTATTTGCCATCCTCTGTGAAACATATAAGTCTAAAAAATGATTATACAACAGGCATGATCCTATGGAGACTTCTCTCGACCAACATCTACCAAATAACCTTTGTCTTCTTATAAGTAACCATCTATAATTTACTCTAGACCACGTACTAGCACTTTATGAAATTTGAAGGATGCAATTTTATTATATTTTATTTTCATAAAAACCCAAGAATAAGGAATTTCATTCGATTCTATGTGGTGGAAATCACCATTCCAATAATGCTTACCCTAAGGTCATAAATGGAAATACTAATACAAATGACGGACGAATACCTTGTTCCATTCATCTGGTCATGCATAAATTGGAATATCTTGTTCATGAAATTCTGAATAAGATTAGGGTATCTCCATTTCCACATCTCCCACATTCCCAGAGGGACCTAAATTCAAAACATTTAAAACTTGACCCGTGGAGGTAAAATCGTGAACTAGGGAGGTAAAATCAATTCGAAACATCTCAAAAGGGACCTATTTTCCATCCTCAGTGAAACTTATAATCCTCGAAAATGGTTATATAACAAGCATGATTCCATGGAGACTTATAGCGGTCAAAATCTACCAAATAACCTTTGCTTGCTTATAAGTAACCATCTATAATTTACTCTAGACCACGCACTAGCTGACACGCCTCCCACCAGGGTCGTTAAAACCTAGCTCTAACCCAGTTGGAGGCGATGCAGTCAGAAGATAGAATTTATAGTTCTGCACCCGTTACTACTGCTACGCTACCTAAAAGGTAGTTAGCGGTAAGCCCTGGGTTTGTCCACAGAGATGCTAGGTCAAATGTATCAACTCAAAACACAACCTCATATGGGTTGTCAATCCATACGAGTGAAAGTAATACTAGTAAACCAAACATGCAAGTTATGTGGGGGCATTGGGTTTTCATACTAAAACTAATACACATGAAAGTAAAAACACAACTACAATATTAAGCTAGCACTTGGGGAAATCATTGAGTGACTTGGACAATCTAATGCTTCTAACCTCAATTCTTTCACATAAAGATCTAAAAAAACCTACTAGAGTGTCCACAACATGTGGTGTGTCTAATAGCATACACTTCCCCGTCCCTGTCACGGTGGTGCTCTCGCAACCCTCCATCAACACCGCTATCATAATTAGGGGAGTAAACAAGGTCCAACCATTGTTGTAGGTATGATTCTTCCCCGTACGATTACATCCTGGTCTTCCACTATGAATGCAACTACTTCCCTCGGAAGACCGGGATGGAATTCAAATAAAGATTTGAATTCCACATCTTAGGATCAAAGAAACTACTTCCCTCCACATCTTAGGGGAGAAAACAAGGCCCAAGGGTCGTAGGAACATTATCTACGATACTAGGGTTTCTTGTAACCCTAGCTTGCTACTATTAAGCTATCTCTATCGAGAACCTCTCAGACGAATTTACAAAGTCAGCTAAGACTGGTGCGATGGTAAGTGGACCAGAGTGACCTCGAACTCCCGTGCACAAACCCACGTAGACGCGTTTTCCTCCACCCATACAAACATTCAGGTTTCTCTTCCCAAGGGGCATCGATATTTGCGCCTAGCATGAATACAACCCAAAATGTGTACTTATATGTGGTGTGATATTCATGCATTCAAACTCAAAAGAAAATCACAATAATATTATGAACACAAAACTAGGATGAACTAGAGAATCTCAAAAATCATATCGACAAAACCAAGTCACTTAAATCATCCCCAAGCTATGGAAAATACTCCCTTGACATTGAATTCAAATAAAGATTTAAATTCCACATCTTAGGATATAAGCAAAATAAAAGATGAAAAGATAAAGTTTACTAGGGGGCAATCTCCAAACTACTCTTCTAAATATGATATAGGTTTGTAAGATATGAAAACCTAGTAGACTAAGGTTCCATATATAGTAGCAGGAGATTGGGCCTAAAAACAGGCCCTAAATGGGCCAAAATAGGGTAAACCCTAGCTCAGCCGCCGCCCTACGTGGGATGTCACGAATGATGTGAACCGTGGCACGTACTTGGTGAGGGCACGAGGCCTGGCGATGCAGGTCACATCACTTCATGGGTGCGGGGTGCCTGTTCTTGTAACCCTAGCTTGCTACTATTAAGCTATCTCTACCCGGAACCTCTCGGACAACTTTACAAAGTCAGCTAAGACTGGTGCGATGGATGAGAGTGACCTCGAATCTCCCGTGTACACACCCATGTAGACGCGTTCTCCTCCACATATACAAACATATAGGTTTCTCTTCCCAAGGGGGCATCGATATTTGTGCCTAGATTGAATACAACCCAAAGTGTGTGCTTATATGTGGTGTGATATTCATGCATTCAAACTCAAAAGGAAATCACAATAATATTATGAACACAAAATTAGGATGAACTAGAGAATCTCAAAAATCATATAGATAGAACCAAGTCACTACAATTATCCCCAGGCTATATAAACTATTCCCTTGACATGGAATTCAAATAAAGATTTGAATTCCACATCTTAGGATCAAAGCAAAATGAAAGATGAAAAGATAAAGTTTCCTAGGGAGAGAATCTCCCAACTACTATTCTAAATATGATATAGGTATGTAAGATATGAAAACATACTAGACTAAGGTTCTATATATAGTAGCTGGAGATTGAGCTTAAAAATATGCCCAAAATGGGCCTCCTAGCTAAGCCGTCACCCAGCACAGGGCATCACAGATGACGCGGACCGTGGCATATACTTGGCGCGGGACGTGAGGCCTGACGGTGTGGGTTGCATCTCTTCATGAGTGTGGGACACCTATTCTTGAGAGTGGAGCGGATCTTCTTCGTTGTGCGGGGGTTGGCGCGGGTTGCATCTGGCATTAGAGTGGGTCGCATCGTCGGGCTCCGTTAGAGTGGTGAATGTTGAAGTCCTGATCCGTGCCCGTGGCAGTTGGTGAATGTCGTAGTCAAGCTAGGTGTGTTGCTTAGAAACTTAGTGCGGGCCATGTAAATTCCCACATCCCGTGTGCTGGTCTCGATATAATTGACTTGGAACAACGCGGGATGCCTAAAATGGGATATCCTGCACCCATACTTAGCCACGCAGAGGGGTCTTTAATTTGTGCTTGATGGCCCATCATGTCTGTTGTGAGTCATGCCATAGCCTCGTGCTGGTCTCCTTGGCGCAGGCCGTTGGTGCCTAACCATGCATGGCCCGCACTGACCCATCGGTGCTTCGGTATGTTGAACTAGTTTCCTTTGCTACGGGAGAACTGTTAGTCCGATTTGAGAGTTTTAATAGTCAATTTTATAGTACTCAAGAAGAAAATCTAATGAAACCAGCCTTTAAGGATAATTCTTCTTGGATCGTTCTCGTACTGAAGCACAACTTATCGGACCACGATTCCCCATTTCTTCGTTGGCCACTATGAACTCCTTTGCCGCCTGTCATTGGCTTCAAACTCCTTCTACCATGCATTAATGATCGTGGCCTTGTCTAATACCATTCTAATGTGAATGGCCTTTGTATCTACTATCGTCTTTGCGAACGGCCTTCAATATATTCTACCACCCTTACGAATGACCTTCATATAGAATGTAAACAAAAAGTACCCATGGACGACCTTCTAAAGATGATCACAAGGAAGATCAAGGAGCCCGTGGATACAAGATGTCGATTAGTATCTATTAAGTCTACAAAACACGAGATTTAGACAATAAAACCAAACATGGCTGTCTAAACCCCATGTAACGTAAACTCAACTAATACTAGAAATCCACAAAGTAAAAGTAACTAAAAAGTATGTCAAATGCATCGGTTAATGAACACATAATGAAGAAGATCAGACTCCCCACACTTAACCCTTTACCTGTCCTCGAGTAAATGGAAGACAAGAAAAAGAATCAAACGGAATGAAGCGTGCACGCAGAGGTTAACCAAGGCATTCAACTTATTCCAAGATTACCTTGTTTCCCCCAAAAAAGTAAGAATCTCACAACTCTCACGCTCCCCAAAAGTCATAAGTAATCAAACCATCAAAAAGTGAAGTGTGGAAAAAGGTAAGCCAAAAAGATAAGTGTCAAGCTAGCTTACTTTTCCCGAAATGATCCCAAAAGCAATTAAAGAGTAGTCTTTAAAAACAATCCACCGCAGAAGTATGCATTCAACCTTGTTTTTTGTTTTCTCTCAATTTCTCTCATTTTTTAGGAGCCCTTTTGGGTTTTCATCCTAGCTTTAACACACAAAGGGTACTCACTTCTCACCTTTTTCCACACGGCCTCTCATTTTTTCCTAGGCTTGTGAGCCTAGCTGGGCCTAGCCTCTCATTTTTACCTAGTACTTTCGACCTATCCGGGCTTTTCCTCATGTTATCCAAGTCACCATTTTGGGTTTTTGACTTGTCCAGTTTTTGTATATTTTTTTCTCATTTTTTTCAAGTTTTCCAAAAAAAATTCATGTAGCACAAAAATGCCCCAAAAGTGGGCTTTACACTACAAAATATAGTCAAAAATAAAAATACACCACAAATTTCCTAAAACTTCCTGCCCCATGCAAACTAGAAATCCCTAGCATAGTAAATCATCCCTAGCAAAGTAAATGCAAGCGGTCAATGATGTCATACAACCAAATGTCCATCCAAAATCATCCCTAAAAAAACAAAAACCAACATCATAAAATAACAAGAAAGACAACTATCAAAGTAAATCATAAAATGCACCGAGGAAATCCAAGAATGGAAACTCCCCAAGTGCTCACTACTCCCTCCCCACATTTTGCCCATGCAAAGTGTCCAATACACAAAAATCATGTCAAACATAGGTGAGGTAGGGAGAATAGTGGCACTCACTCTTACGGCCCTAAAGGGCCCTCGTCATTGTGAATCATGAAGCTCCTATCCATGTATCTGGCTACTTGAAGTGTGGCCTCAATGCTATCCATCCTCGAGCTACTTGTGAGCGCATTCCTCCTATTGCCTAGACTACCTTTTGCAACACTTGAGTAGGGCTCGAAAGCTTGTCCCAAAGTAAATGCAAGTGGTCAATGATGTCCGTAGAAAAGCGAGAGCGACTAGGAGGTGCTCTCGGAGTGGACTTGCCCTTGGCCTCCTCAACATCTATCTCCGAATTGGACATAACTCTATAGAACTCTCTCTCAAACTTTTGGTCAGGAAAAATGAGTAGGTCATCCAATCATGTGTCATGATCAATGGCAGTGCGCTCCGACTATAGAAGGATCATAAAGCTACACATGCTCGCTCCACCATATAGTCATACATATCTATCCTTCAATGTCTTGGGTCCTACCATAGATACCTTAGCTAACTTATCTATGTTGTACCTTGTTCCCAATCTCCCTAAGTTAGCTAGAGCCCTTTGTGTGACCGGATGACCTAGATACTCCGCCAAAAGACCGACCATGCCTCTTATGGAGATTTTTCCACTCTTCCTGTATCCCATCGCTAAGCATTCCTGCACAAAGTACTCTACCAAGTTCGGGTAAAAGTTACCCTTGGGAGTCATTGTCCAAAGAAAAAGAACATCTGAATCCAGGCATTGCGTTAGTTCCATGTTGACATAATAGTGAACATAGCCAACAAATGGTGATCATAACAGAACTCTTTATGAACTATGGTGGTACTTTTTCCCAGGTTCTTCTTATCTGTGCCCGTCAGTTTCACCCAAAAATGCCCAAGAGAGAAAGGTAACCCTTGGCGGTGTGTCTTCTAGATCTCCTTGCCATACCTATACCCAAAGGCTCACGCTACCTCCCGGTGGGTCATTTTGTACTCCTTGTCATCCAGGTTGAATTTGATCGCCTTGTGTCCATCAGCATCTACTACCGGCCATAGAGTAGCTAGGAACTCTAGGGTCCACCTAATGTATATCTTGGAGTGTTTCTTGAGAAACCCCTCTAGACCTACTCGACTCAACATGTAAGTGACCAGCTTGAGTAAACCTAGAGCCGCCAATGTGTCCTTGCAAGCAAACCCCATCTCCAAAATACCCCTCTTCGGATCTCTCAAGTTCATCCACCTCGGTCACAAATGTGGGGTTACGAAGAATGGAAGTTGTCGGCTCGAGGTTTTCACCCTTCATTGATTTCTTCCTCTTGTCACCCCTAGTGGACTTGCCCTTCTCCGAGGCATTCTTCTTAGGTGGCATCCTAAAAAAATTAGGACAAGAGTGGTGATATGATCATAAACAAAGCATGGCCTACAATTTAATAAGATAACATTCTCCCAAATAACCCAAACATTCATGACATAACATTCTAAGCATATGGGCTATTCAAACAAGAACATTCCTCATCAATCATCAATCTCATGTAAGTTATAACCACCCCATTAAATTAAATCATGCAACCAATATTCACTCTCTCCCAAATCACTCAACACTAAAGATCATATCTTAAGCATAATAGCACATCAATCCTCCCAACATCCTCTTTAACACAAGATCATGGATACAAACTCAAACTCAAACACATATCTCACAACACACTCATTCAAGGTTCATGCTTCAAATAACACCACCACAATGTCAAATAAAGAAAATAAACATAGTGTTCAATGGGCTACCCGAAATTTGAAGCTAGGATTTGCAAGAACCACAAAAGAATAAGCAAAAATTGCCAACTTTTGGAAGAAAAGCTTCAATTGTTTTGAGTTCACCAAGAGTGTGTGAGAGTGAGTGTTTCTTGAGAAGAAAGAATGTGTCAAATGAGAGAATTAGGTGGAGAAACGTACTATGGAAATGAAATTTTAGCCTAGATGACTAGGGTGAGAGGTACAATTAGGATAAGAATGGAATTTTAAAATGCTCAATTTAGGGGACAATAGTACAAGCAAATTAATTCCAAGGGATTTGGAAGTAATTTCAAAAATCCTAAGGAATTAGGGAATTCCAAAATTCTTGAACCAAAAATGCATTTTTGAACTTGAGAATCTAATTTTTTGGAAAATGTGCATTATCGGAGCAAAGAAAAATGCAAATTGGTGTAGTACGCAAAAAAAAGGTGCTTGGCACAAAGCATAGCCTCATGCCAAACCACCAGGTATAAGGCATAGCCTTGCGCTAAACCTTTGGCATGAGTCATAGCCTCATGCCATTTCAGTTCCAGCACGAAGGATAGCCTCGCACTGGTCTACTTGGCGAGAGACATCTACCAACTTTTTCCTAATCCTTGGTTTTTTCCCTCTCTTTTCAAAAAACTGTCATTCGTCCAAATTAATTCCATTTAAAACATAATCACGAGTCTCGAACTCAAATTTCCAAACAAAAAAAATTTTCATCTCAAAAATACTTATAGCAAAACAAGATTCATACAAAAAATATCTACTTACTAATTAAAACATGAAAGAAAAATAAACACCGTATATTTATTGTCATCCTCATGACTTATTTTCTTTTTTATGCATTCTAGTTAGAAACACTTACCAGTGGGCCTCCGGAATTGCCATCGATGACTCCACTCACTATAAATCGTTGTGGAGAGGTCTCCACAATGATCCATCCTTACCTTCGGACCTTTTGTCCGCCAATAGGAACGAATCTCCATGTTTTTCCATCATTGAGTCTGTGAATGTCATTTCTGGGATTAAGAGAGGTCGAGGTGGTTTTAAACTCTTGGCTATCTCCATTTCCCACTGCAACTTGGTTAGCATAGAAAAACAATCTAACACAGACATATTATCCATTGCTTCATGCAATTCATCGAAATTGCCATCATTCTTATCAACATGGGATTCACTCAAACATTCATGCTCATTTGTCACACAAGAAGACTCATCATGCTCATCACAAAAGGTTACACCTTTGCACATCAAAGACGACTTTGTTGCATCATGCCTAGACTTATAGATATCAAATTCCTCTTTATCAATGTCATCTTCTAGAGTTAAGGTTCCTAAGTGGACATCGATTTTAGTCCTAGACATTTTATGAAAAGGTATCCCCAAAAGTGTTGGGGGTGCACTTCCGTCGTGCGCCACATCTAAGACATAAAAGTCTGCTGGAAAAACCAACTTGCTAACTTGAACCATCACATCCCTTACTAGTCCACTGGGACTAGCTTGGGAATGATCGACAAGTTGGATAATCACTCTAGTATCCCTAAGCTCACCTATTTCTAGGCGTTCCTATAGACTAAATGGGATAACATTAATGGATGCACCTAAATCTATCATGGCATGTGCCACAAGTTTACCAACTAAAGAGATAGGAATAGAAAACATTTTGGGATCATCGCATTTCTTAGGAAAGTTCTTATGATTCAAAACAATGACTCCTCCCACTTTCAAGTGTCCTAATCTCTTAGTTGGTCTACGCCTTTTCTTTGTGCATGAAACTCTAAGAAATTTAGTATATGATGGCACATGTTCGATTAATTCCAAGATAGGGATGGTTACCTCGACCTTTTCGAAGACTTTTCGAATGTTTGCATTATCAGTTATCACCTTTGGCATTCCCCTAAAAGCATTTGGAAATGGAGGTGGAATAGTGATTTGTGCCTCGGGTGGTGGAAGTTCCTTGAAGGTTTCTTTCCTTGACCAATATTCCTTCTCTTTGAAGTTTCCTTTGGTAGCCTCAACTACCTTGTCATCTTCTTGCTTTTTCTTCTTCTCGGTCTCGCGGACTTCCTTCCCACTTCCCAATTTAAGTGAACTTATATTCCTTGGATTCACCTCCAGTTGGGAAGGTAGTTTGACCAAATCCCTAGCCTCAAGTCGGCTTACCAAGGTGGCAAGTTGCCCGACTTGAACTTCAAGATTTTTGATACTTGAGACAACTCTATTTCCAAGGTCCTCAATTTCTTGACTTTTCGTTTCCACGAAGATTTCATGTTTCTTCCCCAATTGGCCGATGGCTTCCAAGATCTCATCCTGTTCCGACTTGTAAAGTGAAACATGATTGTTGGAAGGGCCTTCACCTCTAGGATATGGTTGAGGTGGAGTTTGTCCTCCCCGGTACCCTTGAGGTTTGTTATCCTTCCTCCATCGAAAATTAGGATGATCTCTATATCTCGGGTTGAATAAATTTGGATAGGGGTCTAGCCTTGCATCTCCTTGGTTCTCTCGAAACCCTTGTGGTTGACCCCTAGCAAATTGTGGTATGTCTCGGTTGTTGTAGCCATTTGCCTTCACCTCTTGTAGATCATCTACGACTTCGGGGCATGCTTCAGAATTGTGGTTGAGGTTGCAAACTTCACACAATTGGACTCGATGCACTTTTCCTTGCAAAATCTCCTTCATCATGGAATTAAGAGCTTGGATGTGCTCTTCCAACTTAGGTGAGTGCGTGGGTTCATCCAAGGCCTCCACCCTTGATCAAGTGTTAAATTGACACATACAATTCGAAATTTCTTCAAAAAGGGCCAGTACATCATTGGGGCTCTTGTTTGCTATAGAACCGTTGCATGTGGAATTTGCCATCTGCATGTCTTTGTCGTACAATCCCTCAAAGAAGTAATACACCAAATCTTCTTCCTTAAATGGGTGGTAAGGAAAACTTTCCAAAAGTTTCTTGAAGCGCTCCCAATAATCGTACATACTCTCTGTGGAACCTTGCGTGATGTTCGACAACTGCATCTTCAACCCAGCCGACTTGGATGCCGGAAAGTATATTTCTAGAATCTCTTCTTCATGTCCATCCATGATCCAATACACACCGGTGGAAAGTAGTAGAGCCAATACTTGGCACTACCTTGAAGGAGAACAAGAAGGCTCCAAGGGTTTTAGTCATCTTCGAACACTCCTGGGGGCTTCATGTTCGTACACACGAAATGGAACTCCGAAAGATGTGTGTTGGGGTCCTCTCCCAAATCCATGGAAAGTAGGAAGGCAATTGATCTTGCCACTTTTTAGCTCACAACTCACATTGGTGGGTAATTGTGGGAAGGTAATGCAAAGAGGTTGATTCTCCAAGTTGGGTCCCATGAGCTCCCGCAGGGTGCGGTTGTCTTCCGCCATTTTTATTGGATCTTCTACGACTACTTCTTGCCTTAGTTGAACTTTTGCCCTAGTTCTTTATCTCCTTCTCCGCCGAGCACCTGTGTTCTCAGTCGGGTAGTGTAAGACGCCTAGATTAGTGGCACGGGTGTGTACCATAAACTAGGGCCAACAATACCCTTCCGAACATAACACTAGCAAACGAATCAAAAGGTAACACAAATAACTATAAAAACAGCTCTAACCAAGAATTAACAACATAAACAAACAAACAAATAAAAGCTAAACTAAGTACTCTACTGACGGATTATACATAAGTTGATACCTAGACTGATAGCATCCCCGAAAATGATGCCAAAATTCTGACCTACCTCTCCATGGGGTCATTAAAACTGCAGTTCTAACCTGGTTGGAGACAGTATGGTCAGAAGATAGAATTTATAGTTTTAAACCCTTTGTTACTGCTACGCTACCTATAGGGTAATTAGCGGTAAGCCCTGGGTTTGTCCACAAAGATGCTAGGTCTAATGTATCAACTCAAAATACTATCTCATACGGGTCGTCAATCCATACAAGTCGGGGGGGTTGGTTTTTCAAACTAAAACTAATAACATAAAAGTAAAAAACATAACTACAATATTAAGCTAGCACTTGGGGAAATAATTGAATGCCTTTGTCAATCTAATGCTTCTATCCTTGATTGTTTCACAATAAGATCTAAATAAACCTAATAGAGTGTTCATAACATGTGGTGTGGCCGATGGTATACACTTCCCCATCACTATCATGGTGGATACTCTCGCAACCCTTCATCGACACCGTCATCGTAATTAGGGGAGTGTAACAAGGTCAAGATGTTGTTGTAGGTCTAATTCTCCCTTGTGTAATTACGTCCCAGGCTTCCACCACATATGCAACTACTTCCCTCGCATCCTATCAATTAGGCCACCAAGGGTCGTAGGCACCTTATCTATGATACTAGGTTTTCTTGTAACCCTAGCTTACTACTATTAAATTATCTCTACCCGAAACCTCTAGGAAGATTTTACGAAGTCAGCTAAGACAAGTGCGATGGTAAGTGGATCAGAGTGACCTCGAATATGTCGTTCACACACCCACGCAGACGCATTCTCCTCCACCCATACAAACATCCAGGTTCATCCCAACGGAGCATCGATATTTGCGCCTAGCATGAATATAGCCCAAGTGTGTGCTTATATGTGGTGTGATATTCATGCATTCAAACTCAAAAGCAAATCACAATAATATTATGAACACAAAATTAGGATGAACTAGAGTATCTCAAAAAACATATAGACAAAACCAAGTCACTAAAATTATCCCCAAGTTATGGAAACTACTCCTATCACATGTAATTCAAAAAAATATTTGGATTCCACATCTTAGTATCAAAGAAAAATAAAAGATGAAATAAATAAAGTTTCATGGGGAGAGAATCTCCAAACTACTCTTCTAAATATGATATAGGTATGTAGGATGTGAAAACCTAGTAGACTAAGGTTCTATACATAGTAGTAAGAGATTGGGCCTAAGGGTCAAAAATCTCAGCCGTCGCCCGGTGCAGGGCGTCACAGATGACGCGGCCCGTGGCACATATCATGTACTTGGTGCAGGGTGCGAGGCCTGGCGCAGGTCGTATCGCCTCATGGGCACGGAGCGCCTGTTATTCAGTATGACATGGATATTCATCGTGGCATGAGGAGCAAGGGTTAGAGCGGGTCGCATCTGGCACCGGCTGGGCAACGTCGTCTCTTGCGAGGTTCCGTCAGAGTGGTGAATCTTGATGTCCTGATCTGCGCCAGTGGCCATTGGAACGAGAAGTAGTAAGGCTAGGTGCTTTGCTCAGAAACTTGGTGCGACCTGCATAAATTACCACATCCCACGTGCTGGTCTCAGCATAATGGACTTATAATGGCACATGACACCTAAAATGGGGCGTCCTGTGCCCATACTTAGCCACACAGAGTGGTCTTAATTTTTTTCTTGGCTGCCTGTTGTGTTTGGCGCGGGTCGCGCCACTGCCTCCCACTAGTCTCCTTGGCGCGGGCCATTGGTGCCTAACCATGCATGGCTCGCGCCAATCGGTCGGTGCTTCGACCGGATGAACTAGTTTCATTTGCTACCGGAGAACCGTTAGTCCAATTTGAGAGTTTTAATAGTCGACTTTAAAGTACTCAAGAAGTTAAATCCAATAAAATATCCTTGAAGGCTAATTCTTCTTGGATAGTTCTCGGAATGAGCACCACTCATTAGACAACAATTCCCCATTTCTTCGTTAGTCGCTATGAACTCCATTGCCACCTATCTGTGGCTTCAATCTCCTTCTATCACACATTCGTGATCTTGGCCTTCATCTACTACCATTATAATGTGAATGGCATTTGTCTCTTCTACCGTCCTTGCAAACGACCTTCAATATCTTCTACTGCCTTACGAATGACCTTCACATACAAAGTAAATAAAAAGTACCCACGTGCAACCTACTAAAGATTATCACAAGGAAGATCACGGAGCCTGTGGATACAAGATGTCCATTAGTACCAATAAAGTCTACAAAAAGCGGGATTTAGACAAGAAAATCAAACATGGCCGTCTATTACTAGCAATCCACCAATTAAAAGCAACTAAAAAGTATGTCAAATGCATAGGTTAACACACACAATGAAGCAGATCACTAGCATTTTCTGAAATTTGAAGGACACGATTTAATTATATTTTATTTTCATAAAAACCCTAGAATAAGGAATTTCATTTGATTCTATGTGGCGGAAATCATCGTTCCAATAACACTTACCCTAAGTGAATAAACAGAAATACTAATAAAAATGATGCACGAATACCCCGTTCCATTCATCCAGTCATGCTGAAATCGGACACCTTTGTCATGACATTGTGAATTAGATTAGGGTATCTCTAAATTTTTATTTCCACATCTCCCACATTCGTGGACGCACCTAAGTTAAAAAATAAAAAACTTGACCCGTACGTGGAGGTAAAATTGTTTACGATCGAAACAGACATTAATCAAATTCAGGTGCAATTATAAAATTCAATAAGTATTTATAATATACTTTAGAGCATTTGTTAAGGTCAAATATATAATTTTTGGTCAAATGTGTGAACATCGGAAATGCTAATGGGCTGAAATGGTGAGGGTCGTAGTCGCACTTACCGATATTGGTCATAAGCCGGAGACAAGTCGGATAAGGAGACTTAACTGTGACATTGCACTGGCCGAGATATAACTTATGTATGCAGCCGATCTATAAATAAATAGAGTCCACCTATTATACATTATGTCTGGAGCCCATCTATAATAACGTGATGTCGCAATGATGTTGGTAGGATATCAAATTCAGCGATAATGGTACGAATTTGCACTTAACGAGGTAGACAACACAAGGTCCCAAAACGACATAGTTTTAAAATGGCTATAAATAAATGGTCCCCCCGAATCAGTTCAATCTCCTCATTTCCAAGTTTCCCGTGAATACCAAGTGTCTCTCCACCCTTTTCCTCTTCTCCTTTGACAAAGGTATGAAATTCTACTCATGTAGTGCCTAAGTATTTGTAAATGTTATCTCACATTTGATAATTAATCTATGCTTTTTGTATGAGTTGTATTTTAGGTTTGTTAGAGTTTCCCGTGAATACCAATAGTCTCTCCAAGTTTCCCGTGAATACCAAGAGTCTCTCCACTCAGATTTGTTAGAGTGAGAAGTTTTCGTACATGTGAACCTAGGTAATCTGTTCTTCTTTGTGTTAGGACATTTTTGTGTAATTTTGTCTCCTTAATGCATGTTTTGTTGCTGGGTTTGTGTTTATTCCCCATTGGTGTCTTAATGCAAACTCGGTGTCCAGTTGCATGTCATTCAATTTATGAATGTGACGTCTCACATTCTTATTTCAAGTTGCATTAGCCATCGCAGTTGTACCGATTTATACATCGATATTACCGATGTCTTAGAGACTTTGCATGTAGGCATACTTCTTAACTGAATGTTTATTTTTGCGAGCTCATTTTTTCATCGGTCATGAAATCGGTCTAGACAAGTAACCGGTAATCTCGGCCGCACATGTCGACGGTACAGTGGTTTAAACTGATGTGTTCCCGCGACACAGTACCGACTTCGTACGCTTTTGTATAAGGATACTTTAACTTAAAGATATTGTTCACTTCACATACATGACTACTTGCTGTTGAAGGATCCTCTAGGCGCCCATTTTTTGAGGTATTATATCATTTTACACAATATATATACTAATACATGTGCACAGTATACATGGTATATAAATTAATTTCTATTTGCATAAATTATACAGTTCTCCTCACAAAGGATAAAATCTGAACCTGTTGTGTTCAACATTGAAGACCATACAATGGCTCTGGAAAACCCTCGTTTCCATTGTACCTTGAAGCAGCAAAACTTTGGGGAAAAACCCAACTTTGGTAAGGACTAAAACTTGCAAATAATTAAAGTCATGAAATTATTTGATTTTCAGTTAATACTATTTTTTTATAATTGCATATATTTTTCATAATGATTTTTTTATTTCTTATCAGTACACCCCGATTGAAAATGTACCACTTCTCCCGAAGGCAAAAACCCCCATTGTGATAAGATGCTACGGGAAATAGTGGCGCATGACCTACTCGGGCCAAAAGAAGATCAAGGCCCTATTTCCAAGTTTCTTTCCGGCAACAACCTGTGCATTGGGAACACCTTGTTCTTCGAGATCATAGAAGTTGGGGGGAAATTGTCTTCAAGGTTATCATAATTTGAGAGACTTGATTTTCTTGTAATCTCTATTGTAATAACGGTACTTGGACATGTATTATTAATATTTGAATTATTTTGTACTAATTAATTTGTAAGGAGATTTTCGTGAATAAGGGTTTTCTAATAATTTTACTACCTTTTTTGAACAATATGTAATTGTCTATATATGTGCGTGACTTTGTAAAACATTTCCAACCATTCACAATGAAACCGATGTTGTGGTTTTTCTATTAATTAAACAACCTGACTGTATGATGTCGGACAATCCCTTCATCCCTACAAAACTGATCAAACTCAAACGAGCAGAATTCCAGACCATTATCAGTTCGCAGCCTCTTGATCTTCTTCCCTGTTTGGTTCTCCACTAGAGCTTTCCACTGCTTGAACTTCATGAAGGCTTCACTTTTATGTTTCATCATGATAACCCAAGTCATTCTGGAGTAGTCATCAATCAAAGACACAAAGTACCTGTGCCCTCCCAACTACTAAACTCGGGATGGACCCCAACAATCAGAGTGGATATAATCTAGTGTGCCTTTCGTTCTATGAATAGTCTTTGGAAACTTGCTGCGGTGTAGTTTCCCAAAGACACAGTGCTCACAGAACTCCAAACCCTTGACCTTGTGGCCACCAAGAAGATTATCCCTCGACAGAATCTGCATCCCTCTTTCACCCATGTGACCAAGCCTCATGTGCCATAACTTAGTCATATCCTCATGGTGAACCTCTGACGATGCAACATTTGTCGAATCCATAACCGTGGAACCTTGTAGAAGATACAAAGTACCATGCAGAAGACCTTTCAGAACCAGCTTAGAACCCTTGCAGACACTTAGAGCTCCATCTTTCCCTGAATAGACAAAACCCTTTCTATCCAGCATACTAAGAGAAATCAAATTCTTCGTCATCGATGGAACGTGTCTAACCTCGTTCAAAGTACAGAAACTACTATCATGTGTCCTGATCTTGATCGAACCTGTCCCAACTAACTCACAGACAGTACCGTTAGCCGTAGTAATGCTACCCCCTACCTACTTATAAGTTGAAAACCACTCTCTCCTTGGACAAATGTGGTAGGATGCCCCAGAATCTAGGAACCACACATCGGAGTGATGAGTGTGTCCAGCAGCAATCGGAGCAATATCCCCTTCTGAATCAACGTCTCCTTCCGCTAGAGCAGCATAACCCGATTTGTTTCCTGATTGCTTCATCATCAACTTCTTTGGACACTCATTTTTCCAATGTCCCTTCTTCTTACAATACCTACAGATATCACCGGGCTTAGGAACCTTTGACTTCTTACCTCTTTTCTTTCCGCCATTTCCCTTTCCTTTATTGCAACTAGTAAACAAACCAGATGCCTGATTATCTGTTCCTGAACTGCTAGCACTATGACGCAACTCCCTGCTATGAAGAGAGGATCTAACTTCCTCCAAAGACACAGAATCTTTCCCGACAATAAATGACTGAACAAAGTTCTCATATGAAAGCGGTAGAGATACTAACAATATCAAAGCAGCATCCTCATCATCAATTTTCACATCTATATTTTGCAGTTCTAATAACAAAGTATTCAATTGCTCTAGATGATCTCTGAGTTGCATACCTTCCTGCATTCGGAGATCGAATAGACGTTTCAGAAGCAATTTGTTCGTCAGAGACTTCGTCATGTACAAGCTCTCCAACTTCAACCATAGCTCTGCAGCAGTCTCTTGATCCGAGACCTCAGTGATGACTTCATCCGCGAGACACAACATAATTGTTGAATGCGCCTTTTCTTCCAGACCCACCATGTCCAAAGTGCCAACGACCGAGAACCCCTTCATCAGTGGCATCCACAACCCTTGTTGCTTCAACAAAGATCGCATCTTAATCTGCCATAAACTGAAGCTGTTCCTCCCGGTAAACTTGTCTACCTTCACATTCAGCGCAACCATCTTTCTCTCCGATCAGATTAGAGATCCGACCACCCCAGATCCGATAAACCCAAAAATCCGATAGACCCACCGTGGATCTAACCAGAAGCTCTGATACCAGTTTGTTGTGCGGAATACCCTAGAAAGAACAAGCAAAAAAAATAAAGCGAAAAACAAGACACCGGGATTTTTACGTGGTTCACCAATTGGCTACATCCACGGCCGACCAAGATCAGATTCCACTAGAGAGAAAGGCCAGAATTACAGATTTCCTACTCTCTACCAATCCTATCTCTTATAGGTTACAATAAAAGATGAGGCACTATATATATAGTCCTCTCCACCTTAAACCCTAACGACTTTGGGCCCCAACAGCGAGACCCCCGTACCAACCTGTCGAAGCGGCTAATACATATTCAAGGCATACCAACAAGTATCAATGCCCTTCAATTGTGAACTATTCCCGTGGGCTAGTTACTGAGAAAATTTTGAAAATTGAGAGCAATCCCGAGGGCTAGTTGTTAGAAATTTTCGTGCGGCTATCTTAGGGTTTGTGAAATCCCTAGTTTGGTCAAAGATTTTAAATTTTGCAATTCAGAGTTTTTGCAATGAGATTCATATCACTCCTCCCAGGGAATCAAGATATATGATTCTGAACTTGATCAACAGGTTACGGTATGATAAAGCATATGAATTTTGCTATCACATTACTCTCAGAAAGATAGAAAATCTGAATGCAAATTTTTGCTGTTAAATTCGTAAGTAATGCAACTGTGATGTCCTCTATTTATAGTCCATGAGTAGATCGGAAATCTCCATATTTATCTCCACAATATTCCGATTCCATATCTACTTCTGAACCATATACAAATCTCTTTCTATATATCTCATAATATTCCATAAATCCAGTTCATTAAGAATTTAAATTTTCCATAAAACCAATATACTTCAATCACACGCCTAAAATAATGTATTGCTAAATCTCCAATATTTCATAAATCAATATTCACGCAATGTCTTCAAACGACTAAATCTTTTTAGGTTTCAGTTTTCCGTATGTTCCAACATGACAAAAAAAATATTTTTAAATTAGTTCACAAGTGCCAATTAATAATAAAATGCAATTCACGTGACTTTACAATGTTCGAAACTAGTCTATCGCTTTCCTAGATCAAAGTTGACATCTTCTTATAACATTATGAGTTGTTAATGTATCCTTTTCATTGACTTAAAGTACAAAAAATACTGGTGCATTACGTGTGATTCTCGGTGCGATACTGTGTGTTTTTCTTTTCCTCACCAACGGTCTGAAATCTCTACCCGTTATTGCCAGAATTGGATTCTGAATCGGCCTCGGCCTCGACCTCGCCGGTCTCGATGGCCGATACTGTACCGCCTCCCAAAAATTTCGTCGCGGCCCTTCAAACCAAATCTCCCCCTCTCTCTAAACATCTTCCAAATAACCCTGAACTGATTCCAAAATCTACCCACCTTGGTGATCCTGCCTGTTTGTACTCGGAGGATCAAATAGCCACGCTTTCGGCACATTACTCCAATGCCCTGGTAGGTAAGTTTACCAGAGGCAGGCTCTCAATGGAACAGATGGAGGCAGCCCTAAAGACAATCGGATTTGATGGTAAGTATCAGTTGGGCTCACTAGATTATAAACATGTGTTAATTAGATTTGAGCATGTTAACGATTACCAAAGGTGCTGGATGAAGGGCATCTGGAACTTTAATGGCATATTGCTTAAGATGCTTAAATGGACTCCTGAATTCTCAACCCATAGGGAATCCCCCATTGTTCCAATTTGGTGTACTATTAGGGGGGTTCCTTTGTATTATTATAACTCTGCGTCCATTGAGTCCATTGGCAACAGTATAGGAAACTTTATTAAAAATGACCTAGCTACTGATATGCTTACTAGGCCCTCTGCAATTAAGTTCTGTGTTGAAGTGGACTTACAGAAACCTCTGTGTATTCGGCTAGGTTCAGTAGCAAATAATACTAAGTATCGAATTGAGTATGAGGATGTTCCTCTCTATTGTAACCATTGTGCTAAACTAGGCCACTCTCTGAGCCAATGTAGAGCAATTTCACAAAGTACTAATGATAGAACTGAGGAAGCTAGACTTGATCAGAACCAACCTCCCTCACAGTGGCAGGCAACTGGGAAAAAATTTACCATTCCACCTCTGATCACTGACTCAACAATTAATCCTCCTATCTCTGCTTCTGATATGGCTGTTAGGATTTCAGAATCTAATTCCCCAATAGAGGACCTTCAAACTCCTGTTGGTGGTAATCCTTTGCTGTCGAGAAATAGACCATTAGTCATTCCAGAGATTTCCATTTCCAGATTACTTAAGGAAACTGAAAATGCCAAACCTGCTCAGATAATATATGCTAAAGATTATCTTCAAATTGGCTCACTGCTGTTGTCACTGGAAAATACCACTAACAATCCCACACTTTCCTTACCTGGAAAGATGTCAAACAAATTCTCTGTTTTGCAGGATGAAGGTTTCACCTCACAGGATCAGGAAGTTAACAAAGAGCTAATATCTGGGGATTTGAATTCTGCCCTGGAGTTGGATCCCACTGATCAACAAGATTCAAATGTTGCTTCTACTTCAGAGTAACCTGGTAAGTTTGATCATCAAGGTAAGGCAAAAAATAAAAAGATTACCTATCTGAGTCAGTTGAATAAGATGCTTTTAAGATCAGCTACTAAAGGTAATAAACCAAGTGAAATATGACAATTAAGGTCAATGTTAATTTTCTGATTTGGAATCTGCGTGGAATGGAAACATCAATGCTTAGATTGCTTAATCTACTTAAACTTAAGAAAGTACTGCTGCTATGCATAATTGAGCCAATGCATGATAATACTAAAATTCAATATTACATGAGTGCACTCAATTTCTCTAACAACCTGTTTCTGCCTAACGGGAAGATCTGGCTTCTCTGGTCTAACCCTGTATCTGTATCACTTATTTCCTCTCATGAACAATTTATGCATGTGAATATTTCCCATCTCTCTATTAATCTTTGTATGGAGGCGGTTTTTGTTTATGCATTAAGGAATAGAGAGGGTAGGAAGGAACTCTGGAAAGAATTACAATAGTTAACTAAGGGGGACACTATTTTTATAGGGGACTTCAATACAATAACTTCAGTGACTGAATATAGGGGTCCCTCTAATCTTGCTTTAGGTAGTATCCGAGATTTTAATACATGGATTAACTCTAATGGACTTCAGGAGATTAATACAGTGGGTAACCTCTTCACTTGGTGTAATTCTAGGCTTAGGGGTCCTACCTCTAAGAGGTTGGATAGAGGTCTATGTACTTTATCATGGTATTCTAAATTTCCCTCCTCATCAATCCAGATTCTTAATAGACAAACATCAGACCACTCTCCTCTCCTGCTCCAGCTGTCCAATCTAGTTCTCTCATTTCCAAAGCCCTTTAGATTTATTAATGCTTGGTTCCAAAAGGATGATTTCTTAACTTTAGTTCAGGATAATTG